>OY755084.1:13943407-15260315 GCA_963576655.1 Gastrophysa polygoni
AGTGGGGTCATATCGGGAGACCTAGCTGGCCATTCAATTGCTCCCCTGCGTCCAATCCATTTATTAGGAAAAGTTTCATCTAGATATGCGCGTACCATACGTCCAAAATGTGGAGGAGCCCTATCTTGTTGAAATCATATTTGTTCTGCCGGCAAATTGGGATTGTTATTATTCGGGAATAATCGTCTAAGCTCTGGAATAATATGCTGTTGTAAAAGTGATAAATATCGTTCAGAGTTCAAATTGCCGTTTATAAAATAGGGTCCTATGACGTGTCCACCAATAATGCCACACCAGACATTTACTTTTTGTGGCCGTTGAGTGTGAACTTCCTCCATCCAATGTGGATTTTGGTCTGACCAATACCTACAGTTGTGTCGATTTACGTGCCCGTTTAAACAAAATGTAGATTCGTCAGAAAACAATATGTGGTTGACAAAGTTGACATTTTTGCTTAATTTATCCATAATAACTTCACAGAACTCGATTCTACGATCAAAATCGTCTTCACTCAATTCTTGTACCAAATGAATTTCATATGGATGGAATTTTTGCAGTCTGCAAATTTTTTGAATGGAATATCGACTCATGTTATGATTCAAAGCCCTCTGTTCTGCCGAATTTATTGGATTTTCCACCACATCTAACATGACATTCAAAGCATTTTCTTCATTTGTAACGCTCACTGGTCTTCCACTTTTTGGTCGATCTTTGACATCTCCAGTTTTATGAAAACGCTGCAATGTTTTTGAAACGGTTGATTTAGAAATTGGTTCCCGATTTGGATGCAATTCATTAAAAATATTCACTACTTGGTCACAACTTCGTCTTCTATCACCGAATCCTATGATCATTAAAATTTCAATACGCTCAGTATTAGTTAAACGTGCCATTTTTGCGCGAAACTAATTTACACTATGAATGTATTTTTGACATGTGTTGTCAAGATCATCACTGTCAGACAAAAGAACGACGCGGCGTTGTTATAGAGCTGGAAAGTTATTTTCAAAATTCGATATCTTGAAATCTGTTGAATTTAGGAAATTAGGCGCTCAATCAATTTTGTTCAGAATTTTGAGCAGAATTGAAATGTGGAATAATATACAGGTTGTCCCATTAGAGAAAAAGCAACTTTGTTTCGTCCTGACTTTTTGACTCATCCTGTATACTTAATTTTTCATTAGCTTGATGGATTTTGAAGAACCCTACAACTCTTGTATCCTAACATTTTTCGCTAGCTATCTTACTTTAGGAAATAATCGACCGTTTCCATACATATCAGCGACCCTGTATATATGATCGAAAAATTCATTATTTATAAGTATTCGTTTTGTATTACAAATTTTGTGGCCCCAGAATAATGAGGATTTGAGTGTGATTTTAACCACATTCATCGAGTTGATAGACGAAGAAATATTTGATATTTGACTACCCAGAACCTTATAATAACAATGACTGCATGTATTTTTCAATTCAAAACAACTTTCCTGACCCCAGAACGATGAGCACAAAATTTGTGATAACGATGAAACATTGAAAGATCACAAACTGTATATGTGTGTCCAAAAATTGCTGGGATACACAGCTACCACGTGTTATGAAGGTCAAAATGAGTTGATGAGACCAAGTTCGAAGTTTACACAAACACATTTTGTACGCTGGGCAACAGTGCAACAAACTGGATAAAATTTGACGAACGTGCATTTCACAGGATTACTCTCCTTCCAATAATCTGAGAAACCCAAAAGGAATTGCTATATTATTATCACAATGGAATGAAAGGATTATTGAAATTCTTCTTGAAGAGAGGACATACTTCCTTCGTATTCTGTCGTCAGGAACAAGCCCCTCAATTTCTTCCACACGTGTCCAAAAAACATCATATGAATTTTCCTATTAGGGAAGCAGATTTCTAGCAACCATGAAGTTTCATGGATATCATGCTACTTCCTCAATGCATTGACCAAATTAACTACAGTTGTACGAAAT
Organism: Gastrophysa polygoni; assembly: GCA_963576655.1. Taxonomy (NCBI): domain Eukaryota; kingdom Metazoa; phylum Arthropoda; class Insecta; order Coleoptera; family Chrysomelidae; genus Gastrophysa; species Gastrophysa polygoni. Next base: position 13,945,397 of record OY755084.1, read on the forward strand.
ATGTTGTTTTGTATACGTCATACATGGGATTCATGTTTCAACCACAATTCAAGAGAATTAACACTCTGATAGGCCTCTGAAACATACTCACTCCATACAAAAATAGATATTGAAACTGAGATAGTGGCGTTCGATTGTTCTCTAGTGTTCGTATTCTGATGGTCCTTTTGATTTCCTATCGTACTTTTCTCCTTTCTATATTTTCCATTCTTTTTCTTCTCCTTCATATTCATCCAGCCTTCTTCGTCTTCTTCATAGTTTTTTTCAATTGAGTAGATACGTTTCATGGATTCCAGTCCTCACAGTCAGGCTTCAAAATAATGATGATTGATGCAGGATTTCAAACTGTAATTAATCCATCAGCGCTTCTTCATTGTGCGCTAGTTCTATGCATAAACAAGCAGTGCTTCCACTCATGTTTTCCGCAAGTCTCGATAATCATCTATCTCGACCTTCTGAGTAATATGCTCCAGATGTGCATGCGGAAACCGGACCTTCTTTTTTTGCAACTCGGCCTTTTCCTCGACGACGGTTAGTGGGTGGTGATGCTGACGAGGAAATTTGAATATGGCGTTATGCATTCAAAGTAGCCGGGTTATGACTGGAAAGAACGGAATTTATTTCAGCGCGTTGCTGGAAATGCAAATTTCATCATTTAAATAATTTGATGTCACGATGGATGACAATGGCGGGAGAATTCTTCGTATGAGGATGTAGTATGGCCTGAAGTTGTGAAAATGACAGAGATGATTTTCAATCAGCTCAAAATAATATAGCCGATAATGGATGTGGTCGATACTATCGAGGCCCAAAGAACTAGGAAATATTGATAAAAACGTGAATGCATATTTTAGCAACAATATTATACAATGAACGATAAAGTTATCTCTGAATCAATTATATACAGTAAGCATTTTCGATGTACTGAAATACATATTACAGCAAATTTAATGATGGGATAATACATAAGATAGATGAAAAAATTATCAATGAGTACAGACATACGATATAGACAATCAAAGTGTGGGATGTTCGTATCGCAGAGTTTGTAATTAATTTTGAGAGATTATTGATTTACCTGTTGCGGTCATTGTTCTCCAGATGTTGAAGTCGTAGGCCAATCAGCAGTTGGAATTCGTCGGCAGTTTATAGTGCTGAATTGGAAAATTGCTACATTCTCTTATCTTCTTTGTTCATTCTGGTGATGTGATACCTCAGATGGTAATGACAAATAGATACTTGAGCACAGCGCAATCGTGCTATCTTCCTCTTCCTTTCAACATCATTCATTATTATTTCATCATGTGTTCGACTTGTTTGAATCTGTGGATGAGAAACTGAATTTTCAGCAAGAATCTTGACACACTGTTACTCGAAAACTTATTACTTGAAAGAACTTCCCTTGTGAAATATACGATGAAATCATTGAAGATATCAGTTATAATGATATTATTTTGCTGTTTGTACTGCTATTCCAACTAAAGTTGTATCGAATTCATTGTTATCAGAGCTCGCTACAGAAACGGCCACGTGAAAAATACCGCTTGCATTCACACTATCGCATCCTTGTCGGCCCGAAACCCGACCGATCTGCATTTCCAAATTGCTTTCAGCGACTTCATCCGCGGATCACCCTAGAGTTTAACATCTCTTTGATGTCGACACGCATTTTGATAACGTCTGAGGGCGGAACAGCTCACGTAAAATATCTGGCTCGTTTGAGGATGTACCAGCAAAGGCGTCACGTTGCCTTCATATGGAGTTGGAAGCAATAAAGGCATATCAAAATTGAAAGAGTGAAAGATAAATCGAGTTGTCTGATGAAGAGCTGATGTGAAGATTCTCTGAGTTCTTTCGAGGAAAAGGTGATCAGCAGAAAATGCATCATTTTGATATTGAATAACTATTGTAATAATTTAAAAGCAATGCACTATCAACTATCGAATATCAACTATGAACCAACACACCGCCACATATATACAGGCCACTATACATTTGTAGGTGTAACAAAAGATCTACCGAGTAGTTACCGAATCTGCTGCTTAGATAGATCTACCTTGAACAGAACTGTGAAGTAGCTGCATTCCTTCAAACTGAAAGATATTGCTTATAAATTTGGGCTCACCTTCGGAAACCTCTCTCAGTTCTTTCCACCATTGGATGATGCTGGCATAACGAACCCTGACTACGCAGTGATTTAATGAATTACAGTGGCGACAACGGGCGAAAAATCGGCATTTTTAGGCAAACAACAGATTCAGTGGCTGATTGGATATGATTTTTTTTCAGCAGATGATGTAATGGCTAATCGATTTTGGATCATATTCATATTGTTTTGATTTTCGAACGTTCACGGAATACAAAATATAGATCCCTGATTTTCGTCAGGAATTCATATTGTCTTCTTCAGGGAAGGTTTTTAATCGAAATCACGTTTGATATGCAGGGTTGGTCATATTTTTTATATACTATGGAATAATGATAGATAGATTGTATTGTTAGGTACAAAGGAAGATTGTAGGTATTACAAGCAATGAATACTACTGATGAAAACTTTGTTCAGATTGATTTCAACGTGTTGAATAATTATTTTGATGAGCAGCGAAAGTGATAAGGAACTGACGCCTACAGAAATAACTGCCGCAGAAATATCAAAAGAAAACTAGGGAGAAGCCTTCACAGATTGGCAAAGGGATAAGGCCACGGCGTCAAATTCAGAAAATGTATTACCTGCATAATGTGATGGATCATCTTAGGAATCATAATGAATAATATGGTCGTAGAAAAAGAATAGTGAACATATTACTAGCACGGAATGGTCCTTTCCCACTCGATATGATTTGACATGGTTGTCATACATACCGTATTATTATAATCGTGGGAAACTATCATTTCATGCTTGTTGAACATTATATCAGTGATAGTTATAAATTATAATATATATATATATATATATATATATATATCAAATCAACTTTTCAGTAAAATGGTATACTTGTAGTTTTATTCTACTCCATTTCAAAGTTCGTGAATGTAGGTGAGATAAGTGGTGGACATTCAAGAGATATTACCCGAATCCAAGAAAAAATCAACTCGAACTAGATAAAAACTCAGCGGAATATATTCAGCACAAAACTCGAATTTCAACTGAAAAATAAGGATTTTTTGCGAACTTGAAACGATCGATAGATAATAATTGATTCCATTGTGTCCACTGTGGTTTATTGAGTCACTGTTAACCTGTCATCCTCGAATAACAGAATAAGTATGTAGGGCATAAGTATGTATGTTATTGGGGCGCTTGTGAGATCATCCATAACTTTGCAAGTTTGTGTAGCAGGAAATAAAACTGTGTCTTTCGGGATACAGCCACGTATATTGCTTGTTACTCGTTACATGCTCAGACGGATAATGATGATAATTGTCACCTAATGATAATTAATTCAACAATAACAATATGAGTGTATCAACGCTGATCAAGCTGTATTACGGTTAGCCAGTTTACTCTAATACTTTTGTAATGAGGAAAACATACGGACCGCATCACAGTGTGGTATAATGAAGAGTAGTGGGGGACCCAAGAGTACCCCTTTGTCTCTTGGGACAATATTTTCTCATCCTTGGAACAAGTCATGAAGCAATCCCCAATTATTTACTGATGGTTCGAATGCTCCTATGAGATGAGCTTGATCTTCAATATTCTCGTTAGTTTTTCGATAGCCATTACCATTGAAGTTCAGTATATGACAACAAGCACATTTTCATCTTGAATAATGAAATGAATGAGGCCACTTGAAGTTTTCCGATAGTTGCCTAGCATTTATCGCTTTCTGGTTGTATTCGTTGCAAAGTCAGAAATGTAGAAGTCGAAACGGTTTCGTCTTATTTGAGTAAGAATGCTGATTTTCTCCAATTTCAATGATCTATACAGGTATTATGGAACCTGACTCACTGTTGAATGACATGGTGTGGGAGTATATTCTGATGGAAGAACTCCTTAACATTCCATGCGTAATTTTAGTTAGGAACAGTCAATTTGATTTCATTGAAACAAGGCTGATTTGACATAGTTATCGTTCTCAGAAAAAAAAAAACGCTCGAATCGGTCGATTATCATTTTGGGGGGACATATTTTGCACATGTTTTCAACTTTTTCACTTCGAACCCCTCGGAGGAGTGAGTTCCAACAATTGAATCTCAAATGGGACAAGGAGTCAAATGCATGATACAGTAGTTCTCGAGAAAACACGTTCATGAAAATAATCGGCTAGTGATGGAAAGTAACGCTTTTTTCCCTGTCACCACTATTTCTCATTCTGTAGTTAAAACGATGTTCATCTAAGGAGTGCCTTATGTGTTTTTTTTTAATCCTGTCCTATCCAACATTACATAAATAATCACTTATTTCAATTTCAGTTCCATGATCTCTCAGTGGAATGCATACCTTGTTCCGTTCTCATTGGGCCACCATGTATGTATTTTGTTGATTTGCTCATTACAGCTCTCTCATGTGAGCTTTGTGTGCCTTCAATTCAAGTTCATCCCTCTAAGCGAGAGCTTGAATGTGAATCCACCTTCAGGAGATCATTACTCATTACCATTCCCACTCATTCCCACTTCATCAGACCACAGTTTTCCGATCTGATCATAATGTTCTGATCTTACTTATCAAGAGTAGTGATGGTGCTATATAGGAGACTGATGAACTTTCAGACATGTCTTCACGCTTTTTCGGAGTATAAATCAGTAAAATAGCTCGTTATTGTGAACCACTTCTCATTTCTCATCAGATGTAGTCATAGAAATAGTGTATTACTAAGTATATTGTATCATTGAGACTTGAGACGGTTGATGTGATAAAGACTACGAACGAGTTCGTTGAGCTATGGCTGTAAAATTTTCGAAAAAATTATGGTGAGGTTCAAAGTGGTCAGGTTGAAGTATAAATCTATATTCCGAAAAACGTACGCAGTTGATTCTGAATCAAGATGGGAAATATTCAGAGATTCGCTAGTGAGCATCTACTTATGGTCGAATGGGTGCAATGTTCTGGGATTATGTCTCATATTCAGGAGATGCCCGTAATTTAGGATGGTTCAAATTCATACGAGGCCTAATTTCACAGAGTGATATCATGCATAGATGAATTATCATTTTCAATAACAAAACAATGGTTACATTACATCACAACATACACCATGAGAGAAATTGATTGACGACAGTCCTGCTTCGCAGGTCAATCGAAGTGACTGATGGAGTAATGCTGCCCATTTCATGTATGCTTCCAGCGTATTATCATTGGAAATGATAATGGGGGTGTACACATCTATGAAATTCCCAACTTAAACCACCTTCGTAATGATACAAAAACATAATGAGACGACATCATTTATCCTGAAAGTTAAATCACATTCAAACTAGTGACGTTATTCAGATTTCCTTGAGAGTGACAGGCGCATGGCACAGCTATTGACATCACATGATCTGTTCGTTTCGTGCTACAGTGGAAATCTGTAATTCAATGATTATTTGAGAAACGTCGGAAGTACTTGAAGAAAAACTAATTGTGTCAGAAAACTGTTTTGGGCGGGTACTATCAAAAGATGGAAAATTTTTTTCGCCTAACATGCCCTAATTCAGAATTGATATTTCCAAAGCTTTGGCAAGTATGTTATATTGGTTTTGATGCATTATATCAATCATTTTATTGCATTTTATTTTCTTATTGCGATTATATCTGGGACACCTCTGGTATAACAGAAATGAGATTTATACCTTCAGGAGTTTTCCGAAGAGATCGCACCTTTCCATTCTCTGATATCTCGTTTGATATTAAACAAGTTTCTCATTTTTTTCAATACAGTTTTATTCTTGACTGCTGAAACTTTAGAGTACCTAGCGTAATCATGTTATTCTCGGCTCGAGAATAAGTTGAAATTTTCGTATATGGGGCGGAATTTAATTTTCGTGAGGAAAACAAGTGAAATTTAGTACTCAGCCAGAATGAAGAAAAACTCATCATACTAAGGAATATCATAATATCTGTTTTATATGGGGGCCCACTTTACACAGTGCCGACTTCAGAACTGTATAGGTAGTAGGAAGAGTAGAAAACAGGGTGATTATGTAAACCGGGAGACAACGAGATTTGTGACGTTGCGTCATTTGGTTGATTCCGAATGGAGGAATTTGAGTTTTGTATTTGAAATCTGTTAAATGGAATTTATTTTCCAATCTGGGTATTCCAGTTCGAATCCAATCGAATGCTATAAGATGTGACTTATTTTCAGCAAACCTTGAAATGGAAAGAGGGAATAGGCCCCACCAATGTGGAAGTTTAGTAGGATTTTTCTTCGTGGAGAAGTTCATACTTCGGAGTAGATTGTGATTATATTGTTGAAACTTGGAGTCACACGGTTTTATCATTTATTCATTCAGTCCAATTAATAGTACCCACTAATGGATTCAATTCATATTATGATGTATCGTTGAAAGAAAAATTAAATGGATGGAACCAAAACAAACATGGGGCTGCAATTTGAAAAACAGGGGTGGTTTCTCGGGGGTTGTTTGCTTGACAAGAACCACTCCTGATAACTGAGAGCAATAAATTGACATACATCGAATTCATAATATTTTATAGAACTCTCGAAAAAACTGACCAACATTGATGAAACTCTCTGTGGAAGATGCAAACGTGAAACATTCTTATTAAAGTCGTAAGCCATTTTGGCGGAGTTTCTATTTTCTATTCGCGCCCTCGCCAAAAGTTGAATTCGTCCCTGGCCTCTCCTAGCTGGGATAACAGAGAGCGCCTATAAATGTTTTCCGGTAATTGTGTTGCTTTGAATATAAGCGCTATGCTTGAATTCCACCACAATAACACCTATAATTAAATTTTTCTGCTAATGCATTTTAAATGATGACGAATGGGCCGCGAATACAGCAGCAGTGCAGAGATTCCGGCCATATAAAAAATAAATGGCTGACAACTTAATACAAACACTCCGCATTTGCATGATATAAGATATCCGATATATTTTTTCGATTTTTTTGCGTATTATTTCCTTCACAAGATTTGACATTTCAGTTCGAGTTGGCTTAGTTTACCATATTTATCGTGCACTTTCACGTTCGACAGATGAGTGACTCAATTTGAATTCCCTGCAAATGATTCATTGGAAAATATTGGAAAGTACTTCCAGCTGTTGAACTGTCATACGATGCTCTTTCGAGCGATCGAAATGACCATATCTTGAACCACCCTGTATCGAAGTGACTGAAATTAGGTTTGATTTCTGAAAGCCCCTAAGGATCAAGTAACTCAAAACCAAATTATGATATCATCAGTTCTGCTTCTATTTCTCCGAACAGAAATTTTTTAATAATTTTCTAGTCGGAATCGGTTTCAGATAGGTATAGGGGAATATTGATAATATTAAAAGTGTTAGGAAATCGATTGAAATTCTGGAAATCAATGTGAATAAAGGGTGTTCTATTCGAAATATCAAAGTTCATGCTGCTTTCCGATAGAAACGGTGCAACATTGTCGAGGATAGAAAATGACCAAATATGGTCTCCAAGAAATTTTCAAAGTCTGACGTGCCATCCACTGTGAATATATAGTTAGGTATAGGCTGAGGTAAAGGTAAGGTAGGCTGTATTGTTTTCAGGTTTTTCTTTCCATAATGATGTTGGATTTTGATTTTATCTGATATTCATATCATTCTCATCTCTCTGCGAAAGTTAGGATACTTTTCTACACGTAGAGAAAAGTATGATAGATACCACCGGAAAAACCTCCATATTAGGTATCAGAATATGACAGCTATCCTAATAAATTGTTACATGTTCACCAGGAAAGTACAAAGTGACTTTTGAATTTCATTTTCTTCAGAAATTCATTGATGACCTCAAATCAGATAATGATATCTGGCAACGAAGCCCTAATACAACGAAATATCATGTCTTTATCATTTTTCAAAATTCAACTGCATTATATATCAAGTATCACTGTTCCTTCATGAACTTCTGTTATGGTATACACTTTTCTCACTCCCTTCAATTACAAATTCGAGTATAAGGTTGAAAATCTTTATGCTTTAGAAAATGGAAGAATTTTGACCTTCAATGTTCGTATAGAAGATTCATTTCTGAACCCATCAGTTGATCTTAGGTTACAAGTCCATAGTTTGCTTCAGCTCTACCATGGACGTATTGTTCATACGTCCATGAGCTCTACACTTGTATTCATCAGTTCGTTTTCGATATTAGATGATTCGGATAATTTCATCCTGCTCGAGATTTCTCAGTTATTCCTAGATAATGAGTAGTATCCATACAATGTGTCAGAGAATACGCTATACACATCTATAAAAAATGACATCCTGATCGCAGTTGCCGTGCGAAGAGTGGATTGAAAAAGCCATAAAAACCAGCCTCATTCGAATCTCGTTACTCACACTCCGACAAGCCACGATAAAAGAGCGAAACACACCCTGTCGGGGTCCACTCCATAGAAAACGAGCGAAAGTGTGGGTGTGTTTTCATCGAAATATGATCGGGTTTACGAGCCGCCGGACAAGGCACACGCGACTTGCAGCGGCCCTTTGTCACTGCTTTTCCACTTCCGGCTGTGAATAGTGGCCCTTGGCCTTAGCGGCACCCTCCGCGTCTTGCCAGAAGTGGAAAATGCCTCCTTTTCCGATTCTCATCATCAAGGAAACTATCTTTCGAAGGTTCAGCTTCGCGTGAAAATTTCATTTGGAACCTTTTTATTTTCCGTTCACAATATACAACGATGTAGATGTAAAGGATGATGATGAACTAACTGATGGTATTTTGTTCCACCAAAAATAGAATTATCGCTGGAATAACTTGATAGTTATAAAACTTCCGACAGGATGGCGAGGTTTTTGAAGATCTATGTACAAATAGTTGGTGTTTCAACATCGTCATTATATAGTTTGATAATTAGTTGGTTGAATATCAATTGATTGAATGAAGTAACCTGACATTCCTACTCTCGAATACTGCGTCCGACTCTTCCTAGGTGTCTCTAGGTCAACCGGAAATCAGTACAACTTTACAACAGAAGAAAATGAATCAAGGGGATCATTGATGTTCTGAATGGCAATTATGAAGTTCTATCAATCGATGTGTTCGTACAATTGATTGCACAATCATCAATAGTACCGATCTTGTTATGATTTTCCTGTCACTGTCTGAGACTAACATGTAATTGAATTTCAGCTATAATTGACAAAATACGTACACCAGTTAGGCTATACATTACAATTTTGTAAGAATGAATTACATTCCAATCAGACAGAGTAATTGTTCTCCACAATTCAACAGTTTTCTTTATCACCTATTTCACGGCCTGGCAATCAGAAAATCAGAGTTGCAACTCTGAATATTAGATCTCAGATCCCGAGTTACTACTCGAAATATTACTAAATTCCGAGTTGTTACTCGAAATTAGGTGATATTCCGAGCTGCAGCTCGGGATTTCAATTTTAATATTTCAAGTTCTAATTCGGAATTCAGTAATGTTCCTAGTTGCAACACAGAATTCTGCAATTTCATTCAAGCGAAATCACAATATTATTCTGAATTGAAACTATTATGGAAGCGACAGTCAATGGTTCATCGATCTGAACGTAGACGAAGGTCCTAGAAAATTTCGAAGCAATTCGAGAATTATGATTTTATTTAACAGCACAACCCAATATACCCTTTAAGAACACGAATTTGTGAGTATATCCCAGTGTTGCACACAGCATCGGGAACAACAAGACTTAGAATAAAGACACAATGCTTTGATAAATATCTCAATAATAAAAGGGGTGGAAATTTCCATGGTTCGTTCGAGAATCTGAAAAATACGATCTTCGAATGTAATGAATGTTATGATACCTTCATGGATATCACTTGGAAAAATTTCGCCAAGTGTCTTACAGAATACGTGTCCACCCAAAGAACCTGAGGAAGGACAATGCTATGACTCTTTCATCACTGGACTACCTCGTACCCTGTGAAGTATCTTCTCTGCAATACTATTCCTGCTGTTTGAGAATCAGTACCAAGGTTAACATTATCAACCCCAGAGATAATACATGTAGTAGTCAATAGTGAATAGAGAATTCATTCTCGAATCCACTTCCGATTTCTCTGATACTTTTTCTGCCTAATTTCACGTGGATCATCCGTATCACCGGACTTATTCCCTGACTTTTTCTCTTCCCTGCGGAGTCCGGAAACAATTCGCGTAGATCGAATTCCTCGTCTGTGGAATTGTGACCGGATTGCAAATGAAGTCGCTTATTGGTCGAGGCAAGTGGAAAAGGTTACCATCCACCCATCCCGATTTGCATATTCCTGATCAAAGCCGTTATGCTCGTTAAGTATATACCGAAAAATTTGAGTCGCTCAGATGATTTACATGACAGCCATTGCCCTTCCAGAATTCAGTAATACTGCTCACCATAAAGAATGGCGATGCATCTTGAGAATATATACAAATTTTTAATGCAAGATTATTATGTGATTCAAAGTTGTGCTCCAACTGGTTCATTATACCATCTCCACGATTAGTGGAAATTGCCATTGCAATGAGTACCTTCAAATGTTGAAATTTGGATGTCATAAGTGGTGATTGTACATTTCAGTAGGTGATTACCAGGTTTATCAGTTCGTGTTTATTCATCTGCCAAACGAATACCTGTGATATTGGAGTTCCTCTTCTTTGTCTTATTGAAATCGTTAATGATGGCTCAAAAGACGAGATTTCCGTTGAGCACCGACCGTGGAAATATCTGTAAAGAAGGAGTGATCGCCCACCATTCTATGATGTTCTAGAGAGGTCAATGCATTCGTGAGTGTAGTATCACTGACTGGCTGGGCTGGCTCTCTTCTGAATAGAATTCGAGAGCATCAGCGTATGTTTGTGGGCTGAACTTCAAACATGTGAATAGTATTACTCCAGGACAGCTCGAATTTGCGCTTTGTAGATCGTGAGAAGTTGGTGAGGTGCAACATAGTGTCCTATGTCATCTACCTCCGTGGTGAGAATACAAGCTTGAGTTTTTGTTGCATTGAACTCTACTTGATTTTTAGATTCCCATTTCGGAATTCTCATTGTAGTGCCTGTATTGTATTTTGTTGCTATGGAAATCTATTTCCTTATATAGACTGTAGCCAGGCGATTTCATGGCTTGCTTCATCCAGTGTATATCTGATCCTGAATGGGGAAACTTTGCACTAAAAATAACACTAATGAGAATCTGAATTGCAAAAAGGACTTTCTTCTCTGTTTCTCGAAGTCGTAGCTCGGTCGTGTGGGTTCCTCCACTTAGTTGTAATAATACACCGTTGCCATGTTATCGAATACGGTATCATTTGAATACCTAATGAACCGCTGGATACGATACGGCTCTTTCTTTCGTATTTTCTTTTGCAGTCACCAGAATTTTTTAGACGCTCAGAAGGGATGTATGAACTGTATGGCCGTTCACGGAAAGCAAATATGTAAAGGTAGCAGGTGTGGGATAGGAATGTAGTGAAAATATATTCTCTCAGACAGAATATTTCTCGAGGACTTAATGCATATTTTGTGTGGGTGAGAACATAATTCATAAGCGAATACATAAAAACAACATATGCTCTTATATCACCACAACAATAATCAAATTCCCGAATATGTAGATATGTCAGCAACGGAGTTGCAATCTCAAATGAACCTAATTAAATAAATTATCAATTAACTGCCCATGTACTTTTTCTGGAAATTATCATCGATAAATATCTCAGATATTTACGACAGTATACTAATACATATCTTTTCGTGCCTCTATGAACCGTCACGATTAAGACAACCGTATGATCTTCAATCATTGTCACGTATTGTCAAAGTATATCGAACAGAAAAGAATTTGGAAGGAAATCAGAGCATTTGTTCATTTGTTAGTTTTACTTAGTATTGTTTTTATGAACCACTCATATTTCAGTGATGTGAACCCAACATTCTATGTAGGTGTTACTGTATATTTTGTGATCTGTGCATTTTAACTAATGTAATTATATCAGACAAGAAGTATCGACATATCAACTCTTTCTATACTTTTTGGTGTTGAGAAGAATATGTACTGTAAAACAATATTCCACTTATTCATTCCATGAGCTGGTTTCCATTACTGTGAATCAAGTCACCAAGGCACCCTGAATTATCAATTATATCGTCAAAGCTACATTGGGTTTTCACATTTCAAAAATGCCATCGAAATTCTTTCGACTACAGAATAGGAAAGAATCCATACAGGTTTTTTTTGCCTGATTATTTTCATTGGTATAGATAGATCATCACGGAATTCATACATATGCCTCATTTTTTACCCTATATCCCCTATATTATTCCTATAAATATTGTGAGCCGATATGGAATATTACTCTTCATTGAACAAATCTGTGAATGAAAAGATAGATTCGTATAACAATGGAAAGAATGGAAAATTAATGTTGAATGCAACGTTTTTAACTCATCATGTTAACTGGATTGGGTAGGTACATTGTCATAAAAGAAAATGCAACTATCCTGGAGATTATGAGTTGCAATATTCAGATAAATTTCCAGGAAGTGTGATGTAATGGCTAGAAGACCCAGGTGATGTTTTGAAATATGATGAAATATAAATATAATGAACCGAACGATAAATCATAATCTGTCCTAAATGAAATTATCTGTGTACTAATCGGAATGTCTCAAAAGGGCCGACACTTATTTTTTCAGGGCAAGTGGCACACCTGATATGATTGTACTGCATAAAGTATAACGAGTTCAATTTGCGCTTAGAGACACCGGAGTTTATGGCTGGAACCATTGAAGTTCGGAGTTCATTGCCCCAATTAAGTTTGAACATGATTCGTCATTAGCGCACACAACAATATTGCTCTCCGGTTTACGAAGCTAATAGACTTGCGCTAGAGGCACTGAAGCACTCTACAACTAACTGAAGAGTAAGTCATTACCATCGAGTGCCCGTCAGCAAAAATGGCAGCGGAAACACGGGTTAAAGACCATTTTGACGAATTTCCATTATCCATTCCATTTATTTGTGATTCTGTAATTTCTGATTCATTAAAAACGCTATTTATGAATATTTTCATACAAATACCTAATTCTAACATATCATATTTTGTAGCGACAATTCTCACTAAAATTACCAATAAATTTTCATATTATCTATAAATATGCACCTGTTGTGTTGTGCGAAGCGTATTTATGATGCAGTTTCCATTTGATCCAACAAATATGATATATTTCCTATACTATATTATATTGAACAATTTCATAATTGATAGTAATAAGTGTGAGGTGAATTAATTTTTAGTTTCATAAATGATATATAGTTGTCATTCATGAACGTTTTACATTGCATTGAAAAATTTTTTTTGTTTTTACTATTCCCAATACTCAAAGCCTTGTAAGCCTTCGGGGCTAGATGGTGAGCAAATCTTGTATGTATATTTTTATTAGGGTTAGATAATTTCAGCAGTTTGCTCGTCATACAACGGGTCACAATATTATGCAAGATATGATCTTTCAGATGTTCTTTTTTATGCATGAATATCACTAATGTATGGAAGTACAGCGATCTATGTTGCATATATCTCTTTCATAAAGTAGTCTGGTTGGGTATCATCTACGTTTCTTGTGAATAATTTCCAGTACATAATTTTGTATTGTGGACAAAGTTCCTAATGAAATTCCATATAGTGCTCCCCAAACTAGTATTCCATATCTCGAGAGTGATTCCACTAGGGATTCGTACACCAAAATCGATATATTTTTGCTCAAGATATCCTCAACTGATGAAATTTGTAAATTAGTTTTCTAATTCGCTTCGTGAAATATGTTGAATGTTGGTCCATTTTATATTTCTATATATAATAATTCCTGAATATTCAGTATTTTCAACTTCTTTGATGAATCCAATGCCCTCGATATTAATGCTGTGGAATTCAGGTCTGTTTATATCAGTGATGGTGAATGCTCAATGCATTGATGGGACTATTCGTTTTTTGTATGATAGGTGGTTATCATAATACCTATATATGAGTCTACTGATAATTATTCCACTGAGCCAATGTAAAGCTTCTAGCTCTACTGATATATCTTTGATTTTAAAGAACGTTATGTTTGTCTGTATTTTGGTATTATTATTCCATGAAAACTTTTGGTTCAGTCTACGTTTCCATTTCATTTCACTCATTCTTCACCACTGTTATCAGTAGTTCTTCATCTTTCTCCTATAATCTTCCCAAAAAACAGCGCTCTCAGCATTATTTTGTTATGTAGAAAGTGTGTAGGAATATTTGGAAGACTCACCAGTGTGAAAATATTGGAAAAAAGCAAGCTTGCAGTGATTGATCAATTAAATGATATTTCACCGGAAGATATATCTTTTTATGGTTGCTTACATTTTGGATTGATTTCGCATCCGAACCTTTCGAGAAATGATTCAATCCACTACCTTCGTTCCTTCTTCGAGATGCGTCTGGTGATGTGACCATCATTTGCTCCCTTTTATAATTTTGATCTCTGTTGATATTATGAATTCGCTGTTATATTATTCAGGATCGAAAGGTCAAGAATGCTGAGGACACTTCATTCATCAATCACACTTCATATTCATGACAATTATGAACAACGAAACACCGTTTATGTTGATTCGGTTGAGTGAAGTTGGTTACCAAAGATTTGTAGCTGAAATATCCCGAATTCATGAGAGTACACATCGAAATCGACAACTATCGAAAGGCTCTGGTCGGGTTGTCTTGTTCTTTACAACTGTATCTCGGATGGCGTGGTAGCTGTTGACGATGAGCGATACTTTGAATAACATACGAATTGGAGTAGGCGTATTTCGTGAAATTTCAATGAATAGCAATGGGCAGGGTGGGAATCTGCATACCTGATATTGATTCAAATATTTATGGTCGTATGAAAAATAGTGTACGTAACTCATTTATTGAGTTACTGTACTGTATTTCAAGCTCTCATTACATTTCGGCTCTCACCGCGATGTGGCTCGTGTTAAATTCCACACTTGGTGTGTGATATACCATCATGTGAAGACCTGCATAGAGAAGTTGCCAGCTTGTCCATTTACAGTGCCAATTGTCGCATATTCGTACCCCACACTGGTCTTCTATATGTTTTTATATATATGATACCTTTCCAATCTATTTCCATAACAGAGCCGTGAAGCATCAGACCGTCATGATGTCGGACTGATAAAAAACATAATAGATGATAGATAGATAGATAGACTGTATTTAGTATACCATGAACAAGCATACCATACAATGACACTGCAAATGCACATATGTGTATCCCCCATACCAGCAATGTAACAGAACAGTTAACGAACAGAATATGAAAGTAGCGGACCAAGATCAAAACAGAATATGATTCCGTCAGAATTCCAAAATTTCATACTTCGCTTCGTCAGAATCATGAAATGTGAGACCATGAAATTGCAGACTGTACTTCATCAGAATAGTGGAACAGCAAACCGTAAAACGTCAGACTCGCAACTCCACAGACTGTTGATCCAACAAAATCATATACTATCAGAAACATAAAATGTCCCAATATATGACCGTAAAATATTGACCCGTATTCCGTCAGATCCGATTAATAGCAGAATGCATGTTGTCAGGAACGTAAGACTGTACACAGTGCATCAACAAAATCATAAAATGTCAGATAAACTTTTTCTCTATCTGAACGCTATATAAATGAAACTGTGATGAAATGATGAAGGAATGGCTATGGAAGATGTTGACGATTTAACATCCAACTCCTGACATCAATTACGTTTTGCACGTTGAGTACTGTTTGAAAGAATCCTAGATCAACAAGTGCAACATATACGACCACGTAGGAAAAGCTTCCGTACAAGAAATTCATGGGATTCATATAATCAAGATTTGATTTGACTAACGAAGAGTACCGTAACTTTTTCACCACAGCTATGAAGTACCTACGCCTCGCGTCGCCCAGGATCTTCAGTTATTCCCAAGGCTAGTCGATGAGTTAAAACAGATATCTTGTACTTTGGTGGAGCTCCGTCAACATAGCCCTTCCATCAGTCGAGCCCTGCAAGATCAAGGCATGGGATCTGAAAGGAGCAGATTTTCATCTGGTTGTCAGGTACATATTCTTCTACTGGGGCCTGTGAAACGCGTTTATTGGTGGCTGTTCCTTTCTTTCAGTTTTGTGGATCCCTGGAATCCTTCTGAACGAGACCTTGAAGATCGCCCTGTATTGAATCAATCAGCGAGGAGTAAAAATTGATGATGATGATCTGACATTCCAAATGGGTTCGTTGAAGAAATGACATTGTTTTGTAGCTTGAGGTATGTTTGTCTGTATTTTGGTATTATTATTCCATGAAATCCTTTGGTTCATTCTTCACCACTGTTATCAATAGTTTTTCATCTGATTATTGTTATTTCATTTCTGATTTCTCTTGAATTGCTGCCTGAACTCACCTTCATCAATGTTGAATAGATTAGTGTGGTGATGATATTAGTCGGAAAGCAATGAATTCCTCCTCATTCACATTCGAAAAGTATAACCGTACCAATACTTCATTCCTTTAGTCATCCATGGCGTCCCATTAAGAATATCTAGTTGAACTTCCCCCACTGAATATTGCTTTACGAGGCAGTTAAAATTCACTGCTATTTCAATAACATGCTGATCGATTGTCAATCATCTAATTGGCGCTGGTCTACATGTACTCACATGTAGGTATAGGAGTATGTATGATGGCTCAGAGCTAAGGGTATATTTCTCCAGCAGGATGAGATATTTTAATACCCGAATGGGTTATCCCGAATTGGAATACGTTCTTTATGAGGAACACGGTCTTGAATATCGATTTGAAGATTTGGATATGAGGCAATATGCTACATTATTCATGCCTTTCGAATTCAGTCAGATGATTTGAAAGATATTTCTGTTGTGAAAAATCTTGTGAATTCGATTCTGATTGTCTCAGGAAGTACTTTGCTCACGAAGAAGTTCATCGCTAATCAATTTCAAAATGGAAATGACAAGAAACATTTGTCATTTGCAGTCAGTGAACATTTTCGTTGGATTCAGGTCTAAGATTTCGGGAAAATGTTTTCATTACTTCTATTCTACATGAGACGGAAAATGTATCTGTACGAGGTTATTGAATTCATACTCATTGAGTCCATAGAGTTGAGCTTTGTAAGTGACAGAGTCATCAAATCACATATAGGGAAAAATCACATAAATAGAATTCAGTTTCAGATGACACAGCAACCTCACATACAAAATCCATGTACTATTGTTCAATATTATTGCAGGCTGGAAAATAATTGCTTAATCTTCTAGTTCTAACAATTCACTTCAATCATGTTCCATAAGAAGTTCCGAGTTCAAACGAATGTAATCTAGCTCTGCGGCATTGAATCTTGATGTATTAGAAAAATTTCAAAACTCCTACAATGCAACACACACGGAGAGTAGCGAAACGAGTTCTACCAACTCACTGGTATAATACCGAAATGCAATCTCTCAATGTTGTTCAAATTATAATGAATCATGCATATGCAGGAGAATAGTACGGTTGCTTCATTTGCATCATGAACACAGATTGGAATATGATTTGGGTCAAAGTTATCTGACGAGATGGAAATCAGAACTTGGGGACTCCTATAAACTGGCATATTATCATGTCTATGGTGCACTATTTTTGTTTGGTTCCTCTAGCGACAGACGTACATGTGATCTGTATAGTATGACCCAATTATATCTTTCAGATTTAAATCTTGATGGAAGACATCCTGCACAAACTTTTGGATTCTGCACTTCACTGAAAACGGCTGAATATGTTGATATGTTTCAGCCAATGAGTTCGGAATATTCGGGGTGAAATGTCCTTGCATCATCACCTACCTCTGAAAGCGTCAAAAATATATTTCTTGTATTCGAAATATGTGATTGGCTTATCCGATTATCAATGACCCACGCGAAAAACCTTGCCTTGATATCTGACACATACAGTCAATAGTGTGACAGTTTGCACAGAGAGAAATCATAGTTACCCCATCGAAAGTTCTAGTCATTACAGGCATAACTAGATTCCATCGTTACCCGAACATTTTTTCATGGTAACAATAACAATATTCTGGTTATTGAAACCTCCGAACAACAAACCCACTAGAAGGATCACAAAACAAATATTCTGATGCTAACATGCATTCCCAGAATTATCATAATATAAGTACCCAATCGTCGCCAGTGTTGTCATATCCAATCATCAAAAAGTGATCAATAGTCCATAATATTTAGAGTCCTTTATGAATTCATGTAGTTCAATGCACAAATATAATAATAAATTTGGGTCATGACAATAATGAATCAGTTCTGATTAATAGAAGATTGCTACATTATTCTGAGACTTAGCAATTTTACTTTCTTGGGGGCTCGTGGACCAGCATGAGTATCATGAATACTTTTTGCTCAACGTTGCAACACCGCGATTTGATATTGACAGGCAACGCCGATTATTGCTTTGTTTGGTATCTGGCCTTATTTACGTTTTGATTTATCGATATTATTCAACTTGTGTTCAGTTTTGTGTACTCAGAATTCATCAGAAACTCAGTTTATTTCCTGTTTTGGTGATTTGATATAATGGTGAGACGTTGTGAGGTGTGTTAAAGACAATTTGAACCGGCGATCAAAACACGTCATTTCATAGGTGAGTTACCATTGTCGTATCATTCGAGATTTTGAAGCATTTTCCCAAATTGAATGGATAAAAATGAATTTAAATTGAATTGATTAGATTATATTGATTATACCCATAGGTCAACCGCGACAGTGTCTTGATGTAAAATATGTAGCACTGATAAATGCTTCCTTATTTGTAGTCAAAATATGCAAAGCTGTTGAAAAATCACTGAGCATAATGATGAACTCAATTAATATTTTTGGTAAAAAATATAAGGATATTTCTATACTTCTCGTACACACAACAATGACAAATTTACCGTTGACTGTTTTCGATGCATTTGAACAACACTAACCATGGCCCTTCACAACATCACCCAATGGAAGTAGTCAAACTAATTTTGAAGAAATATTTCACTGCAAGACTCCATCATGAGGCAAAAAATTTGAAAGATTCAACGGAAGTTAGAGTGAGAAGTATGTTAACAAAAACAATCCTATTCAAAAATCAATAAATTATTTGTGTGATTATCCATGGTTGTTTTTCATTTCAGTCCTGTTTTAAATAAAAAACACTGCTATTTGCTACATCTTCACATGAGTCATAATTTTATTGTTGATATAACATTTCGTCATAATACTTGTCAACACATATTCATTATCGATTTTCATCTACCTACATGAAATGAAATAATCAGACATCAATTTATTGCGTCAAAATATATGAATTCTGCTCAAGATGAAACCTCCTTCATTTTTGACGATATCGTGAAATGATATAAAAAAGTTTCATCTTCAGATTTGAAAATTACATTAAAATATGCAATCATATCTATTTGCCTTGAAAACGAGTTTTTCACTTTTTTGAAAATTATCTCCACTAGTAGATACTGAACTTTGAAATCGTAAATCGTCACTGATCGCCAAATATATAAATGTTCATTATCGAAATTGAACGTTATTTATGATTAAGACTGAGTAGACACACTGTTTACTGAATAGTAAGTATATTGTTTCACAGGGCGTTGAGAATTGAACTTTTTCATTTTCATTTTCCTACCAAGAAATGCTGAAAAGTACCACTGAAATTGTTACGGATTTTCAATTTGGTTTCATCATGAATTAATAATAAATTCGATCTCCTCTGACAACACGGCACTGGTGCTGGGAGAATCAGCTCCTGCTATCCTTGTTTAGACAAAGATAGATACTATAGATGTTGCTTCCAAACAAACTGTATTGCCAGGGCTGTGGATTACTTATCTAGTCTGTTCAATGATCGAAGATTGAAACGATGGAAAATTGTTAGGGTAACAAGATCATATGGTTGTGGCTATACTTACCAGACAGTTCTTTCAGTGTGGCATGTTAACTGAGCAGGATCATCTTGATCAATAAGCAAGATCATATTGCTTGATGAGTGAGATCGATATCTTGCCTGATGAGCGAGATAATCTTGCTTGAGGAGCAAGATTAAGACGAAAAATAATGGATACTGACCCTTCAGTGCTTCCTGACGTTCATATTCACGTATACTCACAGTATTGAAATCAAAAAACTAAAAAAACACAATTCTTTTGAATAACATAAAACGCAACAGTTGATGTTATTGGATATCTTCATATTAAGATTCAGTACCCCGAAAATCTGGATTCAATGCATCGAGAGGTCGTTTTTCAATATCGTTTGCTTGTGTTAGATTGCACTGGAATTCTTGATCTCGATAAATTTACATTTCAGTATCTACTTCACTAGAATCATTTGTGATATCAAAGACGCAATATTTGTTATGATATGTTCATCATTAATGGCATACATGTTCATTATGACTCACTTGATATTTTATATAATATACTGAATGCACCTATATGTACATGCTATGCTATTCTGGCCGTGTTTTACGAACAAGTCCCCTAGTGTTTCACACGAGACCAACGAGACGAGACTTTATGGTCTCGTCTCGTTGAAATATGAAGTCTTGTCTCGAGTCTCGTCTCGCAGCCTGCACTCCTGCAGTCTCGTCTCATCTCGTGTCTCGTGCGAGAGTCTCGCAAATGTAAGGCAATTTCGTCATGTATAATCTTGTTCCAGTCTACTACGGGATATTTACCTACTTTTCAGGTATAATGTAGAGGTAGGAAGAGAAAATTACAACAAAAATAACATTATTTATTGAAAAGTAAGTACCTAATATGTACATACTATGGCAGTCGGAATGGAATGCAAAGCATAAAAGGCGATAGGCGATGCATCTGCGGCGTCGGCGGCCCCTCAAAACAAAGTTATTCTTTATCTTGGACTATTTAGCACAGAAATACTTATTTATAGATTTTCAGGTAGTCATTCAATTCGCGATCTATCGTTATTGCAGTATTGCCTTTATGTTCCGCCGCCGTAAGAGAGAGAATAGTCCGTTTTCGTTTCACGCATTGCGTCGTTTCACAACAATAAATAGTCTAAATTCTTTCTAAATATGTTGTATTATGGATGAAATTCTCAAGTCTGCAGTCGGCACGCAGAAATATTTACCTGCGAGACCCTCGCACAAGACACGAGAAGTCTTGCACGAGACTCGAGACGAGACCACTGAAAGTTTCGTCTCGCCTTGTCCGAGTCTCGTCTCGAGTCTTGTCTCGAAAACGAGACGAGACTCTCGAAGACGAGACTCTCGCGGGCACCACTAAGCTCCCCCTTTCGTCTCCGGACTTCCTTGGATAGTGGTAATATAGTTTCTCTGATATTCGAGACAGGATAACAGGAAATTGACAGGACTTGTAGGTTCAGGAAAGTGATATTTTTTATCCGTTGCTATATAATGTGTTTCAGAAGAGTGTGACGTATCAAATAAACAATCAGTTTTTTGTTTTTCAGAATCCGATGAGGGCGTTACCACTTTTCGAATAGTTGGACTTCTGGTTGAACGCTTCAAATTTAGGGAATGAAAGTTCTGAGAAAACATCAAATCATGCATATATCTTCGGTTCATTCCGTCACAGCTCGAATATTTTCTAGGTCACTAGTCGTTTTGGTCTGTTCCTTCAGAGGCATGCAAATAGTGCGCCAATTGAATAAACCCACAAATATACTTGCAAAGATAAGAACTGTTTACTACTTGCGCTATTGCTGATGAAGGTGATATACTTGATAGTGGACAAAAAAAGAGATATGAATTATAAAATGTGTATTTCCATATGATATGTAGATAGTGATATTTGAAACTCCGAATAGGGATTCAGAATGAAACTATTGGTATTCCAGAATGCGAACATTGAAGTTGATGAAAAGCATTTTGATGTTTCTAAATGCATGGTAACAAGGTATCATTATCATCATGGAAACATACATAATCGCGTTTCTCTTTCCAAGATTCTTCCTTTGAAAGTTCTCATCGTTCATCCATGAGAGACTTTCAATGTTCACTTTGAATAACATCAAATTCCCTTTCGAAAACTCAATTTGAATGAGAGTATTGGATAACTCATAATGTGTTTGTTAAATCTACCCCACCGCAAAAGAACGCGCACACACTTTATCTAATTATTCGAGAAATGAAATAAATGGATAACTGAGTGTTTTCCTTTCTCTTATTCGGAGATGTCTGTCAGAACTGATATCCCTCTTCTTATGATCGAGTTGATCATTTATTCTCGCTCAACTTGGTGGATTTCGATCGACTGGGAAAAAGTATCAGAGCTATCAATAAAAACGCCATTTGAATAATTCGTTCTGGAGCCAAGTTAGACAGCCTATTTGATTGTATATATTGTATATTCTATTCATGCCTGCATTGCCTGATGAATTATCCGATTTTGATCAATTCCTATCTGAATCTGAAGATCAAAATGAAAAATGTTTTTCATTCATAATGCATGATTCGATGGGATGAACGAATTGGTAATAATTTCGATGTGGTGAACATTGTTGAGATTCGAATGGACATTCTATTCTGCAATGAGCCTATAGCAGCTTTTATACGAGACTAGAAAACTTACTCTCTCAAGGACATCCACGAATATATGACCGGAGTAAGAAGAATGTCATTGAATAACGACCATCACTGGAGTGGGATGACACTAAATATCATACACTATGAACATTCAACTAGAAGAGATCCTGTATGATATGAAGAATTGAAAGAAATCATTCATAAATTAATTGAACTCCAGAAATGCAACAATCACACATGAACATACATAATGAACATACTGCAAGAGAAACATAAAAATACTGCAACGGGATTCGAACGTGAGACCTGTTGACGTTCTTTGTTGGACTTGATCGATAGATGATCTCAAAATACACCAGCTATCATCTGATATGCTTGGTTTGTCATCCAACCATCCTCATCGTTAACTTCAAGTGGTTTATATGAGAAAGCGTACGTGTGTTCGGATCGTTGGTGGATATATTCAAACTATATCGCTTTTGAAAATATTGTTGCCACGAATCGTAACGGCTCCGAAGAACTGAAGTAAGTGAAGTAGAGTCTATGTTTGAAATATGCAGCTTCTTCAAGTGGTCTCATCCAAGACCTACTCAATCTCAGCGGGCCATAGCATCACTTTTGCGACGTCACACTATATAACGGTTATAGTTAGACGGAACTATGAAGTGATAAAATTTGGAGTGATAGTTTGGGAAATATTGCATATGACTAAATTTGAGTTTGTTAGTTTTCAAACGGGTGCCAAAATTATAATCTTCAATTCACAGAAAAACATCAACCCTAGTATCATCAACTTCTCATAGTGTCTAGATTGACTTTGACTTTTGCCAAAATCCTCAAGTAGCAGTCACAAATGGATATTTCCATGCAAATGAAATTATGATTATTACGTATATAGTATGTGCTGAAGCTCTGACTCCTCCCTCGGTAATCAACTGTGGATATATGCTGTCACTGACTCTTTTTCAGTGAGTTTCATTGCCTCTGAATCGATATCATACACCTCAACTTCATCTCAAAGGGTTTGAGCAGCGTTTATGACTGAAGGTAATCCAAAAATCCAGGAATAACCGCGAAATCTTCAATATGGCGAAATCAGAAGTAATTATTATACCATAGGAAAACTGCGTTCGAGCTGTTCATTTACAATTCATTTCAGACTCATGCTGGGTACATGTAGGTAGTGCAACAATTTCGTCACTATTCAATCGATGCATCAGCCTAGTTTGTCATTCCCAGTCATTCTCCTCGAACACCGATTTCAAATTGGCAAGAAATACTATTCCATAGTGCAACGTCCTGTTTACAAAAGTTTGGATATTCATTAGGGATCATTTCGTCTCGATTGAGTATGCTACTTATTTCTGGAGCAAACCAGTTATAGCCTTCCACTAACGAACGCACTAATACAAATTGATGTAAAACTCAACCCACTAGTGTGACGTCAGACTACGGACCGATGAGATAGAGTATGCTCTGAAGTGACTTATCATATGATTGAACGAGTCACTTCAGTCCCGTGGTGTAGAATGAACCAATTTTCTACTCATACAACTGAAAGAAGAATCATTTTTGTGTTAGAACAACCTTTCAATAGCAAATTTTTAACTCCACAGTTCTAGAGTAGCGTGCCTTCTCTAGGACCAAAGGGTGCTGCGTGACAATCAATCAATCAATGAAATTATCATTAGACGAAGTGTTCAATCACAATACAGCTGTTTACATTATAACATACTAACTCATATAAGAAGTCTGATGAGCAACTATAGTGAACAATGAAAATAAGTTGAAAAGAAACAACCAGCACATCCACTACATTAGTTCAGTTTCCAGAGGATTGAGCAGACGTATAAGTTGACGACTATACAATACATATATCGGAACAAAAGTTGGAAACGAGTAGAAAAATCTCTAGTAACTATGGAATAAGGAATTCATGAATGGAGTTTGGATGCCAGTGGAGTATATTCATATGAATGCTGCATAGTTGATGTACTTTTCACGAAGATGACAAGAGAGTGCAAACCTACTTCGTTCATCTTCCGCCCAGAACTTGTTTTCGTTCGAAAAATGAAGGAAATAGTTGAAATCTGCCGGAAGACTCGATTTCAATGAGTCTTAATATCAGTGTTTTCATGAAATTTTGGCAATAATTTCGTGAAGGCACCTTTAGATTCTATCTCTAATCAAACAGGCAACGGAAAAATAGTATATAATACTCGCCCGAAGAGCATCGTTTTGAACTTGTGATGTAAAATTTTGAAATATCTTCGTATTTATTGAGAACGTCTGCATCTCTGTGAAAATAACCCATTAAAATATTCGAACTTTCCTTGATATCCGGAAATGAGCCGAATTTACAAGGAAAGAAAATATTCGACTACACCAGACAATTGCTCCATTTTCTCATAATGATGTGAAGAATAATGGCCGAGATGGAGAGCAAGAAAATAAATCCGCGAATGTATCGCATTGCTCAATGATATGGAAAACTCGAAATGCTCGATTTCTCGTGAAATTCCGTTGGTGGTGGGGTGTTTTATTGGAAAAGTGTTCAAGGAAATAATTCTGTTAAATGACTCGTGGCGATTTGAAGAAAATGTGTATCAAATATTTCTATCCGTTGTTCTATTTTACGTCAGTTTTTCACTCCACTTCATGAACTGAAATTCATGGGTACCTACTATGATCAGTTTATTTCCAAGTATCCTAAAAATATCAGTTACGTCCAAGAAGAAGTCCTCCTTTCATTAATTCCGCATTTAATATTCTACCCAGATAACGCGTACCATCATATTCTAATTGCCTTGAAGGAAAAGAAAATTAAAATTTATATCCTTTTAAATCCCGTCTGTTAGCACCGGGAATCATCTCGGCTATCTCAATTCGGGAATGGAGAATTCCGACATCTGGCCTTCTTCCCAGGCGATCAACTCGAAATTAATTACTTTTTACATCTCGCTAGCGATTTTCTTAATCAGCCAAAAAAAAACGAGAAGCCACCACCTAGGAGTGTCAGACTCCCGCTTTTATTTTTTCCTGCCAACCATCTTGCCCTGAGATATTCGATTTTATGCATGTGTTCTCCGACTGAAATTGTCAACTGGAAATTGATGGATATGGTAGTCATTGAGATTGAAATTTCGAGTCTTATTTCTTCCACGAGTATGGCCATATACTCACCTCAACTCAGAATAGAAAGACGAACTTTTCCACCGTAGTACACTCGACACGTTTGTTCAAATGCGGAAATAGTTTATATCAGATCGAATCGAGGCATTCTTTGCATTTGATCAATAGGTGACACCTCATTATGAACGCATTTATGGAATAACCGAGAATTACGGGTTATACTTCTAGAGCGTTTGACCAACTTGTCCTCATTTTTTCCGAAAATACTATCCTCAGTCCGTCGGGCTCATCCATTACATGACAATTTGGAAAATATCCACGTATGTAACGATATGAAACTTGTCCAGTTCAATATCATTATGGTCTGAACGAATATACAATATACTTATGAGTGATATGAATGTTTGCACGAACACCTTCAAGGCAAGCTTGGAGGCCTTTTTCTTGCCGAGAACTATTTCATCTGACAGCAGCTTCCGACAGCAACTTGGATTCGATTTGAATCCAGAATATTCACGAATTTGCATGAATCGGTTCAAAGGTGAGTCATTACATACCATGGACCTATAAAAACAGAAGATTAATGTTTCACACCAATGATCTGGCTCTCACAAGATCACCGCATGAGATCAATGGTGTGATTGATCTGAAAGATAGATAGATATATGATTCGCTAATATGGTGCATGTACATTTTGAATATGTATACAGGGTGGCCCAATGAAAACGAAACTAGGTATGCATTTCACTGGGAGATCAAGGAACTGACATTAAAGTAAATGTTGGATAGGACAGGATTTAAAAAAAAAACACATAAGGCACTTTCTAGATGGACATCATTCTAACTACAAGATGAGAAATAGTGATGAAACGGAAAAAAGCGTTATTTCCGATTATTTAATAAACGTGTTTTCTCGAGAATCACTGCATTGAATTCCAAAAACAAGGGAGTGTTGGTAAGAGTTTTCGATTACCTTCAACATGATGATGTATCACTTGACCCCTCATCCCATTCGAGATTCAAGAGTTGGAGCTCACCCCTCCGAGGAGTTTGAAGTAAAAAAGTTGAGAACATGCGCAAAATATTTCCCCCTAGAAATAAAAATCGACCGGTTCGAGCGAGAACGATAACTATGTCAGATCGGCCTCGTTTCGTTTTCATTGAGCCACCCAGTATGTGTATTCCATCTATTGTACAAGAAAAGTTCCTGATAGTCTCATATTTTTTTTGGAAAATTCGAGATGGGAGTATTGAAAGCTACAGCTGTACCTCCTGAAATGATCATCTTTCGCTGAACTTTACTTTACAAGAAGTCCTTCTTCTGTAGAATATCTCCACTTTGGAATTCACCAAATAAGAATATTATCACGGATGATTAAAATTCCCTTAAAAGAGAGGTGAATTTACTATTATCCTCCGTGGCATCATAAGTCTTCAACATTCTCGAATACACCTCACTGTTCTTCAGATAAAAGTTTGAACCCTGTATATAAATACAAATGATTTGAATTCCATTCGGATCCTGACCAAACTGTGGTGTTCAAAAGTTCAAGGTTCAAAATTCATTGTTCATATAGAAAATGTACCCATGGGTTTTTCCACGATGAATGTAGCACCCGCACCCTTTATATGGACCCGACTGATTTGATTTCCGTATTACGAATCAGAACCAAACCACAAAAAGCCACTCGATCACCCCTCATCGCCGACATTCAATACCGAACCGAGACCGAATCACTCGATATTTTCGTCAACGCAGTCAAATCTGAAGTTAATGATGGTTAATAGGGGGAATATGCAAATTCGATGCTTGTTTGGCTGGATGCAATATTCGCTGAGATCGCAGCGATCAAGTGAGGTTACCTATACAGCATGATCTGACGAATACGAAACGAAGTCATTATTCTTCATAATTAAGCTGGACAACACGACAAAAATTATACAGATGGGGGTACATTTCGCCATAACTTACTACAGTTGAAGTAACATTCAACACCACATCCTCGGAGCATGTCTATCCACCAATAGGTGGACATGACAGCTTTTGTCGTAATTGTCATTCCAGACTGCTCCTTCTCAAACTCATCAATAATATAACCAGAGCAGCATTTTCGTAGAATCTTAGTTTGATTTCGCTTAGAAAAACTTCTGGGGTACTCCACACTTCTTTATTTCCCATATCAAGAATAAATATAGAGAAATACTCGCCTGTTCGTAGAGGGTGTGCTGAATACAATGATCCATCAATTAATCAGCTAGACTTCTTTCATTGTTCTATCTATGCAATCAAATCTCGTCGATGAAACTTATATTATTAGGTACCCATAATAATATAAGGTGGTCGAGATGGTCGAGCGACATCATAGTTATCATGAGGTCGTGGGTTCGATTCCTGGCTGGCCGTTGGATTTGGGTTTATTTATGCGCTGTAGAAAGTATATTCATCATAAAGTGCGACATAAAACTATCCCAAATGACACAGTGGCTTGGACTCCACTCGTATCAACTGTAGATCCCCATCTTCTTCACTCGCACAAGCCCTTCTGTTTCTGAGGGTTGCTTCGGTACTAAGGAGAAGAGTAACAATAACAATGTCGAGAAAACTGGTACAGCTTCTTCGTCTATTTGCCTATTCAATTTCTCCAACCAAAACTCTAACGTACAGCCAATTTGATAATAGCATATTATTGAATGACAACAAAATCAGTATTATCCATAATTACACAATCAGTTTCATAAAAACGTTGATTCAGAAGTAGTTATTTCAGATTCTCTTCAATTGATGGTCAAACTACATAATTACAATCTCAGAACATCAAATGTGTACAGAAATCTGCGAAAATGTCGTCATCTTCTGGAGAGTTTCATGCCATTATAGCGGAAAATGCCGTTAACGTTTTTAGCGAAACAACACACTATCAGTGACTGCATCAGCCTTCTGTGCATCGTTGTACCTGTTCTGTATTCCGTGTTAGTGTTTGTATTATTCTTCTTTGCTTACTACCGTATGGAAGAATCACAAATGTAGATTACTCAAAGAACATCTTCTATGTGGAAAATCTGTGACCGACTAGCAGAAATTCATCATAATGTAACCTTTCAGTGATTTTTAGCATGACTTGAACACGTTACACGGTATTGTATTGAGAAAAAAATTGTGTCATATATCAAAAAACCCTGAAAAAAAATGAGTTCGTAATATGGAGCCTGCGCATAATACTATGTTAGACGTAATTCTTAGATCAACATTATTCCTAATGACTTCATTGATAGAGAATTAAAGAATTCTTGTATTTTGTTCGGGTTTGAGCGCGATATCAGTGAATATCAGCAAATATAATTCAAGATGACAATTATGATGATCTTCGATCGGCTTCTCTGTCATTGTACATTATTGTTTTGCAATAACACTGACATTCAATTCAGTGATATTCTAGATGTATTTCAGCTATGATGTGTTATGACTTGCTCATGATATTTTTATTCATACCAATGAAATATCGACGCAGCTCCTGATAATGATTCTTTCTGATCAATCCGCTAGCATTCGGACTGATGAAAAATCGAAACAGATTCACGCAGGAAACGATTGCGATGCGGACTGATAAGGATGGAGAACTTTTTCAATTATCAGGATTTCGCACGAAAATGGGTAATCAATATGCTGAAACGTTAGTACGGATAGAAGTTTATGAGGTCTAGGAAGTTAATGGAAAATGGAACTGGAGCTCATTCCATGGTTCATAGGATATCATTGAAAAATAATGAACTTTCAGAATTCACATAGACATTTCTGCACATCATTCTAGACAACATGTGATGGCTATTGTTATGGGTGATCGAAAAACAAAAAAAAACAATTCTTTCATTGTCCTACTGAAAATTACAAGAACAGATTGGGCCCTTTCTTTGGCGTCGATATAACGGATCCATTTTATGGAAATTTGTTAGGCTTTCATGGCCAAAATTTTATTTACACATTACTGGACAAACGATTCATTAGAAAGCATAAATAAGGCATGTATGATGTGAATAGCGGGTCCAATTCAAGTTTTCAAAAATTCGACTATTCGCATGAAAATCCACCTCATAGACTTGAAAGAGAAATGGACAATGATAGAGGAAGAATATATTCACCATAAGGTCGTACAACAGATTTGCAGAACCATGGTTCAATAGAACCTGTTCTAGGGTCGTCGCTTTAAAGCAAGCAGCATACCGTCGTTGGCGCAGAAACCCAAGCCCGCAAACTAGAGCTGAATATGTTGAAGCTAGGAATACATGTAATCGAACAATAGATGAGTCTAAAGAGGCATAAAACGCGAGAATAAGATCAAAGCTCATAGAGTGTCCAAATGGTTCCCGTTCATTCTGGACCTTTGCCAAGGCAATCGGGAGAAATTTCACTTCTAGCTCATTTCCTCCCCTCACAAAGGATGATAATACATTGGCTATAACACCTCATGAAAAAGCCAACACCTTCGCCACAATGTTTGCAGTCAATTCTACCTTGGATCCACGAGGCCAAGAACCTCCCAAAATCGCTATCGATAACCGTATGCCAGAAATTGTCTTCCGGCAACGCACAATCAGACACATTCTGCTTAGCCTCAACGTCAAGAAGGCTATGGGGCCTGACGGAATACCGCCTAATTTTCTCAAAAAAAAGCTAGGGTCCAACCGATTCCAAAGAAGGGCAAGAAAACCCTCCCTAACAACTATAGACCGATTGCACTACTATCTGTGATCTCTAAAGTAATGGAAAAAGCAATCAAGATCGAGCTCATCCGATATCTAGAGAGCTCAAGAATCGTGAACGACCGGCAATATGGATTTCGTCACCAGAGGTCAACTGGAGATCTGCTTGCCTATGTGACACATAAGTGGCAGATGTCAATAGAGAAACATGGGGAGTCTCTGGCTGTAGCCTTGGATATCTCCAAAGCATTTGACCGAGTTTGGCACCATGGCACCAACTGTGTCTTTTACTATCGAGTTTTCTTGCAGTTAAATCACTCTACGTGGTGGTAGACGGGGTATCGTCTGATACAATGACTATCAATGCTGGTGTTCCACAAGGCTCTGTCTTGGCACCAACTTTGTTCTTGCTCCACATCAATGATTTGTTGAATGTGACATCCAGCCCAGTTCATAGCTTCGCGGATGATAGTACACTTCATTCCGCCTTTTCCTCTAGAGCCCCTATATCATCCATCGAGGCCAGAGGTGCAAGGCGAAGACAGGTTGATGCTTTGAATGAGGATCTGACAAGAATTCTGAAATGGGGATCTGAGAATCTAGTACAGTTCAGTGCAACTAAAACTCAAGCTTGTATGTTCACCAAGAAGGCTGATCACACAATGCCTAATTTGATGATGTCGGGTACCACTGTTCCTATGAAGTCGTCAATATCCATGCTGGGTGTCACCACCAACAGTGCTCTCTCATGGGACGATCATGTGAGGTCCATTGCGAGGGCTGCTTCGCAAAAGCTTGGTTTTCTATTCCGTGCGAAGAGATACTTCACATCCCAGCAGCTGCTCATGATCTACAAAGCACAAATTCGACCTGTCCTGGAGTACTGTCCACATGTTTGGAGCTCAGCCCCCAAACATACGCTAAAGCTCTTAGATTCAATTCAGAAGATTCAGAAGATTCAATTCACCTAGTCGATGATACAACACTTACCAAATCATTGACCTCTCTAGATCATCGTAGAAAGGTCGGCGATCTATGCCTTTTTTATAGGTACTTTCATGATCGGTGCTCAACGGAGATATCATCTATTATGCCACCACGCGCGATTCCTAGTAGACAAACCAGACGAGCTCAAGTTGGTCACCCTTACACTGTCAGGCTCGAGACCTGTCGAACATCGCTATACCAAGCATCATTCCTCAATAGAACGGCAAAGTTATGGAATTCTTTGCCTAGTGAAGTCTTTCCTGATGCTAATAACCTCCAAAATTTCAAGAAAAATTCCGACACCATCCTACTCTCCCAAAATTCCACCGCTGGCTAGCACGATGTTCCTCGAACATCCTAGGTTTCCCTTTCGTGTTGTCCACAGATGAAAAAAATGTGTGACGCCAAGCTTCGATATTGGGATCTCGTAATCTTTGAGAGAACTTTCGGCACAGTACTTGTTGAAATAATGCATTGACGTTTGGAAAATTCCAAATTCTACATAATTGAAATTTTGTGAAATCTTTGTAATTTTCTCCTGAAATCATTCCAAAATAATTGTCAGTTCTTTATTCTCAACATTTCTGCGCTGAATAAATATGTGGGGCCTTTTGCGAGTAACTTGCTCTGCCGTTGGCACATCAGAGAAAGAGGCTACCGGTCCTCTTCAGGAAGGACCGTATATCCTCCATCCCAACTTCACGTGGTTCCACTCTTTCCAACAAGACTTCGTCAACATTTTGCTATCTAGACATGCAATGTCCATGACACTCACACACGAAGTATTGCACAGTCTCCTCCACGTCGATACATGTTTGACAGTAGCGGTTAAGTAGGTGTCCATCCATCCCACGATGCCATGTCACTTGTAACTAAACGTGAATCATTCCTTTCCATTCCGAGAAAGTTCCTTGCTTCATCATACAGTTATCCTTCAAGGAACAGCTTTGCCAGCCTTCATAATTCCATTTATTACCCATCTCAGTTGATCTTCTCTTTTGGATTTGGGGCTCGGGTCCTACATTCCGAATTCGATGATCCTGCTCTCGCTAGTTCATCCGATCTTTCCTCGCCAGGTAGTCCCCTGACTAGGCACCTAGACTAATGCTCGACTATCCGTGCGAACAATATTTATCAGGAGTGTACAACCAATGGCTGTCATTATTTTGTATACCTTCGCCTCTCCAAGCGAAATATATGCCTCGAATATATTTTCGCCATGATGCCATCCCCCGACTTCTCTCTATATCAGCAATTAGTAATTCTTTCCCGATCCACATTCCTATAGAAATCGTGGTCTATAAGCGATGCCCCATGACGTCCATTACATTTCAATATCTAGGAACCTAAAATAAGATCCAACATAACTTTCCTGCATCAATGCAGTAGTTCCAATGCATGCTTACCTGTGATCTGTGATGTGTGAAACATCGTTGCGTATGGGTCAAATTTTCGAATTCTCATCCGGAAATATTCAAATTCTCTCAAATGTCACGACAGCATTTCAACAAACATCAAATTTCTCAACCTTGCCACCATTTTACCGACCCTGTATATCTTATGGTTTACGAGATCTCAATCATTCACATCGGATTTGATCTGATGGTACTTGTGTTTTTAAAACGTTGAACAAGTTGAAGTTCCTATCTTCCCATTGTTTGATTTTCTCCAATCGTCAATTGGAGTTTTTTTTGGGTTTCAATATTTCATCTGTGGCAAAGCTCATCTCATGAAACTCGATACTGCATAATTCATGTCATTCTTGTATTAATATTTATAGTTCCACGAACGCTGATTCTTCTCCCGTAGGCAATGCTAATCAGAACTTTGAAGTCTCTCTCAAAAATTTCCATTTTCTTCCTAACAATGAATCCAACTTTCGTCTATTATCCCCAGTATTGAAATGATTAACCATTCTACTTCGGTAGGTACGTTCTACCTACACAGTTACACCAATTATTCGAAAAGGAGATTGTTAACGAAAATAAAACCCTTTATATCATGTTACCCTTCTGTCTGGTAGACTCCCGTCTTTCTGGCCTAATGAACCTGTTCAACAACATTTGTTTTATTTCATAAAGAGCGAGGGGATACTGGAAATATTCTCTCGAGTTGTATTTTCTGATGGTACAAATGCCGAAAAGGTTACATGAATGATAAAAAATACTATGAGATTAACAGTTCAGTGAGAATATTTATTTCCATCTGCTGTGGAAATAGGAATGAACCCACTGTATATTCATATCGATAGAAAGACTCATAACAGACTTATGGTGGATATTGCATCTAGCTATTACTATTGTAGCTATTACATCAATTGGTGGATTATAAATACATTTTGAGTGAAAGTTGGGAATTATGAGTTTCCAGTCATAATGGAATATCATTTCGATTGTCGATATTATTGGTTATTCATAAAAGAGCATCATCAATTGACACGCTCGTGATGCGTATCAGATTTCATTTTTGTTGAAACTTGACTTTCTTTAGTTGATTGAGCTGACGCATATGATTCGACGGATTTGCATGAGATTTGACTCCATTCAGTTGTCCATGACATTGACACTTCTGATATTTTGACATCGATCTAACACATTTTTTCATGTAATCATTTCATGTACATCATTGATGTACTTATCATCTTTATGCGTAGTAAGGCCCCGAAAAGTGATAATAAACTTGTTGGGAGTCATAATATTTTATCCACTCACAAATTATGGAACCTCAGTTTGCGAGAATTTGTTTTTAATCGGAGAATGCATCAATTAATCGTAAAATCACGGTGAAGGAAGTAAAAAACATATGAGATGTTCACATGTGAAATAATTACATATCACCTATGACGTATCATATGGTGGGTCGTTCCGTCCAAGAGTTTATTGTGATATTATAGTGATAGTAAGTGATACGCATCTCAAAGATACGTCAAAATATGTAATCGATAATATAGATGAATGAAATTGAATGAAATTTGACGTGTATCAAGAATTCTTTATCGCTGTCTCATTTTCGGAGACATTCATGACAGGCCTCTTCGAAAAAATCAAACTGTATAATTTGATTTCGATTTTCCAGCTTGCAATTATATTGACCAACATCATTTCTTTATGTGGATCCATGTTCCTGACGACAGCCGCCCCCATTCTATTTCAATATTCGTGAATGAAAATAGCGCGAATCAATAGATATATAAAAATATTTCTTTGGTTTGGTTTATTGCTAACGGTAGAGAATAATGATGTCTCATGAGACATGGAAATATCCTTCACTTCACTTACTTTACTTTTGTTCAATGAATCTCTAGATCATCGTGGAAAGGTCGGCGATCTCTGCCTATTTTATAGGTATTTTTACGGTCGGTGCCCAACGGAAATATGATCTTTCATGCCACCACGCGAGATTCCTAGTAGACAAACCAGACGAGCTCAGGCTGGTCACCCCTACACTGTCAGGCTCGAGACCTGTCGAACATCGCTATACCAAGCATCATTCTTCAATAGAATTGTGGACTTCTCTGCCTAGTGGAGTCTTTCCTGATGCTTACAACCTCCAAACTTTCAAGAAAAATTTCAATACCTTCCTTCTCTCCCAAAATTCCACCGCTGGCTAACACGATGTTCATCGAACATTATAGGTTTCCCTTTCGTGTTGTCCACAGATAAAAAAAACACATCGAAGTACAGGTAGGGAAGTATGGAGAGAAAACTTCTCTACCTTAATAATATACAGCAAATTCTGTTGGAGTACTAATGATATTAGTAATTTTAATGGTACGTGGAGAATGCTAACTATCTCTAGATGAATTCACCACAAATTTCACTATCGACTGCTCTCTGTATTCCCAATAAGTTGTATCCAACCTAATTACCTGAAAGTAACTCTGATGAACTTCCAAGATTCTCGTGAAAATTGATAATTATTATAAATTGCTTAGGAGAGATGGGAGCAAACTTCGATATTGAAGATCGGCCTTGACGTAATTGTATATCGGGGAAACATGACAAAGTTATTTTCTGATGGCAATCAAACTTAAGTGATGGATCTGATCTCGAAGCCTCTCATGAGTTCGCTTTGGTCTCACCGATGAACCATCAATTCATCAGAAGTTTTTTGATCCAGTTATCTCGAACTATGAACTACTCTACAGAGGTGAATCATTCATTCAAGAGCATTTTTTCCGTTGTTATCGATTTAAGGTGGCTGTACTGACTGAAATCGAAGTAAACTATTTTTCAACTTGACCAGTTTTCTGATGAAAGTAAAAACTATATTCGGACTCTATCACACTAGGTACACCATTTTTGTCGATGTGTGATGATTGAAACTTGTAAATCCCCCATCGGCGTCTATCTTTCTAATGATATCGTTTCCAAAATGTATGAAACTTGAAAATTGGCAATGCAATGAGGAATATTTCAGTTGTTTTCAGCTTTCAGTTTGTAGGTTGTTCTTTTCTCCGTCTAGCTAGTATTGAGAATCGCATAATCGCGGCATCAACTGAGAACCGATGTTCGAAGACGTACATCAGCTTCGGAGGTTTGGATATTTCAAATCATTCTGATTACGATCCATTATACCAACGTGTCCAAGTGCATCTCTAGTCAATGTTTGTTTTAAAGTTTCATGCTGAATGGCATTCCTCCTTCAAGGAAAATGAAAATCGGAATTGATGAAAGAAGCTGATATTTTAGTGTGAGTATTCAAGTGGTGGAAAAAGTATTATATATACCTCGGGTGGATATGCTGTTTTATAGCTCGCACATAATACACATTCTACACACTCGCACTACAACTGTGCAATTACTTATATATTCTGTATAATCGACCACTGACCACTTCTCTTTTGATCTCAGAGGATTCCATATTTCCCGAAATATCACATTGATTTTCAGAGCACCAACAAACCTAACTTATGAAAGCAGAGAGCATCATGAACAATGCAAACAATTGCCGAATCTTTTCCGTCATTAATTGATATATTGGTAATATAACATGAAGCCCATTTTGTGCAACGAATCTGATATTTAAATATGATGTGACGTTAGATATTCATGCGGTCAATTCTTCTTCCTGCAACCAGCCCATGCTATCGAACATGATAGCCGCTCATATCATCTTTTTTACCTAAATAGCCTCTAATATCGCATATCATGTGAATAAAATCACGTTCAATTGTCATTCGGCGAAAAACTCGGTTAGAGCAAGCACTCGTCATTGTTTTATTCTTATGATTCTCGATTCTTTGCCACGCCAATACAATTGAGCATACATGAATTTCATACAATTGAGCATGTATTCATCGATGAAAAATCGATCTTTCGTATATTTACCTCCCGATAAGACACCCGAAGTAATTTTTCCACCGTGCTGTTCAAGGGATGCGATAGACACGTAATTTCCGGTGAGCCGTTATCTCCAATCAATTTTTCGAAGCAATTTCAAAATAACTTATCTACGATCTTAATATGCTTCTACCAGAACGAGAGAATATGTGGATCATCTATCATATTCACGGGACTGAAGTGATGAGACCTGAAAAATTAATAATTATCCAACAGAGTGAAGTCCAATTAGGTGGAGGAAATGAAAATGTGAAATTCATCAGTCCTGATTTTAGTTTCAACCTACCAGTTCTCACACGATGTGAGATAAACGGATGAAAGTTGTAATGTAGAATGTCCAGAAAAAATGTGAGCAGTCGTGATCATAATGCAATGGAATCACATCATAGACTCTCTCATTCAATAGCAATATATTCTTTGAAAATCTAGTCCCGATGATTCGACGAGTTTGTCATATATATCTCGTGTCACAGTCATCGCAATGTATTTCGTATATCCCTGATTTTCCATCAACATTGGCTTTGTCTTCAGGGTTACCCAATAAACCAATATTACCAATATCATTAGGTGATGAATAAGTGTGTAATCCAATAATCCAATACCAACAACCTTCAAACTATCCTACAAGAGGACAGAGATGAACAAAGAAGGAATGGAAGAAAATATGTGTCTGAATAATTCCCACAGATTCAAGGAAAGAATGCATAACGGTTATACCATTTCTATATTATTATTATGATTATTATTTTTTCAATTTGCGATCTAATGAGACGATCTAATGACGGATATCGAAACCCACATTCCTGACTTTCTATGAGTGAATGAAACAAACGTTGATAATTTCTGAATTTCAAACCTCTGATAAGCAACGCAACATTTTTTCTTCGTATAAAATGATCGATTCATGAACAAACAGAGGTGTGCAGATATCTGATATGTCCCTCAAGTTACATGGATGATTGATAACAGAAATGACACAATGGTCTGTTAGATGTCAAGATACGGTAGTCCATATAGGGCACATTTTATCTGCGAGTCGATCTTTTGGAATTCGTTGAGGTATGTTAGCTTCATTTATTCCTCAGTCTTATGAGGAATTTTTGCCTGAAGATGTTCAATTCAGAAGGTATGTGGAAACAGATTTTGACATCACATTTCGACTTCACTTTCGATATCACTTTCGGTTTGACGGGAAGTTCCACCAACTTCGATATTTTGAATACAATCCTGAATATTCCTCATTATATTCCATATATGTATTTCCAATATAATAATAATGATGCTCCATCGATAAACGATTTTTGGTTTCTCGTTTTCATCAGCCCCAATAAAATATATGCAGATCACAATCACTCTGCATCTACTGGAAATACTCAGCATTCACAAATATTCAAAATCTCACCATGATATCAAACTTTGAAAGAATCCGACTTGATACACAAATAACATAACTGTCCGCCACCATATCAAGTTACAAAATTCCCCAACTGTCACTTATTGTTTTGGCGGACGCGAAATTTGTATTTTCTTTTGATAGAAACCAATAAGACAGATCATTTCCGAATTTCGAAATCGTGCTAGAATATGTTGCCATGTAACTTACATTTCAATATACTATTCCACTGACTCATTCTAGATTCAATCACTCTACTCGTGACATAACGTGTCGTTATATTAATCCAAAATGACAGACAAATTCGGAATCGACGATAATCTCGTTACATCTTGAATTTTCTTGATCGTCCAGTTCTCAGAATTTTCCTTTGATGATAATTGTTGAGATAAGAGCAAAGATTCCAAAGAGAATAGCCTACCAATAACAAGAACCTAGAATAAGATAGAAATATAAATACAAGGTTGTATTCAAAATAACAAAAGTTGGCAACACCTCCGACTATTAGAAGTGATACCAAGTGCACTGTTAGAGCAAAATGGCGGCTTCAATCTCGGAACTCAGTTATTATATATTATATATTAATCTATTATTATAGGTTTGTGAAATCTTCAAGGGGTCTGTCTATATATCGATGGAGTGGTGAACAGGTCCTTAATATATTCCACCTGAATATTTGGAGCTTCAATCCAAACTATGATGATTTATTGATTTATAAAGATGATATATGATCTCAAAATATAGATTTGGTAATCTAATGTGAAACATGGATATCGAATTATTTTGAAAATTTCTCTATCTCTAATTTTGATATCCTTCACAACAAATCCCGTTATTATCAAAATAATAGAATGATCGTATTCATAAGGAACTACGAAGAATGACTTGTGAAATAAATGAATCTAGCGAAAATTCCAGGAAAATTTGGAACGAAGGGAATGAATGAAAAATGAAAATTTTAAGATGATCGATGATGGAGGTCAACAACGAACAGATGAAGGAGTAGCAAACAAGTTGAATCATTAATTTATGAGTGTAGGTCAAACCATGATGTCAAACAGAATAGAAAAACTTCTGTCTCCTGCTATCGAAGGAAAAACGAGTACTATGAGGATGTGCTACTTCTTCTCCCAGTTACAAAAAAGAGATCATAAAGAAAATGTCTGAGAATTGAATTGAAAAATGAAACCTTTCCTTGGCCTGATAGAATTCAACTCGGAAGAACCAATCTCTGTACCAATTTATAAATGAAGGTATTCAATTGCTTTCAGGACCAGAATAGATATTCACGTTACCACCTCGAGAATCATCATTAACAATCCAGAAATGTATCTGGATTCTATGAAATTTGGAGCGACAAGCAGTGAATTTGCATTTTGGTACATATACGACTCTTGAATAAGTAAATATGCCAGAAACTCTTCGCACTTCTTACTTCACTTGTTTCGGGAATTGATGAGGGATGCCAACTTTCCACCTTTCAGAGGGTCAATGTCTGAGAAGAGGTGTGGGGTGTTCCATAATCTTGCTACTATTCATTGACATCCTAGATATGTGCCTTCTTTACCCAACGCTCAATCTGCCAGACTACAACAAGTTGAGCAACATCAGTTTCAATTCCGAACGCCTACCTCTTACATGTCAAAACTCCACTAACCCCTTCATAGTTCTAGTTCACACCTCCCCTGATCACCCATACTTGGGGTCACGACCCGAACAACATCAACTTATTATTTTCCTTGGGGCACACTGGGAATGTTGAAGTTCAGAGAGAGTTGACGAGAGAATACCAAAGCCACTAAGACTTGCTGCAAGGCAACTTCCTAGACAGCTACCTCAACCTTACCTACAAGCACGTGATGATGTTGAAGTATGCTGTGTACCACTGCCCCAGGGGGAAATTCGTGGTGACGCTCGATGACGACGAGTTCACCAACACTGATACTCCCTGAGGAGTTCTACCCCACTCAGTGCTCAGACTGAGCCATTATCTATCCAAGAGCTGTTCTATTCGCATTATATTCACAAGCGCAGAAGACTTAATATTTCTGGATAGATGATTTCCATCTGTCAGGTATGCTGGCTAAAGGTGGAAATTTGTCTCGTACGCAGATCGTAGATATGTTTTTGACTGGAGAAGATGTAGTGGGAATCGACGACTTCAGTTTTGTTGATTTGACGAAACCATTTCCTCTTTCTTTCTCTTTTTTTTTCTTCAGACAACCATCAGATGAGGTCATTATAGAATTTCGTTAAGGAACATACACAGAAAGTTAGTATTTTGGACTATTTTCGTACTGAAGTGAAATAGTGAATAGTTGCTCGACACTGAAAACTCTTCCAATATGGAGATTCATTTATCAAATCCTTGAGAGCTGATGTGTACTATATCAACCCCCAATGGCAATCTGAGAATGCACTAGCGATCAATGCAACAAAATCTCGAACTTGTATCTGCACCAGGACGGCAGATTTTCTTTCAGCTCTTGGCAACAAGGAGGGAAAACCTATAGGGAGAGATCGGTGAGGTGGAGAAGTCAATGAATTCGTAACTGTAGTATTACCGACTGAGCAGAATAGAATCTGAGAGCTCCAGCGCATGCTTGAGACCTGAACTCCAAATATGTGAACAGTAGTTGCTGGTGTGTTAAGTACCTACCTCTGCGAGGAACAGAAAGCCAAGATTTTGTGGAGGAGTTCTCGAAACGGACCTCACATGATCGTCTCATGGAAGAGCGCCGTCGGTGGTGACACTGAGCATTGATATTGAGGAATTCTTAGAAACAGTGGTACTCGAGCTCATCATATTGGGCATTCCGGAAATTCACATACCTCCAACTATTGGCCTAGTTACTCGAGTATCGCTCTTGAAGATTGTATATAGATGCTCCTAACACTGTACAAAGTGATCGAATGAATTCCGCTATGTTTGTCTGCTACTTTTTGAATATATACATTTCTTTCAATCAATTGCTCTCATAATATATGACCACGTACATATTATTCAAACAAGCTTTTTTCAATTCTCATGTCCACAATAGATTCCGAACTGTGTGGGAAATAATGGTGTTCAAATATACTCTAGATATCCACAGTGGCGATGATTTACACTTTGAAAATTTATTGTATACAGTTTCCCGGACTCCGGAAGATATATAAGAATAAAATTTACGACTCACATCTGGGCGCCGAATAAAATAGAAATCGTAAAGTTCATGGCGATATAAATGTTATCACCGTGAAACACCAGACAACTTGTGCGTTATCGATTCTTCATTATTCTCATCAAAAGAAGTATGGCCGCACACTTTAGGCACTCCATAACCGTTCTCATATCGGCAAAGTGTCGTAACTACTTGGATCTGTGAGATATTGTCTATGAAGCAGCTCATTCTCATTGGAGTTGCGAAAGAAATGATCTCAAATGATCTCAGTGGATATTCCACTTCGGAAATGATGGGACATATTTTATTATACAGGTTTTAGAATACTCTTTTGACGCAGTTTCTCAAAACACGACGTTAAAAGCGGAGAATTCGCGAATAGAATGCGTTTATTGTACTATTTTTTTCTGTATCGCATGAGTTCTTACTGAAAATGATAAATTAGTGCTGAACGTGATGATATAAGAATATTGCAGATGCTTGGCACACTGATGAGACGTATGAAATCTCGAAATGGCTACAGTGCTCTCAGTAAGATAAGTGGCCCTAATAGTCATGGAAGACTCATTACGGTTTCACACTGAGATAACAGGGACAAAATGATCATTTCATTTGTCATATTTCAATGGACACTAGAAAAAAAATGTTTACCATGGAAAAATATCCGATAGCCGCACAGATAATGCACTTTTGCAGAGAGTGAATAATTCTGAACATTTCTCTCATGAACGTTTCTCTCTCTGCAAGAATGTAATTTTCGAATGTGGTACCCAGAGTCATATCAATATGGAGAAAATGAAATTTTCGCATCCAAACGAATTCAACCCACTTTAAGAAGAGCTGAAGAATTTGCCAATTCTAGTGAAACTCGCAGAGATAACTAGAGCTCATTGAACGAATGCCAAATCACTCATATCAGATTGCCGCCATATTGACATCAAGACCTTCTGCGCTACATTTTGAGATTGAATCACAATATGTAATATGTCACTTGTATGCCGTTCTGAAATTAAGGAATCTGATGATATGAAAGTGTGAGTTTCTTGCAATGCATTAATTATCATGAAGACTTGAATTTTCTGACGGATCTATGGTCTAAACGCTAACCATCTGGCGCGAACTTTTGACACCCACTGTTTCTGTTAGTATTTGGACACGAAAAATCAGAAAATAGTATGATTTTTGACCAAATACTTATGGAATGAATATTTGTTACTTGACGAGAGTATCTTCCATCGAAATTGCCCAGTGACGTAGATACAGGAAGGTTTTCTTCCTTATCTCATCTCGCCCTATTTCTTGCGTCATTCAACATCATTCAAATTGTCGTTTTTTGTGAAGATGTTGAATTTGGAAGAAAATGTCACTCTCGTGAAATTTTGATACGAACTAATCGTATCGAAAAATAATTAGATATATATTTCCTTACTTCCGTCGAAACGATAAAAACTGTCTGCTAGTGAATAATTAGTAATGAATTGCATCATTGTATTGTTCTTCCTGAAATTGACTGCGATTTGAGAATGAAATCTATTATTCAATATCCCACTTCTGAAGACTACCGGCCGAATTCTCTCTTTCCAATTAACTGCATCTTCCGTGTAGAAGTTTATCCGTCCCATAGAGATGTATTTTTCGTCTCTTTATAACTTGTTTTATTCCGTTTCATCCAATCTTCTATATTGGATTCCTCGCGAGCGTTCGACGCTCGCCGCCGAATTGTGTAATGCCCCTCGCCCCTGTCGTAAAACAATTTATGCGCTGCAAGTCGAAGTTCTTCGCCATGTCATTAGGTCATCCGCCTGGTTGCCACGTCATCTCGGTGACATGGAATCGAGAAGAACTCCCATACTCCAAAAATCAACTGGTTCTGTAATTAACAAAGTTCTTATACCTTGAGATATCAAGCACTATAAGCTTCACGAAATCTATATTTCTTCTTCTCGTTTTCTTCTTCTTATTCTTCTTCGTTTCCCTCTTCTTCTTCCTTCCCTTCTTCTTATTCTTCTTATGCTTCTTGTTCTTCTTCACATCCAACGGCACTTTTCCGACAAAGACTGCACCGTAGACGAATTTTTCTTTGACTCAATGTCGAATTCTTTGACTTGTGAAATATACCTTCACAGGAAAGTTTCGTTCTGAGTGGAACCGTGGAATTTCCTGTGCCGTAACTCCAAATTATGTCATGGATAGGTCATCATTTCATGTGAACGAATAGTCTCCTTCGTACCTGGATAGATAAAACTCATTCAACGCGAGTTGAATACTATACTTTATCTGCAACTGTTTGATTATTGAGGTACCTTCAAGCGGTCAAAACATTACATGATGCTTTGGAAGAGTGCAAACGTCAGACTTCGAATGTTGTCTTCCCTACTCAGAAACGATATAAAAATAAAATAAGAACCATAACGTCCTAGCTTGCGCATTCAGGCCATGTCATTCGGAATTTGAGTGAGGATCTAGAGAATTATTCTTATCCGGTGCATCTGTTGAGATGATCGCAGCTGACTTCATCACAAATTCACAACTGACCTGTAACTTCTGTTCGTTTCATTTCAAAATATTTCCTAGGGTGGAGCACGTCATGAAATATTCCACAAGATACAATAAACAGGCCCATCACACAATCACAAGACATCAAGAAACGTCCTGGTCGGTTCCATCGGAATTTGACAGATCGATTGCTGTATGTCATTTATTATTCAATCGAACTGTCACTAATATTCAATCCATATCAATGTCACTGACTAGTCAAAATCGAGCATGTTACCGATGTATTACTAGATAGGATAGATGAAAATTCAAGATGACTAATCTGTGCTTTCTGAATATCAAAGCAGGAGATTTGCATCAAATCGGGAGAATTATGATACTGGTATGATCCGCACTGAATTGGGAAGTCTCTAGCCCAATCTGCAGTTCTCAGGAAATAAGATGTGCAAACGCGGCAAGGAGGTCACGTTGTACTGATATTTATCGACCTTGGAAGACACCTACCCCAATTCTTCGGGTTATTGCTTAACGAACCGACAAAAGAACCGTCCCTTCGATTCGGCAACCTTGAACGTTGTTCGCAGTTCGTGGCCACATTCCATTACGAAAAGTCGAAGAGAGCGCAATTCTCCGTGAATATTGATGGAACTTCTTCTAGACAGGGCAAACGAACACTCGTCATGAATGCCAAATGCCTACTCGCGGGCCGCTTCTTTACTTTATTTACGGCTTCTTATTCTTCTTCTTCACTCAGATCTCCAGAGGTCTCGACCGAGGGACAGAGTCGTGTTTTTTGTCGATAAAACTCGATTTGAATTCATCGACAATGCCAATTTTATGGAGTAGAATATCACTGCGAAATCCCAACCGGAATTTCTAGAGATTATTCGAATTCAGGAACCATATTACCAAGTTTCCTACTTCAGATCTTCAAACATCCCTTTTCTGAACCACCAAATATCCGGTTTCTC
Source organism: Gastrophysa polygoni (assembly GCA_963576655.1). Classification (NCBI taxonomy): domain Eukaryota; kingdom Metazoa; phylum Arthropoda; class Insecta; order Coleoptera; family Chrysomelidae; genus Gastrophysa; species Gastrophysa polygoni. Next base: position 13,990,301 of record OY755084.1, read on the forward strand.
AACCACAAGGAGATCCGCAAGTATCTGAGAGATTCAAATTTGAATAATAAATACGCAGCATTATTGCATCCATAAATAATGGGGTTCAATGAATTGGCCAACTGCAAAATAGCAAGAATAATATCGATTTCGGAAGATCACATGAGTCAAATAATGAAGAGTCAGAACTTTTTTCTTTCTCAAGTGATATATGTGAACAAGATTGCAATGCACAATATACCATTGATCCCAGACTATGAGGTACTTATCGAGATATTCTCAACTAGGAATTGTGAAACCCCCTCATCAACTGCGACGTTCAGCACTCAAAATTTGTAGTCGCCTGTCATGGAATTTTCTAACGTAATCTCGAACGCAGTCCACGAGATTTTTATTCACTGTTAAATATGTCCTTTCGCAAAAATCCACCGAGTCAAGCATTTTGAATCACAAGTAGTAGTAGATTTCAATACAACAAAACCTCAAGCTTGTACACACAATGCTGAACATTATGATGTCAGGTGTAACAATTCCTATGAAGTCGTCGATATCCATGCTCAGTATCACCACCAACAGCGCTCTCTCATAGGACGATTATGAGAGGTCCATTGCGAGAACACTTTCATAAATTATTGGCCTTCTGTTCCGTGCGGAAGTTCTTCATGCTCCACCAGCTCCTTATGATATACATAGGAGATATTTCCTACAGTACTGTTCACATAATTCGAGTTCAGCTCTCAAACATACGCTGAAGCTCTTAGATTCAAGAATTATCATTCTGAATTGTCTAGATTCGTCTAGTCGGTGATAATTCACTCACGGATTCATTGAACATCATAGAAAGGTGAGCGAATATTTTTTTCTAGATAATTCAATGGTCGGTAATCATCGGAAACCTCGCTTACCAATCCACAACCGTCAATTCCAAGTAGACAAACTAGACGAGCTCAGGCTGGTCACCCTTTCAGTGTCAGGCTCGAGACCTGCCGAACTTTGCTCTAGTGATTATTCACTCTTCACTTCTTAATTTTCAGTTTGAATAAATATCTTGGACTCCCTCGGATCCGAGATGATGCAAGCAGTTTCGAATCATTTCTCAGAAAATAAGATAGTCATGAAAAATTCCTTGCGTACATAATTTTCTTTTAAAATTAGAACTCCGAACTCTGATGACAAAAAAGTAGAAACAATGTAAAATATTATTTATACAGAATGAAAAGAAATCAGAATGGAAAGGGTTCTGCCACAGAATCCCTCTTTTTGAAATCCTAGAATCCCACTTCTAAAATTGTAAAATCCCACTTCTGAATCACGAAACAGCTGTCTTCCAAATCATATTGGGCCTGCAGTTGATCCATGTATACGACTCCGTCGTTCATTATGCTACGCTCCTTTGGAATCCTTATCAGAGGAAACGGCACTCGATAGATAAATAATAACCGTTTTCGCTCCGACTTTCGGCATAAATCACCGACCGATAACTGTGTCGATAAAAAGGGAACCGACAATATAAGAGCATTAAACACTTTATAAGCACCGTCATTATACCCGACTCGTAATTTTCACTTAATGTGCGCTTTATAATACAAATTGAATGCCAAGCGAGATAATTTCTTGTTGTGGAAAATTAAGTTGCCAATAATGGATCGGGAGATTTCCTGGTTGTTAGAGGAATTATCAGCACGGTCGGCACAACAGAAGAATCTTATCTCAGTTTCAATCAGGACCTGATTTCAGTCGTCACAGTATTGTTGACATCTATCTTATGAACGGTTCCTGAATTCCACTCTATTGGACTTTTTATGTAGAATAATAATAACTCATGACTAATGACTAGGACTACGAAAACTACGTTCAATCCACATTGAAACTGATTCTAGAGTTTTCTGGTCATTCTTCAATAACAAAAAAAAAATACCAAACTTCTTTCACCAGCTTCATCACCACCTGAAATTCCTGTTGGAATTCCTGAAGAGGAAATCCAGAATACAATCACGAATCTAGATCACAACAAACGGCCGGGACCTGACGCTATCTCCTCTCTTGTCATCAAGTCATGTGTGCAAACTATTATAGATCCACTGTTCCACTGATCCACTGTTCGATGTCAACCTAGGTTTAACTTCTGGAAATTTTGGAAGATGGCAGAGGTTGTGCAGTGCACAAGAGCAGTGTCGCAAACTACAAACCCATATCCTTGCTCTCCCATTTTGCGAAAATTTGAGTTGATAGTAACAAATAACCTGTTTTCCCAAATCAAAATATCTATCAATCCAAACCAGTATGGCTCCTATGATGATAGATCGAAGGTAACTAATCTTGTTCCATTTATTCAAGAGACGCTGGATGACTAGAATAAAGGCCTCTCTACTTTTGCAGTGTACACCGATTTCTCGAAGGCCTTCGACAAGGTCCACCACGCAACGGCTCTCGCTCTGAGTGCCTCTGAATTACATCAGGGGTGCCTTATGACTCCCATCTGGGTCCCCTCCTTTTCAATATCTGCATCAACGACTTCACAACATGAAGACAATCATAACCTTCAACAAGACTCGAATTATTTCTTGACGCAGCTTTGACAGCCACGTTGAGAGAATAGTTCAGAGTCGTAGAAATTTTGGCTTCATTCTTAGAGTAATTAGAAGCTTCTCAATAATTGCTCTCTGTCATTGCTTCATATAACTCACTTGTGAGATCTACCCTGGAGTAGGGTTTCATCATTTGGAATCCTCATCACAATGTGAATTCTAATTGTGTTGAAAAAGTTCAAAGAAGATTTGTGAGTGTACTGAACTTCAGATTCAATCAACAAGGCCACCACTTCTCATATGAACAGAATCTGAGATACTATAAAATTGGAAAACTCCATATGAGACGACAAATTCTAGTTATGGGTTGGGATAAAGTATGGAACCGAGTAAATATCTTTCAAACGACCCCAATGGATATCAATGGTCATAGGTTCATGTAAACAACGATCAGTCGTATTCATCAGATAATTATATCAATAATAAAGGTTTCTCTCATCACCATGAAATGAAAGACATAACATAGTGGATAATCAAACAAACTGACCATCAGAGGGCTAACGGCTAAAATAACATGAATACACGAACAAATTTGCTGGAAATGTGAAATAGATCATAATTACACTAAGAAAGTGAGAGCAGAATGTACTTGAATAATTCCAGTCTATTTTTATCTGTCGACAACACGAAAGGAAAATCTTCAATGTTCAAGGGAAATCATATTAGTCAGTGGTGGAATGTTGGGAGATAAATGAGGCATTGGAATTTTTATTGAAAGCTTAGAAGTCGTAACCATTAGGAGATACTTCATTAGGCAAAGGATACCATGACTTTGAATTTCTATTGATGAACTCAAAATAGCACGATTGGAAATTTATCTCAGAGGTATGAAGGAAATTGGGAAATCACGAATACTGAAAGAATGGAACGCCCTTCATATAACATATTATGTAGAATCCATCAGAGTCATCATCCATACTGGATGGCATTAATGAAATATAACAGTCGATTATTTCTTTCTTGTTTTGATTATCGAAATATTTTTCTTCCTGGTCGACTTTCCGCATGTTTTGAAGAACGATGTGAATTGATTTTCTTCGTCAATGCTGGCACAATCGATGAGAATAATCCAAGAGGAAGCATGTATGATATGATTGAATATTCAATTTGCCTCAGGTCATCAATCAGCAGATTTAATTAAATGTGAAGATGATAAAAGGGTTGTTGCAAACACGCAACCATCCATTTGAAGCTCAATAGTAGAAAAGAACACTCTCATGCTGACAAGAAAGTATTTCTAATTGAAAAGTATCTGTAATTTTTCTACTTCTTCAATTTCACTTAAATAGATTATCAAGTGAACCTTTACGTTTGTTAACATTGTAATAACGTCCCACTCCGACAATGTAGGGGTGACAAGCCTGAACTCGATCGTGGAAATATCTAAATAAGAGGGAGGGACGATGTTCCGGAGATATTAACGAATTCGTTAGTGTAGTATCACCTATAGTCGAATGGTTCTTCTGAATGAAGTCTGAAAGATTCAGCGTATGTGGTGGTGGCTGAACTCCGAACATGTGAACACTACTCAAGGACAGGTCGAATTCGAGCTTTTCAGATCGTGAGCAGTTGCTGGGGTGTGAAGTCAAGTTCGTAGTAGTATCGTTATATAGTTATATAGAGTCATCAAGGAAACTCCATAGTAGGAGACCTTGGTCAAATGCTTTGGAGATATCCGATTCTACAGCCAGGTATTCTTCATGTTTCTCTATTGACACCTGCCCCTTGATGGTTTGTTGCCAAACTGCATCAAAAGCAACAAGATGTAAGTATAAATGTAAGTATAAATGTAGGCAGACCTGACAAATCTGAAGGTTTTTGAACGTTCTCCTGGATATGACATAAGTGCAAATATTCAATTATCATGCATAATTTGAATTTCATGATTGAATTTTTATGGTGGCGATCTTGTCTATTCATTTCATAATACATAGTGGTATAAGGTTAGCTCAGAATTGATTTTTTTCATTCAACCTAATGCTATCAAGCTTCATTGGGTTCTAAATCATAATATTCAATACACTGTGAAATGAAATATGCCTTCGTTTTGCATTTTAACGTCGCATCATTATGATGACATTTGTCCTGTGTATTTCATAGCGCCGAATAGTAATGTTCCATATCTGTGATCATAATCGTAAAGTGACAGATGCCATTGGAAGAAATGCTCGAGGAGAGGGTTTGAGGTAAGCAAGCACTTGGAGAGTGCTGGATCACGAAGATGGGTATTTCCTACGAATATGACATTCGCAGCGTCAGAGGTCATTTTCCCTTCACCAATCTGTGGATGATTTGTAGGCTATTCCATAGGTCCATTTTGATAATTCTGGAGCTGAACTCGTACACGCCTGATTAGCAGTGATTCCTGGAGAAGTTAGAGTAAGTATTTTTCAACCATTTCATGAAACACTGTCACGTTTCGTGAAGTTTCATTGCTAATTTTCCTAGCAGTCCAATACTGATCCACTCCCACTCCCATCAATAATTCATTCGTTTTTGTTATGGAAATCAATTTTAATTTAGTGAAACAATGTATACAGTCAGAGATCGGTAGCGTTTGCTATGGGGTCGGACGGAAAAGGGCAACCGTGACTCTCTATATCGTGCAGGAAATTAACCGGACACTGTAGTCGAGCCGATTTGTGTTTTGATTGAATATCTGCCAGTCACCGCTACGGTTGTTGGGTCTGTATACTTGTTAAAATAATCATCAATATAAGCTAGTGTAACCCTATTGGAGGTTGTGAGGAGCATAGACCTAGTATTCATTCGAGACAGTGGCGACAATGCATTGTCAGTGCTTCAATTGGCTGACGCCATTAGGAGGTAAATGTTCCATGAGCTCACATTGAGTTCACATTGAACTAGTGATCAATCATCCAAGTATATCTATATATATATATATATATTATATATATATATAATATATAATAATAATAATAATAATAATAATAATGTTTATTCATGAATCTACAAACTGTGTGATATATAATATTTCAACGAATATGAATAAACAGGGTAATCACTGAAGTTGTATTGGGTACAGCTTGTGCGTGATAGATGGTATGTAGAATTTTATTCACATACAAACATATAAGGTATACATATGGGACTTTATCATATGGATAAAGACGTAATTATAAGATATAGAAAACAGATAAAACGAAACTATAAATATGTAAAATGTAAAAGTTGAATGAATATAAAATATTAATATAAAAACATTGTAAAAGTTAAATGAGAATAAGATATACGTATAATATAAAAAATATGAGTTACGATAATTATAAATGTAAACAAACACTTTCGTTCAAAAGTGTCACATAATGATTACTAGTAGTGTAATAGAGTTCTGAAAACTGTTGAGCTTATTCAGTACTTGAGAGTGAGTCCTTGTAATTTATTGTTAACTATATCATGTATTATATATCTCTCCGTATGTCGTAACCATTTCTTCATATGACTTTTGAATGAGTTGAAGTTTTCGATGGATTTCAAGTGATCTGGTAGGATGTTATATAACTTTGGACTCAAAAATTCAATACTACGTTGCCTCGCGCTTTTTTCACATTTTGGCACTAAAAAATTCTTCTCTCTGTTCCGAGTATGATGGCTATGTTCGATGTGTTCAATTTTGATTTTTTTTTGGTAGATGCCAATTATGATTTTGAGACAGAAGAGCTGTCTCGGGTCGAAAAGTTGACTTTCTCTATACAGTGTGTCACTTGAGTAGGTTATTTTTTTATTGTATATAATTCTAATTATCCATTTTTGTAAAGTGACAATGTTATTTAAATGACAGTCATTTAAGCCTCCCCAACCTAGGATCCCGTACGAAAGTTGAGACTGTATCAGAGAAAAATAAATGGTTTTTAAATGAGCTACGTCCAGAATTTCTCTCAAATATTTGAAACGTGAAAGGAAGCCTCTCAGCTTATTACAAATGTGTTTTGCTTGCAAGTCCCATCGTAGGTGCCTATCAATAATTATTCCTAGGTATTTCATCGACTTCTCTTCAGGAATTATGGTTTCATGATCAACAACAAGATTACCTAGGTTTGGTAAGTTATTTGCGTATGAGGTGAACGGGAGATATTTTGTCTTTTCCATATTAAGGGTTAGTTCGTTGTATCTGAACCAATCTTTGATTTTTTTGAAATCCAGTTCCGCTTCAGTTTTGAGGGTCTTCCAGTCTTTAGATTGATAGAATATTGCGGTGTCATCAGCGAAACTGAGGACACAACCTTCTATATCCATTGATAATAAATATATATATATATATATATATATATATATATATATGTTTTTTCCTTTAAATCGTACTAACGAGTAAGTGTTTTCAAGTTTTGATAACATAATTCCAACAAATATTACACACTCTCAGTATACTGATGATGGCCAAATAGTCAAAGGAGTTTCGCAAATATAAACTAAATATCTTCACATGTCTTCATTTGATCGATCAGTTACGTGTACTCTACCAGCAAAAATCCACCAAAAAACGGATTGCTTTCGATTTCGATTCGATCCACTCATCAATTGTCGAGGGAATCTGGTGCCGAGTCGAAAAATCTCCGTATTAATACTTATAAGAAGTGGCAGTGTGACGGCGAAATCTAATTAAGAAAAGTATATATTTAATTGCGTTTTCTCTGTTCCAGTATCTCTCGACTCAACTGAAGTTTCTTCGAGCTGCTGCAGCGGCCACTGTAAAATTAATGGGATTCAGGCGAGATCTCTTGCGGTAGCTTATCACCCTCCGAGGGAGTCGAATCTGAAAATCAACAGGACCGAACTGGAGACAATGATTGGTCCCCGATTGAGGACCTTAGATTATGGACTGTAGGATCAGTTCCAGCAACATTTTCTTTTCTATAACAGTTACTGTGAAATTTAAATCACATCGTATCGTTTATAGTGAGTGAGTGGAGTGCAGAGAGGTTCGCTATCCATCTATAGTCGGTGAAACTACACGAAATCATTCACCTCTCTGGAATATCGTAAAAAGTTGGGCAATCTCTCTCTTTCTCATAGATATCTCCATGGTCGACGGGATTTTTGTTAATTCCGTCACCACAAGAGATTCCAGGTAGACAAACTAGACGAGAATATGGCCACCCAGGTCGAGATCCGTCAAACTGCGCTCTAACAAGCATTATCAATCGATAGAACGATGGACTTTCGGAGTTCTCTGCCTAGTGAAGTTTTTCCTAAACCTCACGACCTCCAGATTTCAGAGAAAAATTCACTTCCTCCCCTCCCAACATTTCACCGCTGGCTCGAACCATGTTCCATGAACGTTGTAGAATCAACAAAAATGTCAATAATATTATATATTGATTCCGAAAATATTTTATTATGATCATTCTTCCACCTCAGATAAGGTCTATTTTCATTTCTTTCCTTTCGCTTTTTCCTTCTGCTTTGCCTCAGCCTCTCTCTTTGCATCCGCCCACTTATTGTAAGCGGCTTTTTCTCTTCCTAGCGGTGTCTTCTTGTACCACTGCAAATATTTCTTGTACTCCTTATCTGTTATCGGCTCTAAACCTCGCGAGATGAAATACTCGTATATTTCCTGAGTAGTCAGTGGATTGTATCTGCAACCAACTGAGTATTAGTGAATTTTCCGCTCGGAGTAAGGTTCCAGCGCATGGTTCAGCTAGTGAGTTGATAGGTTATTCTAGTAGTATTCCTTCTTACAAGTGTGTTATGATCATGAGAGTGAAGAAGGCAGAGTGAACTCAAGGGATTCAAAGACATAACAAGCAAGTGCAATGCAGCAAGTAATTCATGGAATTTCAGACAAAAAAATGTTCGCCAGACTGGCTGTTCAATCATTCCTTATCTGTCAAAGTTCATATCAATCGTTCCAACAATATTCAAGACGATCCGCAAACAAACTGAATGAGAAATTTCAGTCAACGATGGAGGCGATATAATCACCGTAAAACCCAAAGGTGGGAGGAAATATATATTCCAACGTGGCGAAAGGATATATTTGGTATTCGCTTTCAAGTGAAATTGTTATTGCAAAGCAGATACAATCGATCTTTGAAAGTCATCACTTCTCCTTCCTCGTATAGGATTCATGACTGTGAGAAGTTTGCTGATATTTCTGATTTTAATAGTTTCATAATGAATAATATGCGAAAAAGCCGAATTGAGAACCACTGATGCTGTAAAGTTATTCTCCTTTCTGAGTCTCCTTTCTGAGTTCAATTTCAGTATCAATTGAACATCAGAATCAATATATTAATTTTTTTTATATGTGGACAACACGAAAGGGAAACCTATGATGTTCGAGGAACATCGTGAATAATTCCAAAATATATATCAATAACCACATAAAAATATTGGTCGAACCCCATACAACATACGACGGGTGCGTCGGACATTGATATGGAAATTGAACAAGAGAAATTCTGAGGGACCAACTCGGGGTACGAACCAAGATTCGACTTCAAGAAGCTGTAAGAAATCTTAGTTGGTCGGGGATTATATAATTCTTGAGTCTTGAAGACTTTTGTCGATAACTATATAACAATAATTATCGAAATCGTATTTGAGGAAGAGACTTCCTCAAGAAAATCATCTTCCTAGAAATCATTATGAAATCAAGCAGGGTTGGAAATGAGTTCCAATCGACAAACTTCTATTTTTTACGAGAGTCATTTTCCCTATCCGTGGACGCACGGACCTGTAACTGTTGAATAAGAATTGATTAGTTCCATTCTATGGAATATAGTGAACTTGAAGAATATTCTGAATGATTTTCAATCGGAACAGAGCAATCGTGACCTCGAATATGCTTCAGTTGTACCACCTATGGAGTCTCATCTTTCTTTCCGCAATGACTTTAGTCATTACTATTGAACCTGAGATCCCGGAGTATCCTCGTTACATATCATTACTTGAGCTGGATGATCCTTCTTGTTGATAAAATTTCTCCTAGAGCGGTTCTTATGACTGACAGTGGATAATTTGTGGTGACCTTCGACACGGCCGTGACGTTGAAATTGCGATCGACCCCTGGGTAGGCCATGAGAAGGTCATGCCAGTAAAGATAGATACTGTTGTAGTCAGGACGTGGGATGAGAATATTCCTTTCGAATGCCTTCTTCATTTTACCAGCTTGGCCTGCCCAAGGTTTGCCACTTATACCTACGGATATCCTCAAATATTCATTCAGTTTCGGTTTTGATATTTACTCACCTAATACAAGGACCCTATCAACAGGGGTTATTGTCTTGATGATACCTTTGACCAGTTTCTTACCGATCCTCTTGGGATCCATTTCTTTCTCGTTCTTTGGAACCTTCTTGTAGAATATTCTCTCGGCTCCATCGAAATAGATGATTGACGGAGCTAATAATCTAGACATCTTGTTGATCAAGTGAAGGAACATCTTCATACCTTTGGGCCCAGGATATTTTCCAGCTGTTATTTCAGGTGATAGATCGAACACAACACTTTGTGTTTCATTAAATATGGCGTTAGCTAAAAGGTGCTTTCCACTTTGTCTTGGTCCTACGATCAATACTGACTTGGGCCTCTTCATCGTTTCTACTCCCAGTGGTAGTATGCAATTCATCACTACGGCTTGCCTCACATCTAGTAGAGTACATGGAGGATCAAAGTCCATATTCCTCAACTCCCAGTTCTTGTAACTGAAATCACCTCTATACTCGTCTAATCTTATACGAGGATAAGTCCTGATAATCCCGTTATCGAAAAGTTCTTGAAAGAGATCTTCAGTGGTCCTGTTAGCAGTAGGATCCTTCTTGCCTTTCTTACCTCGCTTCTTCTTCGGCTTATTCTTTTTTTTCGGTTTGCCCTTCTTACCTTTGAGGCGCATCTTGTCCTCTTCTAAAGCTTCTTCTAACATGTCGAGTTCTAGCCTCATCAACTGGTCGATGTTTTGTCTGACTTCTAGTTGTACTTCATAACATTTTTGTTCTGTGATCATATCCATGTAGTGCTTCTCGAGAGGATTCTCCAGATCATTTCGGTCATCCCAAATCTTGATATGTTCCTCCATTCCTTTTTCATAAATAGGCTTGCCAGCAGTGTCTGTATATTCAAATTCGTAGTCGCCTGCTTTTTTCTTCTTCTTTTTTGCCTTGGCCTCCGCTTCTTTCTTCTTCTTTTCAGCTTCTTTTTTCTTCTTTTCTTCTTCTTGTTTCTTCAACTTCTCTTTCTTCTCTTTTTCTTTCTGCTTATCAGCTCCTCCTGCCTTCCGTTTCTCTTTCCTCTTCCTTTCATACTCATCCAAGTACTCTTTCGGTGTCATTGTTTCACCTCGAACTACCAGAATAGTACCTCCTTTTTCTTCTGGAGGATATTTGTCGAATATCCTTGCTTCCTTATACCACGTGTTGAACCATTCCCTGATTTCGTCACCTATATCCTCCATCAGACCTGGTGCAACGACCCGCAGTATCCTAGCTTTTTCTTTATCAATAGACTCTATGTATTCCTTAATACGTTGATCTCTATAAGCGCGGCGTTTCTCCAGGTTCCTTTCGAACGTTTCTAATTCGACTTTGGACTTCCAAGGAGGATCGTACATTCCAATCAGCAATCTTCTCTCGATTTCTTTTGCTTTCATCATTTGACGAGTACTGAACCCCCTCCAAACACTTTGTATTTTTATCAAGGGTGGAATTAATTTTTCAGTGTTATCTGTTACTAAGGTTGTTTTTGCACCTTGAGCTTGAGCAGCAATTATGGCTTGTTTTCTTCTACAGTGATGTAGATTCTTTATATGGAAGTATAACCTCTCTTGCCTTGCCCTTTCTGCAATTTGAACTAATGTTACTGCTCTGGTGATGATTTGTTTGCGTTTCATTTCTCTCTCATCTTCTTCCGATAACTTGGGTATTTCTTCGACGATGACAGGTTTTGGTCTCGCACTTTTCTTCTCTTTGGATTTTTTAACGTCTAGAGCGATTATTGGTACTGCCTCAATATCCTCTTTCTTTTCTTCTTCTATTGCTTCTATTTCCACTTGAGGAACTGGCATATCGAAGATACGTTCTCCATTCTGTATCTTCTGCCACATTTCTTCTATGTCTATTGGTCTCGGAAAAAACAAGGCAGGATGGAGTATTTCTACATCATATGGTACTAGTTTAAGCTCTATCAAACTCCCATCTATGTAGTGGAATTCGGAAAGATCGATTTTCTTGAGTTCATTGTTCATTTCTTGAAGTCTGATTGAAGCAGCATCCATAAGCTTCCTTACCGTCATCCTTTTTTGTGGCTGAGCCATTTGATCTAAACATGCGTCTATATCTTGGACGAGCATTGAATATTTTGCATATAAACCTCCTATGAGCATATTGGCTAAACATCGGTCATTGATTGGTTTCGCTTTTTTCCTGAAGATTTCATCGCGGATCCATAGATTTTCCAGCTGTTTTTTACTGGCTATCCACCAGTTAGTGTAATATTCGAACGACATATTTGGATTCAAGATAATTTGCTATCAATTTCAGAAGTGGTCTGTAGAATCTTACATATGACATAATTGAAGTTTGTGACACCATTTTGAAGGTACAGACACAGCATTAGATGAATTCATAATTGAGAATGAATAACAGTTCTTGAATGAGGATATCATCTGATTAAGAGAAAAATCGTTGTTTTTTCAATATCAGCTGGATGTGAATGGTGGAATTTTGATCCAACGTAATCTGGTTCGATTATCAAAAGAGAGTCTGCCACTCTGATCGTAGTAATAATATAATCAGGCAAGTGATGACAGTCGATGACACTTCGACATTCGTATCATTGAATATTGATGATGATTCAATCAGAAATGATATGATTGAGGCTTCGTTGGTAGGAATACATTAGGATGAGATATAAGAAATGTCTGTATCTATATAAGAGATTTGGCAAAACATACACTGACGAACCACTATTTGAGTGAACACATTCGAATGACGAACTCAGTTCTAAATCTGCACTCTAAAGAATCTCCTAAAACTGTATGAAGCAACTTGTCGATTGGAATGCTGTCTGGTTGAACAATCGTCCAAATCTGCATCATTTCCATTCAGATTCCAAATTCAACAACACGAAGTTGCGAAAAGGCAAGAGGAAAGTAGGGAAAATTCCAACAAAATCTGGAAATACATTTGAGATATGGAGTTTCCATAGGCATATATTCTGAGGTTGACGAATCCATGAAAATGAACGTAAAATATTCAGGAACAAACGAGGAAGGTTGAAACCATTGGTAAGAAGTAGAAATAACTGAAGTAGTTAAGGCTGGAGTAGCGTTTGTAGATGAAAACGTAGCAGAAGAAGAAAATAATCAATTGATACTACTGGTGGGCTATTGACCTAATGAGGATGCAAAGAAGACTTACGAAAGGGAACAGAGGCAAGTTGGTGCAAATGATTTCCTCAAGAATCTGAAGATACATTCGTGATAAATTTCATTGCTGGAGGTAGGCGCCTGACTATATTTCCAGCGAATTTTTCAACGACAATGGAACCAACGTCATTGCAAACGGATGAAGAATCTGATACCGATGAAACTCAAAATTATGCAAATTTTCACGCGTTCTACCCAGCATCATTTCCAATGCGCGTCGATCTGCCTTCCCATTGGCCGCTACGAACTTTCTCTACCAATCGCGCGTCATCAACCTACGTTGGGTTCATGTCGCGGAAATCGGAAAATCAGTTTTCCAGTTCGCGCGCAGCTTCGACGCCGGTGGGACGTCGTCGAATTTTCCGACCGGAAGACGACCGGACACGTGACACGTTGCTTCGGACATGGAGACGTGAGGAAAATCTTAAAATCGCCATCGGGACAATGAAATTTGCGACGTGTAGTGTGTGGCTGGTGACCCTGTTTCTATACGGTGAGTTTTTGAACACTTCGATATTTAATTTTCAGTTCGTAACTTTGAGTAGGTTCAAATATACCTATGCTATATCGAGAGATTGACAGGACCTTGGAGGTGAATATTTATTTATCTTCCTTGTGACTACTTGAGAAATCTTGGTGGACGATGGTTTTTTTTTGCAAATATATACACAACATTATTATATTTGCGATAGAATGTCTTCAGTGATTTTTCGTTTCCTTCTATCTGCATCTGCAAAGTGAATCAAATTGAGGTTCGATCAGAATTTTCATATTTTTTTCGAAACATTATATTTCATTTAGACCTATCGGAATTTTTGTAAAAAATCATCATCATTTTGAAAATCTATACATGGCAATACCCACTCCTCCTGAAGATGATACATAACAAAAATATTTTTCGGAGATAACTCATGTGGTATTGTTGAATTCGCATCGCATCAATGTCATTTTGAAGTATCCGTAATGATAATTCCACCAAAATTTTCACATCACATTGCGATATTGTCACCAATAATATTAATTGAATTGAGGGAGTTATTCATTCAATGTTGTTTTTTGTTCGACCTCCTGAAAATATTACTTTCATTTGTTAATATCAACATTATTATTAACATTGATATCCACATCCAACTAATATTGTCCAGTGGCTACGAAAAATATAGCATCATCACATTTCACAATTTCACAATGTGTAGTATTCCAGTTGTCGATTTATTCGGAGAAGTGTAGAGAAGAACTTGTTTTTGTTTGCCATGATAATTGTGGAAAATGAAGAGAAGGCTCGAGAAGATGTGAGTACCTACCTAACCTGACATAATATGAACGTTTTGTTGATGAGTGTTTGAAGTTTCGATATGGTTGATAATAATATGAGATGGACATACTTTTCATTTGTGTTCATATCATATTCTTTATGTTCCAGTTCCATAACAGTTTCAATTGATTCCTAGATAATACCTTACTCTACTCTCTTCAACATGAAGTTAATTCAGATTTACTTTGTCTATATTTCATATTGTACCTGAAGTTGATAAATTATATCATTATTATAATTATTATTATATTTCAGTTTCCAAAAAGACTATATTTTCAGAATATGAGGACACTATCCATCAACCACTTATAAAAAGATTGAGCATACAATCTTGGAGTGGATGCAATTTGCTAGGCAGAGGCTTAATTACTGATCAACTTACTACAGAGATTTCAATATCGTTTTTCTTGAGGTCAATATACGAAGACCCCTGTCTTATAAACATGTATCATGTTCTGTTTCTGTTGATATTCTCATTTCTCGGTATAGATATTATTGGTTGTTATTTCCATTTTTCATTATATGGCTTAATTATGATGATTGAATATTATCGTCCTGATATTTTCAGCCCTACTCAACTTACAACCTACCATTTGATACAGGATGACGCAATGCCTCATGGTACACCTTCCTTCTTTCAATATTACCTTGTAACTGAAATGTTCATATCAGTAACAAAACATAGCTGTTATAGAAAGTTTGTTACAACTCTTTGGATATGTGTTTTGAATAATTTTGAATATGTTATGAAGTAACATCGAAATTTTGTGATATATGATATCAATGTAATATTCAACATTGAATATCACATTGTTAAATTTATTAGAGGCACAAGGACTATTGCCACAACGTATCGGTTATATCAAGCATATCATCAAATAACATCATGAACTCACATTGAGACGTTGCTTTTCATGTTATATTATTATGTGGGCTATAGCCACATTGCACCCTCTTTAATGAAATATAGAACAAAATCTCCTTCTGGTCGAAAATATTTCATTGCCTTGATGATGAGTTCAGTTTTGAATCTGCGCCCCAAAAATCTCCTAATATCTGTTTGATGCAGCTCGTCGATGGAGATAATGTTTCGTTTAACAATCGCATCTATATCTGCATTACTTCCATTCAGATTCCAAATTCCAACAAAACATCGTTGCAAAAGTGCAGCTCTTTATGAAAATCGAATACAATATTGGGTGTTCCATTTGAAAACAGAGAATGGTTTCACTTCTGGTGAAATCAGAAGTGGTGAACTATTGGATTCATCATTAAACCAATTTTATTCTTGTACTATCACAATGGTCTGAATTTGAAATTTCCATATTCAATGTCATTCCTCGTGGTCGCTCGGTATGATTATTTCGTAACGATATATATGAGCATAGTCGACTTTTCCTGTTTTCACAGCACTATTCCCATGAGGTTTCTCTTCTAGAGTATCTAGTTTTGCACACCTTTCGAGATCAATTCGCTATAAATGATAGATTCGCTGTCGATATTATTAATGGATGAGCTCTTTCGCAACTTTAATGTATCTATTCATTATCACTTCGCTTGTATGACTTCATTTACTCTCAAAAATCTTGAAATACCTCACGGAATCGGAATCTTCGAATTCTGGAAGAACAACATTTTGTAGAAATTCAGTTTGACTTATGAAGTACCTATATGTGAATAAATCAGTTGAAAAAATCAAACAGCTGCAGAAAAAATCACCAGATCCTCGAAGTCCTTATATCGAAAATATGAAGAATAATTAAAACATGATAATATGTTGATGAAGGAACTTGACATCCTATACAAGGTGCTCCTTCAATATTCTAAAGATACACGGTTGAAAAAAAAACAGGTTTTTATCGGTTTCTGGTATCAGCATCGGTGTTCGAAATGGTAATAATAAGAACAAATAATAGTGAACGGAATATGCGTAACATGATTATTTATATTACCTCTTCAGTTGCCCATTAGGTCGTCACTGGAATGAATGAAGAAATCCTATTCAGGAGACGACAACCAATTATGGTTTCTCACAAATCCGATACCGATATATCAAAAACTCTATATGAAAGAAATATAAAATAGGTGTTTTTCATCCTCTCCTCCATATATTCTTCCGTTTATCAATCTTTGAGATTCATACCACGCTGAAGAAACTACCTGTATGACAAGTGTGATTACAATCGAATATTGCTATGAAGTCGAAATTTCGAAATGGAAGCCAGGATACGAGAGCGGAAGTTTTGGAATGAAAGTCAAAATTTGAACATAAGACGAAAATCAAAATTACGAAAATTCAGATTGAAGCAGAAATATCGATACAGTATCAAAACCTCGAGATAAATGTATTCGAGGTGGAAGTTGAGAACTGTACTCATCACCTACTGTGATGGAATGGCGAATATTTGAGAAAAAAGTTGGGAACGTTGATGAAAACTCGACAGTGGAGTTGGGAGTCGAAACTTCAAATTCAATCCGAGATTTTGGAATGGAAATCGAAAGTTCGAGAAGGATGGTCGGAATATCTATATCAAAATACACATTTCCTCTTCCTATACAAAAGACATCTCGCGATGAAATTAGAAATTTTGTGATTGAAGTAGACAAATTCAGAGACTGACACACCATGGAGGATTTAAAATCAATGAATTAAATACGACACTGCTTCGCTTGTAATTAACATAGACTTCAGCGAGCTAGTGCTGATAAGAATCTCGTTGGCATCCCATAAATAACCGCCGAATTATAGGGATTTCGCATACCGAATTACACCTGTAGTATTTCAACAGATTATCGGTGCGGTTATGCTTGCGACTAACGAGGGTTTTTGGAAATCGGGACGCCAACAAGGCACATCCGGCTCATAAAACAGTCGTAATGAGTGATGTTAATAGGTCTTATCTGAGCGGACTCAGATCGTATTCACACATGGACGGGCCTAGCGGTCGTCAGTTGTTGAAAGTGCAAACGGTGCACCTTTCGAATGGGGCATTTCAGGGTATTACGATTCGCGAGAGTGATGTATGGTGTCGGTGTGTTGAGGATGGAATAACTTGCCAATTGGTTTTCGACTATCAATGGGGTCCGATCTCTCATCAATTGTGGTTCCGGATCAATCATCGCTTTTTGTATTGCCCTTTAGAGCTCCAAGCCATTATGGAGCTAAGGCGAAGAATTGCAGCATTCTATAAATCCATCTGAACTCAAATTTGATGAGGAAATGCTAAGAATGCCCTCAGGTCTTGTCATTCCCATTGCCATTTATTTGCATTCCCTATAATATTTGAACGCTTATATTTCGAAAACGGATGAATAAAATTCATCACATGCATATATTTCCCTAACGACGATTTAAAAAAAAAAATGATGTATATCATCTCTCGCAGTAATACTCGAACTCAAACGATCTGTCGAATTAAAATAAACAGAACTTTTGCAGGGCCATTATTTGTGTCTTGTGATTACCAGTTACACTCAGTAGATATCAGGAACATGAGTATAATGTGTCTCAACAATATTGAAACAAATCAATTCAGAAGTTGAAGGTTGGTTGTAAATTTGTCATGAATATCAAGTTAGCTGGCTATCTCAACAGAGGCACAGTATGAAGAGCATTAGAAGGCAGCTCAATGTCATCACCCTTGGGATGGAATTTCTGAATCCTACCTCGAATTTTCAAGTTCAAGGGTAACAGCCATCATAATACGGTCGTTGGAGACTTATATCTACAGCTCAATAATTATACATGCATAACGTAATCGATTTCGATGAGTTGATGAGATTGATTAAATACGACATGATGAATCGAATAATAATGACAGTTCTATGAAATTATACCATGACTCAATCGATCTGTCAACAGTATATGGTTGTGCATTTGTGATGAATCTGGAGGAAAGTCAGATTTGTTGTTGATCTTTTTCGCAGGTTTTATGATTCTATTCGTTTTAAATTCTGTGTTTGGGGAACGAAGACACTTTGGACTCTTCCAATGCATTTTGTAATGATTTGACAACCTCCTATAATGAAAAGTAATCGCGACATATTGCTCCAATATTCAAACAGTTGTACACCAAGTATATCACTGATATACTTGGTGTGTATGTACTTACACGTATAATGATTATCACCCGCTCAGATAATTACAGGAGTCACCTCCTCGCTCGTTGAATAATATTTATACTGAGTATTCAATATTCCGTGATATTTCGCAGCCACTCATCGGTACCGAGACAATTGAACTTGCCATTCCTAATAGCAATAATATTGCTATTCGATATAGATAGAACTTGGCCTCCACGAATCAAAACAGAATATGAAAATGGCAAATTCAATATTATTTGATGGAAAAATACATGGTAACCAGAACTCCCCCGTCTGCCAACTTGTCACTTGTTAATTTTGCGGAGTGAGAATAAACGATTGGTGTTCAATACGGAAGCAGATTCGTTACCGAAACGTCAACTGAGATGAGTAGAAGTTTTGTTTTTATCAGGGATACATTTGTATTTCTAATTTTTTAAAAAAAGCAATGTGTCACCGACAACTAAAGAATTCCTCTTTTAGATATCTGAAGGTTCAATTTCAAGCGCAGTGATATTTCGGAGAGTTCACAAATCTGTCCTCACTTCATATTGAAATGATGGAAATAGCTTCTGTTTTATTTTTCAGAAACGAAAAGAGAAAAACCAAACACGAGCTGAAAAAATATTGAGACATGATAATGACGAATGAAATAGCAAACGGAAATCACACACACTCAAGTATGTCGTGATGTTGAATCTCATTCGACACTTTATCAATTCCTCGAGTGTTAACAGCTGTAATGTGGTACCTCCCAGCGATGGCGTAATAAATCGGGCAAGTTTCTTGCGCGACCATTATTCACTCAGAATTATCGGAGGATCTGGATATTCTGAGCTCGCATCGTCGGCCAGAAACGGCAATTAACCATGCACAAAGATATCCGTCTTCCGGTACATTTGCCTTCGAAGACTATATCGTGTTCGAGCCTTGTGTTTTACTGATAATACACACATTAACTTGCGCAGAACACGAAATGCCAAATGAATCGCGATAAAAGGGAGATTCGGCTTGCTGGGTGAGTAATCATTGGGTTTCACTGATGGTAGTTGGATACATATAGCAACATTTTCTCTAGTGAAGAACTGGCTTGAGCATAAATTCCTAACGGTCAACTTGGAAAAAACCAACTACCTTTCTACCAGTCAGTTGCAATAATGTAAGAATACCGCATTTTGATAATCTTGAAATCAATATCGAAGCTTCTCCATAATATCTGTAGAGAAATTCGCATACTTGTAATAATTGACTGTAGCCTGAAATGGAATAAACATATTTCAAACATAATCTAAAAACTACACAGCATCCTCAATGAATTCACATATCTGAAAAAAAATTCCATGTTCCAAGCATATGAAAACACTATATATTGCTGCAGTAGAAAGTCACCTACGTTACGGTATATAAGGTTGAGATGGGGACTACGAACGCACATCAACCAATAGAGATCATCCAATACAGATTCCTAAGGGTACTTTCAGAAAAACCAAAACGATATTTCACAGATCTTCCATGTAAGGAATGCAGAATACTGGTTCCGAGACAACTATATTGTTTGGATATCATATTGAAATATTAAAAATAAAAGTCACGCCGAAGCCATAACTATTTCATCCTCCAGATGAGTAGTGTCTATCGGCGATCATTTTCTTATATAGCACCCAATGTGTTCAACTTCATTCCTGACAATATGAGAAATATAATGAACTCCATCATTTTTCAAGATAATGTGTAACTTTTCATTCAAGAAACACGAAATGACATTGTTGAACCAGATTTCTTCAACTGACTCCTGTTAATGACTTTTCGTTATTTTACTGATATTGTTTATGATATAGCTAGCAGCAATCATTCATATCACCCGGTATGAGAGACGGAGTGACAGAAATTATCATTGTCAGATTGATTTTGTCAAAATAAAATTTGAGCTCATCAACGATTGAAGTTATATCGTTATTTCTTCAGAATAAAAGAATTCAGTTTATAAATACAGTCCACTCTATCGAAGTCAAGTATTTTCAACTCCTTTAATACTGTTGTGACTTTGCTCTTGAACGTTATAACGATTCAGTATCGTCTAAGCAAGATTCTATACTCTGTAGTAGTAGTGTAGTAGTAGTACTTTGTAGTAATCAAATAGAAGAATTTAGGATGATCACCTACTCTCGTTGTTCTTGAAGCAGACGAAGAATCTTCTGTTGGAATAATTCTGACATTGAGTGGAGTATTGTTGGAGAGAAATGCAGGAATTCTCCAAAATATCGATTGAAAACTATATACTCGAGGTAGGGCACTGTCTCATATCTTGTGTTTTCACTAGGATTCCTGCATTATAACAGAATTTCATTACGAGTGAATCGGAATACGAACCCCAACATGTTCTTGACTATCCTTCAGTCGAGTCATACGATTCATATTCATTCCTTATATCCATCATGATTCACGAGTGACTCCTCTATCGATTTCGCTACAATCGTTGAGCATAACCCTCAACCATCCATCCATTTGGGCTTCCCTTGATGAACCGAGTATTATATTATGTGAATACATTCAATGATATCTTCGTCCGAGCCTGTCGTTATTATAACAATGCAGGTTTTGTGGCTACCAATGCAGGACGAAAAAAGGTATTATAGGATTATGTATTTCGATCCGGAATTCTGTCGATTCAGATAGAATTAAATCCCTGAATGGGATAACTAGATGAAATATATCATGCGATATAAATATAATATGGGGGTTATCTATTCGAGTAGCATACAAACGAATGGAAAAAAATGAGGAAATTCAGTGATGATATCAAAAAGTAGCAGGTCCTACAGAACCTTCGATTTGTTTTGAAGCTAGGTTGACTTGAATGGCCGAACAACCTCCGTGACTATTTGATGGCTCACACTTATTTCTGTTCGACCCAATAAATTCAGCACCCATAGCAATCGGTGGTATACAATTATTGATTTCTCAAACTGTGCTAGTCTTATCGTCCTGTACGATATACGAAGAATTTTTGTATATTTTGACGGTCATGCACCCTCATTTATGTCAAATTATGGAAAAAATGGTCCTGCATCTCGTCCAATATCACAATTTGTGAAGTTTTTCTGGATACATTCTATGTATTTTCATCGTTATGATCTTACTGTGAACCCAATTGAAAGAAATACAGTTCATGATAGGTCGGTCTCATGCAAGGTCTTATGAAATCTCCGACTATAATCAATTTCGAGGTTTTCGATTTCATCGATTTCATCAGCTGTGAATGTCGTCAGATTTTTGGAATTCGAAAATTTGAAGGTTCGTATCATACATGCGGGGTGTTTCTCAATATATGTAGGATATAAGTACTCCTAGGGGTTATATAGCTCTCGAAAAAAATATAAAAGTTCCTATAAATATATGTCCTGAACTCTTCCATTTCCGAGTTACAGAGTTTTGGAATTTCATCAGACTGACTTCATTAGACTTTTCTACTACCGATGATATGCTTATAAGAAGATTGGCTGCAATGTAAACAGTGAGCTCATCCGCTGTTCATTTGTGAGAACTATAAATCTGAGTGAATCTTCAAATTCACTCCTCGAAAACCCCCATTCAGGAATTTTGAATTCAAGTTGCCTTCCGTATCCATGTAGATTTGTGTAACCCTGATTTGAATTTTGTTCGTGAATGATTAGTATAATTGGAATTGTAATAAACCTCGCTATGAACCAATGTAATCGTTGTTACCAATGACACCGAGCTCGTTGCATTCGACACCTATACGATGTCAATGGTGTTTTGGGTCGGAAACATTCTTTCTTTCAAGCTCAAATCCAGTTTTTTAACGGAATATGTATCAGTCATTTTCTTCCTCACATACACCCATTTTTTTCTGGCCGTTATATAGATGATCGCACTCCTCATGAAATAAAAAAGAAATTCCGTGACATCTGGTACCAACCTGCCCTACATTATTCTCATAGGCATTCAAACATACTCTCGCAAATACGGCAATAACTGTTTCATTGGCGACAATTTCAGAGATATTTCATATGAATTATACGAACCCGTCATTATTAACCGACCGAATTCATCAAATAAACTTTGGAATTTAGAGTCACCAAACTTGTGTTCCTCAAACTTCTTCACGTGCACAATTCCGAATCCTGAAAGACTGGATTGGAAACCCACCTCAACTACGTCCTTCTGCTGGACGAAGGGAAACCCGCTCGATCCTTTGGACAACAGGGCAGCGATAACTGGCCGCCCTATAAACTTTTAATTGGATTAGAATCTAATTTGGCCGAAGTGACCGCAAGACTGGATAGGTCTTCCAGAACAAATCAATTCTGTTCGTGATAAATTATACATCGTCTAGGGCGGACGAATCTCTTCTCGACACTGATTTATCGTCGTTCGTTTCACTCGGAGATCTTTTCATTTCTGAGTATGCGGGTCTGCCCTTTTTGCCGTACGAGTTATGGGAAGTCTATGGAGCAGCGTCGAGCGGCGAAGGTCTCATGTGCAAACTTAGTCGTTAATAAATCCCAATTTGAACTAGGAACCTGATATACAAACGTGAGGATGAGAAACGTGGAACACTTCGCTGGCCACGATCTTTGATCAAGCACATAAAAAATCCACAGTTGAATTCTAGGAAGCCTCTGCTGAGATCACGACTTGATTCTGTTGGAGAGAATTGAATGGTTGCCAATAAAGGAATATTTCTTATCCCAAACACTCTCATTTCATATTGCAAAACGAATCAGTGTGCTGCCATTGTACCGACAAAAATTTTACATTTGGTATTTGTGGAGGGTGTTAGTGAATTTTTTAATATTTCCATTGATATAAATAGTTCTTCTCCAATGAATGTTTTTGAAGAGAAATCAAAACAGCTTCCAATGAACTACTGAGCTAATTGTATATTCAATGTTTATGTGATCCCCTTCAATATATATGTATGTTTTTTTTCATATTGAGATAATATTATATCGTACTATTTCCTATGTATTGTGACTTCTGAGAATGGACTGTATCAATTGCGTTTCGATCAATTTCTTTATTTTACAAATTAGATAATTGACTGAATAAAGGATTTATACTCATTTTAAAAACAGGTCTCTGAGGATCGAAAAAATAACATGTGAATCCTGGCCGAAGAATAGAACTATGAGAGATACATACAGTGAGAACGAGTGGGTTGAAACAAATTCATTTGAAATGTAGGATTTTCATTTTCGCTCCTGGTGATGAATTCATTTTTGATCAACAGTTATCGTGAAATTCACGATTGAACATATCAATATCCGTAACCGTTACCCACAATATTCCTTTCACAATTACTATTGAATGAAAACGACCAATTTCAAAAGGAACAAGGAGAAATAAAAAGAAATCAAATTGAATATCCAAACTATCATCCACTCACTATTATCCACTTGTTTTTCGAAATTTCGTCAATCTAGCAAAAAATTGTGGTGTTTATTTTTTTTTTGATTGCTGACCTGTCACCATTCAGTCACATGGAAGCTGTATAACAATTTCACCTGAAATAAGAACTTGTGAAGTGCAGCAAAGTGCAAAGGATGAAAGGATGACCCCTTCAGCTGAGAAAAAAATTAATTGAAATTTTGATGATGGTAGAGATATGGAGACAGAACATGAGCTGAAGTTTGTGAATTATTTGTTGATAAGTACCCAAAGAGGCCCCTCATACGTTCAGTAGTTGGTATCAAAGAAGGGGTTCAGTTACTTTGGCGACTTACAGTTCCAAAAAAGAATCCTCCGAGTGTTACGCTCGATTGATGAAAAAACCATCAGATTGCTTCGATATTTCGGAGTTTGGAGTATTGAGAAGTTCAAAGTCGGTACATCAAGAATTATTTTTATCCTCATATTGGGGACTGGAGAAGAAGTACAAACATTGATTCCTGAAAACAAAATGGGTTTTCCCAGGCGAGCATGGTTTGAATTACCTGTTGTGAGGAATCTCTATTTACATCAATGTTGAACATTACTATATAACCTCATGAGTGCAATTCCACTGTCTGTAGTCGAATGCAGGACCGTAATTTTTTCTCCTCACTAAGAAATATTGATGATAGCTTAGACATCAACATTATTTGATATGCGTTCATATCTGAATTTGAAAACAATATATTATGATTCTCGACATACTTGTCCGAATTTAACATCCATAATATCACATAACGTCGAATAATTCGTTCTCTCCCATGCGCACATATTCAGCTTCGAATGCTTATTGAAATGAAATATTTGTGTTCAGTGATTATAATTCAATCACTTACCGATCGTGGGTTCGATCTCACTTGCTGCAGAAATGCAAAAATAAACGCAACTAGGTATGGTATGACAACGATGCAGATAAGAATGGTGAAGTCACTGGCATTTTCTGCTATAATGACATAATACTAATGGAAGTCCACAAAAGAGGGCGAAATTTTCGCAGATTTTCGTGCAATTAGTAGGTGTTTCGAGATTGTAATGGATCAATTTTTGTGTCGCTATCTCACGGTCCACATAGGTGTGATTTTCGGTTAGAATAAATAAAATGCTGATATCAAAATGGCTGTACGTTAGTGTTTCGGCATGAGAATAAATTAGAAGGTATATGGGCAGGCCAGCTTCACCAGTGTTCCCTACATTGTGAGAACCTATTAGACTGAGGCAGAACTGTCATATAAATGAAACTATATATTACTTGATCTCGCAAAATAGGCGAGTCGAAAAGGCAGCCAGATAATAGGAGACTCCAAAAAACCATCTGTGTTATCATGCTGAGTGATCATTTGAGAATGATACTCCATAAGTATCTCCTGTACTATCTATATCTGTTCATCTATCTAGATCTACGAGTTCCATCATTGATTTATTCATTTATGTATTTATTAACTTTTATAAATCCAAACAGGCATAGTATACCATGAATACACGAGGAGGATCACAAAACTTGATGGATAATGCCGTATTAAGTAATATGACTCTACATTGAATCATAACAGTAATGAATTAGATATCAAATGCAGATCTCATTGACATGATCTGATATAATTCTTCAAGAATTTGTAGTTGATACATTCCAGTCTCTATTAGTTGAATACAAGCGAGTTTGACTGATTCTCACAGTCCATCGGAGACCAGTCGGTACGGAATGACACAGTGTTTGGGTGAGGCTCTGTCAGTCAGGCCCTGGACGAAAAACTCCGAATGCAACATTGATGAGCTGTAACCCACATGTCTCTCTCGAAGAAAAATAAAACTTCCTCCTACGCTCGGCAAATGTTGAGAATGGAAAATTAGTTCTTTCTCTTTTTCTTTGCCAGAGATATATTTTTTATTCAAGGACCTTTCATTTCGACAGGGTATCGCTTTTTTATAGCCTCCGTCGAGATACTCTTGGCTTAGACTATATCAAGTTTGCAACAGTCTGCTATTTGCTCTTGGAGATATATTTCCGACAAAATAGTGTTCTAGCGATATGTTGAGGAATTTCATCGAACATATTCTGAATGGAGACTCTTATAAACTTTTGATTATACATATTATATTATATCCAGAAAACGAAAAATATATATGTGTCCATGAAAAGCAATAATATAGAGGCGATATTCTATTTTCAATCAATCAATCGATCAATAATCATCGAAAGTTACGAATTAGCCAATTCACAGTGAGCTGAATGATCAGGAAATATTGATCATTCATTGTGTGTATGAGTCGAAATGATTCGTCGATGAGTGAATTATTAGAAAATAGTAGGATCACACATATCTGACGGTCAAGACATACTAATCTAAAAGAAGAATAGAATGGTTCACTAATTCAATCAATATTCTACCACCCTCGAAGCGAGTGCAATGGACGTTCACTTTCGATGAACATAAGAGATTCTACAAGGTAATATAACAGCTCTACTGCCACACTACCGCATTACTATTCGTCGGAAAAAAAAAGAGTCGATGAATCCTACATAATATATTTTATATATATATATATATATATATATATATATATATATTATATAGATATGAAATGTTGAACTGCCAATAATCTTTCCTTTGGCCCCCTGATTATGGGCTAGAAATCTCGAGTAAGCTGTAACTTATAACGAGATGATACAAAGCGTCGAAGTGTGTGTGCCTCAAATGGATATGACAAAATGCCTAGAAGAAATCTATGAAAGTCAGAATATGTTTGTGAGAATGAGAAGAGTGCAGGAATAATACACTTTCCAACGAGTTATATACACTATTTTTCTCATCACTATGAACGTTATGAGTTTTTGCGCTATTAGAAAATTTCAGTAAGGTGATGAGTGAGTCACTTTTTTATTGTTTTGGTGAAATGAGCTAAACTCTGTATAACAAAAATGTGTGCTGGATGCTGCCTTCATAAATTGATATATTGGTATAAGAAGAGACAAGTTCATATCAATACTACATCATGTGATATATAAGATGCAACTTTTCAATTGAGAATTTGACGTTTAGGCCATCTATCATTTTGGTTCTGTTCCAAATGATGACTCAGATTCCTCATTAGATTCATTCTAATCTTCCAGTCTCTCGAATATGATGACGTTATTATCATCGAGGCATTCCAATGGATCTTATCGAAGCTTCGAAATTTTATCACATAGGTGAAATGATTTTAGCGTATTTTCGTTCCATCCACACAATTTTTTGGGAACGTGTCATGTCATCGTGATCAGGGAACTGGAAACTTATGATGCAGACAGTGAAAGTTCAGGTCCGTATCTAAAAGAAATCGACCAAACACGTCACCGTTTCCACGTGAATATCTCTGTATGCACTTTTGTTGATTCCTTGTAGTTTCCGAGATCTCCATGCATATAATCGAATTTGTAACAGTCTGTATAGCCGAATATTTCGACATGCTATGCTTCATAATCCTGGACGAATCAATACCTGTCAGGGAAGTCGAATTCTTCCCCCACATCTGAATAGGACAAAGCCCCAGTCAAATCAGATTTACTGAACACGGTCGGTTCGGATGGAGCAAATAACATCGGGACGTACCTTGGAGCATATTTCTATGGCACATGAATATTCCGGATGCAGAAATGATAGTCACAGCTGTCAATTGGAGCGTGTGCCGACTAATTCAACACAATGCCGGTCATGCATACACAACACTCATACATCTAATTTAGGAATTGGTCCGCTATGCTGGAGTACGAACGAGATGTGATTGGAATGCTCCATGGAATTGATTGATTGATGGATGGAAGGGATGAAGTACCAAATTGCATTGAAGAAATTCCGTTATGCCTTTCGAAAAATTGAGTAGTTATAATATTTCTCTCTTCATTCAGCACTGAACTAGTAGATGGAAATTATTATTATCATTTTGTACTCAGGAGAAGAGCTATATAAATTCAGCCAGAAGGATAAGATCGCACACGATACTGGTTTGGTCACTGAACGATGATTTCAGTGAGATCCAAGCATTTCCAATGCAGCACTCCCAAAACACAAACAACATATTTTCGGAGGAAGCCGAACTTTGGTATCATCATAGTCGAATGAGCCTTACACATGAGTTAATTTGATATCAATGCTCATAGATCAATAGATGGATCTTTATATGTCAAAATAGGCTAGTTTATAATTACCTGAAATTCAATTTATGGTCCAATAATGTTTAGTTCAGCATCACGGTTTCCAACAAAATCCAACCTGGAATAAACCTTGTACGCCAAACTTAACTGGCTCATACTCTCATATGGTCGGAATTGAGACACCAAGAATGTATAATGTTCCAAACATTCAAGAAAAATTCCAGCACCTTCCTTCTTTCCCAAAATTCTACCGCTGGCTAACACGATGTTCCTCGAACATCATAGGTTTTCCTTTCGTGTTGTCCACAGATAAAAAAAAAGAATTCCTTCCTTTGTATGACATCGTCATTTTTGAATTCTCTGTGAATTTAGATTTTTTGATGAAAATCGACGGAAGATTCATCATTATTTGACCTTCAAGATCTATACTATGGCGAGTACTTCACCGTGAAAAACTCTCTCTCTAATTCAATCACTCACAAATATATGGAGTGAATTAATGCCTAAAAATTGTCTCAGATCGCACCCTGAGACTGACGGTGTTTCTGAGCGATGAATCAACAGCTTTCACAAAGTACATTTTCTTCAGTAGTTCTTTTTCTTGGATGTAGTATGCTTGAAGTATATACTAAGAATTTTGTCAATTTTAAAAAGAATGAAAACCAATGAGAAATCAAAATCATATATAGTTTCTCTCATCTCATGAAAACACTGAAGAAAACCCCATAAAGATTCCACTCGTCGTTCTTTTGATAGAAGATTTATAGAACTCTACCGTTCTATCAATGATGACGCTTGGTAGAACAAAGTTCGATATGTCGCGAGCCTAATGATGTCAGGGTGACCAGCCTGAGCTCGTCTAGTTTGTCTACCTGGAATCGCTCGTGACTATCACGTAGTCACGAGCGATTTGATGAGATGAGATTTCCATTGATAATCGACCATGGAAATGATTATGAAAAAGAGAGAGGTGAATGAATCCATGAGTGTAGTTTCACCGATTCGACGAACAGATCTCTTCTGAATAAAATGCAAGAGCTTCAGCGTATATATGGAGCTGAATTCCAAACATGTGGGAAGAAACTGAGCTGTGGAGTACCTTTCTGCATGGAGTAGAAAGCCGAAAGTTTTAGTGGAGCAGTTCTCGCAATGGACTCGAGTGATCGTCCTTGAGATGGCGCTGTTGGTGGAAATCTCGATCATGGATATTGACGACTTCAAAATTCCCATCAGATCATTATTCATAATATCGACTTGTTTCCGTCTGGTACCTCTGGCCACATTTGAAATTTGAACCATCAACCATGAATCATTTTCAGATATATTATGCAGTACAATAATAATATATCATTATTCTCCAAGATGAAAATTTCGAACAGAGCCTCAGAAAAGTTTTCCGATCATCCGAGAAAACGATATTCATTTTATTGCTTAAAATATGGATAAAATATGGGTGAATATATGACATAAAATATGGATAAACTTCCTGAATGGTGATACATACATCATTGATCATGATTGATTCTGAATCACCAAAGTAAACTCTCTATGCTAATTGACATATTTGGAAATATATCGTATATGCCCATCAACCAACCAATATTGTTGTTTTATCTAGTTCATATATGTCTGTTGCAAGTTGAAAATTGTCAGGAAATTGGTTGACAGATTCATAGCATATTTATCAGTCCATGAAAAAGCTACCAAAAGCTCCCAGAGATCTATCTCTTTTTTGCAACACCTTCATCGATTACCTCTACACGTGTTCCAACAACGATATATCATCATTCGATGTTAATATCGTGTGAAACAATGAAATGACAACCTATCGGCGAGTAAACCTAGCGATCGAAACTATTAACCCCTTTATCCCTTATAACGCCGTCATAAACATGCCCCCAACAATTTTGAAACGTTGCAGACAGTTGAAGCAAACACAAACAATACAACAGCAATTTGAATCCAGTTATATGGATATATCCGTAACTCTGACACCGGTCGATGAATTAGCGATGCGCATAAATTTCAATAGTTCCATAATAATAAACCGATAATAAACCGAAAACATAATCCGAATGAAATTCGGAAGTGGATACTGGCGATTTTTCCTGCAATTTCGGAATGAAGTGCCACAATTAATTAGGTTCAGCGAAGTGTTAACAGAAGCATGAAACAAATGCGTGGAGTTTATTGATAATATGTCGACAATACGCGATGTGATGTTTGAACGCAGTGGCAATAGGAATTGTGTATTCAGCAATTGAAATTGGTATTTTTGCATGGAAGGATAACTGAATGCAAGCTTTTTCGATTGGTATTCGCAGGCGAATGATAGTTCGTATTCATCATTCAACAACAAAGGTCAGATTAATTTTTATAGCGATGAGAATAATGAAGTAAGTCGCATATTTCTACTAGAATAGTTTTAGCAGATGAATCACAAAATTTCTAACAAATTTGAAACTTGTTCCATGTCTGAGAAACTACATTGTATTGGGGGTAACTGTTCCTCAGCAAAAAAGCGCTCTTTGTTTTTCATTTATATTGTTACTTCAAGATAGGGAATCATTCGATATGAATCTTAACTTTTGTATGATGATTATCACATGTCAAAATATGACATTCTGAGTATATAATCAATAGCGATGAGTTCTAACCAAAAATTTGGTATGATGGCGCTACAATGTCAGCCTCGATACATGTCGGACTTCTCTTTACCAAGCATCATCCATCAATGAAATAACATACTTTAGTCATTCAACCTTATCCTATGAGTATATTGTCATATTAATGTGACTGTGACAATGGCATACTGTGTTTTTATTCATTCGTGGATATTCTATTGTAACTTTTATTTTTTTTATACTTGTGTTATATTTCAATGTGTTATGATTTTGACAATGTGATACCAGGTGAAAAATGTGATTTTTTTCTATTATCTATATATGATAATCGCGAGTCAGTGACACACCAAAATTTTATTTTGATACTATTTTTCATTTTGTACCATTGCTATAACCCTCATTTAATTCATATTTATTTACATTTGTCATATCATATTATTCACTGAAACATGCTTTGTCAATGAGGTTGATATCTTCGATATCTATTGAATGACGAAGTTGTAGAATTATTTGCGCGGTGAGGTATTTCTTTCCTTCTTACCTTCCCTTGATGAATATGATCGATCCATGGCTGATGAAACCATGAGAAAGAGAAATGTTAGAAGCAAAATAAGAAAAGAAATTGAATGCTCCCGAAGAGCTCCTTGAAGCCGTGCAGGTAGTCGCGAATCATTTGCGACCTCGACTTCGGGAGTGTTAATTATGAATTAGTATGTAGATTTCGTGGAATGAGAGTGCGACTCCGGTATAGGTCCTGATGACCGTGAGTTCGTATCCCGCGCTGGAGTTCATTAGGTTGATTTTTGCTTATCATATTTTTCACTTCATCTTCCAACTGACTTTTCCTTCCTCGGACCAAGAGAGAAAAACGTGAATTTATTCACGAATTGTGATTGAAATCTACCAAAGACCAACGTTTGCATAGGATAGTTCGTTAGTTTGAATTTTTCCACACTTCAATTTTTCGTCAAAATCTACAAAAACCAGGAAGGATATATGAATAACCTATACGGTAAATGTTATGTTACAGCTGTCCCGAGGTGGAGATCGATCATTAAGCCACACGTTCAAACCTCTTGACATGTCTTCAAGAAAACCTTATCCACGATGAACTCTTGAAACTGGTTAGTTTCTCAAGAAAAGTCGAATTCCAAACTAGTGACATTTTGGGCCAGATCATTGATCTGTCTTTGACACAAAATCAAATGTATTGAAATAATTATTACACTTCACCCACTACATGGGTGGGTGTTTAGAAATCAGTTGTCCAGTGCATGAATGGAAATAGAAGAACTTGAATCTTCATTTCCGGAGCATTTCGCACTAGAGCTGCGATTTGAGCTATCAATATATAGCTATTTCTGTATTTAGTGCGTGAAGAGAGTGTAAAGTGTTGTAAAGGCACATGAGAGTAGCTCAGCGAGGACAGTGACAGAAATCTCGCACTGTAGTTTGTGAACAGTGCCGTACATTACACTTTCGCTTCTCTGTGCACTCTTTGTGTGCTACATATTACGTAGGATAGATCTTGGATGTGTTGAGAGCTCCCAAGAAATACTTCATTCCTTGGATCATCTCGGAATCTGGATCGACAAAAATGTAAGAGAATGTGCTGAGTACTGTTGAATACCTCCTTCTCTTCGTTCGATCACAGTTCCTTTACTATACCTCTAATTATTGCCTTTTGGATGATGATATGCACTACTTGAGAAACAATTTTGATATTCCATAATTCTTTCAATTGAGCATTGATTTTGATCATTTTTTTCAACACGTTTCAAGCTTTTCTACCTGAGTCATTATTTGATAGCTATTTCGAAAATTCTTTCAATAAATTTTATGTTATACATGATGAAATCGGAGTTTCGTTTCCCTCTGGAAATATAAACGTTCTGTATGAAAATTCAATAGCATGATGACGTGTTTCCGTATTTGATTTTGATGTCTTATCTTTTCCTAACATATATTTCGGAGATTTCCATTGAAATTTCGATTCTGAAACAATGTACCCAGTAAACCATGCACATCATAAAAAAGCTGATTTTCGAAACATTACAATTCAACCAAGCAAAATTATCGAAACTCGACTAGTTGTAGAGTTCATTCATGCAGAATGAATGAATCATTCCGAGACGGTAAACAGTGGTTCACATCTCCAACTCTTCTATTTGCCTCACCTAGATTCGTGAATAGATTTAATTATCGAAAAAGTCGAAGCGACAATAAATCGATGGGAAATTAATTTGTTAATCACGTAGGTACTGAAACTGTTCTGGAATAAAGTTTTAACGGCGGAAATTAATGCTGGTAGAATAATCGATAATAACACCTGACATCTACTTTGAAACACGAAAACAGCCGGGAATGGAAGTATGGGAATTGGAATTAACAGTCGTTTGTACAACTGAAGGAGCACATGCGAGTGTTTGTAGATGGAAAAACGGCATGAGTGATATCTCATTTTATAAATATAGCCACTACAGTTATTTCCATCGACTTTGTTTTGATTGATGTATACGAAATTGAATACTGTCTGTAAGTTCTTCGAGGAGGTGGTACATTCATTTTTCAGCTTTTGATGGGATTTTCTCTCTTCGTTTCTAAAAAATAGAGTAGAAGTTATTAAAAATTATTGCAATATATTGTAGTAAGGACAGATTTAGGATCTGTCCCAAAATGTCACTGCGCTTGAAATTAAACCTTTAGATACCTAAAAGAGAAATTCTCTATTGGTCAGTGACACCTTGTTTTTGAGAAAATTTGGAAATACAAATATATTTAATAATAATAAAACCTCTACTTATCTTGGTGGACGTTTCGGGAACGAATCTGCTCCCGTTCTCAACACAATTGAAATATTTTTCTCTTCGTAAACTTTTTTCAATGTTTCCGATTTTGACACTGAGAAGTAACAATTTGGCAGACGGAGGAATTCTGGTTACAAGGTATTTTCATTAATTGATATCGAATTTTCCATTTTCATATTCAAGTTTCAGAAGTGGATGCCAAGTTCTATCTATATCAACTGAACAAGAAGCAATATTATTGTCTCCGTTCAGGAGAATGCAAGCAGACTCTTTGATTTTCCGTTTTTGGTTGTTGTCTTCTTTTCTTTCATTTTGGGACAGATCCTAAATCTGTCCTTACTACAATATATTGCAATAATTTTTAATAACTTCTACTCTATTTTTTGAAAACGATGAGACAAAATCCCATCAAAAGCTGAAAAATGAACGAAATTAAATATTGATGACTCCCTATGAATGCTCAATTACTCTATCAGTGATCGATTATGGTGTATGCAACCAAACATACACGTATTAAAATATCATTCAAATTACGTAATTTCTGCACTGCCTGATTATAAATGAATTTTTGAATCATATTTTTTTTTGTACACTGCGAAAAGGAAATTACAGGTTAGTCCATATTTTCCGAGAGGAATTAATGGAACTTACCTAAGAAGCTTCAGGAAGATACAATTCACCATCTTTATTTTGTGATCGCTAGTGGAACGCACACGTATTGAAATACTCATGAAATTCACGTAAATAACCTCACCTAACCTAACCTCGTAACCACGTAACCAAATAACGCATCCTCAAGTTCAACAGTGACAATAATGATATATGCGGTATTGAAAAAAAAATTATTTACAAATTTTCACGTAGAATTGATTCCTCCATGTGGATATCAGGATGATATCAGGAAATAAACAATTTTTTTGGAGATGAAACTGACAAAAATATATACTAGTTACACTATAGGAAATTTAAGCACATATATGTTGGAAGTATCGAACTTATTATGGGTGTGAGAATCATGAATCGTACCTGTCGAAGAAATAGTAAGGACATATATTTCGAAGAATCGTGTTTAATCTGCTCACAATATCAGCTCTGGAATAGTTGTCCATAGGGGAGTTTTGATCCAGGTTGATATTCACCCTTCATGTATTTCGGGTTCCTGAATAGGAACCTGAGTTTTGCTGATCGAAACTCCTCCCGGAATATTTGTTCTCGCACTTTTTGCTAAAATTTTGGCACATCTCCTGTTTTTTGCCTGTATCCCGAAAAATATGCGTATTTTTGCAAAAAAAAATGCTACAGGCACCCGAAGACGCATGAGCCCTTATTGTCAATGAAGCCCTGCCTTCAGCTGAGTCCACTGAAAGCATGGTCATTTTTTGAGAAGATATTGATCTTTCAGTTTCAGTTTCTCGCAAAGTTGAGAACGTCTTCTTTTCAAAACCATGAAAGGGAAATATTCCTACAACTACATTCTCTACACGTTTCTCTCATGTTTCTCCATGCAATAAGTGGATGCGATAAGATGTCGTCAGCATTAAAAACACGCAGGCAACCCACTGAAGCATTTCGGCAGCTGGAGAGCACTTCATTGTGCACAATAACGGCTATAACTGACGAAACCATCCCTCAACCGTCTAAGGTTCAGACACTATAAGAGGACAGCTTTCAGGGTCTCATCGAAGATAGCTGCTCTATCTCCTTCAGCAGCTGCAACCGCACAAAATGATCTCAGGGTATACTATCAGGTACACCAATGGATAGGGGTTGAGAAACTTCCTGAAGAATGGGGATTCAGGAGAACCAATTATGATGTGATGGAAACCATCACGTCGATCCCCTACTACCCCAAACTACTCCTTTTGATCAAGATGTACGAAAATGTTTGCAAGAAACGGCGAGTGTGAAAATCTTGATCTCTCATCATATCTGATCTTCCTTATGTGTTACAGTTGATGGAAGCAACAATTCAAAAATCATAGTCGGTAAAAATAATGTAATTTTCTCATTTCCCGTTTCATTCTCTTCAATACTTCAGCTCAAAGTGTGTTACATCAGTCAGAGATACAGTCGCTACCGACCCCAGTGGGATACCCATGTATAAAATATACTGTGAGCATCATACACACATAAATCGTGGATTTTTTAGTGTCCGGCCCATTATTTGCCCATTTTCGCCCATTATTCAGCGCGCTTCAGCGGTTCAACCTTTGGAATTATTTTGAAATGAGTTCGAGGATGGAAAATGAAGGGAAGTTTTTCTACTTTGGTTGTTCACATAGTGACTTTCGCGGAAATGCGCAAACTCTTTGAGATATAGGTAAAAATCAGGAAATGTGCAAAAATGTTGGCGAAAAGTGTAAATAAAAATATGTTTCGGGTGAAATATATGTTGACAAACTTCAGATTCGTGTTCAGCGACCCACATGACATCAAGGGTGGAAATATGAATAGAAACTTTTCTATGGGAATCCTAATACATTGTCACAAGAATGACTTTTATATCATTGATTGCTGCAAATACAATTCCATTGAAGAGGCATTGGGTCGACAAATGTTAATAAAAATATGATGTTTATTCAATAGAAATATATCGCCACGAAATGACGGGGACAGTTCATAGTTACGAAATGAATTGTTCTCAATGATTTCAACACGATTAATGAAGATAACAGTGATAGTTATTTCAGTATATCATTTGGAAAATACCCTTTCGTTATGATACTTACACTATATAGATACTATAACTATCAGTTGATGTTGGAAAGTTTCGTTCGTTTGTTTAGTATTGCTGGAAAATAACTTCCCATCCTTGGATGAGTCTGAAAATCGTCTATCACCACTTTCCGTGAATTTCGGAGACAAATTCGTCAAGTATGGCTTTCAAAGGTGACAGCCGTAGCAGGGAGTGAATTGATGATTTTCTCCAATTATCAATTTTCCGCATTGACTCGGTATAAGAGTGCCATTAGGGTTGGGAAGTGCCTCGAGCACTAATGGCTCAGCTTCCGAGATTGATGACCGGATTACACGCGAGTGCGTCGCATAATACACAGGACAGACCGAGAACTATCAACTTAGAAGAGAAACGGACAAAGAACCGCAAGAAGCTGCGGACAGGATGAATATTTCATGCTGATGGCCTTAGATGTGATCGTGCCTGATGTTGGAACGATAATGAATCGGAGAGATTCAGGGAAAAAACTAGCATACGCATGCATAAGTGCTCCAAGAGAAATCTATCAAGACTCATATGAATCAATGATTCTCCTCAGAATGAATTAGATGATAAGGTTACTGTGATGGTAATCCAATTATGTATAAGACCGAGACTCATCAACACAGGAGGATGACAGAATGAATCTGATATGAATCTGAATTGTATCTGATATCGAAACGGTGATAAATCAGACATATTATGGTGAAAACTAGCAGTCACATGCATGGAGGCTCTCAGTAAGAACTCTCGTGTCCCAAATGAATCGTTCCACCGGAATCGTTGATTTTCTTGATAATGATTTCATGCGAATGCTCCTTCATAACAAGGAAGAACGGACCAAGAACTATCATCTCAGAATAGAGACAGGTAAAGAACCGCAAGGACATGCGAACAGGATTGATATTTCATGCCGATGATCTTAAATGTGGGAGATTCGAAAAAAAGCTATCCTCACACGCATTGAGGGTGAACTGACAAGTCCTTCATTATAAGTTGATTCTTTGAAGCATATATCAGATGAGAATATCGCTCAGGTACTCAAATACCAGGAGAAAGTCGGCCAATGCTCAAAGCAAGGTAGGAGAAATGGAGAAAAGTCAAGAACCATCAATTCGAGAAAGAAACGGACATCGCATGCATACATGTATGCGAGCTCTAAGTGGAAACCATCAAATCACGCATAATTGTTCCGATACAAGGCTCATCTTCGATATACTCATCTCTGAGTGCCTGAGGAAAGTCAACCAATTCAGAAAACAGACCTAGAATTATTAACTTAAGAGAGAAACGGACGAAGAATCACAAGAAACTACAGAGAGGATTGATATTTCATGGAGATGATCTCAGATGCTCTGATGCCTGAAGTTCAGGAGATGATGAAAAATTAGGTAGATTCATGTAAAAAACTAGACGCCACATGTATTGAGTCTTCAAGTGAGAACTATCCAGTCCCGATGGTTCGCTAATTTTCTCCAAGTGATATCAGATGAAAATGTTGCTTCGAAGCGAGGCTAACCTATCAACCGATTCAAACCAAGGAAGAAGCATTCATAACAGCAAGAAGCTGTGGAGAGTATGAATATCTCATGTTGATGGTTCGTGTCTGGTTCTGGAACGATGATGAATTATATACATTTTGGAACAACAACTGCCGCTTGTGGAGGTTGGCACAAGCATCTAGAATTTCTACAGACTGGACGGTTTTTCTAGCTACCAACCTGAACCGAGCATCGCCTGGATACAAGGCTCGGCTGGAATATAGCCTCCACAAACACAAGAGAAAAGTCAACTAATCTCGAAATCAAGGGAGGAGCATATATAATGGAGAACAACTGACAGTGTGATGCTAAGGGCACTTCCTCAAGACAAGTACAACAAACTATTCGATGAACACCTACGAAGGAACAAGAATGTGTTTACTAACTGTTATTGTGGATGCAGCTGAGTCCATAACTCAAGCTAACACACGCGCGGTCTCTCATTATACAGTATGCTTTTGAATCAGATTAAGAGCGGGGATTCACTGCCTACTTCTGAAACTCTGTCTAGATGGCGATGCGATGCCCGATCGTAATAAAATATGATTATTTTCCTAAGGCTGGTGCCTTATTGTAGTTTCCTCCTTTTTGGTCAGTTCTGGCATGTTCTCAATAGGTGTCGGTATACTAGCGTCGCATCGAAGTAGAAGTTTTATATTATTTGGTTGCTGTTACTGTCCGCGCAAGATAATTATATGTATGTTGTTTTT
The DNA here is from genome assembly GCA_963576655.1 of Gastrophysa polygoni. Lineage (NCBI taxonomy): Eukaryota > Metazoa > Arthropoda > Insecta > Coleoptera > Chrysomelidae > Gastrophysa > Gastrophysa polygoni. The sequence continues at coordinate 14,028,631 of OY755084.1, forward strand.
ATAGGTCTGGAGTCTCGATCCAGACAATGTGAGTATTTATTTATGTCGCGGGTCGCGCAGCGTGGTAGAACCGAGCCGACTACTTTGACGATATTTATCTTTCTCAGAGATAAATCTTGATGGCTTTGGCAGAACGCGGGTATTTCGCACTGAATTTTCATCTATAAGAATAAGAGGGGTATTCCCGATCTCTCGTATTCCACCTCGTATGATTACGAATTTGACGTTTCGTATACAATCCAGACAGGTGATTGGTTGACATACTTACGAAACGTCAATTTCGTAAGTATAAGAAGAAAAATACGAAGATCAGGAACCCCTAATATCGAAATAAAAATACAAGCTCTCATTTAGTTTCATCAAATCTTGCAAGTTGAATTTGACCCACTTCTAATCGTCCGAATGATTAGGAATTTGGCAGGTGGACATAATTTTTACGACAAGGCATTATGAAATGAAAAAAATTACGGACGAGTTTTGTGGTTATCGTCAGATTTTACTCAAAATCGATGTCTGGTGGTCTTTGGAGTCGGAAATTAAAAGTTTTTGTCAAAAATAGAAAATTCAACATGGCGGCTCCAAAATGGCGGAACACTTATTTTGGTCTGATTCTATTAAAGATTTGTATTTTGAGATTTTCGGGGTCATATCGATATTATGATTATTTGTCAAAATCCCGAAATTCAACATGGCGGCTCCGAAATGACCATTTTTTTTTCATAATGATCCCAGTCTATTCGGTATCTGGGGTATTCGGAAGAGATTATAATTTTTTGTCAAAATTACGAATTCAACATGACTGCTCCAAAATATCGGAACAGTTTTGTGATTATATCGTAAGATTCTTTTCGAAATTTTCATTTGGGGGTTTTTAGGGTCGGACATTATGATTACTTGTCAAAAATCAAAATTCAACATGACTTCAAAATGGCGGAACCGAGGGCGAAACAGTTTTGTGATTTTGGTCAGATTAGATTAGGAATTTTCGTTGTGGGGTTTTCGAGGTCGGAGATTGTGATTTTATGTCAAAATTCGAAACATCAACATGGCGGCTCCAAAATGGCAGATATTTTTTTGATTTTGGTCTAATTCTAAACTAAATTGCTTAGTATGGAGGTTTTTGGGGCCGGAGATTTTTTTTTGTTCCACCTGTCCCAGTGTCTGTCTGTCTGTAATCATATCATGCAAGTTAAATGAATGAACAAAATAACAAAAATTAAACAAGCTTTCATTTGTTGTAACAAGATGAAGAACTGGAAACTGGCACCCCGACCGCCCGCTATTTATACATGGTGTTTTATTATTGTTGCACGAAACTTCGAGGTCAGATTTGTTGGGTCAAAATATGAGAAAAGTCAGAATGAAAACCAAACTTATGCATAGCTGTTGGAAGAAAATCTGTGATACTCGAGGAAGCTATTTAGCTACAGCCGATCGATCAGCAAACTAATCGGATAACTAGGTATACTTACGAAAATCGGATAACTTATCGGATACCTAACAAAAATCCACTTGAAACATTTCTGAAACGAATCGATCTTGAATTTTCGTGCAGCATTGATGACACACCCTGTATAGGCATTGCAGAACCGAACAGATTGAAGTGTAGGTATTTTTTTTTTCAATCGTTTCTACTGGCCTGTCGAACTATATGTATATAATATATTGCGACGGCTCTGATCAAATTCGACGGAACAAAAGAATTGAATATCTTTATTCTCATATTTATTTTGTATTGGCTCTAAACCCATTCTGAATTACTTCATCGATATCGATATCTGCTTCCAGGATGATAGTATATAAACATGGTTGCAACGATCACCTTTGTGTACCTTCCACAGTAAACACCAAATTTGTGTCAGGCATTTGAAGAGTTTGAAATATAGTATTTTTGAATAGTACAATATTATAACAGGTATTTGATCTCGAACACGTGTTCTTGTGACAAAGTCGCTGTAGGTAGGGAGGTGATAATAATAATGATAATGATATTATTGGTAATTTATTCACCTAAATGAGAAAAAACACAATGGGTAACTAACAAGTAACAAATAATAAATGTAACTAACAAATAAATAACAAGCGAATAAAAAATAATATAAAATAATATTCGCGGTAAGCAAAATGAACATTCTATCGATAAACAAAAAAAGTAATGTTTTTGTTATGTCATTTCGAACTATGGCAACAAGAAAATGTAAAGTAAAACGCACTAGTATGAAAATTTTTCACAAACGCACATTCGCATCAATGATCGATGCGATGATGAATGTACTGATATTTCAATTGAGAATTTAACTGATGATATGATCACATATACATGGTGCTTATGCCCCCACTTATCATATATCTAGGTTCATTCCGCATCCCGATCTCTCAAAATATGAATCCACTACAATTCAAGAAGATCAAGTTTATCGACTTTATCGTTTCATATCGATGATACCAATAATATCGATAACAACGACATCATCGAGAATTATCGATGAATTTGACAATCCCTAGACATAACACAGTTGAGTCATTTCGATACGATGAACTCGAATTAATTTTTCTGCGCACAGATTTGTTATCATGAAATTGACATAGGTATTTTCATCAGATCGGTCACTGTAACGGGTCACCGCTTGGGTATTCTCGTTCCAGATTGCTATATTTTGGATAGCCGTCGACAATGAGCGAAACTGACTAGAAACATGTCTCATAAACACTCATAATGCTCATAATTGAAATATTCTTGGTCGTTGGAACTCGTTGGAAACTGTATTTCAAGCACTCGTTACATTTCCGCACTTGTCGCTACACGGCTCGTACTGAATATCTTCTCGATGGCGTATTAGGAGTATCTAGAGAACGGAGCAGAATATATTTTTGAAATTTTGGGTACGGAAATGGGATGTCAAAATCTAGCTCTTGAAAATATTTTCACATGTGCAATGTTGCCAGATCTAGTGTTACTAAGAGCAACTTTTGAATTTCAAATGGAACACCCTATATATCATTAGATTCTCGAATTCTGAGACATTTGAATTGATTGTTGATTTTCCACGGCGAAAATGCGACATTTTTCTTGCCAGTTACGACAGAAAGCTGAAATTTCCACAGCGGCTTCCCAACACACAGGTATCTGAGCAGGTATCTTATGAATTCTCGTGCATATTGAATCAATATTATACAGGGTGTGAAAAAAGGTGCGTCAAACTCGGGTACAAATAAACTCCAAAAATTCGATTTTTCCAATAATTTCTATCATCCATTACCTTCCGAATGATATAATATGTCCCTTCGCCTATCTTCAACAGTTTTTGAATTATAGGATTGAAATGGTGAAGTTCAAGTAATGGGAATGGCATATTTATATACGAGAGGAAAGATTTAGAAACCATTCTCCATTCATGGTCAGTTTACCATGATAATACCAAGGGCATTCAGAAAATTGATGAAGATATTTTATGAGATATTTCGGAAGGAAAATAAAATTTGTTCAAATTTGATTGTATTGGGCCACATGACTCAAATTTATCAAACACAAATGATGATTAACCTAACAATGACAATTTTATCCTGGTTTATATCGATATAACATTTGAAAAGAATCGACTTTTTCGATCTTATTCGTGCCCGAGTTTGACGCACCTTTTTTCATACCCCGTATAATAATAATTCAATATGCGCCAAACCTAATAAGATGACTATGTTTCAAGAAGCACTCGAGGAAGCAGCAGTGAAAATTGCAACATTCTGACAGTATTGATTCTTAGGTCAAAAACAGTGAAAGATAGCTATAGGACATCCTACAGCAAATATGCTCAGAATCTTCTTCAGAATCCGAAAATCTAATAATATATAGGGTGTTCCATTCGAAATATCAAGGCTCCCATTTGCGTAGCCAAAATTTTAAAAATATATTTCTCATATATTTTTTTGATCTGATTATAAGTCTCGCCTTCCCCAATGCTAATGCTAGACCTTGTTTATACTGCTATGCCACGACCATGCTAATTGTGAAGGCAAAAGGCAAAGCAGTTCGTACGATGACTGAGTCATTTACCTACGGCAAAAAATACGCCACTTGAGCGTTGACTCTGGGCACCGACCTGTACCCGAATTCACCCGAGAGGTATGAGAGGAGCGGGGTAGGTAACGACTCAAGTGAGCCAGAGACCAGCAAAAACGATCTGCAAACTCTGTACCAACCAGTGTTGCCAAGGGTATAAAATATTTCACAGCAAAACAGTAGTTGTAAATAATTATTGACTTCCATCTTATTGACAATTGTTGCTCTATTGCTGAACCCCAGCATCAAATATTTTACCCCGATAGTATGTACAAGGATCATCACTATATTCTGACTCATAGTTACCACGCACGTGGGCGTGGCTAGTGTGACGTCAGCTTGTGAGAAATTTCAGAATATTGGTGTTATTGGGCTATATTTTGCGTGTGTTTACTGTTGCAAATCAAGAAAATATCTCTTCGAAATAATCAACTTTGAAGTTTAAATTTGATTGAAGATGAGCTGCCCAGTGTATGGTTGTAATGTTGACAATAAGTGCAAGGGCTTTGTGTCTGGTTCAAAGTTTTATAGCTTTCCTAAAGACAAGGAAATGCAAAGTGATAGGAAAGAACTGTGTGGACGACAGGACAGACAGACATTGTCGAAGTCCAGTAGAAGTGAAAAATTGATATAGCAATTTTTTTTGACGCAAATATTATTTAATTTTCATTGGATATCCTCGAACTTGCGAAAATTCCGAGTATTTGGCAACACGGCATCAATAATTCTACTTCCACGAGGAGTTTCATAGAGGTGATGAAACTTACGATATTTTATACCAATTCTTGCTCCATAACAAATTAGAAAAGAATTATACATAATGAGTAATATATAAATATGATTCAAGAATCGAACACATTCGTGTAACTTGTAACCTTTCGTATCATTGAAAACGCGGGTCGACGTGAATGCCATCTGCTGGTTGTTTACGTGTGTACGTGTGTAACGCCGTCTATTAGGTAGGGTACGAACCAGTACGAACCGGTCCGAACTCGCAAATTAATGTTTTCTACTTCATCTTTGAACGAAATTCCTTCAGAATCTAACATAATAAACCATAAATAGCGTCCTTGTGTCAAATTTCAGATTCAAACATGCTTTTAGTTCGAAGGAAGGCATTTCAGATGCTGATATTTTGGTGAAGCATTCCTCAATTTTGGTTCCATAGAATGAGGTAATTTCATTTGATTCTGAGACACAAATTTTACAATGTTTACATTTTTCAATGACCCATAACTTTTTTAAATGGAAGAGTTTTGACTCCAAAAAATACTCATTCCCTAATTTGAACCTTCCTCTTTACACTAATTCAATTACTTTTGGGTTTGAATCCATGACAAGGCCGGAAAGCATGCTGAAAAAAGGGTCTGCCAAACCATTTTGGTGAAACGCCCGTCTTAAGATCAGGCTTAAGGGCCGGTTACATAAAACATGCAACGAGCAATTGAGCATCCGATTTTCTCATATCCATGGCAACGTTTTCTGCTCTTTGGTCGTTGGGGTAATGTAAGAATCAAAACTCCTTAGCAATGAATCGTTATGAAGCAAATTTCACAAGATCAGTGCATGACGGCAGAAAAAAACAACAGCAGAGCATTGGGTGAATGAATTGAAAATCCATAATTATGAATCTGTCCTCATCCACAAATACTACCAATCATGCGATAGAAAGAAAATGATATTAGATACCATACCTACATATATATCTCATTGAGAAAAATAACTTGGGAGTATCGGTAGGATTGATGGGAGTCTTGATGACAAATTATTCAGTGAATAGAAATGCTGTGGTTAGCTGAAATGGCAATACTTCCGGGAAATTTCACCATGACTATGGAGTACCAAAAGGATCGAACCTGGGACCTCTACTCTTCATCATTTTCATCAATGATCCACCCTCAGTCGTCAACTATTCAGTCAGAATGCCTGCTATTTGCAGATGATTTGAATGTATTGAAGGAAATGCAAACGGTTAGAGACTGTGTTTTACTCCAAAATAATATAAATTCATGATGTAGATGGAGCAATGAATTCAAATTATCATCGGATATCGAGAAACGCCCAGTGATGTCAGTATCTCTCAAATCATTAGAAGAAGTTCAAAACCGGTTGCTTCGATACGTATATTTTGTAAAATATAAAAAGTGGCCAGTTCACAATCATATTCCGCACCTAGCCAATTATATATATTCATTGATTGATTTAGATTGATCTATGACATACAAAAGAGTGAAAACAGCATCAAATTTCAATCAGTACACGATACACGTCGAATAACTTGTCACATGTATAGTAATACTGTTTACTTTCTGAATTTAGATCCATGAGGGAATCCTTCACAGAAATATTTCACATACTCTAAATATCACTATTTTCACTACTATTTCCATCAATTATTTATTCATTGTATATCATATATCATAATATATTTCATTCAATCAGGCCAATAGATTTGTATAAAAATGGATAATTATTGAGTAAATAACATGGAATGTATGTGAGTATATATGATGTGGAACATAGAATCATCAATGTCTCATTTCCTTCTATATGGTCTGAGATTCCTTGAAATTTATGGCTGGTCATCTTTAACCATTCTCCTCAGCAAGCTCAGAATATGTTGGGATGTAAGTGACATTTCCATTGAAGTGACAGCCATCAAAAATTACTACATAAAAAATCAGTTATACAAAAATCATGTTGCCAAAATCTACATATCCTAAATTCCCGAATCGTTTTCGTTTTAAAGTCATAAGTTTGTAGTTTTATGAATAACCTAATCCAGCTGATTCAACTTCTCAGTTAGCTTTATGCAAATTCCTTATTTGATTACGAAGAATGTATGGGTATTATACGGTTGTTGAACACGATATTCCGGTATAACGACTATCCCTCGAATATGTCATCGTACCCAAATGAATGTGATTATAATATCCTTATCATACGACTAAACAGACTCCTTGATTAAATGCAAATCCGACAGTGGGTTGACACGCGAGCCGACATTTAGCTCTCGTACGAGTAATTACTGTGGGTCATATTAACTAACCGAGGTTTATATATCAGCGTATATACGAGGATTTCAGTTGATGATGTCACTTGTCAGAATTACTCGATTTCGACACTCTCCATCAACTCACTATCGCAAATGATGTCGACGATATTAATGAGAACAATATTGGTGAATGGACTGTTTCTTCTTCTGAACAATTGATTGAGAATGAAAATGATAATTACCTATAATAATAATTCAGTTATTACAATAATATCTACGCGAATGAATCAAAATAGGTGAATGGATATTGTAGAATTCTACTGAATGTGCAGGAGTTTGTTCGTGAATTGGAGTGAAAACATAGAATTTTTAAAAAGTTACCTTTAAGGAAATCTTGTGTGCTGAACTGATCAACTAGAGTAGGTTTCCAATGGATGCTGGGTTCCCAATGCATCATCACAGCGGCAATCAAAGAAATCACTGAGGACAGTATTGTCAGATCTGAAATTCGAATATTGTATGGTGAGGTTCTCACTCCTACAATGCTACAATCATTCATAGCAACCCCGCATTATTATAAGAAAAAAATTGAAAACTAAATAAGAACAATCCCATCTGGAAAGTAATAAATTTTGTGAATCTACATTTGTAGTAGCTATTCTGATATCAATCATATGATGAATGTCCATATCATGACCATCTCACTGACGATACAGGAAGCATGAGGTTCCATTCCTTATGCATCGATTGAATATGGACATTCACCCACTCCACATCTGGGAAATTTCACGTGTTATCCTAACAATAGATATTGTCTTCTGCTTGCATTGCTGATTGAGTCACAATCTCCTTGCGGTTTTGTGAACGTCTGAAGTTCGAGAATTCAATGTGTTGTGAGACGACAGAACTCTTGTCATCTCAGTAAGTTCATCAAGATGATAATGAATAATGGCGCCTCATTCATCGTGGTAAAAATTAATAGTTCGTACCACTGTACTGGAAGTATATTAGGGACTCAACATGTATAAGTCGAAAACTAAATGGAGAACTACCGGCAACATGACTTTTGTCACCAGGCCGGAGACTCCCCACTTGATACATTTGTAGCAGATGGTCATCGAAGAACAGCCTCTGGCTGTAGCATTGCATATATCTAAAGCAAATGGGCACGAATTCCTTCTAGCAAAATTCGCTTCATACGGTTTGCCACCCCAATTATGTCATTGTCCATACGTATATATCATTCTATGTGGTGGTGAATGCAGATTGGTGAAATAGTGAATCTGATACAATGAAAATCAATGCTGGTGTTCCACAAAGACCTGTTTTGGCAACCACCCCGTTTTTCCTCCACAGCAACGATATGTTGAATGTGACCTCCTCCCCAGAAATAGTTTGATACTATAAATGATAATCTGGCAAGAATTTTGGAATGAGGATGTGAATAATCACATATCCTTCACAGAATCGTGGAGGTCAATGCAACGAGAAATCAGGATTGTATCTCCACCAGGAAGGCAGATCAATCGCACAATGCACAACATGATGATATCAGGTACCACTGTTCCTATGAAATCGTCAATATCCATGCTCGATATCACCACCAATAGCGCTCTTTCATGGACGACCATGTGAGAAGTGAGAACCATGTGAGAGAAGTGCGGATCATGCAAGAGAAGTGAGAACCAGGTGAGAGAAATCCATTGCGAGAACAACTTCACAAGTACTCGACATTCTGTTCCGTGCAGCAACTCCTCACAAGAATAATCTCGAAACCTTTACACTCATCTCAATTTCTCACTATCCCATCGCTGGCTTTTTGTGTTATCAGAAGATGAAAAATATTATTCCAAAAAGCTCGTGCGCTAAGCTTAGTTGTCGATTCATAGATCGTGTCAGATGCTCCCATAGCTCGAAATTCCGAGTTTCCACAGATCTCAACTGAACAATCTCGAACCGATCCTATTGAAACTTGGACAGCAATGGAAGCGAGAAAAGACAAACTCTCATCAAGTCACTCAACCCCTATTAGTCAGACGCTCGGCAGGAGGAAAACAAAGAGGAATGAGGAGAGCCCGAGATGATCTAGTGGTTAATCCAGCTATCACTTACCTGTGAATCTCCGGGCAACAATTCACCCGAGCTCGACCCCGAAATCCACACCTTGCAAATTGACAAGTGGTTTAGGCTTGAAGGAGCCAGTAGAGGGAGCGAAATGTGCTGCTCAGCGATCACTATACATGGAAATTCGCAGCAAGTGTCGGATGAGGATCGGGATAAGGACGAAATGGGGCAGAGATGGCTCGTCAGTAGATGTAGATTAGATGTCCGAAGACATCAAACGCTTCATGAGCTTGTTTCGGAATAACAACCTAATATTTTGGTCGAATGTATTTTCACTCGTGAATTCACAAGAGTGGGGATAAATCACTCGAGGAACATAGGGCAGTAAATTTTACTTCAATATGGAATTTCAAATTGTGTGGAATATATCATGATGATAATAAGAAGATGCATCATTGTATAGATTGTGATATTTTTTCACTATCGTCTGAGTTGTGATCGTGATGTGCTTCATTACTTCCGATTGAAAGGAAATACTGCTATAAGTGAGATGATGTGTAATTCATCAATCATATTGTGTGAGTATTTCTGCTTACCCGAATTTGAAGCTGTTCGAAAAAAATAGGAGTTGATCATTTGGAAAGACCTACTAAAATATCTCGGAAAGACTGAGAACCGTCCCAATTCTTAGTATTTTTAGTATTCATTTCAATGAGGTATTCATTTCGATCAACTATATCCCCTATTTATATCATGTGTAATAACTTCAACAAGATTTCTCATATATGCGATATAAATCACGACACACTGAAAGACGTGGTTAATAAACTCTAAGATCATACTCACTAGTAATAGTTGTACCTCATGTTCTTTGTTATGGTAATTACTCTGTATTTCATAGATATAATCAATTAATCTTTTTTTGTTGTTTCATATTATTCATATCTTCTGTCAGAATTGCAATTAACAGTAGAAAGCTGATATTTATTTGTAGCATTTCCTGTTATTGGGTGTAAACCTGTTGGAAATAAAAGCTTTGTTTTTTTTATATCCAGACGGAAACTTGATGACATTTTCTGTATTCCAAATTTGAGGGACAATCGAAGAATTGTCATGACATTAAGTCAGGTTTTACACGGTTCGAAATACTTCTTCGATTATGGAATGATAAAATCGATCACCACAAAAGTTATAGACAATAGACAGAATGTACAATTTTGATTTCTCTAGAAAATTATTCGTGTGAATCCTTCATTCAATTGATTGAAGCCTACCTGTACTACTTGACCTTGACAGAGGGAAGAAAATCATTTTGCTTCATGTCAATCTTATATTCAATTGATTTTCCATCTCCAATAACGGAACTGAGCTGTCAAACTTCGCCGTCAATGATGATGAAGCTATGGATCGAATAACGAACTCGCAGCTCTCACTGAATAGCACAACTACTATTCCAAATGTGTTCTTCCTGATGAATAATGTTAACTATATTTTTATTTTTGTTCATGTGACGCTACTGTGTGGGGAAAGACGGAATATAGTGCTTGATAAGGAGAGCGACTGAAAATGTCTCGGACCGCCGCAAATAGCGACGGAAACACTGATGAAGATTACAGATATCTGAACACTCTCGCGCATTTCCGAAGTAGCTTGAATGGAATAGTTTCTCAACTGAAAAAGAATACAAAAATAGGTTCTGCGACATACTGAATGGATAGAGATCAATGTCGAATTCATTCTTCCGATAAACAAAATTTTTTGGGATCGAATATAAAAATATATTAAATATAGGGTGTCCCTGAAAGATACCGGCGAACTGCAAGGTGTGGTAGGGGATATGGAAACGAGCATTCTTGTTCACATGAACATATGTCTGCGAAGGAGCCGCAAATAATTGAAGAAGTTTTTCCACTAGGTTCTCCATTTATTAAACCACGAGCTGCAGAAACATTGTCTATCAATTTGAATAAAATTTCAATTCTAAATGGCGAATGATTTCCCATTTGAAGATGTTAATGAAGCAAAATTGATGAGTAAACAGTGATCTGATTATTGCCTACTATAATAAGTACCAAACAGTTCGCTCTACAGGCCAAACGGTTCATATGCGGACATATGTTGATGTAAGAAAAAATGCTTGTTTAGATGTCCCTTATCACCCCTTGAAGTTCGTTGATATATTTCCTGAATACCCTGTAGCTATATTCTTTGCATGATGCTGTTCTACAGTTGATGATTATGTTTTCTGCGGAGCAGCTCCTCCAGGTTCATCATGCAATTGTTCACTCTCACATATATTTGAATTCATTCTTTGGTGTTTTCTCCAGGCAGCAACAAGAATTTTGATTGATCAAAAGGAAATGATTGAACATATCTCCAATCTCAGACTTCAAAAATACATGTAATGGTCACAGGATTTTCAGCTAACATCCTTTCCATGATATCTCAACTGAGGGAAATGATTTACTATCAGCTCTATATGAACTAAGTCCTGATTTTGCAGAAATTCAACAATTACTATGATCATAACTATTTTCATTATTATGATTATCATTATCATCACTGAAATTATCATCATTATCATAACATATCAGTAAAAGACAATATTTTTATCACGAAGCTTATATACAAGGGGTGTAACAAGTGTAGAAATATTTTTCAATTTCAGATGGAATCTACTTAGATGCTTCTGAATATACCATATGCAATCAGTCTCACAATTTTTATGAACGAGACAAAGGGCCATTTGAATATTGCGAATAATTATTTACTCAATTATGAGTATGTATGCATTTATTTCACTTTTAGCTCTGAGCTCGCACTTTCGATGGAAATATCGAATATAGACGAATTTCAGTCATATTTCCAGTCGATGAGTATATAATTCACGTGTTCCATTTATCTTCCATCCAATACACTGACATGAATTGTTCAATTCGAAATTCGACTATCTTTCTTACTGTGAATAGAAGTTTGGATCATTTCATCAGTGTTGCCATGCAGCTTTAATATTCCTCTGATTGAATTCAGCAATGATTTTCAATTTTCTCTCGTAGCATTCCTCACTGCGCTCGTCGTACTTCACAAAACTCTTCCTCCAAAACGGGGTATTATGAACCTTGTATAAGGCTTTTCCTCCATACGTGTTCTTATATCTCCCCAAGCTTCCAGAAATTCCTATATCGTAGGTGACATATCGAGTTATACTTATTCAAACACAATACAATTCCACGAATTCGCTTTACAAAGGCCAATCATAAGTTCGCAACCAATTACCCAATTTCACATTCAAATTAATTACCAAATCTCTGTTCGTTGGAAGAACTAGAAATGAACCTATTTTCCATTCGATTGTTTCAGGGGAATGTCTGGAGTTGAATACCGTATATAATTGAAGTCTTGAAAGTATTGAGTAAACAGACAGGAATTTATTTAAAGGATTTGATTCGATCGGAATCCTGTTCAACTCGGGTAAGAACTTGTATGGATAATTGATCTTTCGATTTACGGAATCAATTCTAGGAAAACTGAGATCTGCAGTAGTCTTATGAGGGCTTCCCAGAGCACCTCGGAATGTACGTCACGTCACGTAACTTCTAATTATAATATTTCATTTGTTTTTGCTTTATTTCAAGACTTGTAGATCAGAACTCTATTGAAGTGACTCTATTGAAGTGACTCAATCGATCAATCAATATGTTCGTTTCACATCTACTGTCAAGGATTCTATATATTTCTTGTCATTTCTCAAATTGTTGTCAAGTTTAGTTCATGTTCGTCACGTAAGGTTATGTTAGATCACATCAACTCTCATTCAATGACATTGTGAAGGAAAGGTTTCCATTTTTTTCATCCTCTAGCATCACGCATATTCTTTCACATTAAAGATCATTGCTTGCAATATTTTATAACTATTTCCTGTTTGGAACATTTGAATATTCGTTCGAGAACGGGAAGAGTGATCATTTATTCGAGAAGGAATTGCATGAGAATCCATATGGAAGTAGCTACTTAATGCTGGTTCATGATTTCACCGTTGTGGAATATTTCCTGAGTATCGCAAAGATCCCCTATTGGAATAAAATAAGACCTATTAGGGAGCACAATAGAACAATAAAAAAATCGATCGAGGCCTTACATCCATTTCCTATTGCAAAAACACAATAATACAATGAACGCAATGTATCTCGAAGACAGTTGAAGATATATAACCGTTCGCCAGCTGTAAATTAAAAAGGAAACGGTGAATTGCAGAGCAATTTAATACGTCTAGGTCGCAATAAAGGAGATATCCGGTTGCATAAACTACAAGAACGAGATAGAGATACGGCGTATGTTTAGTGGACATTTCCATTCTTATTTCCCGTCGAGCTGTTCGGCTTTTGTGAGAGATTTATACAATGTATCGGGTTACTGAAAAGATAAATGATGGCATCTTCGAAATATTGAAGACTGTATTTTTTGTCTGAACCTGATAATGAGCATTTATACATGTAGTTCATAACTCAGATGGTCCTGAAGGCTACCAGCTACACTACTTGATCTCGACAGAGGGAAGTTCTGACGTCATAAGGTCAGTTAATTCCAACCTATCAGTATTTTCTTCTTGGTCGAAGCTGTTGAACACTTTCAGCTGATATGCCAAATTTTTTGTCGGGAAAAATGAATTGTGAGTAGTTTATGATATTCGAAACATATACACTCGTCAAGGTCGAAGTAGTAGACTCACCTGAACGAATTGAATAGAAACGAAACAAAATAAATGTCTATCAAAAGATGTGATACAATTCATGTAACGACAGATGACACTGTCTGTAAGTTATTCGAGGAGGTGGTTGGTTGTGGTGGTGGAGGAGGTTGATTATTCACGATATTCTAGAGAGTTGGAAGGATTGATGGATCCATAAGTGAATTATCACCGACTAGATGAATAACTCCTTTCTGAATAGGAACTGAAACACTGTCTGTATGTTTTTCGTTTTTCGTTGAGCGTATATTTGGGAATTCCTAAAATGTGAGCAGTGCTCCAACATAGAACTTCTTCGCACGGAACAGCGAGCCGAGTTCTTCTGACGCAGTTCTTGCATTGGAGGAGTGCTTGTGACTCCGGAATGTGAGCCCGAAATATACACTTTAGGAACCTATACGGAAAGAAAATGAAACAGCAGAAGCAGTGACCTTCTTCGAGAATTTTTCATTGCTTCGTTCCTTAATTTCTTGTGTACTCATTAAATCTCATACAGCATACACTTTTATCGATCGATTCAAATTCGGGAACAGCCAGTTTATTCAGTCGACATCGCAGTTATTCCTCCGAATCGTGTGTGGTTCTGTTCATCATTTCGTATCAATGTTCTGAATGCATACCTTGAGTGATGAAAATCGTATCGCGTTCATCGGTTTTCAATAACAAACTAGCCACAAAACAAACGTGATCAAAACTAAACCAATTTTCCTGTACAATGGCCGATTTATCAGCGGAATACCCTGATAAAATGAACTTTCCAACTAATTTGACTTTGATTAGCCGTCCAGGTGTAACATATCCCTTTCGTGTACTACACGTGGCCCTATTACGTTTATTTGTTCTTCTTCTACGACTGGAGTTTAGCCGTATACGAACTTTAACGCCCTGGCAGTTAGTTGGCAGTTCTTTATTTGGCTGGAGGGTTATAATAGCAGATCGGATCCTGACGATTGATCTGTTATAAACTTTTAACTGCAAAAATTTGTGTTCAATGGAGAAATAATGGTTCCTACAGACGATCATTGGCGCCAATATCATTCATTCGATAGTCAAAAATGTTTTGAGGAGATTTCACCATTGAATATCATGTGTCATAGTGAAAGGTATCATGTCCACAAGCAGATATAATGCAGATATCAGTTTGTTTAGTTCTTACCTATCGCTCTGTAAATGAGATTATCGAAGTTAACCAATTCCAAATAAGTGTATGATTGATATATATAGTACTCTCAGAAAATGTGGACGAATCAGGAGTATTAATATTTCTGATGCCTTCAATTACTTTGCTGAAGGGGTCGAAATTGAAGAACAACGATCAGTGGGAATCTTTTTTTCGGAAAATAAGAAACTCATTCTATCGAGGCATAGCTGGAATACCCCTATACAAATTCTCAACACAATATCTCATATACTGTGACAAATATTCAATGGCAATTTCATTCAGATATTTCTAACAAATACAATTTGGCAGTATCTCTAGCTTAACAGCGATCGCATAAAATTCTTGTTTGTTCCTCTGGAATGAACCTCCTCACTCGAGGAAAATCTCGAGCATACATCCACATTTTCCCGGTAAATAAAGCTCTTCTATCTCTCCAACTGCTCTAATTCGCGTCCAGTTCGACCTCATAGTCGGTAGCAACGACGGAATTAGTTTATTCTTATTTAGGTTGAATGCTGGCAACGAAGTTGAGTTAGCACCCCGAGGGGATCAGAAACGATCCTCTGATCCGTGATCTTCGGAGCAACCGTGGCAGGGTTGAAGAGGGTTGGAAATTGAGAAACTTATTTCGTTGTAGTTTTCCAGTCACGTTGCCTTCATTGGAGGATGGATCCGGATGGGATATATCTTGGGAGTGAATAGAACTCTATATATTATACAACATGGGCTATATACGTGGATGAATTGATGGGATGTCCTTCGGAATATTCAGCGATGACGCAGAACGCCGATTACCATCAGAATTTCACATATTACGTTTAGCATACGAAACCGTATTGAATACGCAGGAAAACTGTACAGAAAATGGACGTGACGTTATTTCGCTTTTCATTCACACCTTTCGACTCCATTCTGTCGATTTCTTTGATTTCTGACATAGAAGATGACAGATGACGGATAAATGACACATGACAGATGACATTACACACATTATATGTTTATCACTTATGATAGCAGAAGTCATCTTAGGCGGAGTTCAGGCTGAAAAATCGATCAAATCAGAAATGAAATACTGGACTCTGTCACACATAATGATGATTATTTTGATCAGCGAACACAAAATGAGTTATCAATAGGAAGGTCAAGAGGCAGTAGATAGAATACTGATCTATAATGATAATAGATGATCTAGTAGAATACTTGTCTTCCTCAAGTGCCTGTAGCGTGAATATCAAAAGTTGACAATTAATCCTTAACAATATGAATGAATGTCAAAAATCAGCCAAAAAAGGGGGTTCAAAAAGTACATTGATGACAAATAACCAGACAGGATACAACAGCTTAGACTATTGAATAATTTATACAAATATATGCCAGTTAATCTTGTTATCTGTTTGGATTATGAGTCTTTCAACTTGTTTTCTGAACCTATCTATTGTGAATTTTCCGAAGGTATAAGGATAGATGATTTCCACAGATAAATTGAACATTTTCTTGCTCTCGTTGATTATGGAATCCTTTGTTATACTGAATATGGGAATACGGAGTTGAATGCGATTTGAAGTATACTGGGTTCCAAGTATTTTATGTGTTCGAATTAACTAGTCAAGTTGGGATATCATAGATGAAATATTCGAAAAGTCCCCATTGGACCAACCCTGACCAATTCTAATCCTGGACTAGCTTCTGATCCCCGATAAATTCGAAGGTGAGCAAAGCTGTGAGAATTAATCAAAGATGGTGAGTGCTAATTAGGCAGAATTATTCATAGGTCCTTCTCTAATACCGGTAGTGGATTTGAACAATAATTAGTCCAAAACTGGGCGATTAGGGAAGGAGGAGCGGTAGTTGAGGTAGCGGAAAAGCGTATCACCGCGGGAGATTTGTAATTCTGAAATGGGTTGAATTTATAAGCGCTGAAATATTAATGAGGGAATCCAGATAGTTGGATTGCCGAACTATAAAGAGATCTTCCTGGACAGATTTCAACGATTCACTCTCAACTTTTTCTTGTTTTCCGATTGTATGACTATTTTGTAATGGGTAAGTAGCAATAACATCCTAAGAAATTCCACTTTTTGTCTTTCATTCATCAAAACCTTCAGGTGACAATTGGCTGAACTTTTCTTGTTTCAGGAAGTGAAAAGAAATCTACTAACAGATTTCTGTTTTCTGATAAAAAATACCATTCCGTAACGAGCAGGTAGCAGTAACATCCTCAGAAAATCTCTCCTTCTACTTCTGCTGTATTCTTCACCGAAACCACTAGATGACAACGGTCTGAACTCTTCTATTCTCAAGAAGTGGGAAGTAACCAATATTCATGAAACGTCAATGATATGAGATTCATCATACATATTACTTTCAGATGATGACAATTTGAAACCAAGAAGACATCAACTCGACTTTGAAATCACGTTGTCTGACCTATTTCAAGGCTGAAAATTCTTGTATGTTGTAGTAGAAGTAGTAGAAGAAGTAGAACTAGTGATTGTAGGGAAATCTGACCATAAAATATGTCAAACGTTCATGACATCAAACAATCAACTCCATCATAAACATTACTGCCCCTCAATCCATTGAGCTGAGATCTTACACCAAGAAACTAGATTACAGCATTGGCAAAATCCAATCTACTGATATAAGAAGCAGATTCTTCGTGCAGTTTATGAATATAAGCTCTCTTCTAGCAGGAGTTCAACACAAAATGTTCCGTAGTAAACTCAACCCTATAATAATGTTCACACAGAACGGTGCTTCATCTTGATTTACGATCCAGTTCATGAGCTGATGAAAAAGTTATGGTCGTATAGCGAGTCTAAAGATTCTTAATTATGGCTATCCCTTCAAGTGCATGAAAATATCGGAAACATATACGTTGAATCTTCGAGGATGACAGTAACTGAAAACTGAAGTTCCATCGGAAGTGAGCAGCTCTTCTGGTAATCAGGAAAATTCTAGAATTCGAACTTTCGTGCCCTTCATCAGCAGGATACATTGAAATGCGTAATCTTTCTTCGGATCCATGTGGAATATGCCATTATCCAGTCTTTCAGCTCATATAAGGTTAATTCAACTGCGTCTGTTTCCATTTATATCTGATTAGCCGCGTGCCGAGAATTCTTAATGCACCTCCACTGAAACAAAACGGAAAACAGAAGCGCACAAGCATCAAGTGATTTAACTTTCAACGAATATTTTCCATTTTTAATTTTAATACGAGTTTCATTTGTTGAGATCATTTCATGAAAAGTCCTTCACGCCACGACACAACCTACTGAATTCAAATCTCAATCAGGCATTTTTATACATCCTCCATTCGCCGCAAGATGACTATTCATGCAATTCATATGCAACCAACAATACCTTGTGGAATACATCACTGACCTAATGACACTTCATGTCCGGTCACAGTTTGTGGTTGGGTTATGTAATACTGACTTAATGAATGCTACGATTATCCATAATTTGTGGAAAATTGTGAAGTTGATTGATACCAATAGTATGTGATTATCACTGTACTGGCTGAAATTTGGTGTAGTGTCATTTGTTCATCAGGATGATGGAGAATTTGATATGGTAATTTGCATCTGAGGAGGTATTGATTGAACTACTCAACCAATGAGGAAGCAAAATACAAAAACGGAATCACAACATATAGGTCTCTATGAGCCAATCAGGAGCCAAAATACAAAATCTGGAATGTTCTGTCCTCGAATCTGAAAATGAAAATAGAAATTGAAATAATCATTTCATTTTATTCGTAGTAAGGACAGATTCATGATCTGCCTCAAAATGTCACTGCGATTGGAATTCAACCATCAGATACCTGAATGAAAAATTCTCTATTTGTCAATGACACCTTGTTTCTGAAAAATTTGGAAATACAAATATATCTTCCATGACATCAAAACTTCTACTTCTACTCATATCCTAGTTTGAATTTATCCTTAGTATGAGAATATTGAATAATTCATCATATTATCATTTTCATTTTCAGGAACAAGGAGAGAAAATCTCAGGAAATCTAGCAAAAAGATATACTACCTCCCCGATTGACCTACAGACAGTATACAACTATTTTAACCAATGAAATGTGTATCTCAGCATGAGTGAAATAAGCGATATTATCCAATCATGTGCTCCAGACAGAATTGATGATTCATGCAAAATCCACATTTTTGTGTCTCCACCATGTCATTCTCTGGGTCACCTTGTTCCATCCATGTTATTGTTCTGACGAACAGCCACTGGCTTTTGTGTATCAAGTTTTATGTTGGACGAACTCGTTCTGGAAAACTCCTACTATGCGAAACTTTCAACGTGTAAATGTAAGAGAGCAAGGTTTTTCTTGTCATGCTACCGGCAACGAATTTTTAAACACTAACGAATGTGATTCGCGGTATCATATAAGACCCAAAATTGGCAAATTCACAGAAGTTTCTGAGGTCTCTTCTCTTTATACGACCCTTATACTTGTTCTGGCAGAAAGTTCACTTGATTCTACCAAAATCTTATTGAAATCTCGATGAAACAGTTTGAATATCCCATATAGCAAACTCTGAATCTCTTTCAGGGGATTAGATGCAAAAGTGATATATTCTAATCAACTGTCATTCTCTTCCATCCAATAACTTCAACAAAAACCTCCTCCATTGAAACATCCAGATATGCAGTGTGTACAATTTCGAAGACTATTCACTTCAACTAGTTACCAGCCAGGGGGTCGAGATGGTCGAGCGACATCATAGTAATTATGATGCCGTGGGTTCGAATCCTGGCTGGCCTTGAATTTGGGTTTATTCATTCGCTGTACAATGTATATCATGAAGTTCTACATAGAACTATATCGAATGCCACAGTGGTTTGAATTCCACTTGTATAAACTGTACATCCCCGTCTCCTTCACTCGCACAAGCCCTTCGGGGCTTCTGAGGGTTGCTTCGGCAACGAAGGAGATGAGTAACAATAACAATTAGCGCTGACGACTGGAAAATGATAGCAATAACGGATATTCTACAAATCATAAAGCTGAATTTGGAGACTGGGATGACGTGGAATTCTGAACTTCTCTACCATCTTGAAGACAACATCTTAAATTCCCTTAGAAGTATGTAGTGGAGTGGAAGTGAATCATTATCAGGAAACTAATATCATTCCTCCCACTCTCATCCCGATGATTATAATATATGAATTCTACCTGAATGATGCTCCAGAAGTATTTTTGATTTTTTAGCGAACCGCCAAACATCAAGCTCGACTAGAAACCTCTCCTGCCTCAGAATGAATACGTCAACTCAACAATTTCATTGGACCTAAAAGCGTTTCAGCTTCAGCCCAAATTCGATAAATACAAATTCCCAGTTCGCGAAGCTATGGGGTCGAGATTATCGTATCTTCAGTCGCGTTGAATCTGTCAAGTTCGGTGAAGAGGGCAGAATAATTTGCGTCCATCAAGCACGTCGTGATTAATTGAACGTGGCTTGCCGTGGACAGGTAGGACAATAGTACGTCCTGGATGAGCCAATGAATATACCGACCCCTGGCAATACCCCTCCAACAAACCAACCCCTGTTCCGCTATTTGACTGGACGCGTTTTAGAGGACGCAGTGGTGCAGGAAAATGTGTATTCATCACGCAATACCAAGACGCTCGATTGACCAGCACAAATCAATCAGACAGATCTTTGAGCTCTTTTCTACTTCTCTTCATCTTTTGAAAACACGAAACCGGGACCCATAATGGTCGAGAAACATCGTGTCAGCCAACAGTGGAATGTTGAGAGAGAAACAAACAGGGAATGATTCACAACCCTGAATGTATGAACTGCAAAACCGCGAAACTCCATCGTCGTAGTTCTGAGTTGTTTTTTCTTGTTGAACCGTATCCAGAACGATTCGATAAGGAAATGGATCTTTGCTCTAGATGTGGCGTCACCTGGAAATGCGGTTGATTTTTCATGAAAAGATTCTTGTACGTCATATCAGTGAGTTTAGTTTTTGAGTTTCGTTCTGGGCCTCAGACCAATAAGTCTGCTTCCTGAGTAGTTCGTTATGGGTTAACGTTTCGATGCTATCGAATCTAGTTTTAGCTATCTATCGACTCAAAGAAAGTGGATTCTGATTGGTCCTAAATGTGGATGAGAAAACTGCAAAAATTCTTCGAATATGTTATGTATTGCATCACAATAATGTACGAAGTGAAGAATCCGATTAATTTTAGATCCAGAAGCCAGTTGAAGCTAGAAGTTGGCTTGCAAGAAAGAAGAAGTTGTAAGAGAATATTGTTAGTCCAGAACATAATTTTCATTTGAAACTCAAGCATTTCAAGCTCTTACCAGAAACACATGTTGAAAAATACGTTATTCACAAAAATGGATCGATTGGATTCAGGCTCCAATAGATTGGGAGAACAATGAATGAATAATGGATGAGTAATTGAATTCGAAACAGTGGAGTTGAATGGAATGAGTTACTAATCATTCATAGATTATCACAGGCAAATACTGATTCCACAATCAAAAAAATCCAGCAGTCGGTTTCTCAATCATTTCTTATGTTTCCTTCCGAAGTTTCAAAGATCAAAGATTTCAGGTTGATATATTATGAGATGATTCACTTACTCCCTTGAAAATGGTTCAAAATCAAACTTGAATACGCTTCATCAAGAGAAATCAAGTCTACGCTTGGCGCCGCCTTTCGAATCAGTTAGGTTGGCGTGTCAAAAAAAAAGATTGATACGTATCCCAGTATACACAATTTTCAGTGATGGTTCGTTATCAAAGATACATGAAAGGAGTCTGCTCAGCTAATCAAATACCCAACAGAAATTATGCCAGACTGATATTCCTGCATCAAGATAACCAATGTGAACGTGCGAAGTTTCACTTGAATTTCCGATTTCTTCTCGTATTTCAAGCCGTGTTTCAGAAAATTCTGAACAATATCTATTTCTAGATTTTCCAGCTGAGACCATCTGTATATTTCAATAACGAAACTTAGAATTCCTTAATTCAATTCTTCAATCTGTCGATTTGATTTTGTCGCTTACATTCCTGATGATTTTCACGATCATTTCACCTATCAATATTATGACGCATTTGCAAAAGAGAAGGAATTGTTTTCAAATTCGTGATAATATCACCTTTCTCGGAATTTTGAGAACTATGAATTGCAGAAAACCAACGAATATTGTGACAGATGAGCTTCCAATTGAAAAATCATCACCCAGATAATGACAACACTTCATCTTGAAGAAGAGAGATCTATATCAACTCAACCATATCCGACCCTATTATAGTTCAACTACAGTGTTGCCAAATCTGTCTTATCATTGACTTGTTACAGTAAACTCGTGTGTGTCATATATCTACCTGACAGGCATTACTTCGTGTTCGTCAACTCCTGTACTACGAATAAAATTACGCATAGCAAGTACGGTATGTGGGTCTCGCCTGTCAAATAGGAATTCTACTCTCCACGATGCAGATATTTGTCCAGCAAGAGTTGCGTGGTATTCCTCGAGCCTTGTTTGTTTTTCCTGGATGCCAGCCGTCGGGCTCTGAGAATGATATATATTTTTCACTATTTGAACTGCTAAATAGGTAAGCCGGCCATTGTTTAGCACAATACGGGATCGTGTTACTCCATTTTCATATACAAACAACAGGCATATTTGCTTGCCGTTATCCAGGGAAACTTTTTGGGGAGTTTGCGAAGAATAACTGGATATAATATCTTTGTGCCCCCTGGAATTCCATTGACACTGAAATCTGTAACAATATACATCAGCTGTTGGAGAAGTAGTCAACCCACATAATATAGTAAGGACGGAACTTTTGTTGCGTTCGAAATGTGAATAATTAAAAAGTAGATGCTGTTTGATAGTTATGGGTCTCAGAATTCCTAGAGAAACTGTGAAATTTTGCTCAAGATATATTATACATTTATATATTCAAAAAGATGGTAGAGTCAGTATTTGATATCGGTGGAAATATGGTTTACATGAAGTATTTTCATGCAGTCCAGATAAGTTCACCCAAATTCATGATATGATCATAACTTGATATATGATACACATACACATACACATTTCAAAGTTATTGTTGCTTCAATGATGAATTTTTTTGTTTTTGAAAATGTCATTTCCAAATGTTCAGTGATTACTCTATTATTTCCTGAGAATTATGTGTTATATTGAATATCATGAGTTGAGTATCGGATGGTTTTTCAAACACCAACACACACTCATCAAACTCCATATGCAGAATGCTCGGTACATCCAGTGACCATGCATACTGGTAGATTATTCATGAATGATAAACATATTAGAGGTCCCAATACATATCCCTGAGGAACTCACTCACTTTCATTCACTTCACCAATTATCTCTATGCGCCTCAAATATGACATCAACTATTTCAATACATTGCCATGAAATCCTAGAGAGTGGAGTTTCAGTTCAACAAATTCTAGATCCAAGAGATCAAATGCTTCAGTAAGATCAAAGAAAAGTATCCAACAACTTCTCAGTCATCCAGATGTTCATATGTATTCGAAAAAATAGTATACAGCACTTTCTGTAGATCTTCCAGGATGAAAACCAATATGACATTCAGCTGTAACCTGATGTTTCTCTGAATGTCAGTTCATCCTATTATACCTAGCTCTCGGTACTATTTTACTCATTACACTTGAAACTGTTATATGTCTATAATTATGAGTCGTCCTTTTTGAATATAGGAGTGACCATGCCAATTTTCAAACCTTCAGGATATTCACCATTCTCTACTGAAATGTTCAAGTTTCTGCTATAGCACAAGAAATATTTTCTGATTGGGTGAATGTGTCTCCGTGCATGTGACTATCTCTTATCCAATCAATGAATCTGTATTTCCAATTATACTTCAAGAATCACAATCAACGAATCTGATTCAGAAGTTACAGCAGTTACACGCAACGTGGATAATCTCTTTGTGTGCTATGTTATGCTATGTGATGCAATTTCCTCAATATACAGAATATTCGATATGCGAACGGTGATGAAAATATAATATGATTACCACTGCTCAAAATGCCGACCGATCAATCAAGCTGAGAATATTAATTAAAACTGATCGATATCAGCCGTCTACGGTATGCTATAATAAGCTGATATTCGCAGTATGCAATTCAAATTTGGGCAAGAGATAACGAGGAGTTGATTAGCATGCCTGAAACACGTTGCGGAACTAGGATTGTTAACTTCTACAGGATGGGCCATTCCCTATTTCACCGCATATGGCCTAGATTATGTGCCTCTGATATCAGGTAGGTTGTTAAAGAGTTCACACGATAAGTAGCATCACATTGACGCTACCTGATGATAAACATAATGATGACAATTTCTGAAACGCGTGCTAGTATTGTTCTGAACATCATAAATGTCAATGTATATGTACTGGCTTTTTCTTTATATTTTTACTGAAGAATAATGAATTCAAAAGTATATTTTTTTTTCTGAATCATAAGAATTTATTGTCAAAAATTCCATCCAACCACATTTCAGCATGTCGAAAACTTTTTTTAGGGTAACACCCTTTATCATATCTCATATCTATTTGAAATAAGCTCTATCACTGATATCAATAATCAAATTCATTTCACTTGAACAAGATGGAGTGGTTCAATGATCGATATTTATCATAGCATACACTTTATTTTTGTTTCTTCGTCCATCTTACATAGATAAGTTCGATGGACCATATGATGAAAAATAGGAAATTAACAGCTGCATATGTATACACCACAGCTGCATCACTTTTGAAGGCATCTTTCACCAAATCTGAAAATTGAAACAAAATGTAGTCATAGGTGAATATCATCGGAAATTCTGGAGTAAAACAAGCAAAAGATGTGGTGAAACTTTGAGGTTCCACACAAAAAAATTGGACAACTCATTATGATTTCACAATCAGAAATATACAGGGTGTAACTTGAATACATGAGGATGTCATGTGAATGGAACAAAAATTCATTGGCAAGCTATAAATCGAGAGAAGATCGAGAGGATACTGGATATATAGTCGGGTCAATATTGTAGAACTTCTGTGAATATAGACTTGTTATTCCACCAAAAGAATTGAGGTAATTTCACAGACTCTACGGTTATTTTTCTTCTATCTATCTAATATAAATTCCTATTTTCTGATAATAGTTAACACTAGTTAACTGTAAGAATGTTGGTAGAATCACTGGACCGTTTAAAAATTTCAGTTTCCATTTCAGAAGGTTCGACAAGAAGATGTCGAAAATATGATTTCTTGCCTCGAAAATTGAGCGAGTAAAGTGATAACCAAATAGCTTAGACAGTTCAAAATGCAACTAATCTAGGGAATCGTTTTCTGTGCAAAACCTAACCTTACTGAGATATCAACACAATATAGAAGTTTCGTTAAAAGCAAGAGTTTTTCAGTTACACAGTTACAGATGTTTATACTAACTTCTCACCTGAGAATTCACTGGGGATCATTATACTGGAATATTTTTGAGTACCTCAATCACACTTTATATATTCAATAAAACGAGATACTCACTGACTATTCTTCCGAATATCAAGCTGATGATACCTGTCGTAATCATATATATCGAATAGGCCATAGGGAATTCATCCTTGTATTCATCAGATATCACCAACGGTAATGGAGTCTCTAAAAAACCTCTCGCAAAGCCGGCCAAGCATATGGTGCTGAGTTTCCATGTGTAACCATCATACAGCATAAAAGCTACAAGAATCAATGAAGAAAATTTCTGATAAGAGTATGAGGAACTTTATGAAAAAATTTTGGTGAGGATCAAGATGAGATTGATGATGATGAATGAATTGAGGAATATAATCGAAGTACTTTTGTGTCATCTCAGAAGAAAACCAATAGATTTTGTCATTTCACAATTCGTTCTCGCCAACAGGCAATAGGATATTATTTTCTCATCAATTTTGTATGAAAAAATTATCAGTATGATTATAAATTTAATTAACGATTCTCCCACAGGATAATGGTGTGATGTGCCTTTTTCCACCACTAGCAATGCATTTCAATCATTATGGTTCTAAGAAACTCAATTATATGCCTACTGTCACTACTATGAAAGCATAAATATCCTTATTTTGCTGTTGTTTTATGTACTGGTGTCTGTTGTTCTGTGTTCTGTGTTAATACGCCTATTAGGACTAGTATCCCTGCAGGTGTCGTATCATGGCATTGATATGAATTCAGGTTGATGGTGATAGGAGGCTTTGTGTATATAAAATACTAGTTCA
Source organism: Gastrophysa polygoni (assembly GCA_963576655.1). Lineage (NCBI taxonomy): Eukaryota > Metazoa > Arthropoda > Insecta > Coleoptera > Chrysomelidae > Gastrophysa > Gastrophysa polygoni. The sequence goes on from OY755084.1 coordinate 14,054,955, forward strand.
TAAAATGTGAAGAACTACCTTGGTGAAGAAAAGTCCCTTCACGCCTTGAAAAGGTGAAGATGAGTGGAGGAAAAATAACCATCATATACTCACCGACCCTTCCTATATTCGATGTAATCATGCCAAACATGAACGCATATCTGTTGTTCAATTCGAGGAAACATCCCAGAATAGTGTAGATGATCCTTGCCGTGAGGTCACATAAATGGAATGACGTCAATGCGACCACAATCTGGGACTGTTCCACATTGATGGTGCTCAGCATTGTACCAATCAATTCGAAGAAAACGATATCGAAATTGTAGGTGATTCCCAGACCAAGGATGATGCTCATATATTTCAGATCTTTGTAAAACTTGAACCCCATGGTGTTCCTGAAAGTTTGATATAGTATCATTGAACAAGTTTTGAAAGCCTCTTCTGTGCTCAAGAGCTTCTTGAAGAACGATGAGCAAACCTAGAGTGCTCAACAGAACTAGTGCAGAATGTCTGACAAAACAAGTTTTCTATATTATTTGCTCATGTTGATTGATTTTCACTGAAGACTATGAGTTTCAGTGCTGAAATCACCTTCACAACTGAAAGAATCCCAAATGTACGTGAGAGATTCATTACTTATTATGTACCTGGAATTGAATTCCGTCATTCTCGAATGTGTGTTGAATCAGTGATATTGGTGTGTCATCAGAAAATAGTATGATGATCTATTGTATCGAAAATCGAGCTGAATAAAAGAAGACTGTCAAATTGATTCTAAGAATCTGGTAAAATAGCCTCACTCACAATATCCAATTTTTCAAATGATTCCATACTTTCCATATCAAATTTTGTTTGTCGTTTGGAGATGGTTGGAAACGGATGTCATGCATGTAGCAAGATTCCTTTCTGATCTCTGATGACGGCAGCATAGACTTCATTTGGATTGGGATCATCAGATCAGCATCCATTATTCTGTTATCTACAACGAAAACTATGGCTCAACTTCAATGTGATTTTCTCATCTTTAGACAACACGAATGGATAAAATGTTCGAGGAACATCGTGAAGGAAGATTTTTTCGAAAGTTTGGAGGTTGCAAGCCTCAGGACAGACGTCTGAGACTGGATAGAGAGAAGTTCGATATGTCTCGAGCCTGCTATAAACTTCAACTAGTTACAATGATTATGAGGAGTTCATGAGCGTTTCACATACTAGATTTTTGCGACCACATCGAATTGAGAAAGTAGAATGTAACTGATATCTGCAACGATTTCAACTTCCAAATAGCTATTTCAACTATAGGAGATGTTCAAGGTGTTATATGATAGAGATCGACATTTTTCGATAGAGAGTAACTAACCGTGATGGATTTTTTGATAACTCAAGGAGTAACAGGTTTGGAATCCGTGATTGATATATCATTTAGCACATGTTTGCGGATAAGGGTAGTTTAGTTCTTCAGGTAGAACTCGAGAAGAACTCACAAAAGCAATATTCTGGGTGAGACGAGGAAGTCTCCTTTATGACAATACCAATTGAATTTGTTATCGACTGAATGTTATCAACTTCTTGTGTTCTGAAATGAATATCAAAATGTTTCAAATCATTTCCATCCTCGAAATATCACAATTAATCATATTTTAAGCGATCAGGTGGAGACACACAGGTCTATATTTCATCACTATAATGACAAATCTTGCCCTGTGTCCTGTTCGGTTGGAGATGTTGCAAGATCTTATTTTATACAATATTGGAAAACGCAAATTTCATTCTGCAGCGTCATTTTTCTGCATCATTAGAGCAGTCGGTACCTAAGTGTTATCATCACCAGTATTGGGAAGTTGATAATTCATTGGGAATGTTCTAATTATTTTATATGGAAAATGCTTAGGAAAAATTTGAAATTCCGGAAACTTCATCATTGTCATGTTATGCCTGTTCATCAAGAGTTTTTCACTCAGAGATACACATATCACTTCAAATCTGAAGTGAATCGGAAATCGGCATCCAACCGCATTTCTTCATAATGTCTTGATCTAGCAATCGATCGGCAAATGGAAATTTTTCAGATTATGAACGATATGTTGAGTGTTTCTAGGAAGTATTGAAATCATTGAATATTTCAATACCAGGTACCTCATCAACTCATATGAGATTCAGGAATTCATTTCAGGATGATTTTAGTGAATTAATGAAACTACCGGAATCGTTATCTGGAAGGAAGCATATATTTGAATCTGCTGCAATTCAGTTGATAACGAGAATGTCATCAGTGTTAGCAAAAAAGTTCCTTCTGAACAAGTTCAATGATTGATTCAAGAAAAAAAATTGTATGGTCGAAATATGACGATGAATGATGTTTGCTAGATGCTAGATCATGGGTTCTCACCTTCTTTTCCCTTCATCAATTTCTCGTCTTCAGCTGTTATCACGATCGTTTCTCTTCTCATGTATCGAGCGACTGGGCGAAAAGTAGCAACAGCCACAATATTCAAAGTTTGCAACAAGAAAAGGACACCGACGAAATATCTGTAGCCCAACTTATCCTTGACGTAATTTGCGAACGGTGGAAATATCATCATACCAACTACAACGCAAACTTCAAAAATTCCCATCATCATATTGAGCTTCTTATCAAAATAGGCATTCATCACAGAGAAGCAAGTAGTCATCAACATCCCCAATCCGAAACCTGGGAACAGACAGAAATAATGCTTTGGAAGCAATTCTCAGCCATCAACCATCTTTGGTTTCATTAATAAACCAAATTGCAAGAATCGAACTAGGTACACTTTGTCATTTTTAGATCAGTACTCCAACGTCGGAATTCCTAATTGCAAACAAATTGAACCCTAATCACGAGATGAATCTTTCAATTTGCTCAATTGGCAGTATTATCTTACAATTATATGGAAGTGACTTGAAAATTTGTTGAAATGTCAATCCAGCGCCTTTGTACTAAACTATCGTATAACATCGCAAGATGGATAACTTTTGTGATACATTTATTGCTACAGAGCGTAAACAGAACAACAATCATCACCTTTAGATACTGCACTAGATAGCAATATATGAATGAAAGTCGAGCCAAATATGTCTCCCAAGCCACCCAGAAGTATGAAACCAGCACCAACCATCCCACAAGTTCTGAGGCCAAATTTTCTTATTAAAGGACCCGACGCAAATCCTGAAACACAAAATTCATTGACCATCAAGCATTGTTAGGAAGTTATCCCTTTTCAATCCGAGAGAGTCTAGTTGAAACAATCAAAGTACCGACCAAGAATAAGATTAATATTTGTTTCGACTTCTTTGATGTCGACCTGAAATTTTCACGTGAATTATTGTCAATATCGTGAACAAACCTGAGAATAAAACCATTGAAACGCCAAGTTGCACGAATAATGTCATTTTATTCAGCTCCTCTCCGAATGTGGCCAGATATGGGCTGATATATATTCCATATGCAGCTGATGGTGCTAAAGAAACCAACTGAAATGAAATTGAAATGCTAGTCAGGAAGAATTGATAAATCAATAATTCATTTGAATGAGGCAACATACAATACAAACATCCTCACATGCTACTACAGAATATGATAATATGACTGTATAATAATACCCCAACGATGGGAATATGATTTCCAATATGATATTTCCTCGTTCTATGGAATCACTCAGACATTCTGCCATATAAAGTGCTGTACCTCAGGTATCTACACTAGGTTGGTAGAATATTCAATTCATTTGAGATGCCTTATATAATTCCGATGTTACTCAATTGATTGGACCTATAAAGGTTCTTCATCAATTATATTCTCTCAATTTTTCCCTCTCCCATAGTGACCCATATCATATTGTCATATGCAAACGAATTTCTACCTTAATTTGTACCTTATGATAATTTGAATGAATGAATTGAAATAAATTCAATTCGAATAGATCGTAACAAACACAAAATTCGTGCTTCAAAATTATTGAGGTAATACATCTCGAACTCACACTATTCGAGATTTGATCTTGCTTGTGTGGTGCTGAGATTCACATTGAGGTGCAGATTAGTCAAAGTGTGAATTGTGCATCACTCAGTGCTTCATAGTCATTCTGTTACTCCATCCAAAGAGACTTACATGTATTAAGACAGATGATACAATCACAACGTAACCCCATCCTCCATCTGGAGCTACGAATCTATATCCGAATTTTGTACAATCTGTGGCTGGAATATCCATATCTGGAATACCTCACCGCACACACCCTGTGTGTGCTTTCGATTTGTGTCAATACCTCGAAAATTTCTGCTTCATCGACGTTTTCTAAATGACCGTATCATCAAAAATGATAATATTTGCTCGAAAAACCAATTTTGTTTTGTGGAAAATGAATCCATTACTGGAACATGAATACATATTTCTCTACCTAAATGGACTGGGCAATATTTCTATAGATAGATATATGCTTCAACGCCCACCATTCAACAGGTCCGGAGCTATTTGTTCAGTATGATGAGAATTTATTCTTTCCTGATGTCAGTGATCCGTATAAGAACATTTCACATCAACCATTCGGTATAAATTGTTTGTCAGTGGGTTTCGATTATATCACATGCACATCAACGATCTGTTGACCTTGATCTGTAGACTTCAACATCCAATGAGGACAGAGATGTAAGACGAAGACAGGTCGATGTTTGAATAGTGATCTGGCAAGAATACTGAAACGGGGATTCCAAAATCTAGTAGAGTTCAATGCAACAAATACTCAAGCTCGAATCTTGAAGAGGGCAGATCTCACAATGCCCAATATGGTGATATGGGATAGTACTGTTCCCTTGAAGTCGTCAATATCCATTGCGAGAACTGTTTCATGAAAACTTGGCGTCCTGTTCTGTGCGAAGAAGTATTTTTCTACTCAGCAACTGCTCACCATCTATGAAGCGCAAATTCGACCTGTCCTGGAGTACTGTTCACATGTTTGGAGTTCAGCTCCCAAACTTACGCCGAAGCTCTTAGACTCTATTCGAAAGAGGGCTATTCGCATAGTCAGCTCATTGAGCTTTATACAACATAGTAGGAAGATCTCTCCCTATTTCGTAGATGTTTCCATGGTCGTTGTTTATTGGAAATCTCGTCTATTATTACTCTACGAGAGAGCAGGCTAAGCAATGTATTCAGAATAACAATCATGAATTGAATGAGATGACAGAAATCAGATGATAATTAATCATTATTTCGAAAGTGATAATTCCAATTTTGTTTTTCAGTTGTGGTGAGTCATAACTCTGGAACCTCTAGAATTGGATATCAAAGAATATCATTATCAATTCAAGCAGAATTCGATAGCGATTTCAACATGTACAGGGTGTTTTTTTTTTCGAGAATAATTACTTCAAGGCTCTTCAGAAACCTGAATGAAATCACAGGATATGTTCGTCTACGAATATATGAATGTATCTTCACACGAATTATTTCAGGGATATGAAGAAATTATTTCGAGAAATTATCTCTCATAATTGACAAATACTTCTGATGAATCCATGTTTTTCATGCTAGTAAAAAAGTGGGTGACACTGAAACTTCATGAGCTCACAACTGGAGCCCACTCTAATGTTTCAGAGCATCGTAGTTCTACATGTCGAATCTATCAATTGGGGATGTAGAGCAAGATGATCAGAACAATTGATAATTGGATATACTTTCTAGTTTCGATTGAAGAATCCTTCAAAATTTATCAATTGATCATCCTTCTCGACGATGTTATCCAATCTGCTGTCAGGTTCATTCACCACCGAGATAGATTTGAGGTAATCAAAATTTCAAATCTGTCGAAATAACGCCAATTCAAATTTCCCACCACGTGGAAATCTAATCGAATGATGAATTCTTGCCGATTTTTTTATGGGTCACTCGTATACTCTCTGTTGGATCGATCAGATCAGACTATACCATGCCGGTAAATGCTTCAACAGAAACGTCAGCAAATCCTATGCCGTACGAATATTTGATTTCAATTTCGAATGCAAATAACCCTAACGAACGGTAGGCTGCTGAATACGAAAATAAGCTCGTGGTTGCGAAAAGACGAAGGCTATCGGGAAATCATACAGGGGGTTCTCGCAGAATTTTCCGATTGTGTATCCATGAAACAACTCGTTTCTTGCGCTTTTCTAGTAGGGTCTTGTCCCATTTCACAATTCTATCACTAATTCCAGAGCGATTAATAACAGAAGCATTATGGGCACCAACTCATGTGGAAATAGTAGGTTATGAAATTGTAGACAGATCAGCCCGTGTATTGCTGCTATTATGAGAGCAGATGACATGAGAAGGCGATTCAAATTAAAATCATTGAAATAATGGAAAAGTGGCAACAAGAATGGTATCAGGTAGATAACAACTATAGAACCCTGAAACCCTCTATTCAACCTTGGTGACCTACTGGCACCATGACCAGGACTGACAGGACTGACAATCACCGTATCACATATCATATGCGTGTGTCCAGATCTAACAAATATTAGGCAACTTCTCAATGTACAGAGTAACCTTGTAGATAATTTCAGAGATGCCTCCACGGCCAACAATTTGCTGAATTTTCTGAAATCAACTAACTTATATGAAAAGATTTGATCTTATCAACATGTTTTGAATTGCGGAATTATCTCACACACCATGGTGCTAATAATCTTGGCAATCAATGCATCTTAATTAAAAAAAAATATATAAACGTGATGCAAATTTGTCAGAAAGCCTAACCGAGTGGTCAAGATGAATTTTCAATTTTTGTAGGGAATTATATGCAAACATTTTTCGTTATGGTATTCACCCATTTGCTATGTGAAAAGGATCTCAACAATGATAGAAGGAGAAATAGAGGGAATATAACAATATGGATATAATATACAGAAGGTCCTGCATCTCACCTGCCGACTTCTATAATAGCTCAGTTATAAGTTGAGTTAGGAATTTGTTATTTTGCAGAATTCATCTGTCTCAAAGGGCGCATACCGGAAAAATATTATACATTATACAGGGTGTCCTGAAAAAGTGTGACGTCATGATGAAATATTCATTTTTCAGCTTTTCATGGGATTTTCTCTCCTCGTTTCTGAAAAATGTCACTGCGCTTGAAATCAGATACCTAAAAGAGAAATTCTCTATTGGTCAGTGACACCTTGTTTTTGAAAAAATTTTGGAAATACAAATATATTTAATAAGGATAAAACCTCTACTCATCTTTGTGGACGTTTCGGGAACGAATCTGCTCCCGTTCTCAACACAATTAAAATATTTTTCTCTTTATCAATGTTTTCAATTTTGACATATCGAAATATTCTTTCAAATGGCATGCCATATATTCTGTTGCACATTTGAGTACTTTTTGTGGTTACCTGCATACTCCCAGAATTTTATTGAAATCAAATCAGTAATTTTCGATACCATCTGTTTGATTCAGACTGCTGCTTTGATTACCTTGTATTCATTGATACGAAACGTCACGAAAACTCGTTTGAATTAGGTTAAACAATATCAGTACAGAAATACAGAGGAGTGCCTGAAAAACTTTGTACTTTATACATCTGGGAACATGTCACATCTGGAAAGAGGTCCATTGCGGGACTAACAGATACATTGCTGACAAAAAAATGAGACATCGAATCCACCGAAGTTATTGGCTCTCACCCTCTCTGTGCTAGAAAAGATTCCTTTCAAGTAACGAGTCTAGTCTACCTAACGATATGCAAATGTTGGGCACGGCCCTGCATTTTCTCTATAATCTCTGATAGAAACACAACAAATTATGCCAATAAGTATATGTCTGACCTTCACATTGAGTTTTATTCGTTTGCCTTTCTCGAATATGAATATTATGAATAGGTAAGACATCATTAGTTTTTGTAATCGCTCAATTTGGTAACACTAATATACTCTGACATTTCGTTCATCGACGGTGATTCTACGATTTGTGTCCTCTGATCTCAAATTGCATTCCGTCATATGTTGAATGGTGACGGAATACCTAGTTGTGAAGTTCTTGGTATCGATATATAACCGAAAATCACGTACTCTCAGATTGCGAACAACATCTCGACACAAGACTGACCTACCAAATTCATTGATAGATCTCCTTGGTGGAACCACACTCAACCAAACTTTCAAGACCCTGAGGCACTGTACCTACAAATGCCCATTAGTTAATATCATACCAACTCCAAAAATCATGCACCATATTTGATAAACATGATTCAGTATGTAGCAAAATGTGATATGGTATAATGTGAGTTCGTGAAAAACTACGTACAAAAAAAATACTACTACGGGAAAAACAACCATCCAGTGGAGGTTCATCAGGCAATTATTTACTGCAGTATTCAAACGAGACTAGCGAAGAGTCTTCTAGTGACGCTTCCAAAGAGGGGAAAAAAATGGATGTATTCGACAATGTTCCTAACACTATTTTTGTTATTGATGCATTTTCCCTGATATAACTCTTCTCTAGTCCCACTTGTATATTGCCTGATTCTTTCAAAATCGATGAAACCGATGAGTAGGCAATACTGATCAACTGATCGGATATGAATTCATTTCCGTTCTCTGTGAGATATGAAACCCACCCACCCCTGTCCCTGTAACAATCGTTACCATTGTAACTACCACTCGGTTTAAAGAATCATTAGGTCAGGATGTGTCCCAATCTGTCAAATTTGCGAAATGATAACAAACGGCTGAAATGAAGCGGTTCATTTCATTTACTGCAAGTACAACAACTCTGCATATGGCGTCGTGCTAAAAGTCCGTTTTCGTGCAATATGGACATCATATTCACTCTTATTGTACAAACCACTATATTCATTTTCCTGTGGAAAAACCTCCCTTCCTTTTCTGTTGGATAAAACTTCATATGGAAAATGTTCGGGAAGAAAGATTTTTTTCTCTTGAGTTTTTTTTTTTGAATCCCATGCAAATGAATGGGTTCCAAGACACTCAGCGTGAGCAAAGGAACTTTCAATGACTTGACTGAAGGCACAAATAATGTGCTGAATCTCTGAAGGCCAAAATGCCAAGGCAGACAACATGTGCCTGGCGGCAGTTAACATGTTAATTAAATATCGTAGTTCCTGAATTGGAATGAACAATGGATATACATTTTATGTAAGGAAGAACAGAGGGATGTGAATTATAAAGTAACCTCCTTGATGTTTCATTTGAATAAAAAAAGTAATGACCAGAGAAACAGCAGCAATGTAGTGAAAACCGTATTCGGAATTCAACCTACCAATGGAAATCAATTTATATTTAATCAACGAAAACTCGATCAGCGAACTATCTTTTTCCCATCAGAAAAACATCAGTAGGTACTTCATTTCAGTTCATTAACAAAATCGATGGAGCTGTCTCGAATGTTTAGAGCATTGTCCGAAAGAATATGAAGGAAATCGACTTCGAAATCAAACTAATGGATTAGGTCTGCAATATTGTTCCCAGTCTGAAATTGTTCTGAATTGTGGCCATCACTACAAGGTACAAAAGTTCTAGTTAGTATATGCGAAACAAGGTTTTTCCCGGTACTCAAACAATTTTTTATGGTGATCATAACATTATTCTGGTTAGTATAATATCGAGCATTGTCAGGATAACAAGATCATATGGTTGTGCCTACACTTTTTTGAGTGTGAGTACGAGTGTGATTTCAGCGACAAAAAGAAGACGATTCAATGAAATTTGACTTCAAACCGGATCTTTTTCATTCCATCTAGAACTCACCATGTTGATTTTTGTTTTTGATATGAATCTGGAAGATCGCCAACACAGCTTGAAACACGCTGTATTGAAAGTGGTGTTCAGTAGAATTTATTCTGATCTCAGGAGTTCGTGGCATCATTTTGTCCATTTATTTCAGAATGTCTGCTGGATAGCTTTGTGTCATTCATTATCAAGGTGATTACTTTCCATTCATCTGGATAATTCCGAGTCCCTCGTCGAGTCAGCGATGATTGCGTGCCAATTTTGCTGGGAGATATCATAACATCTAATTCACCTACACGATCTTTTCCCATCAGTGTAGTCAACCGAAGAGAAATATCCTGACTTTCGGAAATTTTCAATACAAAAAGGGAAGGTGAATCAAAACGATAATGTTGATTGCAAATGTGAAATTCAATATTCGTTGATAACATACTCGACGAAGTGGAAACTTTTTCAACTGAGTTCCATTATTTTTCAGCTTCCCAGTGAGATTTTCTCTCCTTGTTTCTGAAAAATGAACTTGAAATTATTAAAAATTATTTCAATATATTTGTAGTAAGAACAGATTTGTGATCTGCCCCAAGATGCCACTGCGCTCGAAATTAAACCTTCAGATACCTAAAAGAGAAATTCTCTATTTATTCAAATCGAGATATCAAATCAGATACCTAAAAGAGAAATTCTCTATTTATTCAAATCAAGAAAGAATTCAGAGGTTGATCGAAACCCTTTTCAATTTACATTATTTCATATGAATTCGAACTCTTGTGAAGCCTTTTGATTCACATATTCCTGACTTCTACATTTCTATTTTCCCTTTGGATGATTTGGATGTCCATAGCATATTCGAGGTTATATTGACTATGATGGTTTCATTCACTGAAGAAAAGTTGAAAGTTGGAGACAAAATGGAAGCACTGAAAACAAACTTGTGTTATTTTTGAGGAAAATTACGGAAAAATCATCAACATCTTGATCAATATATAATGTCCTGGGTAATGTTACTGTTTATCCACCTTTTTCCCAACCTTAATCGCAATCATATTTTCAGAAAAAATGTTGAAAGTGCTCTCAAAGTTTGACGCGCTAAGTAAGAAAGTCAATTTTCCATCCACCTACCTATGCATAGAGGAAAACAACTTTCCAAAGGTTGGCAACACTGCTTCCTATTCTTCCTTTCCTCGTTCGAGAACGGGGCGCAAACATTCCTTTTCGGTGATCCCTTTTTCGCCCGGGAGCAGATTTGATGGCGCCGCAAATCTGCAGACTGGCAAAAACTATCAACAAATAGGTTTCCACTGTAACGATGGGCGCCAGACCGACTGGCCCGATGTTTTCCTCATCCCGGAATCGTCGAATCTCTTTCAGCGATGCTATATCGACCATCCGAGAAATACGATTTTATCAGATATTCTTGGAAATACAGTAGTTTCTTGAATAAGGAAGCTAAGAAGTTGTAAGACGTTGTAACACTGATAAAAATATCGAATAGGAGAAGAAACTTGTAGAAATAGTTATGGAATATGCCAGAAATATTCTGTCAAAAATTGATAGTGAGTGTTGGAAGAAAATGAGTGGAATATTGTCTGCACAACACAGACAACTAATTATTGTGAAGAAAATGAAAATATTGTTTATCGATTCTCAGTATTGAACAACGTTTCTGTGCAACATACTTACTTCATTGCAGTCTCTGGTGATGAATATATCATCTTTGTCATGAAAAAAAAGGTATTTTCATATAGCTCAAAAACATATACCGGGTCTGCCATTAATTTCGCAAATGAATCTTGTTCGCAGTAGGTATTTCACATGAAATGTTATATAAGTCTATAGAAATCATCTCGATCATCTATATGAATTGCTTCGATATCGATTATAGTTCGTGGCTCCTTGAACAATTCGTTGGCAAGTAATAGATCAGGTAACGCCAAATCCAAAACGTTCGCTGAAAATAAATTCCAAGCCGAGGATAGGTACAATAGTTCGAATGGGTATACTTAGGAACTATTCTGCTGGGACACTGATTGCTGATGTCATCCATAAAAAAAGTCAGATATTGCAATAATATTACTAACTACTACTGAAGAGTTTCTGAAAAATTTCCAATTCCCAACCAGGCGTAGTCTCATGCCAAGATTTTGGGTCAGGTACAGGCGAAGTTTACCATAATAGAGCAGCTAATAATTAATTCATTGAAAATTTCCTCAAAACGTGAGGTTTTAGCAGATTTTTCGAAATCGTGGATAGTTTTGGAGAGGGACATGACTCCTATGAGTCTCCTCAGACCGCGTCTGTTCACGAAAAAGTTACTAATTCAAGGAGTACTATACGTCAGATACGTATGCAGAATCTAGTAGAAATGAATCATTGTGGCGAAGAAAATCATATTCGACAAATACGAACACCTACGATCAGAGACTATAGAATACTATAATGACGTACACAACCAAAACGTTTTTGTCAATCCGTAGCATACAAACTGTGCTATTGAGAGATACCGTTATTTCAGTCACACGGAGATATTTCCATTCACCATAGGGATGTCATGATTGTCGATACAATATCATTTCATCCATTCTGTTAGCTATATAGTTTGTTAACATTCAGAATGATATATATATATATATATATATATATATATATATATATTATATATTATAGTTATATAGGAAATAGGAATTATATTATATTATTATATATATTATATATATTATATTATATAGTTATTAGGAAACTTAACAGTAGCTCACAGCACTCATCCTGAATATTATGAATGCTCATAGTTTGTTTCAGCAAGTACTATGTACACATTCAGGTGTACTAACTTTTGGTACTGAAATCATTCGTAATCGAGAATTTTTGTGTGAGTTGAGACAGCTGTCTGTCATTGACAGGTATATCGATTGGAAAGTTAGCTGTTCTCGATAGTCCTGTCATCTGTTGAATATTAGAACGAAACAAGTGACAAGTGGACACACCAGCAAGTTTATTACATCAATATCACTGTGATGTTGTCATATGGTTGCATTCAGTCATTTGATCTAAACTGTCCACTCTCATCTGATTGTAGTTTGGGCAAAAAAGGAATGTTCATCGCAATGATCTGTATATTTCAGTACTCCGGCCGTCCAGTATTTCTGCAACAACGATGTACAAAACACTGATGCAGTCATTGATGGTGTTTTGTTTCGTCAAAAACACTAACGCCATTTGCCGCTATAATGGCCTAATAGTTATGAAGTTCCCCAGAAGAGGGTGACATCTTCACAGATTCCTGTACAAATGGTTGACGTTTTGAGATTGTTTTTAGGTAGTTCGATCTAAAATTGAGAAGTAACCTGAATTACTACTTCTGGATCAATATTTTCATTATACTGATTGTGCAATTATCGATAATACTGATTTTGTTTTCATTTTTGTGTCGCTATCTAACGATTCACATACGAGTGATTTCCTGCTATAACGAATAAAATGTTGTTATCAAGTTAGCTGTACGATGAAGTTCTGGTTGAAGAAATAAGATAGGCAAATAAGCTAAATAGCTCCATCAGTGTTCTGTACATCGTTTTTGCAACTAAGGATACGTCAGCTGTCATAGTTATTTGTTCTGCCAACCTTGAGAAAGTCCACGAGTTTCCAGTCATCCTAATGTTGGTCACTTGATGACAATCCTATTATCGAGGTCATTCACATCCGAATGATCAATCGAGGATCGCAGATCGCTTTTAATTCGATTTATCCACGGGCCATGCCGGTTTTTGTCTCGCGTATTTATCTGCCAACACGCCCCGAAACGGTCCCAATTCCGGGATGCCGGAGTCCCGCGGCGATACAGATTCAGTTATAGCTTCTCCAGAATTGGATTGGGATTCGACTCGGGGATTCAGCACCCCATCTTCGGAGCTGGTTATCCAGTGGCGGAGCGGAAATGGATTCCATAACTGGTGTCATCAGAACAATTTGCTTTTTTCAGAATACAAGAGCGTGCATGGCATTTTCATACGTAATACACGGTCAGTGATTTTCGTATGCAATACAAGGTGTTTCATTGGGAAATGTACATACAGTAAGGGTAGATGGAGGACGCCGTGGTGCTTCTAAATAATCGATACTTTATGGGTCCATCGTTCTTCATAACGGAACGAACTTGTTCAAAATGGAGTTTTTCTTCTTTTTGGAATATTAGTTTTTCCTCATTTTTATGATTCTCATGTCCTCTCGATCTCCAATGATGTTGGAATCCAGAAATTATGAGAATAAGGGAAAGTTGACGATTTCATGGATTGAAGCTGGAAAAGTACCATTTGGGAAATTATATATATATATACATATATATAAATATATATATATATATATATATATATATATATATATATATATATATATATATTTAATTTTGTGCCATCCCATCATGAAACATCTCGATTTGACTCAATTCAAAAACTCGGAACCTACTTATTGATTTCTTTGAGGACACACCTGGAATCAGATTGTTCTCATTATGTCAATCAATACCACTGTGAACAAAGAACATACGACCCAAATATTACGAAAATGTATTGGGTGGTTCATAACTTATGATCAATTGAAAAAATATGAAAAATTGATGAATCGAAGGAATTTTTGATATTCATCATTGATTCAACATTGAAAATTTTGAAGATGAGCTTTTTGGAAAGATACTGTGTGCGAACTGAAAATCCCTCACAAAAATCGAAATATCTCAAAGAAGGTCGAAAACTACTATGGGGATATATATATATATATATATATATATATCATACGAATTTTTCAAAATAACACGTGAAATTCTTAAGAAAATTATGGAATAAAAGGTGTATTATTCAAAATAAAGACGTTTGTGTCCACTTCTGGTTTGACCCGGAAGTGCTATGCCCTAAGCGATATTCATTCCACACCTATTTCTTAGATTGATTTATATGACGCTCCAAATTTCCAAAATTGTACTCGTACTGTATGATACTATGTTCTTGAAAGGTATTCCATTTTCCAAAGAAACCTGCTAATCATGTGAAAAACACGAGCATATCTATAAAAAATAAATTAACTACTCCAGAGTCTCTCCAAAATCTCAATTGAAACCATTATTTTGCCTCATTCCAATTTTCAATCAACGTTTCTGCATCTTATAATAAAGATAATAATGAAATGAATGAGACTTGAAAAATACAGAATCCTTTATGCGAACGATTTCACAGTACTGATGATTGATCCCTAATGCACTTATTATCCTGGGGACATTACCATGAAAGCATATGAAAATTTCGTTGAAAACCAAACCCTCAATGTTATTCTCATTGTGGATACACCTGTACCTTTATCTACAATAGTATATTGTATAAAGAGAACGAAATCGTACTCATTATTCACGAGCATGAAATGAGCTTCGCACTCTCATGAGAAAGTGAAGAGAGCATTCCGAACGAGTTCTGAACTATACTTCTTCTACGAGTATAACCGAATAGAATAAAAGGTTTCACAACAGAAATAACTGCTATTCGTGCTATTCTGAACATTGTGCACTAGTTACTAGTGCACAATATGTGATAGGTATATATGTGATATTTTCAGAGGTTGCTTTAGTGAGAGCTCATTTTTCTGAATGCCAGTCGATATAGTGAATATCCATTTTTCCGTTTCGACGCTCCGAGACAGTGACACGGCGACAAAACAACGGGAAATCGTGATATAAGATTTTTCCCCAAGAATTCTCCCCTTCGCCAAGTGTTACTCGCATCAATAAAAACGATGTTTTTTATTACAGATCTCGGTTTAACATTCGGAAATAGGAGGTTCGCAGCCTTTTCCGTCTTCCTCTCGACTCGATGTTGAAGTTAATGAAATTTTCGAGAAAAAGTTCTGTCATCATCTTTATTTTTCTCCTTTTTGTTGCAGTGGGGTGCGACAATTGGCAGGAGTGGTGGACTTATGACGGAATTTCAGGTGAGAGTTACTTCAAATTTTCTCTTTTCGACTTATTATCGAGTTATCCTGATAGGCATGACGAACGGGTTCGAAGAAAAGAACGCGGAAAAATTATATTGTCTGCTCTCCTAGGAGAATTTTCAAACATTCTTCTACTTAGAAATAGAATCGTTATTAACAAACTTTGGGAATTATCCAAATTGCTATTACATGAAGAGAATACAACCATGTGGCTCGAATAAGAAGATGAATACCTATTCACTAATATACGCTTTCTTTTTCATCGACCTATTCACTGATAATTATTCATGGATAATCAGAAAATAATACTATAATCCCTCATATTGATTGAGACTATTTGAATTTGTACATATTGGTACATATTCAACACAGGTACGATTTGTATTGATTTCGATACTGCACAGAGTACATTTTCTGAACCGAAATTTCAACATTCTTCTACTTTCCCAGTATTACATTGTATTGCATGAGTAATTCAGGAACCGCAAGAGATAGAGCAGGTGATCGAATGATATGTCTTCCAGAAATACACATCATTCAGAATATTTTCCGAAATATAGACAGGAATAAGTTCATTTTTTCCATGATGATATCTTTTGGGGATTTGATGCGAAAATGATTTCACATGTCGTTGTCGATTTTATAGTTCACAAAATGACTCTAACAAATTGAGAATCCGATTCGTCTCTGGTCCGTCATCATCGAGTTAATTTTAGCTGAAGCGGACATGCATTTTTGGGAAGATTTCACTTTTCCGAATACGATAACGTATCACACGAACCTGAAATATTCAAAACCCTGTGGAAGATATGTTTTTTCGTTCATGAATTTGTACCTGTACCTGTACTTGTTGTTCATGATGTGAAGTACCGATGACAATGTGAAATCATTCGTTTTTCATATCCATCACTAGCAAATGAAAACGAAATACCTGACAGTCTTTCGTTCCTTCCTGTAAATCTCCGATTTTGTGGATTCGTTGTAGGTATTTCGTTAGATTTTTCGTTACATGATTCTGCCCTAATATGTACTTTGCTGTATCTCTCACGTTTCCCAGATCCCTGCGCACTAATTTGTAATATACATATTAATGTATAGTCAATTCCCAACCACAAACAGCAACCTCAAAAATTTGTGTGGTTTGGAGCACTTCATCATGTTCGATAACTCTCCATCCATTGGATCAGTGGAACTTCAGGGATAGAAAATCCATTAGTGAACCGTTCAACTAATAACTAATAATTAATATCTGCTGAATAATAAAATGGATGCAGTGTTCAATTGAATGGCCACTACCACCAGCGATTAGTTCAATATTTCTATAGTGATTAGCTCTGAAAAGGATGGTACCATACGAGGCATTTTTTAGGAGAAAATACGTCGTGGTCACGTTGAGTTTGATTCACTAAGAATAAAAATGGCAAGAAGCTGTAGAGGCACCTCCACACTTGCTATATATATATATATTTTATAACATCGTTATATAACGCTTTCATTCAACAGGATATATTGAACTTTAGAGAATACAATCGAAACATTTCGATTTTCAACATGTAATTTATTATCGATTGTGAGCATCAAACATCAGATAATGCTAGATAACTTCATTTGATAATTACAATATATTATAGTAAACCTGTCCACACTTGTACGTTGAAAACGACAATTGCAATCAGGGCGTGGTTGCCCGTGGTTGTGCACGAGAACGTTGTTTGTTGTTTGTGTATATAGAGTGAAGGAAAGAGGCTATTATCCAAATAATCGAAATCTCCTCAGAGAAGAGGAAGTCCTGTGACTCAGGAAAGCGTGATAACTAATCGTTCTTGCACAGATATGGCCTCTCTGAACCTGGTATCCCTTCTGGCTATTTCATGACCCACTGCGTTTATCATCAACACTTGTCATTCTTCCAAAAATGTTCTAAATTTCTATCACAGCATAATTCACCACTTAGTGCTTTCAATTGCCGAAGAAGCTCACTGCCACTGTTTTCTCTCAGTGATTCCAAAATTGGCTGTATCCAAAATTCCCTCTCTCCCATTTTGCGTTTTTTATTTTCTGCAACGTATGGAGTGACACATGCGGCAGCAGCCAGATGAACTACTTCCAACGAATGTTTTAAAGCATCCTCTTTCTCTCTCTCTTGTTCTATAACGGTGTGATTGGAACAATGTTATATTATACCTTGTTATACAGCATGTTACAACATGTTACAACATGTGTGGATGCGCCTGAACATTTGCTAGAACTTTGCGCCATAGATAGCATACGCAGTTAGCATCAGAATCTGGAGCGTTCAACTTTGCGGTTTTGAAAAAGAGGGTATGGTTCCTTAGTGAATGGTGATATGCTGATAGGTGCAGACAAAAATAATATATTATATTCATTTCATATTCATGATTATAAGATAATTTGAGTATACTATAACAATGACTGAACATTTTCCGCCGGCGATACTTATTGAGGAAGGAGAACATGAAGAAGAGCTCTTTTGAGTTCTAGTAGATGTACTGAGGAGAGTGTTGTATAGTACGACATCAATAGATTTATCGTCTTCCTCTGGTGAAAGGTTGGATGCCATTTCGAAATAGCAACCAACGACTCTTCACTGTGAGACAAACTGCAATGACTGCGTTGAAATCAAATAGAGTTCGATTCCTATCGGAACAATGACGTTCTGTCTACCTCAGCAGATTTTAACAAACCGGCTAAGCCTACTCTTGTTTTTCAGATTTCAATTGACGTTCAAGGTTCCCACTGAGGTAGCCAGTTCCTTGATTTTTGGCACTCCGAATATTTTTTTTCAATGAAATCAAAATATATGCTCTCAATCACATGTTCCTTGTGTACATTCATCATTATGTGGCCTTAATCGATAACACTTCACAGCAATCCATCGAATTAGATTCAGTATTAACAGCGTCTTGAACCATTTGCTTATCGCTTGGGATCTGTCATCTGTCACCTGCTTATAAAAAAGGTACAGAACAATGCCGCAAACAAAACATTATTTACAAGTGTATATGCTGAATAAAAAAGGGGAAAGACTGATCCTCAAGAAACCCAATAGATTGAAAGTTCTTTCGATAAGACAGCATTGATGGTTTGTTACAAAAATAAAACCTATGTTTGAGAGAATGGCTGATAAATTTAATCGCACCCTCAGAGCAACCAATGAAATGTATCAAATATATCAACGAACTATGATTCAGAATATCGAATGCTTTCGTGTAATCTAGAAGACCCAAATCAGTAGATTTTCTATCAGCTGTTGCTCTCACAATATCATCCGTAATATTCAAAAGCAGTGGAGCAACTGAAACCTGGTCTAAATCCTGATTCACTGATATATCGTGAATATTCACATGATTCCTGATTTCATGATTCATGACGTAACATTTCACGAAAAAACGTTGCTCCGACGCTCTGCGTCATTGATTGCGTGTTTATTTTGCTTATTTTTCCTATCGCTGATATAGGTACATAACAAAATATTATATCGTTCTTTCGGAAGTTATAACTACCTACTTCAAGCTCACTTCAACAGTTAACTCGCAGGCCCCCTGTATATTGATACTTTGCGAAGTTTCATAAAGTTCATTATTTCCGATGGACCTATTATAGGTACATGTTATTATGCGAATGATACTATTTATTTGCAGAGCCCCACTTATAGAGAGTAACTAACGTATGCAGGGCACGTTGAATATCGTTTACGATTTGCAAGTACATCGTGAAGGGAATGCATATACATACTGTATTCCCGGATTCAATTTCATTGCCGATATAGCTGACACGATACACATACAAATTTTCCGCTATAAAATTCCATGCGAAAACCAACTCAAGGTTGATGCCTTCATGGCATTTGTTCAAATGCTGTACTGGATGTTCGGTGGATCTCCTCCATATACATACAAAGAAAATCTAACCCATTCAAATAGAAATCTCCCAACAGCACCAATCCTGATTCTTTTGCTCATATGAAAAATGCTCTTTTATAAAGAAATGATTCCATTGAGAGTACCACGATGTCTTACTAACAAAACCTGTGAACAATCCCAAAAGTGAGAATATTGGCACAAAATTTGAAATTCTTCAACTATCCTTGTGTTACTACTACAATGATGATTCAAGAATGATATCGAACGTAACCATTCCTCAAGGAAGAAAACTATGAATGTAATCGATATATGAACTAATATAGTGCGAAATAGTACTCTATTGAAGTAGATCCATGTGACACAGTTTTGGCATTTTTGGCATTGACTACGAAGCGAAGCGAAGCGAGGAATACTTCAAGAGAACTTGTGTGACAATATGTCTCATATAAAACGTGTGTAATATTAGTACATTCTTATATTATGCATGAACTTCCACTGAAAAATATGAATTAGTGCTGGATGAAATAATC
Source organism: Gastrophysa polygoni (assembly GCA_963576655.1). NCBI lineage: Eukaryota > Metazoa > Arthropoda > Insecta > Coleoptera > Chrysomelidae > Gastrophysa > Gastrophysa polygoni. The sequence goes on from OY755084.1 coordinate 14,075,063, forward strand.
ATAGAAATATTTTAGATGCTTGATAAGGCTAATAAATGACTGAAACTCCGAAAGAGGCTGTAGTGTTGTGGTGTTGAACAAATCATACGATGGCATATTTATGATGTCTCGATGACAGTTCAAAGATATCAAGAGAAAACAAAATTGCATGTGGAGAGGAGAGCTGTCAGCACAACTTTTCCAGTGAAGAAAATGGCCCACTTGGTTTCGTAATTTTTTAATATATGGTGTTGATCAAAAAAAATATCATTTTTGATAGAAAATCAGATGATGGCATTTTCTGATATTCAGATGACACTCCAGTCAAAAGGAAAAAAGTTGCGTCTTGAGAAGGATGCTGGGATAAGGGAAAATACTTCATTTATATGACATTCATCAGCTCCAAACAGTAATGACAGTGTCTTTGTCTAGGTAGAAATAATATGGTCATGATTTCAGTTCATACCTCCATAATATTTTCATGACATGAAAACACCATGGTTCGATACCGAGCTTTACTTCGTTATTATGATAAATCGTCACAAGTCTTGTTCAGACTGATCTTGGCACGATAACATAACGAAAAATTTGAGGCCGTCTTGGTCGACATACCCATAACAATTCGCGTTGGTAATTAATCCTGATTCAAGCTCCCAGACAGAATGATTCATTTTGATTTAATTAATTCGAATAAAACACCTTTCTGATGTAAACGAACGCCGGGGAAATGGATAACAGAAAAACAGGAGTAATTAATATTCAGTGAAAGAGAAGTTGATCTTGCGATAGAAAAAAATTAATTGTGGTTTCTCCAAGAGTATTACTGCTGATGAACAATTATTCATCATTAGGCAATTCACGGTTCGAGCATCAAAGCCTCTTTCTGAACGATCGATTGAGAATCCTTTTCAATTTCTACCTAATCATAATGATGACAATAATAGTAGTAGTAGGGTACTCGAAATCATCAAAGCTGAGAGTGTTTTTGATTATTCTTGATAATATCAAAAATGTCACTAGCGACCTTTATTCATCGTAGTGCAGCGCTAGCAAAAAGATAAACCTATGAAGCCGCGGCGAAGGCCAGCGGGAACTGAAGGATAACGGTGAATTGTTTGTAACGACAAATTGTCAGTACAAAAAAAAAAATTCTCATGTCACGACATTCTAGGTAGCTGAATTCTGACTGTATTACTTGAGCAAATCGACTTCAGCGGATATTTAAATGAATAGTTTTTTCCTTTACGTCGCGAAGACTACGTGATTTTTGCATCAGAATTTATTTCCTATTTGGGCAGAATTTCGAAAAATCAACTCATTGGTACCGTCAGTGATCATGAACGACAAAAACAAGAAATTTCGATTCCGCGATTATTTATTGAACTGTTTCAGAAACTTTGATACATAAAATCATTATTAACTGTTACGATTGATCTATTTCGTGATGTTCCAGATTGCTGTTGAAATATATCAGAACAGGACAGTTGATTATCCTCAATAGCAGTAACCATTTACTGTTATTTAGCTTCTCATCAAATCAGGATCCAGTTCCTTCCACTCCCAGATTGATCTGTCAACCAAAATATCATCGAGGAATGAATCTTTGATAATTATCTTAATCGCAGTGTCCTTCGACAATATTTGTGCCAAAAAGGAATCTAGAGATTTGAGACTGTAATGATGTCATATACTGCTGTAGGTGAAGTAGCTTTTTAACGTTGTTTGAAACAGTGGCGAACCCATAGGAGGGCAGCAGCCTCACTGAGATCCACACAGTTACGATAGTTAGATATCAATCGTAAAATGAGATCGCTTCCTTTTAGGAAATAAGATCTGCTGTACAATATATAGATCAATGACCCATCAACTTCTCTCAATAGAATGCTGAATACAATGACCCCAACATATCTGCAAATTACAATTACCTTCGATGGAGATAGCCATAATTATCTGACTCGGAACAGCAAAAATCTTCATATTGAAAACAAACGAACTACAGAAGGTCAATGAGCACTATATTTTTCGGAGGCTTTGTTGAATTTAAAATGAATCGCCATGTACATTGAAATTCATCTCATCATTCGGAACGTTCAGGATTGAATTGCTTAAATATTGACCCAATTTACTTTGTTTTCTGGAAAGGTCGCAGTGTGGACCGAGCCATTGGCCATCTCCATCTGAATCTGATCTAGCTCCTCCCCCCTGAAATTCCATCTCGGGTGCGCCTATGGTTTGAGACATGGATGTCGAAGACAAACTGGTGGAAACCGTGATGATAAAGCATGAGATAATTCATTCGGCCATTGAGTCAGAACTGAAGCGTGGGGTGGTTGTCATTGAAGGAAGAATACAGCACAGTGGTGATTTTGAGTTGAAAATGTGTTCTAGATGATTCCGTTCGTAACAACATCAAGATATCGATCCTTAGAGAAACTGTCAATTTGCCGAAATTCATATGATTGAAAATAATTCACTACTGATGTTAGCCGAATCCATATTCCATGAGAACACCAAGACGCCCAAAAGTATTATCGGAAGTTCAAGCTGACTTGGGTAGACCAAAACAATCTTTCAAACAACTGGCAACAAATAATCAGAGGTCACTTTGACTTGACTTAATGGTATCAAAATGACTGAAGTAAAGATGAAGGAGACTTATTCGCAAAAATAAAGAGCCAAATACGATCCCTCATAAAACTAACCAATATGGTACTACTCATTCGATATGATATAGAAGGATGTATTGAAAATTGGTATCTGATGCAAATGTGATAAATTTGATTCATGAGAAAATACGTATTACTGGAAGTATCAAATGTCCTTCTAGCAGGTTTAGAAAGAGCGGTAGTACTAGAAGATATGAAAGTAGTCAATTTAGAGTCGAAACATTTCTGTTCCCCCAAAATACCTAGCCGAGTGAAATGCTTCCGCTGTAGGAAGTTATTCGATATGATTTCTTTGGCATGGTCCTAAGCTGTTGCTAATGAAAAACGTTCTCTAAATTAATCAAACTTGTAAAACTTGGGTAAGATTGCGGCTTCAACGGTTCAAAATGGAAATATTAACGGCAAACTTTCTGACGGCAGGTGAACAATAAAAAATGCATGATATTGTGAAATAGTCTTTACCTGGTGAGAAGTTGTAATGCTTCCGTTAGGGAAGAGAACACAAGAGACCATGGGTGAAAAGTTTGGAAACCTATCGCATCAATATTTCAAGTCTGATTCAATAGGATATTGAAGTCAAACGAGGAATTATTCCATCTGAAGTTCGAATCAGCTAAGTTGTAGAATTTTCGATGGTGAATTGGAATCCATCGGGAAACCAGAGTTAACTATGCTCGTTCTTGAGAATACTTTCCAATTATGGAATCTTCCCAGTCTATTTTCCTTAATATTGCCTATTTCGAATCTATGAATACTGAAACAGCTGATTTGCTGATTTTGCATCATCAGTAAGGTCAACAAACATGCCAAGTAATCATATTCGAAAATTTTTGATAAACTTGGGTCCGAATTATTGAGTTTTTTAGAGCATTGGCGATTGAACATTTGGAATGAACGGATTTCGATAGTTCCAAGTCGGGCCAATCAGTCAGGCTTCTTGAAACTATATTTCATATTCAACCTCCTCTGTTGAAAAGCAAGCCGCCACTGCCATCGATGCACACACGAATTATTCTGATATAGAAAATGAACCATCAAAGGCTTCCTACAGTTCCGTTTCATGATCCACAGCCAAATACGATTCATAAAATATATTCCAATTCAATATCCAGGAAACAATTATCGTAGGTATTATATGAATTCCGATTATTGTGATATGAATGATTCATGATCATTCGATGATCATCATTGTTTCCTCGAATTCCAATTCATGAATCTATATACGTTTGGTCCACTATTATTCACTATTTTTCACTAGGCAACCTTAATTCATGTACACTGTGTTGTTCGATTCGGCATTCTTTGACTTTTTTATCCTGAATCCCCAACTTTCTGACAAAAAATTACTATGGAAACTGTATTAATTTCTGATGTGTACTGTACAGTAACTTTTGCCTCCATACAGGAATACCAATTAGTGACGCGAAGTCCAATATCTCCGCTGATATTGAATCAGGAAGAAGATTCGAGATACGAATATGTAAACACACCTGTTGGCCATATTTCAAAATCATTCTGGAATAAACAGGGTGTCCGAAGAATGCAGGACGCGTCAAACATATGTGTCCACATTGATTTCCTCTTATCACAATCAGAAGATCACAACTTGGAGGAGAAACATGAAAGTACTCACAATATAATGAGCATGATCTTGAAAACGGATAACTTCGGATATAGCGAATGCTTCATCATAACAGGTTTAAGTTTTCAAGTTATTCGCCTTGATTCATTCCGAGACAAAAATTACAATGAATCTCTTTGTGGGAAGGAACTAGAGCTGTTCATGAATCAGCAACTTTGCTAGTCTCGGTCTTCAGAAGTGGTTCGGTGTCCATTATAAAAAACTCCCGCTATTCTCCACTCAACTCCACTCAAATTTTGACAACTGGGACGTTGGATCAACATTATGGAGTGGCGACATACGAATGAAGAATATAAATAAAAGCACAATTTGTAGTCGATATCAGCATACATGAGCATATTACACGAATCATGATACATGAGATCACATAGATATACCTGATGCATAATCATAATAACAATTTATAAATCATGTCATCAATAGTGAAATATCGAAGAAAATAGAAGCGTGTAGAAATATCACGGAAATCCTGAGATATACATATATATATATATATATATATATATATATATAGTGCGAGTTTCGGAGATATCCGAGAAAAACGGAAATTTGAGAATTTTGTTTTTATTTTCTCCCAGCTTAATTTGCAAAGAAAATGTAAAAGAAATAGCACTTCGCCATGGCCACTTTTCAAGGACTACACGATAATATAAGCAGAATTCTTCTGCGACGTTTCATCTTTTATAAAACAACATCAGATTTGTACTTTTATATGGGCGGAAACTGAAGTATACCCTGTATACGACTGCATTTTTCATTGTGAATACAGCAACGCATCACACAATATGATTTCGGAACCATTTCTTGCACAAAATGTGATTTAGTGATTACCTAATCTGTTTTTCTTCAACTTTAGATAGGTAGTAGGCGCTGAAAAAATGTCATATTTTGATAAATGAAGTGAATTGACTTACCGGAATTTTTGCGTTGATGAATACAAAGATGAGTCGCAATATCGAAAGTTCAGTTTATAAATGTAATTGTAATGTAATGAATAACAAGGAGATAATATGTATTACAGGAAATGAACAGAAACTTATAACAAGTGTTGATTGATTCCGAGTATATTGAATTGCTGTCCTACAATAGGCAATAATATATTTTTTTCCACAAATTACAAGGCATTGCATGAGTTACGACATGCAATACAGACCCATATTACAGGGGATATGGAGAATATCTGAGATATGAGAAATAATACAGGTTGTTCTATTTATTTTTGATTCGTCCTGCATTTCTCAGAACTCTGTATATTTCGAAATGATCTCAAAATATGGACTGCAGCTGGGTCTTTATTTTTGGAATTATATATGTTTCTGTTCATTGGATAGGATGTTACATGAGCATCTTGTTTCAAGAATCAATAATTATAGAAATGTTGTGTTCAAGAAAAGATCGAAGTTGGTGTCTTCGTTGGCCAGCTCTGTTCACAAATTGAATACTTTTTCGATAATACTCACAGAATATTTCTCGATTGTTTCGGATGTTGAGATGTTCTTTATTTGTATTTTTCTGAGTAGAAAATAAGCTATGGAACGGAACAGATGGTATATTCTGTGAGCATATCATATATTGGGCATAGAGAATGCTCATATTGCTCATTCTTATTATTCAAGTTCACGTAAAGGGTTTACTCGGCAGCTCAGTTTCACTCTCGAGTTGGCAGTACAACACATTGTAATTGAACTGATTGTCAGGGAATTTCAGCGGCATTACAGATTGTTCAAACACAACCCCGACAGACAGATCGATATCATTGGGTAAACATATGTGTATTGTTTCGATATGTAGCATCGTGTTCCTATCTGTTGTGCCATTTAACGAAACGTGATAGCGCTTTCACAATCCGCATTATCATTCGGTAAAGAGGGATTCTTGTTCTACATGATCCTGATACTAACACTTCCAGGTGAGAATTAAACAGCTCTCATTACCTAATGTTTGGAATTTTGTTCCCTCAGTGGATTTCATTAGCATGATTAGTATCTTCCTCTTGTTCCTCACCAAAAACACGCTGATTGTTATTTTGTTTCCGTCAGTACACTGACGCTTTGATCTTCAGATTCTGACAAGTAGCCGAAAAATCAATGGTTTGATCCATTAAAAATTGAACCGATATCCGTACAAATGGTAGACTTTGACCTACAAACTGTTCATGGATGATGACCTATATGTTGTTCTATTATCTCCAATCCATAGCTTAGAGTGTTTGGTGGAGTATTTCCCACTAACTTCCGATTGATCCACCTTCCTATGGCTTGCCTCTCCTACTATGCCGGTGGATCATCAGTTTCCTCCAGGATCGATGTCTTCATGTTGTTGTGGACGGAATGATCTCAAACACACAGCCACCCAACACACCGCTCATTTACCGATATGCTGATATCAGCTCTCCAATTGTGGTGATGGTATATTCTGATTGCGTCATATTCATCCGATGACGAGTGACCAAAGAGTCTTCTTTCACAACGACGATTTCGAACGATTCTGATAGAATCCTATGAATGAATCTCTGAGATAATTCAAATGATTATTTTTTTTTTCATTTCCCAGCTTTTCGTGGGATAAAATTGATAAATGATGGAATTGAAGTTCCACTCGAAAGTTGCTCGACAAACTTGGTGCAATAAATAATGAAAAGCATTCATTCATTTTTGATATATGTTCTTCATGGAGATTTATTCGATTGAAATATTGTATCAATATACATCAAAGTACGGAAATACTAGTAGTAGTGAAAAATCTTCGATGAAAAAGTGTGATATGTTCTTTCAAGACGAAGAAAACAATGTTTTGCTCGATTCCTGAATAGCCCAGACGCTTGAGACAGATACCTCAAATCTCAACCTTCACATGCGGTTAAAAATGCTTGCATAAGTTTCGAATGAATCAACGCAAATAATTTAATTCGTCCACTGTCAATTCAAGAAGTTATCTGAAGTATGCTATGTTCTCGAAAAGTTGTAAAGATTCATGAACAGCTTCATGTCTATAATATGATACCATAGTTGAGTAGACCCAATGGTAAATTTGAGCAAACTCTCAGTAATTATAATTAGTATCCATCAGTTCTCGTTGAATGAACTCATTATTATTATTATCATCATGATTAGTTCGATCCAGCTTCTTGTGATCTCTCCAAATATTCAAAATGATCTTGGAAATTCTGAAATACTTGGTGTTTTTTCGAGGATCGGAGAATAATATGTTCAATTTTTGTCGATGCAGGTCTTGATTCTCATCCTCACTTATAGGCAAGTCGCTTGAGTAGAAGAAAGAGAACTCTTGACCCTAATTTCAAGGATATATTGATTGGCTTGTAAGTTATGAACACACAAGGAAATGAGTAATATTGATAAAACACTATATCTCGCTTGAAAAACAGATTTGGTATATCCAGAACCACCCTCTATGACTCTATCCACGTTGACGTATTTCCGCTCCCCAATGGAACACCCCGTATTCTGACTACGTTACTGCTCACAATCTAATCCCTCTGTCGGTGAATAGAGACCACGTTGATTTCCAACACGGCGGCGGCCGAATGATCGTCATTACAACTACAATAACACGTTTCGATTGGCCGATACCACTATTAACAAGTATGTTCGTGATATACGGCAGTTTCTCATCGGTGGATGTGTAAATTGTGGTGAGCTAGTTATATTTTCGTCGAACGGATATACACTTGATTTCTCTTTAGAGCTCTCTGCTGAGGATAATGAAAGCGTTCATTCTCGAGATGATGTTTGATTTTTGTTTTACCAGGTGGTTAATTTAATTCTGTGAAGGAATTCAAGGGTTGATTTCTCACAAAAAAAATTGAATATAGTTATCATACTAATAGTGAGATGAGATGAATACACAAACAAAGAAACACATTGTACAGAACGAATAAAAATATGTTATACTTATAATTCACCCAAACGCCCCTAAACAACACCTACCTGGCCTGATCTACATAACCTACATTGTGATACATCTTCAGATTTGTACTTTCATTAGGTCCTATAAAATTTGCAATCTCGATTGTTAACTTGTCACAATGACTAACTAACTAACTAACTAAAAGTTTCGACGCACACTTTTGGGTCTATTGTCAACATATCAAATAACCTCTTTTCTAAAGTGGTTAGTTGTGGAGTTATCAAAAAATCACAACAAAATCAACATTCCATCAACCATCAATTATTTTCTCGAGAATGCAAGAGCATTTGGCGAAAGTCAGGTCTTGTCATGTTGTATTTTCAAATGGAAAAGTCAGTATATAATTACATCTCTGAAATGTGCATGAGGTATAATAATTTGTTTTATTCCATCTATCTATTTCCAAAATTCAGGCCATCAAACATTTCAAACAATGTGAACATACCAGGTGACATTTCCATTCTAATGAGTAATTCTGAAATAAGTTCCACTCACTCAGAGAGGATTTCAAAGAATTAAATTCAACTCCAAATGGAAATGTGAGGTCTTATCATTGTCAAGAGTGTAGATTTCGATTCAAGCTTGAACATCACTATATGACGACGGTATCGATAGTATATCCACGTTGTTACTTTCTCCAACATGAAATATCTGCGGATCTCAAAACTGATCTGAGGAAAGGAAAGAGACCACCAGACCATGAAATCAAATCCTTCTATCCTAATAGCTGAAATAACGAAATGATGTCACATATGATGGAATTGTGGAATTTGAATACGCTCTTCTACCGCTCTACGAAATTCCAAGTTTCCCTGCCATAACCCCGTTTCAAAAATGGATAAGAAAACTGGAATATATCAGGAATGCACATTCTCGACATTTTCATGCAACTGGATATACTCAACGTCCGAAATATATGGAATTCTCGGGAAAACTTCTGATCGAAAATGTTCCAACATAATTGAGAATGAGGGTTATTCTGGCAGCAAAGATATCCTTGTGGAACGCCTATAACCAATATCACCGGAAATCGCCCAATTAAGAGTGACAAAATATCACTAATATGAAGTAGGACTTTGTAACCGTTTTGTTTCACAGTTCAACAGTTCTAATCGGAACAACAATGATACACTACCAAACTACATGTGGCAAAGTACATCAGAAAGTGAATTCAAAGCTACGATATATGTTTCCATGAACAACTGCAATAGTATATTACACGATAAGTGTGGAAAGTGACTTATTCCGCACGAGTTGATATAACTAGAAACGACTGCTTGAAATACACTTCTCAATGAATTATGTAGTACACTTCTTTTCCTACGACCATGAATATTTGAAACAATATCATTCTGAATTTCACCCATGTCCATTGTAATTCATTGAAATTTCTTGAAATCAGCCTACTCGAATTCGAAAATTATCCAAAGTTTCGCTGATCGTCGACAGCTACCACGCAGTCCAAGTTACGAAAGGAAAGAAAAACCCGAGCGGAGCCTTTCGATAGTTGTCAATTTCGATTTCATGAAAATGAATGTGTACGCCTATGAATTCCGAATATTTCACCTACAATCTTTGGTAACCAACTTCACTCGACCGAGTCAACGTTGTTTTATTGTTCATCATTGTCATTCTTGATCTTTCGTTCTTGAGAGATATAGGAACGAAGGTAGTGGATTGAATCATTTTCCGAAAACTCAGGATGCAAAATTTATCTGAAATGTGAGTACCATGTGTGATAATACCAGCGGAAAAATTGCGAGGTGAAATATCAATACATTCATCAATCACTGCGACCGTGCTTTTTTTCAATACTTCCACACTAGTGAAATCAACATCCCTGTTCCCATCTTGAAATGGGCTACTTCCTCAATAACAGAACAATGCTGAAAGTGCTGTTTTCTTAGGTGGTCGTAAGAGAAAGCATTTTTATGCTTGAACTCTCCCCGCTATGCACAACTTTGTTGTGTTATATTGAACACTCCGTATCACGAAATTTTTCCGGCCAATTTTCAGAACTCTGGCTGACGAGTCAATCAATTCTATCCATACGATGAAGGTTTCTGCTTTGTAATAAATTCGAAGAATGGAATTCAGCACACTCAGCATATCGGGAGTTACTCTTTACAGAATTTCTAAAGTTTCAGGACTCCTACGAATCCAAATAAAGCTCTGGACTACTGAGCATAGTCTCTGGACTACTTTCATCGAATGTAGTCGTCATATGGTCAACTTGACCATCGACCAATGATATTCAGCTTCCTAATCATCCAATTCGTTCTGAAATCGAAATAGACACTCATCGACTAGGAATATTTCCGAATGTCGGTTTCTCTTATGGAAATTGTTATGGTAATGGAGTGTGGTCTAACTAGAAGTAGTGGCAAAACTTTATTCCCCGTAGCGAATGGAACTGTTCCTCTAGAGATACTCCAGGGCACTCTAGATCTCACTTATTGCCTAGTCTCGACAAAAGGTTCCATAGTGAGGAGGTCAATAGGGTGTCTATCGCCAGAATACGTAGTTGTGTTGAAACGTTGTCTTTGGTCAATGGATGGAGTTAGTTTACTTTTCAGATATCATGAGATGTATCAAAACAGCAGAAGCTATAGCAGGATTTTGATTGTATGTTGTTGGACCTTGTTTCAAAAAAAATAATAAAAAAAAATTGTTTGTAAATGGAAAAAAAAAATGTAAAAGGAAATGAAACAATAAATAAAATATTTCTATGTTGTTGGACCTCATTCAACCGATTCTGTTTATCCCTAAAGAGGCAGTATATACCAGGGCATGGACCTGTGCATAGATTCAGGTGTCTTCATGGCAGAAATTCATCATCGAACAATAAAAACAAGAAAATATTGAAATAAATGTCTGAGCAGAGGTCTGGCCTTTTTTCTGCTGGTACGTGATTCAGTAACAAAAAATTTCATATAAAATATAATGTTCATGGTGAAATTGATATATATTATATCTACAGAATAAGTAGGAAATGAGCAAACAGAAAATCTCGAGTTAGCAGGAATGAAGAGATCTTGCTGCAGAAATCCAAAAACTATAATAATATAATGGGCATTCTATTGACAGACAGTCTCGCTATCGTAAGTAAACCAAAGCGTTCAGTTCGAGATTATTCACACCAAAAGTCACATGAAATACTTATCTGAACAGGAGATGAGTGAAGAATTTATGGATTCTTCTAGGAACAAACGGAGGAGTAGTGGTATGAAGTTCAGAATTTGACTTTGGATAACTGTGATTTGTCGTGATCTCTCGACAACAAGAAAAGGAAACCTTCAATCTTGCCATTCTATTGATGAATGATGCTTGGGTCTCGAGCCTGACAATGTAGAGGTGACCAGTCTGAGCTGGTCTAGTTCGTCTACCTGGAATCGCTCGTGATAGCATAATAGTCGAGATTTCTGTTGAGCACCAACCATGGAAATCTATAAGAGAGCGAGACATCGCCTACTTCTCGGGTCGATGAATTCGTAAGTGTAGCATCACCGACTAGACGACTACCTCCTTTCTGAATAGAATCCAAGAGCTCCAGCGTATGTTTGGTAGCTCCAAACATGTGAACAGTACTCCAAGACGGGTTGAATTTGCGCTTCGTATAGATCGTCAGCAGTTGCTGGAGGGTGGAGTATCTTTTTGCACTGATCAGGAAGCCTATTTTTTGTGAAAAGATTCTCGCAATGGACCACACATGATCGATTTTTATGAATTTCATGTCCCTTCTAATCTTCTTCTATTGAATTGGTGTGAAGGATTTCCTACTCAACTATATCACTACACTTTGAGCAAACATAGACCATCGACATTTGGATGTGAGAAGAACAAAAGAATAATAATTGGAGGATGATAAATTCAATTGAAATAGATAGCTGAATAGTTGATTGCCTGCAAATCGAGGACGAGTCTCTCTCAAACTAATACTTCCTGCAGCAGAGCCCCGGAAGTGAAACATGGCATTATATCCTCGGATTTGTTCCAGAACGAGGGAAAGTCTGCAGGAAAGTCTCGGAAAACGTCGCTTCGAAATGCATATACGGTAACGGTGTAACGATTCAGATTGAATGGGAAAGCGGCCCTGGTGCGAGCTGAGCATAAGATATTTACAGTGGCAATCTTACAGTCTGGCTGTTCGCTTGCGGCCGAATGCAATATTCATGGCCTTTACAAATACGGAAACCGTATTAGAGGGCAATCAGATAATTCCGCATGCTCGCTGAGAGATTTTTGTGTGCGGAGACTAGCACCGCTTCACGCCATGGCCGTCTTTACTTGAACGAGCCCGAAACAACAGACAGACTTGGCAACATTGGTGAAGCACTGAGGCTATTTTGCATGTTAATGATAGGTGTCATCGTTTTGGGGTTGAAATCACCTCGATTCAATGATCCACATTGAAGAAATTGAAAAGAAGCCAGCATTTCACATCCGGAATAACGTAACAAAATCAATATACCACTGAGTTTTTCAACATGGCACCTTGCTGAGATTTTCTGACTCATTTTTTCACATCCCATGAACCAAGGTCCATGAATTGAAATAATATAGAGGACACCTTCAAGTCCGCACCTCAAAGGGTCTTCATGTAACTGAAGTTTCTATTCACGATCTCTCTATTTTGGAATACTCTCATATCCTGATTGTCATGTATCATGATTGTCATATATCATGATTTTGCTTCGAACACTTCGATCTCATAATAGAGGAGACTCCATTCATTCAGTCATACAAATTTATGTAATACGCAAGGAAATATACTCGGTTATTTAGGCTTGGTGATAGGGACTTACTTACTGAACTCGTGGCTTTCGGAGCATTTCAGTTCGTTTGTTAGGTGGATTCAACCTGACCGTCATTCGTACAGGAATCAGGATGATTGAACGTAGTGGTCGTTGAAATATTCATTCCGAGTATCCACCTTCCACTTATGGAAAACCTGACCGTAACACATTCTCATTTCAAATGTAACAGTTCATAATGTTACCCAATTTGTAGTTAGTTTCAAATGGAATGAATATTCTCAGGACATTCAGAAATGATCACTCTCATTGTTATAGTAGTTTACATAGAAACTTCAGAAATTGCATTTTCACAAGGCGCGTAGTCTAGAGAGAGAGAGAGAGAGAGAGAGAAAGAGCTCTCTCTTTCTAGAGAGAGAGAGAAATGAAACGTTCGCAATATATTCAGAAATGTGGACAAAAAATATGGAAACATTATCAATGAAGATGAAGTGAGTTCAATCAATGATACCAAGACAAATTTATGGAGGATTTGAAGCAGGGGATATAGGAGAAATCTACGAGAGTCCATGCTGACATCATTGAAATAGCAAGATATTCGACACATAGATGGGTTAGGCAACTCCTGAAGGAAAGAGAAATACGTGAGAGTTCAAAATCATTGAAGTTGAGTGAAAGAAGACCTGAGGGATGTAGGCCTGGTGAGAAGGGACAGAAAATATCACGAAGTGGAAGAACTATCACCAAGGAACACTGCTTGTCTCGTAGCAAACATCCAATCCGAAATCTTGTATCATCCACAATAGTCTGTCCATCCATTGCCTGCCATTTCGACTGAAACATGATGCGCAATTTGCATCTGTCAGTCGAAATGCCTACATGAAGATATTGTGATCTCAACGCCTGCTGATGATGAGCTGTTGACTAATCCATTACAATCGACGGATGAACTATATAACGCTTCAGAAATTCTCAGCAGATTGACGCGATTGCCTGATTCCGTATTCGCGTGAACTTGCCTGAGATCCTACGAAAAATGTTACCAAACAAGTGTTAGAATACAGCAGGGATTACCTCCGCTCTCTAACAGGCCTACTTACAGGCCACTGTCGTCTGAATTATGATATGACAAGACTTGGGCTGTCGATTGATCCGTCGTGCCGTCTCTATCTTGAAGATGATGAAACAGCAGAGCACGTACTCTGTGCTTGCCTCGCCGTGGCTCGAATTAGGTTTCTGCTGTTTGGCAGGATTTTACTCTTCATGAAATATTGTTATTCAACTTTTTCATATATTTTTCTTATATTTGTTATATCAGTACAAATACTCGTTGATGATAGGTTGGGGATGATCGAGAACATATCATCTGCATGTATGGTGAAAGACCGATCTTTCAGAAATGAATTCAGGCTGTTCAAATAATATAGGAAGAGACGAGGCCCTATCACAGAGCCTTCCAACACACCAGTCTCCACTAATGAGTAATCGTAGTTATTTTTCCATTTCGATTGATTTTATTACTATATATTATAAACATTGTTCCATCTGCCATACAGCAGAGCCAACTTCCACAAGTTCCCTTCTCTTGAATTGGTTCTACCATCGTACATGTGCAAGACAATATTCTGCGACTGACGTGAATTGAAATTCATTACACCTGATCTGACAATAGCCCATAAAGCGCAGTATCGGCGTGCATTTGATGAGAGGGCCTCATAGAGGGCGTCACTGTACGTGCATCGAAATCTCCTATTCTGCGCAATGTTTCTGTGTGCACGAGAGAACAATGCGGTGTCTATAAAGCGGCGTGTCCATCTGTTGTCCGCTTCGTGTGCTAATTATTCACAACTGAATGGGCCAGGATGGAAAGAGCGCGAGATACAAAGGGAGGGCGCAAAAGAATGGGCCGATTGTGGGACCTAGAAAACGTTATTGAAAAGGTTGTGGAGTGAAAATGAGTTGCACACATGTTGAACCAAATGTCAGTGAATCGTCAGCTGATATTTCCTTGAACTAATGATCTAATTCAACAGATGAAGAGTAATTGATGATGCAACTGAGAGAAAAGTCTGAATTGATTGTGTTTTGTAGAGAACTTGTATCAGTGAACTGTATTTCCTTAGGAATGGGAAATTCGTAGCAATCAAAGAGCGTTCTGAACACATTGCCACTTACCAATGATCACACCGCTTTCATCAGGAATCGTTGGAGACGGTACCGTCTGGGAAGCGATGCTGGCAGGTCTTCTTGTAGCCCATTCAGTTTCATTTGAGCTCTTAACATGGGATTGTGCAATGATTGTGATGGATAACTTTGATAATAGGTTGGCTTGAACGAGAGTAGTTCATGACCACACACGAGAAAGATCGATTAATTAGTGATCTCGACTCGTTTTTGAGTATCACATAATGATTGGTGGGGAGAAGAAGGTTCTCCAAATTGACACAAATCAGTGGCGAATAATTAGATACTCTGTGTTCGGATCCGCGCAGAAATCAAACTTACTTGACATTATGACAAAGTCCTTCTAACAATATGCTCTGAAATGACGGAACAGTTTGTGAGTTTTGGGTCATCAAGTCACAGCAGGATTCAACGAACCTAGCTAACTCACGAGGAGAGATGTAGAATCAAATTCTCCTCTTCGTGGAGGAGCAGAATATCACAATGACACTGGTCAACGAATGAATAGGAAACTGAAGATCATAATCTCTGGCTGAAGTCCATTTGCTCAAATTGGAGTGGAATACTGGAGGGTGGAGAAGATTTCGAGGTTCCTTCTACCCTTTGAAGAAAGCATGTTTTCTGAAAGCTATTTTCTTGAATTACCATAGAGACCATAGAGATCTCCCACTATTCAATATTTATCCAAGGCAACATAGGAAAAAAGCTTGAAAAAAGATTGCCTTGTGATCAAATGATTCGTTTGAAATAGTTCAGAGATTGAATATGCAACTGAATGTTGTGTTGATGAGAATGATTGAAATACAATGAATGAAGCTGCACCAGCATTGGTGTGTAGAACGTTCTGAATTATGGTATATCATTTCTAGAGAAATGTTTCAATTATATTCCTAAGAATTGGTTTCGTGAGTTTGATATATCTCTTCCAGAATAATCGTGGAACGATAAACTACTTGTCATATTTGTAAATTTCTGTATTCGAATTTCGTTCGCATCAGCTGCTGTACTACTTATACGAGTATACGACAAACATGCAATTTATGACACTTGCAGGGGTTCAATTTGGAGCAGACTGTCGTAAAGAAAACCATCTTCAGGAAATTTATTATTAATTTTGATGGCACACGTGTTGGGAACCGCCAGATATAATATCGTAAGGTGAGGACGATCTTCCTGGATATGGTGATGAATTCCATCCAAATTAGATCTGTTCGAAGATATATGACAAAATTCAGATACATGATTCCTTTTATCAGTGTCTTGTGGAGAAGATCAACTGGCAATCACATGCACAAGATCGATCTCATTATTTGATTATATCGCCGAATTTGGTTGAGGGTTGGATCTGATGAAACAAGAGAAAAATATAAATTCAATATTTGAATGATAGCTCAAAATGTGAAAATGATACTTGGGAAAATAATTTTGCGATTCTTTTATCAAATGTGGAGAGGGTCGTGTGGCATTAAATTTTCATCATCTACCCACAAATGGCACCACGTATAGACGTGATGAATGCCAATTCGTGTCGAATAGATGCCTCCTGATGAATGATTAATTGTGGAAGCCTATCAGAAATCCAGGAGATAAAACCAGTCATGACCGGAAATTTTTGAAAGAATCAATATTATTTCGAGAATTCGAAATTGTTCATTTCGAACTTCATAGTAGATAATATTCTATTTTTGAACTGTTCACTTACATTGGAGAAGCTTATTACTATTATTTCTGTGAGTATTTTGAACAACTACCAATGTGCCATATCCATATATATATTAAATAAATCGAATATAATTATGTCATATCATGATGAATATGAAGGTATGAGAAAATAAATCACTGTTAATGGTCTCCATAGCTTGGTTATATGTAACATGAATGGATATTCGAAAACGATCCCTCTATTGTGCCCAACTGCCAGGTTGACAATTTTGAATGCTATCTACATTAAAAACAATTCTTTTTTCTGTATCATTTGGCCATTGATCATGTCGATAATCAATTATCAGTATGTATTATGTTATATTGATTAGAAAAATGTGGATAGACCTTGCAATAACTCCCTCGTCAAGTATTTACGAGAATTTCCCGATGAAAGATTTTATGTCATTTTTATGTAATGCAAACGTTGGTGATTCGAAAATGAATACATTGAATCGATAGGACGAATTCCTTCAATAGTCCGTTGACATGTGGATCGATGAAATTCCATGGAATGAAGATCAAACTTTAGTTAGTAAGCTAACCACTGATTCATTATTTCAAGAAATGTATTTGGAAATCATGGTCAAACCATATGTCATCTGGTGCAGATTCACAACAACAGTCTATTAGGAAATGAAACAAGTGAAACCGAAATAAAAAGGTGTAATGAGAATCTCAACCTCATCCCCAATCTGTACCTCAACAGAAAAACTGTTGAATTCAGGTGCAGTAGCGATGATTGCCATGATTAGAGATTTCAAGATAAAGATTGAAACGTGACAACCAAAATTAGAGAGATCTGAAGATCAGAACGGAAATTGAGAGGAAACTAAATTCAAGACTTCAGAGTACAAGCATTCAGCTCGTTCCAGATGGTACATTTCCTAGACCAAGGGCCTGTACTCAAGTCATTGTACATTTTCGAATCCCAAGAAAGGAGATCGAAATCAAGTCCAGAATGCGAATCTTGTCAGGAGTTGTTTAAACTCAGATCCGGAACTGTCTTGGATTGACTCAGTAGAAAAAACGGAAGCGAATTTTCTGTCCTCATTTCATTCTCTTGGGCTGATATATCTAGTTTCAACACATTGCTAACAAACGAATGAAGGTATTCTGAATATTATCATATGAACTAAGAACACCGAAATTAATTGGATTTCATGAAGAATAAACACTGGGATTCATCCCAAATTTCACAGTTGTATGAGCCTGAAATAACAATTTGTAATTTCATGAATCTAGAACTCTCAATATTCGACAAACGGCAATTTTCCGTATCATCTCGTGAGCTTGTTTTTTTTTCAGTGGAAATCGAGTTGTTATCTTGTAGGAAAAAACTCTTTAGAATCTCTGCCGAGCATTTCAAGTTAGAAAGTGAAGGCGATGTGAACAGAGAATGAGCAGGCTCGTATTCAAATATTTTGATACCATTCTGTTTTCTCCCAATAGTGATGAAATAGAATGAGTGGTTTGTAGATGCAAGCAATTCTGGGTTGAACACATTCATTACATTGAATCGATAAGAAACAATCCTAATGAGGAACCTACAATTCGATACTGCCTGTTATGGTGTCAGGTGCGGGATTAGGTTCAAATAATGCGTACAATCTTGAATTAGTAGTAAACTGGTCAGGTGTCATGAACTCTAATATTCCATAATAGTAGATATACATAGGTGTCCGCTATTTGATCTATCATGAAATCGTCAAATCAAATTGATCCAGCTTGATGATATTCCTCGATTGACAAAATTCATTAGAGAGCTATCAAATGTTGCTGACCAATTCATTCTTGGGTAGCGACCACACACATCTATTTTCTACCAGTCATATTTTGTGTTGAAACACGAGTGGTGTTTTTATCGTGAACAGTCACGCATTAATGTACGAAAGACTCTCACCAAGCTATATCTTCATCTATTTGATGATGATTGATAGAATGTATTCTTTGTATCTCAAGAATATTTGGGTGATGTCTAATTACTCCTGATTCACATAGAGTTTGCAAACTTCTTCGTGAATATGAGATTCTAGCATCATCATTTAATATTCAACTTCGGAAGGTTTGCATCCATCTGTCAAATCCAATATTCGTGAGTTTACGACATTCTGAATGCGGTCCTGCTCTCCGAGAAGAGTAACTAGTGAATTTACAGCCGGCAGTTGACAGTGGGGCGTCTAAATAGCTCGTTAAGACACGCTGGAGACTTCACGTCTCCTTTCGAATAAAACCAGTGCTCCTTCATATCTCCAATATTCTAGTCGGGTCAATTACGCGACAAAGGTGTATTTTATGATGTCAAATTGACTTGTCTGGGTGTTATAAATCATATCTACGAGGAACTCTTGAAGATGGCTTCATGCCAATAAATGGTATACTACAGCCGTTCTTTGATAACGGGAATTTCAGAGACCCAATATGATAATAGTTATTCATATATCAAGACTTTTCAACAGGTGGAAGGTGGTTCAAGACATGAGAATACATACCGATGATATAAATATACGACGTGTCAACATATTCTTCATACAACTATAGTTTCCAGAATTTCGAGGGTATGAGATTCAGACTTGGCAGGGATTTTGGATTCGAGAACTGAAATTTTTGTCAGAATTCCATTGTGTTCCATACATACACCCTGTACATTTTCACTCTCTTGGATTCTACTGACCATTCATGAGACAAATATGGATATCGACATATGTTTAGAGAAAAAATACCACTTACAAAGCAGTTCATGTTACAAAATTCACTACGCTGATTTGGCGCAAGATTTTCTAGACTATGACAAGAAGTACGATGCCAAGCAAAGCAAAACTACTCCACGAGGATGTATGCGACAATATATTATAACACGTGTGTGATATACAATAATAACAAGAAGTATTGATTCTGAGTCCTTTCGAA
Organism: Gastrophysa polygoni; assembly: GCA_963576655.1. Classification (NCBI taxonomy): domain Eukaryota; kingdom Metazoa; phylum Arthropoda; class Insecta; order Coleoptera; family Chrysomelidae; genus Gastrophysa; species Gastrophysa polygoni. The sequence goes on from OY755084.1 coordinate 14,094,826, forward strand.
GGATTGATAATTTCACATTGTGTGTGTGGAATTGAATTCCGATATTTTCAATTGATTTGTATCGATAAACTAGTAAAGAGAACGCAGAAGTAACCCTGACACGCAGTTGGGCGTCATGATGGTCATTACACACTTTCAGCACAGATGAAAGAATCTGTGATTCACTGAACTTCTTTCTTCATTTTACTTCTTTCAGAATACCACATCATTGTTCATAGAAAGAAACCTTCGATAATTCGAATAAAACAGTACATCATAGCCATTCTTATTGATATTGATTATAGAATCATGTCTACAAATCGAGCGTAATGGAATTATTGCACCCCTTCAGTGCACAGTTTGTATATTACTCATTAATCGATTCAATAGCGTGAAATGCCACTCCACTTCCACAGCCAACTAAGTCTTCTTCGATGCGATAATTAGAAGCGAGAAAGCGTTCCTTTCAACAAACCATATCATTACATCTTACGTCAAGAATCTAGCGGAACTGAAATCCTTTGATGTCTTGATTCTGTTTGCGGCAAACACGTGAAAAGATGAGAACGATTTGCAATACGGGGTGTCAAAAAAACAGTGAAGAAAGCTCTTCGAAGATCATACGGTACATTCTATTTCAGGGTGATTGGAGGGTGACGCTTTAACCCAATCCACTGCGACCTATCCACATCATGTGTTTATAACACACGTCATCCAACATTGTCACTCCAATCCGACCGAGCACCTCTGATCATGGCTACTGAAGGTAGATTCCCACCCTTTGGTTATTGTTCAAGTCTTTGGAACATCAATATCGTCAGACCTTCACATTGGCACGACCCATGTATTATGGTTTCCTCTATTTCCTATAACGATAGATAATGACAATTGTGTTCAACTATTCTTCAATTCATCTGCATTGAAACCATTTCTGCAAATAACAAAGAATCATCGGCGTGAATCAGTTTTTATATATCTACTCGTCGTGATCTCTGACATTCTGTCGGTATCAAACACTTGGTCATATTCGTCAGAAGAGAGGGAACCAAAGGTTGGTTATAAAAAACACTGACTGCTACTCGAATATCGGGAAAATATGCGTGAAAATACACCCTGGAACAAAGTCACATTGAATCTAGGAACAATAGGCTGGGATCACTGTGAACAATGTAAAAAACTCTCAGAAATTGTTGGGTCATGAAGCCGTGATTAATTACTGAGTTGACGCTATTCATTCCATACAAAGTTCATGTGAGTGTCCATGCAGCGAAATCAGTGGAAATATTTTGATAATGGTTTCTATGAAATTCAATGTTTTCGTCAGGAAATTCATCATATTATTCATAGTATTCATGGGCAATTGAGGAGTATTGTGCCAATACATATCAGATTTCTGGGTTCATATGTTCAGAGTACATAAGAATAATATGTCACCATCACGAGTCGGAAAGAATCAGTAGATGGCATATATGTAATAGATGTAGTGAGGTATTCGATAGTTAGGAAGGAATATATTGGATTCAGTTTTCATAATGATATTATACAATATGGTTTCCAAGCAACAGTCCATCCAAACGTGGGTGTTGACTTCGACGAAATGTCTCCAATTGAACGTATTCGTCTCATACCAATCTCTACATTTCATCATGTGTGTCACCATCACGAGTCGGAAAGAATCAGTAGATGGCATATATGTAGTAGATGTAGTGAGGTATTCGATAGTCAGGAAGGAATATATTGGATTCAGTTTTCATAATGATATTATACAATACGGTTTCCAAGCAACAGTCCATCCAAACGTGGGTGTTGACTTCGACGAAATGTCTCCAATTGAACGTATTCGTCTCATACCAATCTCTACATTTCATCATGTGCTCCTGTAAACACTCATATTAGTTTCGAGAAATCGAGCCCACTTTAGGCACATCATTGGCCATCGGCGAGGCACAATAGATCGTCGTGAGAAATCGACAACATGCGATAACATTTTGCGGGACATTTGGCGGTTCCAGGAAATTGATTTCCCTCATAAATGGACACTTTGGGACGTGGAAAGCCACCATGGCAGCTCCGCTCTATCATCGTTCCCTCCTTTTTCGTCTTACGCCAGATATTTTGCGAATGAAAATGAATCTTCTGGAAATCATTCAATAGAAGAACGGATATTGAGAAGGAAAGACGCATAGAGATCTGGTGGAAATCAAAAATGTGCGAATTCGATTAATTGATTTCAGCACACATCAACACAATATGAGAATCGATGTGAATATCTATCATAATCCGAAAACTATCGAACTATTGAACATTGTAAAGACAAAATTTGGCAAATTTGGCACGATATTAATAAAATAGATGTCAGTACTCGATCTTTCTGAAACTTTTTCCCAAATTCTGAGGATTTCTTATTGTTTTCCTTTCGGTTTCTCCCCAATGTAGAATAAAATTCATCGATTTCCAGAGAGAAGGGTGTGAGTTCCGAGATCCACAACAGAAATGAATATTTTGAAAATGGTTGACTTATGTATGAGAGCAGGTTGAATAACTCCCATCCCAATATCGAGATACCTAGTCGAAAGGTTTCAGAAAAGTCGATATCACGATATATATCAACTTCATGGCCTTGCTCATGAGCTGCATACAGTGCTAAGAAATTTTCCTAATCTATGACTCATCGTTCGTTTAATTTTTGTCTATTCCGTTATATGGTTCAACATAGAATATTCATATCAACAGCAACTCGCTTCATTATTGGAAACTCGACAGTACCTAAAATCACTCGTGATCAATTGAATCTCAGCGCGACTCACAATGATCGTGGTACCTGTGATGACGGATCTATAGGCGCCACTTTGAAAAAAGAAATGTATTTCCGGAAACACAGGACGTTTTCAGTTTTTTGGCACAGCGATGAAATGCTGAATGTTTGGAGAGACTGATGAATGAATCTCGACAGGTCTCGAACCTGCGACAATGACCAGCCTGAGCTTGACTAGTTCGCTAACCAGAATCGATTGTGATGGGGAATTGAAGTTTTCCGTTGAGCACCGACCAAGGAAAATCTACCATCTTTCTGAAATATTCTGGAGAGGTGAATGTCTTCTGTCTTCTGGATAGAGTGTAGATTATGTTTGGGAGCTGGACTCCAAACGTGTGTCTGAGTACTAGAGGACAGTTATAGTTTGCGCTCTGTAGAACGTAAAGAGCTGCAGAAGTATAATAATGATAAATTATTCTCCGCACGCAAGAGGAAATGAAGTTTTCGTGGAGCAGTTCTCGCAATGGACCTCACATGATCGTCACTAGAGAGCGCCGCTGGTGATGACACCAAGCATAGATATTGACGACTCATTTGGAACAGTGGTACCTGATATCATCATATTGGGCATTACGTGGTCTGCCTTCCTGGTAAATATACAAGTTTGAGTTTTTTGTTGCACTGAACTCTACTGAATTTTCAGTATTCTCTATTACAAATGATTGCCATATCATGACATAGTATCGACCTTTCTTTGTCTCCTATCTCTGACCTGATTTGATGATAGTAGAGGCTCTAGAAGAGAAGCTGCTATGGAGTGTAGTATCATCCGCAAAGCTATGGGCTGGGCAGAAGGTCATCGAATCCAACTGATCGTTGATTTGACCAAGACGGATCCTTGAGCATAACCAGCATCGACAGTTATTACATCAGATGATATTCCACCAATTGAAAAAAAAATATCTGGTTATACTGAACAAGGAGAAGTTGTTTGTGAAGTCAACAAGAAGTTGTATGAGAAGGAAGCTCATTATCAATTCTTGGTGGAGGAAGAGTATCAAATCATTCATCCTTGTGGCTTCCAGAGTTTCCCTATTCAACTATTTTTCCAAAGTTGTGGATGTACTGTTCTGAATTTTGTTGGGCCACTCTCGATTTGTTAGTAGGTCTTAAAAGATCTTATTTTAGTATTCACAACCTCATTCATGCCAAATTTTGTGTGTTCAGCGTTGAATTTCTATCCACTTCGCAAGTTCTAGAAGCAACGACAAAAGAACTCTGATATCATTAAGTAGTCAAACAAGACAATGAAATGGCATTGTTTCATGCGGCGCGAACACAATGTAGGTGCGTGGCATTCACCGAAACTTCCTCGCAACTTTGACGCGACAAATAAAATATAGAAGATTCCCAAAGCATAACATTCTCCAGGAACTGTAGGTATGCATAAACGGCGGACAGACCGTCGTCCAGGCTCTCCTCATGCATTATTCCACGAGAAACAGACCCTACACCATCTGCGTTTGCATTCTCTGTCATGTAAATTAGCTGATTGCAGACTAATTCAGTTTCTGTGTTTGCACGGTTTCCGCATAATCCATGTGACCGAGGGACGGCCCCAGACCCGAAAACAAGTTCTCGGACCTTCGACTACCATGCAGGGATCGTGAGGCATATCAAGCAATAATTTGATTTTCAGAAGAGGGATCGGTTTTCCTCACGAGATAGTGAATACGGTCATATTGGGATATACAAAGGATTGTATCGTGGCTGCTCAGATATTGAGAATAGTTGGGATTAGTGGGGAGCTGTCACGAAATTCAGTAATTGGGTAATGCCTTCTTTTGATGTTCGACCCGTTCTCTCAACAACACCATTTGATTCCGGAAGGAATGGGGGAGGTGTTCAGATGACAAGAATGAATTTCCCACAAGAATATTCAAATTCTCGATAAATGAACTGGGGGCCAATACCAACTGCTCAGGTGAACCGAAACTGGCAAGGATTACATGCGTCTATTATTCTATTCATTGTTCTGTTATTATCATTCCAATGATCCATTCCAAAAAAGAGAGAACTGTTCCCATCAAGTATTTGAACCACTTCTTCACTGAGAAGTTTCCGAAGTCATGCCCGAAAAAATGTAAATGATCATTCTCCGCCTACGTGTTTCGCTGATAGCACTGAATTTAATGCCGCACGTCCGAGGAGCAAAGTGACATAACCATTTTGAAATGTGAGAAGTGCACTCAAAATGATACTCGACAAAACTGTTTGTAGTCGAGATGATACGTTCAGAATTCTTATTTCCACAAAAAGGCCAGGAACGTTAAACTCGCTGTAGCAGCACTCTGTTACTTCTCTTTGTACTAATTTGCGAGCATTGAAGCTTTTCAGGAGTAGATAGGTAGGGATCTTCGGACACTTGATGAAAATCATTAGATTTGAAGAGGACGTTGAATTACTGAAATATTGCATTTGCAGTTGAGGAATAAATGTTCATCAAAGCGTCAAACTGTAACAATCAACGTTCAGTACCCTTATATCGGAAATAAGTACTATCTGTATAATGATGTGTACAGTTTGACGAGCGTTTGGAGAATAGTCATTCCCCAACTACAAGGACAAAATATCTGGAGCTGGCCTATGAGTATTTTCGAAAAAAAAATCAATTTGATTCGATTATACAGAATGTGAATATGTTTCCATCGTATAACAACTATCTCAGTGTGAATATTATGTACTCGTCTTCTAATTTGTTGAACGCAACTTCTGCTGTCATGATATGGATCTCTCACTTCAATATGCCTGGTAATATATGACAAGCAGTTTTCGTCGATAAAAAGGATCATCATTATATTCGATGACCGCCGGAATACTAGGAGATTTGCATGAGTACGATTGAAATTTCATACATGTCCATTCCACCAGCCACATAATGACATTATAATTCGCACATTCCTAGTACAAGACCTTCATCAAAGTTTACCGAAGTCTGTAGTCTTTGCTCCCACCTTTAGGACATGAATCTCATTGGAGTTCCAACTCGTTATGGCTTCCCTGAGGCCAGTCTGGAGAATGGTTTCCAGAGTCTGCTGATATTGGATAGCAGCATGTCTGTCAGAGCAGATGAGAATCTATATACCGCTATATCCACTCATCATACTATTTCTCAAGCATGCCTCGATAGCATGTAACGGAAAATAAAAGAGAAATATCAGTTACATACCCATTATCACATTGACTCAACAGTGATTTACTATTCCTAATGGATAATGTCGGATTGTTGTTATTATTAATTGGGACATCATCTTATTCATGTTGAGTTTTCAAAATATCATCTAGATGTCCGTAAATATTTGAGACGAATTTTCCTGCATTAAAATATATGAGAAGGTTATGTCAATTTCAGTAGAGGAATTACCTCTTCTCTATCAAAAATGATTCTACGAACACGATAATGATCATCAATCCTTGTAACGTGATTTCCTCGAATAAATATACCATTCAATCAAATATTGAGTATCTGCAACAATGTCAGAGAGAATCGCCAGCTAATACAGCTTATTATTACTTTGCTGAAGTCATGGGAAATATGGGACTCGCAAACCTTGGCCATAGTTCAAATTCCTCTGGAATTTCTGTCGAGCTACCCGACTTGATATAACTGCATGCGTGTGTCTGAACTCTACATTCTCGGATGTATCCTGGTTCGCTCCCATGCCAGGGGATGATTAGAGGATGATGTAAAGAAGAGTAGTGATAACATAGGAGTCTCCTCACTAAGCAAATATGAGATATACATATTAGCGATTGAACAGTAATTTCATTTCTCCCGTTTTCGTGTGGGATTTTCTCTCCTCGTTTCTGAAAAATAATGAAAATTATTATGAATATTTCAATATATTTGTAGTAGGGACAGATTCGTGATCCTCCCCAAAATGTCACTGCGGTAGGAACTGAATCTCCAGATACCTAAAAGAGAAATCCTCTATTTGTCACTTATACCTTGTTGGAAATACAATTATATCTTCATTAAAGTGGAAGTTTTGTTTTTACTATGAATATATTTGTATTCCCAAATTTTTCAAAAACAAGATTCGTTCCTAAAACGTTCACTCATAGTTCATCAATAGTGTTGAAAATTCGTTCCTCATCCTAAAAATCAGATTCAGAGAGTTGTGTTCAGGTAGTTCTCATAATCCTTCCTTGTACCCAAACTTTCTCATCAGGTTTGCCAAAATGCCCAAAAAGATGTATGCAATATTTAGTGAGGTGTATACTCAGTTCAATCTCATCATTATCTCAACAGTTTATCATTCCGTGAATTTTTCCTATAATCCAATTTCATCTTCAATAATTCATGAGAAAGAATATAAAGCTTTATAGTTCATCAGATACTATCCATCAGTCTGCACGATAATAGTTGAGAAAGTAGTGTTTTGTCAATTTTTTTCCCATCGAATCTTCATCGGGAACTCGAGATGGGATGAGATATGATGAGACGGCAACGACTGAACATTCCTCAGAAAGCTCTTTAGAGATATCCAACCACGGCTTACAATTTCTCAGCCCAACAATGCGTATTCACTTTTTGAGATTGATTTGCTTTTCGTAATGGCTCGTGGATTGGATTTCATCACCGAAGGGAAATGTATGTTTTCTGGAGGAAAACGTCGATTATCAATTCATGCATGAGTGAATACCTAGCTACTTGATGGATTGTAGGTAATTCGAAGTCCTCAGATGAATAAATCAAATGGTGTTCTCCTCAAAATTATTGCAATATCAAATCATTTAGTGATGATTTTTCCATCAAATTGCATAAAAATGAACGTCGCCATTATTTTCATATTTTTCTTCATTCATTCGTTATTCCATGTTGGTAGTCTCATGAACATAACTATCTTTTGTACCATTGTGAAGCAATACGAATCACGAATCTCGAATTCGAGTTCTCTTCTCTGTAGCAGAAATTCACTCATTGGATGAGTTCGTCGTTATTTGAATCATAGAATCCTTTCATTGTCATCATGTCAAGCTCCATTTCTCGTATCGATAATATTTTATAATCATTTCTTCCAGTCTCTCCAGCATCTTCTTCTATATCGAATTATTTTTTACTGACACTTCCTATCTGTAGCAAGTTTTGAGAAGTTTTTGAAATAATTCATCCTGAACAGTGATAATCTGTCCGAACATTTTCCAGATACTGTGATTGTCCCATGATATGACAGGAATTGGGGTGAATATCTAATTTTATGATGCTCATTGGAATCTTCTACAGGATTGAATAGATGTTTTCTGGCCATTAGGATGAGACAAGAACCTAAGAACAATCCCCTGTAATACCCAGGGAAGTTTCTTCTGATCTCAGTGACTGAAGACAGAACTGTATTCCTGATGTGTCATGCTCCAGCATCGAGAGTAATAAAAAATTGAGCATCGGAAGCTAGTGAACCGTTGTCTTTGATTGGAACGACCCTTCCTTTGTCTCTTTCGATTCTCTTTTTTCTAGTCACTCGAACAAAGGCCAGGCGAGTAAAGAGCCCAACCGAAGACTTCATTACGACATGGAAGCCGAGTTTGCAAACTAAACCATTTAGGTGATTGACTTATTGTCCTTTTAAGGGTTCTCGCAGCCGGGTTTTTGATTCGGATATGGAAGTTGAGCGGAAGCACTGTTTGCCGGAGAACAAACTTCAGTGGAAAAAGTGAGGAAGTCTTTAATGGGGTGTGGTATGAATATGTTTTCACGCGGCATTAAGAGATATACTGCCTCGGATATTTGAATTGACTCGTCTTGGACCTATCAACATTCCAGCATAATTCTAGCAGGAAATGTCTATATGAATTCATAAAACGAGAGTTGAACCACTCATCATATCTCAATACAGGGGATTATTAATTCGCAATTCGCTCAGCATCATTTAGTATGAACACCCAATATGTTGAATCTGCCAGGTACGTATACATCCTTGAATGCTTCGACTTTTCGTTGGATCAATGATGATTTACATCTTCACTCTCACAATAGGAGGCAGAAATAATATATTACATAACTATTGTAGAACGTGATATTTTGCACAAGTAGATATTCAGCACGAACCGAGTGCTGAAATTCAACATACACAATTTTTCAGGGAAATCTCAATGAATATTCCATTCATAGACAATTTCGAATTGTTTCAAGTTTTGCATTCTTCGGATATTTCAGCTGTCATCTATAACCAACTTCATCAAACTGACTCAACTGTAATATGATATTACTGTATTATAACTCTATTATGATATGACTGTATTATTATATGTGTTACGTCAACTGTATGATTTCTTGAGGTCTTTAGGCATAATTCATTCATTTTCCGATACGAAATCAATCTGAATATATGATATATGATATTCTATTTGAAGGTAAATCAACTGCGATTGTGCGTTTTCATAATATCACAGTACGTGTTTGTTTTATTTTCCACTTTCCTGCTGCCTCATTAAAAACTTTTTTCTTCTCGCTGTACAAGCGAGGTTATCCTTATCGATATTTGAGGTTATATAATATACTCCTGACATTATATGTCTTCCTTTCGTGTTGTCAAAACGTTAAAAAAATCAATTGAATAAGCAATTCTTCCATGAAGATTGTTGATTTTGGTATCGACTTAGTTGCCCTCACAAAAATGAATACATGTCATTTCGCCGCACAGAAAGAGAGAGTTTGCGAATTGCCCTCTCAGAACTAAATAATGTTCTGCGATATTTCAATGTAGTTGAATGAACAGTTTCGTTATGCAACAAATCTGACAATCTGCATCGAATTATCCAGAGAGCTGAAGACATGAAAATGATGAAATGAACTGGAGACATGGAAAATTTGGACGTATACACACGGGACATGCCGTATCCCTGCCAATTTTTCACGCGGCATTCATATCGATATCCCAATAACCCAGTGAACCAGCCAAAATAAGCACGGCAGTCAGTCGTTCACCGCATTCTAAATTATGGAGGGATCATCTTTTCCGAAAGGCTGTTCTCCAAGTAATCTGCCTGAAAGCGGCTTAAATCACAGCGAATGGTATATAGATTCCGACGCCGAGGCCTCTATGAGATCGCTCCTTTGAAGGATAAAACAACTTTTCATTTTTATGCGACCGCAAACCAAGCTCCAAGCGCAGATGATTTCCGGCTTGTTACAGCTGAGTGGAGCACTCTCTTCTGCCTTTTTACTTTCCCTGTTGGGAGTCATAGAGAGATCAGGAAATCGAGGAGGTGGCTGTAATGGGGTCTCGACCCGGACAATTAGGAGGCGTATCACATTCATAACGAAGAGGTATGATTTATCGCAGTCCATCAATTCATTCATTCGCCTTGATTTCGCTTATGATCATCTCTGTTTCGTTCTTCCCATCATTCCAACACTTCAGTGGATATGATATTCTGCAGGAGCTCTTATTGATAAATGAAGAAATTTGTTTTCACACGCAGCTACATCATTTCTCCAATTAATTTCCATATAATATCACAATCGGAACAGGTCTTCTTCAAATGCTAGAATACCCCATGTGAAACAGGGCGAATATAATTCGACATGTCACGGACAATTAACTGAGATTGGTCGTAGATTCCTCAACAAAATGCACAGAAGAACGGCAATGAAGAGCTGAAAGATATATCGAGTCAGAAATCAGAAAAATCAGAAAAATCTATCAATAGAACATGAGAAGCATCACATCGAAAGAATAAGAAGCGGAAAGAAGGCCATCTGGTCTGTAGTTGTACTCCTGAGAGAAAAAAAATGATAGTTATTGAACTAGACGACTCTATTGCAATCATTTTCTCCAAAACCTCCATTTCAAACCTGCGAGACATATCACTCAATGAAATCATTGAACAAAAATCGTTACTCGAAAATACTCAAACTTGAGATTAGTATATTGTTGTTTTCAGTAGCTGAAGCAGCCCTCTATGCCAACATCATATATTCTGAATGGAAAAGTAATATGATTGTCAATATCGTTTTCCGTGAAGTTCTACAATCCGTATGGATTTCCATTGAAAACGGTCGAGTCTTTCCAGTGAAATGAATATTTGTCCGAAGCATTATCATTCAGTTGAAAAAATCGAGAAAAATTCGAAAAAAGAAAAATCATACAGTAGCACCAGCTGAAATTCAATTCATTCAATCATTCGATAAGATATTTTCAATTATCAATTCCCCATTTTATACTGTCTTTTCTAGCTTTTTGTGGGATTCTCTCTCTTCATTTCTAAAAAAATAGAGTAGGAGTTATCAAAAATTTATATTTTGATTCAATTGAATATGATTGAATAGTGTGCCAAGGAATGGAGTCGCATTAACACATCATTCAATGAAAATTCTGGAGTTTTATATAATTGGGTACGTATGTGATACTATCTTAAAATATGAGAACAGATGTCACATATTTCATCAGTAAAATATTGGTAATATTTGCTACTGAATCGAGCGCCAAGAAAAGTTATGAAGTAGGTACCTAACTATAGGAATCAATCACCATTTCAGTGAATTTCGATTTATTTCGACAGCATGGAAGATGATATTGAAGATCTGTATGGAGTATTCCATTGCCGAATGATCGGAGCATATAGTTCAGAGCATCTGAGACTGATACGTTGATATCCCAGTTCATAAATTCGTATTTGCCGAAGTTCTGTGACTTCGATGAAAAAGAATCCCTTTGAACATCGAGTCCTCATCAAATATGAAGTGTAAAGAATTGAAAATATAATCAGGAAGAAGATATGATAAGAGGATTCCATTAGGATATATTTTGAAATGTATAACTCCACTTCATTGCAGGAAGGCACGTCCCATGAATCGTCCGCAAGATTACCTATCTGTTCGCTGTAGGAAAACAAAGAGAAGACAAACAATCGGTAACGATATTTGTTCGCGCCTCTTCTCTCCAATTTATTCATGTGTGAGCAGCATCAACCGACGAATTCTAAATCCCTCGACGTTCTCGCCAATTCGCTATCATGTAAAAAGCGAGATGAAATCTCACGGCGGCAATGGAGTTTTTCCGTTAAGTAAATAAAGCCATTTCGAAGCGCGGATCACGTGATTCCGAGACCAGATAGATGAAGTCGGAACCAGGAACAGTCGACTGATACGGCTCAAGTAGGGCATGGAAACGGGTATAATTCTCCATAATATTATACAGAGTGAATCGGCGAAATATACCAAATTGTTGAACGAATTGTTGATTAAACGAGAAAATCATTTAATACATTGATATATCATACGTAAACATAATTATGGAAGTTGACATGTATCACATGACACACTGGTGACAGCGTCGACCATCTTCAGCAACAATTCATGCTGTTGCTCAACTTCGAAGCTTCATCGAAGGAATATATGATGAAGCAGAGAGAGAAAATTGAAGGAATCAAAGAATGAGGAGCTGATGGAAGAAATTGATACTGAATGATACTGAGCAATGAATGCGATATAAAAGAATCCACTGAACGAATCACTTCATTCTTCTGTATATTCTCAAACGCACACAGACACTATACTATATACACGAACATAGTATACTTCGGTTCCATTAGTTCTTGTGGATATCCTAAACCTGGAATCGGGTCTGAAGACTAACTCCAAAGCTCAAGGGGTTAGTAGAATCGAGAAATCTGAGCACGTGAAAACATAGATAGTATTCAGAGATAGAAACATAAATAGATATTGATACGAAATTTGAGACCACAAACATTATCATCCTAGTAATAACCCATGGGAATTCCATGATGGCATCCAGTTATCAATATGAATATAAAATATCATATTCGGCATATTATTTTTTTCCCAACTGAATAATATGAATTTGAGAGAGCCTGTTCGGTATTCTCCTAATTAACCGCTGAACATTCCAGTTCACATGATAATCGGAACATTCCAAAGCCCAACCATAGATATAGCATAGATTCCTAGAAGATATGGGAATAGGAAGTTAACAAACATTCACTATAATAATTGATCGATCACTCGGGGCTTCCAGGATATCTAATGAATATATCTGATCTATAGTATAGTCAGTTTTATCAGTTCGAGATGTGACTCGTTGAATCTGATCCAATAATTGAGAGCATAATACTTTTTGGCGTCCGATGATGAATGAGCTCGATTGCAGTTGAAAGTATTGTTTGATTCCAATCATTTACACATACACATCATATACAATGTGTCTCAGCGAAAACTCGTCTTTGAGTAGGACTAGATGAGGAATATGAATCCATATTTGTTCAATACAAGTCACAATAGAAACAGCCTAGATATGGATGTTTTTCTTGGGATTTTGAGGCTCCAACCTCGACTGACAGCGGTATCTTGAAATTCTCTTCAATATAGCCCACCATGCAACAAGATGGAACTCCTTCCTCATTTTCTTTCACCTGTAGATCAATTATTGGATGGCAATTTTTCAAGGAGTTGGATTGGAAGGGGTTTACCCATCGAAAGGTCTGATATATTGATTTGAAGGGGAAGTTTCTTGATCTTTTCAAAAGAGCCGTAGAGGAATGTAGTGCAGTGAATTTTTGAGAACCATGCGAAGACATTCCAAAAATATGTAATACTGAAAATTATGATGAACTCTCAACAAGATGGAACTCCTTCAGATTTGAGTGCACCTGTTTGATAATTCGAGAATGAAGATTCCAGAAGGTAATGGATTGCCATCGACTGGAAGGCGAAGGCCAATGAATGGATTATTTTTGTCAGGACATTAGGGATCTAATGTTTATATTACCCAGCCCAGTCCAATCTTCTTGATCTTCGCAGGAAAAATTTTAGATGTATGTGATGCAGTGACTCCGAAAAGTTCAAGAATGGAATTTGAGAATCACAAGGATTCGAAAGAGAAACTTTCAAAAAATTTGATTGTTCTCAGTTGCATTACACCAATATATTCGTTATTGATTTTCTTTGAAAACTGTACGTCAAGAGTTCAGTCACCCCAATGGAGGCCCTGAAGTAATAAGTGATGAAGTGAGTGGGTTCTTTAGTCAGTGAGATACTTCCCCCTCAAAACAAAGATTGACGGGTCTGAGCGATTTTCAATTCTTTCTAGGATTTTATAGGGGTTCACGGGTTCCAGCTGGGAAACAGTTTATATGATCGGAATCAGGTATAATGAAAGCCCTTCCCAAATAGTTATGCTGGAGAAAACATGGGAGTATTGGATGAATAAATGTTAGAATTGGGATGTCATCCCCGACATATTTAAAACCGGCAGGAAAATAGTGTACTGACGCAAAACATCCCGACCATTGAGTATCCAATTCGAGGAGGATATCATGGAATTCGAGAAGAATCTGCGACATTATCTGATAGAAAGTAACCCTCAATGAGATGTTTGTGAAATTAGCAAGGGTCAATAGATATCAATGATTCAGCGCCTTCCACTCCTACACTCATACCCTCGTGAGAAAAGGTTATATATTATTATTATTATTCGACATATTCATATTGGAAAGAATAAAAACAGATCGAGGAGTTATCCGTTCCAGAAAAACATTGCTGTTCCTACAATTCTTCAATCTTTCCTCAATTATTTTCAATCAATCAAAATTCTTCGGTTGGTAGTGTCCACACACAGCGCCATCTGAAATAATTGAAGTTTCGAACCAAAATATAGTTTGAATCACTATCTCGTGTATTTCAAAAGTTAACAACTCGCACTGCGTAAATTGATGAAGCTACAGATTATATTCATTCACTTATAATCAAGCATATCAATCATACTAATTTAGTTATTGTAATAAATCAATTCCTATTGGATAGCTCAATCCAATCCTCACTCCATGAAGAATCAGAGAGCTCAATCATTTGTTGTGTATGAAAAGCCAACATCTCATCAGAAAAGTTCAGGTGGATTCAGCAGCGGATCCCCATCGTCCGCACCCTCCTTAGTATTCATGAGGAGCGTTTCCTTACCCCCAAGTTTGTCTATCTGCCTCTCGTAACTTCTCCACTCTTCGGGTTATCACTCAAAATTCTCTGCTCGAACGCAACTAATTCAAGTTGGAGACTATTGTTTTGGGTTAATTCCGTCTCGCTTCTCCTTGAGAAAGCTGACGGAGGCTCCTTGGAAGAATCGAATGGTCAGGGTCGGATCTAACTCGATTGTTTTAGTTTCGGAGTCGAGGATCACCAAGTGATTCACTAATATTACCTTCGCTATTTCTCTAAATTTTCTTCATAACACTGTTATCAATAATTTTTTCTTCTATTCCATAAGTTATTGTTATTTTCAACGTTGAGTTCATCTCATTATCATGCGGTACAAGTGTTCTTACACTTATCGCCTTGTGATATTCATACTCGTTAACGTATTTCAATCATTATATTATATGTACCCTGTATATTCTCAATGGATATCTTCATTTTTATCATTATCGGTACCTTCACACTTGGTGAATACTATACGATGGTGGGTGAAGCTCTATATCGTATATTCTCGCACCCCACCTACAGGGGTTATTCTGGAAATTATCAAAAAATAATCGGAAAAAAGATTTATATTTTTTATGAGTTATCAGAATTTGCAATAAACTTCTATCAGAAGTTTCATGCATTCTCTCCAGGTGATTTTCACGCAATTGAAATATCTCCTAGAAATCATATATCTTCATTCACTATTCGAGAAACTTAAGTGTGACGACGGCGAACTTTGAAATATTTCTACAAATGAAGAATGTCTATGAGAGAATGGAGTTGCGGTTCGAAAATCAAGCTAGCAAATGCGTGAAAAAGGCATATGCCAATATGAAAATGTTATACCCCCATCGTCAAGTTTCAGGAAAATCAACAAAGATCTTGCTCACCGAATCGTTAGTTCTATCATTTCGACTATTGCAATGAAATGTATGGTCCTTGCTTTGATACTACCCACATGATTCAGATTCAACGGGTACAAAAATCATGTCTTAGATATATTTGTGGCATCGAAAATATGAAAGTATCTCACATAAACTGAAAAATAGGAAGTGGCTATGTATGCCTGCTAGGAAAGAAGAAGGTACACTTGAGAACTTCATTTCATGAAGTAACAATATTTCGTGTATCGTTATGATTTCGTATGGTTTTCCCTTATATTGTCCCTTATATATACCCTACTTATCTATTGGTGTTATTTCAAAAGTTATCGAAAGATGCAGTCTGTGAGTTATTTGAGGAGGTTGTACATTCATTTTTCGAGCTTCTAAGTGGGATTTTCTCTCCTAGTTCCTGAAAGATAAGATCGAAGTTATTATAATTATTCCAATATATTTGCAGTGAGGACAGATTTTTGATCTGCCCCAAAATGTCACCTGAAAGAGAAGGTGTAAGGTTTGGAAATATCAAACTCAATCATCGGAGAGTACCTACATGAAATGATCTCTCGATTGTGATAATCAGATACTGAGTATTCCATTCTGGAAAATAGTCAGTTCTGAATTTACAGAAAACGAAATGGTATTGAAGCCACCTTGTAGATTTTCCGATGTAGTCTTGAGATTCAAATGGTAGATCGTGGTATTAACTTCCGATACATCGAAAAGTTTTCGTGAATATATGAAATTAAAAATGATGAAGATTTTCTGAATCACCCTGTATATTGTGGAAACGTCGGAAATCTATTTCTCAGTTCGCATCTCTCGACGTAATGACGGAATTACAAAGTTACAATGACATTCATTCACTTATCTATCCATATAGTAAGTTTTACCAGATGCACTAGGGGGAGTTACACACTGTATTCCGAATATCTTATTTTCATCCCAAAGGTATTCTAGCAAACGTACAGTATTTCAATTAATTATCATTATTTCCACATTGGTATGACTAATCTATATCCGTATTATGTGATGAAATACTCGGGTTCATTTCGAATCCACTTCTCTTTACTTCCATCAGAGATTTCGAATCGAACAATGTAATCTCTATTATCTCTCATCAAATTGCATTTGTCCCTCTTTTTATTGGTGGGAAAGGCAGTGAAAGGGTACGAGAGTAGTTAGATAGAGCTGAAGCTCATCATTTTTATCACTAGGGTTCTACTCCTCCAATATACAGAGTGAAATGAAGTAACTTTCATTCGAAAACTCTCTTAACATCCCATAATATTGATATATCAGAATGAGATACTCATAATGCACCAGATTTTCAAGTGATGTTGTCATAATATTGCGTGCATTGATTATTGAATTATGTCAAGAAATTAGCCGAAATAATATAAAACATTCGTTACAGAAGGCATTTCAAGCACTCGTCCGTTCTTTCCGAATTTCAGACTCGTGCTAGAATATTTTGCCTTTTGTCAGTTACAGCTATTCCAGAGGGACTTCGGATATCTGACGATTGGTAGTTCAACAAAAACTCACACGGTCCTGAATGTCCCGTTGTTGAAACGAAGGATAAAGGCTGCGAATGAGAGAATATTATGCGATCAACGCCCGTGACCACATTGTTTATCGTCGGTATGAATCGATAAGGACTACGTCATATCTCGAGCCAAATTCACTCCTCGAAGAAACAATCTTTCGAGAAAGGTGCTATTCAACTAGCGTCCCCTGGAGGATGGTTCAAGTTGAATGCGCACTCACTTCGTCGTCTAGGGAATACAAAAAATGCTGACTTAATGTCATCAGAATTGGGTTTGTATAAAGGAATGTTCCAGTGGTTCTCTTCGTATGAGAACAATGGAGTGGTTAATTATATAACTGAACACAAGAGGGGACCGTTGCTCAGTGATCAGAGCATCTGCATCATTGTCAAATGGACGTTTGTTCAAAGTTTCTACTTCTAGGAACTTGGATTCCAACGTTGAAGTATCGATATACAATTCAATTTCAAAATTCTGAAACCCACCGGACACGACCAATATCGACGTGATGAATTTGCTAGGTCCGAATTTTCTATCACTTTCCACAGAACCCCGTATTGATTTACCTGAAGCAACAGTTAATCATCTGAGTCACATAAGGTCTCATAATTTTAAACCTCTCACTCGATGAGCACAACCATTTTCGAGATTATCAAATATAGATTAATCATACAAATTCAACACAATCTAATTCACAAAATTTCACTTTTTATGATTCGAAAACTATATTTTCACGAGTGAAACAAATAAACCATTGAATTTCCTGAATAGTTGCAAATTCAACTGACTCCATAACTACTATTCTTTTAGATCCCTAAGGCGAGCATCAAATTTGGGACACACTGTATATCTATTTACTACTATAGTTGAAGACTTTTCATTATATTTCGATATATTGTTTGTCTTGCCTAGATGAAATCAGTAATTATCATATCAATCGAACAATATCGCATAACCTCAATATTTTCATTGTGTTTACATGGACTATTGTATATCTACCATTTGTACAGAGAATTGATCAAATGAACAAATCTATCTAATTACAACTGAACTGAACTCAACCGATTTTATGATTACATGAGCTATGTTATCTATTTATTCATCAGGAATATATTGTTATTAGGCAGAGCCTTATTTGTTCATGATACACGGTTGATTTATGGTATGAAATAATTCTTTCAAATCAGTCGATATTTGAGAAAAAAATCCTGGAACAGGTCTAATTTCAGTCGTAAGTGATCACGTCATGGGTGATTCTGTCGAACAGAATTGGGTTTCTTGTAGAATTCGATATCAAGGACTTTCTTCTGTTGTTATCGAAATGATCCAGTTCCAGATGATCTCCGTGGAAAGAGTCGGAGATACCTTTCAAACAACAATAAATGAATTTACATCGACCTATTCATACATCGGAATAATAGGTATATGCTTGAACCACGAGGTGTCATGAGAACATATTAGATGAAACAAATTATCATCTCATTGAAAAAATCATCTGATATTGAAGTAATGATGAATGTATCCACCAACAATTGGTATAAAATCGATGAAAAAAATTACAATTCTCAATATTTTGCGTTCATATATCAAAATTGGAAGCGAAATGCTTCAATTCCATCATTCTCACATAAAACTATATGTGAACAAATTTCGCCTCAAACAAATATGCATAGAATCAGATGGAATTGAATCCAGTCAACAAACAATGTTGAGTTTGAAGTTGAATATAAAATGAAATATATGATCACGGTACAGTTTGTCGAAAAACACAAAGCAATAAATGCACATTCAAATAGTTTATGATCAATGAAAAAGTTTTTAAAGTCTCAATGAGTGACCTCTGAGATTTTCCATGAAGTATCCATTCAAATCATAATATACTTTTTGGAGCAGTAGTTTTTCACTTCTTTCTGGAAGGTGGTTGAATAGTTTTTCTCCTAATCCTATACCACCAGTTGATAATTTGTGTCAACTAACATATTAATCGAAATGGAAGAAACATAAGTAACGCACTCTCATCATGCAATGAAAATTGAACTCTCCTCTGCTTGTTCATTATATAGCTGGTATAACTGATACTGGGCGAAAATAACATGAACTTTTGCCGAAGCCCAAAACAGTAGAAAATCCCACCTCCTGAATTCCTCAGAGTGAACGACGTCTTGAACACCTTGTGAAAAAACTCGCAATAAATAATCTGGCATCCGACCCCTTTTCACAACGAGGGTCTCTCCTTCTGTTCCAAGACATTTATGATACTTTATGGTCATATATCTGGACTCACAGGCGTTTCGCAGAACGTTACCTCTCGACAAAGCTGTGAAAGCACTACTCAAACATGGACTGCCGCCCCCTGTTATATGATGTTCGAACTTCAGCATCCCCAATCCGGACCCCTAACTCTATAAAGTAGTGATCCCATGAAATCTTGTTCATTCGCGAGTTAGACATGTTTTCCTCTGTTGGTTACTATGAGAATTCATTCACGAGTGTTAATGCACCCAACTTTTCAGAATCACAATCGTATTTTTACTCTATGAAGTACTTTTACTTGTACTGTGAGAAATATTCAACTGAAGGTTGTACAATTGCGTGTGAATAGCGATGATTTCATATCAAAGTTCACTAGTTAGCCAATTACAACATCTCTTCACGTTTTGACACCAATGATTTTATTTCTTTTGAATCCGAGCAATTTGGTTTTTCTATGTTGTTTAGACACTTACAGTGATATCAAAATACAGAACATCAAAATAACAACCCACTCCTCGCCAAAGTGTTCCTATTTCTCTGTGAAGATAATCACATTCGATGAATTCTCCATATATTCTTCTAAGTGTTTGAATTTCTCACAGTGTAATGGTGTCATAGAGTCGCAGCTGATACAGCAGATCATCTTTCATGAATGTGAATAGTGATCTTGTGAGATTCGACCTATTGACGATCCAAATGAACCGACTCCAGTATATTCTACTACTTTTTGTGAGGTGAGTATTTTGGGCATAAAAAAAATCCCAGCTTCTTTAATGATGCCTGATTGGCGATATTCGCACTATGGTCGAACCCAGACAAACAGGTAACCGTGATGCCAGGCATTCATTTTGATGTGCTCGTGGTTAGGTTCTCGTGTTTTCAAAAGAGTTGAAATAGACAAGCTTCCTATTGCCCCAATCTTCTTCGAATCATCTCTGATCAGCTCTTGAAAGGATATCCAATATCAATGGCTGTGAATTCCATTAGGCTTTTTGAACCTCATTGCATTCTACAGATGTGACGGAAATATACCAAAGCCCTTGACTTTATGATCTCGTGGATAGAATCCCCTTAGCAGATTTTAAATACAAATGATTGAAAATTTTTTGTTCAAATGGTTTAACAGTTCAAGAGGGTCACCTACGATACAATGGTGTTTTCCAAAAACAAAAATACCAGATGATATGCGGCTGCTGACTGAAAACACGATATATACGAATATATATAACTAGATACACCCTCGCCTCATCCTCCTGTGTGGAGCACTGAAATAATCATAGGAAAGAGGAGGGGTCATAGATGTTGTGCGAGTGTAACAAAGACAAGTGTCATTTTGCCAACAGTCGGCTGATTGTTGATCGTTGCCTTCCTCTCGTTTACTGTTTTCATTGGTTCATTGGTTCCCTCTGTATCATTCTAGAGACGCGATTCAGGCTCAATTTGAAACTTCAGCATGTTAAATCGTTGTGATGATATGTATGAACGAGTTGTGGCTTTTTGATATCTATCATTACCATTCGATCACTTGACACTATTGGAACAATATGTCCTCATCTTTTTGGTATCTGTTCTCATACGCATAATGGCCATATGCTGATCAGGACATCACCATGGTGAACGAAGATTTTCAATAGTCAAATGGAAATTGAAACGTAGTATCTCTGACCTTACGTGGATCATTGAACTTCACTCAACAGTTCACTGAGGATCGAACATTCGTATCTAAAGGAAAATTGAGAGAAAATATCGAACAATCTCTTGTTTCCCAATGCAGTAAGCATGGCATGGCAGAATATGCCAATAATCAGTTTCATCGTTGCGTCTCTTTCTTATAATCATTTCAACACCTTTCTCTATAGGATAGATCTAGTAGTTGCGCATATATTATTTTATCTTTGATATCCATGAGCCCATAAATGAGCAATCAAAGCAATCGAATTCGAATTTGTTCATAAAAAGGTCTCAAAAACGAGCATCCCAGCGCTCACGACTCGCTAGGTTACTTTTTTGATTAAACAATCAAAATAACGTTTGTCGGAGCAAACTTCATCATTATTCCTAATTTCCAATCGGAATACTCAACAATTTCAAAAATATTCCACCCAAGTTGATACTGCTACAGATGAAATGTCGCTTCACAGTTATCAAATCTCGATTTTATGTGAGTTCAGTTGTCAGAGTGATGAGCTGAATTTCGAAACCCAGGATACGTGAAATACGATTCTCCTAGAGGAAGTTAATACAGTCTTCAAAGTGTACGTGCGGTGTTTCTACTGTCGACAGGCGATTTTTTGCCAGAATGAAAACTGTGTGGAAAGTTTCGAAAAGTGGAAAACTTGTCTGACGTGTGCGTGTTGGGGCTCCGTGTATTGATGGAGATGTAGCGGAGTTTGAAAGTCTTCAAAGTGTGCTTTGAATAAACAAGATATTGCAATTTCGAACAGTTCGTGGGAAGAGAATTTGAATGGCTTACGAATGTTGAGTTCTGTACTGGAAACTAGTCAGAATAGAGCTAGAACTTTGATTTCATTTTGTCTGCAGAATTCTCTCGAAGAAAATATACTCTGTATGCTCCCCATATCTGATTTAGAATATCTACAATATGGCATTCCGCAGGGATATTCAACATGGAATGATACTATCAAGATCACCAGTGGAAGGAAAATGTAATGAAACATTTTAGTTCACGAGAAACCAATTCATTTCGACTGATAATGAGATAATGATCATTCAATGTGATAGAATTGAATTGAATCGAATCATTTTCAATTTTATGAAATTCAAATTTTTCGATTATCACTCGAAATGCACTTGCATCTTGTTGATTCTTTTCAACTTCTTATAATTAACTGTTCTCAGCTATAATTCCCCCAGTTTATCCGTTCAAGTTGAAACTATATATTTGAGTACATTCCACACATCGGGGACCATAGGATTGGAGATTTTGAACAGTTATCAGTTATCGACATTCGTTTTAGTACCATATCATCGATATGGTACTAGGTGTTGTGGTTATAATAGTGATATCATCCTACTCATCATTCATTTAGCCTATGAAGCACTAAATACTAAGCACAGAATTCCAAAAAATTTTATTTCAG
The DNA here is from genome assembly GCA_963576655.1 of Gastrophysa polygoni. Taxonomy (NCBI): domain Eukaryota; kingdom Metazoa; phylum Arthropoda; class Insecta; order Coleoptera; family Chrysomelidae; genus Gastrophysa; species Gastrophysa polygoni. Next base: position 14,117,322 of record OY755084.1, read on the forward strand.
TTTCCCTCGTTCAGCCTCGGCTTCCGATCGGCTGTCAAAGCTCCCTATTTACGTGCTTAGTGAGGTTTCATGATTTAGAGTGGCTGAATAATAAACTCCATTCGTCGATAGATTACCGATATATAGATTCTGTGTCAGATATGACTTTTCCAATATATCGCAGGAACTTGGTGATTTATCGGAAAGCTATCGCATTGCTGTTGACGGCTAAAATGAAAGAAAACCAATGAACATTCTAGAGAAAAACAATTATAAAAATTTGTACTCGAGAAATTGACGTGTATAAAACAGAGAACGCCTCGAAATAGGTTAGATAGAGATTTAATTGTATATCAACTCAGGTGGGTGTGGGTGATGATGAGTGGAGGTGATCAGTGTGATCAGTTGATGATCTTGGCTCTTTAGTAGTAGTAAGTGCTATCAAGCTCAACCTTCTCAGTCGCTTTGCACAGTGGCACTGTGAATAGGAAATTTTGGGGTACTGGACAACATATCGAATAGATAGATAGGTCTTCATTGATCGCTTCGTATCATATACATGACATGAGACAAGTCAAACAATCGTAGGTTGAAATGAGGATGAAAATCCATTACCTAGAACTAGCTCACTATGAGATTTATCAGAAAATATGCACCTACAACATGAGGAACAAAAACGAATATGGTCGAACTATACATATAGGTAGATGATGGTTCATTAAATTAGATTACATAGTGACATTCTGAAGTACAGAACAGATCATTCCAATACGGCTATTAGGAAGATCTGTCGGTAAACTCTTCTGGAGAACTATTATTTGATCAAATACAATATTTCATAAATAATGATCATTGTTAAATACTTATCGAATGATTATTATTGTTCTAGGGATTGCATGGTGATCAATGTCTACATTGTCTCACGGTGCTCAATCCTGTACTCTCAAGAGCTGCCACCCCCAATTCTTCCTCCGTTAAATAAGAATTCACCCTGCGACAGATAACCGCACGTAGATGAACGCATCGATCTGCATGATGAAATTTTCGTTTCCTTTCGACTCGAGCGAGAATCTCAATTTGAGTCAACAGCCCTTTTATCAAGTCGTCGTCTTCGTTTCCACTCCATTTTTCACCATCCGCGCGTTTGTCACAGCGTTAGGATACAACGTAATGAATTCGAAAACAAAAGCGGCAATGGCGCCACTTTTTCGACAGAAGCCTATGATGGCAGATCCCGGATGACGAAGTCTATTTTTTTGTCATTGTGGAGAATGCATTATTGGTTCACATAATGAGACCTTGGGACGTCTTTATAGGGCGCGTAGACAAATTTTGCGAAGCTTACAAGGTCATTTAAAGAGCATTTCCAGAAGTATTACGGACGCTTTCAAATTTATCTCAATTGTAAACTTCTTCTGATTCTAATTTCTTGTCTAACAGATATCTACATAAGAATAAGCAATTCGACATCAGACAGATAGTGTTGATTGTTCAATGTTAGCTCCTGTCATGTTTTGCCACTGTTAGTTGAGATTCTCAACACCATTACCATGTCGAGGAGAAATTTCCGAACTAGTACTATGAAGGATTGTTGAGATATAAATATTCATTCGAATAAAGTGTAATAAAAATATCCGATTTGTTGAATCAACGAATAATTTCCATGAATTGATTCAAATTGACTCACTCAAGTAGATTTCACTCACAATTTGATACCCAACCAATTAACACCAATTCAAGAGAAGAATTCTTTTCGAATTTTCCGTCCTAAAATAGAAATGAATCATTCACTTCCATTCATTTGATCTTCTGGATCTGGCTAGCATTATACGCACACCATAAAGTTGACAGATAGCGTATGACAGATTACAGATGGCGTTTGACATATGACATTTGATAGATGATGCATGGAGAAAAAGTGTTAAAAACGAGGAGATACGTGGAAGTTTGATCCATGTATTTCTTTGTCGTTTCGTTGATTATTATGCATTTTGATATTAGACACTCAGTTGGTGGCTGGATGAACTGGAGGCGGACCATAGGACGCTATACTATTAATGCTCGCTGTTTCATTTTTCGCGCATGACATTCTTTCCGATGGTTTGAATTTGTTGAGATACAGGAATGAGCATAGGGAAACTAAGAAATAGAAGACCTTTGACGTGAAAGAACGTGAGAATTGTACGTCGAGCATCTTCCATGTTCTCGTGCGCGCCATCTGACAAATGTAATTCATCGAATGTCATTCGTCAAACGTCATGACAATCATCTTGAGTTGATAACGGCCAATTTCCTCCACTGGCTTCACTTATTTTTTTCAGTATGGGAAAATCATCACTACTACTAGAGAAAAATTCTCTACCGTTACCGGTACTCTATTCACTTCACCTCCTAGTCCAGTTTTGATTTTGGTACTTGATATTTTCTGTATTCATTTCATTGGTGGTCGGATGAACTAGAGAATCACAATAGGACGCGGTACCATTAGCGGTCTCTGTTCCATTCTCCCGTAGCGCCCATAACCCTCTCTCCGAGGGTGTTTATTTGTAAATTCCTTGCGATAAGGCCGATTTACTTAGGCTCCACATCCTCCTCTGCGTGTTTTTCTTCGTACGAGCAGGGGTCGTTTAGATAAACGTAGCTGTATGCAAAACGGTCCTGGGTTGACGATAGACTGAGAAAGTGCGAGCAGCCTCGATTTTTATCAGCTCTCGCTCGGGGACGATGAAGAAGTTCCGACGGATGAGAGCTTCAAGATATGCCAGAGACAGTGTTGCCTATTCTAGTAGACTAAAAATTCTGCAAATCATACAACCCCGATCTAGATGATATATATATATCAACTGTTATTGTTGTTACTATTATCGTTACTCATCTCCTCAGTTACCGAAGCAAAAATCAGAAGCCCCATTGCGAGTTAAAGTCGAGGATGTACATATTAAACAAGTGAAATCCAAACCACTTGCATTTGAGATGCATGATATACATTATACACACAGTACATAAAGTGCCTAAATAAATCCAGATCCAATGGCCAGCCAGGGATCGAACCAGCGATCAGTAACAATGTCACTAGACTACCTCAATCACTGGAAGAAGTTGGAAATGTTATGTTATCTTATTGTCTTGAGCTACAAGCATCTATCGCCAGTGAACTGAAATATTGAAACCAACATCAAATTTCTGAAAAAACTTCCCACTGTAAACTAAAATTTCAGGAACATTCTCCAACATATTCTTCATGATTCTCTGGGGAAGCTCTTCGAGGTTCTCACAACAAATAGTTATACTATTCCCACATCACAAAAATTATTCATTATTATTTTTTTTTCATTATTCATCTCAGTGAAGTTACCTATATATAACTACTGTTCATATTCCACAAAATTCTAGTGCTTTCTATCGTATCGATATCAGTGACAGTATGTTTGATGAGAAAAAAAATCTCAACATACTGACCGTTGAGGCGGATGATATTCGAAAAAAATTATCTATTCATGCCACTACTAAAATCAGAATGAATAAATGAGTCAAGGTGCTTCGTTAGAAAGCGAAATACTGTTTCGCCTCCCAACAAACCTCAAGCCAATATCTGAGGTATTGAAATTACGGAAATCATTCAAATATATGAACGATAATCGATATCAAAATACATTATTATTTATTGTATGTTAATTCATGTCTTGCAAACAGTTCATTAGTATTAACGACGTCGACGTTATGCTGTATTGATTTCATATTTTCATATTCATGTCTTAAGGTCATTTACTAGAGTTGAGAATATATAGTGTGACACTTTCAAATAGATTATTTGTATTTCTTCTTCAATTTTACGATTCGCATATTCATAATGTGAGATTTTTTTGTTTCATTTCGTATAGTCAAAGCTCTATGTAGGTGCCAAAATATTAAGAAGAACTCTACATATCATGCTTATGCAACAACCTATACAATTCTTGAACCAGTCACACGAATAACTATTTTTGCGGCGACCACAAAATAACCTCATTTTTGAACCGTTTGACATTTGAACACGGCTATTACCAAACATTGGCAACACTGAATAGAGATGTTGGCACTACGATGGATAACAGCAAGTTGAGGAAGAAGGAAAATTCCAGTTGCCAGAATTTTTCTTCTAATTCGGGAAACAATGGGCGCATTACTCTCATGGAAGCAATTGGGTCATTCTTGCTAGATTTTCGCTTGGAACTGTCCTCAAATTAATGACTTGCTGATATGAATGAATCAGATGGATATTTTCTTCTCGGTATTGTAGTGATTACATTTGAAACTAAGAACAACAAGAAACACGACTTGATACATCTCATGAACATTGAATCAATTGGCCAAATACATTCATGAAATTGAACGAAATCGCCATGTTTGAACAGGAATGAATTTTGGATAGATTATAATGTCAGTTTGGTGTTCAGTTCAGTTCAATTTTTTCTATTTTTATTTTTTATTGGCATTTGAAAGCTGTTCTGAGCATTCAAACTGTATATACTGGTCCTTCAAACATCATTATCGATTCATTTTTCAGCTTTCCATCGGATTTTCTCTCCTCGTTTCTAAAAAATAGAGTAGAAGTTATTAAAAATTATTGCAACATATTTGTAGTAAGGACAGATTTAGGATCTGCCCCAAAATGTCACTGCGCTTGAAATTAAACCTTTAGATACCTAAAAGAGAAATTCTCTATTGGTCAGTGACACCTTGTTTTTGAAAAAAAATTTGGAAATACGAATATATTTAATAAGAATGAAACCTCTACTCATCTTTGTGGACGTTTCGGGAACGAATCTGCTCCCGTTCTCAACACAATCAAAATATTTTTCTCTTCGTAAAATGTTTCAATGTTTTCGATTTTGACACTGAAAAGTGACAATTTGGTGGACGGAGGAATTCTGGTTACAAGGTGTTTTTATTGATTGATTTCGAATTTTCCATTTTCATATTCAAGTTTCAGAAGTGGATGCCAAGTTCTATCTATATCAACTGAACAAGAAGCAATATTATTGTCTCCGTTCAGGAGAATGCAAGCAGACTCTTTGATTTTCCGTTTTTGGTTGTTGTCTTCTTTTCCTATGATCTTAATATTACCCCAATCGGCCATATGTTGTCCATTTTCAGTAAGGATATGTTCAGCTAATTTTGATTTGTCAGTATATCTTTTCTTTATATTGTTCTTATGCTCTTTCATCCTTACTGATAGAGGCCTGCTGGTTTCACCGGTATAATATTTTCCACAAACACATGGTATACTGTTAATACAATTTTTTGATGATTGTTCTTTATTTCTCGGTTTTGTATGAGTCAAAATCGATCTCATTGTATTTTCTGTCTTAAACACTGTTTTCACTCGAAACTTGTCACCAACACGTTTAATTTTTTCAGATATTCCGGGAATGTATGGGATTACATTTGTTATCAATGTTGGTTGTCTTTGTGTTTGTCGTATATTCTGTCTGTTCTCAATTTGGTGTATTGTTTTATCAATGAAATGTATCCGAAGCATTTTTTTGTGTTTGTTGTATATTCTGTCTGTTCTCAATTTGGTGTATTGTTTTTATCAATGAAGAACTTACAGACAGTATCATCATCGATATCAAAGTTGAATCACATGTCACAGTTACCAATACAAGTAGAGCGAAGTACTTAAAAATGAAGTATCAAAGTGAAACATTATTCACTTAAGGAAACAGTCATCAAAAGAAATGGCACTAAGGTTCCAGTTCCTCTCCTCAGGTAATCGCATTGAAATTCATCGATGAAGGAAATGTGAAGATTGATTCTCGATCACCACTGAGTATCTCCATATATGAGTTCAATTCTCTTTCATATTCGCACTTCAGTATTTATCATGACCCTTGAATCTATTCACCAAACGATCACAATTTTTCTGTATAGCTTGCAATGACTATAGATTTCTTCGTTCTGAGATCTGATTGATGGAACCAGAGATCAACCCAGTCGCAATGAAATACAGTGACCATAATATATAGATATACGTATGATGTTTTCATTCCTTCGAAGGCACGTTTCTGAACAATCGAAAAGTAGTCCAACCACATCTTCTCTACTTCGTTATACGACCTATGCTTCGGATTCCAGCTTCTTGGAATATGAAGAAACCTGAACTATTGATATAAATCGAATATAAAACCATATTAAACCTGAAACCTCATTTCACACCATTTTCGCTCTAACGTAAGGTGGATTGAACAGAATTACCTAATTATTTCGGCTTATGATATGCCACTCCAATGCGATAACAAGCTGCATGACACATGAATTTGATGATCCAGCTATAAATAAGTCAATCGCCGAGTTTAAGACCAGATTTTATGATTTGATTTGTGTTCGCGGACATTTATATGGCCAGTAAACCATCTCCTTTTATATACTGTATAGCTAAATTGAGTCTAATCATCAAGATGGACATTCTTGATTTTAACTCTGATAATAAAATGAAAGTGACTAGATATATCCCATCTGGGAGTGTGATTGGATAATGGAGAAAGCATTAATGGATCCGTTAACATACATACACACTGAAAATCTTCTAAGGAAATACATCCGATGGAGAGGAGAGGAATGATACTGCATGTCTCCACAACGTGTTATGCAAATGTATGTGTGAACCTAGAGGATGTATAAACTGGTCATGATGCTCAGTGCTCAGAATATGAAATGGTCTTAGTTAATCTCAGATCTTAGTACCCACAGGTTCTTCGCTCTGCTTCCTTCACCACCCTGAGTTCCATCAGATATCAAGATTGTTGTTTTTTTCAGGTCCAGGATATTGGGGTCTCATGAACCCGCAATGGAACATGTGTTCGAAAGGCCGAAGGCAATCTCCAATCAACGTAGAGCCTGATAAGCTATTGTATGATCCCTACTTGAGGCACATACATATAGATAAGCATAAGGTGAGTTTGCATCCCTTATACATTAGTCCTTGATGAGAACAATGAAACTGTTGAAAAAGTAGAGTCTCCAATAGGATTGACAGTGAGTGCATGAAGTTTGCACCTTGCAATTTGAAGTTCGCATCTTTTGAGCAATCGAAGATGATAAAGAATGTTATATGAATGAGAGCTCAAACCTGCAATTCGAAAAATAGGCTCGATCTTATAGGGCGATCGCATGATATTTGATTTGATTTGATGACATTCAACAACAACAACAACAATATTCATACAATCCTCACCGATTTCCGATTCCTTCTCCCGAATGAAGTAGATGCAAAATATCCTCTGAATCGGTTGATATGTATGATAGGTCTCCGTCCGCAGGGAATGGTACCAATGATGTGATAACTATAACAACTGATAACTCTTCATTTTTCACATTTGGCTAGTATGTTATATGAATGAGAGCTCAAACCTGCAATTTGAAAAATAGGCTCGATCTTATAGGGCGATCGCATGATATTTGATTTGATTTGATGACATTCAACAACAACAACAACAATATTCATACAATCCTCACCGATTTCCGATTCCTTCTCCCGAAGGAAGTAGATGCAAAATATCCTCTGAATCGGTTGATATGTATGATAGGTCTCCGTCCGCAAGGAATGGTACCAATGATGTGATAACTATAACAACTGATAACTCTTCATTTTTCACATTTGGCTAGTATAACTACTCTTATTTCCGTCCTCGGACTGCGTTGAATTCCATAAACCACATTGTTGATCCTCTTCACAAAGTCATACCTCCCAAGACTCTGTTAGCTGTGGACTAGTGCCTTTCATTCTCCGCGCATTATTCAATCGAACACGTTCTCCGTCAGAAATTCATCGTGAATTCGCTTGGAGGTCAATGGCTGAACTCAGTTCCTTCCTGACAGTTTCGTATATCTTCAATAAACTATCTCGTAATTTATTCTGGATTTCCCTCCCAAAGAGAAGTTGCTAGAGTGAGCTTATTCAAATCATTGATAGTCACCATCAGAAATGAAGGATGATTCCTATTTCAACCTCTTTGCCACCATCCTTTCACGTCGTAAGCATGATGAAATAAGACTGGTGCACGCATTCCTATCAAATGCAGTGTTGAAAATTTGAATCAAATCAAAATTGAGTCAGTAGTTTTCCTGAAGAGGGCACTTCTATCCGACTGAATTTAGGATGACTAAACTGAAAACAGTCAAACTGATCAGTTTCATCAGACTTGCAATGAAATGCTGATTGGTTGAAACAAGTCCATATCCAGTGCATGGCATGTCTATTTTCTAACGAGAAATTATGAATTCGAAATGTTGTTGGAAGTAGGACCAAAAAACATCTATTTTCATATTTCAGAGAATAAAGAATAATATTCATATCACCAAGATACAAATAACACCATCTTGATATAGAGAAGTATCAGCGACATTGATTATTCATTTGCTGAAAATTGGAAAAAATGAAGGAGACTCACTGGAAGCATCCTCAAGTATTTTTCAATACGATAGTGATGTGACCACGAGAATGTGACTTCGCGATTTTTACTTCATGAAATTCGAATCAAAATCATTGAACTATTGTTCCAAGAGATTGTTGAGAAATATGAGGGTATCAAATGGTTAGCCTTGACATTGGAAGATGTTTTGTTCTTTCATATCTCCAGAAACGTTGTTGACAGTGAACTGTCAATTGTCAAATCGAGTCTTTCGCATTCTGAATCACCAAGATGGCGCCAAGCAGTCATTCGGACACTTTGAGCTGCAAATATGTAGCTTTTGCCTCACTTGAAGTTCTCAAATTTGGCGCTGATTTTGCTGATAGTTTGTCCCACAAAAATCCGTGTCAGCCAGTTTCTACAGAAATCTATACAAATTATTGCCACTTTGCATTTCGATCTCCTCCGCATCAATCCATCAACCTTCACACAATTTTCCTTGTCCGTATTTTGCCATAGCTCTGGGGAAAAAGCCCGATTGTGAACTCCGCATATAATGACCGCGGTCATTAGTGGCGGAGCTCGACCGCAAACGGTATGCAGTCCCTGATTGAATGATAGATGGGACCCGGTTGCCGCTCTATTCCCAGTTACTCCATCTTGGCGCCATCATCATTTGTCATATATCAAATATTCAGTGTCGGGTTGGAGATCCTAAGGGAATGCGAGCTGAACAATGCGAGAGAGTTGCCACTGACACTATCATACTATCGTATCAGATGTAAACATGTAACTTGACGTGGTTGCTGGATATTAGCGCATTCTGATATGAAAACATATACATCAGGTGTCATTGTATCGATAGCAGAAACATCAAAATATTCTTCCCAACCTACAATCATCGATCGGAGCCAATTATTGAACATGTCATTTCCATCTCCACAGTCTCGTAGTATTAGGATGCGAAATTCAATATCGGCTACCATAGACTGTATTGCAAACTTCCGAAAGGAAGAGACAAATCACGATCAGTCATTATTGTCATATTATATCAAACACTCAGTGTCGGGTTGAGGAACCTGAGGAAGTGCGAGCTGAGCAATGCAAGGGAGTTGCCACTGCCACTATCAAATCATCGTATCATAGTGAACATGTAACTTGACTTAGTAGTAGTAGTGAATATTAAGTTTCATTGTATCAATACCAGAAGCATCGAAACATTTTTCTCAACCTACAATCATCTATCATCATGTCATGTCATGTCATCATGTACCTGAATCATCAGTCGAAGCCAATGATTGAACATGAATTCTTCAAAATTTTTTATTGTGTGGTAATCTCATGCTGCGAAGCTACATTTCACAAACTGTTGCAAAATTTCAAAAGAAGAGGCAGATCATGACAGATAAAGATACCTCGAATATAGAAAGACTTTGCTGATATGGTTCATGTGAAGAGATGTAATGGAAGTTCTGAACATTTCTCAAAATGAAATAGAAGGAAGTTGAATTCACACTACATTGATAACCAAGAACTATGAACATGATGTTATTGCAGATGCATAGATAGTTTTCCAGGGGTGGTACTCATGAGCTGAATTCGGATTTCTTATCCTAATACGTTCCTCTGAGTTCCTATCAGTAGCGTCGACATTAATTTCAACCTCTCTATGAATATTCAATGAATCAAAGTAGACTCAGCCTTTCTCGACCCATTGAAGACCCTTACTATTATTACTTACCGGCATTACAGAAATCATCTGCAGGAGGGTATATATGGTGGGAAATATTTCTTATTCGAAAAAGCAATTATTTTGAAGGAATGATTGGGGCACATTCACAAAGGTCATATTCCACCGACGATAATATCATTCACAGATCAAAAATGAAACCACTTCCATTCTTTCAATTAGTTGAAGAACTGAAACTCAGAAATTGAATCGAATACGGGGTGACCATAGTGACCATTATTAGCTTCTATTTGTTTATATGTTCAGATGGTCATGTTCGAATTCAATTAAACTCAACTTTATACTCAATGCATGTCTGTATATCTATCTACCGATAATCCTCGATAATAAATATCTATGAATAACGAATGAATTGGATTGAATTGAGGATATTCATTTTTCAGGTTAGCGGTATGTTGCACAATACGGGCCAATCTTTAGTCTTCCGCCTTGACAAAGACACCAAGCAACATGTGAACATCTCTGGGGGTCCATTAGCTTACCGATATCAGTTCGAAGAGATTTATATACACTATGGCATCGAGAATCAACAAGGATCCGAACACTATATACATGGATATTCGTTTCCTGCAGAGGTGAGCATGCATAGATTCATTTATTGTGACAATCTGATCGAGTTCGAGTCTGAGTCGCCTCAATAACCTCAACAATATTCGAGTGATTCTATATAACAGCATGTGTGATTGTGATTGGTGGTAGATGAGGTACACAAGTACAATTCTAGAATGACGATAGAACTCTAATGGAATTTGTTATGTTTGTTTTCTGATGGAACGTAGATATCGAGTATATTTCATGGTGATGAATATGCCAGTACTCAAAAAATCACTAATCTGTGGATATCTTCAATCTCTTCTCACCATCTGAATCTGGAAATCTGGTCATTTCGGAATTACTTAGTATTGAATGAAAAACAAATAAATTCACAGTGACTGTTGAAAAGTAGTGATTGAGAGAACAACGACAATTTTTATCACTCATTTTCATCCGATCACCTAATTATGATACATTTGAGCATTTTCATTAATCTCTACTATTCATTAGTATCCCAAGAACAATGATCCCAGCACGCTTCGTGAGTGATATTTGGTGAGAAAAATGTCGATACGTCATTTAAGTTTGCGATGTGTTGCTTTCAGGATATCCAAAAGTAGTGGAAAAAATGGAATGTTTTTTCTCATATTCCATGAAAAAAAAAATAATTCAGCAATGATTTACTGGAAGACGGAACGTAGGATTTCAAATCTGATGGAAACATCTTATAGGAGATGCAAAAGTGGCCATCATCAAGTGACATTTATCATAATGAATTTCTTTGAATATCTATCCTTCCATGAAACATCGGTTCTTACGGATATCTCCGAGAATATTGACATCTGAAATTTTGAAAGGTTTGCCTTCGAATCATTACTGAGAAGTGGAAACGAGATCATATTCACTCATCATTGAAAACTGGGTTCATAGTGAAACAACAAAAAGTTATCAAGGGGATCATAATCTTGTTCGCATCTTGATTCCCATTCTCATCATGTCTGAGATAAAGTCGAAGAATAGAACGAAATATATCTTCAAATTTCTTCAAACTTCAATCATCATCCTAGTGCTCCAGCTCCAGTTTTGTTTCTTACTGTCACTCTGTTTTCAAATTGTTTTATGCATTTTATCGAGCTCTATACGGCTTCACCTAGAATTGGGTTGTATTCGTGAAAAGATCCATCCATCCAGTCGTCCTACTGAAAAACGAGTTTCCCAAATCTCATTTGGGATAGTAAAAAGTGTAGTCGATTCGGAGATAACTTCATTCACTCGTACACTCTCCAATTTTTATACGTGTCGTGATTTTATTATAAACGGCATTACTCTAACATGAGTGTCAGCTTTCCTCAAGGAAAAGTGATTCAACTGTGATAACATGAAGTCTTTTCCCTCATGTTTTGATCCATCGGAAATATTGACGCCAAAGGCTATCACAAACGAGATGAAAGTAATATAACAGTGACAGCTGGAAGTCTCAGAATGAAAGTTGGACACCATCTCAGATTTCCTGGAAAATCTATCCTTTCAATGAATATCTATGGATATACATGTGATAAGAATTGGAATTCGATGAAAACTGATGAGAGCGTTTTGACTTTCCATTTGACATAGATATATGGTCGTGATAAGTGTGTACCCCATTATGAATCGTGTTATTGGACGACTCGAGTTGCATGAAATTTTCTAACAGAAAGTTTCACTTTCACAGTTTCAATTTCGAGCTAGTGTTTCCGGATTCATGTTACCATTATTGATGAAGAACAATTCACAATCACTATCAACAGGATTTACTACTGTTCGGGACTCTGTTCTTTATTTTATTTGTCTATTCCAACTTTTGAGAAAACCAGGAGTTGTAAATCTCTGTCTTTATTCCGTTAGAGAAAAAACTCGTCAATCTCATTTTTTATTAACAACTGAACTCTCCTTGTGTATATCGAAACCATCACAACATGATTATGACATCAATCGAAATCATTAGAATGATGTATACAAAGTAAATGAATATACAAAGTGATACAAATCAAAAATTAAACAGACTATTCCTCAACAACTACGTTATCGTAAATATTAACAGAGTCTGCTAAACTTCCAGCTCTTCTTCAGCCAATTCATTTCCTTCGATACCTGATATTACATTTTTGTCTCATTCAAACTATCTAACTGTGACGACAACATTTCCGATTGCTCCGTACTTTATGTATTCACTGTATATAGTTGGTGACTCAGATCGAATATCAAGGCTTTTGTTGTTTTATTGGATGTGATTGACGAAACTCAATCATCTAGTACCGACAATACATGAAAGACTTGATTCCTCACGAACCTGAAAGCAATATCGATGACATTTTTCTTCTCTTTTCAAAAGCACACACTGCCAAACGAGTGCTCTCAAGATCTCTTCTCTTGTTAGACTCCCTCGAAGTTTCATCAGATATACGTGTCATATTGTGGAAATCCTTTCTCATTAGATTAGAATATACGACAAAAATGAGCCTCGACAACTTCTAGCCGAGTATCAGGCGAAAAGAGCTTTACGGGCGAGAAATTCTTGTGATAAAAGAAATCCTCATTCATACTGACAGCGATAAAAGAGTTCCAAGTATATGGATCATGATGGTGGTTTTGCGTAGTGGAAAGTTTTACCCTATTACTGATTTTTTTTCCCAATCTGAAACACATAATATGATCTACGAGGTACTGTGACCACTGTTGAACGAATATGCTTGATACTTCTTTTGTTAGGAATACATCCAGTAATGATATCCCACCGGAGGAGAAGCTCTTGTAACACTATAATCTAGTTGATTCTCATTGCATGAAGATGTGATCCATGATACTAGCATTACAGGAATTAATTATCAAGACATTCCTCCGATGTTGAAAAGTTTGGAATGATCTAGTCATCCATTGAGTCATTGGTGAACCTAATCGTCTTTTACTGACATGACCAACTGCAACATGATACTCTGTTTCGTCGTTACTACTATTGGTGCACTGGATCAGAATTGTTATTGCTACTACTCTCTTCAGTTGCTGGAGCAAGCCTCTGAAGCACTTGAAAGGCTTTCACGAGTTTTGGAGATGAGGAACAACAGTTGATACCAACCACTGTGGTAATTGGGTCAGTATATGGTCGCTGAATGATCGCTGGCTGACATCATTAGCGAAAGTGAAGACTAAGTTGGTGCTCAAAAGCAGGAAATTATTGATGTGTAAGTGGGATATTGAGGATAGAACCCTGTGGTATCCCTTCAGTGTGTCAACGGAAGGAAAACTATAGGAAGTTGGGTGGAAAGAATATCAATCAATTAGTCGATGAGAGAGGAAATACGTACTATTTTTCATTCACGCGCAGGTTCAGAGTTAGTTATTTGGATGGAAGGCCTAATTTTTCATCAATCACAAAAGATATGTCAAGATTCACATTTTCCTGATATCCAGATCTATCAAGTACTTGATGCGTTCTACTGGTTGTTTGATATACTTCCGATCTCTTGGTGGTCGATTGATTCATTCTGGTCAGCCAGGTTCCAAAGCGCAGACACTAAATCCTTTTGCCTTATCGTGTTCTCAGTCATTCTGGAGACAATTAAACTGGTTCGTTGCCTCTTTACCATTTTTTTCTTGGAAAGGCCCGCTGTTGAAAGTTGTAGTAGTATTCTCCCACACAGAGGAAAATTATAGTATCCCTAACAAAAATTCTTGTTAGTATAGGCACAACCAGATTTTCTCGTTACTCTAACAATTTTTTATGGTTACCTTGACGATATTCTGGTTATTAAAACGATGAAACATTGTGAGGATAACAATATCATATGGTTGTGCCTATACTTACCAGACAGTTTTTTGAGAGAAGAAGGTCGGATCTCCAGCGTGTTTTTGCCTTTTACTCCAGTATAATATGAGAGGCCGTATCACTCTCTTCATTGCATAGCCTATGAATTCGTTCTTTCGTGTTTATGCCCATCCGATGTTGGTGTTTCTTCGGGGGCAGAGAACAGTTATAAGTCCTGTCACCTCTTTGATCTGACTCCTGTTCAAACTCAGGATGTCATTATCCACTATCTCAAATAGATCAGATTTCATTAGATCTAATGTCATTTCAACTGATCCGAATTACCCTTAGTTCTCTGGTTACAAGCTGCACCTGATCAATTTCATGTGCCTTGAGGCATTCAACTGCAGGTTCTGGTCGTAATTAACCACCCAGATGAATCATTCTGACTTCGATAATTATATTCTCACTCATTCTCAGTTCAAATAAACTCTGCAAGGGTTTGATGATCAAGTAGTATCTATTATTGTTCTCATGAAAAACATCTTCTTTCCTTTCGAACAGGACGGGAGTTCAGATCTAGAAAAGTTACTCACTATCCACATTAAACTATGAGAATGTTTTTCGTGAGCTCACCCATCCGGCTGGACATTTTCCCTCAATTTTTATTGTAACCTCAATCACTTCCATCCCATCTGCTGGATGATATTCTCTAGGTGAATGCTCACCAATTATATTTTTATAAAGGACCATTTTCCTTCTTGTTCACATCTATTATATAGAGACCGCTCAGAATCTGAAGAATCAAATTGTCACGCTGTCAACGTTGGAAACGAATGGAACCAGAAAATGGTTTCGAGAGTGCCATGAGAAGTGAATAATTCATAAACGACGATACAGTAGACCCTCTTCCTCGTGTGACATTCAGAGATTCGTTCGAAAAAAACATTCACCGTGCGTGAACACTGAAACGTATATCACCGGTTTATTCTATTTCTCTTGTTTTGTCTCAAATTCGATCGACGAAAAACTGTCAGAACAAGAAATTTGTTCGCTTATTGCATCAAATGGAGAACGAAATGTTTCGGGATGACATGAAAGTACGAAGGATGTGAATTGAATTGGTGAATTATAAAAATGAATTTGAGGATATGGTGAAAAACACAAATCAATGACAGCAGTGCCGATGAAAACCACTTGGATGATTTGAAAATGACGTCTGCCTGAGGTTCTATTTTTGGAATGAAATCAATATACCTAGAGGTCTTTCATGCTCACTTGAGAAATTCGACATTGCGTCAAATGATCCGGCCTTGTCGGTATTGATGAGGTATATGTTTAGGATTCGACTATCAGGCATATTAATTTTCCCTATTTCCCAAATCAAATTCAAAATGCGAACTGATGGTAATTCAGCTGCAGAAGTTACAGAAATAACATCTCCAAGGATTTCCAATCAATAAGTATGTTTGAGATGAGTAACCAACCATACTTTCCATAGGTGAATGTATGCCCTTAATCGGTTTGTTCGACTGGAATATTCAGATTTGATCAAGGAAAAACAATATCGAATATCATTCCTGTTGATTCGTTGTGATTGCTGAAAGAAGGTGATATGCTGAAATTGATCATGAGGTGGTTCAATCATTCCTCACCATCGATCGTCTTCGCTCAAAATGAATCCAATTTTGATGAATATGTTCTATAAAGACATGATGCCACTTTCAAAGATTGAATTTTCAGCAAGCATTTTTTTTTGATCAATCATATCATCACGATCAATCATATTCATAACCATAACCAGACCAGTTGTGTGTAATCTTCAGTTGGTTTCCTTTCTCAGGTTTTCTCCGCATCACATAGGATAATCCTACAAAAAACCTACTACCTACCTTTTAGCTGTAATCGTTTCAATACACCATCATTTGATAGACTCACAATTACTACAATGGGACAACAGTATTTGATTCTACCTGAAAAAAATGTTAAATATCTGGGAGTAATAATAGACACGAATCTCAAATGGGATTCTCATATTGATTATGTCTGTAATAAGTTACGCATGATCCTTTACAAGTTCAAATATCTGAAAGATATATTACCTCTCCATCAGCTTAAAGTGTTATACCATGCATTAGTTGAGAGCCACTTGTGATATTGTATAGTAGGATGGGGAGGGGCATTGAAAACTCACATTCCTCCTCTGGAAGTACTGCAAAAAAGGTTCCTCAAACTGATTATGTCCAAAGATTACAAATATCCATCTGAAACACTATTTCGTGAAGCATATGTATTCGATATCCGTCAACTTTTTTATAATGATATCAATATGAAATACCATCGAGAAAAACATATCAGTTCAAACATACCCACTCATAAATATCAAACTCGGAAAAAAACACCATCAAAAAATCCCACAAATGCAAGAATCTATTGGCCAGCGGCCATACTACTATATGGCCCCAAAAATGTATAACTCCATACCCCTCGTTATACAAAAAATCGATGATTTGAGATTATATAACAAAGAGTTGAAGATCTTCATTCACAACCAACCCAGGAAAAAAATTGCCGACCTGATAATGTGATTTTTATTTTCAAAACTTCATATTACTGAATTCTGGTAACATTCTGAAATGTCTTGTTTAGTCTAGTTATATTTATGCATACATGTCTATACTCTTTGATTTGAATTAACTGTTCTTATTCATCTGATTTTACTTGAATTTCAAATCCTCAGTTCATATACATGGTGAGTCAAAAATGTGTACCGAGCTTTCTGGGGGTGATAGAACATTGAAGAATAAGTGCAGTTTGATGATCAAACTCATGGCCCAAAATGCATATTAAGGGAGATATATCCTTCCAAAGTTGATAAAATTAAAATAATTTCTCCGCATAACTTCTGAACGATGAAAGCCACCCGATTGAAATTTTGTGCATGAATGTATGTTGTCAAAATACATTTTTTCGTCACACTTCCACATTTCTGATATTGTTATAAAGGGTGTTTTCAGAGGGTGTCATGATTTTTTGTAGAAAACTTTTTTCCCTGTCTTATTTTCGGTGAAAAAACAAGAGCATTCGATGGAGCAAAGAAAATTACATGAAAAAGGTACTCTTATTCAAATACAAAAAATTGAGCCGTTCGTGAGATATTTGAGTTTTTGTAGCTACATGATATCAGCAGATTGATTTTATTCATCGCGAGATTCATCGGTAACAATATTTTAGCAGGCCATGATGAATAATTTTGTTCTCAATTTTGACGTTCATGTCATAAACATTCGAGTCAACATTGTTGTAGTCGATTTGTTCGTGTGGTTTTTCTGTGTCATTTATCACTGCGATTATCAACTGAGATTTTAAGGAATATGGCAGGTTATTCGTTCTCTAAACAAACTGATATGCTTCTAATGCTTAGCGAGTGCTTCGGAAATGCAAATGCTGCTGAAATATCGTTATACCGATGAATCTCGCGATGAATAAAATCAATCTGCTGATATCATGTAACTACAAAAACTCAAATATCTCACTAACGGCTCGATTTTTTGTATTTGAATAAGAGTACCTTTTTCATGTAATTTTCTTCCCTCCATCGAATGCTCCTGTTTTTTCACCGAAAATAAGACAGGGAAAAAAGTTTTCTACAAAAAATCATGACTCACCCTCTGAAAACACCCTTTATAACAATATCAGAAATTTGGAAGTGTGACGAAAAAATGTATTTTGACAACATACATTAATGCACAAAATTTCAATCGGGTGGCTTTCATCGTTCAGAAGTTATGCGGAGAAATTATTTTGATTTTATCAACTTTGGAAGGATATATCTCCCTTAATATGCATTTTGAGCCATGAGTTTAATCATCAAACTACACTTATTATTCAATGTTCTATCACCCCCAGAAAGCTCGATACATATTTTTGACTCACCCTGTATATTATTATTAGTATAGGTTATTGTCTTATATTTCTAGTTTGATATTTTTAATGTATATTTCGAAACAAGTGTGTTTCACACTTATCGATTCGTCTGATATATATTCATCATTGTTTATGTACCTATCTTTTATTTGATTCGAATAATTATCTATTATCATTATTATTATTATTATTTTAATCACATGTGCGAATGTGGAAATCAAGATCTAAGAGACTAATCATTTATGGTCTCACAGAATTATTTCACGGCACGGCAGACATCAATAGAGGGCCAGAAAAATATCATTCACTCACTTCACTGTACAGCTGTACGTAACATCATTATCACATTCATTCTCAAAATGTTGTACAACGCGTATGAATAATAATGGAAGTTACTTTGTATTTTCGTGGTAAAATTCTGGCACAATTCATTCATCAATGGAAATTTCATTTACAACTAACAGTGCATCAATACTGTACAGTGCAAAGATGTGACCTCATTTCCGAGAAATGGAGGATGAACGTTAGAATGAATGTTAGATCCTGCACACTTCAATCTTCCAGGAAATTGACTCTCTCCTTCACAAGAGGATCGACATGAAATCTTATTCGCCAAATTGGATTAGTTTATACAAGCTCTCCGGATACCCCGAAATGATCATGAAAAATGTCGAATAGCCGAAATAAAATTCTCTATGAGTCAAAGTCTCGTTTGATACACAATCGCTGCTACATTGGCTGAAAGTCGAACTCATGGGATATTCAATATCATTTGGGAAAGAAGGCTGAGTAGCAAAGTCGATATCTTGAAGCACTGCATACAAGCTGCTCATGTTCTAATCTATCCAAGCGATCTAACTCTCATGACTCGTCATTTTCTGTCCATTTGATTTCAGATACCAACATGATAAAAGCACAGGATATTTTTCCCTATGACTATGATATATCAGATCACAACAACAACAAAGTCAAATTCTATCCAAGTGGTGAAGAATAAATGTTCAATTTTTCCAACAAAATATATCCGAACAAGTCTTATACTACTTACATACCACTATGTAGTAGTTATCATAAATTTTAGATAGTTATTGGAACGTTACCATATCTTGAATATCTTGCCTGATCCCTGAGGTGATGTAAGGATATTTATTGCTGTGTAAAAATATACATATTTATATAGAATAGAGCAATGAAGCAATATTCTGCACATACAATATTTTGAAAAAAAATGTGGCTCATGATCGGTCATTCAACAGATTGCATGGTGTTGATGAAAGTATTCACAACCGATTTTTGTTTGATTCCAATCCAACCAAGACTCTTGGTAAACTTTTACCATCAATGGTTCTGTGACGAAACAAGTGCAGGAGCATCCTAATTCATTCCAGCATCCAGCAACTATTCGAGTAGGGTTTTCATCTCTCCTTTATCTTCTATTCATCCGTTCGATCATGAGATGTGGGTTATTCGTTTGGAATAGTATCCATCCATTATTTCGAAGAAAATACCATTTTTTGATCTGAGCGATCAATACTTTCATTTTCATCAATGTATTCTTCTTCTCCTTCTATCTTCTGCTATAGTTTCTCCTATCCATCAGGTTCCAGCAGATTCAAAGGTATCTTCACCATTGCAGGTGCCTATTCATTTATATGTTGTTCATCATTCGGTCTTCTCTCAACGTTATTATCGTTATATTCAAAATCATCATCATATATATTATTATCTTTGTTTCGATTCTTATTCTTATTCGATTTCGATTCTCCTACCACTCTCAGGTTCATCTTGGGATGACCTGTTGAACTTGAATCCCATGGTGATTTCAATTTCGAAAAGTATCCGTCCACCAAATCTCACTCTCAACGGTTGAAAAATGAAGAGAGAAAGGGAGAGAGGAATTGCTTACCTTTCTGGAGGGGAGGGGGAGAGCTCTCTTCGCGATAGAATCTGAGAGTGTCAGCTCATGTTTGGTTCCTGAACTCCAAACACTCAAACAGTATTCCAAGACAGGTCAATCTTCTGCTCTGAAGATCATGAGGAGCTGCTGAAGTGTGAAGTACCCTTTTTCGAAACAAAAAAACAAGTTTCTGGAGTTCTCAGCAATGGACTCCACATGGTCTCCCCATGAGAAAGCGGTGTTGGTGGAGATAACAAGCATGGTTAATATTGACGCATTGTGCGATTCGCCTTCCTGGCGAATATACAAGTTTTTGGAGTCTCTGGGCATCCCAATTTTTTTGGATTTCGAATTGAATTTCCAATAATCCAGATATCCAATAATCAATGTAGGAAAATGAGCAATTCGCACATAGAAATCTTTCAAAATCGTCAAATCTAAAGCGCGATTTTGACACTATTCATTCACCAATTATGATGAAATCCTAACTTACAGTGAGAGACTTCTCTCATAGAAGAAGATCTGTTCGAAGAATCCAATGGCATTTAGCTGACGAAATCAAATTTTGAGGTAAGATCTACTTCAGACTTCTGTTTTGGCGAGCAGTGTGTTCAATGCAGAAGGCGGTAGCTTCTGGAAAGAGGACTCTGAGCTGCCATTCGTCTTGAAGGATACAAGCGTCTCTTATTGAATTCCCTGAAAAGTCGTTGGCCTGATGGACTGGGATATGTATCTATCCTGTGTTATTACTTTATTCCTCTATCGATTCGGATTCCGCTTTTGTGAACCTCTCGCTACATACACACACATCCATATTCTATTCATTCGCCTGGAGACATCCAAACAAAACTCATAAATATTAGATTCGAGTCTTCGACAATTTCCCAAATGCATTTATTCCAAGAAGTTTTGCAGTCTTTTGTAGACCAGAGACCAGATGCTAAAGAAAGAGTCACTTTCATATCGGAAATAGGAAGAATCAATCACGAATCGTTATATAATGTGATACCTAGGAATTTCTTTTCTCGATGTAGATCATTTCAGAAATTATGTGAAAAATTCCATATCTCCATAAGAGAGGAGATAACTACTCAAAGTCCGTCATTTTTGAGACTCCAAATATATGAAAAATTATATAGAGATCGATTGTTTTCTCATAGCGAACATAAGTCTGGATGAGGTAGCTGAATCTCAAATTTTGAGCCTGGAAGACAATCAATTGTCTTCTTGTAAAACGATGAAATTTTCACTCATATACTAGCATCTTAATTCTTCATGCATATTTCCTCCTGTCACGAACAACGAACGAAGAAAATCATCTAGTGCTGTTCCAATTGCATCTGATAGAACACTGGTTCTCTGTATTTCATCATTCGGAACTTTTCTCCATCTCTCTTGGTTTTTTGAACTTCTGTGCATATCTTTGATTCATTACACTATACTCATGTTATATAAGGGTGAGAAAACTGTCACCCAATATCAATATTCATCCCCTCATCTCGAAATATTCTACGAAATACCCAATTTTTCTCGTTGCATACAATACTGTTAATATGTACACCGGAATATCAAGAAGGAATCTCTCCTAGTGCAGTACACTATTCCCATGTCATAGAAAAATGGAAGGAAATTCACCCCGTTGTCATTATTTATCTCTTCATCTCAGCGAAACTTTTTTCCGTTACAGACAAGAACCCTCTAAATTTTCCATTATCCCGGTTGTGCCTATATACATTTCCCGTTCTTCACTGCATAGAAAAAACATCTTGATATTCAGGACGACGTATAAATATGATCCCATCTCTGTCCACATATCATCCACTGCATTCCACTTCTGAAAATGTTTCAGGAAATTGGAAAACATCCCTCGCGTTCGCGGCCAATATTGTAAATGGAGTAAATGGATTCATTCCGAGTAGTTTGTTCAAAGTTCCCATCGAAGCCGTACATAAATGCCCGAAATGTAGGGCCGAAACTTTATTTTCATGCCTACGTTTGAGGAACGCTTAGAGGGAAGTCGACCTTATCAGGCAGTTTGATGGAGAGATGATGCTCACTCTTACCATGTTATGTTGAATCAATTTATTTCGCAAAGAGTAAGATACCCTTCAGAGATGCATCCCTGAGCTTGCGGATGATTATCCAGTTCAAAGATATGACATTACTTATTATCTACTAGATGCACCCTTGTCCCATCGACTTGTGAGGGGCATTGAAACGGACATAAGAAAAAGAAAGAGCTATCGATTTGCCTGGATGTGCAACAAAGAGAGGTGTAACAATTTTGCTTACAGTCAGATGATCACTGCTGGTTGCCTCTCTCTCGTTTGCTGTTTTCATTGTTTGGATTCCTTAGGATTATTCACCATTTTCAAATATCAAGACTGGAAAAGTGAAAGTGAGTCTGTTCTATTTTTTCACACCAATGGATCAATACACTTCGATCAACGATAGATTTGGTTGAATAATCTTCCAACCACTATTAACTCGTTTCGAATGGGAATAACTGAAAATGTCGTATTTCTCAATGAGGGGATATTACATGGCGATCCTGCCAGGAGACACGTTTGAGAAAATGAAGAGCTATAAATGATAATCATCTGGTCATCAATTCAATGGGCAAAACACGTTCACTAGCAAAGGAGAGAACAACAATCATGTAGGACAGTTCGATTGATTCAATGCTTAACTGATTACAATGGCTTATGGTTGTTTCAGAGTTGAACTCGGAATGTTCTCTGCAATCTACAATAACTATTCGATAATCTAATCTCTACTATGAACAATAAATTGATGAATATCCTAACTTTCCTAATACTTACGGAAGACTTGGACTGTTTCGAAATGGTACCACTGGAACAATTGAGCAATATACAGGGTGAGTCAAAAATGTGTACCGAGCTTTCTGGGGGTGATAGAACATTGAAAAATAAGTGTAGTTTGATGATTAAACTCATGGCCCAAAATGCATATTAAGGGAGATATATCCTTCCAAAGTTGATAAAATTAAAATAATTTCTTCGCATAACTTCTGAACGATGAAAGCCACCCGATTGAAATTTTGTGCATGAATGTATGTTGTCAAAATACATTTTTTCGTCACACTTCCACATTTCTGATATTGTTATAAAGGGTGTTTCCAGAGGGTGAGTCATGATTTTTTGTAGAAAGCTTTTTTCCCTGTATTATTTTCGGTGAAAAAACAGAAGCATTCGATTGAGCGAAGAAAATTACATGAAAAAGGTACTCTTATTCAAATACAAAAAATTGAGCCGTTCGTGAGATATTTGAGTTTTTGTAGTTAGATGATATCAGCACATTGATTTTATTCATCGCGAGATTCATCGGTAACGATATTTTAGCAGGCCATGATGAATAATTTTGTTCTCAATTTTGACGTTCATGTCATCAACATTCGAGTCAACATTGTTGTAGTCGATTTGTTCGTGTGGTTTTTGTGTCATTTATCACTGCGATTATCAACTGAGATTTTAAGAAATATGGCAGGTTATTCGTTCTCTGAACAAACTGATTAGCTTCTAATGCTTGGCGGGTGCTTCGGAAATGCAAATGCTGCTGAAATATCGTTATACCGATGAATCTCGCGATGAATAAAATCAATCTGCTGATATCATGTAACTACAAAAACTCAAATATCTCACGAACAGCTCAATTTTTTGTATTTGAATAAGAGTACCTTTCTCATGTAATTTTCTTCGCTCCATCGAATGCTCCTGTTTTTTCACCGAAAATAATACAGGGAAAAAAGTTTTCTACAAAAAATCATGACTCACCCTCTGAAAACACCCTTTATAACAATATCAGAAATGTGGAAGTGTGACGAAAAAATGTATTTTGACAACATACATTCATGCACAAAATTTCAATCGGGTGGCTTTCATCGTTCAGAAGTTATGCGGAGAAATTATTTTAATTTTATCAACTTTGGAAGGATTTATCTCCCTTAATATGCATTTTGGGCCATGAGTTCAATCATCAAACTACACTTTTCGGTACACTACTCGGTACACATTTTTGACTCACCCTGTATAATTAACATCCAATACAAGAACGATTTTCAAGAAGAGGACATTAAAGCCTGTCTCGGCGAGATCTTCATTGAACAAATCAGCAAATTGAATAACTGTGATTTTGTATCACTAGCGAATTATTTAAAAATCTTATATCCAAAAATGAAACTCGGTTAGTGTGTCGAGGTTTGATTCCAGCTGACTTCTTCAAGACAATAAACAACAGCGTAGCTGGCTGATTACACAGGGTTTCACAAAATTGTTGGGACACAGCTACCACGTGTAAAAGAGGTCAAAAAAGGTGATTGGACCCGATTTATCTATATGCCACAATGAACCGTTTGTCCGTGAGGAGAGTTCAAAGTTTGACAATAGTGTATTTCAAAGGATCACTCTCCTTCTGGTGATCGAAGAAATCTAAAAGGATAAAAACCACCTCTTTTCCTGTCAAAATCACGACTCACCATCGTTTCCACTACCAACTCAGTGATTCCATCAAACTTGTAATAGGATTATCTGATGTTAGCATCATTTGGGAGAACATTGTTTTCTCTCTAAACTATGCGGTATACGAAATTTTTACAACAGTAATGAAATGAAGATAATTGATCAGTCTTCAAGCTCAAAAAATTCGAGAACCGCATTACTACTTCTAAAAAAGTTCTTAAACAATGTCAGGGGGTGAGGGTGGTTTTAACCCTGTACTTCAGACCCATTGTTTCCAAATTTGTCAAGTCAGTTGGCTTGGAAACGATTCAAAGTGAAAGCATCCGATTGGTTATAAAATAGAAGTGTGAGATTCATAAAGGTACTATTCCGAGTGTTCCATCTCAAAAATTTCAACGTGATTTCATGAAGCTACAATAATCTGAAGCAAGAGCCACCATCGACACTATTTGGGTGAATCCATTCCAGTACTGTTCATTTGCTAGTTTCATTTTGAATAAATATCATAAATTCACTAGGATCGCATTGAAATGTCGCAGGAATTTACTCTACTAGCCGGCCAATACACCATTCTTTTCTGAATTCTCAGATGAATCACTCTGTACATTGAAGAATTTCTGCATATCTACTACAGTTCGAATCCAGAATCTCATAGCTCTTATCGATTAAGTCCGACCCTGTGTTTTTCGTCCTTTCTTCTGTCGCCCAATGACTAATAATTGTCGATGAAACCTCTCTCTGGAGACGTTTTCTCTTCGAATTACAAGCCAGGGATGCCCCGGACCACTAACGGCAAGACGTGCGAGTAATCCTCCCTCAAGATTTTGCCGTTTTCGACATTCTGACGGAAAAGGGGATCTTCGGAAGTGGATCCTTGGAGAATCAGGGGCGTACGAACACATGATCACCTAATGTCTTCCTTAAATAACCTGGTTTCATCCTGCATTTCTTCAAATCAATTGTAGTTTCAGAATCTACTATTCAGCCATACTGTTTCATTCAGAAATACTCAATTGTGATACCGAAAAGAGCTATTATGCGAAAGATTTCAAATGAAAATCATAGGTGGTAGATGAAAGAAAGAGTTTTGCAGGTCGATCCGGATAGCCTCGCCTACTGCTTGCCATGGAAATTTGAGAAAACCTGTGAAACACGTGCTCCGGTCGTGTAACGTACGATATTTTCGTCACGATTGACACTATAATATAGCTCATTCCTCACCTGAGCCCCAGTTTATAAACGCGTTATGAGCTTTTTCATTGAGAGCATTCGATTTCTGCAGTAAATGTTATCGTATATGTTTCCTTCGTGGTCGCTCACATAATATCTTGTGGAATCTTCTTTCAATAATTCAAACAATGATACAAACATATTCTCGATACATGACATTCATCAAATCATCATCTTATGTGGTATTGAGATGAAAAAAAAATTCGTATAATAATTGCAAATTGAGGGATCGGAAAAGAAGTAGGGGAGGCAACTGACGGATGCCTGGTGGGCCCTTTCTGGTCTAAACTAGTGAAACGTTAGTTTTGCAGCGGAAGAATCCTTCAGAAACTGCATAATTCGTGATCAGATGATGAAAAGGAATACAGGGTGTCCCGAAAAGATGCCGACATACTTCGAGGAGTTATAGGGGACATCAAAACAAGCATTTTCGTTCATATAAACATCCGCAAATATTCGCAATTGAGCCGATTGGGCTGTAGAGCAAAAACACAGTGTTTTTTCCTTGGTACCTATTATACTGCAAGATGATTGAATCATTGTTCACTCATTAGTTTTGCTTCATCAACAAAAAATGAATTATGGTTCACAATAATTGTTCAAAATGTTGACTATTTACTTCGATGCAAAGATTGGACCGTCAGGTCAATGACTCGCAAATCCTTCGGAATATTCCAGGAATACCTTCTACATGGGTACAACTCGCCATTATCCTTGCTAACAGATCTTTCTCATTACGAACAGGTGTTCCGTCGACTAAACTTTCCAGATAACCCCAATGAAAGAAGGTATGACTTCATTTTCCCCAATTTTTTTTTCAATTATTCCCAAAAGAAAACGTATTCAATCATTTGCGTATGATTCAAATAGTATTTCTCGCTCCAGAAGCTGAACGGCTCATTTTCGGAAATATATTCATAAAAACAAAAATGATTGTTTCGATGTTCCCTATTTCTCCTTCAAGTTTGTCGGCTGATCTTTTCGGAACCTCTTGTATATCACATGGTTCTCTCCATAGATCTGAAAACACAACTAAACATAGCGAAGTAATTTTGACATCGGAGTGTTCAAGTTTGAATCCAATTCTGAAGTTAGAGAACTTCAGAATTTTGTAAATTCACAAGGTTTGTACGATGAGAAAAATATCAAAGAGATATTGATTTTTCATAAATTTCTTCCGTCATACAAATTCATCTGGCATAAATTGAAACATTCGTTCAGTCCTGGCATGAATAGAAAACATTTCTAGACGATTTGTGTACAATGCCAAGAATAACCTACAAAAAATAGTCAACAAATAGTTTGCTACAACTAATGCCACCTAATATACCTATTCTATATGATGAAATAACAAGGTTGCTCGATAATGCGATATGCAGTAGCCGAAACAGTTATTATGAAAAGGAAATACGGAAAGGGTTCGTTTCATGAATTTTCATTTCCTTCAAGGTCATGCGTCAGTAGAACTTCGCCATAGCATTGAGATCAGCAGAGCGGAATGGATGGTAGTTGAAGAGTTCAAGATCCCCTCGTACTCACTCGTACGAGGCAAATAAAAGTTATTATATCATGGACTTGATTCAGCAAAGAAGGGCTGAAGTATAGTTACGAAAATATAATAGTCTTTTCGAGATACTACCAATTTTAGAGTACAACGTTTCGTTCCCATCATCTATATATTCAATGAAATATTATATAGAAATATATGAAAATGATTATCATATTCACTTTCATTTTTGAACACGAAGGAAACATGAAAACTCAAAGAAAAATGAAATGAATGTTTCGAACATAGTTTGACAATGGGGGTTTTGCAATAAGCCAGTGGCATCCTTAGTGCTAGTTGCTTTGATTACCTCTTATGTTTATTCATCCAGCCAGTTACTCATAGTTCCCATGAGGCCATTGCTTTCTTTGTGTTTATGTCAAAATCTCACCTCGTTGTCGATATAATCTGTCGCCATGCTCACAGACATGGAACTACTATCTATCTACTACTACTAGGTACTCTATCAAACTACGTCACTTGATAGATCTCATCGGTACTCTGATGAGTACGAGGTCATTTACCGAACAATGCAAAGATTCACTCAAGGGGTTGTGTTCAATAAACCTAGTGGAATCAAATACAAAGTACCTCATCATCATCAGGTATTATCTCTGCATTCCTAGGTCAGTAGATATGTATGGAATATCAGATCAGCTCACTGTCATTCATTCAATTCTAACTCTGTCACAAATGATTTTATTTCTTGATTTCTCTATACTGAACCATCCAGTGAGATATCAGCAGAAATATCCTTTTTCAATATTTCGATGATTCCAATCAATATAGACAATCGATATATTTTATTTGATATTATTTATTGACAGATCGCAGGTCTGTGTATTCAGCACTTCGACGTATATCACCTATTTCTGGATGTACAGAAATTATAGTGAAAATGTTATCCAAAGCATTCTGTTGACTTCATCATAATCAATTACATCTCTTTGTATACGAAGCAGCTGCCTCATATCTCTTTTTGTTCCAGATTCAATTGTATGGCTTTAATAAAGAATTATACCACAATATGTCGGAAGCTCAGCACAAATCACAGGGAATCGTTGCCATTTCGCTAATGGTACAGGTGAGTGAATTGAAAAGCGAGATGTGAAAGGTTATCGAGTTAACAGCGGTGGATTCAGCTCAACAATAGCCAAATTAATTGAACAGAAACGAACTAGAAAATTCTCAGTTCAACTGAAGTGTCCTAATTGGAGGTTTCTCCCGTATGTGAAAGATACATACAGTGGCTAGCGCTATTAATACAACTTCTGAACTCATGTAGTGAATTTCTTGTTAGACAGCTGCCACTGATGATAAGAATGATCGCTGTATTTTTGTTCGTGAGTGTCATGGGGAAACACATACATAGATTAGTCAGCTCATGAATTCAAAACTGATTTTCTAGAATAACCAAATTATGTCACCTAACGGATCTTGTTGTCACCCAGTTTATATGCAATCAATTCATTCATCATTGCATTCTGAATCCGCCTCTGTAGGGAGAGAATGAAAGATTCAATTCAATATCGTGTATATGTGAAAAGTTGCCACGAAGCGTGGGTATAGGTGGGAGTATCTGGATGTATGTTGGAGGTATAAAAGGGAATGAAAATTAATTTTCAGTATAAGCTGTTTCATTCATCATCGCCTGAGTATACGACGGTCATACGTTGTGATAGGCTCCCACTCATGGTTCAGTAGCGCGTAAGCATATATTAATAGCAGAAACCATTCATTGATTTTCAGAATTGCAATGGCATATCTTGATATTTGACATTCTTGAAAACTCTCACAATCTATTTATAGCTTTACTGGTCTTCCTCAGCATGTAATGAAATTCTAGAGCTATAATATCAATACAAATTCAATCGAATTCTACGGAATAATTAAATTTCTATAACAAATATTTTCCTTACGGGGTATTATCAGTATCCCCTTCCGTATTCTGCTGCGCATTTTCAATTATATTCCACGTTGAAGGGATTGCAAAACCTACTAGGATTGATGGTGAATCCTTTTTTTGAAGGACGTCGAATCGTTATTCGACCAGTGTTATATCCACGAGAATAACAAAATCTTGTATCACGATGTTCTAGATGTTTGAGTTATGACTGTATAAAGGTGAGATACATGAACTAGTTGAACTCGGCGGACAAAAATTCATTCCAGGAGGAACAATCGCAGCCAATTCAGCAGAGCACTTTCCACGATAGTAGCAGTACACACATTTCTTAGAACATTTCCTCAATTTTGTATATTGTATATGAGATATTCGCGACATGGTTGTGTCAAGACGAAATGTCTGAACCCGAGATCACCCAGATCTCAGTTCACTGAACCAAACTGTTTTAATCGCAGGCTTGGTTGACTGGTTGCTGCTGATATTGGTGCATCGGATAAGAATGGATTCAGGAAAGTTGGTATCAGCAGTATAGAGCCTGATAATGAGTTGGTCTTCATGTGCATCAAAACAGCAATGTACAGGAAAAGTAGCGATGGGACAGAAAAATAAAACACTGTGATAGTCTTGCAGTGGTTTATTTTCTATCCTAGGTGATTCCATCCAAAAAAACATGAAGACATCGATCTCAGAAAGGGCTTTTGATTCCTCAATATCGTGGGGGTGGAAAACCATAGGAAGATATACTGGTCTTTGTCTTTCCATATCCATCTAGAGTTTTGTTGATTATCATTGCCTGGGAATAATTCAAATATGACATTACCAATACTTCATTTCTTGAGGTGATCTCAGTTCCATTCTCATCGTTTTAAAGAAATGAAAGAATGTGCGTAAACTAGAAATCGAGCTGCTGGTCGTCGTTTGCTACTCATGTGGTTCTTTCGGTCGAAAAAACTACGCCAATGCGAGGCAGGAACGTCGTGGTCAGTCCATAAACAACGAGAGAAGGGTCAAATGAACGCTAAACTGTCTCCACAGCGATCCATAAAAAGTAACTGTCCTGAAATAAACACTTTCGCGCAGCACTCTCGCTGAAAATTATTAGTTAATACTGCAGGACGGAAATGGTGCTGACAACCACTAAAACGTTGCTGAAATGTTACTAAAATGTACGTATAATGTTTCCGAAACGTCCAATGATCGCGAAATGTTGGCCAAATTCAAATGAGATTCAATCGGGCGGTCGAGAATTAGTCACATCAGATTGGATACTTCTGATAAAATGAAAATGAAACTTCATGGACAGACTGAATTAGAGGCTTCATTTGGATTGAATGGAAATACAGCGTGAGGTACCCATAATGGAATGGACGAAATAAGTATTTTTGAGTGGAATAATTTTGGATAGAATGGAAGAATTCAATCGATGTTCATATGGACATCTTATCCTCAAATATCGTCATTCCTCTTCCCTGAATGAAAATCAAACATGTTTGTATTTTCCCTACGAAAAATGAACCCAATTCACTCTATTTCAATAATATTATTGAAAAAAATCAACAGTCAACGAACCATCATCAACAAAGCTTCATCTAGAAAAAATAAATGGCTTGAATCCAATATAAATCAGCATATTGCGCAAATCTGAGCGGAAATTATCAAAGAAATATATGAACAAAACCCTTGAAACACTGATTGCACAGCTGATAGGGGAGATCAGTATGGAATTTAGTAACCTGTCACAGGCAGTCGCCCCTAAGGAATTTCAGTATAAGTGGAAGAAATAATTATATTCCAGTTTTCTCATGACGATGGTTCCAATGAACTGAATGAAATTTGTCACGAAACCTGAATTGAGGAAGGATCATGATTTTGTACTTTAGGAGGGTTCAAGGAGAGATGAATTGGTTTCCATTTTTGAATGAACCTGGGCTACATCTGAGCTCAAATATTCGTGAGTATTTTCTAGCCCAAGGCACTTTTCAGCAGCACACAATCACTAATTCAAGTGACACAAAATTCCTGATGTGGAAGCCGGAAGATTTCATCAGAAGAAACACATCATCAACATCATTCTCTCTTACTGATTATTTTCCGATTTCTCTGAAGTCTAGAGCTGCCAAACATATTGCGAGTTGCTGGTCATCTGGAGTGGAGTGGAATCCAAGGAGTGACTTGGTATTCAAACAGGTGTCTGAGTTACTCTCAAATTCAGCAAGAAGTTTCAACAATCCAGAACCATAAGGATCATTAAACTAGTCGTAGGAAATATATTTTCTACGAATGACTTGGGTGGGTTCGACATCCTTATAATGTAAGAATTGATACATCTAGAACCCCGCATCTACTGAGAATGTCTTTGCAGAGAATCACAATAAAACTACTTCAAGATAAGCATTCACCATTGTTTCAGTGCTCGCAATACCTTCATGACATCTACCGTGAAAAAATACATTTCGTTCAAAACAAGGTTGGAATATAATACTAATAGAACGATCGTTACTGATCATTTCTAAATCTGCTGAATGACTTTATGATACAATATTTTCTCATTCCATCAAGCATTCAAGAGTTGCCCACCAAAATATTCATCACATATAAAGATCCAAAGTTTCCAGTTCACGTTTTTTCGATAGACTACGTAATTATGTGAATATTTCCCCCACGGAAAGCTCTCAGAATAATGTAGAATGAATTAATAATCAATCAAATACACGTTCTGATCGATTCGTATTTGTGGTCAGTCCTCAACCCCTATTAAACGATATCCTCTTCCAAAAGGGAAACAGTGGATTAAGCTGAATATCTCATATCATTCTTATGACCAATACGATATTCAAACAAGAAAACTCACAACTGAAGACTTGCAGTAGTTATGGTGTGTGATAAATGCATGTACTGTGTCATTGAAACTTAACTTCAATTTCTCAAAAAAAGATCTTCTGGAAATTCCAGTAGGATGATCTATGCGAACATTACCAGAACGGTTTTTCACTGACTGGGTGCAATACTCAGAAGTGGAAATAGATTTTTTTACGTTACTCCATCCTCAAGAATGCGTGTGTGGCATATGTGTGAGAAAGGATAGAGGCAGAGAAGTGATTTCGGTCACGCGATAGGGAAGGGCTAAGGGTTGGGAGGTCTATCTATATTTATGTCCTGAAATAATATGTTAAATGAGTTCTCGTCACGTTCACAGATTGGCGACATGCCAAATCCCGAGCTGAGGATTATCACCAGCGTATTCAACAAGGTCCAGTACAAAGGTGAGTACAAATTAGATTATTTTGTTTGTTTAAATCCACCAACAACAAGAAAAATAAATGATAATGATAATTCCAACATAGAGATGGTATTAGGAAGGAGAAGCCTGACGGATATATTCTGAAAAGATTATGGATTTCACGCCATTACCGGAATCATGAAAACATCAACAGACTTTCTGAATATATTGTTAATGTGCCAGAAATTTTTCTTCAATTGCAGCTGTGGCAAAATTGCATTGTAGAAAATACTATAACAGATTGAAATGAATCTCCATGATACAAGAATTATGAAATCAAATTTCTGGATCGACGCTTCAAAATTATAATATTACAAAAACTGAAAAAATACTCACACGATATAATGATAATAGTAATATATGATTATATACGATATATACGATATTATACGAATACGAATGTATATATCAAATTAGGTTCCTCAACTGAAAAACTTTGAGACAATAGAAAAAATAATCAAAATTCCCAAAAAATCGAGGAGATGAATCGGAAACTGTTCCCACTCATAACAGACTGTAAAGTATGCATGAAATATAAGTCTGTAGATCTCTATTTTGAAGGTATATCAACTCTAGGAAACTATGTCTATTTCACAAATTTATCAATTTCACGCACCTAGTGCCACTTTTGATCACCTGACAGCACCTATTACTCCCTCATACTATCTCAATTGAAATAATCGATTCTGGCTACGAAGGAATCTTCCTTATCATCATCCAGAAATTTCCAGAAAACGAATAAATGATGAGAAAATAACACTTCTGCAATGAACTTCCATGACGGTGGATTATCAATTTGCAATTATCAAATATCAGTAAGCGAAATCATTACCGCTCATGTAGCTCAAATCAACCAGTAGAAAGAAGAAGTCAGTCCCGAGCCCTATAATTCCATAATTTTTTTGACGTAAATCTCAGGAACGAGAACGAGGTCGACTAAGTATAACATCATCCACATCATTTATTTTTTTATGATTCTCAACCCTTACATAATCTGACCATTGAAAAGTTAGGTTATATTCATCATCTGTCAGGCAAGGTCTGACAAATCACACGCTTTCTCTATGAGTCCTGAAATCAATCGGTGGTCATCTGCATACTAGGGAAGAGAAGAGAATACCTGGTTCAATTAAAGTAGAAAGTTGGCCATTTTTCCACTAGTCACTTGTTAATTGATATTTGTCAATTGTCTGCAGTGACACAGCCATTGAAAACAAGGAGTTCAATTTATAACTGTTCATTCTCAATTGATAAATGTTACTTGATAATTGATAAATGTGGCTGCATAAATCCACCTTAACGAAATTTCTGCTTTTTCATAGTCTACTTGATTCAATCGAATTTTGAAACCCGACTAAGGCCCAAGTTCGACACTAGATGACATCACCTCTGTCGATCTCAAAGATTTTCTTTTAAACTCTTAAGAACATGATTCGAATTTGAAATTCAACTCGAATGCCAATATCGAACCGTCGCTGTCAGATATCCGTCACCATCAGTAAAAGCGGATTTGGCTTCACCGGAAGTTGAAGTTTTCCTTGATGCTTACAACCTCCAAACTTTCAAGAAAAATTCCAACACCTTCATTCTCTCCCAAAATTCCACCGCTGGCTACATTATAGGTTTCCCTTTCGTGTTATCAACAGATATAAAAAAAAGGATCTATGATCTATGATCGATGAGTTATTTCACCATCCTATATCCACCTTGCATATGACTAATAACCGATGAAGTATATCTGATGATAACCCAATGTTTCTTCAACCAGAGGTTTAGAATCCGTATTCCGCTATTCATAATTCAGTCCATTCTAGTACAACCACTGTCGTTTTCGATGCCTAGCGTTTTTGGTGTAACTTGTTTTGTCACCGGTCGCCTCCTTCGGAAGTGACATAACAAATGGACTTTTAATAGAGCTGTTGATACGGCACACGCACCTCAGCGACTTGTTAGTCTCAGAAAACGTTTCGCTAAAGTAAAAGCGCCACACAGCACACAGCCACAGTCCCATTCTGGATGCCGTGTCATAAATAATACGGTTGAGGTTCTTCGAATATTCGTGACTGGAATGATTGACCTCGAGGTAATTAGCCATAAATCAGAATGTTTGGTATTCAGCGGAGTACCGGGGTCGGCCGATAAAACATTATCGGTCACGGCGTGTTTGCTTAAGTGCTTTATTCGGGCCATCGATACGGGAAAATCAATTTCCATTGATACTATAAATTGTGGCGATTGAATCAGACAGACGATCGGTCCATATTCATCGGAATATTCGCACAGATGCGACTTGATCGGTAAACAATCTGCTGGCGAAGAACCAATTCAATGAAAATTCACCGCACTGGAACGAAAACGTAATATTCCCATCCTAGTGTGAATAAATGCAAATTCTCAAACCAGAAGTTCCCACTTCTCCATTATTTCTTCATTCAGGGACGAGTAATATTTGAAAAATACGAACTAATTATTTTTATTATACGCCAGTAAACCGAGTGACATAAGATATACATATAGCAGCCTATTATTATTGAGATGATATTTTGAAATTGAAAAACGGTTGGCTGTGACCATTATTGAATGATATTCCGATGTTTGCGGAAGCTTTGGAATAGAAAGAACATCCGATAGAACTGAAGTACTAGAACCATTCCATTATATTTCCAGATGGAATGGAAAATGAAATGAAATAGATTTGGTTATTGCTTGAAAACAAACATATAATATAGCAAATATATAATACGTTCGTTCAGAATCGGGCCGATTCATAAAATAATGAACCAATGTCACCTTTCACCATATCACATATTATTATTTATAGGTATTTCCTACTCGAAAGGATGATAAACACTCTTCAAGGAATGATCAGGTGTGAGAAACATCTAAAAAAAATTATCTCTTCCCAATGCTCGATTTCGAGCATTGAAGATTATCGATTTAGGGTCACAGCCGTTTTGATATTCCTCTATAAAATGCAATTTATCATCCAATTGAGGCAGATAAGGTAAGTCTAAGGGAATTTTCGAGGTGACCTTTCATATATAAAACTATAGTGATACTTCAAGTCGAAGAAGAAGTTGTGAAAAAAATCAATGAAAACGCTATGATTGATTACGTTCCGCTGTGACTTTCAGCTTTTTATCTCTCCTAATGGAGAACTACAAACTGCTAAAAATCTCCTAGGTTGACCAGTATGGTGAAATTCAACACACCCCTCGTAAAATTCATTATGCTTTGCAATCATTATATTAGCGTTCTAGATATGGTTTTAGATTGATGTAGTACTAAGGTGCTAATAAACCTGATAGCTCGCTCAAAGAAAAAATCCATTCAGAAATGTATAATGAAAATATATCGCATTTTTCCATGTCAATGATATGAAATGTATATAGGTCACGAAATGAGGTGCGAGAAATTTTCCGATTGGAACACGATAATCAAGTATTCGATACATGATGAACTGATTTCCCTTCAGAAGTTACAAAGCTGGTCGCCATTCCGTACGTATCGATTCATAGACACGAACTTCTCTGCAGTACCGATTTGATATCCATAAATCATTCCCAAAATCGCGTTATATTGCGGAGCAACGTGTCTATCAGATATCTATTAATTATAACAGTCAGTCAGTCAACACTTGATGGAACACTCGTCGCCAAAGACGATTTACGATTCGGATCCTCCAAGTCGTTTGTCAAGGAGGCGGGTGTCACCAAAACTTCCCAGGTCACGAAGATGTGGTTAAACAGTCGAAGATAGATGGCCGTTGGATTCTGTTCTGCACAAGTCTTGTATCCGCATGTTGATTCGGATTACGATAGTCGTGAGGATAATAATTACGAATGTAGGCTATAAGGACAATGCCGACTTATATTCAAGAATGTGAGGCTGATGACATCACTTCCTCCATTTTAATATGTGGCACTCGCTGCTTGGAATCCACGAACATATAAACGAATTCAATAACGACGCATATTATCTATCATGGCTGTTGTACTTTTAGTTTCTGCTCATCCGACCTTCCAGATACAGAATGAATGAATCTGAATGTAACTCTCTCAATATAAACTTCCATGATATCCTTCCACAAATTGTATTCAAAACATGCAAACATTTTCTGAAAAAGAAATAATCTCCAAGTTTCACTATTATGTGGATTAGTAGGGGGCTAGCCCACCTGCTGTAACTTCGTGTTCTGCGTGCTCCATATCAGTTGGAAAATGTGTGATGTTTTATTTGTGTTCTTCATTTGGTTCATATATTTTTTGATATCTCAGTGTCGATACCTTCTACGCATATTGTTTATACCTAATGTTTCCAGATCGTTATCAATAATTGTTGATGATAATCAATAAGTTGGCCACTCTGACTTGCTTCATGCTACGGATTATTGAGAGATTAGGTTCTGTGATGAGGTTTTCTTGAATTGACAGGATGTGCGTTATGTTTTGATGATCAATAGAGGAAAGAGGCAAAAAATGAGTTTGGTTTCATGATGATGGGGTATGATGATGACAACAAACAAAGCCAGTAATAAAAATCGTTAACTATGACCAACTATATTGCTTTAATAATATATAGAGTACAATTTGAATGATGAGGCAAACTAACAATTACCTTGTGAAGACACTCCACCAACTCAAATAAAACCAATTATATTCACAACTCAATTATGAAATTGAATTGTTAAAAAATTATTGAAAAACATGGCTAGTTGAATTTTGAAATAGTCATTTGAATTTGTAGTAGTATTTTACTGATGTAGATTGCTTCAGAATGATGAGGTATGATATCAAAATGAATTTTTTAATTGAACTAAAATTCTTTGATAATAATATGACATATTTGGAATACATCCGCCAATATTTTGAATTGAATCAACGAATTCATAATACAATTGACGCATTTCTGAAAATAGTTCATGATTTTGAAAAAGGTTTGACACATTTTTGCATCAATTGAATTATATGGAATACAATTGATACTTTGAAATTATCGTGATGCCTTCTACTACAAATGGAAAAGGTGTAGTCGTTCCCGGTAACAAGGAACAATTCATCATCGAGAATAGTCGACAGTCGACGTTTTTATTTCAATGTCAATCAAACGCTCAATCTGACCTCCTCACCAATATACCGTGAGATGGAACTGATTGTTTATCCTTGCTTTCAGCCATTAGCTTTGTTTGCTAGCTAAACCGACTGACACTCTGACGGTGGATGTTGATCTCTAATTCATTTATCGTCGATTTTCTGTCACCTCCAAACACTTTCGGCATATCAAGTTTCATTGGCAATTGATCCCTTCATCTACACATGCAGAACTATTGTTTGACCTCTTTCAATATGTTGAGCAAAATCGATAATCAACATGATCTTTGTAGCCGATAAATTGAAACCTTACACAGAACAAGACAAGAGTCCATCCATTCATTCATCAACACTTTTTTTCATAGCGTATAGTCTGAATATATCGGGTTCCATCAGAACTTCAATCAACAAAGAGCTGTGATTTCGAAGAGAAATCACCACTCCACGTTCCGTGAATCCCTGCAGTTTAAACTCCAATTGAAACAAACAGCGTTTTTAATCTTCCGCACCAAGAAAATATTAACCGAAATTAGAGTCCTATGGCGCGGATGTCTGTTTAAACAGCTACATAACATTTAATCAGGTCGACACGACCGCAAGCAGGTGCTAATCTCCGAGGATTAAGTAGCTGGCAGGATATGCGTTATTCCTGCTGTTACTGCTAGTTTCACAGGCGGCACAACACAAGGGTCTACACTGGCGCGATATCATAAATTCCAAGACCTAGTACTGAAGACAGAAATCGGGGTCACATCCTTCTATTTCTCCCAAACTATGTTGAGAGAGAATTGGCAACCTCTCTCTAATTTCTTCTTCACTACGACAAGATTGTTGTTTCGATTCGAAGGTTTCATATTGAGATATTTCTCATTCTATTCTATTCTATTCTATTCTATTCTATTCTATTCTATTCTATTCTATTCTATTCTATTCTATTCTATTCTATTCTATTCTATTCTATTCTATTCTATTCTATTCTATTCTATTCTATTCTATTCTATTCTATTCTATTCTATTCTATTCTATTCTATTCTATTCTATT
Organism: Gastrophysa polygoni; assembly: GCA_963576655.1. Taxonomy (NCBI): domain Eukaryota; kingdom Metazoa; phylum Arthropoda; class Insecta; order Coleoptera; family Chrysomelidae; genus Gastrophysa; species Gastrophysa polygoni. Next base: position 14,156,155 of record OY755084.1, read on the forward strand.
CTATTCTATTCTATTCTATTCTATTCTATTCTATTCTATTCTATTCTATTCTATTCTATTCTATTCTATTCTATTCTATTCTATTCTATTCTATTCTATTCTATTATATTCTATTCTATTCTATTCTATTCTATTCTATTCTATTCTATTCTATTCTATTCTATTCTATTCTATTCTATTCTATTCTATTCTATTCTATTCTATTCTATTCTATTCTATTCTATTCTATTCTATTCTATTCTATTCTATTCTATTCTATTCTATTCTATTCTATTCTATTCTATTCTATTCTATTCTATTCTATTCTATTCTATTCTATTCTATTCTATTCTATTCTATTCTATTCTATTCTATTCTATTCTATTCTATTCTATTCTATTCTATTCTATTCTATTCTATTCTATTCTATTCTATTCTATTCTATTCTATTCTATTCTATTCTATTCTATTCTATTCTATTCTATTCTATTCTATTCTATTCTATTCTATTCTATTCTATTCTATTCTATTCTATTCTATTCTATTCTATTCTATTCTATTCTATTCTATTCTATTCTATTCTATTCTATTCTATTCTATTCTATTCTATTCTATTCTATTCTATTCTATTCTATTCTATTCTATTCTATTCTATTCTATTCTATTCTATTCTATTCAATTCTATTCTATTCTATTCTATTCTATTCTATTCTATTCTATTCTATTCCATTCCATTCCATTCCATTCCATTCCATTCCATTCCATTCCATTCCATTCCATTCCATTCCATTCCATTCCATTCCATTCCATTCCATTCCATTCCATTCCATTCCATTCCATTCCATTCCATTCCATTCCATTCCATTCCATTCCATTCCATTCCATTCCATTCCATTCCATTCCATTCCATTCCATTCCATTCCATTCCATTCCATTCCATTCCATTCCATTCCATTCCATTCCATTCCATTCCATTCCATTCCATTCCATTCCATTCCATTCCATTCCATTCCATTCCATTCCATTCTATTCTATTCTATTCTATTCTATTCTATTCTATTCTATTCTATTCTATTCTATTCTATTCTATTCTATTCTATTCTATTCTATTCTATTCTATTCTATTCTATTCTATTCTATTCTATTCTATTCTATTCTATTCTATTCTATTCTATTCTATTCTATTCTATTCTATTCTATTCTATTCTATTCTATTCTATTCTATTCTATTCTATTCTATTCTATTCTATTCTATTCTATTCTAATATTGCCATCTACTGGCGGAAAGTATAAATTACCGATGGTACAAGTGCAAAAATTTTGAATATAATTAAAAAAATTCGAATACAATTCGACTTGAGTCGATGAACAGATCGAACGTGAGCCCAAAATGACCACTGATATCTATTTATTTATTTATTCATTCATTTATCAATATTATTACGAGCAAGCCCATTTCAAAAATAGATCACAATGTAAAGTTGAACTAAAATGAAATAAGACAATCAACAAAAGCGAAGGACACCGAAGGAAGGAAGAAAACCCACATTTTCTCTGCTTGTCCAAGCTCCTGCGATGATTTGATCAATAACTGTAACCTTGGATATCTCCAAAGCATCTGACCGAGTTTGTCACCAAGCGAAACTTCCGTCATATTGTTTGCCGTCCCAACTGTGTCTTTCACCATCGAGTTTTTCGAGTTTTACAGATAGATCACTCTAAGTGGTGGTAGACGGGGTGTCGTCTGATACAATGACGATCAATGCTGGTGTTCCACAATGCTCTGTCTTTTCACCAACTTTGTTCTCGCTCCACATCAATGATTTGTTGAATGTGACCTCCAGCCCAGTTCATAGCTTTGCGGATGATAGTACACTTCGTTCCGCCTTTTCCTCTAAAGTCCCTATAACATCCAACGAGGCCAGAGGTGCAAAACGAAGACAGGTCGATGCTTCAAATGAGGATCTGTCAAGAATTCTGAAATGGGGATATGAGAATCTAGTACAGTTCAATGCTACTAAAACTCAAGCTTGTATGTTCACCAAGAAGGCTGATCACACAATGCCCAATTTGATGATGGGTGTCACCACCAACAGTGGTCTCTCATGGGACGATCATGTGAGGTCCAGTGCGAAAACTGCTTCACAAAAACTCGGTTTTCTATTTCTCGCGAAGAGAAACTTCACATCCCAGCAACTGCATATGATCTACAAAGCACAAATTCGACCTGTCCTGGAGTACTGTTCACATGTTTGGAGCTCAGCCCCCAAGTATACGCTAAAGCTCTCAGATGATCTCGATGATACAACACTCACCAAATCATTGACCTCTCTAGATCATCGTAGAAAGGTCGGCGATCTCTGCCTTCTTCATATGTACTTTCACGGTTGGTGCTCAACGGAAATTTCATCTATTATGCCACCACGCGCGATTCCTAGTAGACAAACCAGACGAGCTCAGGCTGGTCACCTCTACACTGTCAGGCTCGAGACCTGTCGAACATCGCTATACCAAGCATCATTCATCAATAGAACGGGAAAGGTATGGAATTCTTTGCCTAGTTAACGCTTACAACCTCCAAACTTTCAAGAAAAATTCCAACACCTTCCTTCTCTCCCAAACTTCCACCGCAGCCTAACACGATGTTCCCCGAACATTATAGGTTTTCCTTTCGTGTTGTCCACAGATAAAAAAAAACTGACGTGTAACCGTTGACCCATGATGATTCGATATGTTGTCTCCTGGCCAATTCCTTGAGACGCTCCTGGCTTGTTCTCAAGCCGTGTTTCGGAAAACCAGTCGACGAGGGTGTCACCCTAGTGATAATTACCAGAATGGGGTGAATTCCGACTGAATAATTAATGTTCAGTTACGACAAAACATCGCTCTGAACGTATCAGGATTACAACAGGAAGTCGAACAATGACTGATAGGCCAAGTTATAAGAAATATCTCAAGCAGAGTTGAGATAGCCAATTTTCTACATCTGAATTCGTTCATTTCTTCGTCTGACAAAGCAACTGAAGAGTGGACATTACAATATTCCATTGATGCTATTTCAACTGTCAATGAGAATTCTCGAATGTATCATAATCAACCAATCGGATCACCTGATAGTTTCATCTGATACAATGACTTCCACAAGGATCTGTCTTGGCACTGGATGATCTGGATATGAACTTCTGCCTTATCATCTGAAGCTCCTATACGTTCCAACGAGGCCAGAGGTGCAAGACGGAGGCAGGTCAAGATTATAGATGATGATCCTGAAAGAATCAGGAAATCGGGATGAGAAAATCTAGAAGAGTTCAACGCAACAAAAAATCAAGCTTGTATCTACACCAGGAAGGCAAATTACAAAATTTCCGATATGATAGTGTCAAGTAATTCCCCTAAGATGGACAATATTAATGCTTGGTATTACTACTAACAGCGCAAACTCATAGGACAAAGAAGTGAGGTCTATTTCGAGAACTACTTCACAAAAAATTGCTGATTATGATTCATTTCGCTCATGGTCGACAGCTACCACGCAACCAAACGAAAAGCAGTGATGAACGAGAATACCCGAGCGGTGACCCGTTAGATGGTTTGATAGGAAATACCTATACCGATAATTTTTTTCATTGAGGAAAATACTGCTTCCGCGGAAACAACCCAATAGTGGAAAAACTTCAGTACCAAATCATACGTTTCAACATAATTTTTTGAGGATATGCCCAAGAGCTTTTGTTTACATGAAAGACCTCCTTTAGGTTTTTTCGACAAGGGTGAACTCCCAAAAATCTTTCTCACTGGGAACACCCTGTATTTGGATTGATCTCGCATCCTTATCTTCCGAAAAAATAATGGATACACTACATAACGCATAACTGAATAATGTGGATGGATATAAGAGAAAAATGAAAAAATCACCCGAGCAACTTCTCGTGACTTTTATATATATATATATATATATATAGATAATATATATATACATATATACATATATATACATATATATACATATATATACATATACATATATATACATATATATACATATATATACATATATATACATATATATACATATATATACAGTTATATCAAGAATTCCACAGACGCTGAGCTAGACAAAATAACCATGATACTGATTGAGAAATTGTCATGAAGACATCTCGACTTTCATGCTTTGATAAAAGAACATGCCATGAATCCGAATGAGGAAAAATTCCGACATCAACTTCATCACGATCACTTTTTCCGCTCTATTCCCTGCCGAAAAAAACTCCGGATCCACTGGATACATTTCTCCCAGAAATATGTTTATGAGATTTTGATTTATTTTCGCATTAGATTCTCGCATCCGAAAGCGGAACGGTTTCAGTTGTAGATGAATCACCTCGATCTTCGTTCAACTCTCGAGGATATACGTTCGAGAAAAGACCGAGTGGAATTATTTTAGATGAGAATTTGATTTATTGTGGCCGCCAGAGTGTGGAGACCTCGGTTCAGTTCAAAAAAGAAGCGTCTAGATGCCCAGTTAGAGATTTGAAATATCGATATTATAATAATGTAATGAAATGTTCCTGAATAGAAAGGAAGCTGCGCCGAATTGGCGAGACTTTGTCGATCGCCCTATCAATCTGCGAGATGTCATAATTGACATCTCGAGTTCATTTCCGATGTCAATTCAAAAACTGCCTCTATTAAATCGTGAGAAATTGAAAGGATGAACTGTTCGAAAACTGTCTTGGAATATTTATTCATACACCAAGGTACGGTAATTTTGCACTTATCATGCCGTGGGGTTTTTTGTTGGGTACTGTATTTGTTTGGTATTTCAAAATAAAAACGTGCGCAAACTTATATTTTCGAGATACTCCAGGAAAAAGTATGAAAATAACCCTTCTTGTTTCGACCTGTTTTGGGTAGGTACAATAGCTATTCGAAGTTTCATTTCTCACATAAGATACTCTTTATAACTTCCTTATACATTCTAGGAGCTGAAAAGAAGGAGAAACATCCTCTGAGAAGTTCAATTCATCGTCTCTAGCATCTTTGATGAATCCTTCTTTCATATGGACGGCGCTGTCAAATGTGCATCTGTGATATTTTGACTCACAGAACTAGTGATTCTGACGTAGATTCTCATTTGACAGCGCCGTCCATATGAAAACTGCTGGATCCACCTTCCTCCAAGATGCTAAAGAACGTTGATTCAACTAATTCGAGGATGTTTTGCCTTCTTTTCGACTTCTTGAATGTTCAAGGAAGGTATAAAAAGTATTCTGTGTGAGAAAAGAAACACCATGCCTACCCAGAAAGAGCCGAAGAAAGAAGGTTAATTGTCATACTTTTTCCTGGAATATCTCGGAAAATATAAGTTTGCGCACGTTTTTATTTTGAAATACCAAACAAAAAAATCGAAAGAAAACATCGCATGATAAGTGCGAAATTACCCAAGGTACCAGTATTTGATTCCTTGATGGATTGATTGAATCAGACTGACTAGTCGAGGTTTCGAAACCCAAACACTGCTAGTCATGCTGCTGGCTCGATCGAAGAGATTGTTACCTTCATCAGGCTTGACAGCCTCCTCACCAATTTTTTTCTTGGAGAAGCCTCCTGTGTGTTGTATCACCAGATTCTCCAACGTCATAGTGCCTCGCATTCTAGCATAATATGAGAGGCTGTTTCCTCCTCTTCATTGCTGATGCTTCGCGACAAACTGGGTCGATACTATTATGGAAAACTATCAGGACTATTCTTCTGGAAGTCTATGAAATATTATAAATCTACAACCACTGCGGGTTATACCGAAAGAGAACCCAAAGCCGTTATTTCAAATAGAACAACCTATATGTTAAATAACATATTTGGAATCTACGTCTAATTGAAATATAATTCCAGAAGGGTCCTGGTTGTTTCAATGATAAATAATATACTTACTATTGCATACCGGAAACTTGAAATCGATATCGATTTCCATATTCATTGGTCATTAATTTCGTGGTCACTAGTTATACACTAACCTGTATGTCGTGTACGTGTCGCGTTTTGGTTACAACTGCGCTATTTTTTTAATGAATCGCTTCCTTATAAATATGACAACCATTATGTGCAGACAAATCATTGCCATCTTGCTAATGTATCAGCTCCGCTCATGCTTTTACCTTGCTTCACCGACTATAGCCTTGTGAAAAGAACCACCTGGCAGAGGTGGGAAAATATGTTTCCATCATATACATACATGTATTCATCCATTAAATCGAGATTATTATCTCGGATGTGGGAATGTTTGAAAGGGATCTGCCAGTTCACGGCTATATCGATTCTTCTATCGGATGCTGTTGGATGAATCTGCCGTCCAATCCAAAATAGCGAGCGAACCCTGATACAGCAAGAGGACTCTATTTTCGTACACTTTGTTCGACATAAAGACGGCTTCAGTCTGGTCTCTACGAGTTTTGCCATACTTGAAAAAATTCCTGACAACTGCTCTACGCAAAATACTAGTATTTCAATGATTCCGATACAATGTTGCCCAGTGTTAATATACGTCTTTATTTGTTTTCATATTCATGCAAACATAGTGCAGAGCCAGGTCATGATAGCCTCAATTAGTGCTCGAATTATAATAAATGTTCAAGCGTTCTAAATCATTTGTCAACTTTCGACCTGCGGTAAGGATGTTTTCTACATTGAAATTATGTTTGAATTGGATATCTTCATCTCACGATTGCATTCTTGAAGACTCAGTATGACTGTTCATATCGGCGGAATGAATTGAAAAAGTAGCGGTCCCAGAACATAACTCTGTAGTACTCCTCACCCAATAACGACGACAATATTGTCCACACCAATTTCGAACATAACTATATATTCGGATGTTCATATCATCACATATTTTCACCTCTTTGAATGACCATTACATCAATATTGAGAAAGTATTTCTGCAACTGAATATTCACTACATTTTCCAAAATTTCGCTGAGCACCAGTGATAAACTTATTGACGACAAACTGCTTTTGTTTGTTATAGCTATACGATTCATAATTGCACTTTTCCTCTCTGAGGGAAGAAATCCATGCTGCAAACAAAATCCAATAATAAAAGTGATTTAGTATATTATAGACAAACACAATTTGCTCATACTCACTGGACGATATTCCATATCTTGTCAAAAAATAGTCCTACCAATTTCACGTAGGAAAAATATTTATTGTAACTTCTCACAATTCGAGTTAGCAGAACTTCACAACGATGCCAAATCCAGTTCATATCTTGTCGATCGGTTTGAATGTGCGAACTCTTTTTCATTTCATAATCGATCTTCTATTGAATATTTCCATTTCTGATCAGTCAGTGAAATTTGAATAAATCATATTTACAAGCATCTTGTATCGTTGTCGTTTTGTTGTAGTCTATTGTCGTAGTCTTCGGAGATAACACCAATGAGGAGGTTCAGCTCGACCATATACTCCTGAGATGAAAATATGATTATTCGATCTAAAATGGTCAGTTGAAGTTGGTAAATGGAGTGACATTTTTTACGAAAAAAAAAATTACTTGAATGCGCATGAAAAGGGGGAAGTCACGTTCTGAGTTGATTCCTTGGCCTCCATCAGTAACTTGTGGGTGTGTCGAATGAAAATCTCGCAGCTGAAATTCGATGATAACTCTCCACTGAGAACATAGACTCGTTTCTCAAAAATGAACCTTTTATGAGCTGATCTGATCTGAAGTTTAAAGTATGCGTTTTTGAGAAGGAAAATCTGATTGGCCTGATTAACTGACCAGCTGATTTTCAATTTACGACGTATTCAAGAGGTGTTTCGAATTAGTGAATTGTCTTTTCTGAGAGTCATATGTATTCACTGATTTGGCAAATTATATTACGTACGGTACGGTCTCTCTGCTATCAGAGAGGATACCAAGATAGATTTGATCCAGCTGAAATCATAAAAGAACTGGGTGGTAGTCAGAAAATCACTGTTGATACAATTTTCCATTACGAAACATATTTTGCAGAATACTGTTCGTCAGATTTTCGAGGAGTTGGAATATTCATCCTTCTAGTTTCGATGTGATTTTCTTTCAGATTTGAGGAACGAGGAGATGAAAGCACATGAGAACTAGAGAAATATATCCTCAAAAATATTCGAATCATACATGATTGGTCAATAATAGAGCTTTCGATTATTTTTCCCATATGAATAATTCATATTGTCAGCGAATTGGCTACAGCCATTTTTCCAAAGTTCTCTTCGATGGAGATACGCTGATATGGATTAATTAGGAAATACTTCTCGATGTAAGCTGTTGTGTTGTCAACAGATAAAAAAAATATTTTAGTGATATCACAATGTATTTTTGGGAAATAAAAAATCTATCTATCTCCCGAAGAATAATATAAAAAATCCAGGCCCTTATTCAACTCAAGGTTATCGTATTCATTGAGTTAAGTAAGTTTCATACCATGATATTATTTTCCCTGATATCTGGTAACTCTATGAATGGATAGGAAAGGTAATTTCTTCTAATTCAACTAACGTCTTGGATCTACACGGTCATACCCTAGGGGAGTTGACTGAAATGCTATTTCTAAATCTCAGAAGTCTATAATCAAGCTATTACAAGCTCTTGGGGTAACCTTGTATACCTTTTGACGTATTTTCCATTGGTCTGAAATGTTGATATAATTGTTTCCAAGTTCGCACGTTGTTATGAAGTTGACTCATCCTGTATTCGCATAGTTACTATAATGTCATCATGATGGAAAATCCGAATGCGGGGTCTTTACTTTATTCAATTTGCGATAGGAAAGAGCCACTCCTTTCCTCTTATCGCGATTGATCGAACGCCATTGAAGGGTGATGCAGACAGCTTTCCTTCCGGAAAAACTTTCCGGGTGAGGTATCTCAAGAAAAGTTCAAAGATGTACTGCTCGTGAGGCATATAGACTACAAAAACTGACATGAACTGATTACTAGAGGAATTCCATTAAGAATATTTGATGAGCTGTATATTCTGAATTCTTTCTCATGAGCTGAACCCTGTTCTGTTTATATAGGATGTCCCAAATATACCTGCCATAATTGCACGCACTGATATAATGCATCGAAACCAATAGGTATCATTGGTAACAACAAAACAATAACTAAACAGGGTCGCTTGGTATCATAACTGTTGCGGGAAAATTATCCACACAAATTGTATTTTTGACATGTGTTGTCAAGATCAGTATGTCTTTGCAATCAACAAATCATGCATTATCCATGCAAAATCAACTACGACAAAAGGGATAAGTCATTGAAGTCATACAGGAATAAATATTTGAATTTGTGAATAATTTATTTCAAGAATCACACGAATCATTTGCGAGCTGTTATGTGTGTGAAGATTAGAGATGGGCAACTCATCCTCTTGATATTTGAACTTTGTATCTTCATCTTCTGTCTCGCTTCAGCTCGGCACGTTGGAAACTCCTCTATCAACCATGTTAACGTGTTCATACCGTTACTCTATTCTACTTTGATTTGGATGGTGTTCCACATATATGAGATATATTGTATCAAAGTAAGTTTGAAGCACACATGAACTAATTTTGTTTTCCGCCGCTGAATCAAATTAATAAATAACTCATGTCCTCCTTCCTGGGATTAGTGAAAAGCATATAATAAAAGGATTATTTGTTTATCACTTGTACCTTGTGAGCTGAATCGCCTCTCATTTCCAACGAACCGTGTGAATTCCGAATGAAATCAAATACATAGAACCGGGAAATATTGACAATTGCTTCTCATGTTTCGTCTTTTTCATCGCAGGTATGAAGTTCCGCCATGCAACGGAACATACGATTTTCATTTGCATGCAAATTTAATGAATTCTGCCATTGACGTGAGGATTGGACATTTTATTTGCATAGTAATATGCGGCCGTATCAGATCATACGAAATGGGCAACTTATGTGAAACGTCGTTACCTACTTCGGCTAAGTATGTTGACGCTCTCCAAACACACCGCATTGAATACAGGATCGATGAGGCACTATCACAGCTACAATCAATACTCCAAGTGAATCATGACTGAACAAAATCCCTTTCCACAACTGGAGAATCTATGAATATATTTTCAAGAAGATTGATTGTCTCACGCAAGCCTTACTTTACTTTACGGTTGAGAAATTGTGCTCAAGTCCCTCCAAAAGGTTCTATTAGATCTAACACGATGAGCAACTCTTGAAGGAAATCGATACCTTCTCGAAACTCTACGTTGACGGGTAGGAAATACTTGGTAACTCATAGTACTATTTCTCAATACCAAATCTGAGCTATAAAATCAATAAACTTGGAGATTCTGAAGCTATTGAACATGAACATGTGTGGGAATTATATTGTTTTTTTTAAACATCTGAATATATGAAAATCAATTGCAGTGCGTGGGTCTGTCAAAAATTCGAAAACAGCTCTACCGATTCCAATATTTTTTTGTTGTTCTGTTCGCCCAAATACAGGAGTAGTTTAGGAAATGAGGATATCAGTGAAATCTCAAAGGATCAGCCGAAAAAAAGGTATATATTTGATATATATTTCAGTGAAGAAACTTTGCAGGCTTATCCATAAATTCATTCAAATGAGTTTTAGCGATATTCGAAGACAGAGTTCATCAATTGAAGGTGTCACAAAGCTCACCGGGTCATCTAGTTACAGTGATAAATTAATTCAAATATATCTATGATATAAATTGATAATATATATTTATATATATCATATTGATATATATTGATATATTTTGATCGAGAATACCGATATTATCGGCAGAATCGACAGAATCGATTGCAGTTGTTCACCAAAGTTGACAGCCAGAGATTTCCGAACTTGAATCAATTCATCTGCGCATACTGCGATTTATATTCATGAAATACTGAGCGAAACTGACAAGAAACATGATGAATAAATAGTAATAATGCTCATAATTCAAAGATTTGTGATCGTAGCAAATACAGTGTATACAACTCATTGAAAAATGTATTTCATGCACTCGTTAAACATGGAATTTCAGTAACTAACTGAATTCTGATGTGTCTTGAAAAATCTTGCGATGAAAGGTTCATTGATTGATTCCTCAAAATATTTTGATATCGATATCACCTATTCACATCATATTGTCCTTTCGTAACATCAAATATTGGAATACCAGAAGGGGTTCTTCATCCTTTGTAAACATGAAACCTACTCATGTTATATTTTAATAAAATTCGAGGAATTCATCCAATATTTTGAGTCATCTCTACTCCATCTAGCGTTGTGAAGCCTTTCGAATGCCATTAGTTGACTATCCAATGGATGCCGTGTGTGGTGTTTACGTTTCGGGCATCTACAAGATTCCTCAATTCTCATATTTTTCAGCTAGCAGAAGTGCCATGAATGTTTCTCATGTATTTCATGTTCGACTCATTATATTGGAGTTCTTCTGATGTCAATACCTATTTTTGATAATAAATCGAACTCTATAACAGAGATGGTGTGTTTTTCCTCATATCACAACGAATCCATTGTCCTCAGATTCAGAATGAATTCGAAAGCAATGGTTAGAATTCGTTGAATTTTCTGCCTAGTGAAGTATTTCCAGATGCTCACGACCTCCAAACTTTCGAGAAAAATTACAATTTTTCTCTCTCCCAATATTCCACCGCTGTCTCACATGATTTTCCACTAGCATACAAAGAAAATATTTTCAATATATCACAACATAATGTAGTGAACATAGAGAGTTCCTTTTCATTACCTTTTCCAAATTGAAAAATTTAACACTCTCTATTTTTCGAGATAATTCAGAAAAAAATGCGAACATCCACCGTTCCTCTTGGACTCCTTTTTGGGTAGACATCATAGTCAATTGGCCTCCCAATCCTCATTATTCCTCAAATTTCACCTTCATTATACATTGTCACTAGTTGTCTTGACAAAGTTTCTCATCTGACTACGTTCTATATAGATATGAAGTTGAATCCGCTTTTTTCCAAGAACATGAATTCGACTTCTTCGAGGACCCTTCTCCTCCTTTTTGATTCTTTGACAATATAATGAAGGTATCAACAGTGTACTATGAATGAATGATCATTATCATACTGTATATGAACAAGAGACGATGGTTGTGATGTGGAGAATAAACAGTTCTACTTTGTTACTCTCAAGCTGAGTTTGATTTCAAATAATAATTAATAATTGAGGAGGAGAAATGCAAAATCTGTGAACTTCACATATCCAACGAAAATACCGATAAAACTTTTCTTCATGGAACATCAATATATCACCAACAAAATCAGAGATATATATCACTTCCTCATTCCGTGACATAATCGATATCAAATAGTTTTCCACATATTTGGAAAAACCCACTGTAACAGAATATCAACGATACATTTGTTTGCATTGCGGAAATGTCAGGGTGATAAATATATCCAAAACAGTATCACGATTTAGACCGAAAGAGAAATGTCAGATAATTTGTATTCTGTTAATACCTATAGTCATGTGGAGTTAATATAGGGAATTTACGATCATTTTTTTTAGAGATACATAACCGATCGATGGAAATAATGGAAATTTCATGGAATTATCAGGAAATAGCATTAGAAAGGGGTTGTTTTGAACAATTATTGCCTCGAAAAGAAAACTAAGAAAAATGATGCGATAGACAGTTGATAACAGATCTTGGGTTGTGAATGATATAGTTACTATGCTTTGCAGACAGGAACATGGACCATAGATACTCTCTCGATGAAAGTAGTTATTTGTATGAGAAGACCAAAAAGTTGATCTTTTTCGGGCGAACCAGAAAGTTGCAGCCGATGCTATGCAACCTTCAAGTGAGGCCCAAAGAGAGTTCTTTCGACAGAGGTACACATAACATTCTTCTGTCGACCTAGCAGTGAACATTGGTTCCTCATACAGGGTGTACGTTTTTACCCTAACTACTAACCATATCTCCAGACTTGAAATGCATATCGTTTTGAATTTGTGGTGGATTCTATTTCCGAAAAAGACCAATAATTCTGAAATATTGTCAATTCATTATCACTTCTGGTTATATCAGAAGTTGATTTCAACTTTGTTCATTCTTGATGAACCCTTCATTTTGTTCATTTTTGGATATAATTATATTCAAAATTTTTTCTCCGTGAAAGAGGTTGAGGGTTTTGAAAATAGATGTGTATGGAATAAATTTGACTTTGCTGGTCAGACATAACCACAAATTCATTAGAATGTGTGTTTAGCAAGACTCGAGAACAAAGTTCATCTAGTAGCAATAACAGTAACAAAATCAATGAAAAAAAAATGTATAGAGATATAATATATTGAAAAGGTGGAGACTCACTGTGCAATACTTATCTCTAAAGCCTTATTTCAGTGAATAAACGAAATCAGCAATTATATTGATACAAAATTCGTCGAGTTACGCATGTTCTAACATTTATGATTTTTTAAATTCAGTAAGTTTTACCTTGATTTCCTGACCGATGTGTAACTAGTATAGCTCTGAATCTGATGTTCATGTTCCCACAAAACTGATATCTTTCGAAAACTGAGTTCATTTATCATTACTATTATCATCATGAGAATAATTCTCAGAGGAGTTTCAAATTCAGCCATCAGATTGCAGAAAGGGTGTCAACTACGTGCAACTACGAGTTCATTTTAATTCAACTATAGCTGCTGCTGCTTCATGCCCTTCGTTATCCAGTTTTTTTTAAAGAATGAGTGACAGTCCTATTCACAGTGGTGTCAGGAATTTTAACTTTTTTTCTCAATGTTGATGAATACTCCTGAACATATGGAGTTTCCTGCTCTGGTTCGAGGAGTCTGCTGAATATTTTAATGAGTTGAAATATAATTCACGTTTCAGTCTTCTCGAGAAAGATATGAATAGAAATATATTTCACGAAAAATATCCGTCCGTACAGAGGGAGCCAAACACTTTGATTTCCTATTTTCGAACTTGATATATGAATACTGGCACCGGTATCTGATGGTCAAATTTTATGACAAACTCAATGTTAGAAACCGCATATCGATATATTTCCTGAGTCACAGCATGTTCTTCACGAATGTGCATTTTCTTGAAAAAAAGGGTGGGTTCACTTGATGAATGTAGGCATGTACTTGACCATTCTGATTTCACGTGGACTATGCGGAGAAAGTGAATGTAAATTCAGTCTCATCGGAAATATATGATAACGGTTATTTCAGAAGGAAAAAATATTTCGAATTCATTTTCAATGAGTCAGTTGACGCACTCAGGACAGTTATGCACCATATTTTGCATCATGCAGTATTGACTATATTCCTTTCAAAATCAAATATTTTCTATCCAATTTAGATTGCTGCTTTGTATCTGACATTGAGTATAGGATGGATCATCCCAAATTTTCCTTCCTGAAAAACTATGAACGTGACATATCCGGAAACCCTTAATGTCCCGAATAGGAGATAACGAGGTTCAGGCAATCAATAAAAGTATACCAACTGCATTCTACAGCTTCCTACTCATGATGACTCAGACGATACGGACTCTGATTCAGCAACTATCTCCCGGAAACCGCTCAGATATCTCAACACAGTATAGATGTGCATTGAGTTGGAATGACTTTGCGTTGAGGTTATCACTCAGCCTTCTGGCGTCGGTTTTTAGAGAACCTCAATATAATTTTGTGAATAGCGTTTTCGCGCATTTCCTCTGTTCTTGTGTATTTTTCTTTCTAACTGACAATGTCTACTCATTACGAAATAATTGAACATCATCGAAAAATATCCGAACTTTATTGTATACTGTTATATTTCTGAGTGAATTTCAAAATATAACGATTACATGCTCAATTTGTGGGCAAGTCACCTCCAGTTTGGTCGTAGTTATGATTTCTAACCAACTTCCCTAATCTTTTGTTCAGTCTCATGTACAATTATTTTCCTTTACATATCAAAGGCCGCATTTGAAATGTGTGATTTTAACCTGATTCTGTTGTATATATTCGAATAATTCATCAGTTCATACATACAGTCATGGATGTCGCCAATCCAATTATTGATGGAACGATTCGTGCCAAGCTTGTATAGAGTTATTCCTTTTGGGTGAACTATTTTATAAGCTTTCGAACAAATGCCACGTGGACATAGGAAATCGAGTCATTTGTTTTCATGTTTTTACGTCATTTTGCTCGCAATATTCCATCAATGGTGCCAATTCTTCTGTGGTTGAGAAATTCTGATTGAATTTCTGATCACCTCGAAGGCTTGTACATCATCTTCAATATGAATGCTAGAAGCATCTTGAAGCGAACACTGAAACGTTCATCCGTCCTCTGCTGTGATTAGTTTTATTCTTCTCCAGAGATGGAACAAACAACCAACAATTTTCGAATTCGGAAATCTACATATCACTGCACTCATGATATGTATATTAGGTAATGAATTATATATTGAAGCTAATCAAAATCTGATGAAATGGTTGGGGCACTTAAAAGTAGTTCTGAATCTACCAATCGGAATTTGACTGTTCTATGACCGCATTGACTTCATTTTCTGCTAAATCAAGTGCATGAAATGATTTGATGTCGCTCCAGGATTTCTCAAAGGTACAAATAATCTCTCTTTGCAGGCAGCCTCTACAGATCTCTATCGCTTTTGTATCTATTATATTCATAAATCAGTAGATCATTTATTTCCAGAGTTTTTAAAATCTCCATTGATCTGTCACTGCAGACAATATTACATATTGCAGACAATAGGTGTCAAATTGCCAAAGTCACTCGAGGAAATGTGGAATTAATACTGATTTGATAGGTATATTGGCTGATCACATGTTTATAATGTTTTTAATGAGAAAAAATTTCGTAAAGCGCTATTTGTGACGTGTTATTTTGTGACTTGCTATTTTGTAACGCGCTGTTTTGTCACGGGCTGTTTTGTTACGCACTCTTTCGTTGCAGAGGAGCTAATTTCCCAATGTTCCTCGTGAATGTGCCCTTCTTGGACTCAGTCTAGTTCTTTCAGTCTGTCATCAAGCCAGAGTCAGTGCAATAAAAAAATAGTCTGTACAAGAGCTGAAACACGCTTTTCTTCCAATACCCATATTTCCTGAGTGATTCACAAGTCACTGAATCTAATGAATATCTTTCATATCCCATTTACATAATGTTTGGCTCTTTGATACGCAAAACAAGTTTCGTATCCGACCGTAATTTGCATTCAGAACATCTCGGTGAATTTCGATATAATGAGGGGATCGTACTTTCAAGATTCCCTTTATTGTGGTTGATTGTAATGATAAGTTCTTCTAACGATACAAATTTGTGCACACTGCTCGGAGCAGAAGATAACAATGCTTGATATAAGGAGAGATGCGCTAATGCAGCTCTTGTCGAGAATATAATAGCAGGTTTTGAAAGAATATACATAAGAAGTATAATAATAGGATATCTTCAAGCTGTCCAATCAATGTGATGAAAAATCCTCATAATAACGCAGGAATCAGATGGAGCTGATGTTCCAGATGAAAAAAGTAATGTGGAAAGTCTACCTATGCGCACGTTTCGATATAATCGAAGAAAGAAAAATATATTTCGTGCGTGATATTTCATTTCATAATCATAGCAAAGCGCTGTAGACCACAAGATCATCGTCGAAAGCGATTTGATATGGTCATGATGATGATTCATAAGATTATGAAATAAAAATGTTTGCACCAAATATAAGATTCCTTCATTCTATTTATTCATCCTGTTCCTGAATGTTGAACAAGTGGAAATAACTACATAGACAGGAGAATGTATGATATATATATGAATATATATATGAATATATAAGACATGGGGCTGGTAGCGCTAAAATACAAGACAATTGAATGACAAGAATAATAAATCATCGTATCGAAAGGAAAAATATTTGCGTTCAACAACCAACGAACAAGGCTTTGCTTGAACCAACCAAGACTTGCTATGGAGCAAGTCACATCTAACTTGAAGAATATATAGGGTGACTATTGAAAAAAAAGTTGGGGTTATTTACGGTTGGAAAATATTGTCGTTTGGTGAAACTGAAGCGTTATCTATCATTGATCGCCGTACCTCCTATGAATTTGAGTTATTTATCTCTTCGTCTACCGTATTCGATACACGAATGAGACTCTGACACTTTGTATATCTATATCAAAATTGCAAGCTTACTACAGGCTCTTCTACCAGTGACAGCAAACATTCTGTTAATCCAGCCACGTACTCTATAACGTCTCACACATGTATTCCTACAGCATTCAACTGTCAAACCTCATATTTCAATATTTGGCAGAGAGTGCCACCAGACGTTTCGCACACCAGCTTATCATGCAAAGGGCATAATGGAAGGGAAAAAGTTCGCGAACACTGATGTTTGTGTATCGTCGAGCGAAGCTGACAAATTATTTTCCTTTCCGGTGTTTGGATACGGAACGCTCCCCGGCTAATGGAAAAATGCTGTTTCAGATTCATTGGGTGTTGGGTACTACATTGTCGTTAACTGTACAGGAGGACTGAGAGGATTCATCATTTATATCGTATGTTATCCTGTTGAGTCAAATCATACACCTGTTGATTCAAACCCAATCAATCTATAACACATGACGGACTGGTGTATTTTTCTGTATGTTAATTAACATTTACCTATTTGTAGAATTGGCACTATCAAGAGTATATCACTGAAGACAGCTGATCTATATAGGGTTGTCCCTTTATCTTGAGATAGCAATTAATGGTGGAAACCTTGTATTCATGATATGACTCTTCCAAGTGAGGATATTCTGTTGAGAAACGAGACAAAATAATGACATCTCATTTCGACTTCCCACGAAATTATTTCGGTAGTCGCGATACTCTTTCAATGGAAACGTATACAGTGCTTCTCAAACTCCCATCCCTCTTATCTTTGGAACGATTATACATAAACAAGTTGAATTTGAAAACTGAATATCAAAGGTTGTAAACTTCCCATGATAGATGGATGACGGAATCGTCAAAGATGACGTCACAAGGCTATTGTGACCAATAATTTTGAATGGAACTCTACGGCAAGCGACACCTCTTTCAAAAGGTATCGAAAAAACCAAGTCAATGATACTGATTTTGTTTGTGTTCATGGCAGTTTTGGTAACTCGCTTTTTAAAAAAGCCATGATAAATCAAATATGTTCATACTAAAATGCAGAATTCAAGCTTCACCTCTCGATAGTTGTCAAATAATCCTATTCAGTAATATTCAGTTTCCAAATTTCACTTGTTTATGTATAATCGTTCCAAAGATGAGTGGAGGGAAGGAGACTTTTAAGAAGCACTGTATAATATTCGTGTCATTATAAACGGACCAATCGGAATAGTTCGTTCCCCATCCTCTATCTTCTCATCCGTCGAAGATATGGCACTTCATTCGATCAGCTCAAATGAGAAAGATATGTTTTTTTAGTCAATCTATCTTTCTATCTTAGTGATTTTAAGAAAACAAATGACGTGTGATACATTCTCATAAAGGTTTAATCATGCTCAGAACTTCAGAACATATAAATGAGCCATTTCTTATCATTTGACAGCTCGAAAGGAAGAACTATAATGATATTCGTGAAACATCATGTGAGCCAACGGTTGGTAGAGAAAGAAGGTATTGGGATTCTTCATGAAAATTTGAGAATCGTCAGCATCAAGAACGACTTCACCAGGCAGTTGCACAAGTTTGCCGTTCTATTGAAGAATGATGCTTGAAAGAGCAAAGTTCCATAAGTTCCTGGATCCTGAAAATATAAGGGTGACTGATCTTGTCTTATTTGTCTACCTAGAATTACTCATGATGGAATGATAGACGAGATATCCAATGTGCACCGATAATGGAAAAATCTAGAAAAAAGGGAGAGATCTCCCACCTTTTCACGGTGTTCTATAAAAGTCGATGAATCAGTGAGTATATTATCATCGACTAGGCGAATAGCTCTCTGCTGGATAGAATTTGAGAGCTTCAGCGTGTATTGGGGAGCTGGACTCGAGGTCGAATCGCGCTTTGTAGATCATGGGCATCTGGTGCGATGTACCTTTTTGCATGGAACAGAAAGCCAAGTTTTTGTGAACGAGCTTTCTCAATGGACCTCACATGGTCGTTACATGAGAAACTGCTTTTCATCATCAGCATAGTATGCATCTGCCTTCCTGGTGAAGATACGAGTTCGAGATTTTGTTGCGATGATTTCCACTAGAGTTCAGATCCTTCATTCTTCCAACATTAATGCCAGATTATCATTTATAGTATATAACACCTCACCGTATATAACAGGATGTTTCCGAAATTTAAGCGATTGTTGAAATATTGAATCCTTCCACACAGCCAGTCTTGCGGCACATTAATTCTTTTCTCATTCACTTCATTTTTTTTATCAATAACAAATTCAATACTTATTTTTCACTTCATCCTCGCTTCATTTGATAGTCCTGCACAGTTGCCAGTTCATTTTCATTCCGTTGAAACTTATGAAATTCATTCTTCGCCGTTAATTATTTCCGGAGGATCATTCATACAGACAAAACTGGGACCAGATGTGCATGATTCTTGGAAATCTAAAAAAATCAAAGCATCCAACACATGCACAAGTGAAACTAAAATGTGGTTACTTCATGATCAACAAAAAATACACTTGAGCAAAGACAACAATGACATGTTAATAAAAAAACCATTTCACAATATAGAACTACTAAGCCATGAAATAACTCGCACCGCAGTTCAGAATACTAAATTATGTGAAGTGCACCCGAAAAATATCCGTTCACGAATCTCTGGATGACTGAAAGTTATTCGCTCGACTATGAACCATAAGAGATGATTCGATATGCGTTTGTTACGCATGAAGAGCATTGCAGGCACCAGAGTGAAACCGAATTAAATTCTGTCCGATTGCCAGTGCACGGTTTGTTTAATCATATCCCATTTCGGAATCATCTGAAACATGAGGCATCGGTCCACTTGGGGTAGCCGATTTCCATATGTAGATCGACGTATGCGGTGGGAAAGCACACTGAGAATTCAATATTGGAAATAGTGACTTTGTAATCAGATCATTCCGGTTGGGATGCTATGAACACCAATCAAACCCCACAGACGGGGCCAGTGTGGTGGTATAAATCATCGAGGAGCACTAGCAGTCCGAGATCTTTTCGCAATACCGATAGCTTTCGGAATGTCGAAGAGATCGATAGCTATTGGAAATCACTAAACCAATATCAACATGATTGAAATTTTTTGAATAATATATTTCCATGCAACGTTAAACGATGCCAAAGGTCGTGTTCATTTGAAAAAATCATCTCCTTCTATCACTATCTATCTTTCTATCTATTCGAGAAGATGCATGAATAACCTATTTTTCAAAGGATTGAATGAATTCAACAAGCTCCCGACATATCTGAGAAATTCAAAACATATTGTTAATTTTAAAAAGAGTCTAGTGGCATATTCAGATGATTCGTAATCAAATACTTTTGATGCTATTTATATTTTTATTACTTCAATAGTTCCAATATTATCTTCATAAAATTATGTATATCATCAATGATTATTTTTGAATGTTTGTAAATTAGATTCCATCTATTTCAAAATGAACTACTACTACTACTACATATTATCAATGCACTGACATAGAACTTCGGTAGGCTTTTGACTAATGAAGCTGGTAATGATCCCAGTCCTTCGTGTAGTATTCATTCGTGAATTCATTATCTCGTGAATCAAATTGAGCTTGAGAACGAAATAGGCGATAGTTTTTGGGCATCATTTCTGGGGAGTACGGAATTTTGGTAACCTTGCTGCTACAGTGTATCCATTCGTTAACAGTGGCATTTCGCTGTGACCGTAGTGTTACTTGGCATGAGCTCCCAGTGTATTATCGCCTCAGTCCCCAACAGAAAGGTATGTCAGTACGAAAGTTCATTCAAGCCATGAGGCTTTCCGTGAAAAAATGACGTGCATAAACCACTTTTCATCACTTGTATGAACGTTCCACGGTCTTTCATCACGACGTTGGCTCTCTTTTGAATTTGTAACGGCTTCGCTTGACCCAGGAGAGATATTTATGTGTTTGTCAGAAAGAGAAAGTTGAAAATGAAATTCAAAATTTATTTCATGACCTACTACAGTCTGTCGGGTATACAACAGATACTATATTCATCGGGAAACTACACTGTGAAGATAGTCACTAGTACTATATAAATTAATGATTCAATGAACGAAGAATAGCTATGAATGATTGATTGTCTATTTTAAGAAGCAATATCAAAATGAGTAGTAGGTGTCTTTGGTCAGAATGAAATTACCAATCATACTTATCGTACACGCGAGCGTACAGCTATTTAATTATTATGTTCATGCAATCTATTCATTAACAAAATATATCACAAGGAACCATTTCCATACTTACCTTTCTTCAATAATGAATCGAATATGAATTCTCAACTTTCTTACAGTTTTCAAATATATGTGCGCCTTAGCCGACCTTTGCTCATGAATATAACGCTTCAAATCAAGTAAGAGTTGTCATTGGAAAATGTTCATAATATGTTATAGCTTCACTTATCGAGGTACAGTTGTCAAATGATTCGATGGCTAGTCTCTAAAAATTCTGAATGCTTTCAGAGTTTTTCAGCTAGCAACCTAATATTTGCATCGCATGGAATTCTGGCTCCCTGTCAATGAGAAAATCGAGCTATAGTGACGAAAAAGTCGTTCCTAGCGGAAACGCGTCAGAGAAAGTGAGAATGAAATGAATACTTCGAGTAACACCTTTCTATGAACTGACTTCATATCTAGTACATCATTTCAAACAGCATGTAAACAAAATGAAAGTATCTCTAGTTCATATATCATCTTCCATTGCATTTGGGTATAATGCGAGACTTATCAGAGTATGCTTGCGTGCAGTCGTCATCAGTAATAATCTCCATGAACATGTGATACCGCGACAAAAAACAAATTCGTTGAAAACTGTCACACCATTCCATGTCCGTGCATGTTCGCGAATTCGTGAAACATCAGAGCTCCCGTTTCACAGCACCGCAAATTCGCAAATCTGGAAAACGCATGGAAAAACAAAAATTAAATATCCGCTCCAATTATCAGCGTGCCATGCATGGGTGTCTAAACATTTATTAACATTCACTGTCACGTTTAACGAGCGGCCAGCGGAAAAATAATGGTATTTGCCGAATGTCCGCAAGACCATTTCCGAAAGGCAATTGTTTTCCCTCATTAGAATAACCTGCTATTCGCAGAAATTCATCCCGTAAATGCTCGAGAGAGATTGAATAGATCATTTATATGTTAATTGGAATTTTCGCTTTCGGACCTTTCGGATTCAAGGCGATAGAGTTCGGCGATGTCGAATTGTCTTTCCGTTTGCAGAACTCTTCAATAATGTACCACGATTTACATAAAGGGTTTCGAACACAATCAGTCGGATGAATCTAAGACGCTGGGGAGTATTCAGATTAAGGCCCTGTCTGTGGAAAACTTCCGAATATTTCATGTGATCAATTCATACTTGTATTAATTCATGAAGGGTGCCAGTTTTTCGAGTTGAAATATTCCTATTAGGAAATACGAAGTTGGTCTAATCAGGACAATGTTACGCATTTTTGAGCTGATTGATAATCTGGAAATAAATCGAGCCTATCATGATAAGAAGTTATTATTGTATAGAAATATACCTGTATACGTTTACTCCTCATCTGGAGTTCAGCTGCAAAGCATACCCTGAAGCTCTCAGATTTCATCTAGAAAAGAACTATTCACCTAGTCGGTGATAGTACATTCCCAAATACACTCGTATAAAAATCGTAGAGAGGTAGGCGATCTCTCCCTTTTCATATATGAATCCATGGTTGGTGCTCGTCGGAAAACTCGTCTAACGTTCTATCACGAGCAATTCCGAGTTGATGCCCCTACATTTATGTGATGTTCCACTAACATTATATGTTCTCCTTCCGTATTGTATAAGTGAAAATGAAATGATATTTGTATGGTGTATATTAATGAATGTCTAAGGAAATGCAGAACAGATTCTCTGACGCATCTTCATTTTCACAACGTGTATAGTTCTATATAAATTTCACAGAGGGAGGTCCCAAAATGTTCACTCTGATCCCATGAGTAATTTATGTTTAATTCTAGTCGATATATTTCAACAGTATTTCAAAACGCCACTTTTGTTTGAAAAATTCCCTGCAAATGCTTCTGAAATAAAGAAAATATCAGCTTCATATTCAAAAGAAATATCTGAAAATCGATTGATTCGAGCTGAGACAAAAATGAATGCAGATGCTAAATCGACAACAGTAGTGCATGCATCCTCTGGGGATTGCAGTTTATACAGGTGCCTACGAATGCAACCACAGAGACCCAATCGACATTATGTAGAGCACCAAATGGATATTTGCAGTAGCACTAGAACACTGGTGGCCGGAAAACGTATATATATGTATGTATATTTTATATATATTTTCGATAATTGCACGACCGGGAAATTGCAGAAGTTCCGTTGGGCAATTACAGCTGATGATGCTGCATATTTGCAATACACTACTGGCGTGGACACCTGTTGTGTTCGATCTATGTATCGACATTCGATTTCATAGGATTCATTCACATATGGCATGAAAAAAACGCTATATGGAATGGGGCAGTCAGAAGACTGATTGTCATTCGACTGATGCATCTATTCTTCTTGCTGTCAAGAAATTCAGTATATCTCATTAGTCCTTAGATGCTCAAGAAATTCGCCGATATCGTTCGAAAACCGTACATCGGGATTCTGTGATAGTAAGAGTAATTCTCCTTCACTAGCACAACTATTATTGATTTAAAAAATTAATGACATCGATTACCAATGGATTGATCTATCAAAGTCAAATAGAGTCACACCAATCAAATATCAGGAACACAAGCAAAGAACTAAACGTCAGAAACATTGAAACATAATCAATCAGAAGTTACGGTTTGTTGTGAGTTTGTGATGAATCTGAACTTTGCTGCCTATAGTCGCATCGGGGGCAAAGAACAAGAACGATAATCAGATATACAGGGTGTTACAGAACTATGGGATCAACCTTCTAGAGGTCCAGTGCAACAGTAGAAAACATTTGAGTAGTGGGTCCCACGTCCGGAAAAATGTCACTATGGCACTACGGCCTTAAGACGTGTTAAAATTTATAAAATTCATACAGACGATGAATTACCCAAATGGGATTTAATGCACTTGATTTTTGCCTTTTGTACATGCTATCAGCACAACAATTGTTCAAAATGACTTCCTCCAACCTGAATACACCGATTCAAACGTCTCACATGATTTCGGCGGACTTGACTGAAAATTTTATCCTCGTTTTGAATGATTTCATATGCGTTCACAGTTCCCTCTCACCATGACATAGAAGGCTCAACTCTCCGTCGGTGAATCTTCAGAACTTCAAAAATGACATCGATTTCCAGAATTTTCATCCTTCGTTGGGCCTTGTCAATAATTTCATGATAAATATATATATATATATATATATACATACCACTAGCTGTACGCTCGCCTCATCGTCCTGCACGGAGAATTGAAATGACTATTAGAAAGAGAAGGGATAATTGCTGTGGCTGGAAGTGTAACAATGACGAGTGTAATTTTGACAACAGTCAGCTGATTGTTGACCGTAACCTTTCCTTCTTTTTCTAGTGACTTTTCAATATCACTCATCGCCATTTGATCACTTGATACCATTGAAACAATACGTTTTCATCAATTTTGCATCTGTCAATACACCAATAGGACATCACCATTGTAAAGAAAGATCGTCAATAGTGAAATGGGAATTGAAACATAGTATCTCTGACCATAGAAACTCATGATTCATTGAACTTCTCATAAAAAATGACTGAAGAACATAAATTCACACTCAAAAGTAGAATCGAATTCCTCAATGGAATAATCAAAGCATGGCAGAAAATTTTTTACAACAGTCAGCTGATCCTTTATCGTTGCTTTCTCATGGTCCTTTCAATATCTCGCTCTCTCTCTAGACTCGATCTAGTAGTATTAGTACGTATCATCACATCTTTGGGCGATGCCATTTCGTTCCAGCTATAATTGTATGATTTACCGACAGATATAGACACAGGCGGCGAGGCGGCGGATACCAAACCGTAGATTTATGGCGCCTAAACACTAAAATAAACCCCATTTTAATTAACAACGGCATTAAAATTAAATAAAAACCCTACTCGGCCGTGCTTATCTACGTCGCGTTGTTTCACCCTTGTTGTGTTGTCGTTTCCGGGAATTCAAATGGAGTTTGCAGATTTCAGTCCGTTCCTACGTCAATATCATTTCAATTATAACTCTTCCAACATAATCTGGTTCCAGAGCAAAATATATAATAGTAATCTCACCTACAAGGATAAAAACTATCCGAATTTTGATGTTGTGATTATTTTGAACGAACTCGCACAACTGTATATGTATACAGGGTATCCCACGTAACATGGGCCATCCCCCATCAGTTTCGGACTCATCTTCGATCTTCTTCAAAAAATAGTCGAACTCCAAAGCCTCCCACAATATCTGATATAGAGTTCGAAGCACTATGGATGAATGAATTTTTTGTATCTCTATCAGTCTTCTATATATATGAATATAGAGAACCGGTTGTACTCAGTCTGCTGCAACAAGAGAGAAGAAACAGCATATTTCTTTCATTATTAAAAATACGTGGTAGATAAAGCAGTTTCCTCTTGAGGTACGTACATAGTTTTTTCTACTACCTCACGACTTCAATAAGCAAATCAAGAGAAAGTGGGCAATATCTCATCGGAAAGTGCCTTTTCAGAAAAAATGACTTTCAATAATTAGACAAATGGTATATTCTATACAGATCGTTCAGTTCTTCGTTCCATCTGTTATATTGTTGAATTGGAATAAAATATTTTACGAATAGATTTGTATCAATTCTCTACCTACAAAATATAGCAGATGAGAACAACGAAAAACTCTCGCTTATGTAAATGTCTCAAGGAGGAAAATGTCTGCTCTCAGGAAGGAAAAAAAATTCATCCTGTGATATTTTCTGGTGAAGTAGTTGAGGAAATCTCAATTGAGGTTTACACCCCTGTAATGAGTTTCCTTACAAGTTTTCAACACTTGACTATTACACCATCCTCCACTTATGTTTTCATATCGTGACACCTCATTTTGAATAACTTTTCAAAGTCAATTCAATTCTGAGGTTGTGAAAGTTCACAATGTTTTCCAATGGCATCCTATCAATCGACCCCCTAGCTATTTGAATGAATAATAAAACTGGCGGCAGGTCATCATGTTGAATATCACCGTCCCCATCATCCTGTTCATTATCCTTGAGAAATACTAAAATAGAAAAAACAAAATCTGCAAAATTTCTTGGAAATTTCTCCAACAGTAACCTGTACAAAAAAGATCCATAGTTTTTACATAGGTCCATGGTTTTTACTTACAACGGTCTTGTGATGTACGTTAGATGAGGAGAATCTACTAAATAATTTATCATTCATATGCCTATGATATACAAAGAGCCTCACAAAATAGAATAATACGGTATATATTTGACCTATCTTTCTAACATTGTGTCGCGACATATTAGGAAACGAAACAAATCTGTCACCACAGTCATAACACGAGAAGTGAGAATGATATTAAAACAAGACAGGTGAACCATACTTTTTATAAAAAATATCCTCTGACAGTCGAGGCGTTATATTTCAATAGGCTTCCTAATCATTAAGAAAATAGTCCATCGTACAATGTATCCAAAGGTATTAGGCTGGAGAAAATCTAGTCGAAAATTCTCTTTATAACCAATAAGACTTCTGTCTTCCTCTCCAACTGACAACGTGTATATGGTCTATAGTTGTTAGGAAAGGTTTTCTTGCCTTTTTGGAATCGAATTGACTCGAGCTATCTTCCAGTCTGTATGAAGGAGTGGATAATCCACAAAGAACTGCTGTTAGTTCTGAGGCAATAGGTGGTAATTTCGTCTTGTACCATAGCCTTTTTGGTATTGAAGCCAGGCAGAACATGCCTAGTTATGCCAAATGTCCATCGATGAAAGAGATATCAGTAAGGTCTCGGAGAATCCAAATTGAAATTTTTTGTAAATAATACAGGGTGATTCACCTTGAGTTGCGATAAATTATTTGTTGGGTTAAGCCAACCAAAATGAGTATGCCATATGTATTGTGATATTGTATTATACTGTATACTGTTTCAACGTATTGAATGAGAAATCAGACTCATCTCATGTCATGTATGGCCACAAGAGATGAATGAATCTATCTATATATCTATCTATGTATAGCGTTATTATTTTTGATTCCGAATATGTAATGTTTATTATAGGATATTTTTTCTAATCTTACAATATATGTAATAAGATAATAATAATAATAATCCAGAGTTACACACTGTGCCAGACATATTAATGGAATTCGAGTCTAAATCTGAATATTACTATTATATATACAATAACATTAAATATACAATAATAACAGTACAATAATTAGTAAAATTATTCGGTACAAAACGTGGTATAAAAAGAATTTTTATCGAGTTCAATCCACCACAAGTGGGTGAAATACACCTAGGCACAAGGCGCCTGTTTGTGTTGTTTCACACACTCATAGATGGAATGTCAAATTTAGTACAATATAGACTAATTCTAAGTAGTAATTGAAATTTTAGATTCGTCTAGGGAGGGGGGATGAGGGTCGGAGAGAGAGCATAATAGAGGATTGAAATATAATTCAAAGTTTCACTGTTTTCTTAGAATATATTTAGTATTTTTGGGTTTTCTATTATGTGTTTCTTGATAGCAAGTTTGAATTCTTTGATTTTTTTTAGATCCGTAGGGAGATAGTTATACAATGAAGGTCCGAAAAAAAAATATGAATCTTTGCGTGTGGCTCTTTCGGTAAAATGGAGTTTTTATATTTAAATTTTCAGAGAATCTTGTTGTTTTCGAGAAGCTTGTGGTATATTTCATCAAGTTGGAAAACATCCAAATTAGACCTTGATAGCTATATGTTGGATTATATAGAGTTTAATGTCTCATACACATGACCCAAATTCCATTGCAATATACCGAACGGGTTGGAAGTTATAGGGGAGTGACTTTATGTCCAACATCATGACCCCACCATCTTCGCTTCACATCACTGAATGTGATTTTATAGCAGCGTCTATCATCATTTGACTATTAAGGCACATTGATAAAACTCAATATGTTTTTATCATTATCAGTTTTGTAACTTCGCATCATTCCAAATTATTTTGGTGTTACCAGCCAGCTACATATATAGTTGTCCGCAACCCTGGGTTTAGAGATCACTTGTACGTTTATGTCCACGCGCAATAGTAAGTAATAATGACTGTCTTTACTCAAAGCGGAATAACCATCAATACTTCCCGAATGAATCGGGGCTAATGCCCTCTTCATGACCGTCCGTAGGGGTATAATAGACAAGAAAACAATCAAATCTCGTTCCAAGAAATCCATTATGCGGTGACAACGGTGCGAGCGGACTAATTTTTCATTTTCTCTTCGGATTCTCTCCACTCCCTCCATAATATCACAAAACATATTTCCCTATTGAAAAGGGGGCGTGCGTTTGACGTGTACGAGCTGATGTTGTGTGACAATGATAAGTTGGCCACAGGGACGGCATCTGTCGTGGAGTTTTTGCGAAAAGGAAATTTGTACACTAGACAGTCCTCGATGTCAGTTTTAGATGATCCACTATTGTAGCTTTGACAAATGATCATAATTATGATAATTATGTTATCAAATCCTCCTGAGAAAGTTACACTTGTTTGGTAGGTCTGCTGAGTGTGAAACTTGATAATTTGACAAATCGAACTAACTCATAGAAGAGCTCTCAAATGAAATTCAAAATAACATTTTTGTATTGAGTGCCACGAAAACACGAATTTTATACACAAAATACGAACAACATTTTCAATACAACCGTGAATGGAAATCTGCCTCCGTAGCAGAATCATAATATATATGGGATAGTTTGAATAACGAAATTGAAAATATTGAATTGTCGATCTTCTTCCAAACAAATTGAAATATCTTATAACATTGTGGAATCAAGTAACTCTTCAAGAAATATCATCCATCAATAGAACGACAAAGTTGTGAAATTCTTTGCCTAGTGAAGTCTTTCCTGATGCTCCAAACTTTCAAAAAAAAAAACCAACACCTTCCTTCTCTCGCAAAATTCCACCGCTGGCTAACACGATGTTCCTCGAACATTGTAGGTTTCCTTTTCGTGATGTCAACAGATAAAAAAAGAACAACCAATTGAGAATTCACTCAGTTTGAAATGAATCCTTCAAAAAGTAATGATTCGTGTTCATTTTGTGAATTATTTTGGCAGTGAAAGAGAGTAATTTTTTCGCGGTGGAAAGAAAACGGCCTATTTATGTTAGTTCCGACACATTTTTATATTTTTGGAATCAATGAAGGCAGCCCTAGCAATAATAATCAAACAACAAAATTACCACATGTCTGAATTCGTCATTCGCCGAAGTTGCTCATTCCTTGATAGGAAATTTCCGAATTCTTCCATGTGTACAACAGCCCCTGTAGAAGGTGTTCAGAAGCACATCCTATTCTCAGCATGAATGAATTTATGACAATTTCTTCATCGGCGACTGTTGTAACAGATGCATTTTCTTGTGATGTTGCAGGCGCCTACACTCCCATAAAGCACATCTCGCTGAGGAGTCTTCTGCCAGTCACAGAGCACTTCATGACATACGAGGGCTCGACGACGCACCCCGGATGTTGGGAGACGACCGTCTGGATCATCCTTAATAAGCCCATTTATATTACCAAACACGAGGTAGGCCATGTGCTGCTGGTGCTCAATTGTTTTGTTCGTTTTCTTAGCTGGCGTTTGATGTATGCTATGAGCGACATTCCCATAGGTTCTATGTGGCTTTTCAAGGTAGAAAAAATGATATGAAACTATATGAAAACTACTTCCATCCATTGTTAGTATCGATATCCATTGAAGTTGAACCTTTAGTGTCCTAAAGGAAATATACTCGAGGAAACTGATACAGATGCGTATTAAAATATCTTCCATTATAAAAGTGATATTGTTTTGTCTTGGAATGGTATTATTGAACTGTCAGCCACACATCAGATATATACCATCATAGTATTTTCTGTCCATGACCTAAACTTACTTGAACAATATCACATTTGGAAATAACTGAATTCAATTTCATACAATGAGTGAAATTTCATTCGTTCCGTACAATGAGTGATCTATCTTTCCTAACCATTCGAAATAATTCCCTAGCAATGTTCGACGAAGCAAAGGTTCACAATGCTTCACTTGCCAATACCAAATAGATATTGACTAGCTCATAGGAACAGTGGGTACCTGAAATCGTCATATTGTGGATACAAATTTGAGTTTCTGTTGCATTGAACTTCATCAGATTTCCGGATTCTCATTCCGAAATTCTTGACAGATCATCATTTAAAGTATCGGCCTGTCTCTGTCATGCACCTTTGGACTCATTTAATGATATACTGACTTTAGAATAGAAGGAGGTATGAAGTTTACAATCATACGAAAAGCCATGGGCAGGAGGTCACATTGAACAGATCGTTGAAGAGATCTCTGGTGACGAAAGCCATATTGACATTACTTTGGAGATCACAAATAGCAGGGTAATTGGTCTATAGTCGTTAGGAAAGGTTTTCTTGCCTTTTTGGAATCGAATTGACTCGAGCTATCTTCCAGTCTGTATGAAGGGGTGGATAATCCACATAGAACTGGTGTTAGTTCTGAGGCAATAGGTGGTAATTTCGTCTTGTACCATAGCCTTTTTGGTATTGAAGCCGGGCAGAACATGCCTAGTTATGCCGAATGTTCATCGATGAAAGAGATATCAGTAAGGTCTCGGAGAATCCAAATTGAAATTTTTTGTCAGCAATACAGGGTGATTCACCTTGAGTTGCGGTAAATTATTCGTTGGGTTAAGCCAACCAAAATGAGTTGGATCATTGTATAATCGAATGAATTGTCAACAATGCTCTGCCCATCCATGTCCGTTCCATGATACTACACTCACGAATTCATTGAACTCACTGAGACTGAATTCACTAACTGATATATTTCCACGGTCAGTGCTCAACGGAATTCTTGTCTATTATGTGATCATGAGCGATTCCAGATGGAAGAACTAGATGAGCTCAAACTGATTATCCCTATATATTGTCAGATCAGTCAGATGCGTCGATCAGAATGGAATGCATTTCCAGTTATCAGCCGCGTTAAAACAGACTCAAGCGAACTGTTTGTTGGAGGATCCGAATGATCCGACGAGTTCCACCGATTCAGCGGGGAGTTGGTCCCCCTCCCTCCCACAGTGAATGAATGCGAGCACTAAGCCCCGGAACAAAATGGCTTCTATTAGTTGTGGTCGCCGCAATCAATTACTGTCCCCATACTGTCGTGCCGTTCGAATGATGTCCCTCGGATTTTATTATCGGAACTTCCGCTGTCATGTTTCCGTCGCGATCGGATCGAATTCTCACGGACCGATTAAATTTTCCCAACTGCTACGAAGAAAGATTTCCAGAAGGACCGACCAACCTCTACAGATCGGTCCGAATCAGGGCCGGATCAATCGCAGGGCACCAGGGGCAACTGCCCGGGGCCTACTCTATCTTACCGGGTCGCGTATTTACGTCCTATATTATTGTCATTAAACAGGCTGTGCCTCAAGGTTCCATATCGGGCCCACTTCTATTTCATGAATGTATCTTATATTTTTTTACAGAATCGGTCAACGATCCAGGTGATATCGTATGCTGACGACACAAATATTATAATGTCTCAAAAGGATCTTGAGAAACTAGTAGAAACAACTGAAACTGCCTATAAAAATGTCATTTTGTTGTCAAGAAGAACTCATATAACTCTGAGTGTTCAAAACAATATTAATGAAGTTCTCCCTGAGTGGTCAACCTGATACCATCTCTATCTTTGAAAATGAGGATATCATAGTGGATGCTTCAGAAATAACTCGGTGCCCATATATATATATATATATAATAAATGGAGCTGGAGACCACATATTGATAGTCTCTGAGCAAAACTGCGTAAGAATTGTTGAGCCTTGAGATTCATGTCAAATCACTGTAGCAAATCGATATTGTTGAGCCTATATTATGCCAATATCAACAGCCATTTGAGGTATGGAAAAGAGTTTTTGATATGTGATATCTCAAAAACTTCACCCATCACTTTTAGATTAATGAATATTGAATTATCTCGAATCAAATTCTGTTAGCTACAAATTTTACTCTTCATATTTCTTTCTACTTTAGCCGTTTTCCTGTAATACATTAATGCATTGGGAGAGACCATTGCCACTACCTCGATTTCATCCCTACTAGTGTGACGTCACGCAAGCGATGCTCTGGCCCGTTACGATAGATTAGTGATGGGTCTTAGTCCTGCGGTAATCCTTGTAATTCCACGACTTCTTTTTCTAAAGTGAATCCCACAAAAAAGTGCCGCAGAATTGCAAAACAACAAATCTCCTTCAGAACATGAATTTGCGAACTCATTGTGAAACAACAATACGATCCGATACAGTTCATAATAGACTGCCATGTCTGATTTCTATTGAATGGATGGGATCTTGGAAACCGTTGGAAATACAACCAAGAACAAATAGTGGCAAAGTTGTGTGATCGGAAGCTCAACAATATGTCAGTAAGAAATTGAGAAATTCCGACTATTATAGGAAATATACATGAAAATGCGATTTGCGATTTCATTTGTTTTTTCTGATGGAAAGGAAAAATAATCCAACATTGTCATTTTCTCTCCTCATTGCCATCAGAATGACCCTAATAAACCGAAAATCTGACGTTTTGAGTCTGTTCTACGATCGAGTTTCTTAAAATATGGAATCTTCATGGATTCTATCTCTCTATGGATTCTTCATTCCTTCTGTCGGAGCTTTATTCTCATAAATACGATAACGTATCTAAATGAATCTCTCATGTTGAACACTTCGGAGCCTTCTAGAAGATATATTTTTTTCGATTGATAGAATCCTATAATATCGAGCTGTTTCATCATTTGACATTCCATGGGAGATGTGT
Organism: Gastrophysa polygoni; assembly: GCA_963576655.1. NCBI lineage: Eukaryota > Metazoa > Arthropoda > Insecta > Coleoptera > Chrysomelidae > Gastrophysa > Gastrophysa polygoni. The sequence goes on from OY755084.1 coordinate 14,189,393, forward strand.
TTATCGTATATAACTAATGGAATGATAGCTCATTGTTTCATCAGGTAATGATATGAAATTGGAGACATACAATATACCTCATTTTTAATCAAAGGAAGTTTTGTGTTTTGGACGTAGAGATGATAATATTGTGCCCTGGATTCAAATAGTCTCAAGCTGCTCCTGATCCAAACTCGTAACACAGATACGTTAGGTGACGCCATTGAATTATATTGCCTGAAGATGGGATTCGCAGTCCATTATTCTCGTATTATGACAGGGTATTCGAATAACAGCAGGAAGTAAATAACATAACTGAAATGTATATTGTATAATTTGATATATGGTGATCAACTTGGGAATCATACATCGATCATTTGTGAATAACTAATATCTATCACTATCAATAACTCGCATCTTGATATTTTCTGATACCTTGGAAATTGTCTTGCAGCATCAGTTCTTGATATACATCATGGAAATGAATACTCACAAGACCTCATATCCTCAATATATACAGTTATATACAGTAACATTTGGTGTGTAAGAACGAAGTGATATGCACTACATAAATATGTATATATTCAATATTCAGAGATTCAAAAAACTGAAGATAGTTTTTCCGTGAAGATGCTTACCGTGAAGATGCATGGAAACCGAGCTTTCTGAAATGTTCATTTTCTTTGTCAAGACGATCTATACAAAAACGGGTGTGTATAAAAACTCTGTCAATCATACAAACAACAAAATACACTCACTCACTTGACATTGATGATGAAATTATTGGAATACATAACAGACGTAGCATTAGCAGAAAAAAATGTTCTCTAGTTTCGTAAACTCTCAGATACTTCACCTTAACTAGTCAGTCACGATTACCCTGTAGTGTAGTTAGTTGATATATATGTAGTAAATATATGTATAATTCCAATATATATATATATATATATGTGATATATGTTGTTGAATAAATGTACTATGAACTGAATAAATGAATGGATACGTGACAAACATGTCAGAGTTCCGCAGGTTTTCACTTTCACAGTTCTCTTCACGGAGTTCATAGTCTATATGAGATGAGATTCTTTCAAAATAATCTATCTACAGATTGATATCATGTTCATGCTCTCTGGTCATCAGGATGAAATACTACAGCGTTTGTACAGAAGATCTGGATTTCTTCTCCTTGACAATTCGTGCACTCTGGGGTATTAACTGGAATTTGTTTCATACATCACTGAACTCTCGACTGTCTGAACATGATAGGCACATCCAATCGCCATTTTAGAAAGATGGCCCCATGATGAGATATTGGAAACGGCAACTCTCACTCATATAGGTGATGGCAGCAGTTAATTAACATTAACTCACCAATATTAAAAGGAAGTTGATCAAGGTTTTGTGATCACCAGCTTCCTGATGACCGCTCAGTATGTTTGGGGCCAGATTTGATTGCCCGATATTTCAGAAGAGTCAGTTCCAAGTTTATGTCAGAACCCATAATAGGTAGAATTTCAAGATGAATTTGCTCTACAGCCCAAACGGCCCATTTGCGGACATATGTTTATACAAACAAAAATGCTTGTTTTGATGTCCCATATCACCCCTTAGAGTTTGGGTGATACTCAAAGAAATCACCTGAGAGGAACACATCAGAGTTTTTTAGCTTGAGTAAAATAAATTCATAGTTCTCTTCCATCATAAGGCATCCATCAGTCCCTATTTATCCCTATCTATCGCAATTATATTTTGAATACGTGAATGCCATTCATGCTCAAAGTGATCCCATATTTAAAAAAAAAAACAAAATCCAAGTTTGTCGTCCTTCAAAATAAATTTAATAGTGTAACTTGTTGAACGTTGAAAATGTGCCTGAAAGATGAGATTTATTTATTTATTTGAGAGGAATACAAAACGGGACGGATGAGGAACTATTGAAAGAACATACATGAAGAAGAACATTGAAACATGTGTAAATTACGTGTACGTCATCGGAGATTTTTCAACCACCTCTTACCAGAAAAAGTCCGACATGAAAAATCGCAATATACTTGGTCATGCTTGTTATAACGAGTGAATGAATAATGAAGTCATAAAGCATGAGTAAAACGAGACCACCTACATACCCTGATATGTAACATATGAAAATATTATGTATTGGAAAATGATTCACTCATAAATTCTGCAAAGATGAATACTGGTTGAAAAATCCTCTGCTATTTTTATTTCACCTATATGCTCCACACATGTCTCCAATGGAGTTTTCTTTTATTAATTTATCATCTGAACACATTGTCATGAATATGGTCTCGTTCCAGGTACATTCCTAACATTATGTGTCTAAAGATGTTTGAGTGTCGTGGTCGACGAATTTTCTATTTTTTTTTTAATTTTATTTTCAACATCATATCTCCTTATCCAATAATATGACGGTCATCCATTGTAGTTTCAAAAGTTTTCTCTGCCCGTGCTGAACCATATTTCTGTTCCAGTTATACTCATTGCGGAAATTAATGCAAGGATCCGAGGAGGCGCCGAAAGCGCCCTTGGGAAATAACGCTCGGCCCGTGCAGCCCCTCCACCAAAGAACTATTCGGACAAATATCAACTTCAGAAACTCCGAGGTAAGAAGTTCGCTTCGTCTTTTCTTTTCGGTACATTACTTACATGTCGCACTTGCTCACAGTTTTTTCTACCGCTACACGAGATGTTTTGAAATTCGCACAAAGAGTTTCAAGTTGCAAAATGTTATTGTATTTTATTGAATTGCTCCTCCTTCGAGCCACATATAACGAAATGAGTATATTGTTTGATGATCAGGAAATAATAGACCTTTTCCATGAGTATGGTGTTTGCAGCATGAGCCGTGGACGATTGCTCCAAATTATCAATCAAGGTAAAAAATGAGCATTCTGTGTTAATTAAACTCAATACATTTTATACGGCTCTAATATATGATAGCGGAATGATTTCACAACAAAGATAACTCAAACTTCCAGTTGAATATCATTCACAATCAACATTCTCAATTGAAGTATCAATAAAATATTAAATAACTAAGCAACGTTGCTATCCTTACATTGTTCCAGTGGCATGTTTGTTAGTTTTTTCATATTTTTCTTCATATAATCCCTGCCAATATCCAGTAGGCCGTTTCTGGAAATCATTAATCATGGTTTCAATCTCCATCGTTTCTTTTGTTCCAAAAATGAGTATTCTTCTATATTACGCGTCCACCTGAATGTGCTGCTATGATGCCATTATTCATCTCTCATCGACCTTCGAATAACATAGAAAAAAATCTCAATCTCAATAATAATCGTTCATGGAGTTCCACAAAGGAGTGGAGAAATCCATGACCTTAGAAAAAAATACTTTTCTCGTTACTCTAACAAATTGAAAGAAATTTCCTGAGATGAAGTCACAAATGTACAGTAATGTGACTGAGTTATCACCAGGAAAAAATGTTCAGCCAGTATCGCAAATGTAAACCAAATGACACTGTGTGAGCTTAGTTCTGCTGATTTTTTCACTTTATTTCAGTTGAAATATCACTTCACAATATACAGGTTGTCAAATTATGAGTGGTCCGTTTAGTGTGTTGAGAACTGTCTTGGTTTTCAATTTCGCGTGACTGTCAAAGATAAAACCATATAGGTCTAAAAAACTATAAGGACTGCAGAAAAAGATGCCACTTACTCGAGTGCTGTCTTAACCTAATCGCCACCGAAACAACACTCTGTCCAATATTACATCAATGCAGACAATAGTAAAGTACGAGCGGACAGAACACGGAAATGAGGAGTGCACATGAACTTGTCAGATATTCGGGTCCGACCCGACATAACCTATATTTCTCTCGCGTCCATATCCGTAGCTCCCAACATGTCGGACGCCACTTGATACCGGAAATTGAAAACCGGACAATGCAAATTTTGCGTCCGGATTCGTGGAATCCCTATGTAAATTTTAATCATTAACTCAAATATTTAAAGACAATATGTATACAATTTTGTTTTCATTTCCGGGACGATATAGAATAGAGCGAATGAAGAAGTGTATTCTGCTTAGCGATAAGTAGGTTTGTGAACGTCTTCCATTTCAAATTGGGAGTTACTGATCATAGTTAGATACTTCATGCTGAAATTCCTTTAGGAAAAAAAATAATAACTTTCGTAAACAGTCATTGATTTGAGCTGGTAATTGGCAATACAAAACGATGATGCGAATTTCATTCCATACACATACCGAATAGTTTTATTTGTGACTTTCTCTTCCCTGCAGATTGCTCATTTTTCTTGGAATAATGGGAACCTATTAGTGAAATATTGCGAATAATTTTCCAAATGTCAATAAAAGCTTCAACTGGAGCTGCCTATAATGAAGGTCATCATGATGGATCATAATAACTGTTCATTATACAGGCGAGTCGCTGTAATAGGTATGCAAAATGTCTCTCATCTGAGTACCGGCTAAAAAGAAAATGAAGAAAATTCATAACGAGAGGTTATCGGCGTTGCATGATTCATTGATGATGAAACTTTTTCTTTGATTATTCATCGTATTGAATTAAGATTCTCAAAATGACGAGGACCTGCATTCAATATGATCGGAATAGGAAGTTCTTTTTCAAATGAAGAGTTACTCACAGTATCATGTGCTGATGAATTTGACAACATTGTGAATATTGCCATTGATTCAGGCATTAGACAAAGCTGTCTTTGGAATACGGACGTTCATCAGCACGTTTCACAAAAAAAAAAAACTGTCTTTGAAATAGGTATGGAGATCCTGTGGAACAATATAATAAACAGAAAATGAAATGGGGCTCCATTTGAATAAAAAAACCGGCAGTATTAGAAAAATGGTAGACTTGGCGAAACTGGAAATATCACCGATGAATTGGGCAACACCCAACATCTGAAAATGAATTTCCATTTTTTTCTCCGGAGCCAGTCCTGAGATATATGACCGATTCCGTGCCTAACTGCGACCCTGAACGATATTTCATCAAATTATATCGATCATCGTTTGATAATGTTATTAAGTAGAAACCAAAAAAGTCACACCCTGTGTAATGATTGCACAGTTCAATGTTTCATGAATAGTTATTCAACATCACTTCAGAGCATAGTCTTATGAACAGATTAATTTTTATTGATTTAAGTATGTCAGTTTGGATATTTCATAATCATCTTTAGAATTCTCGGGAATTCCTGAATTGGTCTTGGTGGATATGTGTTTCTTTAATTTCGACTCCACTTGGTCGAGCAATAGCAAGACAGATCTGTTTCGGCCCACAGAGGCCTCATCAGTCGCCCTTAGTTTGCTGACAAATTGGAAACACTTCTTCTGTACTAGTTTCGTAAACATTGAGATGATAAACAGCACCAAAATCCGTAGGTTCATGGTATTTCCTCAGAAACCTACCTCAGAACTTTTGCCGTTAGATGACGTTGAACATGTAGCACTATCTGTCAAACCCAGACTTATATTTCTTTCATCAAAATCAATGACTTCTGCGGACGAGCACTTGATATCCGTATACAGTCGGTAGGTCTATTAGTAATTTCCTTCCACCGGCAACACTGCATCTTCTGACGTGATGACGTGATTTCCAGGTTACAGTGGAAGACCTCTACACAACGGTTCTCTCCACTGATTTCGTTTGGCCACTCTATAAACACTCGTATATGCTCTCACCTCTGAATAGTTACATAAACATGAGTTTGTTGGAACTTTCCAGTACGGTCGCCTGTTGACTAGTTTAGTTATTCCCGTGTATTAGAAGGAAGAATAACCTCAAAGCTGAACTTTCGACAAACTTCCAAGCAATGCACAACTTCCAAATTAGTTCCTGGCTGTTTCTGAGGCATCAGAGGTAGATATCCAGATTAATATTCGGTTCCATATTCCCCGCGGGTATTTTATTGATGTAAATATTTCAAGGAAATCAATCTCCGAAGGAGTATTTTTCCTCCGCAACTTTTCTCTGCCCGTTCGCAACTTTTCGAAAATAATTAATCGGAGTCTCTGTGCTTCGGAAGCCATCAGGCTAGATGTTCATTGAAATTCTTAATCAATCTTTGGCGTCGTAATTATTTGAAATAAACTTCGACAATTATGGCGGGAAGTTAGCGTCCTCCGACGTGTTCTATTGTTGGCAATGTCAGAAGTTTTGATGCATAGTTTCGCGGGTATTATTGTAGAGTTTGCAAAATGTAACGCGGGGAATCATTCGAAAAATACATCACGGAGAGAAGTCTTCAGTTTTATGTTTTACATCAGAATACGGAGAATTATCTCGGGTCGTCCCTACAAAATTGATATTATTATTGATATCAGATTGAACAGAAAATGGAAATAATGTATATCTTCTTCTTCTGGCAAAACGCCGATCGTGACGGCAATCATAACGCCTTCACATTCCTCTCATTGTATGAATTTGATTCGAGGCATTGAAAGTCTTGTAGCGAATTGAATGGATTTGACTGTTACCCCTACAAAAATGAATCTATATCCAATCAAAATCGTCAACAATCATCATCCCAGTATTACCGAACACAATGGAGGAATGAGGTTTCAGTTATAGAAAATCTCTCAGAGAGTGATATGATTTCTTTGAAACAAAACAGTCATCGTCGTGTACAAAACATTTTTTTTCGACACGTCCACATTCATTCTTTCGAATGTACATGTGAAATTCATCCTACACAAGTTCTCACCAGATAAAAAATAATAGCACCCAATTCACTCCTAAAGCTCTACTTGAAATTTTTCTACTCGTTTTGTATAAAATTGGCACTATACTGCACCAGTATCTTGAAATTGCACAGAGGTTGAGAAACACAAAAATTAAAAGTCGTTCACGAGAAGTTTATTAGGAAATTATCTCACTTTTAATTGCACGTTTTTTAATAGTATGTGCAAATGAGATACGCAGGACGTGCCTAGAATGAAACAGGCTGCAAATGAAACGATATGAAGAGGGAGTGAATGGGGAGTGAGGTGAATAATTGAGCGAAGGATGAAAAGAAATCATAAACATCGATTATTCCATTGGTTGAAGTGTTTGTGTTGGTAATCGAAAACACCATCTTCGGATAGAGGCGACTGAATTCCGCCCATTCATATTGTTGATTTTGATTGATCATATTTTTCATTATCATGTTTGATATTTAACAATATGAATAAAGGCATATTATTATTATTATTATTATTATATTATATAGATCTAGTGTATCTACTCTTGACTAGATGTGTGATACATATCTACTATATAGCCACTATGTGACATGAGAACTTTTTGCAGAATGAAGGTAGACTGAAGGTTGTCATTGAGAATTCTCGAAAATTCAATTCGATTTCTCTGAATCAGGTTCAATCAGAGCAATAGAATCCTTTGCATCGGCAGAATAATTATCTAATTGCATATCATAGTGACGCAACTAGTCATTTTTTTTATAGTCTGGTAGTTTGGTAGTATTTTCAACTTGAATTATGGATGAATCGTGAGAAATTGAAAAGTTTGGGACATAAGTAAACATTAGAGTCTTATTATGTCAGATATCAGGTGAAGGAATCGATTTTACTGTTCATTGTTATAGTCATGAATGGACACGATCAACTTTCGTTTTTTCATAGATGTGGACGGATATTTATATCTTTTCAATCACTATCAGTCATTACACATATAGCCACCTGATATTTTCAACCTAAATCAACACACAATCGGGGTAACACAAATATAAACCACCCGCATGCTCGAGCACCTCGTTCAACCTCGTTCAATAGCATGACAGAGAGCTGATATTAACTTCACTCTCCGTTGTGGGAGTATCAAGAAATGTTTCAACTGTATAAGGGCCGATTTCATAATCAAATCAAATACTCCTTTAAATGTTAAAGGACAATTTAAGTTCGATATCGATTTCATAAAACAAATTTATGGTTAAAGGTACCTTTAAAGGGTACTTTAGTTGAATGCTCAATTTTCCGTATTTACAGGCTTGAAGGTCTCTTTTGTCGCAAAATAAGAAATGTCATTCTACTCATTTTTCATCTTCTGTTTCTAACTTATCCACCTAAACTCACATATGACCATTGTGTTGGCAGTTTTGTGCTGTTGAGTTCATATTGAGTTTGAGATTACATTTTTATTTTATAAACATGAACTATCCAACTTCATCCAGTTCGAGTGATTCTGACGACGACTATGTTTTCGTGAGACGTAGAAAAATTTATAGAGAACGAGTTAACAACTTGGAGAAATTAGACGACTTGGATTTTTTCGCTAGATTCAGGATTACGAAACCTACTTTTCATTCACTTTTAGAAGCTATCGAGCATTTGATAGGGACACCAACTAACAGGTAGGCGTTTCAATAGTGTGTGGCATCATTCATTTCATAAATGTTATTTTTACAGGGGTTTAAGCATTAAACCAGTGAATCAAGTTCTCCTCACTCGAGATTTTATGCACTAGGATGTATGCAGAAGGCAGTTGCTGATTTCAGTGGTGTTTCAACTTCTTCAGCATGCAGAATTATCAGCAAGGTGTAAAATGCAATTGCTTCATTGAACAGACAATACATCAAAATGTATGCAATAGATTTCACACTGATGAAAATAGATTCACCGGGAGATGATGCTGAAATTTTCAGAACAAGAAAACAGTTCTGGTCTGAACACACAAACAGTTTCAGATAGTGATTTGAAAATTAGAGATCACCAATTCTGTGCAAATAGTGCCTAAAGCCGCAGTAACTGATGCAAATATACCCCTTTCCAGGTATACCAACATAACCAATCTTCGGTAAAGGGTCATTTTGTAAAATTACCAATCTCAAGTGGTTATGAAATAGTAGTTTCTTAAAATTGCATTTAAATGGAACTTTAACTAAAAGGATCATTTAGGAAAAAAAACTTTTAGTATTTCATTATGAAATCGGCCCTAATAGGGAATTTCCTAGATCGGAGATTGCTTGCTTCTGGTGGAGCTGTCCTTAGATCATTATATCACATGAATTTGTCCCGAGAACTACAGAGGTCTAATGAAAGGATCTTGTATTGTAATGTATGTATGTATGTAATGAATAAATCATAGCATACCTGAATGAGTTGAAATTCGGAATTGTTTTTGAATCCTGCACTACCAGTCGTGCCAACATATTGTCAATATGAACCAAATGATGAAAAATATCAATTTGGTCTATAGTCTCTCGAAAAAACTCATTAAGAATCTCATGTTATCATCTCATGATAAGTATATGGCAATAAAATCAAAATATTCACGCGGATGATTTGTAGCACCTTGATTAGCACAAGATTCGTGAGAATGATGGCACTCGAGATATCCTCGGCTGACGCCTCAGAATATCAAGGTCCCTGGGTGATAATGACATTCTTCACTACCTAAATAAATGAGTATAAATATCTTTTCAAAAACAACTGTCTGATATCAAGATCAGAGTTCAGTCATCAACATGAAGGACGGACAGTGATGATAGCTCAAGCAGAGAACCTCGAGACACTTCGTGAAGATCTTGAATGAGTTCTGATCTTTCGTTTGGTTTCCTTCTGACCCGTTTCCCCACCACTACCGCCCGACGTTTCGGTTAATGTCATCCGCAGACGCGGTAAAGGAAATAGGCAATTGACTTTTGGAATCGGCGCCAGTTATTTAGTCGAAACGGCGGAATTCCATTTGGGCGGCCGCACGTGAAACCCCTAAATGCTAACCGAGTGATGTTAACGGGATGTGTCGGAGGGCAAAAATAGTTGTTGATAGGGTGCTTTCGCGCTGTTAATAGGGTATTTGCATTTCGGAGCGATGCCCGATTCGAGACTCATTTTCCGAGCGAACTGCGTTGGCTAATCGTGAATAAGAAATCACTTATGATGATATGTCATGCCTCTTGATAAAGAATAGTCATTCCTCTGATAGAGGAATTTAGAAATTTATACATGCACAGTAGAAAATTCCACCTCCAATTCAACAAAATGCTGAAAATCAGTGTTGAAATTGACTTCACTGACGCGTTTTTCACCAATATTTTGAGGAATGAACACACTTTCATACATAATGAATTTTTCATTCATAATTTTCCATGATGATAATCAAGAATTCTCCTACAAAGGAGCTGAGCTGACATAATTTTTTTTTCGTTGTTTTCATATAATTGCAAGATTATTATGTCAATTGAGCTAATTGCGAAATTTATCTTGATACATGAAATGAAAAAAAAACAAAAGGAGAATCTTCCATGAAAAATCAATCAGTAAATAACCAATTGCTAGATCAATTTGTCAGTTCAGCCCTAATTGCGAGAAAAATCTTGTTGAAATTACCATGAAAGCAATATGAATCTGTCAATCAGCCTGATTTGAAGTATAATCTTGCAATTAGCTGAAATGCAAGTTGAATCTGTCATATAATCTCAAATAGCATGAGACTGACGATATTTATTGACGAATATTTTCTACTGAATTATTCTTAGGTACATGTATAATCTGTTGCCCAGAAGAAATGAGTCACCCTGTATAACGACCATTATTCAAGTTTTGTATGTCTTGGAAAGAGATGAGAGAGAAAGAAACACGTTTGATCCCAAATCAATAATATTGTCACGAAAACACCCTGTACAACTCTCGCGCCCACTTCGCAACCAAGCTTTGCGCCAAGTCAGCTAGACATCCTCAGCGTGCGGGGGACCGGAGGAAGCCACGACTCAAGCCAACGTTTCATAGTCAGTTGTAATTAACATCGAGACACTGTAACAACTCAATAAACATCTATTTGGGATATTTGCCCATAATTACCCCCAAGTCCCTAGACAGTGTCACAATATTTCCATGAAACTTATTTCTTGAAAACTTTTTTGATTTTTGAGTTAACTTTCACTTCAACCATTCAACATTTATTGGAGTGAAAGAAAGATTCCTTCATGTCGATTTTCACAAATGTAGTAGACCTGAAAAGTGAAAATGATTAGCGCCTCCTTAGTAACTTTCAAAATATTCTCCAGAAATTATCGAGAGTGATTGTCCGTATTTATGTCAGCCTAATTATACATAAAATAATATCATGGTTCATTGAACCTGTGCAATTCAGCGAACCGTAACAATTCAATGATAGTCAAGTAAGGAAATCGAATAATCCAGTCGATGGAATAGGTCCTGGGTCTTGGTTCATTAATTGGTTCGTATTAAGATGAACGAGAATATTCTCCAAACAATTCAATTCTCGATTGTTCGTTACATCTTTGAGGAGTTTCGAATTATCTGAAGTTATTGGATGACTTGTCTCAAGAATATGTTGGTCAACACTTGATCTGTCGAACCGATTGTACCTGAAATGAGCAATATGTTCTTTGAATCTAGATCCTATATTTCGACGAGTTTGTCCAATATATTTCTTGTCACATTCATCACAATGTATTCCATATATCTCTGATCTTTCATTTGACATTGACTTTGTGTGCAGGGTCACCCAATGAACCATGAATCGTATTTTCCGTCGTAAAAGCTACATTCAACCCTCGCGTTTTGAAAATACCATTCGAATACGAAAATGTTTCTGAACAATATCGTATGCGTGGTCTTTTGTGATTCACTAGAACTTCAATGAAACTCACGGATCTCCGTTCCATTTGCACATTTTGTGGCGTTAGAGAGGCAGGCTATTCTCTCTGTCGTGTTTCACCTGTCAAGCATAACATAGTCCCGCATTGTTTCGGATCCATGCACACAGAAGTGCTCCCAACTCCCAAGAACTTGCCACAATACATGTTATATTACTCAGGATCCGGTTATACAACGTATTGTCTTGTATGCACCTTAGCTCGAGGGTCTAGAAACCCTGATTCTGGACAGTAGTTTATTTCCTATTGAAATTATTTTCATATACTTCATACATTCCGAAATCATTTTCAGGTACCCGCCCCAATTCATTCAGGCTTATGAAGTTTTTCTCACGAGTCCCATTCGGAAAATTTGAACAAACATAAAATTACATGGTCTGACATATTACTCGATGAGCTCCAAAGGGATTAATGCTGGTTTCGAAAATAATATAAATATTTTTCATGATAAGTATCCTCGTCCATTTTTATGAACAACTCCAACAGGTTATGGATTATAATACAGGATATGTCTTATTTGGGAGCAACAACAGCTAACCTATCATTCCTTTCTTTTGAAAAAAACATTCTTATTGGCTTCAATCAAAAAAATGCAAGGTTGAAAAAAATTCCGGGTGCAATTCTTCGGGCCAAAAATAAAACGGACGGAAGCGTAATAGGACCGAAACATACCTCATCAGATATCAATAAACTCTGTGACTTTCATCAAACTTGGTCCAGAAATCCTTCAAAACTGGATTCCTCAGGAAATTTTGAAATCATTCGAGGACAAACACAATGCCTTTCAAAAATCTCTGACAGAATTCTAATCAAGAGGGTGTTGCAGTTTGAAATCGCATACACTGTACATTCTCTGTTGCTAGGTTCGAATCTTCTCATCATAATACTCCACTGTGAAATTCCTATTAGAATGGAATTAAATCCCTCAGATGCTGACTAATGCCTTCATTGTTCTCTAATTATCCTTTATTATTACTTATTACTTAAGATTCTATTATTAAAATTTCTCTGGACGAGATTTCGTCAAGGCGAGTTATTTCATTAAAATTATTCTCTACGAGAAAAGGGGACAAGTATTTTCCTAACCATTTTGAGAAATTTCAAATCAGGAATGTTTGGGTTCTTCGGAATAGGACTTTTTATTGATATAGGCGAGGTCTTTCCGATCCAACGTTTCATCATATCGTCTTTGAACTCTGTTTCTGAGAATATGGAGTTTTAACGGATTATTCGTTCGACAAAAAATCCAGAAATAACATACTTAACAGAAGCTGTAATGGTGCTCGACTATGAAACATATACCACTCCACATAGATAAATAGCAAAGAAAACGAAAATCAAGAGCATGATGACAAGTGAACATCCGCCATTATCGGAATTATTCACAAAAAGGTTCATAGAGAAACAGTTTTATTCCTAACACTCCCAAAAAAGTTCATGGAATAATTGAATTTCCGAGAGAAAAATGGTCATAAAAATACCTCATCATCACAATGAAATGTCGAAGGATTAATTCGTGGTATCACAGAAAATCAAATGAATTTCATTCTGAACATTGCAGATGTTTTATGTTAGACCGGAATGCCTGAGGCCTTACTTCAGATTGTGTACAGCGAAGCCAATTAACTTATTATAATTATATTAATAATATCATTAATGGGGTCTTGTCGCGTTCTCAACCCCCTCTCGCGTGGCGAGAAACTCAATTAGAAGCATTGGCGTTCCACGAAATTGTGGAAAGTCCATAAAAAATACGACATATCAAGAATATTACACAAATGCTGCGTTTGCTTGAATACGTATTCTGATCAGTGAGTCATCATATTCAGTAGAGTTGACCAACCATCGATAACTCGCAGCTCACTATATGGATTCGCGAATAATTAGTTAACGTTAATAATTAGTTGCGTCTTCGTCATCCTTCATTCAGCACATTAACTACAATCATTCTCAATTTTTCATACGTCTAGTTCTATCTTTCATCAACTGGTAACTGGTCAAACAGCTATTTTTTCGATCGGTTCCTAGAGTGTTATACGAACATCTTCAATCTGTTGGAGTAGTAGTAGCAAAGTGAAATATTGACATTTCTCGTAGAAAAACTCGACTGTTCTCAATTCACAAAATTTTACTTCGGCAAAAAGCAGTGCACAATATATGCATATTTATGGGCGAAGGCGTGGCCTCTCGCAAAACATTGGTTTGAGAGATATAATTATGGGAAAGAATAATCTATCTAACGAACCTAGTGAACAATTATCAGGTTCAACTGAAGCCAGCTCATTGAGGTTCGAACATGGCCAGCAAGATCACAAAAAAACACCTACATTATCCACGTCATTCCACATTCCCACCTATCCAATTCCCTAGATCATAAATCAAGAAATGGAAAAGGCTACATCGAAATTGAACTTGTTATTGCAATCAAAGCCTGATGTAAAATAATAATTTTAATATATATGTATGTGTGTTTGTGTATGTGTGTATATATATATATATTATGGTGAGAGAGGAACTTCAGCGCGCAGAAGAATGGAAAAAAAATGAAATTTCTAAAAACAACAAAACCATATCTTCCTTGGTATCTTCGGATTCTTATTGAATGTGAAGCCTAACCGAGGATGGAGTGAAATTTAGAGTGATCTATCCAGAGAAATCGAGTGTCATGCTCCAGGGCTGTGGTTGTGGCTGTGGCTGTGGCTGTGGCTGTGGCTGTGGCTGTGGCTGTGGCTGTGGCTGTGGCTGTGGCTGTGGCTGTGACTGTGGCTGTGGCTGTGGCTGTGGCTGTGGCTGTGGCTGTGGCTGTGGCTGTGGCTGTGGCTGTGGCTGTGGCTGTGGCTGTGGCTGTGGCTGTGGCTGTGGCTGTGGTTGTGGCTGTGGCTGTGGCTGTGGCTGTGGCTGTGGCTGTGGCTGTGACGTGTTTCTTATGGTTTTTCCTGATAATCGGTTTCTGAATTCATTCAGGGTGGCTCCTTCCAAATGGAATGCACTGTATATTCTCCTGCACTCCGTGAATTCCTGTCGAACGTAGTTTTTCTTCCGAACTGAAAACCCTGCAGGAAACTTCCTGCAGGCGCTCGTGGTTATCCCATTCTCACTTCAAAGGAGGAATTCACGTTGAATATTTATACGTTATAGTGGTCTCGTTGGGGAAGGAAATATGTTGGCTCTTTTGGAAATCTAGTTCAATGTTTAATAGTCTACGTTTATTAGACAGTTTGTTATAGAGTTTACGGCTTGCTCGTGTTTATGGAGACGTCTGTTGTTAATTGGTGAATTTATGAACTCGATTTGCCTCTCTCTTCCGGTAGGTTGGTTTCAACGAACTCAAGTAGTCAATCAATCAATTCATCGATTGAGATACCACGATTCGCGATGTTTCGATATTCAACAATATTCAATGAATCAGTCCAACTGATCCTAAAATAATGATCAGTTTCATCGACCTTCACTTCATGATATGCGAATTTTGGGATTCCACCTAACAAACTATACGTAAGTCTAAACCCCGAACACAAGATTGTCATCTTCACTAACTTCCTTCAGTGCGTCCAAAACATACAGGCCATACTCACTGAATAATTTCGAAACAAGATGCAAGTTGTACTTATACGACTCTCAATTTTCTCCAATCGATTTCAGAGCACTTCGAAATAAGTATATTTTCCTTCAGGATACGATTGACAACCGAACCTATATTCCTTCTGTTATTATCATATCTAGTAGAGTTGAGTTCGAGTGCACTTCAACTTGATACTCTGCTATTTCACATATCGAATATCTCAGACAGGTCACTTCGTATGATATAATATTCCTTTGTTATACCGTTATTAGTATGATCAACACTATTTTTATCATCATTATCTCCATCATCGATCGATAATTTGCTTTCCTACCAAAAATCGTCTTCTATTCACTTACATGCCAATGTAACATGAAATGAGTTTTTTGCCTACCATATCTGAAAATGTATCACATCAACCCTAAAAATATGACCAGAAGTAATCTATATCGTCCCTTGGGCTCCTGAACTCATAATAACACAATTTCATAGTTCTTCACTAGCTAGACAAATTTGACTGTCACTTGTGTGATGCGTATTTTGATGTTTCACATAAATTCTCATTGAATGTCAGTTTTAATCAAAGTTTGGACTCGGGATTCGGAATTTTCCATATTCTCGTGTTTATGGTAGGCGAGAAACAGTTTTGTGCACCTGCAGAAAACGCTTCAGCAGCCTTTAGCTACCACCTTCCCTCGCTTTGATAGGGCAGCCAATAGCCGCGGTCTGCTGAAGCTCATTGTCAGCCCTTGTGAAACAATCTATTACACAATGTCAAAAATTATAATCAAGTATCCATCCCTTTTACTAAACCAGAGAAAGCGTATATCAAAAGATTTCCACTTATGTAATTCCTATTATAAGATGTTGCTGTGCGATCGTTATTGTTAGCTTTTGATCTTGAGAACATAATTTGAATTGCAATATTTCGAAGCAATACTCACGTTTTAATGAAATGGCGCATGGATATAATTTGGTGGTTGTTCGGCATACATCTCTAATGCAATTATTGGTGGTTAGATTTCACGCTTCCGCCATTTCATAAAATGTATATTCTCAATGAAAATTATTTATTAAAATGAAGTTGTTAGTTCTGCTCTAACAGCAGGTTAACACATACATACTGGTCACTACATTATTCTCACTGATCACACTCATTTCATACATGCATTTTTTTTTTCGAGAGTGTGTTTAAGCGCTCCCACCATTTATTACAATTAGCGCATTCGATAAAAATGAATTGCGTTTGTTGAAGTTAGGTTAGGTTGATTTTCTTGCACGAATAAAAGTGATAGTCGGGGCAACCTTACGTAAATTCTGTTTCTTCAATTCGACCACGCACCCTGTATAAGTGCCTTTCCTGTGCTCATTACAGACAGAGCACACTTCGACACGTGGCAGTACTTTAGATGGCAAGCGGCCTGTCTTACACTAAGTATTAACTAACTTTCGAAATAAATATCGATAGTATCGATAGTTTTTTCAAATTATCACTAGTTCCAAACCAAGGTTCAATTTTTCTACGCATCATAATGGAAGAATTCAGATCTCCCATTTCAGCAGCTTTTAACTGATGAGATACTGCATTCAAAGTGAACTTCTCATCATGTCATGTCATGGAGTGTCTAATTTATTTCGAACTGTCGTGGTAAAATGTCCCAAATCTGAACCCAGGATTCGATAAATTCGACATAGTGGCGCTATATCTATATATATATATATATATTCTTGAGTATTACTCAACCCTGTCAACTCTTTGTCGTGCCTGTCAATGACAGTTGGCTATTGTTCTGATGTTCTGTGCTTCGTGGTGAATAACAGGTTCGGTGATCAAGAATTTTCCCAATTGATTTTTGAATCACTCATTAGTTTTCTTAAAAGATATTAACTTCTGGAAAAATCGCCAAAAATTTTGCCCATATATAGTTATATCGTATCATGAAAGTGATGTGAATTCCGGTTCCAATTAGTTAGCTTTGTGTTTGAACTACTAGTTCATAATATGTGAGGAAAAGTCCCTTCACGCCTTGAGAAAGAGTATATAATGGCAGGTTCTACGTCTAGTGGTGAGAAAACTCAATTTGATTCATGTTAATAAGTCCTAAGAATAGCTCCTTCGTCTCTTGTAGCTACATTCGAACTATCGAAACCATTTCGAACTTGTTTGAAATTTCTCGCGGATAATACTGTCACTCTCGCACTGTCTCTATGAACTCACCCCCAATCGATCGCCCCACTCACCCCCATCTTTCTTCCGGATCAGGCGAGCCATTACCGTTTCCGTAGCCGATTTTGCAGCCCTTGGCTGCTCCGGCTCCGGGTAATTGAAATTGAGGTGCCGCCGCGGCTATTATACAAGCTGCCGAGGTGATTATGTTCAACCACAAATAGTCAATATTATGATTTAGAGCCGAGCTTTATTGTGATAACTTTGTTGATAGGAGAGAATTCTATCCGTTTTCCAGACAGAAGTTGGTTGGGGGATTACGATTCGCCTTGTAATGGTTGCGGTTTTACTTCGAACTGTACGTTGTTGCGAAATCGGTTCGACCGACAAAATCTCGTATACCGCTTTCAGATTAATCGTAGTAGACCACGATGGTTCATCATCATAGATGGAATTCCAATTATTATACAATTATGAATTGATATGAACAGCATATTGAAGGAATAACATTCCATTCGTCAGCAGCATACTGGAGGTGAATTGTTGCGAAGTAAAACACGCAAAGAATTCACACACAGTAGTTTTGTGGAATTTAATAAATCCTCACATCAACACGTGAAATGAAAGCAATTGTAACAATCGCAACTTTTCATTTCAGAAGTTCAATACAAATAATATGATACAGTGGAAAAAAATCAACAAAATAGGAAAGTTGATATCATTATGGTCTTTTAGTCTATAAAATTATTGATTATATTCATTTCTGAGGATTTTGAATAATCAATAATAACTGTACTGTAGTACTATATACGCATACGGAGAACGGGACATTTGATCATTCTGAAAATTCAGGTGCTTTGATAAGCACTTGTGATATAACGAGTCGAAATATTTCCAGCAAAAAGTAGCATCATTTTTGTCATTTCAAATAGGATACACTATATATTATAGCATTCTTCTATTAAAGGTATATCCTATTCGAAATAACAAAAATGATGCCACTTTTCGGTATAAGCGGCAACGCTGCATCGCGAAGAACTTCCGCGAATCTGATAAGGTGACAATGAGCTTTCGTCGAATCGCTTTATATCCATATGCAGCCTTTTTGTTTCGAGATCTTTTTTGGTTCAATAATTCTTCTGTCAAACTAACTTGGCGATTGCGCTGACTTCTCATCCGCCATTTTTTCACATCTCAACAGACTGTTGTTCACAGCCTTGGCTGCTCCTCGGCCGCAACTTTCTGATTCAGCTCACAATACTTAGCTCAATTCTTCTACCCAGGCAGACCGATGAATGGCATTTCAAACATTCATCTAAGAATTAACTCACCTATTTGCTGAACAATAAGAAATCTAAAATTGAGTCGGGAGATACAAAAACACTCTGTACCTCGTGTACACAAGAATTGTTGGCATTTATTCCTCATTGGAACATTTACCATTTTTCGAGAGACCCTTTCCCCTCTCATATTAGGAAACACCCTGTATATAGTATATTGAAATGTGATTGAATTTACAGTAATAACATAATTCGTTTCAACTTTGTGGTATTTTCAAAGATAGGAATTGGAGCTCCGGATATTATGTTGTAGAGATATATTTCTCGAATTCTCCATCCTTATATCCTAATTTTGAATGGGATATTTGGTTCATCCGGGAGTTACACTCAACTCCTATTTCAGGATTGGGTTTTCAATAATGAACGCCAAATTAGCCAAAAAGTAAATTAACACAATCTGAGGTAACAACAAGGTCCATCAAATCACTTGTAATTTCACACTTTCAATTATTTGAATACATATGTACTTTCTGAATGAATATTTAAAAATATTTTTTCATCCGTTGTTGAGTTCATTTCATTGTCTCTAACGTATTATTTTGTTACAGAGCGGAAACTGTCCCTCCATGCACAAAGATATGTATTATAAAGGTAAGGATGATAATCATTGTGTAGTGTCCAGATAGTTGGCATCATATCGAAAGAACGTTTATTGATAATTTGATTCTGAATGAAATATGGTTGCTAGGTTCTGCTTCAAAATATAAGAAAAATGGCTTACTGGGACGAGGCTTCGTGATTCAGGCTACCTGACCATTTTTTCCTTAATAATCTCTCAAATAGGCTCATCTGTTTGAATTCAGATAATTTTTTCAAAGTGAAGTTTCTATTCCAATTCTACTCTTGCGTCTCAAATCGAAACATCTTTTGGAAAAGTGGTGAAATTACTCTGCCTAATTCATTCTGCTAAAACTTCCAGAAATCACTCGTATGTGAATAATCATGTGAATCAAAAGTATTAAAACGTTGAATCAGAAGTAGTAATTCCATACTACTTCTCAGTTAAGATCAAACTACATGAAAACAGTTTAAAAACATCAACTAACGGAGGAATCTGTAAAAATGGCGCCATCTTCTAGGGAGTTCCATAACTATTATGCCATCAAACACTATCAGTGACTTCAGTGAAGTCTTGAAACTTGAGTAATATACGTGAAGTAATTCGATGAATTCCAGACTGTGAAGTCGACATCATTTTGGTACCGAAAAAATCAATTCGTCTAATTTGTGTCGACTAATTTTCCATCGTGAATATTTGAATATTTCGCCCCAAACAACTGAAATTTCGAGCGATATCCTCCTATATACTGTGACACATCATTTTCTTCAATATTCCATGAATAAATAAACAATATAAAACTGGCAAAAACTAAAACTAACAATGGAATGGGAATGTCAAAGTGGACATATATTGTGAAGAATATATTCAGAAAGAACATTTATCTGTGAACATTGGTGAAGGAGTAATCCTACATTATTTTGAGTGATTATTCATATGAAAAGTAACTCTTTCTATGCACAGAAAGCCACGTTAGGTCCACCCGACTGAGTCATTTCCATTCTCATATGAAGCAAAAATCAATGCTCTATAGTAGAATTCAATAGTAAATCAAGGTAACAACGTACTCAATGTAATAATGATAATAATGATTATTTTTAAGTCATTACAATTTTATGATAAATGATGATGAAAACAAATCACACTGAAGCATTGAATGCTTGTCAATGATGATACGGACTAATATCTATAATATTCATATATAAGCATGGATCTCTCATCACTAATAATTATAATAATAACTGACCAATGATATAGGCTCAATCGGCAGAGCATTCAAATTCATATTCGTAGGTGATCTAGATCGGATAGTAAAGTCATAATAAGGTCATAATCGGGTGAGAAAGAGGAATCATCATATATGTAATAATAACTATATGGGTAACAAGGGTCTCCACGGTGAATCCAAAAAAAGAAAACAAATGACCGTCTACCGGTCTATATGCATTACAGCGCATGCGCCATCTAAAATAAGAATACACATCAGTTCGCATCAGTCCTGTCTGCATCTAATAGCTTCGTGATGAACGTAGGACTATTATTGAAAATCCCAGGAAATGTACGACATAACCTAACATTTAGTGTTTATGTTTATATTTGTGCTGAAACAGCTGAAACCAATTCAGAAAATCTCTCGCCAGTCCGGGAGTGGATACTTGCTTGTATTTCAGCTTATTTCGATGAAGGAAACAGACTGGGTATCATTCTCACAACAAATAAAAAGGTTGAGTATATTTTTCCAATATTCATCAAACGATAATATCTTACAAATCCACAGCCCCTCATTTGAACCTTATATCTCTTATGTATTATGAGGCAAGATTCATCTTCGTAGATTTTTTGGGATTTTCTCTCCTCGTTTCTGAAATCCCAAAAAATCCTGGAAGATGAATACACTACCTTTCCGACTAACCTAACAACAGTATGAGGCAAGAATTTGTAAATACTGTACCTTATGGAATTTAGACTTATGCTTAGTGAAATTATAATGCACATGACAGACAATGTAACTTTGCAAGCATTTTCTCATGATACACCCTGTTTTCTTCGTTATGATTATTTATTAATTTTTATTACTTGTACTTATTATCTGAGACTTCCTAAATTGAATTATTCATTTCGTTTTCATTGTTCTCTTCAATATTTCATAAATCAAATGAATTTCTTATAGTATCAGTTTGTTTCTATTCTGAATAGACGATAAGAATTATTCTGATGGATTATAAATCTTGAATATGAATAATCTAAAACAAAAGGGGGCGGAACTTTACAAACATTCAAATGTGCAATATAACTGAGAGTTGTTGCGAGTTCTAGAAAATTCTGTGAATATTTGAGAAGCATTCTATGAAGCTATAGTTCCTATCTGAATAACAGAAAATTATGTACCTACTTGAAGGTGCATTTTAGGTAGTCCTATGTGTCTACTCAAATACAATTACTTCAAGTCGCATCATCTTTCACCATCTACTTTCAGTAGCATCAGTAGTTACAAAGATTTTTTGTTAAAAATTAGAATCAAGCAGCATACATTAAAATACATTCACGTCGACGATTCCAATAAATAACTGAAAAACAATAAGACGTGAAACGTCACGAAATAACATAGCCAATAAATTATGTACGTCAATTTCGTCCGTCAGTTTGACAAAACTTGCGCATGCGCACATATCTGTTTAGACCGGTAGACTGTCATTTGTTTCATCGAAAAGTGGCTTCGCCGATCATTAAGGAAAACAGTGGATGTTATCCATATAGTTATTATTACATATATGGGAATCATATGTACGTTGGATATCACAGCTATATTGTGGAACATAATGAGGTTATGCGAATAACCATCGTAACCTCATTACATCATTCAAGACAGCTGTGATATCCATTCTAACTATTATTTCTCTCGCATAATGTGAACATGTTGAGAAATTGTCAGTTGTCAGTCCAAGTTTCTAGCAATCCCCTCTAGCGCTGTTGCCAATCTATGTTGTTATTTTAATTTCTTGATCTCTCGAAATTTATTGAATGTCTATCCTCTCCTCATGTGCTAATCACCATCGATGTTTTCAGCTAATAAATGGCCGAATTTGAGGGACCAACACCCCTTCCACACGCTCCACTCATTACATTGAGAGGTCAATCGACTAGATATACCGGACGACGTCCCAGATGAGTGCAGGAAGTCCCATTTTTGTGCCCTCTCGACGTTTGTGTAAATATAGCGATGAAACAGACATATTTTGTGATATGTACGCAATAATGACCAAAGTGTTTTAGTGCAATGTGCTTTGATTTATGTAATTCCTCTGTAGTGTGTTTGTGGTTTTGGAACTGTAAGATAACAAGGGAAATTTCGAACAGCAGCAAGTGGAATAATGGTGGATACATGAGACAGTTTCAAGTAATGAGTCATAAGTTTTGAGTTATATTGACAAGCTGTAAGAAAGTTCAGGCACTGATGGGAGTGTGAATACACATTTTCGTTAGTCATATATTCCAGTCATAGGTCTTAATTACGAGGAGAGTCGGCCAACATTCATCTTTCATGGCTAAAATTTATGACAATCAAAATTGTCATTTTGAATTTTAAGATTCGAAACCTATAACTAAAAATTGCTGCCAAATCCAACATATCTCCTTTTGTTGATTATCTTTCATCGGGGTCCAATTTTTCCTTCGATCCTGTGGTCTCGAAGTCATGATAATTTTCGAACTGACGTCTTCATTCATTCAGAACTAGTAGAGGAAAACAGAATTTTCATTCCAAACATATCTGAAAGATTGCAAGAACTAGTTACGCTCTGAAAGAATCAGATGGAACAGATAATTACAATAGTTTTCCTTTCTCATACAGTGATTTTCAGATAGTATCATTTTCAAAAGTTTTCGAATTGCAAAATTCTTAAGGTTTTTCAGAATTTCCCAAATATCCAATTCAACGAAGGAGTGAAAAATAACATTGATTACCGCTTGGAAATAGTATATCAATGTGTAAGTGGATATCAAGGTCATAAAGCAAGTGTTTCAAAAAACGCTTACTTCACGCTCATTTTTTATTGGTAGTAGATTACTAGATGAGAGGAAGTTCTGAGATAAACATTAGTTCCTGCAGCAAGTAGTATAGTTCAGCAAAACACGTTTAATTCTTTCAGTTTCGATTATTCAAATTGTGAATGATTTTTGTACAAATTGTAAGGTTCAGATCATTATTCTTATTCAATGAAACGTGTACTCATACATAACAAAAATACCAATTTCTCAATTGGTTTCCTCTTCAATTTCCACTCAGCCTACGTGGGGAACTGGTTTTTCTGGGTGATTCTGAAAAAAAATTGTAGATGTAAATAGCACTCGTTCCTAAAATAACTATTACATAACATATGAAATGTGGAAAAATAATTTCTTATCTTTTTCTTCCAAAGGTGCTTCAGAATTGAAGGATGTTCAATATGGAAGTTTTCAATGAGATAACATCTTTTTCAAGAAATCACCAGCACAAAATATTTTTCTATTTACTTGGATCGAGTTCGTGCTAAGAATGAGTCTCGGTAAATATTAAAGTTGCAACTGCAATGTTCACCCTCCATTTCGAAAACAATGATGAAAAATTCAGGAGATCTCTCTTTTAATTTTTTCATAAAATTCCAACTTCGATATTTTTGAGTCAATGAATCACCCTTTATTTGTTGTTGCTGGTTATTCAAACGGTTTTAAGCTAACTGAACTATAATCTTGTCCTATATTCACGTCCATCTTGAAGCAAATTACAGTAGCGCTCGGCAATTTAGGCAAATTGATGACTCCTCAGGCAAATAATCAAAGTTACTACATGACACTGTTTCACATTTACAATTAAGCAGGAAAACACTATGTAATCCACCGTAAGATTTTATCGTACAGACCTGTTAAAGTATATACCTAGATAAAGACAAAGGGATGGAATCAGGTGACTTTAAACAAACGATTTTGTATCAGAATAATGTCTGCTACTAATTGAATACATTGGAATGTACACATGCATCTAATGTGTACATGTTGAGCACATCTCAATGTCTTGAAGAGGCCAATGAGGATGACTTTTGTCAATGCTGCTGACCTATCCGATTCAAAAATTCAGACGAGTTCGAAATTGACACCAAAATATTCAGCGACGGTATTCCATATGGTAGAGACAAATAGATCCATTCATTTGGCTATGGCGGATAAAATATATTAATAATCGATGAAATAACTCTAACTGTATCAACTGTAACTGACATTATTATTTATTATCATTATGTAGACTATGTAGACAGTAAAGTATCGTTGCTTTCGTCAGAAGCCATCTATACGTATGTCGATGCATATGAAGAATTTTCTCATGAATTCGGGGGTGGTTGCTCTGGTTTCGATGTACAGGATATGTTAATTTCCTGATAATATCAAAATCGCACTCGTCAAGAATAATTTAAAAAAACGAAGTATTTCGAGGAAACGTTTTGTTTCATGAATATGGTAGTTTGGGTGGTATCATATAATGATGATTTTTTTTTTTAAAAAGCCCTTGTAATTGAATGCAGTTTCGAAACTACACACAACCTATAGTGGACATCTTCGAAATCAATTTTTGTCCGGAAAATATTCCTAGCACAAGATGTTCGCTCTTTTTTCATTTTAATAGAGAGCAAATTTTTTCCGTTATTATTAGTGATGAGAATTTAATGATTCCCGAAAGTGTTTACTAGTTGTTAAAAATGGGTGATTTCATCCATTACATTTCGTTTCTGTGATCAAAAGAACATCTATACCATTTATGAATCAAAAGGTATCAACAGGGTGTCTACAACAGTCGTTTCCTCATTGATAAGTTGACAGTTATCCATCAACATGTATGATAGATGTCGAAGAAATCAACCAATAGTTTCCATTCACAATCTTCCCAAGTATTTTTTTTCATAAAGTGAATATCAATTTCATGACTGTGGATACTGATATTTTCGAGGAGGTATCCTTCCTGGAGTGATAGTGGAATCATATATCACATGGTTCCCTGGAGACAAAGTAATTTTCAGTGGATTTGCAACGAAATATGTTCAAAGATACTGAAAGTAATTGAATGGAAAATAATGGAAGACCACGTTCAGGAGACTCAGTTGAAGTGGAAAGATAAAGGAAATAGGTTTCAAAAACTTAAATAATTGTATGATTTCGGAATGGTGTCCAGAAATGATGGCGTGCAAAAAATGGTATGTTATGATCGAGATATCAGTTTGGTAGTTTTGATATTAGGCAAATGAATATATTGATCCATTCCAAAGGATGAAAATTGTTTTATGTAGCTATTTTGTAATAATTGAGGAATGAAATTTGATTTCGTGTAAGAGTTCGAACTGTATATAGTTAAACACATTCGAGATTGAGTGTGACAACTGAACAATAAGTCGTGAATTATGTCCAGTAACTAAAGTAGATATTAAGGAATTTAAGTCAATATGATATGGTGAGACTATTTTTTGCTATAGAATACTTTATATTGGAACAAATGCTCTATGTTTTTTGTTGTTACTATCCAGAGTGTGTCTAACGACATCACACTACCTGTTCATGAATAAAATATACATATTTTGAGTGGAAATAAAAGTTCTAATTCAAGAAGTTAACTTAAACAATATGAAAATGAAAAATAATGAATATACGGGTATCCTAGTATAAGTGTTCCATTGGAATATCTCATTCACTGATGACAATTTCTTCTCACTATGTCGGGTACATTGATCGAGTGGTCGCTTGAAGTGATAAAGATTTTCATATTATTTTGTGCATTGTAAGTAGTGCATAGTACTGAGGGTTCTATGACATTATACATTGACATTGACATTGCAAGTATAACAATGTAAGTCCACTCGATAGCGAATGACTGAAACAGTGATTCGAAAAAGGAAATTATTTTAGTTTCATGATTGAAATAAGAGGAGGAATATTTGTTGACATTAAAGTTGAAATTTTGGCTTGGAAGCATGAAATCGCGAATACCATGGCACGTATATCAGGGACACCCTGCAACTATGTGAATACGCAATAATAGTTTTTGTGAATATACATGAATATGAGAGAGAATACTCGAAAACCCTAGAAATTATGTACAGTGTATGTTGTCATAGGTGTACAGGTAGTGTAAGCTTGTCGTGACATAACCTGAATGATACCGTCTGTGTCAGCTTTAACGAATATCGTTCTCGAAATAACAGCAAACTATCATACATAGTGTGATTGTTATTGTTTCGTTTCACAACCGAAATGTGAAAATAGTTTGGAACTTCGACTTGATCTGAAGTAAAAAGACAGATTCCCCAATGCCATTATAGCCTGGACGAGTTTTAAGATTGAAATTCTGAAATAATTAAGTCGCATGAGTATATTCATGTTTTTTTCTTCAGATTTCATGGAATTTTCTCTCGTTTCCAAAGATAGTGTTGTTGGAAAAAGTTTGTGAAATGTATCTTCTTGTCGATTACATGGTAGAGCCCAGTAATGGATGAAGTAGCGCATTTCGTACAGGAATATCTATTAATTGTGTCGAAGTTTGTGAAGAGATTCTGTTGAATTATTCATCAAATCCTCAGCGGCGGCGTTAAATAAATAACGAATCGAACGCTGGCCGATTAACGTCGCGTTGACTCGTCGATTTTCCAGACTTTCCAAACTCCCGCCAGATTATCTCGAAAAGTTCGTCAGTTTGTCACCGTCTGAGAGGGAATTCGATCATCTGGAGGTGGGCATTACTTTAATTAAGTACCAGCTGATGCCGGATCGTTCAGTGGCGTTGCGAGCGTTCCTTTTAATTTGTTCACTACTTTATTCCTTTGTCTTTCAGTCTTCTCTATCTCCCGAGCCATGGTAAGAGAGAATCGGCAACAGTGTTCGGCGGTCCCTCATAGTTTGTCTTCGCCATATCAAAATTCGATGTCTGGTTTCGATTCCGTGGTCTTGATGAGAAATGTGGTGGGATTTCAATAACGAGCGGAAGTGATTCATGTAAAATATTGAAAAATGGTTCGGCAATAATCTAGTGAGCATGTTATGAGTAGAGGTGTGTCCGGAATTCAATGAAAATAGGGAAATATCCAAATGAAGATAGGTAAACGGTTCGGTGTTCAACTTGATATTTGACATTTCAAGGACCCAATATAAATTCATCGACTCGTTGTTCTGAACAGGGTCGAACAGGAGTCGAATCACAAATCCGAAGAACGCTATGTACTGCAGTTTTCTTCAAAAAATTTGGCTACTCCTCAGAGTTCTATACTAAATGCAATTCAGATGATATCAGATATAATACACTTTTTTCTGCCAGTTGGATCAATTCAAAAACTTCACTGAGATCATCAATCATCAAACTTCTCTTCGTCCCATTTGTCATATTCACCAAGATTTTTGTTGAATCATCAAGAACCAATCCTAATGAGAAATCTGATGAATATTCACATAAATATGACTAGTTAATGAAACTATCATACGTGGACAAACTTGAAATTGATAGTTAGACATTCGATAAAATTGATAATAAATTATATGCACCAGTTAGGTCCGCAATATAATATTTCATAGAAATTTAATACAAAAATTTACATATTCGATGAGATGTAGGTCCAGGTCCTTCTGATTGATGATAAGTTGGGAATCAGTGACTGAAAATAAATTATTCCTAGTTTATGGAATTGAGTAGCTAATAGCTCAAAAATTATTGTAGCAAGATTCAGAAGCCACAATATCAACTCATATCAGGCCGGTCGTGACCAGGACCGCTGATCGCCTGACGTGCAATGTTGCCGTTCCTTCCACCAAGTCTCGGGAGATAGGAAAAGCTGTGGCAAAGTTTACGAAATATACGCCGCTAGGCGTTTGAGATTCTAAATTCGAAAGTAACCCGCGAACACCTATTCATGAGGCAAGAATGCTGTGGATCCCGTAATAGAGAGAAACAATTCTCGCGATACCTAAAGTATTTACCGACGGCAAGCTCTACGTTCAAATTCGAGCATTGTAAGATCATCTATATGCAAGCGTAAGTGTGTGGGTATCTACCACGGTACCCGAGCAGTCTGAGGAGAGCGGAATAAGTAGCAGGTCACGAATAGGAATACTGTTATGTATATTCTGAATACTTTGGTTGTGGTTATGTAGAAGAATGGAGGATGGTCGCTCTGAACTGCCCGTCCATAGCTGCGCCAATGGGATCATCCTGGCAAATAGCCGGAATGCATCCAAAATCCGGACTTCGACTGACGCACAGACAGACGCGGCTGGCTGTCTTCTTATTAGAACAATTATTTTCCTTTGTTAGCGCGATGAGATCTCGTAATGGATTTTCTGCTGCTACGGAATCAGTTTTCGAACATAACAGAAATTAAGTTGAGAATAACGAGATACGCTTTATGAGGAAGCATTAGTTATGGGGGATACTAGGATATGGAATAGATTAGAATGAAACTTTTCTCTACATGTTCTATTGATGAATTACGACCATTATTCAGACTCTTGAGGCTCGTTACACATTATTCATCAGAAGTCAACCAAACGAAAACCCCGATTCGTGTATAGTGTTGTCAAAAGCAACCAATTTTTTTCAACAGGACAGAACAAAATACGTAAGGACAACATCAATAACATAATAACTGATACGATCCTGGTATAGTCTAGAAACATTATTTGAGTATCAACAAACGTTATTTCTGTTTGCCCAACAGGGCCTGACTCATGATCTATTTCCTCCATCCTCCTCATGATTTTTCTATAAGAAGTTATTCATAACGTAATAAGATTTTCATCTATTCTATCAGATTTTTATAATATCCTAGATAATTCTGCGAACGCGGGATGATTTATTTCTGTCCCTCCTTTTCCCTTGAACTTCGACTTGAGTTTCAGTAATATACTCATATGGTCGTTCTTTTTTTCAAGATCCAGTTTTGGAAGGATTTTTTTTGCCGTTAGGATTTGAGCAGGCAAGTTATCGTTTGAATAGAAAATTGATATCAACATTTGACACCATATTCAGGTTAATTTTATTAGTCGTTCATTCGTTTACGAGGAGTTTTTTTCGGGTCGACACTGGTGTTTAAAGAATCAACTCGATGAGCGGAGACGACTGATAGTAGATATCAGATTTGGAGTGCAGAGATGATTTTTTTGCGTGAAGTAATTGCTAACGTTCAGACTACGGTGCTTAGACTCCTCAGTTCATATCCCGGACTGTCTTTTTTCATTCACATCATATACAATTCATCGTGTTGTGGTTGAGAAAGGAAAAAATTGGAATTGTCGTGAGATGTCGTCAGTAAAGTCATCTCCGGACGGTAAAACTAGCTTTATTCATCTCATCGAGTTACTCTCATTAGGCAGCTGTTCAGCGATGTCTTTCAGTGTACTTATATTCAATGATCTTTTTTCAAATATTTCCCTGATGAGTTTTTACCCCCACCATAAATGGAAGGTGAATCTGTCCTTGATTCTGAAATACCCAACCTAAACTATCTAAAATCACATTATTCGAATTTCCTAGCAATGTTTCCCGTGTATTTTCAATCACTTTGACCACATGCAGCCGGCCGCAATAATTGCAGCCTTTGTGGCTCTAAGTAAATTATTTGTTTTGTTCACGGTGTATTCGCCTTAGTAAGTTAGGTCGTGTGATGTAGGGCGTGGGTCACGTTGTTTATAACAGGTTTAGTGGAAGTTACCGCGTACTAGTATAATGCCAGTTATATAGTTGTTTTGATTTACTTGGCAAAACGGCTCGCATGTATGTTTGAACACAGATTGACGCAGCGTCGTAGACTTGAACTGGAACAGAGGGTTCCGAACCAAAACCGATATTCTTCTTGTACAAGACATCGACCATCGAGTACAGAGGTGAAGGATACCAAAAAGTTGTTATATTATATAAAAATCATAATTATCATTCTACGATAGTGGGTATAGAATATCAATCTGGATAGTTTTCTGGAATCCACAAAATCGGTTGTAAAATAACATTATAATACCATCAACAGGAATAACATTACGATATATGATTATCTATTGACTGTGTCTACGTACATAATATACATGCTGCATCGATGAAAAAAAAATGGATTTCTTGGATTAGATCTTGCAACAACGCTAACATCTTCAACTGAAAATGTATAGCTGTAGATCTTATCATTCTCATTCACACTGGTTTCTCAAATAACATCACAGAATTATTGATTACGATATCAAATCATTTGGAACATTGATCAATCCGATCCACAATGACATCTCCTTTGTTAATTTTTTGTTCTCGACATGATGACTCAACAGTCGAAAGCGCTTTACAGAATGAAAAATATACTTGAGTACACGAAATACAAACCTATTCTCTTCAATCTTTCATTCATACACGTGAATGCAGCTCAAAATATTCAATATTAATTTCAAATAAAGGTGATGTACTATTCATTGAAAGACAAATCTCATGAGAATTCATTGGGGGAAAGCTTGCTCATTGTTGCCCTGAATACGCCCCTGTACGGAAGTCATTATAGTTCCAGTATAGTATACTCGTAGATTGCGAGAGAAGGTAACACATAATGCAATTTCTAGAAAATGTAAAGGATAATGTAGTTATTTCCCACTTGATTCAATTTCGTCTGTACCACTCACCAACTATGCAGAATATACACGAGTATGAGCGAAACAAATGACCTGTAATCTATATTATGACTATAAAAAAGTAGAGAAGGTATATTCCTGATCATGGAAATAGCAGAAGATATAGCACGATATCAAGTAGTATAAATATAAACCACTACGATTCAGGTATCGGAAAATTAACTGACACTGGAAAAGTTCCAGCTCTGTAGTGAGATTCTCGAAAGAATTCTCAGATGGTATTCATTAGACTCAGCTATATACTTTCAATAATCCCAATGGTTTCCAGCACTCAAAAATGAATTGCAAGAACAACGACACTGAGGAAATAATGTTATCAATATCCGAAAGCACGTCGCTTGATAACAGAAACGTACTTGTGGAAACTCATCATCCATGATGTACAAAGTGTGGAGACACTATACAAAAAAAAACATAAATTGAACATTGCACTTCCCATCATTCCCCATGTACGAACAAACTTCATGTAAGAGAAAATAATATCTGTTCCAGTGAAACTTTTTCAAAATTCAGAAATCGTATTCCTAGTATCGAAAGATAACAGTGAGTATCAATATTTACACATCGAAGGGAAATGTCGAAAATACGATTTCTGTTCTTCAAAATACAAAGATGCATTTCGCACTAAACATGTTCGTCTATAAATGCGTCTTTCAAAATGGAAGATGATCTGAAGCATCAGATGATCTCATCTGAAGTCTATTATGAGTCGCACTCCATTTTTTCAATCAATTATTGATACAAGAAAATGAAAATTAACGACGCTGACTGGATTCATACTGGAGCCACAAGTATTCATAATAATCACTCGTTTGGATTTGTTCTCAATAGGAAATTACATTTCCTACAGATATTTCATGTTTTTAAAGCCTGATATTTCGAGAACGTTTTCCCTAGAAATCGAAATGTACGCTTCATGAGTAGCAATTTGTTCAAAAATGTTCATCGCCAAAAGTGTATTATATAGATAAGAATAAACATTTAATTACCTATATCGTTTTTGTACCCAATCCCCAATATCCCTGACTGGTTTGGAACTTGGAAATTCCAAATAAAACACACTGTATATTCTCACTTTTTTTGGATTCTGAGATTCTAAATACGCATGAATCATTTTTATTTTTGCATCTAGAGTGCGCTTAACTCATTTCGACCAATCTGATGAATGATAAAATATTGAAAAAATCTGCAGTTCTTGAGTCCAACACCCAGTGAAAGTACCGGAACGGCTCAATATACAAATAAACTGAACTTGCGTATCGACGGATTTCCGGCCCTGTCATCAGCGAAATCTTTTGAAATGTATGACTTTCATTTCATATTCGTGAAGTCATCAGCTACACCCTATATTTCATCTCACGGGTAGGGCTCATTATGGGACATTGAACGATACCGAATTGGATGGTGTTATCTCCAAAGACTACAGAGATATACAGTCGTACTTTCGTGACCCTTGTTAACTCAAAGTCATTGCTAATTCAAGCAATTTGTTATATTGAAGACATAATTTATTGAATGCTGTATGAGGTTGGACCTGCCTAGAATAGTTTTTTTTTTTTTTTTTTTCGTGAAATAACACCATCAAATCTGGTTGAATTCCTCATATTGAGCCATAGACCGTTCTCTATCAGAAAGAAAATTAAGTCCACGTCATCTCACACGTGATGACCTTCTCACGATTTCTAGAGTACCCATTCACAGTAATCAATGCAGTAATAAATAATAGTAAAACATTATTGAAGTACGTAATATTTAGCTGAATTCAGTCTATATCTGATAAATCTCTATCAATTTCTATCTCTATCTCTATCAACGAAATATTCCCACTCACTGGAGTTTTGACATGAAAAAAATTTAAAAAGATCACTTAATACTAGAATCTGTGAATCTGTGACTCAAAAAACTTTCATTCTCTACAGGAACTATCGATGATGATGTATGAATTAAAAAAACACATGAGAGAATTTTCGGAATCATTCATTGCCTGAAGATGAGAATCTGAGGAATCAGATGGAATCTATTCATGAAAGATATATTTCACCTGTTTGTCTCATCCAGAGGTTCTGAAATTGCTGATCCATTTTGAGATTCCCAGATTTCCAAAACACATGATCTGAAATGATATCGGTCGAGTCAGAAAGTTGAGCTAGCAGCATGGATTTGGCCTAATGATGGTATGTTTGTAATTGTATTTATTGTATCTATATCATCACATTCACCAAAATCATAGTAGATTCCCAACGTGAGTTCCTGAAAATTTGGAGATTTGGAGCCGTGATCATTTGGAATCGTGCTACTATGAAATAATACTGTTTTCTGTCATTACATACACTAATCTTAGTTGTTGGAAAATTACGGATTTCAATTCCATGAACAAAATAAGTAACGAATCTTCCATAATCATTTGGGCAAATTTTCTTTGCTGCGCTAATTGTCAGTGATGCCGAGCAAGCATCGCCGATATTTCTTATCATCACATTCAGCAGTAATTCAATGATTTCAGAAGAAATTAGTGCAAAATAGAGGAAGTAGTATCACCCATGAAAGGAGATATGCTTGATGCAATTATTTTTGTGCAGTAGGAAGTCATTCGAAGTTTTTCCCATGCAGTGGAAAGCGATTGAAAGAATAAATTTCCACAGGGGTCTAATATATCACCCCCTACAAAAAGTTTCATTACCGCCCTTTTTCAATTATTTCTGGCCAAAACGAAACCGAACCAGCCAATTGTTCTCGATGTTCATTTGTCCATGAAGTACACCTGAATGGGGATACTTTTATCGGACTCTTTCCGATCTCGGAGTTTCATTGTGTAGATAACTTCACTCCGGTATAATACTTTGTTGTTTGTTTCGAAAAACCGGCTGTTTTAGAACGTGTGCTATTGAAAACGCTGGGATATTCTCTTTTTTGAAGCGTGTAATTCGGACAATGGACGAGATCAAGCTGTATAGTCCATTGCAGCAAAATAAGTCATTGGTCAAGCTATATTATTTCATGGAAAATTCCTCTCGATCAGAACAATTCAATGACCTCATGGGTAATAATGTTCCAAGGATAGATTGATATCGTATTGCATCACCTAATGCTATTCGTTAACATAACCAAGACATAAAATTTTTACCAAACTAAAATTTCCAAACAAAACAAAATTCAACTGAGGAAAAATTTCATCACGAGTTGTGTTCGTCATTCATTACTATTTCATGTGTGAATAAAAAAAGTTCAAGGAGAAAATAACGCATGAGTCAGGTCTCTCAAAAAGCCAGCATATACATACTTGTTCACTATAGTGAATGTACAGTTCTTCACAAAGACTATCCTATAAAGTTCTGTAATAGAGTTCAAACGTACAGAAATTCGGAATAATATCTCACGTCAGATATTAGATAATGTTTGTTCAATGTCAAAATATATTCGCTGAGACAGTGGTTGATTACTTGTTAGTCATTTCAGCTTCTGTATTGGTTGACCAACCTTGATATGATCCCTGTCCCATCTCTACTCCTTTCCCTGCAGATCTATACATACAAAAAATTCAGATTTTTACTATTGATGAATGA
Source organism: Gastrophysa polygoni (assembly GCA_963576655.1). Classification (NCBI taxonomy): domain Eukaryota; kingdom Metazoa; phylum Arthropoda; class Insecta; order Coleoptera; family Chrysomelidae; genus Gastrophysa; species Gastrophysa polygoni. Next base: position 14,223,872 of record OY755084.1, read on the forward strand.
GATCACCTCCTTATAGGAAATGATTCCACCTAGAACGAATAGTGATCGCCCATTTTTCTACAATGTCCTAAAGAGTTCAATGATTTCGAGCGTAGTATCACGAACTAGGCGAATAGCTTCCTCCTGAATAGAATATAAGAGCTCCAGCATATATTTGGGAATTGAACGCCAAATATGTGAAGAGTATTCCGAGACAGTCCGAAATTGCGCTTTGTAGTTCGTGAGCAGTTATTAGGGTGTATAACAGAACGCCAAGTTTTTGTGAAAAAGTTCACGCAATGAACCTCACATGATTGTCTCATTAGAGAGGATATAGACGACTTCATAGACACAGTGGTATATGACATCATCATCTTGGGCATCGTGTTATCTGCTTTCCTAGTGAAGATACAAGCTTGAGTTTTTATTGCATTGAGCTCTACCAGATTTTTAGATTCACATTCCAGAATTCTCGCCAGATCATCATTTGAATCAGTCTCCGTCTTGCGTCTCTGGCTTCATTGGATACTATTGAAGTTCTTGAGGAGGAAGCGATATAAAGTATACTGTCAACCTTAAGGCTATGAACTCGTCAGGAGGTTACATCCAAGAAAACGTCGATGTAGAGTTAAAACAAAGTTGGTGCCAAGACAGAGCTTCGTGGACCACCAGTATTGATAGTCATCGTATCAAATCATACTCCGACTACCACCACAAAGAGTAATCTATCTGCTAGGACACTCGATACTGAAAGACATAGTTGAACATACCATATTTTTCAGAAAAACATGTATGAGAGACAGGCATCTTCACTCGGATATTCAGAACCTAAAAATTCATGACCCCGGAATTAAATCCTGAGTGCGCCCTTGAATCAGTATAAAAGCGAATGATTGGCTAATAGGACTAATGTAAAGAAAATAATCATGATAATACTAAAGATAGATTAATCTGTTATCAAATGACTGCTGTATGAATATAATCATTATATTTTATCTTGTCAAAGTGAAACTGCTCTTCCGTTTTGAATTCGTATTCAAATCATAGCTGCTCCCCAAACTGCCTTCTCTTCTCCCCTTTGCCCTACCCGTCGAGCGTCAATTCCTACGAATGTTTGCCGAACAAACATAAATCGTGAGGGATTTTATTGCTTTTTTCCGAGACATCTCAGCGACGTTATGAAAAATAAATCCTGTGTGTAAACAGAGCCAAATCTTTTGATTCGTCTCGGTTTCTGATTTCTATTGAATATGAGCCGGAATCTGAAAAATAATAATATCTCGTGAGATGACTTCTACGAGGATTTCAAAAAGGATGAGGATAGATCACTGAGCACTGATACACAGGGTATTTCGAATGCTGACCGACAATGCTTGATAAGAGATGACTCTTCTGAGGAACACCAAAATACTGGACGTTGAAGTTCAAAAATCAAACTTTTTCGAAATCACTCAGCATTGGTTGAATTATTGTCATTCATACTTGTTATGTTCTTTTCTTTCTTGAAAACTTCTGATGAAAATCATCAGTGTGTAACTTCATTCAACATAATCGATGTCTTAACGAACAAAGTGATGAGTACACTTTTCCATCAAATTGAGCTACCCACAAATTGGCTCGCGAAAGAAGTATCAACAAACAGCCAGATCCTCTCAAGGAGACGTTTGTCACACTATATGCAGAATGCTCAACCTTCCTATGAAGGACTCAACAATTAATCGTCTTTGGAAATGGTTCACTAGAAGTTCTTTATATTTGAAACAAGTTATATCAGCTTTCATACCCAACAGAAAACAAACTAAAATTGAAATTTCAATTCTAGAAGAGGAAGTAGAAAGAAAAGACAACGGTATTTCTGGGTGTCAACTTTGATAGTACCATAGAATTAACTATATCTCACTATACTACTAACTGAATAAGAACTTTCAAGTGTGTTGAACACAGAGAGCCTTTTATTATTTTATTTTTTAGAAGTGCAGTCTAGACTCATTCATGGTATAACAATATGGGGTGGTACTCCATATTCTCAAAATGTATTCAAAGTGCAAAAACGGATTATTCGATGCATTGATAGAGTATCACTGACACAATAAAATTTTCGAATGATAGTTTTGTATCTAATATCATAACTATAGGTCTTTCAGAGTATCCGGTGATTTAATATATTGAAAAATGTTAATCAAGGGTATATATTGAGAAGAGGAGTTTCAAAAGTCTTCAAATAATCTGATGCGTAAATACAATGTCGACTTAAACAGAAAAATGTTCGTGTATACATCATTCTCAAAAGTATGCTAAATAACCATGGCTTCAGTGTGAGCCTTGGCACCTCTACTTCTCTAGATGGCACATTCTTTAGATGGTTTTTTGCCATATACTAGGATATATGCGTGATATTTGCATATATCTTTCAGCAGTGCCCCGTGTACACCGAAATTTCCGATCATAACAATGAGAGTTCGGTAATGAATCCTGTCGAAGGCTCAGAGATATCGATGTATAGTATATAGAGTACCATCCCTTACATGACCGGATATCCAACAACATTCAAATCATGTTCAATTCATATCGGAATATCCTCGAACTACTTTTGGATATCCATGGGATAACCAAAAAATACCCAAAGGGAATAAAGAGATGTAGAAGAAGTCAGAAATATGTGAATCAGAAGGATATACATTCGAATTCATATCTAGGTAATAAGGTATATTACTGGAAAAGAAATAAAACATTGAATGAGGTTTTGATCAGTATTCTTCTGGACATCCATAGGATATCCAATTCGGATCATTGAAGTACAAAGTTTCCTCACATATCAGATATTACGTTAATCTGATATATTCTCGTGAATTCGAATAAATCTAGGAAATCATTCATCAAGTAATGTATGATGATGAAATAATCGTTGAATTTATCCTCTACACATCGATGTGTTGTTAATATTGCGGTATCAAGCATACCTACCTACTTCGAATATACCTGAAGACGGAAATTTGCATTGGTGCAACATTATGTTTTGATGTTAAACGATAGTTGGCTCCGTACAGGCCAGTAAATATTTCTGTTTCATATTCTCGGAAAACTATGAACTTGCTATCAAAATGAGGAACATCATGAGACCCCGAATATTGGTGATGATATGAATGTCCAACAAGTGAGATAGCCAAAGTGGTAAAGATGTCAGACCGATGATCGAAACGTCGCAGCTGATCAGATTTTTTTTCTGACGTCCATGAAAGATATCTTATGGGCGTCCAATTTGGTGGCCAGTATGTTTGAACGTCCTCTGGATATCCAAAATATCTTGAACGGATAACCAGTGGAGATCCATCGGATGTCCATGGGTTGTATGGGAACTATGTTGGGCTCTTGCGATTTTTCTTGCAATATCGATAGCCGAGTCACTCTCATTCTAGGCAATAGATTTCCCTTCGATACGCAGCATTCATTTTCTGTTGATATGTTAATATCATTTTCATCAATAATGCTTGCCAAGCATCTCTTATATTCCTGTTTTTTTTCATTCTCTGTCGATAACTTGAAAGGAAAACCTATCATTTTCAAAGAACATCGTGTTAGAAAGTGGTGGAAGTTATCTACTGTGATTATATTCAGCCCTAATTCATTAACTCTAGTGGAAATTGTTGCAAAATAGAAGACAGCAAATTTCACAATCATTTCATATGATACATTGTGTCACTTTTTTGTTTCAATCCAATAAACTCATGCATTAACAGGGCTCCTTATGAAAATTGTAGGTATATTGACATACCATTTAACAGCTTTGCTGATGACACCGCAGCTAATGAAATGCCGTCAGAAATGAATGAATGATAAGGCTCATCTAGCAATATCACGGTTCCGTAATTTCCGCTAAATCATAAAATTGCCACAAAGAGGAACAGAAAGAAAGCAGTTGGTGTGAATCGATCGCCAGGAAACGAAGAAATAATCTGTTTCTGGTGAATTAATTCTTTTGATCGAAGCTGCAGATTATCATTTTCTTTGTTCCGAATTCTTTATATCCTCTCCTGTAACTAACACATGCCTAATCTTTAAAAGATCAGTGTTATTTGAGACCAATGGCGTCGAAAATAAGATTTTTTCAGGTAGTTATTTGTGTAACTCATATTATCAATAGGCAAGACAAACACGTAAATCCGGTTTGAATGGTGCATTTGATCGAAATATGGATATGAAATGACATATTATACATAATTTTTATAACATGATTTCATGTGTGATATTCCGACAAATCCGTTTTTGGCACAATCCGTTCTTCTCCTAAGTACTTGGTAAGTTTTTTGAATAATTATTGTAATTTGCGATTTTCATATCAGCAGGAAAAGAACAGATCTTGTGACGTCAATATCCGTGCATTTCTGCTGCCTCCCTCAGAGATTAACTGATAGAGTATCCACTCCAAATTGTTGCGAAAATTCTTCACATACGTTTCGACTTGTATGTCAGACTCATAATTCCAGAGACAGAGATAACAATTACTCCTGTATGAACACGGCTGGCTAGAAGCGTCACGAAGCGTTGACAAGAATCTATCGTCTAGCGGTAATACGTGATGAGGGACGACAACAGCAGGATAATCACGTCAACAGTTTGAATGGGTGTTTGGATAGTGCTGTAATTTGAATTCGAACATGAAGTATGCAAGTTAACTTTTAGAACGAATGATGCAACATCAAAGGTAGTTTCAGTTGGATATTCGATAGGTGTGTGTGTGTGTGTATTTCAGCGTTGCCGGTTGGAATATTTAACAGTATCATCAAGTAAATATTGATTCTTGAGTTTTCACAAAAAATATGTTCTAGCCTTTCATATTAAGGGTTAGTAAAATTCGAGTATATGTCCTCTATTGGGCTTTCGGAAACGGTAAGATATGCAGGATCCGTTCAGAGGAGGCAAAGAAGAATATTCAGTTGGTGAACAAAGATGTAATCTAGCTTCAATAATTCTAGAGTTATACGGGAAATATCGAAAAAATTTTAAATGCTACTTTTCTCTTCTTCTTCCTGTAGACAGTTTAGTCTCTATTCATATATCCAAATAGGTGAGTGAACTTTATACACGAAAGTTTTTGGTCAACCTCAACTTTCCATTTTTTATCAGTTTTTACGAATCTGGAATTACTATTATATTCAAAATTGGCATATTATCCAAGCCGACGGTGATATTGTCTGTTTGATGCTTTCTACGTCCTATTGAAAGAATGCCTGTGCCCGAACATCTCACGCCAATGCTTACTGGAGTTCAGGGCGGTCTTTCCTTGTCGGAAAGTAATAAAATACAGTGTCGTTGAAGTGTAAAAGGAACGGCTTTCTCGGCAAGGAAACGCTAAATTACCGATGAGGCGAAAATATAGCCATGATTTACACTCTACTCAACTTCACTCGCTGCGCTTCATTTCTATGTTGATTTCGATGGCCTTTGTCATATTACAATCATTTTTCACCAGAATGGAGCTGAGGTTGACTCTCCATTTTCGCTCGTTTTATTCCTATTCCCCGAATATTACATATAAAGTTGGGAGTTCTATTCGAATTTTTCACAATGGGAAGCACTGGAAGTGATAATTCAGATCCTGAAGAAAACTAGGTGGATAAAACGAGTATTCGTTCCCAACATGTCTCATAGTCATCAGCTTTTGATAGATTTTTCCCAATGTAAACTATATCAAGTGAACGAAATAATTCCTACTACTCCGCACAATAAATTATGTGGATCGTGAAATTATTTATTCCTAGCAAATATATGCTATTATCAAGATTAAATATTTCAAATCTGGTACATCCACCTGATGTCATGAACTTTCAATTCAGGAAGTATCAGTTTGAATATGACATTTCTGATCAGACCGAAAGTTCACCTAACTTTTTATTTCAAATAGATAGTGATTTTTTGTGTTCAGTTAGTATGTGAATGTGAATTCCACTTCATTCCAAAATTGTATGTTGCGATGTAGAAACTCATCAAATTATATACCTATCCGTTTTTCTGAAAATATTCTGCTCACCCTCTGCCACCCCGTATACCGCTATTATGTATTACTGCGGCGATATTTTTCGTGGATCGAAAAGCCCGAAAAGGCTATTAAAATCCCGGGGAATAAAAACAAATCTCATCTTCCAAGATGAAGGGCCTAATCAAGAAGCGAATCCTCAGCATGGTTCACGCCTATCTTGGCGAAGGAAATTACTTGGCACACAAATTTACTGCATATTACTACATGTCGCAGATTACTACATTACTACATTTGCGCTTGCCATTGGCGTCGGCTCTACCTAGTGTGCTGAAACCACATTTCGTGCTGTCACAAACACGGTGTTGATATACAGGGAGTTACCCACCTTTGAGCTCTATATCCTTGAGATAATGAACGAAGATTTCCAAACATAATAAATACACACATTTATTCATCTTCGAACTAACATAAATGAATGAAACGAATGCTCACCAACTGAAACTCTACAGAATACAGAAGAATGATTTCCGGTAGCTTGCAGTATGGGCATGTTCCAAGCTGCTGTTCGAACTCCGAAAATTCAGGCAATCTTGTTAAGATACGACCCTTCGAATGAGGCTCGAAAAGAGTAGTTTTTTTCCTTTGAAAAATCATGAGTCAGGATATTTATTCTCTAGACAGAGCACACACGACATAATCATGTATGCATACAAATATCCCTGCACATGATAAGATAATTAAGAAAGCTTTCAATTTCTCATGACAAATAGTTATAGACTTCTGACGAGTATTTATATGTTCCTCTCCTTTATCCATGAATGATGTATGTTTTCGAATGCATAGGATACTTAGTCTTGATTCTCAAATTCTTGAAATCATTTTTGGAGCTGTCGATATTATTTGAGAGACAGACAATCACTAACTAACTAGAGATTAACTCAAAACTCTCTTTTGAGCAACGAATACAACTTTCACAAAAACAGAACAGTCACAACAGCAAATTCCATATCGCATCTATCTACCTGCGCATCATGAAATATGTAGAGATATCTGTCTTATTTAGAATGAATGAAGGTATCCAAAATATATTTTCCTTACAATCGTACCAAAGGATAGCTCTTTTCGTATAAACAGTGCGGATAGTTTCATTCTTTGGTTGAATGCATAAACTAACCTTTTTGCACTAACTGTAATTTCATGCGTCGTGCAAAATATAGGTACACTTTTTGCACTAGTAACACACCCCAACCAAAGGGACTACAAAAATTGTCTCATTGAGTATTGAGTGAAAACGTACTCTTTTGGCACATCCTCCATAGGTAACCTTCATAGTAACACACCCCAATGTGCGTATCGAGATATATTTTTCGAAATCACTCAACTGTCACTCACAGAAACCAAAGGGACTACAAAAATTGTCCTATTGAGTATTGAGTGAAAATGTACTCTTTTGGCACATTTTGGCACATTGGGTCGTATCGTATCTTTACAGGAGAGAATGATTTCTTGTCAGAGTTATTTTTTGGTCAGTAAATGAAAGATGTCGAAGTTTTGGAGGTATTTCAATCTATTTCACCTCAAAATATGAATATTAACGGAACTCCATGAACAACAAGTATCTGTTGTTTGGTATTGTCAATATTGTATCAACATCAATACAACATTCAATGTATCTATCATTCCACCGAATGATTGTTCCAAAAATATCAAAAACACAGTTTGAAAATTGCATTTTCACTACAATAATTGTAGTTATGAATATCATTTCACAATCCATAAAAAAGAAGTGACTCAGTCGTCTATAAAATAGAACGCAGCTGATTTATGACCAAGTTTTCAACAGATAATTATTTTGTATTCAAAATTTAGGTTTTATTCTGCCCTGCCGCGAGCAAATCCCAAACGTACGGCACTGCATTCAGCACCTCTACTCACCGTTTCCTGCGTCTTCAATACACCCTAACTACCCATACAAATTATGCCGTTAATATCCAAGAGTGAGTTTTCCGATTGAATCTGGTGCACTTTGCAGGAAAGTGTTTTTCCTGGGCCCGCAGGGTCTACATCCTGGAATTCGAACACGTTCATAGATAATGAACTCCATGTGTATGTGGACCGGAGAGTACGTGTGCAACGGTTGGACACCGGACAGAGATGTCTGGTAGCTATACAGGGTATTTCACATCGACCTACATTTCCATCAAGGAATTTCGAATGAGAAATGTTGATAAACTATACACTCGAGAAACGGAACGAAGCATTGTACCTCATCTTCTAACTAACCCGTACAAGACAGGATACCCCGTGGATGTCCATTTCTTTAACGAATATCCTTGGACTATTTTGGACATCCATGGGATATCTGAAACTTATCTACCGGAGATATTACTGATGCGTATACATGATATTTATGAAATATATCTTATGCAGGTACAATTTGTTGGCCAAGAAAATCCGCTTGAAACATTCTCACAATAATATTTGTACGTTTACTGGATATCAAATAGGTATGCAAGACCACTAAACTATGATTTACGATCAAGTTGTCCCGACCTATTACTCTTGACACACCCGCCGTATAGTTAATGATTCAGATTTCATCGATCACTTTCCACATATTGATCATTTCAAATGAAACGCTCTTTAATAAATACGATCAGACAGGCGCTTTGAATGGTTCGAAAAATTATACGAAGTCTGTGCGTGTTTTCGTTCATTAGGTTATTGGATATATCTTCTGTTTTTGGCATTATTAATATGACATTCCCTCGACATCTCACCAGAAATGATTTTAATTTGATTCAAAATGATATGTTTGTGTTTTACCAGGTGATTTATATTTCATTTTGAATAATTAACAGTTATACATTTCACTTCATGGACGACTTTATTTAAATGATTCCGACATCGAAAAAGTTATTACACGATTTCCCTTCATTTTAACTACATAGTTGACTTCGAAATTTCTTGTGTTTTTCTCTTCACATCAGTTTTCTGTGAACACACTTGTTACCGCAAACACTCATCTACATATGCGTTTTTTATAGACGACTGCAATGAGAGCGACGTTTATCTTATACTATTTGTGTTGTCGAACAATTCTGGAATCTAGATTCGAGCAAGTTGCCCTTCCCTTAGTTCATATTTGTTTGAGGTTAAGCAACACATACATCATTAATTAAATATAAACACAATACCTATGTTTCGCTGTTTATGCTTAGCTTCGCCGAACTGGAACTGGTAAACTACTCAGTACCCATAAACATTGTGATTAGATATACCATAACAAGGGATGGTTGGTGATGGTCGTGGATGCAGATCTGAATTCAGCGGATCCAGAAATAAGTATATTTCTTTCGAAGTGGACCTTTTTCTTGAACTCATGGAGTTCTAAATAACAGCGGCATTATACGGTGTAAAAATTCAAAAACTCACAATGGGCTATATCCCATAAACTAAAGATAATATCAAAAAATGCTCAAGATCGTTTCTAGGGTAGAAACTGAAATGAGATAAAAGAGAACTCTTTCCCATCAACCCCTGTGATACTTGTGATACATCATTGAAAAGCTTACAAGAATATCATCATTCATACCATCATTATTCATAGCATTTTTTGTATGGTTGAAGATCAAGAATTTAAATACTGTCTGTAAGTTCTTCGAGGAGGTGGTACATTCATTTTTCAGCTTTTAATGGAATTTTCTCTCCTCGTTTCTAAAAAATAGAGTATAAGTTATTGAAAATTATTGCTATATATTTGTAGTAAGGACAGATTTAGGATCTGTCCCAAAATGTCACTGCGCTTGAAATTAAACCTTTAGATACCTAAAAGAGAAATTCTCTATTGGTCAGTGACACCTTGTTTTTGAAAAAATTTGGAAATACAAATATATTTAATAAGAATAACACCTCTACTTATCTTGGTGGACGTTTCGGGAACGAATCTGCTCCCGTTCTCAACACAATTGAAATATTTTTCTCTTCGTAAAATTTTTTCAATGTTTTCGATTTTGACACTCTTTTTTCTTTAGAAACGAGGAGAGAAAATCCCATTAAAAAGCTGAAAAATCAAGAAGTTGTTTAGTTATTAACGAACCCCATTTTGTGAAATCAACGAGAAATGACTTAATCAGTCATAAATTCGAATTCAATAATGGAGAAACGAATAAAAAAAATCTAGAACAAATGTATCATTCCAACAGACAAAAACAGCATAGTCTTGCACCAGAATTATTCAATGATCACATTTTCCCAAACAATTTCCAGAAAATGAAAGTGTATTTGGCATCACAGGTATTCAGTCATCCAATTATGGTTATAATGTCAACATACATCGATTTCAAAGATTTTCCGAAAGAAGCTATTATAACATCAATTTTATTAAAATAATTGATTAATGTTTCGACATCTCAAATTCAAACACTCTTCTCAAATTTTAGAAGGGAACTTAAATTTTAAATTTTGAAATTAAATTAAAGTTCCTTCATAGGAACCGAAGAATGAATTTCCATCCTGAGAGATGGATAATTTATTCAAAGATTCACGAGTAGAAAATATTGATGGGATTAAATTTTTTTTGGCGATTGACAATTAATTCAATTCTTATTTTAGTCAACAAATTACAGACCGATGGGTTCATATATTTATTCACTTGAAATCTTATCCAAAATTGTTCAGAAAATGTTTTCCGACAAATCAGGATACCATGTACAATGAGTTGAATATTTTGATAATGTATTATTATTGACAAGTTACGACTACCCACTGCATATGTCAAAAATCCAAATCCCATACAATCAATTAATAAAACTGATATAGCGAGATGAATGGAATCAGAAACAAGGCAGATCCGGGATCAATGGGTTCGTTGCCATAGAAAAATTAATATTCGGAAAAATAATACTTTTTCCGGGAGTTATGCACCTCCAAAGTTCAGCCGTCTGGGAAAGAAAAATGAAGTCATTATGAGGCAGAAATAAATGGCGAAAATATTTATTTTGTTGGTCTCAAAGTGGCGAAAAAATTCATTTACAAATTCAGGCCCGGAAAACAAGTTTTTGGCGTAAAAGTTGACGTCTAGAGTATCTCGAAGGTTAACTGAACAAAATTGCATCAAAACATTGATACGTGTAGAGAAAAAACAAGACAGGTTCAAGCTCTGCGAAGAAAAATAATTATTTGCCGATGCGTATCACAGACCGCCCACTTTGGTAAATGGAAAATGCCGTTCACAGCAGATTCTTTTTTCACAACTCTCCCAAAATTCGAAATAATTTCCACACGCAAGTGCCTATTAGTATTCCTAACGGAATCATGTACTAACAGCAGCACTGTAGGTAATTCAAATAAAAGTAAAAAAACTAGAAAAACTAAAACCCAACTACAAAAAATTGAAAATCATAAGAGAAAAAAATTTTCAGTCTTTATAGATAAAATACAATCAACAATTCACTTCAATAATCTTATATATACTCTTCTCTATATTAGTTCCACATCCAACCAACTTCCTACTAGACAAGATTCCGAATTTTCGGTTCGGATTTGTATTTTCTCATATTCCTTTTCGAGGAATGTTCGATTCCAAATACTTTCAAACAATACAACACACTTCTGCTGTGTCTCTAGCTCAACAAATGTCCGCCAATAAGGGCATTCTTTGACAGATCTCAGGGTTGGTTAACTGACAGTTGTAGAAAACTTACGATTACATCGACTCGATATACCACCGTGGTGGTCGTTTCAAAGTAGCAAGAATCTATGTGTAGGCAAAATTCGAATATTTCAATTTCTTATGTGTTTTTCTTTAGTATTAGTTCTTTCGGATTCTTGTGATATAATCGCTATAAAAGCTTTGTAATATGAGTCCTAGTTTATCTCCTACCTACAAGTTCAATAAATGGACTGTCCTAGAAGTCCTTTGAGATATTAATCTGCTGAAATACCATATCGAAATAGATAAGTTCTGAATGATAATAATGAAATAAATTAATTTGAGATTCTCCATCATTTGAAGAAAGAAATATTCAAATAACAAAAAGATAAACTAACGTTGGAGGGCCTTGGCATCATCTGTAGACAAATATGTGACAAATACATTTTCTAATGAATCAATGGGACTCAATATTGTTATTTGAATAGAATTGATAAACTATTCACATACTTCTCAATTCAAATAGTAAATTCCCTTCATTTGTCGATATGGCTGAGGTGAGAATTCAATAATTCGTTCGAATTGCCAGCACATTGGTTTCTGCAAATGTTTCCTCGGATTATAGATTCTTGGATCAAACGACTCACAATAAAATTTGATATTCCGTTTTTTCACTTCATACACCGTATTTCTCCGTATTCCATTGGGAATGCATAAATTCATATTTCGGACATAACTAATGCTGTGTCAATGCAAAACTAGTGTAAAAGCCTAGTGTCCGTTTCGAGATTAGAAGTAGCATAGTTGTTAGCATTCAACCATGAGTCATATTGACCTAGCCCAGCATCGATAAACCGGGCCTAAAACGCTTCAATTGTTCACCGCGTTGGCTCCCAACGCCTTCATCAGCTCGTAGCAGTCCTGCAACTTCTTCTTGTCGCCGATCTTCTCGAGCGTCCTGGCAGCCTCGACCAGCATGCCGGCCCGTTCGCCAGGCGAGGAGAGCAGCGGCCCGGGCAGGTGCTTGCAGGCCATGTAGAGAGCTGCGGCGTGCTGCCTCTCGCCGCCCTGCTCCTGCTGGTGTCTGTCGCCTATGGAGAATTCATTTTGACGTTGAGAATTTCGAACGTGAATTTGTTATTGAATCAAGAAACCGCTAGACTCAAAGATATGTTATTATATATTCTCTAATAGATCGAGGTCAGAGAGAGGGGAATAATGAACTGAAACGACCATAAGAGATGCAGCGATCAAAAATCAGGTGACTGTTGGCAAAAATACGATTTTTTCAGTCATTTTCATTCAAATCGAGTTAATAGTGTAAGGTAATTCACTCAAAACTATTGTTTAGCGAAGTTTAATGGAAGAATCTCAGTTTTACTTGTTGTTTGAATATTGAAAATTGGTAAATAATCTTAGTTGGTTATCAGCCCATCACGTCAAGGAAGAATTTCGAAACATCATACGAAATGGTATTGTCGGTTGTGTAAGATCGCATATTTTTTGATGAACCAGCGTTTCTTATGAGGGTGGGTTTTTTGCAGAAGGGCGAAGTTATAGGGTGCAACTCTGGGGTACGTTTTCAGCAAATTCGAATTTTGCTTATAAATGTAAGGAAAATGTAGAAAATAGTTTTTGGTGGTATGTTGATGGATTTGTGTGTTAATAAGAACCCCTTGGCAAAGTTGAATTCTGTTGATGAAAAAATGTAAAAAGGTAATGTTATATTGTCGGAAAAAGTTGAAAATCGAACAACCAATATGGCAACTCCAGTGTCTTTTTTTTAGGGATTGAAAACACACCGGAAAATGAAAATTATTGAAATATCAGGATTTATAAAAGAAATTCGTTGCTTTTTGACAGAGAGTGGGAATCATGCGTTCAGGAGAAATAATAACAACAAAAGAAATCGAATCAAACCAATACTTTCTATGTTCATCTCTGACGAACAAACACAGAACTTACATTGAAGAATCTTTTATATCAAAAAAATTGGAAATTCATGAAATACGCACCACTGAAACCTGCATGCTCACCTTTTCCACAAATAATGGAAGATTTTCCTTGCCTCTGCCTCAAGGACCTGTCCAAGAACTGTTGTGTCCTTCCCGGAGCAGCACCTGCCATCAGTCTAGCTGTCGCTTCATACAAAAAAACTCTTGCCAATGCACTCTGAAAACAAACAAAGTATAAAAAAAATTGATAATTCACATTTTTTATATTCTTTGATAATCTACAATATATTTTCGTTATAGGAAGTGTTCTAAGAATGAACTGAATCTTATCCAAAATCTCAACTGATGTCACTATACAGGGTGTTCTCGAAGACGAGGCATTTTTTTCAGGAGGATACTGAAGTGATGAACAGAAATGATGAAAAATATCGGAGATATGATCAACTGAACTTTTTATTGAATTCGATTATGGCAGCAACTTTGTAACGGCGGTTACTTTGTTTACAGTGCTAACGATAGGACTGTGTTTCTCAGTTTCTTGCAGTGCATTCCTTGAACAATTTTGTCATCAATAATGTATTCGATTATACAACCTCCAAACTTTCAAGAAAAATTCCAACACCTTCCTACTCTCCCAAAATTTTACCGCTGGCTAACACGATGTTCCTCGAACATTATAGGTTTCTCTTTCGTGTTGTGCACAGATAAAAAAAAAATACGCAGAAAGAAATCGTCCAACCCCACAAATGTTCGTCAATTTCGTGAGAGGGTGAGAAATCAAAATGATGTAGTATATATAATTTCTTTCGTCGTCATAAGAGGAGTAAAAACAAAGTTGCGCTAATGCAGATGATATTTTCTCCTCATGTGTAGATGTATTGTTGTGCTCTCCGAACAACAAACCCACTAGAAGGATCACAAAACAAATATTCTGATGCTAACATGAATTCCCAGAATTATCATAATATTAGTACCCAATCGTCGCCAGTGTTGTCATATCCAATCATCAAAAAGTGATAAATAGTTCATAATATTTAAAGTCCTTCATGAATTCATGTAGTTCAATGCACAAATATAATAATAAATTTGGATCATGACGATTATGAATCAGTTCTGATTAATAGAAGATTGCTACATTATTCTGAGACTTAGCAATTTTTCTTTCTTGGGGGCTCGAGAACCAGCTTAGGTATCATGAATACTTTTTGCTCAACGTTGCAACACCGCAATTTGATATTGACAGTCAACGGCGATTATTGCTTTGTTTGGTATCTGTCACTATTTACGTTTTGATTTATCGATATTATTCAACTTGTGTTCAGTTTTGTGTACTCAGAATTCATCAGAAACTCAGTTTATTTTCTGTTTTGGTGATTTGATATAATGGTGAGACGTTGTGAGGTGTGTTAAAGACAATTTGAACCGGCGATCAGAACACGTCATTTCATAGGTGAGTTACCATTGTCGTATCATTCGAGATTTTGAAGCATTTTCCTAAATGGAATGGATAAAAATGAATTCAAATTGAATTGATTAGATTATATTGATTATACCCATAGGTCAGCTGCGACAGTGTCTTGTGGTGAAATATGTAGCACTGATAAATGCTTCCTTATTTGTAGTCAGAATATGCGAAGCTGCTGAAAAATCACTGAGAATAATGATAGACTCAATTAATATGTTTGATAAAAATAAGGATATTTCAATACTTCTTGTACACACAACATTGAGAAATTTACCGTTGACTGTTTTTGGAACTAGTCAAACTAATTTGGAGAAATATTTCACTGTAAGACTCCATCATGAGACAAATAAATTGAAAGATTCAACGGAAGTTAGAGTAAGAAGTATGTTAACAAAAACAATCCTATTCAAAAATCAATAAATTTTTTGTGTGATTATCCATGGTTATTTTTCATTTCAGTCCTGTTTTGAATAAGAAACACTACTATTTGCTACATCCTCACATGAGTTATGATTTTATTGTTTATATAACATTTTGTCATAATACTTGTCAACACATATTCATTATCGATTTTCATCTATCTACCTGAAATGAAATAACCAGACATCATTTTTTTGCGTCAAAATATATGAATTCTGCTAAAGATGAAACCTCCTTCATTTTTGACGATATCGTGAAATGATATAAAAAAGTTTCATCTTCAGATTTGAAAATTACATTCAAATATGCAATCATATCTATTCGCCTTGAAAACGAGTTTTTCACTTTTTTGAAAATTATTTCCACTATTAGGTACTGAACTTTGAAATCGTAAATATACTTACATGCACTGTCACTGATCGTCAAAGATATAAATGTTCATTATTGAAATTGAACGTTATTTATGATAAAAAAAAAAAAAAAAAAAAAAAAAAAAATGTATTTTCAAGAGGAGTTTGGGAATTGAACTCATAGGAGTGATGTTTGATTCACATTAAATTTGTTAGATTTTAGTACCTATATAATTTGTTCCGTGACCGGCACTGTGTTTGCCGATTTGGAAATGAGTCTCTTGTTTAAATGATGCTGTTTGTAATCAAGAAATGTAAAATTGAAATTATTATATTTTGTATTGTTTGAATAAAGTTCTTAAAAAAAAAAAAAAAAAAAGTATAAGTAGACAACTGTATACTGAATAGTAAGTATATTATTGTTTCATATGGCGTTGAGAATTGAACTTTTCTTGTGACGTGGTCATAATAAGTTTATTGATAACAAGCAAGTTACAAAAATCACCATAGGATTGTATGTATTCGAATTTTTCGTAACAATGTGAAGGAAGTATAGGGATGTTCATTTTCCCACCAAGAAATGCTGAAAAGTACCACTGAAATTGTTACGGATTTTCAATTTGGTTTCATCATTAATTAATAATAAAATGACAACACGGCACTGGTGCTGGGAGAATCAGCTGCTGCTATCCTTGTTTTGACAAAGAAAGATACTATAGATGTTGCTTCCAAACAAACTGTATTGCCAGGGCTGTGGATTACTTATCTAGTCTGTTCAATGATCGAAGGTTGTGCTCATCTAGACTGTGGAAAGGCAAAAGGTGGCAAAAGGAAGGTAACAACTTTGAACAACGTTTATACCATTACCATATCTAGGCTTTCAATCTCGGTATACCGAGATCCGCGGGATTTGTGGGATTAAAAATTATATGTTGTGTCTGAAGAGAATCTTAAGAGTTGAGCTGTGGATGCTGCCGACCTGAAAGAGAAATTGGCTACTCGATCATTGACATTTCGAGATGCGTTAGAACAAGCTTTGAACTCCACCATGACAGGTATTTGTCCATCACCCGCTCGAATATCATAAAGAAACAGACGACCCTTTATGAATCAGAGAATCGATGGGTAAATATTCAATGTTAGTACACAAGTCGCTGCCGGTTATCTTGCCAAAAAGATGTCTCATTTCCTTTGAAAACAGAACAGAAGTGACTGCTCCTGAAACTTTCATTTTCTTATAATACTATAAAATAAAAATAACTGTAATGGATATTTCAAATTCTAAGAGTGTTCCATTACTTATATTCAACCAATTTGATCAAAAAATCATTATACCAAGATCTTGCAAGGGCTTGCAAGATGGGTAGCCTTAAGCCATATCGATACCGATATTTCGCAATATCTATTTGAATGAGTTTTGGAAAATTTTCTCAGTTTCAAGAACACCGTGTATATCTGGAACAAATGAATCTGACAAGTTTCTCCAGCAAATAAAGGATCAAGTTTTGCGGAGTTTCTAAAAGTAGCAAAACTGCTTCAGTCCGTAAAATACCACTTACCGGGACATGTTCTGCGAGCGTTCTCAAAGACGCTAAATCAGCTTGGAAAGAGGTCAGAACACAATTGGACACGGGACTTCGCAAGCCATTATCAACACTGTCTTCCCATAGGGCAGTTCTTGTTTCTAACAACCAGTCACAGACCAATAGTTGAGACAACTGAAAAGAAGATTTCGATATTCTTTGACGTGTTTTCTTCGAAAATTCGTAATGGAACTTTCGGTTTTACCCTGTATAACACAAGTTCATTCGGAATTTTTACAATATGGATCTGAAAATCAATCGATTCAAAATATAATAAGTTGTTTGTACAGGAGTGTCATAAAAGTTGACGTACATGTTTCCTCTATTTACTCACCTAAGCCGAGCAGGACTGAAGATTCCTGATGTTTAGCTTGCACTGGAGAAACACTGCACCTCAAAAAACATGCAATGCAACCACAATGCACACCAACCAACAATATAGTCATCCTCATCATCATCATCATTTATTTCATTCATGAATAACGTTCAAATTTTTTTCAATAAATATTAATAATACCCATATATATTCTTTGTAAATAAGGATTTCCTATTTCAAATTATGATTATTATTATAATATCGAAACTTTGAATTATACGTTGATACCCTTGGAATAATTTTCATGCGTTAGCATTTGAGTAGAGTTGGGTTATTTTTCAACAAATTTATGGCTTTCAGGACAATACTGGCACGCGTTTCAGACTTGTCAATCTATATTTTTTTTATATTTTCTCGTTCCGTTCGATTCGTTCCCGCAACGTCCTCGAAGATAAGTAGAAGTTTTTGTATTTAATGAAAATATATTTGTTTTTCCAGAAATTTTTCGAAAAACAAGGTGCCACTGAAAATTAGAGACTTTCTCTCTTAGTTATCTGAAGGTGTGATGTCTTGGGGTTTTAACAATAAAATGCCGATAATGGTAAATGCTCTATTAACCCCAAACCTACATACACTTACAGAACCCAAATCTACACTGTCCTGAATAGGTGGTGCTGATCGGTACTCGCGAAAACAAGGAAGGACATGCGCAATTGTCTGAGGCATTAGGTAGCTTCAACTGACTGTACAGGATGTCACACTCTCCCCTCCTCATTTTTTTTGTATACTTGACAGCTCAAAAACATACAAGTATTAGAATGATTGTAACCGATTACATAAACCTTTAACATCATAACTAACATACCTGATATAATATATTAATCATATCGTAATCTATCAGGAGACTTTCGTATTCGCTTAGGGCGATTGTTAACCAAAAAAGATGTGCGTTTTGGTGCTGAAGTGTTATCTTCACATGCATCATGAATATCTAGCGTTTCATTGTCATCAACATGAGTATTATTTTCGGCACCTTTTGGCAATTCTTTTTCGGAAACATGCTCCTGTTGATTTTGATTATCGATTTCAGATATTCCGATTTCTCGATCACTGTCACCGACATTCAAAATGTCACTCCGCACCAACTGATTTTGATGTCTTTTCCACGTTAGGTTTGTACCATACACTTTCACTAAATAAACATTTCTTCCTAAGATTTTCAAAATATGACCGACTGTCCAAGTTGGTTTGCTCAAGTTACGATAATCTTTCGCATACACACACTGCCCTAATGTGAATTTCTCCTCTCTCCCCCCTTTAAAATATTTAGCGTTATTATGCTGAGATTTTTTCAATTGATTTTTTACGTCTGAAATTGATTTAGGATGTTTTTCAGTATTTTCAGGTTTCAGTAAGTCAAATCTAGATCTTATTTGTCTACCTAAAAATAAACGAGAGGGGGATTCACCTGTAGAGCAATGTTCTGTGATTCTATAAGTCATCAAAAATCTATTCAGTGAGCGATTAAAATTAACATGGAGTTCAGTTCTTTTATCAAGAAATTTTTCACAGTTTTCACGCTATTTTCTGCAGCTCCATTCGATGCTGCATGATAAGCAGGTGAAGTGATATGTTTAATACCATTTTGTTTCAAAAACATTTCAAATTCATCTGACACTAATTGTCGACCATTGTCCGACACCAATACTTTAGGAATGCCAAATCGGGCAAAAATTTCTCTTAGTTTATCTACGGTTTTATTTGAAGTAATACTGGCCATCACAAAGACTTCTAGCCATTTCGAAAAGGCATCCAATACAATGAGACAATATTGACCACGCAATGGTCCTAAAAAATCAATATGAATCCTTTCCCACACCTCCCTAGGTATCGGCCAGGATTGTAAAATCCCCCTATTAGGGTTTCTTTGGACCGACTGACACACAATACATGACTTACAGAGGTCCTCAATTTGTTTGTTGAGGCAGGGCCACCAAACATATGACCTTGCCAAGGATTTCATCTTGACAATACCCATGTGGGTATTATGTAACATTTCCAATATCGCTGTTTGCAAAGGTTTCGGAATAATTACACGATGTCCCCACAAGAGAATATTATTTATTACTGTAATTTCATCTTTTCTCCGAAAAAATGGTTTCAAATTGGGATCAATGACTTCATTTGGCCACCCCGACATAGTAAATGTATATACTTTGAGTAAAATTTCATCTTTTTGTGTTTGTTCCTCGATATTGTGCAAATCAATAATAATATCCGAACAGTCTTTAATGTATTTTATTTCGTAAGTATCTATATTAGTTTCTCTGTCAATTTCTTCTAGTGGGAGTCTAGATAAGAAATCAGCTATATTTTTACTAGATTGCACGTATTTGATATCAAAATTGAATCCGCTTAAAAAACAAGCGTATCTCTGGAGTCTGTTAGCAGCCATTACCGGTATTCCCTTCTTCGGTCCAAAAATTGACACTAGGGCCTTATTATCAGTAACTAATGTAAATCTATGCCCATAAAGAAATTGATAGTATCGTTTTACCCCAAAAATTATGCTATATGCCTCTTTATCTATTTGACTCCATCGTTTCTGTTGATCATTCAGCGTTTTTGAAGCAAAGCAGATTGGTCTCTCCACATTATTTTCAAAGACGTGTGAAAGGACTGCTCCTACTCCATACTCAGAGGCGTCCACCGTTAAATTAATGGGGAGTTCGGGGTTGAAGTGGACGAGAAAATTATCAGACTGTAATATATTTCTCACTTCATTGAATGCATTTTGGCATTCTCGCGTCCAGCGCCAAGTAGAGTCTTTTTTTATCAAGTCGTATAGCGGATGCAATATAGTAGGAATGTTTGGAATAAAACGGTTATAATAATTTATGGCTCCTATGAAAGATCTAACTTGGGTAACATTCTGGGGAATAGGAATTTTTTCAATGGCTTCCAATCTTTTCATCGACTTATGTAACCCTTTTTTTCTTATATCAAAGCCTAAATAAGAAACTGAATCAGAGAAGAACGTACATTTTTCAATTTTAATTGTCAAGCCACAATCCTGCAGAATCCCCAAAACGGTTTCTAAATTCTTGACATGGGCATGAAAATCTCTTCCCGTGATGAGAATATCGTCCAGGAAAACACAAACATCATCTACCTTATGAAAGAGCTGGTCCATGATCCTCTGAAACTGGCCTGGAGCACAACTCACCCCGTATACCAATCTATTATAAAAAAATAATCCTTTATGAGTAGAAATTGTAGTGAGTATTGCTGATTCATCATCAAGTTTTATTTGTTGGTAGGCCGAACTCAAATCGATCTTCGAAAATTGTTGGCCCCCATTTAATTTGGCATATAAGTCATCGATTCTAGGAATTGGGTATTTATCTTCAACTAAAAATGGGTTGAGCGTTATTTTATAATCGCTCACTGAATAGATTTTTGATGACTTATAGAATCACAGAACATTGCTCTACAGGTGAATCCCCCTCTCGTTTATTTTAAGGTAGACAAATAAGATCTAGATTTGACTTACTGAAACCTGAAAATACTGAAAAACATATTGACAGTTTGGGCAGATCATAAATCTTTCTTCACTTCAAATATATTGAGATAGTTATTACGAATTCTAGTTTCATTTTCAGAAACGAGGAGGTAAAATCATAGAAAATCAAAAAAAGTCAATATACTACCTCCTCGATTATCCTGCAGACGGTTTTTGATCGACATGTTTATCAATAAGCAAATTTTTTTTGACAATACAGTGTATGGGACTGTTTGCTGTGTCTCCATGAACTACAATATTGAACACTAATGGAGATTGTGTGGCACACAAACTGTTCCGTGATTCTGGTGTACGATTGTTTCCATCGGCACTGAGTGTAATGTAGGAAGTTGTAGTGTACAATTAATCTCCTCTGTCTCACGCAAACAAATCGGAAAACCGCCAACTCACCGACACCAGATGGTCCTTCTTCTTGCAGCTGGTGAAAGTCAGACTTTCGGCCAACAGATGGCTGGCGTAGTCGCACTGCAGCAGCACCTTCTTCGGCGCTGCGTTGGCGTCGGGCCGCAAGTAATTTTTGCGCGCCACGAACGCCGCCACGACGCTTTTGGGCAGCGGGTCGTTGAGCGACGCCAGCCGCTCGGGGATCATCTCGATCTTCTTGTAGAAGTCTTCGGCGAGGCCGTCCTCGAGCAGCCAGTGGCAGGCGATCGAGACAAAGGACGTCCACCATTCGGCTACCTGGTCGTGGTAACCTGTGAAGAATCGGAATTGTCGAGTGGGATCGTATCGAAGCGTCTCCATATTCAAATATTCTTTCTTCATTAATTGATCTTGAAATCATCATTTTCATTTTCAATATACGGTGTGTCTCAGACCACCCGTTTCTCAATCCGTTTTGATACTCGCGAGATATTCGGGGGGTACGGGTGGTCTGAAAGACCCTATATAGGATTTTATTCGTTATATAAGCGTTGGTTGTATTGTATCATACAGTATTGTTGTGTATTTTTCATCATATGATGTACAACCTATCATTCATCGTGTTATTCGATTTTACATGTTATTTGTGTATATTAATATGGGAAACAAGTGCTTAGCACTTATCCCTAATTTACCTCATTCTCTACAACATGTAGTTATTGGAATTGTATTATTTGCTCTGAACGAAGTTATTATTATAACTATTTTATCATTTTTTTTATAAAAGAAATGTTTTGGATAAGAGTTGAATTGTAGAACATCTTCAATATGGTTGATTCCGGTATTGAAATTTGATGGTCAGATGATATGGATTTACCTCTATCATGAAGTAGTTTCATCAATCATTTTTTTATACTTGTATGGTGATTTGATTGAAAATTGAGATATCTGTTGGTATGTTTATTTTTGTGATACAAACTTGTTACACATACACCTACATATCTCCACTATCTTTTTGATTGTTTTTGTATTTTTGCACAATATTCTCTTCAGAATTTTCCATGGATATATTATTGAGAATAGGAGAATATTGCTAACCCATGGCCATACCAAAACTTTGTTGAAAAAATTATTATCCAATTGAAAATAGATTGTTCTGAAACATAAGCATGAACTTTCATTTTTTTACTCATAAAGGATTGTTCATATCTGATGGGAGTCATGCTAAAGTTTGACATGGTGATTGAAGTATTGAACTCATAATTGGTCTCAATGGATTGTTTGGTTGAAGTACCTATTTTAAGAACCTCATAAAAATGTGATGGTTTCTAGAAATGAACAAACGTTTCTGGAAACTTATCGAAAAAAAAAAGTTTGAAGAAAAAGTCTTGAAAAGTCAGAGAAATGAGATTTCGAAATCGAAATTTTGGACGCTTCATCCTACTCACATTGCTCTGCACTCGCCCCAAACACTGTTCGGGCATCGACAGTAACGTTATCTCTCAGCAGATCGATGAACATGAGAGCATCACCCAGATCAGTTCGCTTGTCTTGATTGGACTCGCTCTTCTGGCCAGGCGTTAGCAAAATTTGTAGAGCCCTTTCCAACAGATGTTCACGATAGATCTGAATTTAACAAAATAGAAATTTCGTCAAATTATCAAATATGACTTTTGAAAATCGATGAAATTGCATCTGCAAAACTATAACGAAGATATAGAATTTTCATCAAAAACTAAATATTTGAAGATTTTCAGACTAATGACTAAAAAATATTATTCAATCGTGATGAACTTACTTTCATCTGGATAGCGAGAGGATCGATGCTATTCCCGATAGAACTAAATGGTAGATCTCTACACTTGACGTCCTTGGTGAACTTGTGGGAGATGAAAAACTTGAAACCGTAAGGAGTGAAGAGCCACTGCAATCTCTTTGGCACCTCGTCGCAACAATTGGTGGAAGATAATTTTGCCAAACCCAAATAATATCTGAAATGAGTACCAATCAGGGGAAAATTTAATCTGAACAAAACATTCATGACCCGAGTAAAATATAGGAGTTTTGGCTCCCAAATCTTCATGAAAAATATAAGAATTGTCAAGATTTTTCGAATCTCGAAAGATGGGTGGGTAGAAATATTGATAATTTCTCAATTTGAAGAATTTCAGGATCAAATATTTTCAGCCAATATTCTCATTACTTTCTCATAAAATTTCAATATATTTCATTCATGTGACGTGAATATAAGTGGCGGTAAGTGAAAAAAAATATCAACAAAATTGGGAAAAACTTATAATAATAAACGCCATTCAATAATTTTTGGAATAAATTTCAAAATTTCATATTTTGTGCTTTGTCATAGAGGAGAGAAGTAAAGCTTTGCCACAAGCCATCAAACTTCTTCCGATACAGATTTCACTGTGGCACAAAACAAATATGATAATTTTTTTCAAGCAAATATTTTCACATTTGATTCCACGCATTTGGACTTTCACTCATCATAAGTAACTTAGAATGGAAATCACAACACAAAGGTAATGAGAAATATAGAAGAATGAATAATTTTCGAAGAAAAAATACAAATTTGACAGATGTACCGACCACATATATTATGTTATGTGCAGTCTTGAGAATGAATATAAATTTCTAAAAAAAAATCATAAACTCTTAGTCATAAAAATGAAACAGGGCAAAGTATTACGTTTCCTAACTAGACAGCAAAACAATTATTCTATGATAGCTAAATATCTGAATTTTTTCAATAAGGAAATTATATTTATCACATCTTGAAAAAAAGGAGATTGTGAGAATTTAGAGAAATATTGAAACAAAAAATGACAGTTACTATTCAACTTTCTCCACTCGGCTATGGACACCAGCTTTGGAAGTCATACTTCGTTCCCCAAGCCATAGTCTGAAAAACTGTCCATTTCATAAAATCATCACAGGAACAATTTTGCGAAAATTTTCCAATGGAAAAATTTTCACACCCTGACCTTTTCCCTACCTTTGAATAAAGTGGAGAAAATTAGGAACGCTCGCCTTGATCCTCAGTGCCACCCCGACGTAAATATCGATCACGTCCACTTGTTTAATCCACCCTTTGGCAGCCTCCGCCATATTCAAGGCGTTCAAAGCGGTGGTGAGACCGAAGAGGTGGCAAGTTTCTTCGGGACCAGCCACCAACTGGATTTTATGCAAATCTCTGAACACCAGCGCCAGTTCTCTGCAAGACGATTGGGCCTCGAAACGTGTCACCCTTAAAACAAAATCATTCGAAAAATTGATCAAATACGTTTTTAAAAATTAAGATGGATCAAAAATTGAAGTTGAAACATCGCTCGTCAGCATCACTTTCAACACTAATTTTATTGATGATAATATATGAATCTCACATAGATTAAAGTTACAACAGATAAGATGATAAACAGTTTGGTTATTTGAATTATTTATAAATATTGGCATGTTAATGATTTGCCTAGCTCCAATTTTTCTTGCCTCCAACTCTCTTCATTTCTAGATTACCAAGAAAATTGCAATTACTGTGGTTACCTTTGATCATTGAAGTGGTTACTATAAATTCTGCATATTTTGTTCATTCTGCATTCAGTTTCAAAAATTCACTGTTGAATTATCACATGTATATGATTGTATCCTCCTCATAGGTTTTCTTTTTGTGGAGTCAGAAGATGAAATAATTGAATTCACTCAATTTTCTTCCATACTCAAGTTCAAAAACAGCTCAAACTGACACTTTCATCATAAATCATTTTTTTACTGCTACTGTATGTTCAGTTGATTATGATCAATAGATATCATAGGTATCATTATTATCATTAGTTTCAAAGCAGTATTTGTTTTCGTCTGCACAGTTCCATTTGTTCTTACCCATTAACGAAAAATCCCCCAGTATTTCTGGACATCCACCGACCAATCCACAGCCGGTGCATGACCTGTCTGAAGAGTTGCCAGCAGAAGCAAAGGAACAGTTCAAAGCGACTGGTTGGTAAAGTTATTCCGTAAGTTTGCAAGCATCTGAGAAGTTCCTGTTTGGCGCCCATTTTGTCACCCTTGAAATTAAAATTTTCAGAATGTATTTTCGCTTTCTGGTCTAGCATAAATGCGGATATAGTGTTTCAGTTAGAAACTAACACAACTAACAAAAATTGATGATTGATGAACTTTTTTCATTCTGATTCGAATTTTATTTATTATGTCATCCATTTGAAAGTTTTCATCTCAAACAATATCAGAACATAATATCGCAAAACATTCCAATGAATTTGGCGTTATACAAGGCAAAATCAAAGGTTGCATTTTGCCCTAATGTTCTGAACAATCCGTGGAAAAATTCAACAGGGCGCAATACACTATATAATGGTTTTTCAATTCTTTATGTTGTTAAAACTGACTGAAAAATCATTATTGATGCAAAATATGTTGTACTAAGTTACATTTGGAATGAAAATCATTTTTTGGTCCATGAGTATTTTTTATTGCTACCGTTTGTATTTCTCTGAATTAATGTTCATCTGAAGTAACGCTAGAAGCTGATGCCGAAAACAAGAGAAAATTTCTCATAGTAGTTTTCTTCCAGTTTTAGTTTTTCTTCCAACAATTGAAACCAGGATTCTATTCCAAAATAACTGAAAGTGAACTATTAAATTGATATCAAGTCAAACATTAACATCGAATCAAACAATATGCCATTAATAACTACAATTTTCAAAGAGTCTCTTCTTTTCTTGATCTTGTCCGTCTTGAGATAATTCGTAATGAATGAAACATTATCGAAACCATTTTTCCTCCATTTTCGACGTTTCGAGAAAAAGCATCATTAGTTTGTCTCTGTTCAATATATATCCTCATTGTTTATTTCATTTCAGGAGTATCAGTAATGTTTTCAATACAAAAAAATACATGGCGATACGTCGGATTCTGTATGTTACAAGAGTAGAGGAGAAGTATTGGCATTCATCCACCCATAAATATAAAGATGAATCATACTGACAATTTTTGGTACAGAACCTATATTTACCTCTCTCAAGAATGTGTCTGCTTGTCTCCTGTGCCTCCAAAACGTCTGCGATTCCTTGGATTTTTCAGGAATTATGGGATCCCCATAAACAAACATTTTCACCAGACAGAAACACAAAATGAAGATATTGAGAAGCCATAGCATCAAAGAAGAAGGTGAGAAGGATACAGAAGTAGAATCAGTCCCTGAAAACAGAAAAATCCATGACTGAAATTTTGTTTTGTTTGCCAAGTGCATAACAAACCACACTCGAACGTTTCATCAATCATGTTCATTTTTTCAATAATTACACCAAAGTTTTCCATAATGATAATGCATTGAAAATAGAATCAATCTGTAATGACAGGAAATACCCCAGGCAGACATTTGAATAGACGGAAAATAACTAGCCAATAAAATCAATAATAGATACACAAAATGTTGCAATTGTTGAAAACCTGTGCAAAATATCCAAATTATAATTTTAAAAAATGAGAAGGATGAAAAATTTCAAAGTAGGATTTCCTAAAATTTTTTGAAATTCAAATAATTCAAAATCTTTTAGTTTCTTAAAATACTCAGGAATGACTCGAGTATTTAAAAAAAAATATGAAAAATTCCTCATAAGTTTTATCAAATTGGAATTTCTTTCAATATTTCTAGAAATGTAGTGAAGTTGTTAGATATTTCTGGAAATTTCTAGAAGATAAGGATTCAGCTAGGAAAATTTTCTTTTTTTCTTCAATTCCTTCCAATTCTCTATATGCAAACAATGGCCATACATAATTTACTCATCTCTCTGAGTCTCTCTAAATTTTTTAGTGGAATTGATTTTGACACGGAAAAATGGCAGTGGTCACTTCAAATATTCTTAAAACTTCTTCATCATTCCTGGAGTTCCTCCGGCAGTTTCTGCTTTTAAATGGATTAAATGACGATTCCTTTGAAATTCCATGGAATTACCCAAAATTCAACAGAATTTCCAAGGATTCTTTGAAATTTTCACAGTTCTTGGAACACCTTTAGCATTTCACTGAATTCTATAGTGATTGGCTACTACCAAATAAATACCTGATGCATTTAGAGTATCTTTTCAAAAAATCACCCAAAGAAAATATTTCATTTGAACATAAGTGAATAGCTTGGGAATCTACGTCACAAGTGCCTTGGCCAATCACTGAGAGGGCTCAGAGACTATGGAGACTATGGTTACCAAAATTATGCATACATTTCTCAACATAATGGGCAGATTATTAAACTCAGTTATTTTCATGAGTTTTATTCATAAATTGAATATAAGTTGAAATCAATACATAAACCATAGGTTTCATGAGGTATGTTAATTTCAAGTATTGTTCTCAGTTTCAAACATAAACTCAAGAGTGAAATATTATGACCAGTAATGTTGAGATAGACAATAAACAGCACTATAAAAGTCTGTATGTTCAAAAGTTCAATGAAATGACGTTTGTCAGAATATTAGAGGAAAACTTGTTATACAAATTATGCATGATAGATTACAATCATATGCATATTCAAACTAGATTTACGCATTTGCGATCTTGTCTATTCCACTATTCTCGAAATTAATTTGCACATTTTCGATATTTTTTCTTCTTTCAAAACTAATACATACACAACATCCTCCTCACAGTGCCCTTGCTACCCTCCCCGCCAGCGAATCTGTCCAACGCCACGCCGAACGGATTCGCCACCATCACGACCATCATTACCATGCACAACGTCAACCTCGAACTGTCCAACATGCCCTTCGACAGCCTCGGCCCCTCGTCGTCCGTATCGTCCTTGACTTCCGCACTGTATTCAGGACTGGAGGGGAGGGAATGCTCCGGCGAGAGGGAGGGGTCGGAGTGAGGGGGCGTGTCTGTAGGGCGGTATTTGTCGCCGGTGGTCAGAAGGTCCTTGAGCGTGTTCTGGCGCGCGGACATCTTCAGAGCCATGTTCTCCTGTTTCAAGCGGGTGTTCGAGTTCTGCAGGAATCGAATGTATTCGATGGTGCGTCTGAGGATGGCCGATTTGTTCATCTATAAAGAAAAGTGATGATTGAAGAAAAAGGCGGGGCTAGAGGTGTAGCCTGTCATGAGACAAATTACAACAGAAACATGTTTCAGATCATTCTTCCTTCATGCTCTGCTCTATTCCCTTAGTATTTTGTATTATGAATCTTTAAGAAATCTTATGCTAGAATTTGGACAGTAACTCGTTTCGATAATTCCCTTGGAGTTTTCTGGAAATCTCCTAGAATAGTCTGAAATCCCTCAGTACATAATTGAATTTCTCAAGACCTTCTAAATTGCTTGAATTTTTCGCATGTTTGAGCTTGACACAAAGAAACTAGCGAATAGTCATGTCCAATCGACAAGTGGGGTATAAATATATAGAGGACGTTACCGTGCAATAACTTGTTTCTGATCAACAAATAGAAAGACATTCATACTAGAGCATTACCCTGCAAGGAGGTGTGATCCAATCAACAAGTGGTATTTGTATGAGGACGTTAACCAGCAAAGAGGCGTGTCCGATCCATAAGGAGTCTTCAACAAGGCGTGTCTTACTTGTTTGAAGGCTTTACCCTTCAAATGGGCGTGTGCCATTCAACAATTGGTGCTTGTGCATTGTTTCAATGTTTTCACATTATCAAATATTTTGAAATGGTGTTTGTCAACAAGAGGCTTCTCTTAGAAACATTGAACATATTCTCTCACACCCTCACTCTGGGAGCGTTACCCTGTTAAGAGGCATGTCCAATCATCAAAGTGGTACTCACATCAGTGCTTGTCCGATCGATAGGAAGATATGGACAACACTTACTGATACTAGGGCATTACCCTGCAAGGAAGTGTGTGGATTTGCAGATTGTTTCTATCAATTATTTCAAATTAGTGTAACTGTATGTATGTCCCATAGATAAAATACATATATCCTCTCTCCCCCTCTCTTCCTCTATCTCTCTGTCTGCAAAGAGGCATGTTTGTTCAACGA
This sequence comes from Gastrophysa polygoni, assembly GCA_963576655.1. NCBI lineage: Eukaryota > Metazoa > Arthropoda > Insecta > Coleoptera > Chrysomelidae > Gastrophysa > Gastrophysa polygoni. Next base: position 14,253,539 of record OY755084.1, read on the forward strand.
GTGATATCTTATCATACAGAGTATGGGCAAATTCACTTACTTTAGCATCTTCTCCAATGATCATATTCTTCAATTCCACAATTTTATCATTAATGCTGGTCCTATACTTTCGTTCAATGGCATTGTGTGTACTGCGTTTCACCTCCTTTCCTTTAACGACCGTACCAGTAGGAACCATCCTGTTGATGGCCACCTTACTGTCACCATCTAACACCAACGGAATTCCAGTAGTGGTTATAATTCCACCATTCAGAAGTGAGTGGATTGGTTGTGAGTTTGTATTTGATACAGGGGTTGTGTACAAAACTGTAGGTTGGTTACTCTGGAACTATAGAAAAAGTTATAAATTGGGATTCAAGCATTTCAATGATTTCAAATAATTTGATTTTCAACAATAATTTTCCATTCTTATTTGTTATTTCAATAGTTCCTGGTAGAATAATAGAATCTTCCATTATTTCTATTCAAATATTGTTTTTAGGTAAAAAAAGGTTTCTGACTTGGTAATATGTGGGACTTTTCAAAAAAATGCAAAACACCAATAAATGTCCTGAATCAATGCTCACAACTTTTATGGATAAATTCAAGGTGGGATGCAAAATTTTGAAATTCTTTTTGATGAAATCACTCTGAAAAATAAACTGAGGAAAATGTTAATATTGATGAGATACAAAAAAAGTTTTCTAAATTCTTTTCATTCTGGTTTTTGTTCCCTAATAGTTCTGAAAATGATTTGTTTTATAATTCACCAAATCACTCAGTGACATAATCATCAGATAATTATAATTTTACTCTCATTTGAACTCATGACTTGATTAATGGTGGACAAGATGTGATTGAATGTTCACTCTTATTTTTCAATTTATTTTGTGTACAAAAATATATATCATTTGATTTTCGATTGCTTAATTCAGTATGAAATATCAATCAACTGGCAAAAATTATCAAAAATAATAAGGAATTAAAAACATGCTCGAAAACATGTGATCAAATGAAACGTGATTAAACAGAATTTCAATTGATGGATTCAATAAAGATAATTAAAGGAAGTTGACATATGAAATTGTTTGCTGTAGTCACAGTTTATATCTTTTCTATAGGATATAAACTGTGCTGTAGTGTATGTAAAGTTATGAGCTATATCTGTCGTATAGTAGACTCTATAGTCTAGCTATGAACAGAAAATATTTTTGGGAGTCAGTCAATGATCAGTAGATGAATATTATTTTGTTTCACATTTAAATGATATTTCAGAATCCCTTCTGGTGAGGTTTCTCAATGAGTGAAGAAATCTTCATCATCTAAGCCATGATCAATACAAATGAAAGTTCAGAATATTCAATTCAAAAGTAAAAATCTTACTTGAGGATCGCTTTTGATTATCTTTCCTTGCAGAACAACGGGGTGCATGTGGTCAGTCTGGATCTGCTGAATATTCTGCACAATAACAGGCCTAGTTTTCTGTCTATGCTGTCCACCACTACCCCCCTGCAGGATTATATGCTGCCCTCCTTGAATCGGCAAAGTTGTATAGACTATGGATTGTGATTGAGAACCTTGTGCCAAACTAGGAGTAGAAATGATCATAGTAGGTGCTGATTGCACTGGTACAGGAACATTTTCCCTCTGGCTAACTGTTTGGCGATGGGCCACAGGATAAGAGGGAGACACTTGTGGCGAGTCAAAGACAGAGCTTGACCCGATAGGGGGTGACAGCGTTTGGGGGTCCAATAGAGTGCTGTTGTCTCCTAATTCATTGAAATCCATCATGCCCAAGGGAACACTCTCGTCGAGATGCAGCAAAGCATCATCTCCGAATAATAGCTGACCATTTTTCATCAGTTCATTCTCGCAGTGATTCAAGATATCTATGGAACTCATGAGAGTGTGAAGAAAAAATTGAATAAATATGAATAACACTTACCGTCGATGCCACTAAGATCTGGGATCATGTTGAAATCATCCGTCGAGGACAAATGGGACATGTCCTCCTCCATTTCATTGGATTTTTCACTTTTCAAGAATTCGGAAATCGTACCATTCAACAAAAATCACCACATTCTTGTCGACGAATCAAATGTCAGATAGCATGAGGTGATATTTGACGTCAGAATATTTGATTTGACATTATTACCACCTATCGGTAAATAGACGAAGTACATGGTAGTTTATGATTCGTAGAGAGGTGTAAATTATTATCGCTTCTATGGTACCGTTGAAATTTCCCAACTTGTAACGGAAAGCGGAAATCCTGTATCTATACATCGTTTGTAGTAATGATACTACTGTAAATAACTTCGTTGTTGATATGCCAAAGTCTTGGTCGACAAAGGTACATCTCAATCATGATCGCAGGTACGAAGAAGATTATTCGTTTCTTCTAGTTCTCGATAGACGTCGTCGTAATCATCAAAATAGTCATTCATTTTAGACGGTCCAAAGCCGGAATTGATAATGATGAATCAAATATTATTTCACAAACTTCATGATCTCCGAAAAATAATGTGATCATGCATAATAGTAATAGATCCCATATATTTGACTACGATTATAGTAATTTCTAATAGACCGCCATCTCTCATGAAATTCAAACAAACATTTTCTAAGTAACCTGTTCAACGAGTTTATTGGTGCACAGAACAGAGGTCACATATCTCTGAAGGAATTGTTAGTTTCTTTCAATTTTGGATAGATGGCGCTATAACCTTCAGAACATGCATTGGGTAAGAATTTTCGAAAATACTTCCTATTTGCGTGAACAAATAATCATTTATTTACGTCCGTTTGAGGACTATCTTTTTTCTTCCTTCCTTCCTGCGAAAATATGGTTCAAGAGGGTGGCAGAATGAAACAAAAGTTGTGAGAGATGAGCATAATATATCAATATTACTTTAGTTTTGCACAATTTTGGAAATCTTGCTCCGATGATGGAAAATTTTATGAATACTATTTGTTTCAATTTCCTGAATCAAAATTGATAAATCATTTTTTTATGTTAATTTCCTATTTGATACCGATCTGAAAAATTTTCAGTATCTTCATATTATGGAACAGTTTTAGTCATTGGGTAAGAGGAGAAAGCTCCAACATATTTTCAGTATCCATGAATTTTCAAAAGCCTTGCTCCTCCGCCTTCCCTCCTTCACCCAAGATTATTAAAGATTAGATTATTAATAGATAAGATATTAAAGATTATTTTTCGACATATTCAGAAATTTTCGATTCATATCATCATTTTTCTCAAAAACTGTCCTAGAAAGTTATAGGGAAATATCGAATAATATTTATGTTAAATTAACAATGATTCAGAAGAAAATTAAATATCACACACAATATTCCTTTCGGAACATTAGACGAGTAGCTACAATTTTATGATATGAACGGCAACATATTTTCTCGATGATAAAATTTGTGATAAGGTAAGTATAGGTTTTGATATTCGATCATTAGGTTTTTTATTCAGAGGTATAGAGGTATAGCGTGTACGAATATTGACAATTCTCGAAATAATGTTCTGTCTTTCCATTTTCTGGTATCACTCTGTATATTCTGATATTAAAGACAAAATCCTGACAATATGTATTGATAACAATATACCGGCTCTAAGACTGCTCATCAAATTCAGTTCCAACTTCATTAGAGAAAACCTGTGAAATTCAATGCACTTTGAGTTGAAAAAAAATACGTCTGTTCATTTTTTTTCCTTGCTCAATGACCAATTGAATCTGGTAACCTTCGTGAATCTCCGATAAAGTCGGTGATTATACGTACTTAAAGGTCTTGAGTATTCTAGAATCAAGGAAGATTTATTATATAGAATGTAATAAATTATAGGATAATATATTTTCTTATGAATTTAATTTGGGTAATTCTCAAAGTCCCGTCTTTGTCCCAACAAAAATTTTGTGAAAATTGTCCTTATAATATTTGATGCACTAGTTATTTTGAAAATATAACGTTATATCAGATTCATATATTCATATTGAATACGAATGGAGCCTGCATTCCTATTCAATGTGATGTTAATCACCCGGCTGGGAGTAATTAAGTGTGGCAGAACTGAAAACAGTGAAAACCAACACAAATTTCAATCGTAAATAGACCTTTGTGGGTTCAGGAAGAAATTAATTGTCGAAAAAACAGTTGATGAAATCATGATGAAATTATTCAGGAGAGTGTAATAGATACTTCAACAATCCAATCAATCCAAAATTCAGCAGTCACCAACGAGAATACCCGAGCAGTGAACCGTCAAATGATTCAATGACAAATCAATCTGTGCGCCGATAAATATCGATTTAAGTTCGGCAATCTTCGGATTGACACAAATGATATTGATACTATCGATGATATCGGATAAATATCGACGATATCGATAGTATTTATAATATCGATGATATCTGTTTGATAATTGATGGGATGTACTGTGATATTCATTGGAATTCGTGAATAAACATCATCATTATTTTCATATCGGTAGTATCAATAATGTCCGTAATTATCAATAATGTCGATAATTATCAATAATGTCGATAATTATCGATAATGTCGATATCATGCTATATTATCGCGATCATTGATCTTTTCAAATTGTTATCGCCCACTCTAAGTATGTGATATTGTGCGTTTTTGAAATCTTTTAACGTCAGTGCGTTTTACTTTCATCTTTCCTGTTGCCATACTGAAATAAGCTACTCTCTAAATAACTAAACAATGTTGAAAGCGCTGTTTCCATAGGTAGTTGTGGGTAGAGTTTTGTAATATTTGTTATCGTTCATAGTTCAAACCAGAGTTAAAAACATCAGTTCTGCCAACTTTACTCATTTCAGATTTCTCTAAATCTTCTGATTCAAATTCAGCAGTTTCAGCTTAGCATAGAACTTATTCCAAGAGATGTCGCAAGCCTCACAATTAAACAAGAAATATTTATTTTTATCTTTCATCCTGTTCAGTATTCCTACAGGACGGTTTTTGAGAGAAGAAATTAATGAAAATTGTAAACCATTCACCTGTAACATCGGCTAAGATTAATTTTGAGATGCAGGATGTTGAATTCAACGCACGTGCGTTTTTGGGTAAAAATAAAAAAACGATTCCGGGTTTTCGAATTTTTTTATAGTGAGAAGTTGTTCTGAACCATCTATAAGCTGACATAGAGTAATTTTTTCCTCGGGTGACTTTTCTCAATTTTTTCTCAGCGCTTATATAATATATAATCAGATATATTTTTTAAAAATCTGAAGCCTACATAGGTATTTCAAGGTTTATAACATATTCTGTCAGCTTCATTTATCACCTACATTCGACGAGGTGAAGATAATTCATCTTAGTTTGGTCTACTTCTATAATTATATCGCTCCAAACTGACGCAAGTTCATTTTTCATTGATGTTTTCTAATTATTCTGATGGGCTCTCCGTCACCCTTATTATTCGGCTCTTCATCAAAGCCCGTATTAAATAATATGATGCATACAAAAAATGTCCTGATCATCGTAAAAAATATACTTGAAACTACCTACACAGCTTTCACTCTGATCAAAATTGTATGACACCATTCCTCAACTACATCGAACCTCACGAAAACATTACATACTCATTACAGACACATCAAATGTGTCATAATGCAACATCTTAGTTAGAGCCTATAACTTCATATTGTTAATGCAACCATCAGCTAAGTGCAGAATAATATAGAGAGTTTCTCACAGTAGACGTTCGTTAGAAGTTTTCGTTATTAAAAATATCTTAGAATTCTCAATTTTTGGACTCCAGGGTTATTCAAAATTCTTTCCCATTTTGAAATATTTTCAAGGTCAAGCCACTTTCAATTACGCTGTGTGTCATCACCATCAACGTTCTTATTCTAAATTAAACACCCGGTATATCATTCTATTTTTGGATTCCTGAGGAAATTTCATGATGAGTCTCATCGAGTTTTCCTATACCTATTCTCAACTGTTTCTTAGATATCTTGATTCTTTTGAAGATTTTGAAAGATATAGCCTTATTTTCAACGCCTTTTACCTATTTTCAACTGATGCTGAGTGTTTCTGAGGTAGACGGAAGCACAGTAACTATACTTTCGAAATCCACATAACTAATTTATTTAACGCATACAGGGTATCCAAAATTAGATGACTAATTACATCATTTTCAAAGTTCAAAAAGTTCGTTCTTCAAATATTGGATGGTTGGATGTAAAATTTGATTGCCTCCACCTATTTCCAACGCTTTTCTTGTTTGTTTCGAAAGAAAAAATTTTTTTGGTGTCTGTCAAAAATTACATCAAAATAGATGATATGGAACAAGAAATCTGTTGGAAATAGGGGAATTGAAATCCATAGCGAATCAATCAGAATCAAACTCTGTATTCGACCATTCAATGAATACAGGGTGTCACATTTGAAAGAACGAAATTCTTCAAATATGAAAATGATGTAATTGGTCATCAAATTTTAAATACCCTGTATGCAATAAATCAATTGGTAAAGTGGATTTCGAAAGTATCATTCCTATGTTCTTCCGTCTACCTCTGAAGCGCTCAGTATCGGTTGAAAATGGGTAGGAGGCGCAGTGATGAAAATAAGGCTAAATTTTTCAAAATTCTCCAAAGAATCAAGATATCTTAGAAATACTTAAAGGGTATTGGATAACCTGATGTATAACCGGAAGTTTTTTCAAACCACGAAACCCTCTACCCTCTACGAAAGTCTACCGTCAGAAACCCTGTATAATAATTCTTAGAATTTGTAGATTAGGGTTGAGTATCCGCATTTGACTTTCGTTTCGTTTTAGAAAATCTTAGGTTCGAAATCATTCGTCAAAGTAGACGAATGATTCGTCTCACTCTGTCAGATGCATCATGTTAACTTCCATGTGTTCTATGACCACTCAAGTTTCGTGTTTCGTCCCTTTCACAGTCATGCGTCCATGTTTCAACTTTTTATTAATAATATTCGAGAATCGTAAGTTTAATGCCGTCTAGCCTAAAATATTAGAATTTATGTTAAACCGATGAAATTCCTCATGCAGGCTTTTTTCAAACACCACAATCTCTCTTCCAGCTTATTACCGAAATATTTCATGTCACACATTTATTTTCTGAAAGCATACTTCGCCTACAGGTGCGTAGGAACAAAAAATGAAAAAAGAGACCTGTTTAATTATTTCCAAGTTGTCCTATAAATACGATATCCATGATCCGGGGCCGAGACCATTACTGTAAATCAGCTTTTATCTGGAAGACGGAGACCTCGAAAAAGTATTTTTTACTCGTATTGTAGATGATTCCTCTGGTGCCTCCATGGGCGTAGGTCATTTAAAGTTCTAAAGTTTATCATGTCACTTATTCACACTATAGTCACAGTACCTCTACGGACTACTTTCTGCACACTTTCATTAGAATTATCTATATCAATGAACCAAGAACTTAGATTATTGAAATAATATCATGATAATATTCGGAAGTCAAGAATGACAAGGACTAATATGTATCAACTGATTTGATATGAACATCAGAATTACATTGGTTATAGCTGATTTTCTTTCACTTGCGTGTTGTAGTGGAAGCTGGGGACACAGAACTACAACGTAGGAAAACAAAAATACCATAGGTATAAAACGTAGAAGAAGTTGTTACTAAAATGCCATTATTGCGGAATATGGCGTCAGCGTTTGGAACAAAACAAAACACAATCATAAGTGGTTTGATTAGCACCAAATGAATATTCAATTATTCTTCTTCCAAACAGAGACGTGTAACTATAAAAGTGTAAAATTGATGAAGTCAAGAAAACCATGCAATAAATGATTTTTGCCCATATTGCACAAAATATATTTTCCAAGATTGAATTAATTCGATGTGTTCTTTCAAAATATCCAATTTCACACTGGAAACCGTGATTCAAATCTAGAATCGAAAAGTGTCAAACGCTGCTGCCAATGGACCATGAAGATAACCACAAATACACTGTCATTATAGCAATTTTCTATGGTTACTCATTATATATTGATTCCTAATCATACCTATTGATTTCCTAATTAACAGTGCAAAAAGCAATTGACTCTGCACCAGTGCTAAAAATTGAACTTTTTGCATTGTAAACAGTGCGAGAAATGGGAACTCATGACACTTTCGTAGAAAAGGTTATTTTGCCAATCCAATCCAGGAAAATAGGTGTAGCGCAATACCAGACTTTCATGGAACGACGATTCACCTACACCACTGTGCTGGGAAGGAAGACATACTAGTCGCGCCTAGAGAAACGCGAGACTATTCTCCCCCTCTTTCCCTTCTTTCCCCCCATTATCCGCGTCCGCGGCTTGCATACACGCATTGCGTGTCCTCTAAAGGCCCTCTAAAGTTAGGTCATTGAATTTTTGGACCCTCGTCCTTCAACAGTCGCGGTCGCCTATAGCCAAGCTCTAGCTCCTCGCATTCGCCGGGTTTTTGAATTCGGATGGTGGTGAAACTGCACCAGACGGGGTTGCCAGGTCTACTGTAATTTCCGTAGGCCTCGCTACGAAGTCGATTAGATCCTAGGTAACGCTGATGAATGATCGATGGAATATAGGTAGGAAACATGGGCATTTTGAGCCACTCTGTAGTTATCGTAACCAAGTGCTTGCGATTCTTGAGGCAAAAAACTTGAATTTTGCAATCAGAATTTGAAAGTGAAGAACTCATTAATCATAACACTCTCAAATACAATTTACTTCACCGAATTACACGTTAACAGTTTATGAATTTCATTCCACCAATCTGAATGGGGACACACACACCTATAGAATTTCCAACTGAAACCACCTCGACGATGTTCTCATATGAAAAACATCATGCAAACGTACTGTCATCATTCGCTCTGAAAGTTAACTCTCATGCTCTATTTTCGAATCCAAGCACTACCCAAAAACTCATTCAAACTGGTGACGTAGTTATCCTGCCTAGGTATTTTTCTTCTCATGATTGTTTCTATTACGCGTCTTGCCAGTTTTTTTATACAAGAGTATTGTCATCTCTGTAAAAATCAATGAGTTTGACATACAGATATATTCGATTCGTATGTCGTGATAAAAAAGGAATTCTCGCATTTCTTTCGATTGATTACTTTAGCAGTTCATCTCTGTTAGAGAATGGCAGCCGAATGACACGGGTTTTGATGTCCGGTTTTTTTTGCTGATATGAAATTATATGAAAAACGTAGGAAGTACTTAGAGAAAAACGGTTCAGGCCAGAGATTTGGTTTGGGTGTATATACTCTCAAATTAAGAAATATTCTATTTTGCTAAACATGCCCATTGCATTTATTATTTCATTTAATATAATATATTCAGAACTAAAATTGTAAAAGTGATACCATATCAAATGCCTCTTTCATCTACAAACGTCAACATAAATATATGAGTTTTGCTGTGGGCTTTCAGCTTGTTTACTCTCCTCCATCCACCAGACATTCTTCTTCCGTTCCACACGCAAACGCGACGATTAAATTTGTTTTCAAACTCCACTCGAAACGGCTCTTTAGGAAATTTAAAATTATAATAGTTACTCTTCGGCAAAGACAAGTGTGGGCAAAGGAAGTTGACGTGGAGTTATTTGGGTTTATTGTGTCGTTAATTTTTGCACCTTGGCACCTCTGCATCACCTGTCCGCAGCTGTGAAAAAATTAGGGAAGAATAATAATTGTATTCGGTGTTTTATTCACATGCGGGGAGGAGGTGCTAATTCAGTTATAGTCCACCTTGACATCCATAGCACAGGATATTGTTTGAATACAGGAATATGGATGTCGCTATTTTACGGATGTGTATTTTTTCGTCAAATTCCGACTTATAACTCGGAATTCTGTGTATGGAACTATCATACTACTCAATCGGGTTGTCAATTCATCACTGTCATTGTCATACATCTTCAAAATCATTTTGTCTCTTTTACTTTGTTTCTCGAGTAGTTGTAGATGAAGTTCAGTATCAAACTAGCACAAAATGGCTATTATACACTCAGATGTTACAGCGCTCGCCTACGACAATGTTTGAAAATTTCTTATTATTTGGTATTAGCGATCATCATGTGCTTGTTAATTAATATACACTATTAAAAAAATCTAATGTGTTATTATGTTGTTAATTATGATGCTTCGTGCTTTATGTTCTTGATTTGTCATATTTTATCTTCAAGTGTAAATATTTGTGTAATGAGTAAATGTGTCGATATATTTCTGTATAGTCTATCTATCGAAGTTAACGTGAATCCAACAGAAAAGATAAAACCTATTTTACCGTCCATGACAGCATGACTATCTGTTATTTTCACTGAAGAATTTTTTTCTTAAGCTGACATTCAGGTAAGATACGTAGAGATGGGTGGTATCAATGAGATGTGACCTAACGTGATATTCCACGTCAACTATATCAAATGAGATCAAAATGAAGTGAATATGTCATCTTCTTCTCATATAATTCGAAAATAATTGAAATTTCGAATGCATCGTCCATGTTAAGTGAAATAGAATCGTAAACAAGAAAATATCGATTCAGAATTGGAAAGTTCTACCCATTCCCACGAGAACATATGATGCACTAAAACATGTAACTGCATCGTCATTATGTGTGAGGTTTTTTTCAGGAAATATCACAACGAAAAATCATTGTTTTTACATTATTATCGAAATAGTATTCAATACCCGATAGTTATTACTCTTATGACAAGAATAACTAACATAACCATTTTACGACAATTATCGTAAGAGTAATTTCATCATTGAGTTACTCCTTTCACAGCAATTAGCGGAAGTAATGGGCCATCATTACCACACGTTTATTCTCGAAATAGTGCATCAATGTTACAATCATTTTCTGTGTTCACCTCAAGTTTTGTCATTTCAAAATACAATTCGCTATAATTCAATAATAAATCTGCCAATGTGATCTATGAATTATATCAGATTCCAAATTTTATTGTTCGAAAAAAAAAACATTTCGCAGAGATCAACTAATAGAATAAAAATCGTTCGAAAGAAAACGTATGAACCGTATGAACGTAATATGAACCGTTCGTTTAATTGTGTTGCTCAACGGGCGTCGTATGACTGATTATAATTATCAGTATGTTTCGTAATTCAATTTTGTCACGAATTATTCACTATGATGAGTGCAATTCTCAACTTACAGTAAAAGACTTATGTGTGCCCAAACGCTAAGTAGCAAATATCTCATGGTCTCTGGCCTTTTCAAGAATATGTGAGAGTCAACCTCGAAAACTGTGCAGTCATTGTTCGCCCCATAGAATCTCTCCGGCGCGACAGAAATTCACCAAACACCTGTACAAATTTCGAGATTTATCATAATTCATATACCTGTATATAAAGCCGCCAACGCCTCACAACAGCCAGACGATTTTTTTATATAAAGACGCGAATAAAGGCCCTAATCGTGCCCGAACAATCGGAACGAAGATTCAGAATTTCTTTCCCAGGGTCCATAATATAGCCATGGGCTGGTTGGTTGGTTGGGACGAAAGGGATGAATTTTTTGTAGGCTAACAAAGAGGGAAAAATCGGATGGAAATTGTTGGAGGAGTAGATTGGCTATGGTGCCTTTCGTTTCATCAATTTCATTGACACATGCATGGTCGTTCGACATACAAGGTGTTTCCTAGTCTACCATACAGCTATCAATATTTTCTAGTATTCCGAACCAGAATTGAGAAAATGGTTGCGGAAGATAACCTAACTTCACCTCAAAGATTCTTACCTGAAGTTAATATTAAAAACTACACTCCTCCTTTCAAATGATGAAAGCAACTGACAACTGACAGTCTAGGCTCACTGAATTTGATAATCTTCAGGAAGTTCATTCCTATGACAGATGTGAGTTACTTTCATTCTTTGAAAACATTCGACAATTCACAATACGTGCATGAGGATAAGAATAATGAACACGTTAATCGCGATACAGACTGTGTTCGCCTCTAGAAAATGTCTCCTGCACCCTCACAGTTTTTCTCCGAATCAGTTAAATGGTTGTTTAGGAGCTATATGCAACTAAAGTTTACCAGAGTGACACTGGTTTTTCTTCACATCTTTTCAAATAATTGTCCATAAATTCTTCTCATTCGGACCAAACTTCTTTCTTTCTTTTTACTACCCCTGATCAGCTATTGCCACAATTGCCTAATCGCATACTGGTGAATGGTTTTTCTGTAGAAGTTTTTGCAGAAATTCTCGTGTGGAGAGTTATTTGCGGAGAGAAAATAACCGAAATCTACTTTCAGAGATGCTGAATCGAAATTTAAAAAAGTCTACTCTTCTGTTGCAACAAACTAGTTATTTCATCACATATTTCTTGGCCACAAAGTAGTCGATAAGAAGGGTGTTCTGGGGCAACCTGTGACACAGGAAACACAAATTCTCATCATTTCCGATTCATACGTTATCTGGGTTTCTTAGAATTTTACACCTTGAAAAATATTTTCGCCACACCCATGGCAGAAAGTCGGAATTTAGACTCGGCTGATTATTGCAAAACGGTTTCTCTAACTTTGTCCACCTGAGGCAGAATGGTCCCATCACACACATAATATAACGGGACCCTTTTTTCGATCTAATGACGAACATCTTTTTCCTTTTTTTCGAGCAGACAGGTTGACTATTTGCCAAGCACAGGGGCGGAATCAAGAGGGGGATAAGAGACATATACATATATACATATCCATAATAAAATAATATTATCGATATGAAAAACAAAATTCATCTTGAATACATAGAATATGAATATATATATATATATATATATATATATATATATATATATATATATATATATATATATATATATATGTATATATATATATATACAATGAATAGAATGATATATAGAATGAAAGGAATTCATGAAATGCATAGATTAAGGAGAACACAAAATCACCATTTTTCTAGTTTTTGTGTGGGATTTTCGTTTCTGAAAAATAAAAATGAAATCATAATATTTATCTCATCATATCTGTAGCAAGGACAGATATATGATCTGCCTCAAATCTCACTGTGTGAACTAGTTAGTTAATTAATTAATTGTTAGTATTTATACAACAAAGAATGTTGTCCTGAATATTGATATCCTACTTGATGATGCTTCCCAGTTAGTTTCGCATCTTCTGAAAGTTGTTTTCCTTCACTCTGACGACAATTAGATAAAGAATGATTCAAGGGAGTTAAGGAGTTAAGTTAAGGGAGTTAAGATTATACCGCTCTGCAATACGTCGTTAGATTCGATTATGGAAAGTACATGAGGTATCGGTTTTCTGTGAAGATAGCATATAGACGATGGCTAAAACTAGGAAATTACTGTTACCACTAGAAAATTATCAAATTATCCAGGATTTTTGGGGATCGGTTAGAAAATTTCGACCAATATTGGACCTCCTAGTGAACATCATTTGAACTTTCTACTATATGAAAATATTTTTCCTACTCCCATTCTCCGTTCGACATATACAATCATTGACGTTCTGGAAAACTATCCACACAAGGTAATTTTTTTGTTGAAATTAGTCCTGTACAGGTTCTATCTCCTTTATTTGCATTAATGCATATCCATGCACAAACTTATATGTGCAGTAAATTTGATATTTTTAATTGAAATTATTTCAATTGTTTGTTCACCTGATTTAGATATTTTCGTATAAGTTTCATTTGAGTTCGAGTAAGAGCTATTCCTTTCAATACAATCAATACATATTCTTATGGAATTCGAATTGATCGTTCATTTCAAGAATACATGTCTGAGCCCGAATATGATTGCATATTTAGAAAAAATCTTCCCACCTAAGAATTTCTATAGCCTCTTCTCAAATATGACCTGGATCCGTCACTGGTCGGGCAGGACCCCTGTAGAATCGTGAAATGCCAAAATTCCTCGAAGATATTAATCACTAGCGCAAACGAGATCGTAGGTTTGGATACGAATATTATAAAAATTGGTGGACCTCTGTCAATGTGTGATGATTTTGATCGATAGTTCTTTTGTTTGCAAAAAGCAGAGCTCACGCTGTTAGTTTTTGTAAGCGAGCTAATTCAATCAAGAAAATTCCATATAGGGGGCGTAGTTAGCAAGGAAAAATAAAAATGGTCGCCATCAGATAATACTTATGGGAAGATAATTGATGTCATAGGTATTCGAAAATAATACGTATTATTGATACAGTGAGATATGTCTCAGTGTTAGGTACAAAATTATAAACACTCTAGGTGCCTATCAGGAAAATGTATAGTGTAGGCGTACCTAGGGAGGGGGACTTGTAGGTGTTTAGTACCTTCATTGCCAGTACGTCAATTGGAACCTCCGAAACTTAATCATTCTTCAATAAATATTGATTAACCCAGATATTATCAGATAGGTAGTTGTTGATATATTCTGAGATGAAATGCATTATTTTAAAATATGATGGGTCCTTGAAACGGAATATGACTTCAGCACCCCCGAATTCCAGTGCCAATATACGCCAATGATGATAAAAGGGAACCTTTCTCGAAATGGAAAGTTGAAAAAACGTAATGTTCGCCATCCAATTGATAATTCAGTAAAAGTAAATAGCATATAGCAATCAGATACTTCAAAAAATAGTGGAGAAGATGAAACTTCAAAAGTAATCGACGTATACCAATTGACACACCAGCCATTTAATTGTCTCTCGAGTGAGAAATTCGTAGAGATAATGATTGCTGCCAAAAAATAAATGAATATCCTAGTAATTCATTCCTGAGTTTCTAATGAAATTATTGAATCTCACAAATGGATTCCACATGAATATTTGAATGGTTTTTTAACTTATCCTTCCTTTGAGCAAACTGGCTCTGGCAGCAATACATTCTGAATCTCTTTCACGCATATATTTGCATTTTAGAGGTTTGCATTAGTTTTTCTTTTTCCTTCTATTATTTATGTGTCAGACAGTTTTCAGTGACATGCAATTCGATTCCTTCGTTTATCGACTCCATACTTCACTACTTCCTAAACTGGTTGTTTATTGTCATGTTATTTTTTGCGCCCAACATATCCGGAAGAATGCATACATATTCTGAGATATCCTGTATAAATAAACCATTATTATACATACAGGGTCTTAATGTATGAGTGCGACGAACTTCAGGGGGTGATTCTGCATGAAAAAATATTAACAGTTTGCTTCATAACTTTTGCGCTCCTCGTTCAATTTGTGACAAGAAATGTTCCGTTTCAATGAAAGAAATAAAGCATCTCAACGCCGGCTATACATAAAATTTTAAATTGCCTGTCAAAAAATGCGCAGTGACTACCTCTTGAAATTCACCAAATCTAATTTGCATATCTTGACCGGTTTCAGAGCAATGAATAAGTTTAATTAGTCAATTTTTTCAGAAAATCTTAAACACCCCGGATCTCGGAAAACAAAGCATTAGCGGGCAAAAGTTATTTAAAAAACTATAATTATTTCTTGATTACCGCTTGAAATTTGTCGTATTCACTAACACCCTGGATTAATATAGGATTCCTTGTGTACCTGTGATTTTTCAATGAATATAATAGCGTAGAATATACCTGATCCCAATGTGTTACCATAAATTATGCATTGAGAGCTCTTTTTGTATTTAGGAGGCGAGGTAATATGTAATAATTTTGCTAACACACGTGTTTGAACCTTCCTCCATTGCGAAAGATATCATCATTATGTATAAGGGAACACAATGGCGTAGCGGCATAGATAAAATACTGTCGAAATATTAATTGTTGTAAACTTAACGGAGAAACTTACCTTGATCAAGGGCAGACAATATGGACACCTATTTCCAATCGCTGAAATTTATTTTCAGGTTCCTAACAACATCGTTAGATGTCGTAATATGATGAAACACAATTTTTTGTGAAAACCGAATCAAGCTAGGTTGAGAATATGAAATTCGTAATCTGCTCTGAATTTCACTCGGTTTTTGACTACTTACTAATTTCTTTGACTTGCACACATTTTCATTTTCGCAAAAAAAAGATCATTTCCAGCGATATCGATCGTCCACTTAAATATTCATTCCTGAATTCAACTATGCATAGTTTCTGAGATACAGCCAGTTCACTCCTATTAATCAAGAAAAAGTTAGTCACAGTGTGAGCCACTTATAGTTTTTTACCATATTTCATCGATTGAAATAACATTTTTCATGGCCTAAAATGGGTCACTGCGGTATACAAAACAAGGGTTCCTACAATAAAAAGCCACAAAAAATCATTACTCTCCTGAATAGGTACACCCTGTGAATTTTGACAAGGACCTTCACAAAAACTATTACAATAATTGAGGAATTGAGCCCTTTCTGTCAAATACTCATGAAAACAATCAATATATATATGGTAATCAATTGATTACCATATATATATTTATGTGATCCATTCATCTCGATCCGTGTCCTAAATTCGAGCAAGAACAACAACTATGTATCAATTCTGTCGAATAAAAAAGAGAAATTCTCTGTTTGTCAGTGACACCTTGTTTTCCTAAAAGTTTGAAATTGAGATATATTTTTAGCAAAAACAAAACTTTTACTCATCTGCTGACAAGTTTCGAGTAATAGCAAGTGTTCAAGACAGAAAATACAGTGAGATCGATTTTGACTCAGATACGAAACCAAGAAATGAAAAACAATCATCAAAAAACTGTATTGACAGTATACCATGTGTTTGTGTAAAATATCATACCGGTGAAACTAGCAGGCCTCTATCAGTATAAGGATGAAAGAGTATAAAAACAATATGAAGAAAAGATATACCGTGAAATCAAAATTAGCTGAACATATAGTGAAAAAGGACAACGTATGGCCGATTGGAGAAATATTAAAATCATAGGAAAAGAAGACAACAACCAAAAACGAAAAATCAAAGAATCTGCTTGCTGAACGGATACAATAATATTGCTTCTTCCTCAGTTGATATAGATAGAACTTGGCATTCACTCCTCAAAACTAAATAAGAAAATGGCAAATTCAGTATCAATCAATGAATAAGCAACTGGTCACCAGAATTCCTCCGTCTGCCAAATTGTCACTTTTCAGTGTCAAAACAACTTACCATTGGAAAATTTTGTGAAGAAAACATGAAAGAATTGTGTTGAAAACGGGAGCAGATTCGTTTCCGAAACGGCCACCAAGGTAAGGAGAAGTTTAGTATTTATCAAAAATATATTTGTGTTTTTTTTTTTAATAACAAGGTATCACTGATGATGGAAAATTTCTCTTTTAGTTATCTAAAGGTTTAATTCCATGCGCAGTACCATTTTGGCGCAGATCACAAATCTGTCCTTACTACAAATATATTGAAAAAATTATAATAACTTCCATTTAATTTTTTTGAAACGAGAAGAGGAAATCCCACGCTAGAACTGAAAAAATGAATGTATCACCTCCTCTTATAAATTACAGACAGTATGTATGTCCATTGTGTCACGAAAATATGCATCACCCTGTATCGTGTATAAAATCTGGTAACGAAAGTTCAAAGGACCGCGACTAACTTTTTCATTTGTATTGTATTTTTGTATCTCATCAATTTTCAAGATGAGGGGATGGCCCACGTTATCTAATCGAAAATCCATACGGGGCCACCCAATTCGTTACGCCAATGGATTATAAATAAAACGATGGCCTACTTATCTGTCGTATGCGTTATTCGCTAACAACAATTTTCAGGGGTCACACGTCCACATGGCACGATGTTTACAAACTGCTTCATGTTTTCGTGAACTCCATTGGCTAATATTAGAGAGAGAAAGGATTGGCTTCGCGATTATACATATACCTACATGACGGGTTCAACAACCGATAGCGCGGCCACGAGTAGTACATAAAAAAAAAAACAAATTGCAGCGATATTATCTATCTTGCTGTTTGTCTGAATTTGTGTGACGAGTACTCGTCATGTCTTTGTTTATCATTCGGTATACATGGATGAGTTGATATGGCAGTTACTCACTTCATTGATTACGTTTGACGTTTATTTCATTTCTATGAGGCGCCATCTTGAATTCTTTCAAAGGTGTAGAATTTTTATGTTTATTAGCATCGATTTCTCCAGATTTTTTGGGACTTCCTCTGTTCATTTCTGAAAATAAAAATAGGAAATTTCATGATTTATGATTTGTAGTAAAAGAAGTGTTAGGACATCAGATCATTGATCTGCACCAAGATGCCACTTGAGATGCTACTTTCAGATAGGTCTATATAAGGGAAATTGCTAATTGTCAGTGACACATTGTCAATTTCTTCACTGTCAATTATCAAAACTGATATGAGATATTGCGAAGAAAATAAATATTTTTATGTTGGAAACAGCACAAGATTCATTCTAGATGCGTCCAAAAATAAGTAAAAATAATATCAATATGTCAACTGACAAAAAAAGAATGAAATGTTACAAAAATAACTGTTTTTATGTTGAAAACAGCAGATGTTTCGTTCTCAATACGTCGAAGGATAAGTGAAAATTGATATCTATTTAGATACACATAATACAGTGTCCGCCATAAAGTACGTAACGTATCGGAAAAATACCCACATATACCCCCAAAAACAAATCTACAAAAATTTACATACTACCTCCTTGACTAACACAGAGACAGTGGTAGTAGTTCCGAATAAAGAAGTTTCTAAGATTTCAATTTTTTTTTTCTACAAATTCTATTTCCATTGCCACCAAGGGACTATTGTAAGGAAATATAAAGCTCTATACAGGGTGTCATTTAATAATGTCAATAATTTCAAGGGGTGATTTCTTATCATATTTCATGAGAAAAAGTGTCCTAACCCACTTCTTTTCCGAGAAACAAGGTGTCAAATTGTAAGTATAAAATAGGTTTCTTTTTGATAACTCGAAAGTCTTCACTCTGATTTTGATGAAACTAGGTAAGTTCGTTAGTAGTAGCAAGTTTAATCAAAATCGGCAAAAAGAATTTTGAGTAATTCACGAGAAACCGATTCTTCATTAAACTTTGGACTTCACGTCACTCGGAAACTCGCAAGTTACGACAAGTAACGATGTTATATGAACTTTTTTTCATAAAATATGACGAAGAATCACCATCTGGAATTAATCATTTAAATTACACCCTGTATATTGTCACCTATGTTCATTCTAATTTCAGCCCATATGTCATAGTTATGCGCTTCAAGAATTATTCATTTTCAATATTTCTAAAATCGGAATAATTTTGAACATTTCAAGTGACAGACCACAACAACGTGATATATTTAGTTGAAAACAAGTTTTGTTGCCGTTTATCAAAATGAAACTCTCTTGCGAAAATTTAATAATAGAGCTTTCTAATATGAGAAATCACAAAACTCTACTGTCAACATCCCCGCATGACAGGAAATAGATATTGCTGTTCTTGATCTACGCCAATACAACCCTCATTGTCATTTATGTGCCCCTATATCGAAACGCGGAAACGCTATTAAAAAACTTGAGATGCGCTATCAAAAAAGATTGGGTGGTGAAAATCCTCACCAATCACTCGCAATACGAATTATATTGAGAAGGTTATGTCATCCCGCATCATAGAAAAGTGGACGACAAAAGAACAAAAGAAGCCGGCAATGCAGCCCCCGATGATGATGCGGACGACCCTTGTCATTATCCACGTGGCAGAATGGGGTCAGCAATCAATGATAAATTGATATAGTGGTGCTTGGTGAATGATTTGATACAATTTTTACTTGATTCGTACGACACGACATTCTTCTCCGAAAGATGGAAAATAATATTCTTGTTTCATATATCTATTACTGACGACAAAAAAATGAACCTACAGAACTTATAAGGATACATTTGATGAAATTCGAGCACCCCTCAGTCAGTTTTTCTCATTGATATACTTCTTCCAGGATGGCTTTGATTGATATTCTTGTTGCAATGTTTGGTACCTTTCAATAATCTTATGCTTTTCGGCTGCTCATGAATTTCTCACTCTTTGTCAACAGAAAGTCAACACAACTTGAGAACCATACCATTATTCTCTTATTTACAGTATAGCATCTTAGAATTAGTAGAATTTGTATGTGCGGTCAATATTACTCAGATATTTCAATAAACTACATGAGAAGCTGCTAAACTTTTCCAATTAGTGATAGAAACGCACCTCGCTCCATCAAACCAGTATGCGGTACCTGTCTCAGTTACTACTCCGACAACTGTCACAAAATGATTGTGTTTCATTCGATACGAAGTCGTTTTGAAATTGAAGTTTTGGTGAAATCGTTAGGAGACGTTTAAGGCAATGAACGGTATTACTCCCATAGCAGTAGTTGTATTTCAATTTCCATAAGATACACTAGAGATAGATTCATTAGTAGAATAAATTATAAATTATATTCAAGTTTTATTGTCATTTGGTGAAAATCTGTGAAATTTTTTTATTTTGCATCAATTTTTACTCCAAATGATGATTTTTTTGTTACTCATCTCCTTAGTTGTCACGAAAGGACCTGTGTGGGTGGAAAGATTGTAATCTAGAAGTTCATACAAAAGGAATCCCAACCGCTCTGACATTTGGGCTAGTTCTATGTAAAACTTTACGATATAGATTAGATTAGTAGCCATGCAGAGCGTGGATATGGCAAGTCAATATATTTACACTTAGAAGCTATGTTATACAGTTTCTTTCTAAACTATATACATTATTTCGAAAATAGACATACACGGGGAATTTTTGCAGTAATTCACAAATTCTTCAAGGCTATAGAAAGCATTAATTGTTAGCATTTTTTCAATTATTGACCAAGCTCAAAGTCCGCTTTAAGGATGTGTGAGAACTTGCCAAATGGTTCTGAAAGATTTATTACTCATTCGAATGTGATGTTGATTATGAACGAAGGGATTTGATTGATTGTTTTCATGACCCCAAGTAAAATTGTTGTTTATAATAGGTATATACATAAAGAAATCTATAATTCCCAAGTTGTAACAAATGAAACAAATAGTGCAAATGATTATGGGCGATAAAACTTTTCTATCAGAAGTTTTCAAATAATGAACGCAATTTATCGTTACTTTAGTAACGTTACTTCACTGTTTCTATTCATTCGGCAAGAGAATACATTTTAATACAATGAAAATCTCACTCGAAGATTGAAGCTCTAACATCTATAATGAAAAGAGTTATTAACAGAAAATAATCAGTTAGGTGAAACCAATGGCAATAAGAAAATAACAGTTGCATATCTAAAAGGAAACTGATTCGATACACATTTTTCAGTGTATCATTACAGGCGCAAAATAGAAAAATCTTCCACGTGTTTCATAAGTTATCACTGGTTGACCCTTATTTCATTCAACTTCTTGTTTCGGGAACAAGGTGTCTTCCTTTCAGCAAATCGACAAAATTGTTTTGTCTTGCTTAATCGGCTCAACAAGAACTGTTCTGTCGTCAAATTTGCCAATAAATTCATCTTGCGTGACTTGGATCTCATGCTGTTGTAAGACCACCAAGAAAATGTCTTCTTTCCCTTTTCGGATATGAGAACTGGGCTATTTCTGTTCCTGCGAAACGTTTCAAGCTTAACTGCACAACAGATGCTTCAACCAATGATTAAAACTATTTAAGTGAGGTGAATGTCCTCTGCAAATAGTATTCTAATTGACCAATCAGCGAAGAGCACGTCAGCGCAAATATTAGCTGCGAAATATGCCAATTATCACTAGTTTCTATCAGAATGATGATGTTGGTGCCAATGCAAATATTTCAAGAAATTGAGGACAAAAATCGTTAATATGAGAGATAATGCGTATTCACTTATGTTGATTTTGTACTGTACGTTTTTATATTCCATTCTGTAAACTTTGCCCCAAGGATAAATACGAGGTTTCTCCTCATGTTTGCCATAAATATTAAAAAGGTAAAAAATGATGAATATATGAAATTCGCAAATGGATGTACTCATAATCCATACCGTGAAAGATATAAGAAGAATAGTATTCGTATAATATAAGCAAAAATAGTTTATTATCATATTTTATTCGACGCCCTTTAGACCTTGTTTATTGGACAATGCGATGAATATGATATGCTCTTTTTTCAATGTATCATGAATTTCTACTGATAATGATAAATCAGTGACAAATGACAGTCATAAAAGTACCTACAGCCCAAATGGTTATAAAAGAATAATTTCTCATTGTGTGTATGAAAATAAATTCCGCAATTCTCTGATATGTACTTGAACAATCGAGAATGGTATATATATTAACAAATGGCAGATTGTTATTATTATTATCAACTGAGAATTGGCTGATAGTTCAGTAATTTTTATCATTGTCGAAAAATAAAAGTTGCGTATCGAGAGGGAAGCTATTTCGATAATTTTCTTACCATTTTAGAGATGCAGAATATATGTAATACTTTTATCCAACACATGACAGTTATGACTGTCATTATTAATGTCATTTTAGATAAGTAAACTATCAAATAACACACTAGT
Organism: Gastrophysa polygoni; assembly: GCA_963576655.1. Taxonomy (NCBI): domain Eukaryota; kingdom Metazoa; phylum Arthropoda; class Insecta; order Coleoptera; family Chrysomelidae; genus Gastrophysa; species Gastrophysa polygoni. Next base: position 14,276,033 of record OY755084.1, read on the forward strand.
GTGTTATAATCCATAACTCACTAGTGAGTTATGGATTATAACTCACGTTCATATTTAAAGTAGAATTCTATTTATTTATTACTATTTCAAGCAGAATTCACATTGATATTGAAATTCAAGGAAAAAGCTAACGGTTTATTCGAATTTGAAGTTATTGAAAAATTGGTTGGTTCATTCGAACCAGACGCTCCCATATCGGTACAGCTGCTGATAGTGCTGGAAGACGCCGACACATTGGAACCTTGTATTTTTTCTGCAATTTGTATTTTGTTATGCACCGATTCTTCTAGGTATCCTTCTGCTACCGTCGAGGACTTCCATCCTCCGTGACGCTTCAAAGTAGTCATGTTAGCCCCTGCATTGGCCAAAAGAGTCGCCGAAGACCTTCTCAGGCAGTGACCGGTGTAGAGCGCTGGTTCCTCCAATTTCAAAAACATTGCAATTCTTGAAAGTATCTTCGACAACGTATTTATTCCCACTAACTTGCTGGTACACCTCCCATTCTTGTAAAAAACAAAAGAGCGGCTAGAACTGGTCTCAAAGACATGTATTTTTTACACAAATTGATCGGGTTGACTGGAAATCCTTCTTCAAGTATAGTGAAACTTCTCGATTTCTTGGTTTTAGTGTCTGGCAAAACTATGTGAAAATATTTCCCTTTGTCTTGAATATTTTCTATTTTCAAATTGACTAATTCATCGCATCTACAAGCACCGCTAATCCCCATTATCAAAGCCACTTTCATCAACAAGTACTCGTCATCGGGAGCTTCGTTCAGAAACTTCTCTATTTCAGGTCGTTCTAATGTCTTGGACTTCTTTGGTTTGTATCGCTGTGATTTGCTTTTCAAAAAACTCGTTAGTTTGCCATATTTCGAAATGTCGATTTTTTTATAAAGGTGAATAGTCCAGCGGAGCATCGAGTATTTGGTCCACAGCGACGATGGGGCTAATGTTTTCTGCAAATGTAAAAAATAAGCCAATAGAACATATTCGTCGATACCTTTTAGTTTCCGTGAATTCATCCAAGACTCAAACATTTTGAACTCCTTGTCGTAAGCATCTCGGGACTTTTCTGGCAAAATCTGCATAGCTGCTTCTTCCGCTTCCGTAAGGATATCCTCAGGAACGTAATTTTCATCGATTTCCTTCATTTTCTATACGTTTTTTTCTTCAAAAAATGTTTCTTTTACTGCAGGGAAAACTGACAAGTGTCAAAATTTATTTAAACATTTGCAACAATGTGTTATGCCCGTGGCAACTAAACAAACAACCTACCTTGACCAAAATGTAAAAAAGTCACTGTCAAGTCATTCTGACTTATACAGGGTTGAGACGCAAGTAGCTTCGATTTGATCAGAAAACTTATTAATTATTATCTCATAGAAAAATGATTTCTTCCACTTGTTGGATAAAACATTGTATGCCACTCGTGTGTTATGTTTCCTAAGTCACTTGAGAATTTATAAATCTTTCTCACTTATTTTCAACATAACACACCAGTACCATAAATAACTATTATTGAATCAGGAATTTTTCCATCGCACAATCAATCTTTGAAATCCGTAGTCATAATTCATGAGTAGGTATGGACAATATGTTATTGTCGTCTCTAGCAAATGATGGAACTTTTCCTGATATCGTCATCATGTTCAGGTCTATGTTTAGGTATCTTTCTCCAGTATCATCTTCAATCTTCATGAACATGAATATGTGTTCAATTCCGGGAGAGAATGTTGCCATTATTCTTTATTTGCGATGATTTTATGATAATTAACAAAAAATCTCAATGAAAAACGCCCTTCGTTGCAAATTATTGTGATAATTTGAGACAGAACATTAGTTTCATTCTGAAAAATGCCTGATAATACTATAACTGTTATTTTTTCTCATTTCTGGTCGATCGATAATTGTCCGTGAAAAAGTGGAAAATACTGTATATTTTGATGATTATTATTTTTATAAAAAGCAATCACGATAATGTATCAAAAAAATAAACAAGAAGGATATTTCTTGTGAGGTACACACAACCTAATATATCGTTTATTCATCGTATTATTGATGAAAGCAGCCTCAAAGCGGAACCTTGAAGGATACCATCATTTTTTCACTGTTGATTTGTGATATTTATTGTTGATGGATAGTCTTGTCTACTGTCTTGATAGATGAGAATCCTTCAGAATGAACTGACAACCTTTGTATCTCGCACATTCACTAATAAATGATGCTCTTTCGAAAGCCATTTCTTCAATTTCAGTTTCGATTACAGGCTAGAGACTAGAGTATTGGCTAATAGGTATTGTGTACGACCCAGTGGAAACTATAATTAGCGATATCAAAAGTTCGTTGGCATACCAAGAATTTCTACAAAGATAACAAAGTAGACAAACAACAAAATTTCCGAGAACTAGGCGTAAGTATAGTTCATACATAGGTGAGTTAGAAAAGTACAGAAGATACTGTGAACATTGCAGGAAATGATAAATCATTTAGGTATATCACGGAATACAAGAGATTCATAATCTCATAGGAATTTGTCTTAGAATTATTTCAGTGTACAGTATGCAAATCCCAATTCCTTACTGAGATGTAGTTATTTTCGACTGATCTAAAATTAGAAGCAAAATATATCGTACGCACTTTCTTGAATCTTGCATTTAAAAATAGCGAAGCTTTTCTTAAATGAGTACGTTGAACTTTTCGCAAACACACTGTGGGGCCATGCAAGCATACAATGTATACTGAATTTGGCTCTCGGAATATCTCCTGCAATGAATCCGTCGTGGAAAATCGTCGAATTTTTGTACCAATACTAACAGAAAGCTTGTGATCTTATGACCTTGTTGGACAGACGTTCAACATCCCATCTCTGATAATGGTGGCCAAAGAGGAAACGTTGGACTTCAAAATTTGACAACGTCATAGTGTAGGGCATGTAAATACAGACTGGTGTTCCAACTCCCTACACCTAGCCACGAGAAAGAGTTATAGACTGCTGCCTACACGGAAAAAAAGGATTTTTCAATTCAACCAAATATATTTGGTTGAAATTATTCGTTTGAACGAATTAAATATCATTCATTTCCATCATCAGTTATATTCATCGAATGACACCATACTATTGCGATTCTTGATACGATTCTCATATATGCTTTATTCGAAAATATGTTGATCAAACGGAATCATCTCCAATTCAAATTGAATGAATGATAATGTCGAATCAATAACATATCTCTTTGAACTGGGATTCAAATCTATCTTTCCAAAACTATAAGTACCGAACAAATCATTTATCGATTCACTTTGAACAAATGGTAATATCAATTCAACTGCAATACAGGATCGATTCAAACAACTGATTTTGCTCAATTCAAGAATATATAGTAATCAAATTAAATACGTTCTCTCACTTCCAGCTGATAATCATGATGAACTGAATTTCAATGTGCGAATGGAATAAAATATGTAGATTATGTTCGATCAGTATCAGAAATCACTGAGAATTTCAGATGAGTTTGAAAACCGATTCTGAGCTACATTTGTGAATAACTACTAGATTCTACTCGGATATGGAGGTAGAAGATATGCAGAAATGAAACATTATTTGTTCTCCAAAATTCAACAACTTTCAACATTCAACAACCATATCCTGAGTGTATCGAGTGAATTATAACTGACAATCATATTTCTTGATTAAATTGAATTTTGATACCTGACTAAGGTTGTCCAAGTTCGACACTAGATGACATAATTCGAATTCGAAATTCAACTCGACTGCAAATATTGAACCGTTAGCTATCCGTTGCTGTCAGATATCCGTCATGATATCAAAACATAGCTCGTCCAAGTTTGAAAAATCTGCAAACTATACGCAGGAATCAAGCTTTATAACAATCTACCTCAAGTACTCAGAGAGATGCCAAATTTAAAAAGGTACTGTAACAATTGCTTGGTACGGGGGCATATTATAGCATCGATGAGAATTATGCATAGAGCTTACTATGAACTGTGGTTGATTTCAACATTTCAACTGATATTCAATATGTAGGAACTAATATTAGCAAGTTTGCTTTCGTATTGTGATTTTGATTTTGTTTACTGACACATATTTTACCCATATCTATATTTTTCATATGTATTTTATACATATGGTGGTTGCTGTGGCAGTACGAATGAATTCTATTCTATTCTATTCTATCAGTAAAAGCGGATTTGCCTTCACAGGATCGATGATCGTATCGTCATCTATAGTCAATCAGTGCGGTATTAGTAAGGTTCTCTGACATGTCTACATGTTTTGGAAGGGAACAATTGAAGAGATATTCCACCACCTTGATGTAGGGTTGAAAAAGTGTCAACAATTATTTTGAAATATCTATCGAAATGTCTTGTATCTTTCCAACAAAAGACTAATCTACATCTTGCCAAAAAATCCTTCGCAGTCCTTTCTTGGCGTCATACTTCTATTTCATATTTCATAGGGACGGTATTGCTATTTCCCAATATAATATAAGCTAATGAAGGAAGGATATTAATGAAAACCTCAATTTCTTTGTCTCGGTTGATCATACATCATTGGACAACATTTAAAAAAAATTCTCGAATATCAACTGAGAAAATGAATATGAACGATATCAGTGATTTTCAAATAAATATCTCAGCAATGGCTGCATTTTTTTCAGCTTCCAAAACAGAATATTGATGGGATTTGAACCATGCAACTTTTGTTTAACCAGATTAATTTAACCTATGAATTCGTCAGGACCTTGTATAGCTGATACTTTGAATACCCACGCCACTGACAGGCGCGCCTACTTAGTGTCCGAATTTTTTCATGTGATTATTTCACTAAAATAGAAATCGCGTGCCTACGCAATTTTGCCGACCCCGGCGAAAGTAGAACATTTGTATACGTGATTTGTTTCGACATCTAGGTAGTCAAAAAATTAATGGCAAATGTTTGCCTAAACTCTTAGAGGTCAACGGGTTTTTGAGTACCTTTCAAATTTGCTAATTAAAATAACAGTTATGATGGAACTGGATAGGTAATATAATAAATATCATCCGCCGTCCAATGACTACATTATAAATTATACTCTTAATATATTTTATGATTTGGAAGCGAAAATTTTCCATCGAAACCAACCAGAGCATAGATAAGCAGCAATATGTATGGGAATCGAAGACATGATACTATATATTCTCTACTAGATCGAGCTTAGAGAAAGACAGAGAGGAATTGAAACGACCATGAGAAAGAGACGCATCAGCGATCAAAAATCATATGACAGTTGGCATTGTTAAAACATTTTGATGTGTCATGCCATTTTATTGAGAAGTTGAATAGTTTACCAAATTCTAAAAGAACGTATTTTATAATCTTATTGATAATGAATTTATTATGGTAAGTAACTCCACTGGTTGGATGGAAGAGCAAACCCTGCCATGAGCAATCATGTGCAGGCATTGAATCCTGCCTTCTGTTAGGATATAAGCTTAGCTAGGATATAAGCTATTTATTATTATTATTATTATTATCATTGAATACGACATTTTCAGTTATTTTCGTTCGAATCGAGTTGATCGTGTGAGATTATTCACTCAAATCTATTGTTCAGCGAAGTTTATTGATCTATAAGTGTAACAAGTTTTACCTATTTTTTACATAATAGGAATTGATAAATAATCCTAGTTGGTTCAGCCGGTTCAGCCCATCAAGAAAAAGAAGAATAAACTTTGTTCGAGATGGAGTTGTCCTGTTCAGCCTACGACTCTACAAATAGATTCAGGAAAGATCAGAATATATCATGTTATAGGCGAGTTATTGAATAGAGCTAGACCTAGAACCAGTGAAAACAGCAAACGAGAGATAGGCAACCAGTCAGCTGACTGTTGGCAAAGTTGTACCTTTCTTTGTTGCACATCCAGCTCTTTCTTTTTCTCATGTTTGTTTCAATGCTCCTCATAAGTCGATGGGGCGAGGCATCTCATAGAAAATATATAATATCAGGGGGAGGGGGGGGGGGGTGCAGCAATCCTCTGCCCTCTCCCCCTCCTGTGTGCGCTATACTGATTTCTCGTGAATATTGAAGATAGTTTATGAATAAATATCCAAGTTCCAGAATAGGTTCTATGTGACGATATTTTGGTGCTCCAAGGGAACGAGCGCCTGTATATTTTTTATTTTGGATATGATTATAATTTGCTGCCAATATTGCCATCTAGGGTGGCTCTACCTCGGGTCCCAAATAACCGTTGATGAGGGTACGATTAACCTCCTACGATGACTTTTATCTTAAAAATTGCATTCTTCTAACGGTACCTTGCGCCGATATCAGATCGGCTATCGGTAAATGTCTGTCTGTCTGTTGTAAAAAAGGGGTTCGCAACCCGTTTTGTTGGTTTTTAGATGCGTGGGAACTTTTTTCGTCGGTTTCGCTACCTGCGAGCCGTTTGGTTAATAATCAGTTCCAGAAGAATCATTTTTCTGTTGCGGGAAACACCTGTTGGAGGAGAAAAGTACCACTATATTGATTTGTGGTATCTTTTTCCGGGAGGAACAAGGAAATTGAAGTTATAAGTTAGTATCTACACTTTTTCCAGTTGTATTTTAGAAAGCGTCAATTGAATTTCAGAATAATCACTGATATATGTATGAATTGTATTTCAGAAAACGTCATAGATACTTCAGAAACGTTCATTTCATTTCATTTCATTTAAGAATTTCAGAAAGCATTGTTTGTAATTCGGAAATCCATGTCTATGGGTCTTTTTGCTTGCAATAGTTTGCAATAGCAATAGCAATCGTTTACCGCAATAGATATAGAATATATGCCATTAAGCACCCCTAACTCTTTCAAATGGCACCGTCTATTTCATTTCATGGAAATTCCATCATTTCATCATTTCATCATTTTTTTTCTGTAAAAAAACATATAGAAGCTTGGCAGGTAAGTTAATTTGATATGAATAAAATCGACGGTACATAGTAGTAAATAGTAGCACATAGGTAGTCCAGGACTTGCATAACAATTTTCTATTGGCTCGTAGTCGGAAAACTTCAAACTGCAGAACGGCGATAGCTGCATGTACTGATAATGCCGGTTCATATGTTCATAATGTTCATAACTGAAATTTGCTCCGAATAATTATTAAAGTGATCTTTTGGTTTTCAGGAATGAGATAGGCTGAAGAGTTCATCAAAAAAACAATGCCAACATTCACTGACTATCGGCGAGAGCCCCAGTTCAATCTGATCTAATCTATTGATCTTTTGATCAGGTACCATTCCAAATTTTGGAGCTCTAGCAGATAGCAATAGTAGGATAGGAAATAGTGCTAACCCTAGATGAATATCAATCTTCCGTAGCTTCAAACAAATGAATATAATTCATCAGAATTGAATGAAGTTGATGGGTGTTCAGCAAGCCCGTTGTCTCAATTATATCGACCTAAGAAATATAGCATTCTTGTCGTGATTCTCATCTATTAAACATTATCAGTAATCAGAAAACTATTGATCATTTGTGGTTTGAAAATAGCTCATTCGAATTCATTAACGGTGCCAAACTCATTCTCTACTGCAAGCAAATAACAATAACAATAATGAAATCGTCTCCGGTAGGCCACGCGTAATAAAAAATTCGTAGCACACTATCCGATTCAACAATAGTAGTGAGGTGAAAAAGATTAACATTGTCCGCTCACGTGTCCAAAATTTGTATGGTTTTGTTTGATTTTGTCGGCCTACCCACGCGGCTTTTCAAAAGACGTTCAAGAGGACATAAGTTGATATTTCTCATTAAATTCTTGCTTCATTACAGATAAGGGCACGTGGGAAGTGATGTGAATTGAGATATTACACCTGGGCCCTATAGGGCGATTCTATTGAATTTCTTCATCGAGCAAGCATTCCTAGCAGCCAATTATGAATGACCGTCACAGTATACTTGGTGAATATATTGATAAAACTAGTTTATAAGTCGATAACTGAAAAAATCTACGAACATAGTATGGGGTTTATTCAAGTAACATGTTATATTTGAAATCGTACCCAATAGCTTCGGATTTTTTCAAAATACTTGTCACATCATCATTTTTAGTAACCATTTAGCAACACTGGCCTCGTTAGATAATATAGCGGCTTTAGAGGACAAGGTGATATGAAGTGTACTATCATCCGCAAAGCTATGGACTGGGCAGAAGGTCAATCCAACAGATCGTTGAGGTGAAGCAACAACAAAGTTGATGCCAAGGCAGAGCGTTCTTGAACACCATCATTGATAGTCATTGTATCGAATGATACTTCATCTACCACCACATAGAATGATCTATCTGGGAGGAAACTCGATAGTGAACGATATAGTAAGGACTGCAAACAATATGACGGAAGTTTTGCTAGGAGGCCTTGGTGCCGAACTCTATTAGATCTATATCTAATGCTACAGATAAAGACAAAGACCCATATTTATCGATTGACACCCGCGACATATATTATGTCACATAAACAAGCAGGTTTCCTGGTAATCTCTGGAGACGAAAGCCATATTGCTGGTCATTCAAGATTTCTGAGCTCTCTATCAGATAGGCTTGAGGTTGATTGCTTTTGCATTACTTCAGAGATCACAGATATAAGTGCAATTAATCTATAGTTGTAAGGGGGGGGGTTTCTTGCCTTTTTTGGAATCGGTTGAACTCTGGCTATCTTCCGGCTAGAAGGAAATACACCAATACAGATTGAATTTGTAATTTTTCATTCTGAAAAAAAAATGAAGAGGTGAATTATATGGATTCTGTTGTGACTACAAGATGAAATCGATACAATTTCTCCAATTCGTCGATTCACTCTCGAAGGATCCGATGACCAGCTCACGACTTCATCACTGGTTTCAATTTATTCGTCCAAATAGCGACCTTGAATGGATCCTCTATTATTCGGTAGGAATCAGAATCTAGATCTATAGCTCCTAAATCGATCTGAAATTTCCTTACCAAGTCAATCCACTTCGCCTTGACGGTGGTGGCCCAAAATGAACGCAGTCATGTTCTGGTTGGCATCTTTCCTTCTGCCATCCGTGACCAGCCTTCTCAGTGGCGCTACCAATGGGTGGTTTCATTTCATTTCTATTACATTCTGAGTTGACAATAAGGTCAACTCTGCTTATCATTATACAGGGAGTTCTATTCACCCAGTCCTCAAGACTTCTCCCAGATCTCCATCCCATGTTTTTCTTGGTCTTCCCTATTTCATTCTTCATTGAATTTTCGTTTCCCACACCTGTTGTATCTATTCCACAGCGTAGCTTTTTACGTATGTGACATAAAAATATCTGTGAGAGAAATACTTGATTCGTAGACCTATCACGCTCAAATACATAGTTCAGCTAATTACATGAAAATCGTTCGAAGGAGTGTGTATATAGTCAGTATTTGTTTTGCCTGTAATTCTGACATTGATCATTTATCAATAATGAGTCAGTTTTCCAAAACGAGATGAACCTGAAATGTAATTTCAATATTTGAAAACACCCCGTACAATGCTGATTACATTAAACACAGTTAAGTCGTTAGCTCCTTAATTGTTATTCAAACAACACACAGTTTGATGGTGTTCGATCCAATCTCTCGACAGGTTTCCTGGAACATTTTCATGTAGAAAGAATAAATATATGTATTTTCAATATCCCCCACTTCAGATTTGTAATCGGGATATTTCGTGTGAATTTAGTGAAATAAATGGAACAAAATCAAGATGGCAGCTGTAAGATCAGACAATTTTGCAGCTCTCCATTAAAAATTTGGTTACAGAGCAAGTTGTTTATGAGCAATTAATTGCTCAATTAAACTCATGCACATTTCGAATTCAGCCCATGGCATGTTATCGTTGCAAAACTGCCAATTTCAATTTTAATACGACTCTCACTCCATTTATTTAGAGAGTAGTTCAAATAATCTAAATATATCATATTTTATAGAGAAGATGATTTGAATATTGGGAAAAAGCCCTACTTTTATTCACAGATATTTGTAACGCCTCTGACTGTGAATTTCTTCGAGGTGCGGTTATCCTTGACTGGAGAAGCGTCAATGTTTTTTCGTGATGCAGCAAGACAAGGTCTATAATAATAAAAGTTACGATTGTTTCGGCTGCTCATTTCAGTTTGCTGCATTTATTCTCTATCACTCTATCCCTAGTGCTTATACATCTTCATTTCGGGATGGGGAGGGGGGAGGGGAGGGGTAATTCGTGGTGATATGGGATATAAGGGTTGTCAGTGTTAGGTGAAAAATAACGAAAAGCATAGTCGAAATTTTTACGAATGGTACATAATTATTCCTGAAAGCATCATCCTATAGTAACAAAATTTACAAATGAAGCAATGACATTCCCATTATTCCATACTTAGGCCTAAAAAATCATGTAGATTCAGATACATCGTACATCATAAAAATCGAAGTAAAACATAAACCAGAATATAATACATGATTACACAAATCGGTTTACTACTCATGCCAAATAATATTTGTGGATATGTAGAGTCCTCAAAGATTATTTTAGAATAAATTCCAATTGCAATATCTGTTTATGATTTTTTCGATATCTGAATTTAGCTGTTTATGAATCCTTCTGTAGAGTTGAAATATGAAACAAGACCAAGGGGCACGGTCTACTGAAATTTTGTCTACATTGTTTCTGTAGGGCTGCACGATGCGGTATTGAAATTGTATTGCAAATCTTGAAATCATTCCAATAGTAACATTCAATGTGATTGAACTCCATAATTTTATAATTTGGTGTTGCACGAATGAGTTTAGTGTTTGAAAAAAAATAGTAGTATGGCCGGAAGTTCAGCAATAACAATGTCATTTACAACTCAAAAGATCACACATAATTACCACAGTATAGAGAATACTAATATTAAACTGTGTAAATACATAGAATACAGAATTCAGATATAGGTTTATTTACAAATAAGTGAAATAGTTTCGAAAGCGTATAATGATTAGAGCTGAGCCTAGAAGGGTCAATATTTTTCTCTTTAATTCCAAGATATATCTCAGAATTTAGTAGAATTATATCTTGAGAAAGATAAAAATGAATAAATAATGGCACTTTTACTACGCTTCCTTGAAAGATTGACTCAATATTTTGATGCAAGTGTGGAAAAAGTTCAAGGTAAGATTCAACTAACAGAATCTGTGTCATGTTATTTTGAAATCAGCCGACCTTGTTCTGTAACAAATTTTGGAAGTTCATTCGTAACATTACCGTCTGCTAAACGCCGTTTCAGTTATGTGAGTAGAAATAGAAAAAAGTTCATGGTGGTCTAGGAAAGGTTACTCAACTAACTAACTAACTAGCTTTTATGTTCGCCGAATCTACTCTGGGAGGAATTTTATAATGAAAATCCCTCCCCTCGTCTCCAAATATAGTCTGACGGGCAATTGACACAACGACTCTCGTTAATTTAGAGACTATTTAAGGCTATACGGGCGCGTAATGATGTATATAAGTTATAGTTTGGTCAATGACGCATCCGCTTTCGTACCATATGCCGTATTCAATCGTCAATTATTGGGCAAATCTAATGCAATTCGATATCACGTCACGAAATGTTTTTTCTCATGCAGCGTCTTTCACAATGCACCCCGATTTTTTTGTAAATGCTGGTAGTGGAATTCCATTGCTCAACATTCAATCGACATTGATTTCCAATTAATACATAGGCAGGGAGTTTTGTTTCTGAAATTCACTATCTGGACAATCTTTTTTCCATATCGTTGCCTGAGGTGCTAGAACTGGCAAGATTGGGATAGATTAGATATAATGGATAGATTGGAGTGATGAGGTTTTCAGAAACAGTAGTGGTATAGTTGAATAGAGCTTGAATTTGTTTCTATACATCATAATTTGCTTTCAAAATTGCTTCCTGTAGAGGTGTTTCTCTTGAATTCAATATAGCGACAATCTGAATTGAATGATTCGACATTATCCAAACAAACATTTCAAAGAAAAGGTGAAGTTTTTCTGATTAGGTTTCGCTAAATTCCTTTCGCTTGCTAAAATTTTCTCTAATAAATAAAAAAAAGAAAAACTACTATCAGAGGCCAATTTTTCCCAATTTCCAGATAATTATACTGATTGTTATCCTATTGTCATTATGAAAAGTGAATCTGGAGATGTATCAAACTGTATGAAAAAAACTTCAATAAATTTTCAATATATCACGTCTTGAAATGTTACCCCTCTCGCATAAATTTCAAATTTCTATAACAATGGAGTTGCAGAAAAGCTAGAAAAATACACTTTCGACTCCGGTTTGTAGGAAAATGTGAAATTCAAAGAGAATTCCAACAACCTCTTATAATTCTATATATCTACCTCGTGAATTCATCTTTGTTGAGATAAAGGTAGAAGGAACGACATACATAAACTATTATCTTCATTATTTCATATTTGATCGGTCCTAATCTAACAAAATTCCATTTCAATTATTACCCGAAATCGAGATAAAATGTTACCCACTTTGCTACTCACTTTATTCATTATCACTAATTCCATTGGTCCGTTCCGAGATAGATGTGAATCTGACATACTGAAAATATAATGTTTCAAAATTATTTATATATACTTACAACTAACAAAAAGCTCTGGAAAAGCGAGGGAGGCCACTGTTAGTTAGTCTTGGTTATTTTGGATTCATCAAAATCTCTAGATGCAGTTTCGGAAACTTGAATCCAAATCAAAGAGCCTAAATTCAGAGAAAAACTCGGAATTCAATAATAAATGATGAAACAGGCAGCGGTAGCCTAATAGATATCTATACGCTTTCGTAGATTTCAAAGAGAAAAGTTCGAGGGCAAAGATAAAATTCTAGTAGGCATTCTGATAAAAATCTTACTATGTAGAATAAAGTCTGTATTCAATGAAGAAAGAATGTTTGCATATGAAGAATAAGAACGAAACACGTATCGCTTTCGTGAAAAGCTCATCAATTCACCAAATTCAGCGCACCCTTTCTAATAGGCCGGCCAGACGAATCGCGGGTGGTGGGGGCGAGAGACGCAAAAAGGGCCGATCAAGCAAGCGGCTGTAACCGAACCGAGGGCCCATTGTGTCGGTTCCGGGCCGACGGATTTTTCGTATTTTTTACGACTTTCACGCTATGCATTTCGATTGGATGCTAATAAAGGCCGAGTGACCATGAGACTGGAAGGATTATGAGAAGGAATTTCGAGGAAATAAAGAAATACTTGAGTCTGAGTTTATGGCTTGTCATGCATTGTGGTCTAGACGCTAAATTTTCAATTTATATTTGTATGAGAAAACCAAAATAGAGATATTAGTCTCAGAGACGTAGTGGATTTTATGAAGAAACTTCCAGTTCTCTAGTTCACCTAGGTAAATGATTTCTGGTTAATTAATGATGAAATAAATGATTGATCAGAGTCTGACAGTTTGTGACCTCCAAACAGTATCACATAACTTAGCCTTCGACTTAGCCAAACATCAACTGATGTACAAAAAGTTGCATATTTTCTGTACGGTACCGAATGTACGTAAATGTCGACAAAACCTGGAAAATGTTATTATAATAAATTTAATATATTATTGAACACCAGTTGAATATCCTATCCTTGAATCTTCATTTTTCACGACTCAAATATCATTTGAAAAATTCTTTGAACGCAAGTGCGAGCATAATAAAAAACTGTTTCCGAAATGGAGATTCCCATACAAAATTACTGAAATAAGATTAATTTCCGGCTTTTGGCTTTTTCTGATTTTCTTCTCACCTAAGCCGCCTCTCTATTGAGGCTAACAAAACAAAAAAAAATTCTCATTATATTCAATTCGGTAGAGCCATTTTCCCCCAGTTTTTTCCAGACTAACGCACTGTTAATACTGAATTATTTTTCTTCTTGCCTACATTTTTAATTGTATAACTTGATTCGCTGAACTAAAAAATGTGGATATTTTTCGAACATGTGTTCGAACATTTGTTAGATTAGCTTTACATATGAGTTAGATATTGGAATATAGCTTTTACTTTTGATTAATCGATTGATTAATCCGTGAAGATAGTCTTCTCATATTTTCAGCACCCAACACGCAATTCACATTGAGGTACAAGTCTGGTCTACATATTATTAATTTGTTACTTTTGTCAATGATATCTCATATATTTTGATGATTTTCTATAAAAGATTACTGAACATTTCCATAAGAGTATTTTTGAGAAAAAACGTGCATAAAAATATGATTCAACATTCACCAATCCAGGAACACCACGCTTTATATTAATTTATGGTGTTTTTATCGTCTACTACTGTCAGTTTTCAATACGAGTTTTCCGACTGGTCATCCGTCGTTGAGTAATACGTTTCAACAAACGGTAACAGAAAATTACCATCATTTCTACATCTGACAACAAAATACTCGTAGAAAAAATGCATCACTAATCAGTTGTATCTTATGCAATAAGGTGCGTCTGTCTGATAATTGTGGTGACCACTACAAAAAGGCAGGAATCTAAAAAAGGTTGTTCTGTCCCTATTTGTGTCTTCTGAGCAGGTACCCAATATACCTTTATGCTCATGCAATACACCTGACACTTTTACTTTCATTTTCTTCAACCCCTGCATGTAAATAATGCTCGTCTACCCTTACACCCTAGCTAACTTACGTAATCATATTAACGAGACTAACTTTTTTGTTTCCTTATGAGGGAAAGAGGGTGAAGTGCATCTGGTACAGAGAAACAATAAAAAGAGAGAGAAAATGCATGCTAGAAAAATGTAGAAAATATGAAATTATCTGATTGAAAACAAATTGAAATTTTTCAACTGACATTTGTCAGTATCATCAGTCTATAATGACCTACTGAAAGAGGTCTATTTATTTACACGAGTAAATTAATCTTCTTCCCTTTCGACTGTCTTTGTTTTGTGTCGATTCATATTCGTTTGGCAATTTCCAGGACATTCAAGTTTTCGCGCATATTTTGATGTGCCAGCAGCAGAAGCAAATTTTTAACTAATGATAGTTGATTCTAAACAGCAAAAGTTATTCACGCTCATTAACAATTCAAGATAATATGTAATCGATATGCGATTGTAATTTATTCATGAACCGATAACCCTTTTCATCCGTAATAAAGATTGCATGCCTCTGAGGCGCAAAAATGTCAGAAACAATGGCGAATTCCATTTCACGGTTCACCAAGTTTCTGAACGAACAAAAGGAGGTCAAATGCGACTTTTTGTTGTAATTTCCGAAGCGCGCAAGAGTTCAACACACTTGTGGAATAAGGAGGCTTTGTTGTTATTGTTTGCAAAATAATGTAAACAACCTTTTGGAAAACGATATGTTTTTGACGTGTCAATTGTGTCAATATATGGGTAGGTAAGAAAGATTACTATGGGTGAAATGGGTTCAGCCTACTTTTGTCCCCCATGCCAGGGAATTAGTGACATTTTCAGACGCATTAAGGGCCTTAACACTTCCAGAGAATGGAATTTTATAAAGGGATCCGGTCGGATTTTAATCCTCTGCTTTTTGGGCAATCTCATGTGAAGGTCAGGTAGATTTCACGGATATTTGACTGAATATATTTATACTTAGTAGCATTTTTCCAAACATCTTATTTTATCTGTATGACCAATAATTAATGTTGAATAGTTAATTTGAAACAGTTCTGAGACAAAAAGTTACCCTTATGAATAATGTTGTCTCGAATATTTTAAATTATGTGAATACTGTCTGTAGGAGGTAGTGTCATAATTTTTCTAAATTTTTCTGGGATGTTCTCTCCTCGTCTCTGAAAAATGAATACATAAGTTACAATATAATTTAATAAATTTGCCGTAAGGACAGATTTGTGATCTGTTCAAAATGTCACTGTGCTTGAAATATAACATTTAGATATCAAAAAGAGAAATTTTCAACACAGCTTATATATTGTTTCCTTGGCCAAATTTTCAATGTTCAGTTGAAAATTTCACGAATGGAAAAATATATAAATTGTGTTGAAAACGGGAGCGGATTCGTTCCCGAAACGCCACAAAGATAAAAATAAATATTGTTTTTATTAAAAATATATTTGTATTCCCACTTTTTTTTTAAACAAGGTGTCACTGACAGAGAGAGAATTTCTCTTTCAGGTATCTGAAGTTTAAATTTCAAGTGTAGTGATAGGAATGAAAATCCCAGAAAAATCAGAAAAAAAAATTAATCATGTTACTATTACTTGCTATTATTGAATTTGCATATTTCCCCGATTTGAAATGTGGAGAAGGAGCAGCAAATAATTTGTATTCATCATATGAAAAGTCATATATTTGATATTTATATTTATTCTATTTTTATTTGCAGCTCAACTGTTTCTTGAGGTTATATTGTGAGTGAAAACATCAGTCAATGTGTTCTAGGTTGAAACATTGTTTATTTGTAATGCCAGTTAACAATAAATTATTCAGATCTACGTATAGAATAATAGATGAATACTGGATGGATATAGTGGAAAACTCTCACAATTACATGATGGTATGGAACAATACAAAATAGTGATAAAATTAGGTCTCTGAAAAAAATCGTTTTTTATTGGTTTTGTGATATTTCTGGCATTTTTCAGTGTCGATTGATAGCAAAGAGGAATATCGAGAAATATCCTCTAGTCAGTAAAATCTCTCGATATTTCCTATAGCCTACCACTAGACGATTCGTTTTTACTTCTCAAGCTATTATAATGATATTGTATCATCTTCAAAGTTTGCCGGCAAACAGACTTCCTTCCCCCTTTTCTACGCACTTGTCTCGCCTTCTTTCAGGGTCAGGTCGACCGAAATCCGTCAGACAGTTGCTCACCCCCTGCCCCTTCACGAATCCCCCCTCAGTCGCGAGAAGTGCATTCCGCATTCTGGTGGGTTGGATGCTGCGGGGGCAGCGGGGGTTGTTTGGGTAGGTCCGTGCAAGGGCTTGTCGTGGGGACGGTACCGGGTGGAAAGAAATGGTTTTACACGAATAGTTAACTTATTATTAGTGGAAAATCCAGGTATCATACAGGGTGTTTTACAAAAGTTCTTTACAAAAACCTATCACATATTCTTCAGACCAACACAGCTCGATACAAGCAAACTTTCCTGAGTACGAAGTTGCTCAGTTTGGGCACTAGTCGGCTCTGAAGTTACAATTTTCGAATCGTTTTTGCTTTATGACTTTCAAATTTGGTATGTTGGCATAGCTTTATGCGGAAATTGAACTCATATCATGAATATGATGAATATCATTCCATTGGCGTAGAACTTGACTTTTTCAGTAATTGAACATCTAGAACTTCTACGATAATGAAAAAAAAATCAGTTTGAGTAACAAATCTGGATTGGGCAACTCATTTACTACAAAAAAAAGTTGAAAAAATTCGATTACTTTCGTGATTTCGTCTACATTTCAATTTCAGTGAATTAGAGCATATTTGAATGTTAAAATTCATTTTCAGTTTACATAGTTCGTTTAGTATCACAATACAATCAATCAACAAAATCAATGAAAAGTTGGGACCTACTGGTCAAAATTCAAATATGCATGTTTTGTCAGTTTTCACTAGCATATACTTTTGGCCTGAAAAAGTATGAAATAATAAGGTCAAAATGAGTCAGTCATAAGACGTACTGGAGCATCATTCATATTTATATGAAAGACTCCTAGGATTTCTTGGTTTTTTAGATCGGTTTCTAGATCTATATATCGAATGATAAAAACTAGGTACGACTTCAAATCTTTATCACAGATTATTGATATCTATCATGTGCCCATTTTGTCAACAACATAGGTATATTATAACTATCTGTTCATATTACAAAAATAGCTACTTATCTTGTCTGTCTGAAAAAAAATGAGTCATTTCGAACCTGGCAATTTTCAAGACATTCATTCATTCTGTGTCCCACCATTGTCAATCTGTCAACGTCGCAATCCATCGTCCCTGCGCTTTTTTACCATTCAAAGCTCGCCGACACAGATTTCACCCTTTTTAGGCACTTGTCTCGTAGTGGTTCAGGGTCACCCGAAATACGCCAGACAGTTTCCACCCCCTACCCCTTCACGAATCCACCCTTCGTCTCGAGACTCTCGAGAAATGCATTCCGCATTCTGGAGAAGGGTCTTTTTATTCAAATTTGAATTCAGATGCTATCGGAGTTATTAAAGTCAGTGCTTGGGATGGTCAATTTTAGGGTTGACAGATGTTTCTTAACTAGCTAGCTTGAATCAAGAGTCTGTACGCATTTTTAAGACACATTATTTGAAGCAATGAATGAAAATATTCTTTATACTTCAAATGTGTAGTAGAGTAGATAGTCTCTCAGATATAAAAAAAATAGTACAACCATTATGAGATATGCCTTCCTATCCTCCTACTGAATACTCATTTCGCACTAATTGTCATGGTAACCAGTGAAGAATGAGCTCATAGCGTAATTGGTGCAGAATTGCTCTGAAATTGAATTCGAAGTTCAAAATATTTGTATTGTGAAATCATTAAAGCCGTAGAAAAAGTATGGTGTGAAACTCACAGGAAATGCTCATCTCTCACTCGAATGAACGTTTGTATTCACAACATTGGTATTAGGATAATATATTATGCATGCTACGATATATAGTTTTCGCAACATTTTATACTCGTGAAGAATTAATACCATTCCGTGCTCGCTGTACCTACTATTTCCTCGACTACTTTCCAACCGCACAAAGATATTTTTATCTTATCATGTCAAAGTGAGCTAGGTATATATGAGATTTTCTACAGGAATCGTACATAAAATCAAATCCAAACAGGTATTTTATCAAAAAGACATAAAAATTGAAAGGAAGAAATATGGATAGTAAAATATCCTTCGCTTTCATTTTCAATTTAAATGTAACATTCCAATTTTCCAAATTTTACTGTCTTGCGCTGAATACTAATTATTGGCATACAAGAAATATCTAAAATATCGAAATATGTATATTATAACGAGTCTTTTACTCAAATCTATATTAAGAATTATTTTAGGCATTATTTTCATACAAAATCTGGTTGATTTTTTAGTTTTTGTTCAGTTGGAAAAACTAGTTATTAAGCTATGACTGCTACTTCTACTAATGAAATATGTGGGAATGCTACACAAGTACTCTCATACAGGTACCTATCAAAATAATTGATTTG
The DNA here is from genome assembly GCA_963576655.1 of Gastrophysa polygoni. NCBI lineage: Eukaryota > Metazoa > Arthropoda > Insecta > Coleoptera > Chrysomelidae > Gastrophysa > Gastrophysa polygoni. Next base: position 14,295,237 of record OY755084.1, read on the forward strand.
ATGGTAATTGAAAACCTATATTTTCAACACTGAAAATTTTCAACGTTATGCATATGTAACTGTATATGGGGGGTTCGCTAGCAATTTCTGTAACACTTAGAAATTTTGCAAATTTTTGCCATTTTGAAGTTCTCGTCAAATCTAAACTTTCTGATGTGGTGCCCAGACAGTGTGCAAAAGGTGTGCAAAAATGTGGAAATGAGTTTCTTGTGGTTTGTTGTTGAATTTGTGGGTTTTCAAGAACCCCTCAGCAGAGTTGAATATTATGTATGAAAAAATGGAAGATAGATATAATTGTCGGAAGAAGTTGAAAATCGATATTTGTGTGGGATTGGTGGGGAAATTTTTTTCTTCGATTTTTATTAAGGATCTGAAAACTGTTGGAAGAAGAGCGGTGCCGTTGCCAGAATTTCTCTATCAACCAATATAGCAACTCCAGTGGCGTACTTTTTTCGAGAATCAGAATTTTCGGACAATCGAAAATTCTAGAAAACTTCAGAATTCCAAAAATGAATTGCTGTAGAGAGTGGGACTAACGACGTCAGGAGCGTACTCGAAATTATTTTAGAGGTCGGAAAAGCTGAAAGTTCGTAAATGGCTAAAATAATGGGATCTCAACTTCAGAATATCTTTGTTGTGCTATGTTATGAAACCACAATTGGAACTCTAGAGGCGTACTTTTTTTATTATAAAAGGCGAAATTCATGAAATGTGAATTTTAATATTACTAAAAAAGGCTGAAGGTTACTAAAATACACTTCTGTAGATTTTTGTTTTTCGGTTCCACTTCAGAATAATCAGAGCAATTTTCCAGTTTGTCCCCAGCCATCCCCGAGGCACTCCCGTGTGATCTAATGACTCGCGATAAATGCATTTTTTGTCTAGAAATCCTACGCGTAGAGGTAGAAAAAGCGGATCCGATAGAAAAGGGTTATAAATATAGCAGGTTAAGATGAACGCATGTGGGGGTTCAGAGCATGGGAACGGCGAATATCACCCTACGTTTTTTGTTATTCTTCAGCGGCTCCGAGACGCTATTAGAGACGGCGACGTTGTCAAATTTCAGGAGACTGGAATAAAATTCCACTGTGGCGAATTGATCATTGATTTTTTTCTGGAAATAGAGTCGATAGGGGTGAATTAATTACGTGTACTACTAGCAGTTAGGTATGAGACAAACATCTGATCTGACTTCATCAGTTTTGGGGTCAGTTATTTTTCAGCTTTTGTGTGAGATTTTCTCTCCTCGTTTCTGAAAAATAAAGCAGAATTATTTCAATATATTTGTAGTAAGGACAGATTTGTGATCTACCCCAAAATGTCATTGCGCTTGAAATTAAATCTTTAAGGACCTAAAAGAGGGATTCTGTATTTGTCAGTGACACCTTGTTTTTTAAAAAATTTTGAAATACAAATATATTCTTGATAAAAACAAAACTTCTACTATCTTAGTGGTCGTTTCGGGAACGAATCTGCTCCCGTTTTCAAAACAATAAGGACACTTTATCTTCACAAAATATTTTCAATGTCTCAATTTTTTGACACTGATAAGTGACAATTCTGGTTACAAGGTTACGAGTTCATTAATTGATATTGAATTTGCCATTTTTAAATTTAGTTTGAGAAGTGAGTAATATCTATATCAACTGAAATTGAATCAACTGAAGTTTTCATGAATTATTCAATACAGTGTAACATTGATCATACGGACACACATAAATCCGGACATCCAGTAGTCCGGACATCCAGTAGTCCGAACACTTTGTTGTTTATGTCTTCGTAATTGTCGAGAACATCACATCCAACGTTGAATTTCCATCAAAAACGTGAAAAAATTAGAATGGTTGATCCAGGGGACAGTGTCAGGATCAGTCGCTTGTGAAGTTAGTATCGGAAAATTCACAATTTCAGATAACTGTATGAATAAAGTCAACTTAATCAGGTTACATTTGTTTAAGCTTTTAATTAGTGTAAAATATAACACTTCGTTTTTACAAGTTTTTAAGATATATTTTGGATATATAGGTACTAATTTTTTGTATTCTTTGCTTGTAAAATTGTGTTGAGAAATAAATGTTTCATGAATTACACTGGAATTAACTCACAACTTAAAACCTTGCTTTGTCTTGAATTCTGTAATTCGGAGAAATCACTAATCCCGAAATCCCCCTATCAATTAATTGTCTAGCCTATAGAGGTTACACTGTATACTTTGTATACAGGCTGTCAATGAAATGCCTGTTGATGTGTGTCTTCATATGGTTGAATGTACTACGTGGTATGGAAGTTTCAATCATTGTATTGCTAGGGGGCTAATGTTCAGGTTGGAGAAAATGAGGCATGATAATTATCCCTTTTGCTATTTGAGTGTCTAACTGGAGCGTCGTCCTTCATCGTCCATTGTGATGTCTGAAATGGTGTCAAAGCGCAGTGAATTATTGAATTCGACAATACAAACATTGGTTTTCACAATATTGCCACAACAATGGCATTTCGGTATGTTTTCATTTTCATACGACGTGTTTGTAGTTTCGGCTGCAGGAAACAGAGGCGTAGGTCACAACAACATTCTTATGAAAAAAATCCCTCCTTCCTGAATAAGATTACCGATAATTTCAATGAAAATTCCACAAAATTCTCGACCAATGGGAATCCTGTATTTTGTATAGTTACCATAGCAACTAAACGAATTTCTGGAAATTTTTTCCTCTTCCTTTTGGGAGGGAGCATGAAATTACGGTGGTAATTTTTTTGACGTTCATAGTAAAATGACATCTACATTCAACATCAGATTATGTCGAGATTATTTCGGTGTGACCAAATACCTAATACCACTTCAGCTTCAATTAAAATCCGTTTTTTTTCTCGAACACGATTATTTGGAATATTCGTTTTTCGGTCATAATTGATGTTCTCGTAGTGAAGTGAAGCTGAAACCGGACTCATCAACGTTCAACCGGAAGTTGTAGTGGAGTGCAAAGTATTAAAAAAATATACCAATTTTTGGATTCAACACATCTGCCATCAATTACAAATCGCACGAGCTGTTATATCTTTTTATATAGGTGATATGTCAAAAGGTTCTGATTTTCCTAGACTAACTGACACCCGCAAATTACGTTTCTGTAAACGAAATGCAAGTTATGAGAACCATAAACTATAAAGAAAAATATGCCATCTAACAATGGCATATTTTGCTACGTTTCATAGCATAATAACGTATGCCTGATCTTAGGACATACATGTCACTATTGTTTAGGAAATCAAGCATCCTGCCTTCACCATGTTGCTACATTTTGGAGTATATTCTCTATATATATGAAAAAAAAACATAATACGTCAAAGACTACAGCAGGGTATATATTCACTCTTATAATACAAGGAGAAGAACGATCTCTTCCCTTCATTATTCAGACTTACAAAAACACAGAATTCCTACAGATTTATAGCCATAAAATTGTATAATGCTGTGCCACAACAAGTCAAAGATGGACGTATGTATATACATGTCTAATGTATATACATATACATATGTATATACATGTCTAATGTATATACATATACATATGTATATACATGTCTAATGTTTATAATATATTTCTATATTTCTACCTCTGAACAATTTCATTCATTGCCATTTTTAAGGTGTCAATGGATTTGTTTAGCAATTTTCACATTATTGGTTCTCTGGTATTTTCTACTGGTATTTTTTTATCAACCCCTTTCGGTAGCCCCTACTAGCCACCTTTGTGTTGGAGATGAATATTTAATGGCAAATGCGCATTGGCTTTCCGGCAAATTACTGTAATCCACAATCGATACCGAAGTCCATTATAATGGTTTTGTACATTGTACTTTCCGTGTTTGCTATTTATTAGGTATTCTGTTGGCAATATTCCCGGTAATTGATTTTTCAATAAAATATGGCCACCATACGTACGCACGTATGGTAGAAAAGAAATGCCCGCACACGAACTTCCAATACGACAACGATATAATTCCATTACAAAAAAAACGATTGATTCGCAATTAAAAAAATGAGACCTCCTTTCACACGCGAAGTCTCCATCAGGATAGGTGGGCTAGAATATAACAAACTACCTACAGTATGTAGGAAGAAATATGTATCACAATAAAATTGTTGTGTTTTATCAGAGAATTGCTAGATTCCAAGCATATTATTATACTAAGTGCAAAAAATAAACAAAAGTGTCAGTGGTCGTCCTAATTTTCCTAGAGATTTCATTTGTTCGTATAGCGAAGGATATCGAGTGTCCAAGAATTTCAGAATGAGGAGTATTAGTTGAACACTTATGAACATTGTTTTTTCGGTTTACTGTCTCATCCTGTAGTCGCCAAAATTGAATGAAAATGAATGCATCACTCTTTGTCCCGCCAGGTTTTGCATTTCAGTCCGAATTATTCTTCGGGAACAATAAACCTGAATCAACCTATGATCTTTTTTATAACCAATACGGGATTGTGGATTATGAACTACCAGAATTTCATAGTTCAACGATTGGACTAATGAAGTTCTGCTTTGCAAGTCAATAGTGATGAATTTACTCGATAAAGCTGTTTGAATATCGAGATACCATTATCAAATTATGTTGTTATTTCATTTGAAGTGTATGAACAACGAGCGGTATTCAGATATATAGGGCATCCTAATGATGAAAGCAAAATTCCACCATATAGCAAGTGATTTTCCGTACCTATAATGGTGAAAAACAGGTATCTACTTACTCAAATTTCCAGAACGGAAAAGTTCAGAATTTCTAAATAATTGAGATAAAAATTTCACAGGCTTCACGAGTCGAACAAATTTACATCTCATTATCAACACAACAAACTAACCGCAAACTAATTTATAGAAGTTCCAATATAGGATATCAATGTACTCATTCAGCAAATTGCCAAAATATATGATTTTTCTCTCAATTTTTATTTTCGATGTATGTTGTGAAATATCTCGAATGACAATCATCACGTCTCGTATTTTGAATATTGGTTGTTGAGAAAATTGTGGGACCCCCTGTTTATCCAGATATAACGTCACATAACAAATGTCGTTATCACCCGATTTTCTGAAATTTCTAATTCCGTGCCTGTATATTGCAGACTAGCAAATCGACACACTTTCCGAATAGACTGACATTGAGGTCATCGACTTATTTTTCGTAACTAATAAGTACGAATCGACTTGTGTAAATAAAAAACAACTTGAAACTTGATTAAAATAAGAGTTCCCTTCTAATCCACAATTTAGAGACGATATCTTCGAACTTTTGATACGATAAGAAAAATTATAATTTGTGAGCAAACATTCGATGTTGATTCAAATTAGCGGAAAAGTTATGATATTTATATAAGCCGCAGATATACGATAACGTAAAGAGGATATAGATATAATAATATGATATAATATATAATGAGTTTTATTAGAGGTTTTTTTGGGAGACGAGTTCCTTGGAATACGAAGAGCAAAGTGAGGAGTGGTTTGAAAGAATGAATGAATACGTCTTATAAAACGAATGTAATTTTACTGTTGAAAATGTTACTAATTTAGTTAAATTTCTAGTGAAAATGATGAATTTAATTCCAGTAATATCAGATTTACTTATAGCCACGCTTGAAAAATGGGTGCATTAACAAGCAAAGCGTTCGCAATAAGAAAAGTAGTCCAAAATAGTTATGAAAGATTCATTACCTCCGAGATTATATATTATGTATCAACAGAAAATGGTATGATGGCATTATATCTCAATTGAAATTACCAATCGAAAGATCATTTAGTGCAATGTTTTGTATTTTTTTTTCAAAATGTATTGTTCTCTTCATTTTTGAGAATGAGATATTGAAAAATTCTTAACAAAATGGGAGATATAATATATGTTAGCAACAATAATTCGAGCGATTGATTACATTTTCATACGTGTGAACCTTGTGCCAAATCTTTTTTGTAGTGGTCCTTTGAAAGTTATGAGCACCTCATTAATGAATGGATAAATGAAATGGCAATATCCTCTTCCGTCCTTGACCCAAAATGTCAATGGCGATTTGAGTTTTTTACGGCTATAGGATGCAAATTTATTTTTCGACTGTACGATTTCATTACCTATGAGTAATTATACTATCCAGTGTCCAGTGTCGTCTCGACAAATTCTTAGTTCAAAAAATAATTATTTTGACGATGACTAATCTGAAACGAAACTGGCGTACATGACTCCACACACACATCATGAATACTTTTTGTCATACACACTGTGTGTCATGCCAATCCTAATTTCAGCTTAGTACCTACAATTGTAAAACTGTAAAGTCACAAATTCTGAGACAATTTGCTTGAATTTGAGTAACAATTAGCCCCCCAAATTGGGCCCATTCCCAATATTTTGTTTCGTATTGAATATATCTGAAGGAGTCGTTTAGCATATAATTTTCAGTATTTTTCTGTTCTGGTTTTCACTGGAATACGATGTCATATCAATCTGAAAGAGCTTCGTGTTATGTGGTGGGAATTTATAGTTTACAATCATAAAATGCATCATTCTGAAGAAATGAATGAAAATAATATGGTTATATATTCAAAAAAGAAAAGATGCGAATTTCTTGATAAAGTTTTAGAGGTAACTTGTTCAAGATTTCGATTTCTACTAAGGCTGAAAAGAGAATTATAAGGCAATGAGGGATAGGTTGAAGAAATATGCATAGTGACATTTAAAAAAAAATGGGGTCATTTGGGAAATTTGCAAGATCATGTATTGTGCCCCTGATAAAAAATGTAATGGTCGAAGTTATTGTTAGGCCGAAACAAATATTTCCAGCATCCTGTATGTGTACATTAGAGAAAAGGATAACGACCCAGTATATCCTATTTTTCAATTAAAGAAAATGGTTCAGCGGATGACATTCAGCCCACGAAACATAATAGCATCAAGGGATGCCCTGTCCTTATGTCAAACGCCAAACCTAAACGAAAAAAAACTAATAAACCCAGACATATGTCGGCAAGAAATTTATATTATGCGGGGCGTACTGCAGGTGCCCTTTTTTCCCATAACCCTTCCGTGGCCTACTTCTCTAATGAGACAGGAAGAGGGGTTTGCACAGATTACCTAATCTCCCTCTATCTGAGTGCGGGGTACCTACAGGCCCTTTACCATTAGACTGCAGGTAGACAGAGTTAATTGGAACTTCATCTTCTTAGACACGCGGATTTTCCATCTTGCTATTCGAATTATAACGGATCTGAAATTTATCACAAAATGGTGCAATTTGAATCGGAACCTGTTCTATCAGCTCTTGCCATTGCATTTAAGTTGCAGATAATACAAAACCCTCAATCTAAGACAGAGCCTGTAACATAGGTAGACAAACAAGACGATTTCAGGCTGGTCACTCCTACCCTGTCTAGGTTCGATACAATTGTGGAATTATTGGCTCAGTAAAGTCTATTCTGACGCTTACGACCTCCAAATTTTCAAGAAAAATTCAATAACTTCCTTCTCTCCCTACATTCGACTGCTGGCTCACACTATGTTCCTCAAAAATTATAGGATTTCGTTTCGTGTTCTCAAAAGATGAAAAATAGTGAGGGACCATTCGAGAGGGAGAGTTTTGGAATTGATCTCCACTCGTCTCCGAAATTCATCAATGCCAATATTCCCTACGTCAATAATTATTCACTATAGAAGCATGAAAAACTATTATATATTTGAAGTGAGGAATCATTGAATGAATTCTCCATAGGTGGACAAGTGAAACGAGAAATGGTGGGTTTCACCAAAAAACATATGTACTGGGTGGCCCAATGGAATGATGGATCTCCAACCCTTGAATCTCGAATGGGATAAAGGGTCAAGTGATACATCATATTGAAGGTAATCGAAATCTCTTACCAACGCTTCCTTGTTTTTGGAATTCAATGCAGTAGTTCTCGAGAAAACACGTTTATGAAAATAATGGGCTCGTGATGGAAAGTAACGCTTTTTTTCCTTCCATCACTATTTCTCATTTTGTAGTCAGAACGATGTTCATCTAAGAAGTGCCTTATGTGTTTTTTTCAATCCTGTCCTATCCAACATTACATAAAGAATCGTTTATTTTAATGTCAGTTCCTTGATCTCTCAGTAAAATGCATACCTTGTTTCGTTTCCATTCGGCCACCCTGTATATGATGGAATACTGTTAGATTCGAAACATTATTCACAAGTTTTCCAAGATTTTCCGAAGCGGCGAGGGAGGATTCCAAAACTAATGTGTATGTCTAGTGTAGATTGATATTGATGGAGGTAGAACTTTGAAAAATAATTCAACTTCGTTATTGAATTCTTCTTTACAATAATACAGTCATGTAGACAAAAAACCAAATTACTGTCAACATTCGGTGCAATCCATAACTGCAAAAAGGAAACCCAGACATCATATCAACTAAAAAGAGATACAGAAATGTCGCATATGATAAAATAATTCCACAAGTCAGCGGAAGTACTTTATAGGCCAACTTCCGCTGTTTTGTATGCTGCATAAATTCGCCCTTTTGAATACGTTGTTGTTGTAAAAAAGTCTGACAAACGGATCGTCGTTTTTGCGATGGTTCAGTAGGTTTGGAAAGGGGAAAAGGCTAGGTCATATCTATTAAATTGGCTGTTATTGCTCTGGGGTTGGGGCACAATAGCTCTGTAACCTATAAATGTGCATTTCAAACGTTACGAAAACGTAGATGGGCCACCGTTGTGTTTGATTCCTATTATCCACATGAATTCAGTTTGTATTCTTAAATTTAAATTCGAATTTGAAGATTTTTCTATGGATTGAAACATTATCTTTGGATATTTTTGTTCGAATTCAGACGTTTTTCTTCAAATTCAGACTCTTCAATTCAGTATTTTTATAATCGAGTTTTTCGAATGTGAAGTCTGTATTCAGAGAAAACAGTAATGAATTCAAATAAAAATGTTATAATTCAAAAAGTTTCAATTCGAAAAAAAAAATTATTGCCAGCAAAGTAGAAGATAGTCTTCAGAGGCTGGGAGTTCACTGTGGAGCATAGCGAGCAAAGATATACTGGGTGGCCTAATGAAAACGAAACAAGACCGAATTGACCTAGTTATCGTTCTAAAAAAAAACGCTCGAACCGGTCGATTTTTATTTGGAGAGGGAAATATTTTGCACATGTTTTCAACTTTTTCACTTCAAACCCCTCGGAGGCGTGATCTCCAACCCTTGAATCTTAAATGGGATAAGGGGTCAAATGATACATCATTTTGAAGGTAATCGAAATCTCTTACCACCGCTTCCTTGTTTTTGGAATTCAATGCAGTAGTTCTCGAGAAAACACGTTTATGGAAATAATCGGCTACTGATGGAAAGTAACGCTTTTTTCTCTTTCATCACTTTTTCTCATTTCATAGTTAGAACGATGTTCATCTAAGAAGTGCCTTATGTATTTTTTCAAATCCTGCCCTATCTAACATTACATAAATAATCATTTACTTTAATGTCAGTTCCTTGATCTCTCAGTAAAATGCATACCTTGTTTCGTTTTCATTGGGTCACCCTGTATTATACATATATTCTCTGCTTGATCGAGCATAGAGAGAAAGAGGAATTGAAACGATCAAAAATCAGCTGGTACCTGTTGGCGAAACATTTTGATTTTTCGTGATCCAGTTATTTTCATTCGGATCGAGTTGATAGAGTAAGATTATTCACTCAAATCTATTGTTTAGCGAAGTTTATTGATCCATGAGTGTGTTAAAAAAAAAGAGACGACTCATGTTCACTTGTCGTTAGAGTATTAAAAGTTGGTGAATAATCATAGTTGATTCAGCCGGTTAGTCCATCAAGTCGAGGAAGGATTTTAAATCTTTGTTCGAAGCGGTGTCGTCCTGGTTCAGCCTTTGGCTGTAATAATAGATTCATAAAAGGTCAGAATATATCATTTCATTCCAACATGCATTTTACTGAAGAATGGAAAAAATAGAAAATGTAAGCACAACTTTAAATATTTTTTCGTGTCTTTCGATCAGTCAGCAGATATATACCCCCCTTATAATTATGTTACTACTATAGTATTGAGATGAATATTGTAATGTCTCACCGAGAAATTAAAGTAATCTAATCTAATATAGTTGATTCAGCCGGTTAGTCCATCAAGTCGAGGAAGGATTTTAAATCTTTGTTCGAAGCGGTGTCGTCCTGGTTCAGCCTTTGGCTGTAATAATAGATTCATAAAAGGTCAGAATATATCATTTCATAGGTGAGTTATTGAATAATGTTGATCAAATTTCAAATACACCCTAGTACGCACTTAGAGAAAGACGGAGGAATCCAACCAATGAAAACAGCAAATAAGAGAGAGGCAACCAGCAGTGATCAGTTGACTGTTGGCAAAATTGCACCTTTCTTTATTGCAAAACCAAAAGAAATTTCTTTATTGTTCTTTCGTTCGTTTCAATGCTCCTCATAAGTTCAGAAAATATATAATACCATATCTTTGGTTAGCGAGGCTAGCAGCCAAGAAGATCAATCTGCATAGCTGCTGACAAATTATAAGAGCTTCTGTCAGTTCCGTGAAGAAATGTCACAAATTGTATCAACTTCGATTATAAATTTGTATAATCCAATCATTTGCCATCAGCCAGAAGCCAATCATTTTTCTGATTTTGGCAGGATAATTGATACTTTGCTAACTGATATTTTTGTCTGCAAAATTATAACTTCGCTAGCAATCGCTGGGCACAAATTCTTGTTTATCTGAGTTCATTATTGAGTAGATACGTGATACCTTAATGGACCTTCAATCCACACATTTTTCTATGCATTTTGATGTTCAATTTATGATTATCAGAATTATAAAATTGAAATTTGGATTGCGATCTCGAATTGAAACATATGAACAAATGAATAGTTACAACCTTCAGTTTTCTGTTCACTCGCTATTTAAACTCCTAATCTCAACTGGCTTCCGCCTGGTCACCCCGTAGATACCAGATTATTAGTCTCGAGAACTTCTGGATAGAATTCGAGACGCAACAAATTAGTCTTCTCTGGATAGTATATTGTTTTAGAGGAAACAAAACAAAAAACAAGGTGCGGAAGTGAACATTCATTCATCGACGATCCGGCAGAACAGATGTAAAGGGTTACAATGATCTTGACAGTTTGATTGTGGGAATGAATCAGAGAGGTGAGATTGGTCGATATCAAAAGATATCTGACAGTTGGTTGCAAGGAGTATACCAGAATTTTTTCATCACTCCGTTAATTAAGTATTATTATTCAACTATAAATACTCCTACAAAAAAGAAGACAGTTGGGATTAGATGTTGGCATTGGTATAGATACCGAGTCAGCAGAAACTGAAGTTTGTGCTGTAGAAAAATGCGGATTCGTTACACCGCTCCTTATATTATTTTCCTGTCATTCAGGAATTATCACTACGGTGATTAATGACCTTTACATTACAATCGACCAATTAACAACTTCGATCAATTTATCGTTTATCAAATGTGTCACAATAGGAAAAATAGAGATATTATGGACGTTGAAGTAGTATGTAATTTGCAAAACATATACAATCGGCCGAAAAGCAGATCGACCGTCTTGACATCAACTACTTTGTTACCCAATTGAATGAATATTTTGAAAAATAAGTCAATGAAAAACAGTTCGATGGGTATATCACGAATTATTTTCAATTTTTGAAAGGGAAGTGATTATCGAGTTCAAACAGTTGCTACTTTTATCGGAAAAGCACCGAATTCCTCAGACTTTTACGATCTGCCTGGTATCGACATATGGTGATAAGTCACATAAATATGAAAGTCAAAATACAAAACATTAGAACGAAAGGGTTAAGGCTCTGACTTTTTTATGAGTTGGTGATGATTTTTTGCTTCCGACATTCGAATTCCATCGTAAACTCAAATTGAAACATTTTTTTATTTGATGAAATCAGCGAAATATTAGATTTCTATTTAGTTGATTTCTGAAAATTTTCAGTTCATTTCTCAAATCTTTCAGACCATTTCTCAATACTTTGAGATTGTTGTACAAGAGTAAGTTTGATTTCACGAATACAAAGAAATGATGCAAACTCTCTTGCCTCCTGATATCATTTTCCGACACGATGAACATATATTTGTGAATATAGTTTTTGAGGGGTTAATATAATCGGAATGTCTAACCATGCCGAAATATACAAATATTAAACGTATCCATAGAAAATCTGATGAGGAAGATTCAGAATTACATGTTATGAAAACAAAATTTTTAATTTCTCTCTGTATCTCTTGAACGATTGAAGATTTAAAAATTTTGATCCTGCCATTTGAGCTTATCGACAACCGAGAGAAATAAATTGTACAAATCTGCATACGCCATCGTGCTCAAACTTCGTCTTTGTTCCATAACATAACACTCTTGTGCAAAAATTCCAACAATTCAAATATTTTGTCCTAGAATTTTGGAAATTAATCCAAAAATTGCGCTAGTAAAACATCGTAGCTCTCTCGTGTGAAATGTGCGTCCCCTGAGTTTGAGCTTTCCGCAGTAAAAGAAAGCTTCTATATGAATCTACCTTCATAACTAGACTCACTCCTCTGGAAATCTCTGCATCGTCCACCATCAGGGGCGGCCAAGGGCGGCCTCCGGTGTCCCCTCTTGCCCTCCCTGTCGGCTCGCGAACGCAGACCTGCGACGACCGCCGAAAAATGCTTTTCGGGAGATCAGTAATATGAATTTCATGGCCTCGAGAGTTTAGTGACCTCAGCGCAAGAAGGAACACATTGCGCCTGCTACGCGCCTATGCGACGGAGGCGTACACCGATTGGGCTGAATGACAATAAAATAATCCTTCAATAGAATGGTGGTAGGTAACGTTTAGGGGTAACTTTTCCCACAATCATCAATGAATCACCATTTAGCGAATCGTTCTGTTTCACTGGCACTATATGCCTCCTTACATTCACTTCTGTTACAGTTTTATATGGTCCATTAAAGATCAATAATACAATTATTCATAACGAATGATTTATTTCTATGTCATCAGATGCGAGACATAACATAACCTCTGGATTCACTTTGATTCTACGCTAGCGCTACGAGCAAGAGTCTAGCGATAACACATGAACATGAATGAAAATATTCTGATCGGTCTAGCAGTGATCGATTCGTTCGCTCAAATCCAAGTGTAGTCACACTTCAAAACTTTTTTATTGCTTCAGTCTATTACAGTCATAAGATATTATGAGCTTTATTTTCGAAATATCGTCTAGAACTGGGTGATCCTCTGTGTTGCATGATAGCTATGGCGATAATGGACAGGTATGATTGAAACTCCCAACCAACATTTATCCATTGGTCACACCAACAATCTGATATAAACATTGTATTCATCTCTTTCTATCAGTGCCCTCTGTCAACTCATCGGTTTTCTCTGTCAACACGGGTTCTCTCTGTCGACATAATGCAAGCTGAGAAATCAGAAATACATATGGTGCTACTCCATCTGGACTGTTCTATGATCGAAGGGTATAGTAAATTTAAAGTTTAAAGTGAAGAAAGTTCAAAGTTAATTGCTGGCATGAACAAATTCACAACTGACATACAAAAACTCTCACTCCAACATGCATTTTACTAAAGAATGGAAAAAATAGAAAATGTAAGCACAACTTTAAATATTTTTTCGTGTCTTTCGATCAGTCAGCAGATATATACCCCCCTTATAATTATGTTACTACTATAGTATTGACATGAATATTGTAATGTCTCACCGAGAAATTAAAGTAATCTAATCTAATATGAACTAGATACAAAATACAATGCCGAATTATCAGAACTATAGAAAAATCTAGAAATTGTATTCATTTTTCAGCTTTTCGTTGGATTTTCTCTCCTCGTTTCTGAAAAATAGAGTAGAAGTTATTAAAAATTATTTCAATATATTTGTATTCCTCCGTCTACCAAATTGTCACTTTTCAGTGTCAAAACTGAAAACATATTGAAAAATTCTGCGAAGAGAAAAATATTTCAATTGTGTTGACAACGGGAGCAGATTCGTTCCCGAAACGTCCACCAAGATAAGTAGAGGTTTTATTATTATTAAATATATTTGTATTTCCAAATTTTTCAAAAACAAGGTGTCACTGACCAATAGAAAATTTCTCTTTTAGGTATCTAAAGGTTTAATTTCAAGCGCAGTGACATTTTGGGGCAGATCCCAAATCCGTCCTCACTAAAAATATATTGAAATAATTTTTAATAACTTCTACTCTATTTTTTAGAAACGAGGAGAGAAAATCCCACGAAAAGCTGAAAAATGAATGTACCACCTCCTCGAAGAACTTACAGACAGTATCTAGAAATTGTAGATAACTGAATGCTATCTTTTCAAATGAATATCGGATTTAAAAATTTATTGTAACAAAAATGTTGAAGTCTTGCATTGAAATGATACAGGATATGTTATTGAGTATGAGCTGAAAGAACATTTTATGAAAGTTGCTCATCTGCTCATTATTTGGGTTGCGTGAAAATATATCATGCGTACAGAGAAAGGATGAATATCTTGTTTTGAGTATTATTCAAGTGCTGACACAAACAGTTGCATTAGTTCCTACTAGTAAATAATTAATGCAGTATTATAAATCGCTATGGAACGATATGTTCAGACTAGAGTGTTTTGGTGTTTTGGCTATAGAGTTACGGTATCGAATGAATATTTTAGTATTACTGTTGTTCTGTTAACCATCCTGGAATTGCCTTTAAAACCTCCAGATGTGCCATTGTACCTCCGAATACGCCCAACTGGTCGCCTCCGTCCGAGATTAGAGAGAGATGATGCGACGATCAAGGTTTGTCCAAGAGGGGGGAGATGGAAGAAACGGCCGAGCCTTGCCATCTAGGATGTTATGCGAGACTAGCGAGACGGTGAAAAAGCAACTGATTCGACGCAACGCGACTGCAAGATTATTAGAAAAATGTGCTTAAAATTCCTATTAGTTGAGCGGGCTCAGTGGCGGCTCGTCCATGACGGGCTGGGATTGTTTTCTTGCCTTTTCTTCGCGAAGGTGGAATCCCAGGTCCACACTGGGAGTTCCACATTGTTTTCTGAGTTGGTGACTAGTCTGTTATTCTCGATTCGTCGGTATGTTGAAGATATTGAATAATGCAACTATACTGATGTCCGGAAACAGCATTCCGATTATTTCAGGGGTGATACTATTATGTGATGAAAACATGAAAATTTATTCATAGTACCTCGGTCCAGAAATAGTTCATAAAATACCGTGTGTCAAACTGTTTTTATTTACAAATATCTTGCATATCCTCAGACCGGTTTTGGCATGCGTCTATGAATTTTTTCAAAAATTCATTTTGAATTTGTGTTGAACAAATAGAAACACGCAATTTTCGTACCTTTCGAATTGTTTCAATATTTTGATACGATTCCGAGAAGAAAAAATGAGACTAATTCATTGCGAATTATGAATATTAAAAAATTCAAAAAGTTCAAATTGAAAATTCAAAGATTTCAAATAATTGGGCAAGAGGATATTGAAAATGTTTATATAAAAAAAAGATTTTTCAAAAAGTTATTTGTATTTTATAAAGCAAACTAGGCATTTCGGGAATCAGGTGCATATGAAGAAAATTCCATGATTTCTCTTGTAGAATCTCTCCGGTATTTCCGGACACTCTGTACATAAATACAGTTTTGCTTATTGCTGTTATTCGAATAAGTTGAATTGAGTTGAAAGTTGAATTTGAGTTGACAATAAGATGGAGAAGATCAAAAGTGTGATCCAAATTTGAATAAATGATTATTTCTTCCAGCACATTGGCATCACTTTTTTATTTGAAAAATGATTTCTTGTGTAAACAAATGAAAGGTAGGTACTTCTTATTGACTATTGCCATAGATAAATTCATTCGATAATATAGTGATGAAGTCGACTCCTTTCTAAGTTGATGTTACAAATAGAATTAAAAAAATATACTACAATTACCTATATAGGTAGATAAGAGCATACCGATTGATTTAGGTGATCCTGATTAAGGTAATTAGTACTCAAGATTATTTAGTTTTGGAATAGTGAATTTGGAATGATACAAGAAGTCTTGAACAAAATAGCATTTCAAGCTCTACAATTTCCACATCTGTACAACGAAGACAAACATATGGCATCAATCATGATGTGGAAAGGAGATGAGTATATACATCATTTACAAAAGGCTATTTTTTCAAACACTCATGTTGTTAATAATTTTATTATACGTCTCCATTCTGATTGAATCAAAAGGTAACAAAATACACATATTGAAGGGCCGTATTTGAAAAAATAAAAAAGATCACGATGGAATAATACAAAAAGTCTTGAACAATATTCATTTCTTTTACTAGGCAGAAAAGTACAAGATTTAATGCCGCGGCTGGTGTTTCATGGCCGAGGCGTAGCCGAGGCTAGGGAACCAACCAACGCAATGACTTTTTCTGCCGTGTAAAACATAATTTTTTCTCCAAAATCGTTCCAATTTCACGCAAAATCCAAATAATTGAATTCACACAATATTCAAATAATTGAATTATTTTTACAAAGGTCAAGTCAAGTAACTGTTCGAAATAGATTCAATTGAAAGTGAGGATGAGTTATTGCCATCAACACCCCCTGAAATAAGACACCTGGCGCGAGTTGTGGAATTGAATCTATTTCCGGATAAGTCAAGAACTATATATATGAACTTACTTACAGCAGATTTATGGATTATAGACAAACCTTTTCTGTCTAGCCAGAAAAAAATCCGCTTTTTCTCACTAGGCAGTGAAAATACACCTTTTATGCCTGTCAAGTGTCATTAGGAAGCCACTTTCGATGTCGATAATGTCGCAGATTTCCGTCGAGCACCGACCATGAGAGTATCTATAAAAAAAATGGAGAGATCGCCTACCGTTCTACGATTTTCTATGAATTTCTTTTCTGATGGATGAAATGGGAGCTCCAGCATGTGTTTGGTAGTTGAAATCCAAACATGTGAACAGAACAGATCAGGAGCTGCTGGGCTGTGAACAGAAAGCCAAGTTTTTGTGAGGCAGTTCTCCCCTTTACCATCCTGGCGAAGAAACAAGCTTTCATTTTTATTACATTGAACTCTACTCTACAGATTTACCGTACCCCATATCATAATTCTGGCCAGATTCTCATTTATGTGTGGATGATATAGAGGAGAAGGCGGTATGTGTACTAGGGAATGCAATCCGTTTAGCTAAATACAATGAAGAAATGTGTTTTTTCTCTTGTTCAACCAGGTAGCTCAAACTGTGTTGATTAATATTGATTTCAACAAAAAAATCACACTGTAGAGATAGTTTTTCAGAGCATCAATAATTGTGTCTGTCGAATGGAGAAAGGCAATTTGAAAGTCATTAGTGCCAGACAAGATATCCACGTCGTATATTTTCCATTGCGATAATCTCAATTTCCTATCGCTAAAATTGCCCATCAATTATTTATACCGCTTGTGCTAATAAAAAAATTGTCAGCCATCACGCTATGTATGCTATACCATCCACATAGAAACGCAATTCGACTAATGAAGCGAAGGACATTAAGGTAAAAAATCAATTTTTCCAGGACTGCTCATATTTAATGCAGGCCCAAGAAACCGCCGTAGATTTCCTTCAGTTTTCGCTTACATTATTCACTGCGAATTTCCTTTGTTTTCAATGGAAATCGTTGGCTTGCTAATGAACTTTAACGATCACCGATGATGGGAATTGGCAAGATGCTCGAGACACTAATTATATAGGGTGTTTGCGGAAATGATATGGTTGCGTGGATATACTTTGTGCTGATATACTTTTTGTAAAGAGAAATATCATTCATTATCTTAACGGCTTTTTTTGCTAGATCTTTATCACCCAGATGGTTCACCATGGAAGTTTATTAAAAGTTTCAAATTCTCGTTTTCATTTTGCTACATGATTTCGACAGTATTTGGAACTTTAGATCCAACATTTAGAGCTGCATCTCGGAATTGAGTGAAATTTCGAGTTGACACTCGGAATTCAGTAATATTCCGGGTTGTTTCTCGGGATTTGAAGCAATTATAACTCATTGCTTAACTCGTAATTATAGAGGAAAAACATTGTGTGGTTTCATGAAACCTCGATGCAAGCAAAACTTTTTTTGGCTCAAATGCATATAACTGAAAATTCCACACATGTGATTTTTAACCAATCATAACGTGTATTTCTGTCAGATCACCATAGCAATGGATGAATTCTATCGGAATTTTTTTCCTGTGGGTACCCAACAGCAAATTATGCTGGAAATTTTTTCGACGTTTATAATGACAGGATATTTTGTTTGAGAATCTAATTTCTATTTGTTTTCACGCATAATAATTTTGATTAATTTCAACAAAAAGCTTAAATGTTTTTCAAATTCATGGACCATTATGATTGATGTTTATATTAAAAACGCAATTATTGTATACTATAGCAGGTTGATTCGAAGTTCCTTGCTCTTGATTTAGAGATTCTTGGACTGTCTTTGCAGAAGTTGAAGCAGACCTCATTGCGTCAATTATATCCTGATGATGGCCCAAGTCAATTTGCAGATATGGTTTTGTGGAGTGACTGCTACCATGCCCTGTTCTTTTAATTAATTGCTGTTCTCCAATTCCCGTTTTGGCTATATAGAGTTATATAGAGTTGAAACAGCAGTGGCCCTCGCAGAATGATTTGTTATCTTCATCTTGTTGACATCGATTCCAATCACTGATGCCGCCGATTTTAACCAGGAAGATATTGTATTTTGTCCAACCGGGCTGTTCTTGTACCGACCTTTGGAATTGTGGTGGTGCCAGTTTGGATTTGGAGTTGAAAATAAACGATTCGTTTTGATGACTTGGTCTCGCTTGCTTATTAGTTTTTCGAACAGTTTTACTGGGCATAAATCTTCATTGACTATATTTGACAGAAATAATTTCTAGTCTAGAGTTTCACTGAGTTGCCATGGTAACTAAATAATCAAGTTGACAAAAACTGTTCTGCAAGAAATTGATAAAGACGAAGATTGATGTTGTTGGAAACACATTTGGTGTGGAATTTTCTTACCGAATACCACACGAGGTAAAATTAAATCGACTTCGACTCGGGATAATTTTCAAAATATTCGTGAGATCGAAAAAATTTCCGGAAATAATTTGACCTCTAGTGGTATTACTAGTGAAAATTTTCGGGAAACTATTCGATTTTGGGTATTAAAGTCCCGTTCTTAATCTAAAGTTGATAATTGGAAAATGGAAATGATATCCAACTATGAATTTTAATTTCAATAATGGATTTTGCTCTACAGCCCAAACGGCTCATTTGCGGACATATATGTTTATATAAACAAAAATGCTTGTTCTAATGTCCATCATTACCCCTTGAAGTTTGTCGACATTTTTTCGTATATTTGAAATGAAAACTCGAAAGAAAGTCCCACTAGTTATAATTTCAAGAATTCCTTCGGACCTTCGTGATGTTGAGAATAATTCAACAAACGTCAGTCGACTTTAGAAGCTACAATTTCGTGCGGCGATTATGCAACAGGTTCATCGAAAATTACTAGGAAGTCGTAATTCGGCGATCTAGCTGCTACGTCAAGATAATCTGTATTTTTAACCCGATCCATTTTCTCTCCACCTGCATCATTATCGTCAATTTCGAATCGAGATTGAGGAACGTTTAAGCCGGTTTAGGCTTTTCGTACAGCTGCCCATTTTTTTATTTTCCGTGTAGAGATTCGTCACATTTCACATACTACCATGAACAAATAATAACACAAGTACTAAGTTTAATATTCCACTAATACGATTCCATACTGAATACCTAATGTGAAAAGTAAGAAAAAAAGTGCACATCTGATTACACCAATCTACAATTTTCAAAATTGAGTTTTGCGAACAAGTAGTGATTAAATACAGTCGAAGAAAAAGGGTATACCTGCTATACAAGTCGAGTAGATTGTGGACGTGTATTAGATATGAATGCTTACTAGAACATAGTTGGCCACGCTCGAAAAGCAATCTGGAATGCCATTAGTTTATTAAAAATCATGTAGAAATTTGACGTTTGCCGAAATACTTTTGCACTTTTTCTCCTGACGATTCAGAAAAATTATAAAGATTGTGCATCTTATAAGATTCGATAACCTCCCTCACAACCCCTGCAGTTGAAGTTCAATAATATACGAAAAAAAAAACCTGTACAATCAGATTTCTCCGCCAGCAGTAATTCCTGCCCCACTATGACGGTGAAAGAATTGATAACTCCGTACTTCGGGCTATATTTATGCTCATCAAGACATTCTACTTGTTTTTCTGAAGCCACCTCGAATAACTCAGTGAAACGTTAATTATTCGTATTCTTCGCAGGTGCATCTTGGGAACCATCGTCTCGGTTTCACCCTTCTACATCAGCCAGAAAACCTGCCCGTCTCGTTCACCTGTGTGAAAAGAAAGAAAAAGAACGCTAAAACGAGGGTTTTGTAGAACGCAATCACGTGGAAATTTTATTGACTACCACGGAAGAGACTCACAATGGGCTGGATGGAAGGAGAATGGAAAAGGTGCGTTAAAATTGGGCAAATACTTCAGGAGTTTTTCTTTGTATCGGTATTCAACGTGAATATTTATGTTAATGAGCGGCTTAAAGATGATAAATACTTCTGGTGAATCAAAAGTGTATTTGTTGTGATATCGATATACGAATGTGGTGCTGTTTTCCACAAATCTCTTCCTATATTTACCATGAATTGAACCATTTCAACATGAATTGTTCCATGATGAAACACACACTAATTCTCTTAGCTGGGCGACTTGAAGATGTGAATAATCTCTGACTTCGAAGTACTAAAGATCTCAATAGTTCAGAGACCATATTTTATATCGATATACCAACCAACCACAAGCAAGGGTTCGAATCATTTAGAAGAATCACTCAAATTATAGCCACGAATTTTTCAATCAAATATCAAGAGAAATTTCCTGTCATTAATCCAAACACGCGGGGAATTCGGTAAGAAAATATACAATTGATAAATTTGCAGGATATAATCAACATGAAAATTATTTTTTTTCCAAATTAGTTGCGAGAGAATACTAATAATAATTCAACTATCGCAACATTTTATATTATGTTTTCACTGGGATCCCTTAATAAGGAACAAATCCCCTTTTTAAGAATAATACTAAAGGAGATGGAGAAGGAAAAATGGTAATTTACAAGTTTCATTTTTTTTCAAAATAATTTCGTTCTATATGAAAGGTACAATTCCATTTCCATACTGAAACAATATTTCAACTGTCATCATAAGTTAGCAATAAGACATAAATCCCGATCAGGGTACCCTGGGTGATGAAAAGTTCTGGAATTTCATTACACAAAATTTACACTATACTCATTATGTAGGTAAGTGAATAGATTCAGTTATTTGAAGCATAATGTTGAATTCTATCGGTTCGTATGAAAATTGATACTTCCTTTCTATGCTCATTTCTTATGAAGAAATATGAAAAAAAAAAATACAGAAAGTCCGTGATATCTAGACAAATTAAAAACCCATTTTAGCATCGTTAAGAAAATATAAACACACCTGAAGTTCGATTCTCTTCAATCAACTAATTGGATAAACTGTTGTTTTTGCAAAATATCTCATAAATCTCACATAATAATGGTTCTACTGAACGGTCCCTATAGTTTTGGGTGAGCTCTCAGACATATGGTGGGTTTTGATTTGTGGTTTTCTGTTTTGTCTACGTACCCCTTACAGTGAACCGTTAATAAAAATATATACTGTGGTTATAGTATATCATCTCGAAATCCAAAGAAACACATTTTCGTAATCACAGAACACAATTTAGACCTATAGGTTCGGAAATCAGTCATAATTCATCATGAAACATTTTTCTTTCTAATAGTTGTCAGTGTGAAACAAGATATACATGGCTATTCAAATTCGAGTCTTTGCATTGGGATATCGGAAACATAGTATTCTTAAATCTTAAAATGTTTTTTTTGCCTTTTTTCATATTTTGAGAAGATTCCCCAAAAACTTCCCCAAAAACTGTACTCTGTCATGAAGGTTTCTTAGTGTAGACTATCCGAATGCATGCGACTGGAAATTATATATATTATACACAAACGATTGTATGATTTGGGTTACCCGAACTTTTCAATTTCGAAAAATAATAGTCTGGAAATAAATAAGTTTATGAAAAAAAACAACTTTTTCGATTCATCGCTCCTTATAGTGTTAATATATTTGAATACTACTATTTTCAAAACAATGTATGCCTCTACAAGATCATTATAGCTTATGGCATGGTAGCAGGATAATATATATTTGCCGTGTAATAATTCTGTGATCGTATGATAATAGTGAAATTCTTTCAGGTTATGTTACAAATGAGTAGCTGCTGCATTAGGTGCATAAAAAACACCACACATACTTCAATTTTCTGCGTTATTTATAACGGGCAGAAACCAATCGCCCTCTTGCAAATTTGTTCTGAACAATCGTCGATGAAAAAAATTCATATGTCTGAAGGAGCATTTCTTCTCAACCGGCATCACTGCATTTTTTGACGCGAAGAGGTAATTCTCAACTGAGACTTAGAGTGAACACTTTGCCAGTCTCGATGAAAAATACCTACGTCAATATGTTGAAAGTAAAAGAAATAGAACATCAGAGTGAATTATTCATGAAAAAATATCTGAACCGGTAAAAACTAGCTTAATTTGAATCAAAATCCGAATTAATTGGTAAAACATAACTGCCATTTCTCATGAATCCTTTTATGTCCCCCTTCGTGATCCTCGAATTTATGAGTGCACATTTCTCGTGTCCAAATGGCAAGACGTCCCATAAAAAATTGTCGGCGGATATACCGGTGTGACTAGTTTCAAGAAACAATCGCCGGAGAGTAACGTCCCGTTTGGGAATCCAGATAGATTCGCATTCTATTTGATGAAATTTACATACCGGTTGCGGGCTATAACGTATTTCCAACACAATGCGAACTTTTTTATGAAGATGAACCCTTCGTTCGGGACTCTGACCGTAGTGGGTATTTCTGATATCAAAGTAACTCGCCAATGTCTACGTGAGTAAGCAACTTCTGTGCCACAACACACACAGTTCCATTCCAAATATCACCCCAAAAATTTTCTCATGTAAGAGGGCGCTTTCTGAAGCGATTTTTGGAACTGAATATGAGCTGATATGAATCACTGATTTTCGACAGTAATCATCGTAACAGGGATATACATCATCTCAAAATTAATGTCTAATAAATTTTGTAGTACTCAAAAATGTATTTTATCCTAACTCGAAACAAGAAGTTCTGATTACATAATTGCTTCCTCGTACTTCATAACCTCAATTCATCCTATATATATCCTTTGATGATTTTATTTTTGAGAGAATTCCAGCAAAAGAAAGACTATACTCGAAGTTTTTGGCTGTCCTGAAAACTACTATTTTCGAGAATCGACAATATATCATCATAATGTCAAGCTACAAAATTTCCTTACTTTGTAAGATATCGTCAATTTCGAATTCATTAATTGTGATTATCTTCATAGATAAATACAATTCATTGTCCTTCAAGAAGATTGACGAATTGACCATTATATTTATGTTCTTCAATGCTCTTTCACAACTTTTTGCGAAAACTTGATCCTAAATAGGTAGTTACCCTCGTATTTACGTCACAAGACCGCCGGTTAAAATTTCGCAATTGGACTCATATTAAATTGGGTCCTACAAAAATCCTACAAAACACGGATTCTGGTAATGAATCGTATACTATATTTTTACGATATGATATCAAAAAAATCGAAAAATGGGTCCATATTCTCGATAAGCGAAGAAATTATTGATATTCAAATGCAAGCACAGCTTCGTTTCCATAGTAATGATAGAAGACCTGCTATTTCTTTCCTTTATGAATGAAGTGATCCCCGGAGAATTTTGCTGATCTTTATTGCTGGTAAAATGGCGAAATAATTCTCCAGAAACTCTGTAGAAAAAAGCTTTTCGACCAATTTTTCACCAAGAATATCGCAATCGATACTGCTTGTAAACGGAAAAGTCGATATATGTCACGCTCAATAATTGTATGTCTTTCAGAGTGATTTTAGTTCAGTTAATGGAAATAGTGAATAGTATGAATGAATAATGTCATCAACTATTGAAGAACATTGCTGAAAACTCACAGACTTCTGAAATTTTAACGTTGAAATCCAGCCACACATTCTCTGAGGAATAACTGCCAAATACATCAATTTGTTTATGGTATGTTTTTGGTGACATTGATTTTACCGAAATCAACTTTTATGGTGTTGGAATCATCAACTATTCAGTATGAACCAATACTGAATTTGGATCCTTAATACTCTATATATCCGAAAATCGCGATGTATATTTCAATCTATAACGAGTTTGATTATTTAGCCCTGTTAATTGTTCATCACTTTATCTTCAAACATGCACGAATCGAAATGTTAACTGATAACGAATCAAGCTAATTTCCAACACATATAGAAATACGTGAAAATATTCCTGTTGATTTGTGAGCAACCATTCAATTTGTAAAAAAAATCAACACTGCAGAGTATATTTGTAAAGTTCTTTTGGAGGTTCCGAAGGTTGCATAACGATTTCGCGAATATCGCATGGAAATTGCAAATGGCACTTTTTTCTAGGCATTTAGCTGAAAATTTTCGGAAAATTATTCGATTTCAGGTATCAAATTCGCTTTCCTAATCTCAACTTAATAATTGGAAAATGGGAATGATAATGTGAAATCAATAGTAGACAAGATATCCAACTATGAATTTTAATTTCAATCTGCGTATTAGAGTACAGAATACACAATATTTGGAAATTGTGAATGTATATTTGTAGATTTGTGTTGTCAAACAACAACATTTACATCAATGCACCGATCAAAACTCACAAATTCCGGGAACACTTGCACGAATGAGTGAGAATATAAATGCTACATGGTTAGCTGATGCGAGCCATGGGCGCCGCCATATTGTTAGCTGCTCTACCACGTCTTTCACTTCTCGCCTATTCGATAGGTGGACGAAAAAAATTGAAGTGATGTAAAACAAGTTTCACTTTATCAAGACGATTTGGTTGTTTTGGCAGTTTCAGTACCTGTGAAGGTTGCGACACTAATCAACATATTCATGTGTCAAAGATAAGATTAGTAGAACAGATAACAGATGATCTTCGACGCATATTTAGAATTATTATATGATAGAAATGACATGACAGACACCTACTCCCTTGTTATTAGAACTATTTGACGTCTGAAACCTTGTGAGAATTATCAATGATTTGAGTACGATCTAGTGTTGATTCTCGGTTTCAATTGGCAGCACTGGATGAAATCCTCTCAACCAAAGAAAAAAGTTCAGACGCTATGTATAGCTCTAAAATTGTTGCTTTCCATTCCCATCTCCTTGACATTCGCATAAAATTAGAACCGAATCTATTTGTTTTCAAAGTCACCGAAAATAAACTCATCTATTTACTGAAGCCTCTGATATCGAAAAAGCCATCGAAACATTCTATCCCCAAGCTCATGCTTCTATTTACATGTTCGACAAAATATATTTTTTTACGGGATGATGTAAGCAAGCAGGCGAATGAAAATAACGCACCAACGTTAAATATTTGTGGTGCCGTAGCTATAGAGCAATCTCAATGGATGAATCCAACACTTCCAAGATTAGGAAGGGTCGTTGCCCTTACTCCTTTCTTCAATTTCAGACAATCTCGAAACTCGAGTGTTTTTATCATCTTAGCCTTGCTTTGGTTCACTTGAAGCGTCTATCTCCGCCGAACGAATAATCCGAATCGGTTACATTACAGACTCCTGCAACTTCGCAAACGAATTCGTGCCTTACGGCAGAGTCGATAGGGTAGGTTTGCGCGTATCGACTGCACTGAGCTCAGTCGAGCTTCTGTCGGCTTACGCGATCACATGCAAATGATTTGATTCCATAGTTTCAAGACTGCCTAGACTGGGCCTGACACTGTCCTAAACCAGCGGTGAGACCAGCGGTTAGGGTGGAATTTTTGGGTGCGGTGTTTCCACTCAAGTACTGACTGATTCACCTGAGGAAATCTTAAAAGTTCCTTGTGAACATGTGAATAATAGGTAAAATGCTGTTTTATGTCATCCTTGCGTTACCAAATATGGGAATTTGATACGGCTAGTGAGCAACTTGGGCTGGATTCGATATGAGAACAAATACAAGGTGTCCCACCAAAATGGTCGCCAGTAGCTCAAACGACAAGAAATAGAGAAAAAAGTTCCTGTAGGCAATTTTCATTACCATCCATCCCGCTCAATTTTCGACTCACAGGCGTTGGTTTCACCCAACGAGGGAGAGCAATTGTAAAAAAAAATAGGAAGCGCATTCCTCTCCATGATATTTATGCGAATTGATATGAAGCTCTTGCAAAACCAAACTTTCCACATTTTGCCTCCACCTAAAGTACAAAGATGCAAATTCCCAATACATCCCATATTGAATGTAGACCTTTTCAATTACCCGTTCTTTCAAACTCACCAGGAAACGATTTTTTTTTTATTTGTAATATGGCATATTGAATAAAGTATTATTATTATTATTATTATTATTATTATTATTATTATATTAAAATTTCAAACATTGAAATAGTATTGCGGAAATCGTCACTTTGGAATTTATCAACTGTGGATGTCATTCTTCATTCTTTTACTACGTCTAAGAGAGAGAGAGATATACCATTACCTATTTGTGCTTCAGTACTATTAGTACATCATGGCATCATAGGTCTATCCTTTTGCCGAAGTTTACAGAATAGCAACATTGTCTTTGCGAGCAAGAACTTCTTCATGACAATAAAATTTTCTGAATGAATCAGTTTCCTGTTTGATAACTTTCAAAAAGGCTTCAACAGCAACACTGTATGTTTACGAAGTAAAATGATTTGTATACGTTGGTTTGCCAAGCAACTATTCTGCGTTATTATCATGAACGTCAACCAAATCAAATATAAAATCGACCTTGGCCTTACACCCCATGTTTTTTTCTTTCTTGAAATCGGAAACCATCCAATATTTGTTTATCCTATAGAAATAACATTCCTCATCGTCTGTGTAAACTTTGGCATTGATACTGAAGAAGATAAATGGTTGAATGTGCTAATAAATACTGTGACTGTGTGAGAATATTATGAACAATGAATTCGTGGCAATGGTAGATTACAGGCGATCGAAAATAATTGTTTTCTGGGATTTTTATTTGTGTATTTCTGTACAGGGTTTTCCAGAATAACGTTCGTATATTCCGGGAAGTAATTCTATACATATAAAGCTAAGAAAAAATGTTCCTGTATCAACATGTGTCCGAAAATGCTTCCTAACGGCGCTAATTTTATGCAGTTTTCTTCAATTGTCATTGTTACCATTGATCATAGATACACAAAATTGACTCATGTAGAATTATCTCCCGAAGCATAGAAACGTTATTTCATTTATGGAATTTTGCAGACTGAAAAATGAGCATTCTGTGTGAGTTCCATTATACATTTTGATTTACAGCTCAGCAGCTCAGTCTAAAAGTTGGTCATAACCGAGATACAAGGTCTCCAAGATGGAGTTTTTATTATTGATTTTCGTAATTAATTCATTTTCGGATGATATATTTTGATCATCGGTTTTGCGGTGCTAGGAATTGGAATTTATCAATAATGTCCGCTCTCTGCGGCACTCTGGGTCCATGAAAAGTTGTGAAAGATATTACTTTTTGCGCCTTAGTGTACTTGAAATTACTAACTATATTTTCATCATTTCTAGGAAAAAAAAGTTGAACTTTATAAATGTTGCTCCATAAGTAACTGTTCCAGTTTTTGCATTCTACAATTTCTAATGCATCCGTTTGAATTTATAGGATCACGAGAAATTTGATATAATGAATTTTGCCTATTTTTAATAAATATTCATTGAACCATGGCACCATCACATTATTCATAAATGTATTGATTTGGAAATAGTCATTCATCATAAGTACATATACATTTGAGCATGATCATAAATGTTCCTACCTTCGTTGAAGAAAACCGATATTTTTATATTGAGAGATATTTTTCAATTCTAAATTGTCATTATTTCCAGAAGCGGAAAGAATTAATGACAACCTTTGCTTTTATGATAAAATTGTTAGGTATATTTCCTGTTTTTATATCATCCTACTACTGTGATGACCTTTTCGCAAACCTTCAATACCTCAATAATAAAAAAACGTTCAGACATTTTCTGCAAATAAAATAATAAAACCAAATTGCACATTTCAAACAACGTCGCAGGTATCTAACCCTTTACAGTCCAGAGCAGACATAAAACCCTTTCGCCAATAAATAAGGCATTGTCGTTTTTTTTAACATCAGTGTAATCTCCACTAAAAAGCTTGCGTACAATATACTTTTATTTTTGCAGCAATAAAATTCTGAGGTCACCTCCATGAATCCAACCCAACCATCACCCTTTATTATCATCACTATAACTGCAATAAAATTGGCTTGAAAAATATGCTGCAAAAATTGTAAAGGGGGTGGTCAACCCTTTTTTGGTCGGTTTCGATTGACTAGGTTTATTGTGGCGGATTCCCTGGAAGTATGAATCAAAGGGTTGTCCTCGGAAAAGGTAAACATAGGGGCAAGGGGTGTTTCACAGTTTCGTGCGTACACTTTATTTCGAAACCTGTTTCAATCTTGGAAATTTTATGAATGCAAGCTCCAGTCTTCGAAATCCAAAAATCTTTTCGAAGCAAACTTTCATCGAATCTGACAAATCCTAGAAATCCTATGTCTTTTCATTGTGTTACAAGTAACCATATACGTTGAGGACCAAAAGTCTGTCGCCCACCCCGTAACTTCTTTATTTTACGTATAAGAAATTTTAAATGCATAAGTTGTAGGGTTTCATTCGATGTCTTAAATGGTTTGAGTTTCATCCAGGAGGTCTCAAGAGAGTGCAGCGATTCAGAAGTATTTTTTTTAATGAACATCCTGTATATTATTGCATTATTAGATACTACGAATAATTTCGAACGAGTTTGATGTGTAGTTTTATATAACAAAAGTTAATAGTTTTGAAATCATGAACACTCGTAAATTATTATTTCGACTACCTTTGTGCAGTTCTAAACTTCTGAGTCGCTCCGCTTTTTTGGAAACACTATGTATAAATGAAACTCAAACCATTAAAGAGATCAAAAGAAACCCAAAAACAACAACTTCAACATATTTTTGTGATTTGTAAAATAGAGAAGTTATGGGGGAACACTGTCTGTATTTTATCAGTGATTCACGTTAGAGGCACTGAGAATGCTTTATTGTTTATTTTTGATTTACGTATCAAATTACATCATCAAATTAAAATTTTTCTGTGGTCTCTTGAGTTTTTCTAGTATTTCTATTAAACTCTGGCAATACTGTCATAATTTCAATAATTTGAAATCAAGAGATTTCCGAAAAATTATAAATCAGTTTAAACATGCAAGTCAACCTTATGTAGCAATCATTTACATAGAGATGTCTGTTGTCGAACGGGAATATTTTGATTGTCTCATATCCGACCACCAATCAGACATTAAAATAAAACAAATCACACGAGGAACGTATTCCTATTAGACAACTGTTCTTTTGTCGTCTATCAACTGCTTCAAATATCGGTCGAAATCTGCCACTAATAGCCCACCTGCTAAACCCAGTGAACCCTTTTTCTGAAAAAGGGTGACAGGCAAATTCCCTTAATCTTTGATTGATCAACTGCTGTGGTTGGAAATACAAAAAAAGTAGGTCAGGAGATCGGTAGACTGCCATTATAATTATTATAGGTGGGCTGCTGATGACAACAGATCGAGCGATGAAGAAATATCGGGTGAGAAGCCTTCAGAAATTATACAGGGTGACCGTGAAAATGTAGGATATCTCTTGGATGCAGATAGAACTTGGAAAAAATGTGAGTGCAGCTTCCTTTAATTTCCTTCCTATAGGCCTTCCTCACGTAGACATGAGCCCCTAAAGGAAGTCGCTGGAAATCGTTTTTTCTTGACTAGCTTCTAGAGAAATCAATATAATTCTATATGAAGGACACTAGTAACGCCCCTTGAAACATATTTAGATTCAGGGATGGACTAAGATTGATCTTCGACGCTCAATGTTGAAGGCCTAAGAAGAAATAAATTTGGATAGCTTAAACCTCGAACTGGAAAAAGGTACTCTCATTAATTGTCGATAAAATGAACCGTTTAATTTTCAATAGAAAACTGTTAACAGGTCTATTCTACAATACACTCATTCTGTCTAACCGCTATTTTTTCGAATTGAATACAAGACGAAACATGACAAAAACTCATTTCCACCATTATGAGTAGAAAATATACAGTGACTAATGGTGAGGGCGACTAGAAAACGGTATACGGAGTATCCAAAACTAGATACTCTATCTTCTTATCTTGGAATCCATAGATAGAATCCAGAGAAAAACTTGATTATTGTTGAATACTGTCTGTCAGTTTTTCGAGGAGGTGGTACATTAATTTTCCAGCTTTTCGTGGGATTTTCTCTCCTCGTTTCTAAAAACAATAAAGTAGAAGGTATTAAAAATCATTTCAATATATTTGTAAGGTACAGAGAGCTGAAAAATTGATTATTGTTGTTGATAAAAACTCGATTATTTTTTTACTTTCATTTCATTTACTCATTCAACATGTATGCTTGGTATTTCATGGGCATGTATAACAACTGCGTTAACTTATATAGAACCCCATTTATCTCGAAGGATTTTCAGAATTCTCTTGAGATTTATTTTATTTCATATACTTATAACTTTTTTCCCTGATATTCGCAATTAATTGAAATATCTCTAATACATTGATTTTACACGCGGTATTTTTTTGATGCTGTACCTACCATGTGAAAGTATTGTTTTTTTTTAATTCAGAAATTTTACAGTCATGCCATTTAAAATTAGAAATGTCATCCGATTGAGTATTACCATATATATGAATAATTTGGCTACAACTATCTTCGTCAGTGAGTGAGATATTTAGGATGATAAGTAAGGAATGGCATTTTATTATCATTTTCACCTTCTTTTCAGAAGCTATACATAATTTTTTTTTCACAAAATATTATTCAGCTCCATTTTGAGGCAATAGTTGAGTGATCTATGAAACTTTTTCCAGTTGCATTTCAGAGAACGTTTGAGAAGGTAATTGCAGAAAGCCACACAATTTAATTCCTCAATAGTCACTTCAAGAAAGTACCAACCGAATTCCAGAATATTGTGTTGATTATAGGAAACAGCCAACAATATTTCAGAACAGTAAGTTGAATTTCATGAATACGGCTTCATAGTATTTCAGCAAACTCAATTTGAGTCAAAAAAGATCATTTGAAGATGTGTCACAGGTAGTATACTATGCATTTCGGAAATTGTCATGTGCATTTGAAAATTTATCAACAATTTGAGCATATCTATCAATTGATATTCTCAGCCAGTCAGTCTATTCTTTGAACATGAAACAGTAAAGATATCCTTATTCATGATTTCTCAACTACAAATGAAGTTTTCTGGAATCGACCTGCTTATTCTGAAGTACCATTATCGCACGCTTTGGAAAGCAAAAAATAAACTCACTAATTTAAATTTTGAAATGAGTACCTATACTACTAGAAAGGGTGTAATTCCATTTGTTCCTCCATCTTCAGCAGAAAAGTTATAACTTCCAAGTTAGGGGTCATATCATGCATCCTCCGTACTTCCACTTCCAGAGGATTGAGACAGCTGAAGCGATACCAATTGTGGCATGTTCTCATAATATCATTTTCACACAGCCAAAAAAATTTCAGGGGTGCATCTATCAACCCCATAAAAAGTCGCATGTGTCAACACATGATGTAGGCAATTTTACCAATGCGTGGGTAACTAAAACGGGGAATCGCACAAAAAACACATGTTCGCCATCGAAAAGTATCGGGTTCCAGCAAATTACATAGACGATTTTGATAGGATGTTGGCATATAAGGATATAACTTGATGGAAATTAATGATGTGGTTTCAGCACAGAAACACGAGTTCTCTTCTATCAAATCGTAGAGGCGTATTTTACAGGGTGCTTATGTTTTTTGGCGAAATAAGAAATTGGTGATGATTCTCCTAATAATGGAACTGACCAATGTTTTTATTCCCCCACGAAGTGTTCATTCAAAAACTACAGCGAGTTGACTTTCTTACCAGGGCGATACAGTTTTCATCTCTTAATTATCTCTGTAATGTTCAGAAATTTATCACATTTGGACGACCATAATATTTATGTGGCTATCTTTGATTCCCAATTGCCATAATCAACCAAGTGGCGTCGATAGGTGATTATATTTTTACTGATGAAGCTGATTGATGTAAGGAATCAATCCGACGTGTGCGAAATTTCTTAGTACCCAAACGCGCATATATAAAATATTACATACAATATACATATCGCAGTATTCTAAAATTCAAACTTCCACCTCACTTTATATTGATGATGGAAAATGTCTACATAAACCTGTACATAAACTGATGATGATGTTAGAGCCCCCATTATCAACTAAATTTCCTAAAGGATATCTCCGAGATTGATTGACGTTTGAGAATATTCATTTTGTTCTGTCAACTTTGAGCGCAAAACTAATGTATGCCTGCCAATAAACAGGCAACAGTATTTTATAAAAAGCATTAATATAGTAGACCAGATGGCTCTAGGTATGAGGGTATTCAGCTATTACGTCCACCCCCATATGATGCAAACTTGAACTTGGTGAAATTAATTTAGGGAATGCTTACAGGTTAGATCGCTAGAAATAACATAACATCAGTGATGACTGATCTCAAACGGAAGGAATGAAAATGGAAATGAAAATACCGCTTGAAAAATTGCAGCCATAACTAACGGACTCCCCATGGTAAAAATGACTTTCAGTGTTCACGAAACCTTCTGAGGGGTAATCGGATTTTGATCATGCTGAATATATCTTCTGATATAATATCGTGACTACTGTTAGTTCTGCTACGAATTTGATAACTTCAATGCCGAAACCGCTGGCGATATGCTTTTTCAAAAATCTAGAATATTTTATGCAGGGTGAAAATTTCAGTATTTGAAGAGATAGAACTTACAAATTCAAAACGAGGAGCTAGTAAAAGGAATAAATAACAATATTTCTTTCTTTTCTTTCGAAATGTCATTTTTTTCATCCATCTGTTTGCCCGAAACTCTTTCATTTCAAATATACGAAAATATATTTCTTGGGCATATCTCATTTCCATTGAAATTCTCACTCGACTTGCTCTGAACTCAAACCTGATCAATTCCTGCAAGTTGTCAGTAATTGAAAAAATGTATATTTATATTTAAGGTAAAAACTGTTCTGACATCTCTAATTCTAATTCTGAAGAAACAATAATGTTCATCTAATGTTCATAATGTTCTCATTAGTATTGCCTCGGATTTTGCTATAATATCGGCTAGTGGACTTTGGAAAGCTCACCAACCAAAAGATTATTGAATTCGTGTCATCATCCAAATTGTGATAACATGATTAAATATGGCTGCAAATTTGAAAATATTACAGATGTTTCAGAATTCAGAAGTATGTATAATAAAATATGAGCTGTTGTTTCATTAGAAATTAGGTAGTAACTTGACTTCCTGTTCAACTAGAAGCTCGACTAGAAGTAATACCTATAGGCCTCTGACAATATTTTCGTAGGTCATCTCAAGATTTTCATTTTAGAATTTTTTCAGTCATCACGACTCACGATTCGAAATAGGTATCATTTTCATATACATCATCTCTTTCAAAATGAATTCACACCTACACTAATCCATCCAGATTGCTCTTTTGTTGTTCAATAGGGATCACTGAGTGTTAATAAATGGAGGACAGATTACAATAACAATGGGCCCATTGTACCCCCAACCACCCTGTATAAACATTTGAATAATATATTTGCAAGGCATTGTAGTCTCCCAGCTTGAACAGGAGAGGGTCGGTCGCCTACCTACTGGCATCTATCGCAAAAGACGATTATTCTTGGCTGGTTTTTGGATTTTTTGATGGTCGTAAAGCAGGGTTCCAAAGAAAAAATGGAGGTCGTAAACACCAAGACTTTTATGCCAAACGGTGTAAATTTCTGCCGACAAGGGTATTTTGGTATTTTTATGTAATGCAGTAAAAAAGAGGTGAATTGGTTCAGGAATTTTTGGCATTAGACGAGATGCTTCTAGTTGTGGATTTTTATGAGCCTGAGAGTTTTTCAAAAGGGGTACTATACAAAAGGAAATAGAAGTATTCCATAAGTGATTTTCAGTAGGAACTTTTTCAATGAAAATGTATTGGGTTGATTTTTAGTATTTTCATTGCAGAGATGATTCTTGAGATCGAATTTGTAGGACCATTTGTGAGAATATTTTCTTCCGAGTTCTTTAGTGAACATTTTTTAGGAAATTTTATTCCTGCACTTCGAGTGATCATCTTTCAGTAGAAGCTACCTTATTAGGTAGTACTAGGATCAATATGGGTGTGGTTGGTGAAATTCATCCAGCTGTTCATGTACCAAGGCTACATCTCGGTGCACGTATTCTTCAGGATCGTCTCGAAAATTCTGCTTCCCTACCTATTTTCAAGTTGGAAACTACTTCTCATTACATATCTAGTAGCAAAACGCAAGGTTGCGCAAACGAAATCGGAAACTCTCCTCACAGGACCCTGGTGCTTATAGAAAATGTCTTACGATTCTCTCTTGTCCTAGAATATTTTCTTTCTTGCCCTTGGAATGTGAGTGACACTTTGATAACATACTGACAGGTCTCAAAAAAATGCAACTCATAATGATAATGACACGAAAATATAATTAACAAAGTGGATATAACTGTGCATCGTTCAACAGTCGAAAACTGTGTAGTTAGGTCGTACACCATGTCCTCATATTCTGACCTCTAGTACATACTTACAGCTCCAACTCGACGAGGCAGGAATAACTTTTAATATGAAAGTGGTTTTATCTTTGGCACGTCTAAAACAAACAGTAATCATGAAAATGAAACATTCCGTAGATTCTCGACTCGGGAATTCTTGTATTCTTTTTCCAAATATATATAGTTTGCTGATGTTCTCCTGAAGAGTTTCACACTCGGTTTGACACCTATTTAGATCACAATTTTCAATAATTATTACCAATAAAATTTGAAATGAAATGAAATGAAAATGAAATTTTGTATTAAACAATTTTGAATGAAGAAAACAACTGAGGTGTAAGAAACAACTTGTTTTTTTTCCATGGCATTCTATTGTCCACACCGAAATCGAAATTGTATTGGTAATTTAGATACAATTCATGACTTGACAAAATAGTCAAAATAGGGTTGAAACGCATCAAAACAATAATGTGTAGCATATCTTCGAAATCAGAATGAGGAGGACTATTCGAATCTAATACCAAGATATCATGACCGTATTTGAAAAAATTAAGATGTTGATGGTTGCTCTAAGACATTAGATCAACCAAATCTGTATCATATTTCCGAGATTCACATACTAGCCCTACTGGCCCTCCTTATCATGGATACAAGGCTCACCAGTAAGTGGAAAACATAAGCAAACTATTCAATATTTACAAACAGGAGAGAAACGTCATCCACTGAAATTGATAATTCACGAGGCGTGTCATTTGAAAAATGAATTTGATTATTTTTTTATTTTCACCTCGTATATATAGTTGAAAGCTTTAGGTGTAAATATGAACAGTATACATTCAGAATGACAGATCAAAAGAAAGCGACATGCGAACGATTATGAGAGTTCTGCCAACTTTTTCCAAATACTGCTACTACCGCCGTGCTGCCTTTACCAATGCTTCTTTGGGTCGATAACACCCTTCCTATAGGTCGTAGAATTAAAATACAGGCCATATCTTCATAAACAAGGGAGTTATGCATCTATTCATATAAAAACCGAGCAGGTGATCCACTTGAACTGCAGTATTGGTGTACTTCTAATAGCTTATATTCCTCGTATGGAAAATATTGCTGTTACCAGCAGTTACTTTATCGTTTAGTTGACAAAGAATATACATTCAGGAAGTTATCTAACTGAAATGAAACAGAGAATGAAAACAAAAAACGCTAAACAAAAATACAACGAGAAGCTTGTTTGAGTCAACTGAATCCATAGAGCCCTTCATACTTCCATTATCATGCACTTAGTAAAAATATGCAACACAGATGGCCTCAACCTGCAAACGAAAACATTTTTTTAATCAATAAAAAATATTGTATAGCGCAGAAGGATTTTTCAGCATATTATGTGCACCATCTTGTTCACAATACTACTCAAATGTCTCGTCAAATGTTAAGGTGTTTGATGAATGGATACAAATACAAGATTGATGCTTTGGAATCATTTTGGACCATTTTAATAGTTCTATAAATATTTAATAATTTCCCAAGAGTACGTTTCACACATAGGCTGAGTAAAAACTAAATATTACTGATCGAAATATTAGTTTGTTGTAGAAGTATAGGAATACACACTTTATCAATCAAATTCAATAATCAGACACTACCAGGTTTTGTACGAGAACTAACCAATAACCGATAACTAACCGATAACAAACAGAATCGAAATATTATCAAATGCAAATATTCCACGTCGTGTCAAGTGCAATAAAACAATAAAAACTATGATAGTATGAAAATTAACCTTCTTTTCTCGGCCAATTTTGGTTAGGATACATAGCCACACGGAGTATCATTTCATATGCAGGATACTTTTTTTACCTTCATTCAAGAAGTCAGAAAGAACGAAAAACATCGTCGAAGAAGACGAATCCATAGCTTTTTCATATGGAAGCGCTGTCAAAAAATGAGAACCTATGACAGAACAACTAGTTCTGTGAGTCAATATAAAAGGATTCATCAAGGACGCCAAAAACGATGAATTTACCTCCTTGGAGGATGTATTTCTTTCCTTGACATCTTGAACGTATGAGAAAGGTATAAAAAGTATACCTACTGTATGAGAAATGAATCTCCGATTGTCTACCCGAAACGGGTCAACATCAAAAAATCAATTTTCCTACTTTTTCCTGGGTTATCTCGAAAAATATAGTTTTGCGCACGTTTTCATTATGAAATTCAGGTTTCTGAGGTCGAAATAAGTAAGCACTAAAAAAAACGAAAAATGCAAAATTACCTTATTTTTTGAATACCTGGAAAAATCTCGCACTTTTTTATGGTATGATTTTCACTCAGCATTTGTGCGATATTGGATTTTGATTTTTCTGGAAAAACTTCAAATATCTGTGATTCGAAGACTCGACTACTTACTTCTAAATGAGAAAATTTCATAGATCATCGATTCCTACGTATCTATGTACCACAGATTATTGGAGTGCATAATCACTCTATCTACCAATCGAACAACTTGTAGTAGGTCTCTTCAAAACAATCAAAAACAAAACTGCCAAAAATACCAAAAACGCAAGGAATCAACAACTTATAGAACAAAAATGGGGTCACCTGCAAATTCTGCAAATTTTTAATGCACAAAAAACACTACAGAAAAGCACAAACTGTATAACACAATGAATACACTCTGACGCGAAATAAAACAAATATCCATTTTCCAGAAATACTAATGATCGATGACGACGATTTCTTCGACAAAATAACACTAGAATGATAGAGGCACAAACACACTATCAGGATATCGCGAAGTGGAAGAGGCATTCTGCAAATATCCACGAGAAATATCCAAAACAGGCCATACACCTAAAATATCTAGATTTTTTGCAACAAACACTGCGTTCGCCTATCCAGCAACTTGCACACCAAATCTGAAGAAATATAATCCAAACAGCTCCTACGACAAAACTCGTTCCACACACGCGAAATCCTCCGGTTGAGGCTCCAGCGCCAACTGCGATATTCGCGAACAGCGAGCGGGTTCGCGAATGGCCGCGACGGCAACCTCGCGAACCCCGAGCCAGAGCCGACTTCGCGTCGTCTCGGTTTTTCGCACATGGCCGATCCCGAGCCTTGCTTGCGATTCGCAATGTTGTGCGTGGTCAGGAACAACGACTCATCGGACGCAACCTCGACGGCCTTACGGCAGGTCGCGATCAGCATTTCGCGGGGATTCGCGTATTCTAACGGGACCGGTTGTGCGCGTGCAAATTTCGATGCGTCGTATATAGTGTGCTGTGGCAGACGCTAGCGGAAATTGCATTCGCTGACATTCGCGAGGTTGCCAATGGGATGAAATAATTGGTGATATCGTCAGAATGTACAAATCTATATGCATGATTGGATCTTACACAGAAGTTCGTTTGTTACGAAGTGAAATATAATGGAACAAAACACAAAGTTGGCAAACTTTATTCTTTTCCGAAATTATTACCAGACGAACCATAACCAAGTATATATCTTAATAATCTTATCTATATTTTGCGTAGTATAATGTCTGATTCGAAACGTCAGATTGATACAATTACTTTGGTTGTGAGCAGTTTCAAAATGTAAGCGGTCATTTGACTCTTGTTGGAAGTACAGATTACGTCTACAGGTAAGTGAATACTGAATTGAAGTGAGAACCATCAACAGAAGAAAATTGAATAGATATTTACAAGTGGCAATTCATTAGATACAATACTCGAACCTCCTTTCATGCGTTGAGAAGATCTCATACTTACAAACGTAATGTTCTCGGTATATTATTGATAATATGTTTGTCCTTGAAATGAGTAACCCCCGAAAAACCTATTATGGGATGAATTACATAGAGCTATACTTTGAACTGGGGATTCAGATTCGATTTTACGAGAGATTTTAGGAAGCAATTTATGTAGACCACTTATGTATGTACCTATAATACTAGTTTCAATGATCATTTCGAAAATTAAATTTATCTTCGAGAAAGCAACGGCTGGTGGTTTCGGGTGGTTTTGACCTTGTTTCCTTGTCAAATGATGTTAATGGGAAATCTTCATTGAACAAACGATCGAGTTACAATTTAAATTTGCATGATTTTGAAAGCCATCAACATGCAAAACTGGACCCTCATCGACTAAGACACTTGACACTGTATTTGTCGAGTGCATATGTTAATTTATGTCCGTAAACATTGGGATTGTTTTACCGAGTGCTCTACCCTCGATTTTGCCAAATCGACTAATGGAAATTATAAAATGTTCAGATTTCGGTTCAGACGGATTTCTACGATTTCTATGAATTCATTGAACGAATAATACGAATAAATAAGAGTTCACAATACAACACAATTCAGTTTTTATTTTATTTTCAAGCAATAAACATAATTTTGTTTTCTCAACATATCTAGATCTAGAAAAATGATACGTATAAGGCGGTAAAGTTGTTTTTTTTTTCACTTTTTCACTTTCTTCTTTTCAAGTTATTCAGTTATTCGAGAATTTTG
This sequence comes from Gastrophysa polygoni, assembly GCA_963576655.1. Classification (NCBI taxonomy): domain Eukaryota; kingdom Metazoa; phylum Arthropoda; class Insecta; order Coleoptera; family Chrysomelidae; genus Gastrophysa; species Gastrophysa polygoni. The sequence goes on from OY755084.1 coordinate 14,334,839, forward strand.
TATTTTTTTTTCCAAGAATCCGAAAAAAAATCATGTTATCCATCTAGTTTGTCCAAAAGTTGGTCCTTGTCATTGTTAAAATGGAACAATTTTGTGTAGGTATAGTAGTCAACACGATAATCTGCAAATAAAATTCCCCGAAGAAACGCTTATTGATGAATATAGATATCGATGAAAAAGTGTGAATCCCGTGCTAGTATTTTTCTGAAAACCATGGATTCAGTGGAATATAACCCAACTTCACTCAAAAGTTATTGCATAAAAGTCCGGTAAATAATGACTGATCTATTAAAATGCGATAAACTTTGACTAGAGTTGGGATATTTTCCACTGAATTCATGACTTTCAGATCAATACCGGCCATATATTTCAGACTTCTTCAAATATATATTTACCACTTAGCAGCATTTTTTTGTGTTTTTTTTTTAATTGCATTTATTGTGACGACTACTACACCATTGTATACTTGGATAAGATATTGCAGTGAAACCGCACGAATAATCATAAGAAACTAATTTTTTGATTTGTAAAAAATTTATTCGAAATTAATAAATGACATCACACCAATAAAGCCAATCCTGTAATTGATGTGTTGAATAGGTTGATGTAGTGAAATAATTGTGGTATTTTTCATTTCTCTGAATAAACACTATTTCTCTTATCAACGAACATTTTTAGGAATCTCATATCCTTGATAATATATTTTTAAAACTATATTCTGATAACACTTCTATTAGAAATTATATAGCGAAAAATGACCTACTTTTCAATTGGAGGTAGAAGAGGCTAAAACTTTTACAGAGTGAGAACAGATTCGTCAATTGAAAGTTCCTGCAGAAATACTTCGAATATCAACCTACTACCTGAGATACTTCCCCTTGGATAAATTCTACAATAAGAACTATTTGTTATCATTGATTTCATGAAGATACATATTGGTAACCACTCACTCACTTATTTCAGAGATGTGATGTGAGAAATCGCTGAGACACCTTTGACTTTTGAACGTTTTCCAAACGAAAATCGAAATAACGAATCGAATAGAGATCTTATAGTAAAAATATATAACCAAATAGCATAGATAATTACTTTTCTTCATTTCCAGGGTCTACATAAAATTTGGAAGATCTTTTAGGTTTTCATTAAATGATCGGTTGATGTATTCGCTGGTATTTCAAGGCTGAGTTCGTGCAGTGCACCATCTCAGATCATCTTTTTTTAACTTTTCAGCGTTGGTGTAAAGCTTCATCCTATCAATGCCAATGTGTATTTCACGGACGTTGGTCGTTATTAATATATATTTGAATATGAATGTTATAAATTGTAAAGGCTTAAGTCTTGGCATTGTCCCACTTTCTATCGAATAGAAATGGATATAAGTCCCATTGTATTTCAGTTTATTCATCAAAAACCAATCATTTTCATAGACTTCAGGGTCTGTTTCCTATGCCTTCAAACTCGCCGTTAACACATATGTATGCTCATTTTGGACATTGGCCTTTTTTTACCAAGGCACAGATTTTTGCGCCACTAATTGGCCATCCTGTATCGTATTATGTAGTGTCAAATAAGTTTCGGGTGGTTACAGAAAAAGGCTCAAAATTCAGAAAGCAATTTTACATTTCGAGCACATCTCATATTGCTTGCAACTGAATTGCTGAAAGAAGTAAAATATGCAAGAATATGGCTGAGAATATTTTAAATGAAGAGTGCTGATAATTTATCATCCTGTATTAATTGCCAAGTTGAAAAATCGCCACAATCTATTTTTTCATCCTTCAGTTTGTTTACAATTTGATACAAACCATCATCCTTGAAGGCATCATACAAACAAGTCTATATCATGAGGAAAATGCAGTAAACTCGCATAATTCACACATTTTGCGAAATCAGCTTGCATTGTCAACGTTTGCAGTCACATTAGTACCTATAGTTGTACCATTTGTGTATGAGTTTAATATTCACTCATAGTTTTCACATGAAGTTGTTCCATTACGAAGGCAAGTATTTCACATTTTGTTTTTCTATTTTCCAATCGAGCTCTAGATCTCAAATATTAAACCTCGTATTTTTTCAACCCCACAATTTTTAACACGTCACTGGTATCTCACATTTATCATCCCTACAGTTTTTTAACAGTGGTATACTTTAATGTCGAAGTTTTTCATGAATAGACAGCCTGTACACATTTCTCTGAAATAAAGAATAATTTTCAGAATTTTAAATTTTCATCATCAGTTTCCTGAATATTATTTTGACGCATATTATTTTCATATTCTGTTGGGATTGAATACCGTCTATGAGTTGATTTTCTCGACGAAAACGAGGGAAAAAATCACAAAAAATCTGTTTGAGTTATTGAACGATTCAACTTCCAAATTTAATCATGGATCCAACTGACAAAGATTCAGAAAAAGACAAAGTTAAGCTAGTTCGTCGATATTTATATATAGAAAAAAAATATTCGGAGGTAGTTGAGAATCGGATGATTTTTTTCACAGGTTGTTTGGATATTTTTTATCGCACAAATACGCTTATGTCAGAAATATTTTCCACAACTTCCTGTTCAAGCAGATGTATCGATTCAAAAAGTCAATATAAAAATGTCCATATGGCCATCCAAATTCAATAAGTACAAAGCATATAATACAGGGTTGTTTGAATCTACAATAATCATCCGATAAATTGCTAAGATCTATATATTGTCCAATTTACTTTTTTTGAGATCTTCAACTGTAAAGCATGCTATAGAATTGTATGTGGTTTCGTTCCCATTTTAGTATTCGAAATTTATTAGTTCAATTAATAATAGTATTTATCAGTTATTAAGTTCCCAAATAGTATAGTTAGTATAGGTATAAGTTTCATCGTATACTTTTTTGGCGCATGCACATTTCCAAAAAAAAACGAGTGAAATGCTCGGTGAAATGTATAATATGTATATATGTCTAATTGAACGAGTGTAGCTATTTTTTTTTATTTCCATCAGTTCTTTAATTATCTCTTCAGCCAAAATGGTGGAGTGATGAGCACAAAATTCGCAATGAGAATAGTAACTAAATGGTAATGAAATATTTATTACTCATTGGGTGCAAGAAATTAAAATCCGTAATTTTCGAACGTGGTTTGATCAAGTAAGATTGACAGTTTAGTAATACATATGTCAAGAAAATAAAAGTTGCGAATCGAAAAGGAAAATAAAAAAAAAGATATTTAAAAAAATGAACATGTTTCCGATATAAAAAATAAATAATGTTTCCTTCAACTCATTTCTCTGAGTCGATTATCGCTTGTAGCTTTCCTATATTTCATAGTCCCGCGCTGATAAGATGATTTATTGGCTTTCCTCTCCAGACTCAAGTCTAAAGAATAGTTTTCACACATCACGAACGAATTCATGACAACATATGAAATATCCCATCCCAGCCTCCTTATCGCTTATTGAAACTTGAAACAATCTTTTGACTTATGAACTTTGGGCTTCCTGATAGGCCTGTACCAGCTGAAGATTTATGCTGAAATTAATCGTTTTTTTGAAATAAATGAAGATCATGGTGGTGCCATTAAACGTGAAAAAACGATTAAACCCATGAAGTTTTAATAGGTGGTAAATTTAAAGGCAAGAAGGAGATTCGGTATCGTTTTATTTTTCTTATGGTCCTTCGAGTAAGTTATTGGTAGGTGAGATAATGAAATCTCAAAATTTTATGGCAGTGCATCGTTGAAATTTTCTCACACAGGAATAGGATGATGTATTAATTGTACGGCAATAATAAAATACAAGTTATTTTTATCCTAGCTACAGAAAAACGACACAGTGTAGTATAAAATAATTCGTCATGTTTTTTTTTTAAGAGAGATACATACAGAGTGGTTACGCTGGTTTTCTACAAACCTTGCAGAACGATGGAGTTTTTTTGAAAACTGAGGAGCGACAATGTTTCAAATGCAGTACCTAATGAATTAGGGACCAATTATAGTTTGGTTAAAACTTACATTGAATTTTCAAAATTTCTAACATTCGTTGGAAACTACATTAGAAATCTTCTGTCACTTGATGAAATATAGTAGATTCAAATTGGACCACTCTATATATTGCATTCATAACAAACTGATAGATATTCCTGTATTTGTTCAGATAGCATCAATAAGTCTTATCAATGATGAAGTATTCTATTCGGACATTAACTATCAACCGATATAACTATTTGTATAATTGCAGATAGTAGAGATATAGTCTGTATAGAAAACAAGCTAATATGTTTTATTCTGTAGTGACTATGCGAATTTCAATTCAAATAATATAATCAAGCAGATGAGTGAAGAGTTTTTCTGTTTTGAGTCTCTATTAAAGTCATGTAACACCCGAATGCGTATCGAAACAGCTTCCAGTTTGAGAAGAATTTTATTGACATTGGTATAACCGAAGTATACAGAAACTAAGGTATAACGGAACTTTCAGCTAAACGTATCAGCAGTAATAAGTGACAGATATCAATCTCACTATATTCATATCATCACATTCATCATTAACTATGCGAGCTTGAGCTTTTCACCTCACTTTTATCACATTACATTACGTGTGCGTTTGATTTTCCACTTTCCCGTTGCCATAGTAAAAAGGGCACTTTCTAAATATCAAAACAGTGCGTGTTATTCGCTGTTTTCATAGATGGTACTATTCTATAATAAGTATTCTAATATATTAAGTCATTCTCATTGATGTATTGATCTCATCATTAGACATTTGGGCAAAAATGACGGGCACATTATTGGTTGCGTGACTGTATTGAAACAGTCGGAAAAATGCTGATGGCCGAAATGAAAGTGACAATTAGGAAAATCGAGAGAGTCGCGTTCCAGACGGGAAATGGACATTCACAAATATTGAATAAAAGGAAAGAGGTCATATCCTCGTCTATCATCATTATTGCCACACGAAAATTTCCTACCCATATAGGTTTGGGGAATTGTTTTCACCTTTGGCATTAAGTACTGTGAATACCGTATATACATAAAAAGAGTGTTACATAGTAATGTGAGAAATCCACTGGATTCAGATGAACCACGACGAATAACATTAATAATTTTTCAATTTTTGTTTCTTCTATGACGAAATTATAGAAACTTCCCCAGTAATTTTTTTTATCATCTGAATCTGGGTGATTGCCCATATATTATCGAACACACTGTATTTCATTTCGACTTCATATTCAGGCATAATTGCTTCCAACAGTGGTATATCTACGAATGCTAATGCTTTTCCATCATTTGTTAATTTTGCATCAACTAATTGACACAAGCAATAAACGATCGTTAGATTACTTCTATTTTCCAGGTGTTTCAAGGAAATCTAGTGTTAATATTCAGTAAAACGAGGATATTAGTTAATATCGAAATTAGCGATAATATAGCCAACATTCATATGATTTAAATGATGAATCATGATTCACACACGTAGAAATCTCGTTAGTTGTCAGGCGATTTGATAAAAATTACAGAATTTTGCCACTCGTTAAAAAACCATTGACAATGTTGACAAATTTCCTAATAGCTCGGAATTTCCGTTTCACTAATGCGCCGCGAAAAATTACTCATAATCACTCGTTCATATTTTTACAATTATGTTTTCAAATCAATTAGTTAAGCCGCTGATAATTCGTTTCATGACGGTATATATATATATGCGAATTACAGAAAGCATTACCAGATACCTACAGGGTGCTTTCCATTCATATCCAATCAGAATTTTGTTGGTATAGGTGACGTCTGTTGGCGAACGTTCCTACAACGTATTCATGAAAGAAAACGTTCCAAAACTACGACACACGCGTTGTAGTAGCAAGCAAACCCAAATGTTTTTATTCGTTCGGCGAACATTTCAACGGATTCAAGAAATCACTGATTTCTTACAATTCTTTCGACGTAAAAATTGCTCAAAGGCACTATCAATTGACAACTTCACGAGAATAATACTTCGCAATTCACTTCATAACAACAATTCTCGACATTTCAAATGGAACTGGAGTTCATTGCCTCTCGAGCATCGAGACAGCGAGACTGTTGCTAGTTTTTCTCCACGGAAGTTCTTTCACTCGAACAACGTTTACCTATACATTCGAAAATATGAGTGGGTATTTAACTATGATGATCATAGGGTATTGAAGGAAGTAATTGATTTCATTAGATTTCCAGGATGAAATTTTCTTATTATAGATTTTGGTCAGAATTTCATTCATTCTGATGCTTAGACGTCTTATCGCTTATAATGCAGTTGGCAACACGACGAGATCATTCGATGTAGAATGCATCAGTATGTGTGATCTTTGGGTTTTCACTTCGAAAAATTCCCTGAATTTCCTTGGATTTTGCAGTAAATTTTGTAGGCACTTTGATGCCATAATATAACACTATTTTTTCTTTTCACTCTCTGGTAAATCACCCTGTATGGGGTGTGCATTCAAAAAGTCCACATCTGATGACTCTGTTTGAGATGTGGTTTTTGTGTTTACATAAGTGAAATCTACTGGAAGAATTATGAAAGAGTGAATTTCGATGAGGAAGAAAATGAACTGATAATGAAAAACTTGAGAGGGGGGTTCAAAATAAATATGAATACCTTGTACCTAGGCCCTGGTGGTACGATTACTTTAATTCGTGACTTTTTTCGGAACTTTTCTTAACAATACAATACATATAAGATTCGAGATTCAATTTGTTCCGTTTTATTTGTGAGCCTCATTGACGTAGTACATTTGAATATAATTGATATAAAGGGAGTTTCATTTTTGCTTCAAATCAATCCGTCTGTTGTGATGTGGGTTTGTCGTATATGATTTTTCTTTCAGATGATTGAATGCATTGAAATTATGAGAAACAAATATTACTCAACTATACCTCTAATACAACTAAACTAATGAACACTGTGTTTCTTGTAGTAGTTCCATAACATTTGGCAGAGCAATTGTAATTTTGAGCTGTTCATTTCGATAATCAGGAATTTTAGAGAAAGGTGGTTTTGTTCTCTACGAAAGCAGAAACCAATATTTCATTTGCAGTATGCACTAGTAAAGTTATCAAGTGAAATTAAGAAAAAAAATGACACAAAACCGGTCGTACAGTAGCGTGCACAAACTTGGATTTTTTTATGTGCCTAGGCATATACAACACATCCAAAATTCATACCTAAGTAAAATGTACTTGGCCACTGGGCTAGCATGAGTGATTTAAAAAATATCTTCATCGAAACTAACGGGTGTCCTAATAAATCCACTCTACATGAAAGTATGGACGATGGATAAGGCCATACGAATGAAACCAGTAGATATTTTATACGGACGATGACGGGTAGGTAGGCTTGGCAAAGGCCCTATCTACGAATTTCGGACGAAAAAGGAAGCGCTATAAAAACGGCTTCGGTCGCTGTCTGATGCACAAACCCGCTGTCCTTGGCCAGATAGAAGCCGCATTCGAAAATTCGTGGGTTCTTTACACTCTGATAGCCGTGGCCTACCCTTCTTTCCCCTCCTGTACCCGATCGCCCCTTCGTAATGTCTCCTAGCTCGCCTACTTTGCGTTTCCGTCCTTTGAATAAAAAAAGGGTGGCAGCCAAATCATTCTATCAATACACAGTTGAGGTGGATTCATGCAAGCAAAAATTAAAACACAAATGAATTTAAAACTGAGAATATAAAATTATGAAATTTAATGTAGGTGTCCATGCAATGAATTAAACAAAATCAGAATTAAAACTAAGAAAGATAGCCAACAATCAAGAAATCAATTTTTTCTATACCTCACGACAGCGCATGCGTCAAATAGCAACAAGCCGCTCTGTGTTTTTATATCTCTATGGCCACGCTCGAAACTCATCGCACAACTGATAAAAAGTATTCTTCTTTTTCAGCTTTTTGTTTTTTTGGGGATTGAAAGATTAATCATCTTCTTAGTTGTTGGCCTGTTCCTTTCAGAGCATTGGCCAAAAAAATAGATAAATAGAAGTACACATCTCACAGTTGTCTATTTTGTGGCCTGTGACGATTTAACTGTGGTGACGCATTAGGAACCACTAGAACAAGTGCCTAGCTGTAGTAAGATCAAACTAATAACATCAGACGTAATAAGACATAAAAAGGAAAAAATATTTTTTTTATTTAGACAAAAGCTATGCAGAATAGTGATGAGGAAAATATCTACAACTTTAATGTGTTCAATTGAGTATGTTCTTCAGTGTAGCCGTAGAAAAATAATAGTATAAGACTCGTACGGAATGCCCCTTTCCAACTCGTATAAAATTTTGCATTTCATTCTCGTCTTTCAATTCAAGTGTTAAACACCCAATAACCACCCCAATTCCATGAGAAACATACATATATGTGGTTATCTCTGTTACACGACAAGAAAATGAATAAATATGGCTTGGATGGAAGTGGTTTGTCTGGGGAAAATTCTTTCATATTTTTTCAGCCGGCCTAATTTTTTTCAATTACCGACTGCTTCTGGATTTATTCCCTACAAATTGAATATCTGTTGCCATATAAGAAAGTTCGATACAAAAATTTCGATTTCGAATCCATCAGTATTCAGTGTTTGACAGTTCATGGTAGACAGGATTCATTGTAAAATAATTAATAACGATAAAAAAATGAACTGTTCGTCTTGAGAAAATAACAAACAGATGAGAAATATTATTATTCTGAACGAAGGAATATCGAACTCCCAATAAACAAAACAACAATAATTTACGAAATACATTGTTGAATTAAGGTATTAATTTTTTTTTCATTGACACTGAAGAATTATTGAAAGTATGCAATTTTCTGTATATAAAAATGAGATTCTTATACGTGAGCTAAACTTTGAAACAAGGTATTTCCGATTGATGTAAGAAATCTGAGGAACGCTCCTTCCTATCGTTTTTTCATTCAAAGATTCCGGTCCCTTTTTCCTATTCCTATACGCGTTTTACCTCCACCAAAAAGTGCGTGCTGTGTGCAAGTTCAGAATCTGCGTAGGCGGACGAGACTGCAGCACTCTGTATATAGTATCATGTGAATCTATGACATTAGAATATTCGGATAAAGCGCACGAAGGTTCATTTAGAAAGCTCAGAATCAGAAGATTCTCATTCTTCAGGAGGATTACTCGTAATAATCTTAGTCATAAATTTCATTTACTTCTGAAAATAATTACTAATAAAACAGACGCTTAGTACGGCTGATTTTATTCAAGTGCATAGTCTAGATGGTTGACGAACATGCAAGGTGTGTCATTATTGAATGCTGATCCTATAGAGCGACAATCCTTGGGTGATTTTAAGAAGAAATAAAAACATAGGTCCGCACCGGCTCTATTTCTGAGATACAAGATATTGAGTTTACTTTTAAAATATCGGCGAACTGGATGTTTATAGCTCTCAAGATAATCGTACTGTCACAGCTGAATCCGCATAGGGACATCATCGAAAACCGTCCGTCGGACGAAAAAAGTCTAGAGACCATTTTTATGATAAGACGGATCTTTACCGTATCTTTATTTTGATTAAAAATAGACTGGGCATGTTAACAAGGACGCCACTGATGAAAATTAAGGAATCCTTCAACATAAAATAAAAATATTTTCATGCGCACTTCGCATGTACGAAAATTGAAAAATGAAACCAAAGCTGTTAGATATATTGTGGAAAACTGATTTGTTTGTTGAATTTCGTCATCGTGTACCACTTAATCACTAATTTTCAGGGAGTATTTCTTTACCAAGTTAATTTTTCACATTTTACTTCGTTTTATTGTTAACTACTAGTTACGATGGCACTCGGAATATACCTGGTGTTACAGGATAGTGTCACATACCTTTTTTTCTTTCAGTTTCAGAGATAAATGATTGAAATTTGAAATGATTCATTGGATTGATAAACATTACATTTTGGCATATTTATGATTTTTCTGATTTTCAAATGGAACATCTTGTATATTATTGAATTTTTGAATTCTGCGTAACTTTCTGAATCCAATGATACCATATGAGTATACATTCCATTAAAGATTCCATTTTTAATTTTCTAAGTGTGCGATGACTATTTCGATCTGCTTCTATTGACCAGAGTTCTGCTAGAAAAATAAATCCCGTCAAATTCCACGATGAAGTAAGTTCATCAAAATGTTTTTTTTTGACAAAACTCATTTTTTCTGATGGAACCAGATACCATATCGGTACCATTCACCAATAAACTCCTTATTATGAGTACATACTACCAAATGAAATGGTACCACGATACCAATATGATTCCATATGAAAATAATGTGTTTTGTCAGGAAAACCATTTCGATCAATTCAAATTGGTGATATCATGAATTTTGACGTTTTTGACATAATTTAAATTTTTCTAGCATTACTCTGGTCAATAGAAGCAAAGCGATGGAATTAGAATGAATATTGATGTTTGAAATGTTACTTTTATGGAATCATTGGATTCAGAAAGCTAAGCAGAATTCGAAAATGCAATAATATACAAGGTGTTCCATTCGAGAAGCGAAAGTTGATACCACTCACATTAAAACCGGAATTTTCATCAGAAGCAAAAAAAGTTCTCTCATAGTAGTGAGCAGTTCCTTCTTCAAGTTTCACAGAACTGTAAATATTCAATATTCACCTTGGTAGTTGAATAATGCTACCACAGTACCTGATAATCAATCAATGGGTAATGATGGAATTCTTTAATACCTTGTTGTCTACATATATATCTCAATTTTCATCATCAGTTGTGGGATCATTTTTTTTTTCCGAATCCCTTGCGCGTTTGAATCAATCAAACATAGGGATCTTTTTATTCTGTAGGTTAAAAACCTAGGGTCGATGACATTTTTCGCGAGAACTCTTTCATCCTCAAAAACAAAACAGATGGGACGCAGCTGCGCCTCTTAGAGTTCCCAACAATGACAAAAATCGATACGGAAACTATCCACAAACATTAAAAATATAACAGAGAAGGGGCAGTCCGCACAGCATATCGCGATAGTTTCCAGAAACAAAACACGCATCATCCACGCCACCTTCGATTTGCGTGTGCGATAACGTCCCACGATAAACGCCGCTTGCAGAATGCATATTTACCGAGTGATGCGGGGGTGGCATTGGCTCGGTGGCTTTTTATCATCATTTTAGTGAAATAATGGCCACGACGAATTTCCCGGCTGATGGCGAACCAACAACCCCCAGAGTCGAGCCATACGGGTTAGAGATCGTGAATTAATACTATTATATTAGAACGCACGAAAACCCCAGAATTGTCGGGTGACAAATAATATTGATCTCTTGATATTCCAACTTTTTCTCGTAGTTTCACTTCATCGTGTTTCATGAATGTACCAATCATTTTCAATGTTTTCCCTGAAATTTCACATTTTTCACCTGGGGATGGAAATAATGGAAAATGATGAAAGGAAACATAATACCAATAATGTGGCTGAAGAATCATGAAATAAAAGCACTTGTCAAGTGTCAAATAATATTGATCTCTCGATATTTCTCCAATTTCACTCCAGTGAGTACTGCCATCCACGCGAAAATATCGAACTTCTACTACTTCCAAAAATTTCCTCCTAAATTACACATTTTTCATTGGTAGATCGTGATATGAGGAGGAAGAATTGAAAAAAATGAATAGCATATTTTTGATATACCAATAATGAGAATGAGGAAGGAACACATGCAACTAATGAAACCTGGAACAGAAGAGCTTGTCAAGTGAAAAATAATATCATCTTTCGATTTTTCAACTTATTTTTATATATGGTCACTTCACCGTGTACTGTCATCCATTTTTCACTACAAACACTTCCAATGATTCCCTTCAGAATAATGAATAACATATTTTAATGTACCAATAATGGGGTTGTGATAGTAAGTGAAAACGAGCACAAGCAACTAATTTATCCTGGAATGAAAGAGCTTGTCACGTGAAAAATAATATTATCTTTCGATATTTCAACCTTTCCTTCGTAAGTTCACTTCAGTATAGTTACAATTTCCAATGGATCCTGGTGAATTTCACATTTTTCATTTTTGATTCGGGAAATAGAGAAGATTAAATCAAAGAAAGAAGACATTTCTTTATATCAATAATGATGCAGAAAATTATGTGAAAATATCCACGAGCAATTTGATATTGATCTTTCTATATTTTCAAACTTTTTCTCTGATTTTCACTTCATAGTGTGGAAAGTTTATTTATCGAGATCATCTTCAGGGGCGAATTTTTGGAATACTTTGCGATTATTTCCCGAGTTATTACCGGACATTCCGTTCACTATCATATTCGAAATTCATTGGTGAATGAATTAATCAATTCTTGATATACGAATCCGAAACCGATATTTCATTGAATGCCTTCGAAATAATTGATGATTTGCGTGGATTGCGTTTCCCGAAAACTTATTTTGGGCTATTACGGCGGGCCAATATTCATCAATAATTTCGGTAAGAACGCAAAGGGCTCTGTAATTACTCGCTGACCCACTTACGCCATCTTCCATATATACCAGAAAAAATCTATCAAATATTTAGGGAATCGGTTGGTCGACACGCGGCAACTATTATACCCTGTGATTTTTAACTTTCCAGTTATTCCAGGCCCTCCCGGGATAGTACCGAATGATTATAGAGTCTTCTATCTACTGAAAAGTAGTTGATGGGTATTTCTTTCTTGTTCGAGGATGCTTATTAATAATGGACGCATATCCTGATGATGTCACCTGACTGAACAAGTTGGTTGATTTTCAGTCAGGAAATAGTTTGCTCTATGTTTATTCCATTTTAAAATCGACTTTGATACTGTCAGAGGTTTCACTTTGTACAGGGTTGACGTTTGAATTAATTTTTTGTTTTTATGTTTCTTAGGACGGAATGTAACAATGAAATACGTTGTTCATGGCTGATATTGTTCATTTCATCTCTATGGAAATGTTCAGAGAAAAATCGGATGATAACGGACTGTTACAGTGAAGTTGCATTCAGGAAAAAACTGTATAGCATCCTCTGAAAGACTAAATCATCATAAATTCCCCAATTCCAGGATCCATTAGATATTTTCATCTCCCGTATGCCGAAATATCTGGTCCAGAGCGATAACATTCGAACCCGAGACACAAAAAAACCATTGGAGCTCGTTTTAACTCGAGAAATGCACCATTTTAGTAAATGGAATGTCACAAACTACGATAAACTATATCAAAATATATTGAAAACCGAGCCATTGACCCCTGAAGGTCCACTCTGATAAATCATTTAGTAGTTTTTAGACTCGACGAGTGTGAAATCGGGAGATTTGTTCGGTGCAGTTCGAGCCCTCGTTTAGAGGGTGAAAATGGGCCGTTTAATATGTGGTCAGACGAGAAATCAGGAAAACACCATTACTGCCATATTTCACCCAAATATGTAGACATATGAAACCGACTAAAAAAGTGGCATATTTGAAAAATACCTCGTTTAAGATAGAAAGTTCCATTTAAATTCTTCTTCATAGCTCCTCAATGTCTTTGAAAAATTCAACTTGAATATCAAAGTATACAGAATACTATAGAGTGTGATATATTATGTTTGGTTCAATGAAATCCAGTTATACTTCCAAAATCATCTCTCGACTAGTATATTTTGTTTTGTTGAGAGAGAGGATTCTCATTAAAGATTACTGAATTGTACTCTTTGCTCCTTATGATACGTGGAATTATATATTATATATGATTCCCATTCCCCATTCACTCATAAAACTTGAGCTCTCTCTATCAGATAGAAATAAATCTATTGCATTTTTTTCATTCCATGGACATATTTTTGAACATTCAACGCTTCAAATGAAAGTTATTCACTGCGAAATGTCTTGGAATTAATAATGTATCATGTATATTTATATACACCCTTCATTCGACATGTTTTGAATACAATGGCGGCAAATGTTCTGGTAAATGCCAAATCAGGAATTATTTCATCCTCATTAAGTAAGGAAGAGGTTATAATTTCCTGTGACTCATATCCACAAGAAATATTTAATTCATTGACATAATGTGCAATTAATGAACGTAAGAATTCGTAAGAACTATTTTTTCATAACGTAGATTTCGTGACAATTGAGTAGATATAATTTGATGAGATTTGCGCTTTTGATTTAAATTAGCAACAAAAAAAACAATGGTTTCAAATTTATTCCACACTCTTTGGAACGATTTTTATGTAATCAACTGATCTCTGCATGATGCTTCTGAGCACATTACTTTTCGCAATTCAATAAATTCAATAAATTCGCTGCCAAAATATATATATCAATAACTTTGATATACCTTACGAATTGTCCCTTGAATTCGACATATCTCTAGAAAAAAATTTATGAGAGACTTTGTATCTTTGTGAGACTAAAATACTGAGTATTTTTGCGGTACGGCGAAAAAGTTTTGAAATACGCTCTCTCGGGTCTAATTTTTCTATTTTCATTTTGCATCTGACTGAAAATCACGCAATGAACTTAATTATGCAAATAATGCAATGGAATTGGAACTTTGAAATTTCGAATTTGGTGTTGAACAAATACGATTATCGTATCGACAATATAATGTCATATTATGTGACGTTCGACTGACAGTTCGGTATTACCAATGTCAAGGAAATTAAAGTTGCTTATTGAAAATGAAGCGTTTCGCGATACACGTTTTAATGACTCGATTATAGAAGCGAAAAATAGAGAACAAAAATATTATATGTGATATGTGACCTTTTTTTCTGTATGTAGTGGTCTTCCCATATCATTTGCGGTCGATACTTCGCATATTAATGGAAATTGTTGATGTACTGAACGATTGCGCATCTACATTTTCACGTTTTTCGAACGTTTTCCTCCTCCTATTCCACCTCCCATTCAACGGGTTTTCGCCAATCTTGGCAAAGCACCGTTATACATGCGCAGCTATGAACCACTATTGTCCCAATTGATGGAAAGTGAAATAATGATGACGATTCTACTGCGACCAAATGAATAAAATATAAGGAAATGTTGACCACTGTAGGATAGAACGCGGTTTTAAGATTTTAGATCAAAGATAAGGCTAGAAACGTACTGAAACAATTTATAGGTACCAACCTATGTTTAGGACATTTATAAAATGATATGAATCTGCGAATGAAATGTGAATAAACATTATACTCCAGACACTAGAAAACAATGAACCAATATAAATAAATCAATATTCTAGGACCTTTTACAGGAAATTGGAGATTTTGGAGAGAGTTTGAAGAGATTTAGTATATTTATATTTTCCTTCGATTTCGTTGAATATACCTATTCATTTACAAATGTTATTCTTCGAGAAATCTACTATGAGATAGGTGCGATGATTAGTTTGAGATATTGTTCGATATTGTAAAAATTGCACTTATATTCTTGTGTGTGTCCAGAGATATAGTAAATACTCTCAAATAGCCTGGTCTGCCTGGTCTTGCAAAACCATTCCTTTCCAAGTCTACAGATATACTTACCTTTTTTTAAATCTAAGTACCTATTGGTTCATTCTTGCACATGGCTTGAATTTTGGAGAATGATGGTGAAGAGGATATTTATTAGTTTTTAATTTATTCGACATTCATTCTGAGCTATCCATGCCTATTGTGTTTCAATTTTTTATCTTATACTTGCAAATTGTCTACATTTCCGAAACCGTCTCAAAAGACGTTATTTTGCAATTTTACTAATAATATAAGATTCATTCTAGTATTCAGAGAAACAAAAAAAAACGTCAACTTAATCTCTACTAATGTATTGGATTCACAAGATAAAATAAAGTTTACTGTCTCTCGTTTTTTCCCTCAAATGCTAGAATGAAACTATATTATTTGCGAGTTCTTTGATGGAAACATTCTTTGCACTTGAGATTACTTCATGAGTACAGGGATGCTTAAACTTGTTATAAGTTAAAACATCCGAAAACCATCTCTAAAAGACTTGTAACACTATCTATTTCTTCAGTAGTCATATCATCTGTCAACGAGTGATTAATGTGAGATTGTGAGGTTAGATTAGACTGGCATCTTATGCCAAACTGAATATTCATCATTTATCAAAGAATTATTGAACAATTGTAATTTTACTGCGGTAGTGCATTAATCTATTTTACAGATACTTGAACTTGGATATCCATTTTTTAATGTATATTTGGCCCAATTCTGCTTCGATTGTATCGTAATCGAAGTAGCATGTGAAGATAAGTCAACAAAGCCGGATGCGCTAAGCAGTAAGCGTACCCAGTGCTAGCCTAGCTGGCGTATCTGTATCTACAATAACAACATTATTTTGCTGTAACTGTACCGCAACTCACGCACATAGCAGAAGAACGCATATAAAGCCAATTAGACACCCAAAAGTTGTCCTAGTCAAGTCTAGGATAGACAAACAGACAGAGAGAGCAGATCGGGCTAGACAGAGACCGACTTGATTTGGCCCTTCTGCTTTGTTGGCTGAGTGCGACGTTGTCGGATCAAGAGATGCGTTTCCCCAAAAATTCTAAGGAACCATGGATAGGAAATACAAAAAACTTTAATGTTTTCACATTGTTGCTCCACCATTTATTTGTTGCCAATTTCTAATCATACATTTAATTTACACGAAATATGATACCTGCAAGTGTTGTAGGTGATCTTAATTTGGATAGAGGAAAAATACAACAAAGTTTTTCATAATGAATAGCAAATGAGTCCAAAGATGATTTAAACAATTCAAATCACAAATACTTAAGTAAGATTTTGGAATTCCCATTGGACGCGGTTACAAGCAATTTATACTAAATGGAATGAAAATAAATTATGTATCGTGTGTTATGTGATATTATGTAGTTTATTGCTGGTGTGAATAGGGTTGGGATTAATTATCTTTTTGTATCATCATATCTGATTTGTATGAAAAAAAATATAAACATGTATATTCAAATTGGTAGCTCAAAAATAACAAAAATTGCCAGGAAATGAAAAGTGTGGTCTGACGAGAGAGTAGATACATTTTGAGAAAAATAATAATATAGTAGGAACGCGTTGGTTCACTGCATTTTTTTGAATCTTGATTGGAATTGACTTCTACTTCTACTGAACTTCCAAACTACACACACCTAAAAATATATATTTTGTGGAATCTGTAAAATAATTGCGTGTAAAATAATTGCGTGTGTGTGTGTGTGTGTGTGTGTGTGTGTGTGTTCCTATACAAGCGTGCGAAAATTCAGTCTTTAGTTCAATGAAGATTGAAATACCACTCTCTGATTTGGAGTGAACAAAATTCACATACTTTTCATCGCACTATGAAATCTGGTTTGTTTTTTGAAATTTTATGAAAAGTTCCATTTGTACACACCATTAATTTTTGGAACTCTCAAACATGTATTTTCATCATTAGGGAAACATCTCTTTACTATTGTTTCCGTAAATATACACGGTCTAGTGGGACTACTTTTATTGAAATTCGTGCACAAAGGGTTTCCGAAGAGCTAGTTTCAGCTAAAATATTTTCAGTTGTCTGTCATTTCCAGATTATACCGGAAGTGAACCTCAACTTCGTTATTTTGAATGAAACACTATATTATTGCATTTTTGGAATCGACCATGAAATTAATTTTAACTTCATCCAAAACATTTCATATCTGAAGGGCTTTATTTTTGAGTTATTTCAGTTTTTTCGGAATTTTTGACAGATGCAGCCCTCCACAACAAAAAAATTCGAGATTCAAAAGAGTTAAATCAATTTGTTTAGGAAAATACCTAAGTAAGAGTGAGTAAGTATACGTAAGTCAGTGAAATCTACGCGGAGAAATAGTAGGACTTTCTGTTCCAAACGAAGGCTTTTCGAATAATTATGAATAATTCGAAATTTTTGTGTTTATTGAGGAAACCTGTTTATAATTAAAAAAAATGATTACTATACCTCCCACACTTGGTGGGAATATAACTACCTATTTCATGATTATTTGGCAATAAATGATCCCATTAAAGAACGATTAGTAAACGAAGATTATTCCAAAGTAATTATTCCAAAAGTTCATCTTTTCTTTTGTGTTTCCAAAATTTGTATATTTGTGCTTGCAAACCTTGTGATTCATTATTAGTATTATTAAACCAGTACATTTGGTGTACTGGTTGAATGTCTGGAGTGTCAGGACTACAGGACTAAATACTGGAAAAACCAGTAAGAATGGTCAACTTGACGTGGTGCGAATTAATTTCCGTAGACCTCCGTGAAGTGGGGAGATATGGCATCAGCGTGCCAGACACCTTACCGCTCGCCCTCCCCCCCTTTCGCGCCCCCGCTCTCCCCCCTGCGCGTTCGCGTCTCGATCATCCCCCTACACACCGAAATAGTCGGTGTGTCCCGAATAAAATTTTTCGGAAATCGGCCCAGCGCGCGTTTCGACGCGAACTCTTCTGGGTGCGTGAAAAAAGTGCGCAACAGTGCGTAAGTGCAATCGCATTTTCGGCGGCCAGGCCCAGTTAGATTGTTTTCGGCCCGCTCTGCAACGTCATCGGTGTTGTCACTGGTGTTGGTGCAACAGTTTGTTTTTTTTTCGGCTTATTCGCCTTCACTGGCTCGTTTCGTATTTTCAGTGTTTTTTCGATTTCGAATTGACGTTGCGAACATATGTCATTTTTCGAAATTTTTCTGTGAGTTTTCTGGTGCACCCTTTTCGATTTCACGTAAGTTTTGATCTCAATTAGTTTTTCAGTTTTTTTAAATAGTATAAGATAATTTTCAAAAAATTCTCATTTTTATATTTCATATTTTTATTATTTTTTTATCAAGTTTTTCGCCTATGAGTTTTTCGGTGCCCCTATTTGTTTTAACGATTTTTTTCTATAATTCTTGAAGTCTTCAAGAAATACTCGTCGTGTTTTAATTTCATTATAAATATCAGAATATTGAATAAAAAATAACCATGATGTTATGAAAATTCTAGTTTTTATATTTCTTCATCTCATTTTTACTTACACGGATGGACATTCCAAAATAAATGCGGATATATGTAATAATTCATGTTTGATTGCTCACATAGGCATGACATTTATGTGTATATATATGCCTAATAGTATTTTTCTTTATCATGTTTCATCTCATATTCCACATAAATGAATATTACTTCCAATCTATGGAAGCCCATCATTTATTTATTTATATTTTTCCTCGAAAATTCCCAGTTACACTTCGGAGTTTCATTGATTTCCGAGTTATAACTCGTAATATTACTAAATTCAGAGTTTTAACTCAGAATTATCTGAAGTTCTTTGTCACTCACAATTTTACTAACTACCGAGATTCTACTCGGAATATTTGCGAGTCGGAATCAACTAAATTCGAAATTTCAAATATAATTTCCCACAAGTTGCAACTCAGACTTTTAGAACTCGGAATTTCAAATGATACCTTTTGTAACTGGGAATTATAGAGAGAAATGAAAATGAATAAATTATGGCCATTCTACGTTCAAATAGAAATCGCGTATCTTATTCATTATTCTATGAATTGTAAAAAAAGGTCTCTATATAGAACAAATTCATTATTTTCGTCCTAGGTATATGTCCCAAAAATTTTTCATTTTCTCCAATACTCATATCCCAGTATTTTCTAGAGGTATGATCTAGAGGAACATTCAATTGATAATATAAAAATTGACCCTGGCTTCCCTGCATTTCTGAAATATCACATGAAAATCTGTTTATTATGGACTATGATATTGAAAGGAACATAAACAAACAACACGAGAACTGACTCTTGCATGGATATCTGAAAGTATTCTTGACATGACTCCTTTATAAAAACACATTACAGATATTGATATATATTGGTCTAGGAAAATGAATATACCACCTCCTCGATCAACTTTGAAAACCTGATGCATGTTTTAAAAAAGTATTGCTGAAATTTCACTTATGAAAATTACAGTTCCATCGATTGATAATATATGAAAACCAAAGGAAAACTTCAAAATTACCATTCGAACTCACTGACTCTTCCATGAATATGGAATAGGGAACCATGGAAAAATAATATTTGCACTATTTGCAGAAGAAAATCATGGAATAATCACTAAGATTCTGATTACAATTAGGTATCAGAAATAACTGTGTGATACGACTGACCACCACTGAACCTTAGTAAATTATACAACGACCCTTTAATCATGGTCATTATGATACGAGCTTGAGAATTAGGGTATAAAATATTAAATTCTACGTTTCATTTTTGAAACCAGGTACTGAAAAGAGCCAGGTAAATCAGTATGAGTTGTCAAAATTAATACATTTCAGGTCTGTCTGAAGACAATATAAAAAGACAATAGTTCATATTGACAGAATATTGCGGTGTGTCACTTTTCTTTTTTGTTGTAAACAAATTTGTACCTCAATGAATTTCATCAAAGTACCTATAGATGGGAAATGTAACAAACTAATAAAAATATGGTAGTAGAAGAAACTGTCTATTCCATGAAGAAGAAAAAATCCTGATATATTCCCTGAAAACCTAAATTCCTGTACTGAAAAACAACCCTATGCCCGCTGGACGATATTGACAAAGATATTGACCACCTGAAGGAATCCACCAACCAAGGAATAACAACCCTTCCACCACCACCGATAATCGAGTGTATCAGAGAAATTCGCCTCGCAACCCCCGATTAGGGCCAACAATAGCCCCAGGCGCTGACGGGAGGGGTAAGGGGCGAACCTTCGACCAATCGCAGCCCTGTCCGCAAACGGGCCGCATGAGGGTGAATTCCGTGCCAAAGCCATAGCGAACTTGATTCTCGGTGTGTGTGGTGGTAAGGGGTAGTGCGTATTTCGAAACGTCTTTTTTTTTTTCGTGTTGTCAGTTTGAATCTATAGTGCGAAGTAGGAAGTGGCTAAAAATAGATTTTCAATCCTGATGAATTGTTTTCCCCAGATAACAAAATATCACCTAGTAAGTGTATTCATTTTACATTTTTCCCTCCGAATCTCAGCTCCGAAGTGAACATGAGATCTCTATTAAGAAAAAAAAGAATTTTTCATCATTTATTTGAATTTATTTGTCTATTACTATCATACTTGAATAAAATTCAAAATGTGCCACCTCACAGAAAAATAAACAAAACTATATTCCAATAATAAAGGAATTGGTTAGAACATTCGAATTGAATTTTACTTTATTCATTTCAAATTTAAATGCTATCCCCGAATTTGAATAATCCTCACTATATATTAACATAAAGGTTGAGTATATTTAATACAAATTTAAATTATCCCTCCCAATCAAAGTCAACCAAAATATATTAAAAAAAGATTTGGCTAATAAATTGTTTGAGTGTACTTAATTCGAATTTAAATTGTTTATCCGAATAGAAAAATAATTCATACTATATCACAACAAAAAAAGGATATGGTTTAGAAATTGCTTCAGTATACTAAATTCAATTCATGTCTCCGAATCAAAATAAACCGAACTATACATTAAGTAAAAGAAATCGGAGAATATGATTCAAACTTGAATTGTTCTTCCGAAATACCTCAATATATTAATAAAAGAATTCACTCGGAAACGAAATAGATGAAGTTGTTGACAGAACTATTGCAATTCCTGGATATAACGTTTCTCCTCTTTTTTTGTCGTGAGATACCCATCTTCTTGATGAATTGGAATTCTCTGAATAACAAGTTGTAGAAAAATACGTTCATTCATTCTTTCGCGCCATTCCAATGTGAAAGTTCTCATTCGAAAGTATATTCTGATAAATTGATATTGCAAAGCGAGCAATTTTTTTTTTAAATTTTCGATCACTACATATTCCTCGTTATTATCAGATTCTGCGATTGATAGATTATTACATACATGCAACTTTCAAAACTTTTCATCTTCTTGTGTAAAACTTGTGTCGTTTCAGAAATTATAGTAATCATTGGCCAACATTTCTCCAAATTTCCGTTATGATTCCTTTCAATTTTGTACCAATTAATTCAATGGATATCTTACAATCTGAACTTCAAAACTGTCTGAAAATATTAATGCTGTGAATTTATCATACAGGGTATAAAACTAGCAGTATCGTGCTGAAGATAGACCTTGTATGTCTGACTAAAACATTATTGAATTATATCAAATATTTCATTTATTCATATATTTTTAGACACTCTATATAATCTTCGAAGGAAGATGATTTCCAAATACTTTTTCACAGATACATCGTTTGTTTTCTTGAGTTTTTCAAAGTCATAAGAAAGTTATGAGACTGAACAATATTGTACAAAATTAGGTCAAATCCTACCTACCCTATCTCTGAACATTCACTTTCAAGGGAAAAATTATCAGTTTAATCTATTCGAATGCTTTCAAAATAAAGCTACATTGAATGTTTATTCTAATGTATTTACCTTTTACACTATCAGTTCAGACCAGAAATTTCCTGTTAGCTAATTCAGCATTCCATTTCTAGTGTCATTATTGTCGGTTAGTTCAGGAGTTCTGAAATTTGGCCAAATGTTAAGACTATACGATATTAGACTTGCTATAAATTGACATATGTTTGAGGCAATATGTGGTTTGTATTTCTCTGGTCCCATTAGATCCGTCAATGAGAAATTTCCTGCAGAATTCTCATGAAATTCATTGTGGAATAACTTTTATCTCCTTCTAGTGGTCTCAAGTGATCGAAGTATTTCTAGTTATACTCGTCCAATTATTTTTCATCGGTTCCAACTTTCGAGCAACTTCATAATATCAAGTATATACTGTCAGTGCGTTTATTATGAACAACGATTTTTTCTTTCAGTATTCTGAGGCGAATTTAAAATGGCGACAGCACAACAGTACTGCCTTCGCTGGAACAACCACCGCTCCAATCTACTCACGGTATTCGATGAGCTCCTCCAAAGCGAGTCATTCACTGACGTCACCATCGCCTGCGAACGCGGCAGCCCCATCAAATGCCACAGGATGGTGCTAGCAGCGTGCTCCCCATATTTCCAGAACCTCTTCATCGACCTCCCCTGCAAACACCCCGTGGTCGTCCTCAAAGACGTCAAACATAGCGAAATCAAAGCCATCTTGGAGTACATGTACCGCGGAGAAGTTAACGTGGCTCAAGACCAGTTAGCTGCCCTCCTCAAAGTAGCAGAAGCCTTGAAGGTTAAAGGTCTGGTAGAGGAAAACCGCTCCAGACCCATAAAAGAGGAAGAAGAACAGCCTCACGTTATGGAACACGCCTCCCCAATATCCACATCAAATTCTGTTATGCAAGGCATAGTACACAGCAGCAGCAGTAACAATTCTCCACCCCATTCGACCAACGCCATGTATAAGAACCCCTACAACCCTTACGCCAACAGCAAACCGCAGGATGCCAGGATGGATTCCAGGATGGACTCCAGGCTAGACTCCAGACTCGACTCCAGGATGAACCTGCCCATGTGGGCGGTACCAGGTTTGCCTCTGCCCCCTCATTCCGCCCCTGTACCGACCACCAGCCACCCTTCTACTGCCACTATGCTCAGTGGTTGTTACGACGTAGTCAGCTCTGACATGTCACCATTGAAGAGGAAGAAGTTCTCCAGCCTGTTGATGAACAGGGACACCCCAATCTTGAGGACTGTTCTCGGCCAAAGCCAAGCCGATTCCTCCCAACCTGTCAGCCTGGTTTGTCATCCAGACAGTGCTGAACATTCCAACGGAGCTGAAGAAAGGATGAAGGTGAGCCTATGAACCTACATTGCTGGAGGCCACTGGTAGATCCTTCAGATCTACTAATTCTCAGCCTTGGTTCGGAAACAAACATCTCACACCGTAATCTGTGGTTCACATGTTATTTGTTGACAGCAAAGCCAATACTTTTGTTGCCTGAGAGTTGCTGGATTTGGTTGAGAACTGAGCTGAAGTCAGCAAGAGATTTAGAATCACTACATTAATATCAATTCATCTTTGATTACAGCTCATGAAAAACGAACCTTCGGAAGACGCTCAATCGCCCTACACGGACTACAGCCCAACGAATGACGAAGAGGATAAATCGAAGCTAGCTATTCCCTCCTCTCTGCCGCAATCCTTTAACCACGATAAACGCAGCGTTGCTTCTGGTATAGCAGCCTACGTGGACCCTCACAAGCCCGAATGGAGGCGCTACAAGCAGTACTCCAGGGACGAAATCATGTCAGCGATAGACGCAGTGAGGAACGGAATGTCAGCTTTGCAAGCTGCCAGGAAATACGGAGTACCTTCGAGAACGCTTTACGATAAGGTTAAAAAGCTTGGGATAACCACAAGCAGGCCGTTCAAGAGGGGTAGCAACGGAAGCTCCAACTGCTTTCCCTACGGCACAGGCTCACCCTACGGAGGTCACTTGTCAGAATCCGACGATGGAATGATGAGTAATAACTCCGCTTTGCTGGAAGCTAGCAGTTTCCTGCAGCACGCTTTAGATAGCAGAGGGGGTGATGAACGTGAAGCTTTGGCAGCTATGGCAGCTGCAGCAGCTGCCCATGCAGTAGCCTCCGGTCATTCCACTAGCCCCAATAACCACGGGAGAGCAAGGAGCCCCAGCCCAAGCCCCACGATGCTCAAGTACATGAGGCACGCTAGTATGACGCCTTCACCTGCAGGTGGTAGCGACCACCATAACTCCCTAGGGAGTTCGGAGAGGGACCACGACGATGAAGAGGACCAAGTCGAAGACCTCTCCATCGGCAGGAAGGAGCCCAGAGAGCCCACCAGGGTGATCATGCCACCCATGAACCAAATCTCGGCTATCATGAAGAAGGAAGAGATGTTGATAGATAGCCTCAAGGAGGAGGCTAGGAGGGAGGTAAGCATGGAGTGCGAGGCAGAGTAAAAGCTCGCAAGGACTAATAAAGTTTCGAACCAGTGTTAAGTTTTATGATATATAGTTTATGTATGAACCTTGCAACTACAAATGGACTGATGTTCAGTGCAATATATCCGTAATATCTGTGGTTGTTCACCCCGTACTCACCCTTAAGTTTAGTATTTCAAATGTAGGGACAGCGAGCTATACCGGTGAATGAACGACAAGTTGGTGCAAGCTAGAAATTGCGCGAAAATCATGAAGAGTTGATAATCCATATGTTGGAAATTTAAAGAATCGAAGAAAATTCAATGCCTAAAATGTTGAATATTGAGTTAGCGTTATGTTATAAACAACAAATTATAACAATATAAGCTACCCGTTTGGATCCGCTTGGATTCGATTATTCGTTGGTGCTCACACACTATGGGTTATATAGTAATGTAGTAACCCACTGTGATTGGATATATCGCCATTCCGTTCGATATAGTTCAATGCAAAAGCATCGAATCATATCGTGAAAACACTGCTTGTGTGAATGCCGGTGCCTTAACAACTATTTCTTGTGACTCAATCTCAAAGATATGCCTGTGTCTCAAAAATGTAAAAAATGCAAAAAATCATATATTCTGGATGTGTGGCGATGTTGAGGCATGAATTCTATTGATGCACTTTACAAAGTTTTACTATTCGAAATTTTTATCGCTGGAAAAACAAAGAGATTGCCGAATGAGTCTCAAAAATTCATTCAGACAAAGCTTCGAAGCTCGAACCTTCTTGGTGTTCATTCGCCGAATCTACCAAGAAGTATTTTTCGGGAAATGTGATTCTATAGAACTCGTATTCTTGGTAGATTCGACAACTGGCTGTTCGATAGGTTTTCAGCAATGAACCGAGTGCCTAATAATGTTGCTTGCAAAGAGACCAGCTCAGATTTTGCTACAAGTTCCTGAGTAGGAGCCCTAAACTCATAAGACTGATAGATTATACTACTTCTTTATGTGAGACTGATTCAGATATAGCAAACAAGATGGTCGATTGCTCGCGTTTACTTTTATCTTGTACAGGATGTTCTCTGCACTTTCATTTTATATATTTGATAAAGATTTGAAACTCTAAGTTTTCCTGTTATATTTATATGTAGAATGCGATTTGGATCAAGGAGAACAGTCTGTATTACCGGTGATTTGTTGATCTTGAAGAAGATGTAAATAAAATTGATTTGCTGAGGGGCATTAAACCTGATTTCAGAGGGACATTTTGTCTCAAGTAAAATTTTTCATCAAGAATCAATGATATTATTAATATACTCTCATCGATTCACCATGAATATTTTACTTTTGTGCATGACAGGCTTCAGAAACTAAAAAATCAAATGTGCCTTTTTTCCCTCTTTAAATCGAGAATTTTTTTAAAAATAGTTTCAATGTGATTTTGTTAAAATTAATGTGGTTTGGGGATATTTAGGATTGTATCTTATTGAACATGATAGGTTTAAGTAAACTGTAAGATATTCGAATGAAATTTGGCTAAGATCGTGAGCCACAAACGTATTTTTTGTCAAGAGTGTTTTTGTCGCACTATTCAAATCTGAAACTATTTCGCAGTATACAGAGTGTTTGATTGAACCAACTGCCACCGTCACAGTTTTCTGTTTTTGCACGTTGCCATATAAGTCTTATAAAAGGGGCCATGTTTAGCCATAGCTGTGATTTTTTAGACTGAAATACACAATCACTGACCAATATTTCTTCACTGCACAATACCTTTACTTTCATTGACTGACTGAATAGTCCAGTCGTTCAGATTCAACGCAGCTCATTCACTATGTGCAATTTTTTGAAGTTGACACCACTATTGAAATGTTATGTACTGAAGTTTTTTTTTACAAGACTGATAATTTTCAATTTTGATTTTTTCTTGGCGAGAAAATGATTGAGTTTACATGAAAAGCTGATAAGAAGGAGGAATTAATATTTTATTCATCTGCATTTATGTAGCTTTTTTTCGATTCTACTGAATCATTTTTTCGCAAAAGTATAACACAACTACAAGGACCAATGTGGACAAGAAATGTGCCTTTTTAGCGGAACAAAAATGATCTCGACATTCCATTAACTTCTGTTTCACTGAACTATTCTGCAAAATTTTCAGTTACTATTTCGATATTGTACATTAGACTTTTGTATCAGTTGTGTTAAAAATCTATGCCATTTAATTTAAGACTGATTATTTGTTTGTTTATTGTTATGCAACTATTTTAATATTTTTGTTATACAGGGTGGTACAAAAAGAATTTCATCTTCAACGCCTATAGAGGTTGAATATTTTTACTGAAGATAGTTTTTTTTGCCACATAGTACCTCCTAATTTAAGATCTTCTATGCTTATCTTCAGAATAGCCCAAAGTGCTGATAAACTACCTCAAAATCCATTTTCTTTCTCAACAAATGTATATAATATATGCCACAGAGAATATATGTATCTATAATGTTATTTCCCTCAAATTACCTACATCCCATAGCATAACTCTATGAGTATCTTTTATTTTTCTCTATACACATGATCTTACTGTTAAAATAGTGTTTCTATTATTCATTTTACATTTTTTTATGTATATGTTAATTGTTAGACATAGTTTTTATTTACCGATCTGCACGGCACGTATGTAATGCATTTTATCTTAAGTGAAATAAAAATCTATATTCCAAAAGATTTTTCACTTTTATTCTGTTTATTAATTATAATTTGTTTTTCTATTCTACCATATCTGAACAATACTGGATTGTCTGACCACAGATAATATCAGTTTGCTTAAAACATTGAAGTGATTTGAAGAACAATATTGCAAAAAAGTGATGATTTTTCATAATGCATATGCTATTAAATTCATGATAATACGCTGAATGATCTTGAGGACATTAATAGAACGGTTTCAAGAAAACATGAATGAATTGACTCCAAGGATGTGGTTTAATTGATGATTTCATCAATGCTCACATCTACCAACATCGTTGGTCGCAAAATGAAGCGTCCTCTAGCGGCCAGATGCCAAAGCTTCATGAAAAAGTATTTGTTGGGTAATGATAAAGTGTGGTAATAAAAAGAAGTACTACTGTCAATCTACGGGAAAGTCATATGTTTCTCATAATAAAATACTTGAATTTTGTCGAAATATCAGAGTTGATGTATATTGTATATAGTGTATATTGTAGTATATTGTAGTATATCGTAGTATATTGATTCATAATTAATCCCTTCAACGATTCATCATTCGCAATAATCTCAATGATGTGATAACAAATAACGGTAATAAACGGTTTGAAAGACAGTTGCCTCATAGGTGACTTCAAACAAGACTTGTATAAAGCCACTGTAAAATATTGTATTGGTTGACTGCCATCTATTGAAGTATAGTATAAACGTTACCTTCAGTGCTTCATCCGTCGCTTGCCAGCGAGTCATGTCGAACTTCCGAATCTTCCGAATCATAATGCTAATAACGAATACTGTTGATGATCGAAGGTTCGAAGAAAATCCGTACCTATTTTTCAGTCACGACAGGCAGATGGCAGGACTTGTTGGTCATCTGTCAAAATTGTCAAAGCCAATAAGTTTTTTCTTTCTAATAGTCTTTGATTCGGAAGACGGTATGTTAGAATTTGTTTTTTATAATTTCTTGATGATCCTAATAATTAATGGCTTGAATAATGCTTATTTAGCAAAAGTGACTCCTGCTCATCAATCTGATACCAATATTTTTTAATAATTATCATTTTCACATTGAGATAAACAGCAACATGTAGGTTAGAATCCAGAAGTTTGCACTCGAGTCAGCCAACGTCAATATTTATTCTCTCGTAGATTCGAATACAATGACTAACATTTTGATATAATTTCAGGTCACGATGGCGAAACAAAAGGGCGAGAAGAAAGGCAAATCTGCCATTAATGAAGTAGTAACTCGTGAGTACACAGTAAACCTTCACAAAAGGTTGCATGGCATTGGTTTCAAGAAACGTGCCCCCAGGGCCATCAAAGCCATTCGTCAATTCGCTGAAAAACAGATGGGTACACCTGATGTTAGAATCGATACCAGACTGAACAAGCAGTTATGGTCCAAAGGTATCAGGTCAGTAGAAAATGAATAGTGTCAACTCCATAAGTTTCTCAGCTGAAGCAGTCCTACTAGCAAAGTCAAATCATTCATTACGAGTTTACATTGCTATTTCTAACATTACAGAATTTTCGGTAATTTTGCACTTATCATGCGATGGGTTTTTTTCGATTTTTTTTTCTTGGTACTTACGTATTTCGACCTCAGGAACCCGAATTTCACAATGAAAACGTGCGCAAACTTATATTTTTCGAGATATTCCAGGAAAAAGTATGAAAATTACCCTTCTCTTTTCGGCATGTTTTGAGTAGGCACCATAGCCATTCAAAGTTTCATTTCTCACATAAGATACTCTGTATATCTTCCTCATACATTCTAGGAGCTAAAAAGGAGGAGAAACATTCTCTAAGAAGTTTAATTCATTGTCTTTTAGCATCTTTGATGAATCCTTCTGTCATATAGACGGCGATGTCAAATATGCATCTGTGATATTTTGACTCACAGAACTAGTGATTCTGACGTTGATTCAACAAATTCGAGGATGTTCTCCCTTCTTTTTGACTTCTTGAATGTTCAATGAAGTTAAAAAGTATCTTATGTGAGAAAATGAACTCCATGCCTGCCCAAAACAAGCCGAAGAAAGAAGGTTAATTTTCATACTTTTTCCTGGAATATCTTGAAAAATATAAGTTTGTGCACCCATCACATGATGAGTGCAAAATTACCGAATTTTCCAGCAATTCAATTGCAAGCAGTATAATTTGAATTTCATATACTCCGAGTTTAGGACAGATTAGGTGGTAAGAAAATCATGAAGAATACCTAGTGTGTTTTTTGCTAATATTTCTTGTTTTCAATAGTTTGATAAACAAAAAGCTGTTTCAATCACTACAGTTAATGCTCTTATGACCACATATTTTGATAATCATACTGGAAACCTAAGAAATACCTGGGAGAATCCATCGTTCAATATGAAAATGAAAACTCAAGAATATTGGATGAGCTCAGACAACTTAGCCTTTTATGTTATGTTGGTACTGCAAAAAAATTTGCAATGTTGATTATGAATGTCCCCAAAAATAACTCATTCAATCTTTAAGTCTGTAAGTTGCATCAAAAGTCCAATATGAAGTACAAGCAATTTCCATAAAACAAAATGTAAAATGATAATGTAAAAGGAGTACCTACCATTCACTTCATTACATAAACTAATGGAAGTTGACAATAAAATAATTTCAAATTCTAATCATTTTTTTTTTTTTTTCAGGAATGTCCCTTTCCGTATTCGAGTAAGACTCTCCAGGAGAAGGAATGATGATGAAGACTCTGTAAACAAACTTTACACTCTTATTACTTATATTCCAGTAGCAACTTTCAAAGGTCTTCAGACTGAGAATGTTGACGCAAGTCAGGAATGAATATAATAAAAGTTAATTTTAAGTTGAATGTTTTTTATTCAAATGAATTGAAATTCATCAAAATTACAAAAGTGGAACATATAGCAATCAAATACCATTATTCAAATTCATTCCAATATATATGGAAAGTTTATGCTCCCATCAAAACAATAATTATTGGGTGAATTGGAAAATGCATCGAAAAGAAGTGCATATTTTATCAAAATAAATATAAAAGCATTTTCAGTTGTAAAGAATACTTGGATCCTCCAAAATGAAATTATCATCAAATCAACTTTGTTGGTTGAAAGTGCTGATAATAACTTCTAGTGAAATCTACCATCAAATCTGCTTGGCATTCAGGCAAGTCGCCAATACAACTACCAGGTGAGCCACTATATCTGGTGAAGGGTGGTACAACAGTTTCTGGAGCTAATATTGTGTTGTCTTCAATGACACAGCAATCTTTCAAAGTACATCGACGGCCCTAAAAAAACCTGTCAGAATTATGTTACATGTTGGATTATATTTACTGACAATAACACAATTTTTTCCAATGTAAACGTAGTTCCCTACAATAGCTGCATTCACTAGAGATTTTTCTCCAACATATACATGATCTCCCATGGTGAGAGGAAAGAAGGCCACACTGTGAATAAAATTGATTGTAGATGAATGGTTACTTATAATAAACTTTCGAATACCCTTTGCTGAATTTTTTGTATGGTGGTCTCAAAACTGCTTCTTTGCTGATGATGCAATATCTACCTGTTTTCACATTGGCTAAATCACCTCTTATAATCGCTTCTGATTGTACAATTACCTTTCCTTGTAAAATAATATTCTGAGAACCACATAATACTGTCTGTCTACAAACTTTATTTCCAGAAGCCTGGAAAGGTCGATGATATGAATTTGGTAAATCCCTCATGGTATTTCAAATCTCACTGTTTCAACATAATCGCTTTTGTTGTAATTTACATCTCTCAACTCCATTTTACCCGCTTTCCTTCGAAAGAAGACACAAGTTTGATACTAACACAGTGAAAACCAATCTCTTCACAAGCTCTGTGTGCCTTCCTGTCTGCTAGTTGTTTATGCTTTTTTGTAGTCTTCAGTCTTCACAGTTCACATTAGCGAAAATGAAAAAAATGAATAAAAATGTTGACATGTCAGCTCTACTCTTCTCTTTTTTTCTGGTTTTACCTTCAGTAACAACGAATTCTGCTAGTTAAGGCTTGAGATTGGGCCAGTAAAATCTAATAAGCCTAAAAAATGAAGAAGCTGAAGATTGACGAGAGACAGCTGATCAGTTGTCAATCCATTGTTTATTATTTTCTTTGTCATATTTAGTGCGTTATCAAAATTTTCAAGTTGTGAAAATACTCATTTTTGTTCAAATATCATATGACAGTTCAACATGGGCGGGAATCTGAAAAGCCCCAGTAGTAATTTTATAAATCTTCTGAGGAATTACATTGAAAAATTAGAGCAAATAGTAGATAAGCTTCAAGATCTCCGACAAACCATCAACAGTCACCACAAATCATGCAACATAGCAAAAACTGCGGGTACGGTGATCAGTGGTACTGGGGTTGCTATAGTTGTGGGATCTGTGCTCTCAGCCCCCTTTACTGGAGGCAGTACGCTTGCTGTTGGAGCTGGTGGTGCAGTCATGTCTGTAACGGGGGGTATATCCAACATTATAACTGATTATGTTGACTACCGAACCACTACTATGATTATGGCTGATATTCAGAATATTGTCAAGGGTAAAGAAACTTTTGATGAGAATCTCAACAGACAACTCAAGCATTTTGGAATGGTTATTGATAAACTGATTTTGAGTGGAGTTGACAAAAACAATGCAATTGTGATTGCTGTAAAAGGTAACATTCAATAAATAGTACATCTCTGAGATGGTTATTGATGTTTTGTCTTTAAGGTATTGCAAATGGCTGCATAGATCTAACAGAGGAACCAAATATGAAACTCATGCATACATTAAGCACAATAATCAAGCTACATCACATTGAAAGTGCTGCTTTAGAAACCTTGCCGATCATAGGCAAAACTATGCATTTGTCTGAGAAATCTTTTCAGTTCATTTATGTCTTTTTTGGCTTAACAGGACAAACTGGTGCTGCTGTTTTCAAAACTATTGGGAGAATCTCAAGTGTCATTTCTATTGCTTTCACAATAGTAGATATTGCTATTCTGGTAAAAGATTGGACTACAGAGCATCCAACGGTAGAAGTTGTTTTGGAAACAGAAAGGAAAATAGATGAAGAGAAGAAAATCCTAGTTGAATTGTTAGAGGTTTTAGAAACTTCCAGAGATGAAGTGGAGGATGTTTGGGTGAGAATTTTAAAAGAAATAGAGGATATTGAAGAAGAAGAACTTGCCTTTGAGCATGACTTTGTGATTGTGAATAATGATATAGAAGTGGAAAGTTGAAAATTTCTGTGCGAGACTGGGTAATCAGTTCATGTGATTTCTGTCATTACAGAAATTGATTTTTTTTTATACATCATTGACAGCAGGTATATAGGTGTTTGATTACATATCAAGAAAATTTGGTCTTATGAACATGAGCAGTGTTTTATCCAGGAGAATATCAAAAAACTATACATAGGTAGGTACATATATTCATAATGAATTAATAATTAAGAAAAAGGGGATAAAACTGATGAAGTAATCAGAATACCACATATTACAGCATTTTGAAGAATAAAATGTGCAATATTTTTTTTCTTGAGATATCAAAGGAAACAAATTGCAGGCTAGTTAGTAGTTTACAAATATTAATAATATTCATATGTGGGTGGTATAATTTGGTGCAATAAAAGCAAAAAATACTTAGCATCAATGCTGAATAAATATTCTGGATTTCAATCAAAAATTCAATTCATAATGATTATTGTCCCAAAGTTTAGAACAAAAGAATTTCACATCGGATCTTGGGGTTCTCACGATCAACAATAAATGTCAAAAAATTTCATCATGCTAAAATGGTGAATCATCCAGTTCAGCGACAAAATTCCTCTCTGAATCATTAATTCCATGGACGTATAAACACGTTTATACGTGATTGATAATTTAAATTGATCACATTTTCACCATGAACATGAAGTGGAACTGTATATTCACTCTGGAAATTTCTCATTTGAATTTAAATTTTTCCAGTCCCTACACCTTTAAAGCACTCTTTCCCACTTGAGGATGTGTAACTCCCGTAATTCTCACAATTTTCCCATAATTTTATGGACCTTTCTAAACTGAGCTCATTGAGAATGTAGTTTCAAGAAAATTGTTTGGTTTTAACCTGGAATGCTCTACAGCTGGGGATATTCTTGGTCTGAATACTGCAAGGGAATATGGTTTGGGGAACAGGGTGGCCATTCCAGAGATGATGTATTTAGATTGATTTCACATCCAAATGTTTCAAAATACGGAAACGCTTCAATACTCTGGAATGGAAAAAAGCTTGTTTGTTTAGGTCGTGCATTTAGTATCTAGTCTGTAGAAATATGGTTAAGACGGGCGTTT
Source organism: Gastrophysa polygoni (assembly GCA_963576655.1). NCBI lineage: Eukaryota > Metazoa > Arthropoda > Insecta > Coleoptera > Chrysomelidae > Gastrophysa > Gastrophysa polygoni. Next base: position 14,368,747 of record OY755084.1, read on the forward strand.
CACCAAAATGGTTTGGCAGACCCTTTTTTCAGCATGCTTTCCGGCCTTGTCATGGATTCAAACCCAAAAGTAATTGAATTAGTGTAAAGAGGAAGGTTCAAATTAGGGAATGAGTATTTTTTGGAGTCAAAACTCTTCCATTTAAAAAAGTTATGGGTCATTGAAAAATGTAAACATTGTAAAATTTGTGTCTCAGAATCAAATGAAATTACCTCATTCTATGGAACCAAAATTGAGGAATGCTTCACCAAAATATCAGCATCTGAAATGGCTTCCTTCGAACTAAAAGCATGTTTGAATCTGAAATTTGACACAAGGACGCTATTTATGGTTTATTATGTTAGATTCTGAAGGAATTTCGTTCAAAGATGAAGTAGAAAACATTAATTTGCGAGTTCGGACCGGTTCGTACTGGTTCGTGCCCTACCTAATAGACGGCGGTACACACGTACACACGTAAACAACCAGCAGATGGCATTCACGTCGACCCGCGTTTTCAATGATACGAAAGGATACAAGTTACACGAATGTGTTCTATTCTTGAATCATATTTATATATTACTCATTATGTATAATTATTTTCTAATTTGTTATGGAGCAAGAATTGGTATAAAATATCGTAAGTTTCATCACCTCTATGAAACTCCTCGTGGAAGTAGAAATGTTGATGCCGTGTTGCCAAATACTCGGAATTTTCGCAAGTTCGAGGATATCCGATGAAAATTAAATAATATTTGCGTCAAAAAAAATTGCTATATCAATTTTTTCACTTCTACTGGACTTCGACAATGTCTGTCTGTCCTGTCGTCCACACAGTTCTTTCCTATCACTTTGCATTTCCTTGTCTTTAGGAAAGCTATAAAACTTTGTACCAGACACAAAGCCCTTGCACTTATTGTCAACATTACAACCAAACACTGGGCAGCTCATCTTCAATCAAATTTAAACTTCAAAATTTATTATTTCGAATAGATATTTTCTTGATTTGCAACAGTAAACACACGCAAAATATAGCCCAATAACACCAATATGGTGAAATTTCTCACAAGCTGACGTCACACTAGCCACGCCCACGTGCGTGGTAACTATGAGTCAGAATATAGTGATGATCCTTGAACAAACTATCGTGGTGAAATATTTGATGCTGGGGTTCAGCAATAGAGCAACAATTGTCAATAAGATGGAAGTCAATAATTATTTACAACTACTGTTTTGCTGTGAAATATTTTATAACCTTGGCAACACTGGTTGGTACAGAGTTTGCAGATCGTTTTTGCTGGTCTCTGGCTCACTTGAGTCGTTACCTACCCCGCTCCTCTCATACCTCTCGGGTGAATTCGGGTACAGGTCGGTGCCCAGAGTCATGATACAATAACTGCCCAGAGTCAACGCTCAAGTGGCGTATTTTTTGCCGTAGGTAAATGACTCAGTCATCGTACGAACTGCTTTGCCTTTTGCCTTCACAATTAGCATGGTCGTAGCATAGCAGTATAAACAAGGTCTAGCATTAGCATTGGGGAAGGCGAGACTTATAATCAGATCAAAAAAATATATGAGAAATATATTTTTAAAATTTTGGCTACGCAAATGGGAGCCTTGATATTTCGAATGGAACACCCTATATATTATTAGATTTTCGGATTCTGAAGAAGATTCTGAGCATATTTACTGTAGGATGTCCTATAACTATATCTTTCACTGTTTTTGACCTAAGAATCAATACTGTCAGAATGTTGCAATTTTCACAGCTGCTTCCTCGAGTGCTTCTTGAAACATACGAATACGGAAACGCTTCAATACTCTGGAATGGAAAAAAGCTTGTTTGTTTAGGTCGTGCATTTAGTATCTAGTCTGTAGAAATATGGTTAAGACGGGCGTTTCACCAAAATGGTTTGGCAGACCCTTTTTTCAGCATGCTTTCCGGCCTTGTCATGGATTCAAACCCAAAAGTAATTGAATTAGTGTAAAGAGGAAGGTTCAAATTAGGGAATGAGTATTTTTTGGAGTCAAAACTCTTCCATTTAAAAAAGTTATGGGTCATTGAAAAATGTAAACATTGTAAAATTTGTGTCTCAGAATCAAATGAAATTACCTCATTCTATGGAACCAAAATTGAGGAATGCTTCACCAAAATATCAGCATCTGAAATGGCTTCCTTCGAACTAAAAGCATGTTTGAATCTGAAATTTGACACAAGGACGCTATTTATGGTTTATTATGTTAGATTCTGAAGGAATTTCGTTCAAAGATGAAGTAGAAAACATTAATTTGCGAGTTCGGACCGGTTCGTACTGGTTCGTGCCCTACCTAATAGACGGCGGTACACACGTACACACGTAAACAACCAGCAGATGGCATTCACGTCGACCCGCGTTTTCAATGATACGAAAGGATACAAGTTACACGAATGTGTTCTATTCTTGAATCATATTTATATATTACTCATTATGTATAATTATTTTCTAATTTGTTATGGAGCAAGAATTGGTATAAAATATCGTAAGTTTCATCACCTCTATGAAACTCCTCGTGGAAGTAGAAATGTTGATGCCGTGTTGCCAAATACTCGGAATTTTCGCAAGTTCGAGGATATCCGATGAAAATTAAATAATATTTGCGTCAAAAAAAATTGCTATATCAATTTTTTCACTTCTACTGGACTTCGACAATGTCTGTCTGTCCTGTCGTCCACACAGTTCTTTCCTATCACTTTGCATTTCCTTGTCTTTAGGAAAGCTATAAAACTTTGTACCAGACACAAAGCCCTTGCACTTATTGTCAACATTACAACCAAACACTGGGCAGCTCATCTTCAATCAAATTTAAACTTCAAAATTTATTATTTCGAATAGATATTTTCTTGATTTGCAACAGTAAACACACGCAAAATATAGCCCAATAACACCAATATGGTGAAATTTCTCACAAGCTGACGTCACACTAGCCACGCCCACGTGCGTGGTAACTATGAGTCAGAATATAGTGATGATCCTTGAACAAACTATCGTGGTGAAATATTTGATGCTGGGGTTCAGCAATAGAGCAACAATTGTCAATAAGATGGAAGTCAATAATTATTTACAACTACTGTTTTGCTGTGAAATATTTTATAACCTTGGCAACACTGGTTGGTACAGAGTTTGCAGATCGTTTTTGCTGGTCTCTGGCTCACTTGAGTCGTTACCTACCCCGCTCCTCTCATACCTCTCGGGTGAATTCGGGTACAGGTCGGTGCCCAGAGTCATGATACAATAACTGCCCAGAGTCAACGCTCAAGTGGCGTATTTTTTGCCGTAGGTAAATGACTCAGTCATCGTACGAACTGCTTTGCCTTTTGCCTTCACAATTAGCATGGTCGTAGCATAGCAGTATAAACAAGGTCTAGCATTAGCATTGGGGAAGGCGAGACTTATAATCAGATCAAAAAAATATATGAGAAATATATTTTTAAAATTTTGGCTACGCAAATGGGAGCCTTGATATTTCGAATGGAACACCCTATATATTATTAGATTTTCGGATTCTGAAGAAGATTCTGAGCATATTTACTGTAGGATGTCCTATAACTATATCTTTCACTGTTTTTGACCTAAGAATCAATACTGTCAGAATGTTGCAATTTTCACAGCTGCTTCCTCGAGTGCTTCTTGAAACATTGTCATCTTATTAGGTTTGGCGCATATTGAATTATTATAATACGGGGTATGAAAAAAGGTGCGTCAAACTCGGGCACGAATAAGATATCGAAAAAGTCGATTCTTTTCAAACGTTATATCGATATAAACCAGGATAAAATTGTCATTGTTAGGTTAATCATCATTTGTGTTTGATAAATTTGAGTCATGTGGCCCACTACAATCAAATTTGAACAAATTTTATTTTTCTTCCGAAATATCTCATAAAATATCCTCATCAATTTTCCGCATGCCCTTGGTATTATCATGTTAAACTGACCATGAATGGAGAATGGTTTCTAAATCTTTCCTCTCGTATATAAATATGCCATTCCCATTACTTGAACTTCACCATTTCAATCCTATAATTCAAAAACTGTTGAAGATAGGCGAAGGGACATATATCATTCGGAAGGTAATGGATGATAGAAATTATTGAAAAAATCGAATTTTTGGAGTTTATTTGTACCCGAGTTTGACGCACCTTTTTTCACACCCTGTACAATATTGATTCAATATGCACGAGAATTCATAAGATACCTGCTCAGATACCTGTGTGTTGGGAAGCCGCTGTGGAAATTTCAGCTTTCTGTCGTAACTGGCAAGAAATATGTCGCAGTTTTCGCCGTGGAAAATCAACAATCAATTCAAATGTCTCAGAATTCGAGAATCTAATGATATATAGGGTGTTCCATTTGAAATTCAAAAGTTGCTCTTAGTAACACTAGATCTGGCAACATTGCACATGTGAAAATATTTTCAAGAGCTAGATTTTGACATCCCATTTCCGTACCCAAAATTTCAAAAATATATTCTGCTCCGTTCTCTAGATACTTCTAATTCGCCATCGAGAAGATATTCAGTACGAGCCGTGTAGCGACAAGTGCGGAAATGTAACGAGTGCTTGAAATACACTTTCCATTGAGTTCCAACGACCAAGAATATTTCAATTATGAGTGTTTATGAGACATGTTTCTAGTCAGTTTCGCTCATTGTCGACGGCTATCCAAAATATAGCAGTCTGGAACGAGAATACCCAAGCGGTGACCCGTTAGAGTGACCGATCTGATGAAAATACCTATGTCAATTTCATGATAATAAATCTGTGCGCAGAAAAATTAATTCAAGTTCATCGTATCGAAATGACTCAACTGTGTTATGTCTAGGGATTGTCAAATTCATCGATAATTCTCGATGATGTCGTTGTTATCGATATTATTGGTATCATCGATATGAAACGATAAAGTCGATAAACTTGATCTTCTTGAATTGTAGTGGATTCATATTTTGAGAGATCGGGATGCGGAATGAACCTAGATATATGATAAGTGGGGGCATAGGCACCATTTATATGTGATCATATCATCAGTTAAATTCTCAATTGAAATATCAGTACATTCATCATCGCATCGATCATTGATGCGAATGTGCGTTTGTGAAAAATTTTCATACTAGTGCGTTTACATTTTCTTGTTGCCATAGTTCGAAATGAAATAACAAAAACATTACTTTTTTTGTTTATCGATCGAATGTTCATTTTGCTTACCGCGCATATTATTTTATATTATTTTTTATTCGCTTGTTATTTATTTGTTAGTTACATTTGTTATTTGTTACTTGTTAGTTACCCATTGTGTTTTTTCTCATATAGGTGAATAAATTATCAATAATATCATTATCATTATTATTATCACCTCCCTACCTACAGCGACTTTGTCACAAGAACACGTGTTCGAGATCAAATACCTGTTATAATATTGTACTATTCAAAAATACTATATTTCAAACTCTTCAAATGCCTGACACAAATTTGGTGTTTACTGTGGTAGGTACACAAAGGTGATCGTTGCAACCATGTTTATATACTATCATCTTGGAAGCAGATATCGATATCGATGAAGTAATTCAGAATGGGCTTAGAGCCAATACAAAATAAATATGCGAATAAAGATATTCAATTCTTTTGTTCCGTTGAATTCGATCAGAGCCGTCGCGATATATTATATACATATAGTTCGACAGGCCAGTAGAAACGATTGAAAAACATACCTACACTTCAATCTGTTCGGTTCTGCAATGCCTATACAGGGTGTGTCATCAATGCTGCACGAAAATTCAAGATCGATTCGTTTCAGAAATGTTTCAAGTGGATTTTTGTTAGGTATACCTAGTTATCCGATAAGTTATCCGATTTTTGTAAGTATACCTAGTTATCCGATTAGTTTGCTGATCGATCGGCTGTAGCTAAATAGCTTCCTCGAGTATCACAGATTTTCTTCCAACAGCTATGCATAAGTTTGGTTTTCATTCTGACTTTTCTCATATTTTGACCCAACAAATCTGACGTCGAAGTTTCGTGCAACAATAATAAAACACCATGTATAAACAGCGGCCGGTCGGGGTGCCAGTTTCCAGTTCTTCATCTTGTTACAACAAATGAAAGCTTGTTTAATTTTTGTTATTTTGTTCATTCATTCAACTTGCATGATATGATTACAGACAGACAGACACTGGGACAGGTGGAACAAAAAAAAATCTCCGGCCCCAAAAACCTCCATACTAAGCAATTTAGTTTAGAATTATACCAAAATCAAGAAAATATCTGCCATTTTGGAGCCGCCATGTTGAAGTTTTGAATTTTGACATAAAATCACAATATCCGACCTCGAAAACCCCACAACGAAAATTCCTAATCTAATCTGACCAAAATCACAAAACTGTTTCGCCCTCGGTTCCGCCATTTTGAAGTCATGTTGAATTTTGATTTTTGACAAATAATCATAATGTCCGACACTAAAAACCCCCAAATGAAAATTTCGAAAAGAATCTTACGATATAATCACAAAACTGTTCCGATATTTTGGAGCAGTCATGTTGAATTCTTAATTTTGACAAAAAATTATAATCTCCTCCGAATACCCCAGATACCGAATAGACTGGGATCATTATGAAAAAAAAAATGGTCATTTCGGGGCCGCCATGTTGAGTTTCGGGATTTTGACAAATAATCATAATATCGATATGACCCCGAAAATCTCAAAATACAAATCTTTAGTAGAATCAGACCAAAATAAGTGTTCCGCCATTTTGGAGCCGCCATGTTGAATTTTCTATTTTTGACAAAAACTTCTAATTTCCGACTCCAAAGACCACCAGACATCGGTTTTGAGTAAAATCTGACGATAACCACAAAACTCGTCCGCAATTTTTTTCATTTCATAATACCTTGTCGTCCACCTGCCAAATTCCTAATCATTTGGACGATTAGAAGTGGGTCAAATTCAACTTGCAAGATTTGATGAAACTAAATGAGAGCTTGTATTTTTATTTCGATATTAAGGATTCCTGATCTTCGTATTTTTCTTCTTATACTTACGAAATTGACGTTTCGTAAGTATGTCAACCAATCACCTGTATGGATTGTATACGAAACGTCAAATTCGTGAACATACGAGGTGGAATACGAGAGATCGGGAATACCCCTCTTATTCTTATAGATGAAAATTCAGTGCGAAATACCCGCGTTCTGCCAAAGCCATCAAGATTTATCTCTGAGAAAGATAAATATCGTCAAAGTAGTCGGCTCGTTTCTACCACGCTGCGCGACCCGCGACATAAATAAATACTCACATTGTCTGGATCGAGACTCCAGACCTATAAAAACAACATACATATAATTATCTTGCGCGGACAGTAACAGCAACCAAATGATATAAAACTTCTACTTCGATGCGACGCTAGTATACCGACACCTATTGAGAACATGCCAGAACTGACCAAAAAGGAGGAAACTACAATAAGGCACCAGCCTAAGGAAAATAATCATATTTTATTACGCTGTTAAGAGCGGGGATTCACTGCCTACTTCTGAAACTCTGTCTAGATGGCGATGCGATGCCCGATCGTAATAAAATATGATTATTTTCCTAAGGCTGGTGCCTTATTGTAGTTTCCTCCTTTTTGGTCAGTTCTGGCATGTTCTCAATAGGTGTCGGTATACTAGCGTCGCATCGAAGTAGAAGTTTTATATTATTTGGTTGCTGTTACTGTCCGCGCAAGATAATTATATGTGTGTTGTTTTTATAGGTCTGGAGTCTCGATCCAGACAATGTGAGTATCTATTTATGTCGCGGGTCGCGCAGCGTGGTATAACCGAGCCGTCTACTTTGACGATATTTATCTTTCTCAGAGATAAATCTTGATGGCTTTGGCAGAACGCGGGTATTTCGCACTGAATTTTCATCTATAAGAATATGAGGGGTATTCCCGATCTCTCGTATTCCACCTCGTATGTTTACGAATTTGACGTTTCGTATACAATCCAGACAGGTGATTGGTTGACATACTTACGAAACGTCAATTTCGTAAGTATAAGAAGAAAAATACGAAGATCAGGAATCCCTAATATCGAAATAAAAATACAAGCTCTCATTTATTTTCATCAAATCTTGCAAGTTGAATTTGACCCACTTCTAATCGTCCGAATGATTAGGAATTTGGCAGGTGGACGACAAGGTATTATGAAATGAAAAAAATTGCGGACGAGTTTTGTGGTTATCGTCAGATTTTACTCAAAATCGATGTCTGGTGGTCTTTGGAGTCGGAAATTAGAAGTTTTTGTCAAAAATAGAAAATTCAACATGGCGGCTCCAAAATGGCGGAACACTTATTTTGGTCTGATTCTACTCAAGATTTGTATTTTGAGATTTTCGGGGTCATATCGATATTATGATTATTTGTCAAAATCCCGAAACTCAACATGGCGGCCCCGAAATGACCATTTTTTTTTTCATAATGATCCCAGTCTATTCGGTATCTGGGGTATTCGGAGGAGATTATAATTTTTTGTCAAAATTAAGAATTCAACATGACTGCTCCAAAATATCGGAACAGTTTTGTGATTATATCGTAAGATTCTTTTCGAAATTTTCATTTGGGGGTTTTTAGGGTCAAACATTATGATTATTTGTCAAAAATCAAAATCCAACATGACTTCAAAATGGCGGAACCGAGGGCGAAACAGTTTTGTGATTTTGGTCAGATTAGATTAGGAATTTTCGTTGTGGGGTTTTCGAGGTCGGAGATTGTGATTTTATGTCAAAATTCAAAACTTCAACATGGCGGCTCCAAAATGGCAGATATATTTTTGATTTTGGTCTAATTCTAAACTAAATTGCTTAGTATGGAGGTTTTTGGGGCCGGAGATTTTTTTTTGTTCCACCTGTCCCAGTGTCTGTCTGTCTGTAATCATATCATGCAAGTTAAATGAATGAACAAAATAACAAAAATTGAACAAGCTTTCATTTGTTGTAACAAGATGAAGAACTGGAAACTGGCACCCCGACCGGCCGCTGTTTATACATGGTGTTTTATTATTGTTGCACGAAACTTCGACGTCAGATTTGTTGGGTCAAAATATGAGAAAAGTCAGAATGAAAACCAAACTTATGCATAGCTGTTGGAAGAAAATCTGTGATACTCGAGGAAGCTATTTAGCTACAGCCGATCGATCAGCAAACTAATCGGATAACTAGGTATACTTACAAAAATCGGATAACTTATCGGATAACTAGGTATACCTAACAAAAATCCACTTGAAACATTTCTGAAACGAATCGATCTTGAATTTTCGTGCAGCATTGATGACACACCCTGTATAGGCATTGCAGAACCGAACAGATTGAAGTGTAGGTATGTTTTTCAATCGTTTCTACTGGCCTGTCGAACTATATGTATATAATATATCGCGACGGCTCTGATCGAATTCGACGGAACAAAAGAATTGAATATCTTTATTCGCATATTTATTTTGTATTGGCTCTGAACCCATTCTGAATTACTTCATCGATATCGATATCTGCTTCCAGGATGATGGTATATAAACATGGTTGCAACGATCACCTTTGTGTACCTACCACAGTAAACACCAAATTTGTGTCAGGCATTTGAAGAGTTTGAAATATAGTATTTTTGAATAGTACAATATTATAACAGGTATTTGATCTCGAACACGTGTTCTTGTGACAAAGTCGCTGTAGGTAGGGAGGTGATAATAATAATGATATTATTGATAATTTATTCACCTAAATTAGAAAAAACACAATGGGTAACTAACAAGTAACAAATAACAAATGTAACTAACAAATAAATAACAAGCGAATAAAAAATAATATAAAATAATATGCGCGGTAAGCAAAATGAACATTCTATCGATAAACAAAAAAAGTAATGTTTTTGTTATGCCATTTCGAACTATGGCAACAAGAAAATGTAAAGTAAAACGCACTAGTATGAAAATTTTTCACAAACGTACATTCGCATCAATGATCGATGCGATGATGAATGTACTGATATTTCAATCGAGAATTTTACTGATGATATGATCACATATACATGGTGCCTATGCCCCCACTTATCATATATCTAGGTTCATTCCGCATCCCGATCTCTCAAAATATGAATCCACTACAATTCAAGAAGATCAAGTTTATCGACTTTATCGTTTCATATCGATGATACCAATAATATCGATAACAACGATAATAGCGATAATATCGATAATTTTGTTAGTGTGAATTTTTATCGACATCATCGAGAATTATCGATGAATTTGACAATCCCTAGACATAACACAGTTGAGTCATTTCGATACGATGAACTTGAATTAATTTTTCTGCGCACAGATTTATTATCATGAAATTGACAGGTATTTTCATCAGATCGGTCACTCTAACGGGTCACCGCTTGGGTATTCTCGTTCCAGACTGCTATATTTTGGATAGCCGTCGACAATGAGCGAAACTGACTAGAAACATGTCTCATAAACACTCATAATGCTCATAATTGAAATATTCTTGGTCGTTGGATCTCGTTGGAAAGTGTATTTCAAGCACTCGTTACATTTCCGCACTTGTCGCAACACGGCTCGTACTGAATATCTTCTCGATGGCGAATTAGAAGTATCTAGAGAACGGAGCAGAATATATTTTTGAAATTTTGGGTACGGAAATGGGATGTCAAAATCTAGCTCTTGAAAATATTTTCACATGTGCAATGTTGCCAGATCTAGTGTTACTAAGAGCAACTTTTGAATTTCAAATGGAACACCCTTTATATCATTAGATTCTCGAATTCTGAGACATTTGAATTGATTGTTGATTTTCCACGGCGAAAACTGCGACATTTTTCTTGCCAGTTACGACAGAAAGCTGAAATTTCCACAGCGGCTTCCCAACACACAGGTATCTGAGCAGGTATCTTATGAATTCTCGTGCATATTGAATCAATATTATACAGGGTGTGAAAAAAGGTGCGTCAAACACGGGTACAAATAAACTCCAAAAATTCGATTTTTTCAATAATTTCTATCATCCATTACCTTCCGAATGATATAATATGTCTCTTCGCCTATCTTCAACAGTTTTTGAATTATAGGATTGAAATGGTGAAGTTCAAGTAATGGGAATGGCATATTTATATACGAGAGGAAAGATTTAGAAACCATTCTCCATTCATGATCAGTTTAACATGATAATACCAAGGGCATGCGGAAAATTGATGAAGATATTTTATGAGATATTTCGGAAGAAAAATAAAATTTGTTCAAATTTGATTGTAGTGAGCCACATGACTCAAATTTATCAAACACAAATGATGATTAACCTAACAATGACAATTTTATCCTAGTTTATATCGATATAACATTTGAAAAGAATCGACTTTTTCGATCTTATTCGTGCCCGAGTTTGACGCACCTTTTTTCATACCCCGTATAATAATAATTCAATATGCGCCAAACCTAATGAGATGACTATGTTTCAAGAAGCACTCGAGAAAGCAGCTGTGGAAATTGCAACATTCTGACAGTATTGATTCTTAGGTCAAAAACAGTGAAAGATAGCTATAGGACATACTACAGCAAATATGCTCAGAATCTTCTTCAGAATCCGAAAATCTAATAATATATAGGTTGTTCCATTCGAAATATCAAGGCTCCCATTTGCGTAGCCAAAATTTTAAAAATATATTTCTCATATATTTTTTTGATCTGATTATAAGTCTCGCCTTCCCCAATGCTAATGCTAGACCTTGTTTATACTGCTATGCCACGACCATGCTAATTGTGAAGGCAAAAGGCAAAGCAGTTCGTACGATGACTGAGTCATTTACCTACGGCAAAAAATACGCCACTTGAGCGTTGACTCTGGGCACCGACCTGTACCCAAATTCACTCGAGAGGTATGAGGGGAGCGGGGTAGGTAACGACTCAAGTGAGCCAGAGACCAGCAAAAACGATCTGCAAACTCTGTACCAACCAGTGTTGCCAAGGGTATAAAATAATTCACAGCAAAACAGTAGTTGTAAATAATTATTGACTTCCATCTTATTGACAATTGTTGCTCTATTGCTGAACCCCAGCATCAAATATTTTACCCCGATAGTATGTACAAGGATCATCACTATATTCTGACTCATAGCACCGAACATATACGGTGCTCATAGTTACCACGCACGTGGGCGTGGCTAGTGTGACGTCAGCTTGTGAGAAATTTCACCATATTGGTGTTATTGGGCTATATTTTGCGTGTGTTTACTGTTGCAAATCAAGAAAATATCTCTTCGAAATAATCAACTTTGAAGTTTAAATTTGATTGAAAATGCGCTGCCCAGTGTATGGTTGTAATGTTGACAATAAGTGCAAGGGCTTTGTGTCTGGTACAAAGTTTTATAGCTTTCCTAAAGACAAGGAAATGCAAAGTGATAGGAAAGAACTGTGTGGACGACAGGACAGACAGACATTGTCGAAGTCCAGTAGAAGTGAAAAAATTGATATAGCAATTTTGACGCAAATATTATTTAATTTTCATTGGATATCCTCGAACTTGCGAAAATTCTGAGTATTTGGCAACACGGCATCAATATTTCTACTTCCACGAGGAGTTTCATAGAGGTGATGAAACTTACGATATTTTATACCAATTCTTGCTCCTTAACAATTTAGAAAAGAATCATACATAATGAGTAATATATAATTATGATTCAAGAATCGAGCACATTCGTGTAACTTGTAACCTTTCGTATCATTGAAAACGCGGGTCGACGTGAATGCCATCTGCTGGTTGTTTACGTGTGTACCGCCGTCTATTAGGTAGGGTACGAACCGGTCCGAACTCGCAAATTAATGTTTTCTACTTCATCTTTGAACGAAATTCCTTCAGAATCTAACATAATGAACCATAAATAGCGTCCTTGTGTCAAATTTCAGATTCAAACATGCTTTTAGTTCGAAGGAAGGCATTTCAGATGCTGATATTTTGGTGAGGCATTCCTCAATTTTGGTTCCATAGAATGAGGTAATTTCATTTGATTCTGAGACACAAATTTTACAATGTTTATATTTTTCAATGACCCATAACTTTTTTAAATGGAAGAGTTTTGACTCCAAAAAATACTCATTCCCTAATTTGAACCTTCCTCTTCACACCAATTCAATTACTTTTGGGTTTGAATCCATGGCAAGGCCGGAAAGCATGCTGAAAAAAGGGTCTGCCAAACCATTTTGGTGAAACGCCCGTCTTAAGGGCAGAAGAATCGTAACTGTTTTGGCCCTTGGAATAGAAATCATTATGGTCCTATGCCTTCAAAGTGAGTTTGGAGACTCCTGCTCTAGAGAACAAAAGTTTGCAGATCCCTGCCTAGAGAAGAAATAAAACACCGAATTTGCAACATTCTTGATTCAATAGATACAAAAAAAAAACCGCACGCAGGACTAGACTTCTGCCCTGACAGGCCCAGACAGCGCCGTCCCGTGGTTCTTGGCCAAATAATCTGCGAACTCCTGGTAGGGCGTTTTGCTCAGCGGCATCTCCTTCCACAAATCGGGCGTCAGATACGCGTAGGTCTTCGCGATGGCCGCGTAGGTGGCCTTGGCAAAGTTTCCCAGCGTGCCGGTGGATCCTCTTGCCGACGTGTAGCAGTCCTCGATACCTGCCATCTGGAGCAGCTTCTTGGGCACGGGAGCTGACACGATGCCCGTACCGCGCGGGGCCGGGATCAGACGCACTGTCACGGAACCACATTTTCCGGTTACCTGGAAATGACAGCTATGTGTGATTTTTCGAATTATGGAAGAACTGAGGGAGTTTTTTATCATGGAAAAGTTCAGACATTCTTGGCCATCATTGAGACGAATCTCTCTGGTGGAAACCGCGAAAGAAAAAAGTTATTCATCATAATAGTAAAAAGACTCTACAGATCATTGATGCAACCAATCATAAGGAGTCGAAAGTATTCAGGTTGGAACAAATAATATAGATTATAGATAAACATTTCAGACTACTCAAACGTAATATCTAGTTGAAAACAAATTGTATGAGAATCAAGCATTTCATTCAAAGCTGATCCACACACACCAGCAGTAGGCAAACTGGTGACTTGAAACACAATTCAAATTTTAATGAAAAATTTGTGAAGATATTCCTACAGTAGTTGACAGATGTGACACATGCAAAAATGATTTGAGGGTTACCTCTACCACAGAATATAAAAAATATAATGTGATTGGCTTGGCCTCTTGTTTTTTTTTTGTATTGAGATTTATCTTTGTCAATTCAATTGTGTTCTTTGATAATGAAAAAGAATTGCAAGCCGTTACAAAATCAAAAAATAATGAGATGTCAAATAAATGTTTTTTGACCATGACTTACCTTGCATGGCACAGTGTGGGGCTGACCAATCTTGTTACCCCAGTATCCCCTTCTCACAGGCACCACCGACAACTTAGCCAAGATAATGGCACCACGAATAGCAGTTGCCACTTCTTTGCTGCACTTGACTCCTAGACCAATGTGGCCTTTGCTGTCCCCGATGGCTACAAAAGCCTTGAAACGGGTACGCTGACCTGCACGTGTTTGCTTCTGGACAGGCATGATCTTGAGAACCTAAAAAAATAAATACATTGTATATCTTCAAGTTGAGCTAGTATGGAGATCGAATGTTTTATTCAGAGTTGATCAGATTTCTAAGGCCAACATGAGAACTAAGTTCTTCTGGTGAAAACCGCGAAAGAATTGTTCAAGTCATCATATTGCGGGAGGAAATTTCCGTTCACTAACTCACTGACCTTGAAGTGGGACCTCTCTGAAAACTATGCATTGTTGTTCTCTTCAAAAATAACGACCATTTCAATATGGATAGGTATTACCAAAATATCACAAATATTCACTTTTTGAACTAAAACGTGATAGCATAATGAAGTTATAAAACTTGGCAATTGATGATAAGGTTGATTTTTTATTCATGCCTACATCTGTGAATTGCATGTGACTATTGTATAGAATTGACTTTTTCATCATCTAGAATAGTTTTGATATAATGAAAGCCCTGAATCTACAACATTACATTTGTTTGTAATGAATATGAATGAATATTGATGAGCTATCTGCATTGCATGTTTCATCTTTCATAAACTTTATACAATACACTTGATCATGTTGCTCATTATATAATAGTCTGAACAGTTTTCAACAGCTTTTGATAATATTGACAGCTTTTTTCTTCAAACATGACTCTCCAGATTGTTTTTGAAGAATAAAAGTATGAAAATACAAATTATGGTTGTGAATATATTATTTATCTAGGTGATTGCACTATCTATCTTCAAAATCTGAATTTTGAATCAAAATGAGTTGGATAGAATACAAAGATTGCAAAACAGAGCAATAAGAATCATAATAGGCTGTAACAGATACACACCAATTAAAAATGTGCTGAGAAGCTTGCATTGGCTGTTAGTTTAAGATTATCTTGAATTCTCAATCTCAATTTTCTTCAAGGGTTTGAAACAATTCAATGGTTTGCTCCCCCATATTAAAGATGCTCATTCTCTTCATGTGTCCAAATTGAAGACTTCTCTAATGGATAAATCCATTACAGTTGATGAGGATTTCTATGAATTTCAAGTTGTGACCAGACTATTCCAGTTGTTTTTAAATGGTTAGTGAATATTATGTAACCTCAGTTTGTTAATGTGAGTTTCAAAAAGCTCAAAAGGTATACCCTGTATTTTTTCTGATTAGTTATTTGACTGAATTTGCGAATCAGCTAGATTGATTTTTTTGAAAAATGGAAGCTTTTATTTATCCCAATTACAAATGTAGTTGACCAATAAACACATGGAATGAAAACTATCAGGAGGGGAAACATGACATACCATAACATGAAAACTAACCTCATCATTCAAATCAGACCCAATGAAGAAGTCAATAATCTCAAACTCCTTGATGGGCAAGGAGAACAAATAGATCTCCTCGAGACTCCTGATCTTGCCGTCTTTCACTAGCCTGCCGAGCTTGGTTACAGGGACCCATTCCTTCTGGTCTTCCTTGCCGCGACCACGTCCACGGCCTCTGCCGCGTCCGCGCCCCCTCGGGCCACCTCTGCCACCCCTTCCACCAGCCCCGAAGCCTCCTCTGAAACCGCCCCGTCCGCCTGCAGCACCGGCTGGAGCTGTGTCCGCCATTCTGAAGCAATATTGAATTTGTCAACACTGATGGTGACAAGAGGTTCGTTGATTCTTCAACAGAACAAGGGTCAGTCATTCTTGGCCTTCATTGAGACACGTCTCTCTGGTGGAAACCGCGAAAGAAAATGGTTGTTCATCATGATAAAAGTAACGTATCATAGCCATGATGGAGCCATAGAATTGAGAAGTTACATTAACATTTATATCTATCTTACGGTCAACTTCGGAATTCGATACTAATATTTATCAAGATGGACTAAAATAGGATATAGAATAGACGCAGTGAGGATTCGTGAAAAATTCACGTCTCAAATTCAGAATAAATGGCTAGCCAAGTGACACGTGTTTACGCATTGATTTAGCTTGAAACACAAGTATACAAAATCCAAATGATAAGTACAATCCCATTTCTCTTAGTTGTTATTATTACATCGTAATAATACCTCAACAACAAATATTATCTTAGGAAACATTTAACTAAAAATACCAAGTACTTACGTATTGATCCTTTCCTCCCTGTTGCACACGAAAGAAAGAGGACTTTGACCAGAATTCTTTCGACTTCATAGGTTTCGAACGGAAATGACGTACTATTGGAGCATGCGCACTCGTGTTGTCGCTATATACCACAGAATACACCACTGGTTCTGTCTTAGCACCTTTCGTACCATAGTCGTGCTCATTTGACAACGCCTTCCATATGAAAAAAAGGTGATTCAACTTCTTCGATACTTCTTTTCCTTCTCTTTAACTACTTAAAGGCATGAAAAGTATCCCAATTGAGAAATGGAAAGCGGTTATCTATATGATGTTTACCCGAAATGGTTAGATGAAAGATTGCTAAGAAAGATGCAAATATTGTGTGGATATGAATTCAATAATGAATTTATGAATGAAATGATGGAAATAAAGATATGAATTGATTTTTCAAAATTTGAATTCAACCACTGTCGTCGATAGATTTTTGGCAAACCAGGAATATTTCTGCTAAACTTTGTCAGTTATTTTCATCTTGAGAGTTTGTGGGCCATAGACACAGTTCAGTGGCCTTAGCGTGTTTCTGGTCTAACTTCACCCGATCACAGAACAGAATTTTGTTCTATGACCTAACCTTTGACCACCCTAGAGATAGGTTAAGTGGTCAAGTGTATCTCAACCGAAAGTATATGAATATATATATATATATATATATATGTCTAAACAACGATGTACAGAACACTGGTGGAGCTATTCTGCCTATTTGCCTATCAAATTTCTTCAACCAGAACTATAACGTACAGCTAACTTGATAACAGCATTTTATTTAATATAGCGGAAAATCACTCATATGTTAGTTGTTAGATGGCGGTACAAAAATGACAACAAAATCAGTATTATTGATAATTGCACAATCTGTGTTATAGAAATGTTGATTCAGAAGTAGTAATTCAGGTTACTTCTCAATTTTAGATGGAAATACATAATTATAATCTCAAAACGTCAACTATTTGTACAGAAATCTGTAAAAATGTCACTATCTTCTGGGGAGTTTCATAACTATTAGGCCATTATAGCGGAAAATGCCGTTAGCGTTTTTGACGAAACAAAACACCATCAGTGACTGCACCAGTGTTTTGTACATCGTTGTCTAAACTAAAGTGAGTTGTGATTTTATTTTGC
Source organism: Gastrophysa polygoni (assembly GCA_963576655.1). Taxonomy (NCBI): domain Eukaryota; kingdom Metazoa; phylum Arthropoda; class Insecta; order Coleoptera; family Chrysomelidae; genus Gastrophysa; species Gastrophysa polygoni. Next base: position 14,386,603 of record OY755084.1, read on the forward strand.
AGAATAATAATAAAAGTACCTTGGATCTTGGATCTTTCATCATATATTTATGATCCGACGAAGTAAGAACATATTTAATTTTCAATTCGAAATCGATCTATTTCAATCTCCTATAAATAAAATTTTGTAACATGAACTGAACTGACAAGATGCGGTGATAATAATTTTGAACACAAATGAGAAATCATCAGTAGCAGCTACCCAATTTCTTTATAGGTATTCTTCACATGATTGCTGGAAATGGACACGGTCCGGGGAGACAAGGAAGATAGGCTCATCTCTAGTAAAGCTGGAATAAAGAAACGTGCCTTCACTAGAGAACAAAAAATAGTTTCTGCTGTTTGGTATCATGAGAAAGGTTACACAGACATGACTGTAGATGACATCTTATTCAGTTTTGAAGAGAGATTCAAAACAAAACCACCCTCGAAGAAAACCATCAAACGCTGGGAAAGAAGACTTTTCAATGAGGGTTGTGCTCCAGTTGAACCAGCAAAAAGACAAAGAAATTCAATTGGGAGATTGGTACACATTCCTTATATACATGAGTCTTTCCATCTGCACCCAAAGTTATCAGTTAGAGATAGGGCCATTTTGTTAGGTATGTCTTTTCATACTTTGAATCGTATTATCAAAGATGACTTGAAGATGCACACACCAGAATTGACAGAAACAACTCTTGAAGAAGAACTAGAAGCTGATCCTGATGATATATTCGTTGATGAAAATGAAAAATGAGTAGTTATAAAACAATATAACTTGAAGAGAATTCATAAAAAAAGAGAACGTTATTTTGAAACATTACCCAAAAACACAAACTTTTCAAAACTCATCTGAGGTGGAAATCTTGTAGCCAAGATTTCGTTCCCTGGGTCCTTGAAACATGAAGCACCATGATACTATAACTCAGTTATAGTATCATGATGAAGCACATACAAATAAAGACCCAGTAAATTTAAAACTATATAAATTGAGGTGGTTATAAGACTGGTGCACGCACTCTGTGGTTTTGCCGTGTTAATAACTTCTAGTGGTCTAGTCTGGTGGTCAGATATTTTCGTTAATATTTTTATTCCAAATAACTACAAATTCATACATTGCAAATTACAAATACGGTGTGAGAAGTGATTCAATAATGTTTGGCTTTATCCATCATAAACCGAGTCAACGTGATGGAAGTGAGGTGAAAAAAGGGAGTTCTGGTCTCATGAATCAAATAGATACCAGCGAATTGTGTTGGCTACTGCAAGAACTCCCAAGTTTTCAGTGTGAGAAGTGAAAATCATTGATATTTGAATAGTAAGTCGCATAAAAACGCATATTCCTATTATTAAGATTTGCGTTTCTTTTTGAACTACTATTATCATTATGAACCACATTCTTTAGTGTCTAGATATTCACGAGGGAACTCAACACCTCTGAAGATTTAAATGATGTTCAATAGATGATAATCACAAAACAATTCAGTTCCATAGTGTAGATCTGAATTGAGTGCCATAAAATATAATTGTCCTTCTATTGGAATTTTTATCTGAATCCATCACTAACTAATTGATAATGGAATTATCGACTTATACAGGATTCAAGTCTCATTCTCTGAGACTAGATGTAGAGAATGAACAATGATGATCAGCTCATTAATCAGCTAGAGATGTTATAATTTTTATTTGTTTGGATCATAAAATTGATTGGTACCTACTTGTGTATACCTACTTATGTATACCTTCATAACTTGAGATGATCCATAACAATAGTAATCAATTGACACAATAATTTATGGACTCATTCAGTCACACATTTAACTCTCAGTGTTGATAGAACAGTATTCATCTTTTAATCAGTACTCATGAACCTAACATGACCTAACTTATATGACAAAAAAAGTTACATATTTCAGAAAGGGCAGTAGTTACAAAATACATGAGATATGTTTTCTCTTTGTTAGAGAGTGGAGGAAATGAAATGTAGGTATTCAATAAATTAATAGATATGGGTTTACTGAGGTCAGTACTCAACAGCAAATGTTTTCAATATTTGTATGAGATTCACTTGTGACTTTTTACATCAGAATATATCATATCAATTAAATTGAATCAAATACTTATAATTAATAAGTAATATAAGTAAAATTGGATACCTATTACCATTATTATAATCAACCGAATCAATTCAAGTATATTTAAGTATTTTCATAACCATCAGTTTCAGTATGAAAATTACCAAATCTTATCTTACTAGTACCGGTTTTAGTACTCAATTATCCTTGTGATTATCCTTGTATTACATGTGAACTGAGAATTTTGTATTCAATCACTAGGGACCCCTTCTAGTTTTGAGTGTTTCAAGTACTTTATTACTTCATTCAAGTACCAGATATTCAATTATGATGTACAAATTTGTATAATTGTTTCCCTCTCGAAATGAATTAACTGGAATGCATGAAGTGCTGAAGTTATAATGGTTACATCTACAATTTGGTAGTAGATGAAGCATTAGCTCTGTTTAATGATCATTTTTATAACATTCCATAGAAACGAAGATAGTGTAACAGAAAGGACCCACTGAACATTAAATTCAATTTCTGGCTTGACAATTGAGATTTACCATGGAATTCTATGAAATATTGATGGAAATGCAATGCAAGATCCAATCTCAGCTACTTGAATAACAATTAGGTGAGTTTGCCATTTATTTTTTTTGTCCACCAACATTGAAATATTAATTAAGAATTCAATAATAATCTCTTTCATTCTCAAGAAACAGGATGTACATATTTATAACAGGAACTATAGAACATGAATATGAAAAACAACAAAGTATTACAATACAATACAAATTTATGAAATGTATAGAAAAGTGATCACAATCCATCAATGCACCATAATCATGCAGCAAATAGTTTTTTCAATGTGGTATTCATAAATGATTGAAATAAAGATGCAATATGTTGTTCAATGTTTATCCATAAATTGACTATAATAACTATAACTATAGTTAGATTTCTTTTTCCATATGATACATGGAACAGAAAATGGATTGACCAAACAATTGGATGATTCTCTGTATGATGAATACTTCATAAGACTCTGATATATTCAGCAACAGAAACTTTGTGTGCAGGAACAGAAAACAATTTTTTTAATCAAATAAAATTTCAGAAATGAATGATTCCGGAATTTTGATGGGAGTGTTGGTAGATTCTCACAACCATTAGGCTTAATGCCCAATAATATGACCCTACAGCATGACCTGTATTCCAAATTTGAGGTGAATATCCCAAAAACTGCAGGAATTATGAAGGAAAAACTAAAAAAAAAATCTTGAAATTTCATGTATGTACATGATATTTAGGAACGCCATGTTTATATAAAGCTATAGCTATAAATTACAACATCTTCTTTTGTGATATATCCTTTCATTAAAATACTTTCTAATGTCTATATATGTACGCTGGCTTGTCTGGATAATATGTTGAGAACCAGCATGAAATATTATTCATACCCTATATGAGAATGCAACATATGATTGAACATATAAGGCTGAGTAAAGATATGATTTGATAATTTAAGACTTCAATAGTTGCAAAGACAGAACATTTCAACATTTTAGTTTTACAATGATGTTACAATTTTTGGTTAGAAAGTAGGTTGTATGGTACAGTTCTGTTGGCAAGAAGTCTGACTGATTTACTGTTCTGTCTGGTTAATATTAGGTAATCTTAGTTCATGTTTGTGTCAGTTATAGTGATTATGTATTCATTCTCCTGCTATTTGATTATCTTAATTTTTATGAGTGAATGGAATGATTGATCATTATGCCCACTGATATAACATGCATTTCTATTGCATTAGAGGATATTATCTATTAATAACATAATGTTTCTCCCATCCCTTATTCAAACAAACATGTTGATCAAGATTTAACTTGGTTTAACTGAATCAAAAATTATTATCGACAACCGTCAATGTTCTAAACAACTCAGGAAGGTCAAATCTCATGCAAATCGGTGAAATCATGCATCAGCTTACTGGCTGGCTACATCAGTCACCCACTTGGCGTTACAACAAACTTGGTGCATAAATAACTGTTGAACGGGCTTATGCCTGCTCTACAGATATTCAATAATGATAATTCTAAAAACAATTGCGAATTTGCAAAAGCAAAACTACATTTGAAATCAAGTATGACAACAGTAATATTCAGGATGGTTCCAAGGATAACGACGAATTAATTGTACAGAGCATAATTCAACCCAAATCTAATCGCGGGTCCAAGAAAAAAGAAACCTAATTGATTTTTCAATTCAGTTTCGCCAGTTTTGCAAGTTTCTAGGATTTGTTGGTGATGTTTCTTAATTTATGCTCTTGAATACAAGATATACTCAGCCGTGACATGACATAGCTTCGAATCGTTTTCACTGTTAATTCAGAAGAGTGTCTTTCACATCCCAATATATGCAGAGGCTTGAAGTCTGACAATTTTTCCAAAATATCTGATAGAGCATTTTTCTTAAGTTCTGACTTAAATATTTCCGTTATTTTATCCTCCACTTGTGACAACAATGTTATTAATTTTTTGATGGAAATGTTGAAAATCCTCTACTTTCAGGCCGAATCAAATTGTTGAAGTCCTCATCTCCGTCTCCTCTGACTGTCTCCAAGCACAAGGAACATTTAGTGAAACTTCTCATCCTTCTAGCAATGTATCCACAGAAGTATGCAAAGGCATCTTGTGTGCTACAAAACTCTTCCTCTATTTTATTCACAGATTCTCGTCCATCACATTCAATATTCAAATCAAAAATAACTCGCGTCTGTTTCTCTTTCAGCTGGCCTACAGATATGAGTGACCTTATCATTTGCCCACCAGTAACATTACTATCTCGAGGAGGCTTTAGTAATGAGTGCAAGGACATCAACCTGAAGATTTGGCCTACTTGCAATGAATCTGGGTGGTTATTGGATCCACCTGCAGTTCTCATCATTCCAAAAAAATGCTACGGAAAACAAGAAATAACAATAATATAATAATAGTATAATACTTGTTCCGAGACAGTGTAGCAATTGAAAATATAAAATATAAATGTATAAAAATTTATAAAAAAATATAAATATAACACATATCGTGGGCCCAAGGGAAAGGAATCCTAATTGATTCTTCAATTATTCAGATTTGCTTATTTCCCAAGTTTTTTGGATTGGTTTGTGATGTTTCTCAATGTTTGCTCTTGAATACAAGATATACTAAGTCATGAAATGACATATCATTGAATAGTTTTCACTGTTAATTCAGAAGAGTGTCTTTCATATCCTGATATATGCAGAGGATGACAATTTTTTCAAAATATCTGATAGGGCATTTTTTCAAGTTCTGATTTGGATATTTTGTACTCCACTTTTTTTGGTGGTAATGTTAGAATCTCCTACTTGTAATTTATTGTAGTTATGTTAGTTAATGTTATGTTCATTTTCAAGTTAGTTACTTTTTTATTTATAATTAGAATATAGTTTAGTTTTGCAATATTCTAGAAATGTATAGGGTTCTAATTTTATTTCATTCATTTTATGTTTCAGTTATTGATATACTTCATTTTATTCTTTCCAATTCTTTCTTTGCATTTTGAATCTTTTGTACCATTAGTTCAGATATTGTCCTTCTAAAAAGTAGGTGATTGATGAAGTCTTCGCAAACTAGCTTACCAATGTAGAAAGACAATGGTCGAGACTCTGGTTCACAACTTTCTCATCTCAAGGTTTGAAGAGGTTAAGAGTCTGGCAATTTTTCTAAATTAAATCTTATTAAAAATCTGAATATCATTTATTGAATTCTGATTGTGACAACAGTTTTAATATATTTTCATGGAAACATTGAAGGTTCCATATGCTTAGGTATATTCAATCTTAGTTTTTCAGTATTTTTCATTTCAAGTCATTTTGTTTTAGTTATTGATAGGTGTCCTTTTAGTTCTTTCACACTTCAATTTAAGTTGAGCAATATTCATAGATGTAAATATAGTTATATTATAGGGTCTTAGTTTTTTTTTGTATCAGTTCTTGAATCAGTTTTTTTTATATTCATTGTTTTCATTCTTGATTTTTCTTGGATCATTTGATAAGAGTGTTACTGAACAAAAACTAACATTGACAATGTACTTGGATGAAGTAGGGGAAGCATTTCTCTTATCATTTGTTGCTGGATTTTGGGCAAATCTTTTATGAACTGATTCATTCTGTTCTCATCTATATTTGTTTTCTTCAAGTTCTCAATAACGCATTTGAGTTGCCTGTTCCTCTTTTTCTCTTAGTGTCCTAAATTATATTTTTGTTTTTTTTTAATCACACATTTCTCTTGACGAGTTTTCACATAATATTTATAACTACTGCATGCTTTACAATATGCATTTTTATCTGGTATGGAAACTGAACAGCTTTGACTACTCCCTCTACATATTCTAAAATTGTTCACATCTTCAATCAATTGTTGGAAGTTTTTGAATATGAATGATTACAAAAGATGTAATTATTAAACTGATTAACAAATAGATTGGGGAAGAGTATTGAATAGTCTAGATTAGATCTAGAAACATCGTATATGTATATCTACAATTATTGATATTTAGAAATATCAACCATGAAATATATCATCTCAAGGTTTGAAATGATATACTATACTAACCATAAGGGCAGTGGAAGAGCCCCCTTCATCAATCTTTTCAAGCCAATATGATTCTTGCGAAAATGTTGGAAACAAATATATACGTTAGGTGGTATATTTTTTTTGTAGATGATATCCACTTTTGACGCATTATCTCATCCTGAAATGAGCAAAAAATGTCTTTGAATATTTTGTTTCGTATATTGTATGAGATAATGAATCGAATGTTTCACATATACTCACCTTTGGTGCTTTAAACATGTGTAGATTAGAGTTTTGAGCCCTTGAAATACCACACAAATGACAGAACCGATATGGGTCCATATCAAAAGTACTAATATTAGAAGTAACAGAAATAATGTTATTAGTTATTTACCTTTCAATTGTAATTTGTTTCCGCCAATTAATTTGAAAATCGATTGACAGATTTGTCAATCGCACAAATGACACAAAACACGATACACATTGTGTATTTCATATTTCATGATCGCAGATCGCAAAATAATTCTGACTCCATCACACTCGCCCTCTCTCAGATAATCATTGAAACATTGTCCTCTAGAAAAATTTCTGAAACAAAAGCGCATCAGTAATCACACCATCTTATAACCACCTCAATATAAATATAGGTTTATAGATCTAAAAACCATGACATCAACCAGTTTGGTGTTTGCAGCCTATCTATGGAAAAGAATATGAATAAGTAAGGTTACAGATAACATTATAGGAAATGGCAAAATACAGTTTATATTACTATGTTGCTGAGTAATAAGCACTATGGACACTGAGGCAAATACTAATGAAGCCCCAAAAAAACAAACTACAACCCAATACAATCAAGAAATGAGAATAGTTGCAGCTGTATGGATGCATGAAAGATATATCAACCAGCAAAGTGTAAACGATATCAAAAGGAACTTCCAGATACGTTTCAAACTGTCTCCACCCAAGCTTGAAACTCTATTGGCTTGGGAGAAGAAACTGTTCTCTAACGGAAAAGTCATCAAAGATGATATGCAAGAGCAGAGTGAGGATAGTGATTTCTCTGGACTAGATATCAGTGATGAATCAGAGAATCAGACTAAAACCGGACTTCTATCATAAATAAATGCTCTCATATATCTCTTCATTTACATTATATGTTTCTTGCTATCTCCCAGAGGTGTCCTGAAGTTTGTGTCCTCTTGAATACAGGAATTCCTTGATAAATAACATTTTTTAGCATCAAGTCAATCTAAGCAGGCTGGCATACATACAATGTAGCAGGTCCTAGGTTTGATAGCAGGTTTCCAGAAGATTTTTCCAAATTGAAATACATTGCATAAAAAAATATTTATTTTCTTGAAAATAAACAAACATCACATTCACTGCATTGATTGGTTCATTTTTCAGTTCAGGAAATTAGGGATATTGGGGAATACAGGAACAAGGCTTAAAAGAAATGGAAATGTTCAAAATGAAATCAATGTACAGAAACTCATTGAAATATATTTCAATAGTTACCACTTTGCTCTTTTTCCCCAATCTTTTGGAGTCCAGTGCAAACATTTGGGATCTATTCTGATTTTTCTACTTTCCATGGCTTTGTGGTGGCCCAGCGTAGTTTCTTTAGTAAGTGTAACAATATACTGCCCCTTATAATAATTGATGAGGTTTAGATTTTGCAGTGTTGAAATCACATCTTCTTTTTTAATACTTGTAAGTTCACAAATTTCACTAAAAAAAATGGTATTTGACAAATTCCTCATCTTAGTGAGGTATAAAAGTGAAAGTAGAAAAAAATATTTTTTTAATTATCTGACTGCCATTTTCAGACTCACTTTATTGTGATTTGTGGTTTTTCGTTTTCTCCCACAGGCTTCATAGAGAGCAATATTTCCAGAATAGTTTGAGCCCAGTAACTTCGGTAAGATAGAAGACCTAAATCAGATAGTGGTTTTTCTGGAGATCCAGTTTTGCCTTCAAATTTGGATAATTCATAACCTACAATAGATGATTCCTGAGTATATCATGGTTGAAGTAGCAGAAGTTTGACATAACAAAGAAGTCTAGGTACTCACTAAATTCAATTAAGAGTTTGCCATATCCTTTTCTTTGATAGGGTGGCATAGTCAAAATACAAGCTACATTATAATCTTCTGTAGATTCTTTTTCTTTAGAAAAGTAACCTACTATATGGAACCCCCTATTATCAAATACAGTCATAACATAGAATAAAAATGGATCAGTGTCATAATACAATGTTTTATGGTCAAGGAAAAGCTTAGCTAACAAACATAGATTTTGAGCATAAACTTTGTTTTTTCTCCCATCTATTTCAAAAAAAGAAACATGCTCCTTTCTGTATATTTCATTTCCAGGGGGATGCCTGAGATTACATTTGGCTAAGTGACGCTCTAGGCATTTTCTGCTTTTTCTGTATTTCAGACAAAATTCACATATGTATATACATTCTAGGTTGACCATTTCCTAAAATATTGAATAGAAATAGGGGAACTCAACTAAATAGGACTATTATCTACAACATACTTGTGGATATGGTGCGAAGTACCAAGGTTTTATCCTGTGCTTTCCTAATTCTATCAGTTCTATATTTTTCATTCTTGTCACAATATCATCATGATGGGAAACCATGCTGCCTGATTGCCTTGGACCTGTCACTGCCGTAGGGGCATCCTGAACAATTTGAATGAGAAAAATAATTTTCATCTTAATTTATCATAAAGTATTATACCTGTGAGTCTTCATTATCTAATGATGGTCCTTTCCTCTTTCTGCTTATTCGTTTCTGTAGTGCTGCTGCCAATACAGCATTGCCATTTAGTAATTCAGAGTTATTTACTGGACTCGAAGGTCTAGAAAATCCTCCTCCGCCTAGCCCTGAACTTATTCCTGAGCCAACTACTCCACCACCTCCGATACCCATTTTTTTAGGGGTGGTGACACCTGTATTACTGCCTCCAGCTACATCTTTCCTAGGAAAGTGAACTTTTCGTGTGTCAAGTGAATCTTCTGTTACCCATTCATCTAATCTCTTATTGACTAAAATATGATCATGACATTGACCCATAATTCACATTGCACAATACTTTCACTTACAGTCGACATAATGTACGTAGTAACATCTAGCCCCATGAACTTCCTTGATACTGATGATTTCTGCTAATGCTATAAAAAATTAGGGAATAGTTGAAACAGCAGGAGAATTGAGGAAATAATTGACATGACTTACGCCAATCAATAGTTCCAGTCATATGCACTGGGAGTCTGCATCCCTCCACTAGCGAGGACTGTAATTGGAAATGTTCGAAGATTATGTTTTGTTTTCATTACAATATATACCACTTCACTTACTACAGAGTCACATATAGTGCTGTCGTCCATGTCTTCCATTTCGACTTTCATTGGATAACTGATACTTTATGAACTTTTTCTTATTGAAGAATTATATAGCAAAACTTTGCTAAACATACATATCATTACACTTGAAAAACAACAAAACTCAAGGGTAAATTAATTTCATTTTTCTCATTTCTGTCAAAAACAAGTAAAAGTCAACAACAATTGACATTAGTGACCGATTTGAATTTTAACTATTAGTTTATATTCTGTGATAATGCATTGTGTTGTGTGATCAAGAACCGATCCAGAATGCATCCAGAACACAGCTTTTAGACATCTATGCCATTAGACAGCGCTTTGATTTGGGGGGGGGGGGGGGAGGAGAAAATGCCACTGTCCCCAACCACATGTAGTTGATACATATATGTCCCCAACACTTCGATCATTGAGTGGGTTTGTTGTTCGGAGCCCCAACATATTCTTTGATATATCGTTGATTGATATATTGACATATATACAATATATCAATCAACGACCCAATCTATAAATATTTCGTCGGATTCAAGGTCGCACGTATCGTGTTTTTTCATCACAAACCGGTTTCTTGGCATAATCGCACAGAACATATTACTCTTTGATAATCGCATGAGTGAAGTTGCTTTACAGTTGCCTGTTTAAAATTCATCATGAATTAGCGGAATCTGTACATAATTTTACGATCTGTAAAATGTTGGCGAGGGCGCCACCAGACGGTATCGAAATGATTGTCGAGGGGAAAGGGGACTGTCAATACATTGGTTGGACATCTTCCCACAATATATCGATCAACGATAATATATTTGATAAATATATATATATATATTTCCTTCTCTTTTTAAGAGCTAAGTTGCAATAGCATCAGCTGACACTTCACCTGTTTATTCCATGAATTTATTTAGTCATCTATGATTTGTATCCTTTTCGCTGGATGAATAAAGACTATTTATTATTATTAATAATTATATATATATATATATATATATACTCTTTGGTTATGTGCAATTCACGCTACGGCCAAAGAGTATATATATATATATATATATATATATGGCTACTGTGCTTGTGCTTTGCCTACTTGTATCATGATCATGTATTGCCTATATATCACAACAAAGTTGTTTTCTCTATGCTATATATATTTTATAATCTATACGCTAATGCGCTACGGCAGCGGAGTTTATAAACTGAGTTTTGAGTTTTATCACTGAGGAACTTGTAATTATAAATAATTTATTTTGCAAAAAGATTCATAAGACATTCATTGTACATGAAAACATTATCTTGAATTTTTAAGACAATGGCAATCTTAAGTTTCTAATAAGTCTTAAATTATGGCGAAATTAGTTCAATGGTGTATGAATTCTAAAACAACCATCAATCCCATACTTACTACCAGGGCAGTCAATCACATTTTTTTTTACTTGTGATATTTTTATTCTCCGCAATATTCACTGTTAACTCAGATTCATTGGTAAATGCTTCCTGATTACGATTTGTTGGAGATTATTAAAATTCCAATTGGTCTGGAATCTTCTCATTCCCAAAAAATGAGGAAATGTTCTCCTACCTATAGGAACTGGATTCACACAATATTGACGTTGTGGGTTGTGGTAAGCAGTTTCAATAACAGATATTCAAAATTGAGTTCTTTAATCTTATCTGACAACATATCTTGCAGATTATAGGGTCAGAAGTTATCATAAAAAGATTCCTTGAATTAATGCTATCTATCAAATAGTATACAGTTGATTGATTCAGTCTGCAAACGCTGTCTGTGTGTTGTCCGATCCTGATATTCCTGAAATGGAAAACTATACATCAAGCAGTAGTGATGAAGAGAATAGTTATAAAGTGATTGACTATGCTTATTTGCTTCTTGATCCTGTCACCGTTGAACAGAAACTGCGAGAGTATTCCGAAGAGAAAGAATGTGCCAAAATCGAGAAGCTTATTTTGCATCACAATCAACTCTGTGAGCTTCCTGACAGCCTGATGAAATTTACCAACACCAGAATTTTAGATATTAGCAACAATAGCCTCACTACACTACCAAATCTACTAGAATATCTACCTCTTACATCTCTCATTGCCAAAAACAATTTGCTCACTTGTGATTCATTGCCAAAAATGTTCACAAAATGTTCAACTCTGAAAGAGTTGAATTTGAGTGGGAACCAAATCAGAAACTTTCCTGAACAAATTCTGGAACTCATCAATTTGAAGTTTTTGTATTTGGGTGGGAATGGAATGAAGCAGATATCAAAGAACATTTGGAAGTTGAAGAAGTGAGTTATTGTATTCTGTGACTGAATAGTCAATTTGAAATGTACATGGTCAGAAAAAATAGTATGGTGTGTTTTATATTCTAATTATTCGAAGATAGTACACTTATGGCAACATCAACTCAACAGGTATTATGTTGCATGCTCATAATCTTGAGAAAAGAAAATGGATACAGAATATTTCCAGTCAAAAATTATATGAACTAAAGTATAATACTCTCAGCTCTTTTCATCTCTGGAATACCTATTATAGACTTCAATTTTATAAATATGTACTCCAGTGGAATTGATCTGAAGCCTAATGATTCTCTCATCAACATATATAATTAGGAGGAAAAAGTACTACAACCCTCTAAATTCACAACTGGGTGAAATTTTCAAAAAGTAAATTTGGAAAATAATCACAACATTCAAGGTGAATAGATTCAGCTATTCATACAAAAGTGATTAATACATATTCTTATAGTTTACAGATGGTATCATTTGGAGGCAACGAACTAACAGAAGTACCAACCACCTTGGGGCAACTACATCATCTACAAGCTTTAGTATTATGTGATAATCAAATTGAATGTCTTCCTTCCAATATAGCCAATCTACACAAACTGAAGTCCTTGCTATTGCACAAGAACAAATTGAGAACACTTCCTCCTGAAATAATTGCTCTACAAAATTTGACAGAAGTAAGAAAATGCATATACATTCTTTCAAGGTAATTTATAGTGTCCATGAAGGTGTCTCCAGTCATTTGTTCCTTTGACATTTGAAATGAAAAGGAATAGTATAGAAAATTGTTTTACTATGCAGAAAAGTACAAGATTTAATGCCGAAGCTGGTATTTCATAGCTGTGTGAAACATATAATTTCTTTCTCCAAATTCGTTCCAATTTCACGCAAAATCCAAATAATCGAATCCACAAATAATTAAATTATATCAACAAAGGTATCTAGCTCTTCGTTATTATGCTGGTGACGTTTGTTGCTAATGCTTGTGACGTTCGTTGAATTGTTTCTTACTTTAATGTCATTGTCAATTTGAAAAATTCGTCAAGTAACTGTTCGAAATGGATTAACTTGAAAGTGAGGATGAGTTATGGCCATTAACACCACCTGAGATAAGAGACCTAGCGCGAGATGTGGAATTGAATCTATTACCGGATAAGTCAAGAACTATATATGAACTCACAGCATATTCAAAATACACCTTTTGTGCCTGTCAAGTGTCATCAAAAAGCCACTTTCAATGTCTTTCGGAGAAATAAATAATTTGAAATTCAGAATTTGAGATTGTGGAATCTCATTTATGATAGGATTTGTCATGGGTTGAAATTTAAATAAATGCGTAGACAATATTGTTTTCTCAGCACTGTATGTATTCCCTCAGAAACTTTCAAGAATTGTTGAATATATACAAATATATTTTCAGTTAAGTCTTCGTGAAAATCCACTTGTAGTGAGATTCGTAAGTCAAATGAGTTATGATCCTGCTAGCCTCTTGGAATTATCAGCCAGAGCAGTGAAATTACATGAAATTGCATATGGATCTGAGGATATTCCACATACTCTTTTCAATTACATGAACTCTGCTCATCACTGTGTCAATCGACAATGCAAAGGTAAAATATTGTTTATACTCTCAGCCCGAATTAGCCAAAATGCATTGAAGTACAAGAGCAAGCTGACATAATTTAATTTCTTCCAAAAAATTGTTTGTCACATGTTGTTGACAGATGTGAATTATGTAGTGATGTTGCACACAAATTTTTCACACTGTTGTTGATTTGCTATGTGCTTATTCTTGCATCACTCTCATGTGAGAATCCTTTTGAGATCACAAATAATCCTTCATGAAATTATTCACTCCATTATTTTTCTCAATAATTGTACTACATTATTACATTTTCAGACCTCTTCTGATTTTTTATGATAAAAGTGTTTTAATCTGCCCTGTAACACTAACTGCCGAGTTGCGAAACTGAAAACTTCATTTTCCATATTTTTTTTGTAGGTGTCTATTTTGATAATAGAGTGGAACATATAAAATTTGTCGATTTTTGTGGAAAATATCGAATACCACTGTTGCAATATTTGTGTTCCTCAAAATGTGCCAATAAAAAACAATTGCGGGAAGAAAACTATGATAGGTCTTCTAGATCCTATATGATGAAGAAGGTGCTGTTGGGTTGAATAGGAACTATATTTATTTGAAATTTCTGAATAAGTATGATGTAATAAAAATTATATTCGCAAGGTTTGATGCAGGAAACTCAAAACCTGAACCAACATAACTTAATGATATTATTATTATGTATATTTTTGTCATCTGCAATTGAATGTTATTGTGAATTTATATCATATATATTGTTATGAATGATTGACATACATTACAAATGAGCCATTGTGATAACATATATTCTCAATAAATTTTTTCTATGAAACTGTTGTTTTCACCCAGATATTATCTGCGGAAGTAGAATGATACTATTTTTATTTCAGTGAATCCTATTTTTTTTTAATGAAAATTCATAAGTTTAAGCTTATGGTATATCATCATTGTTGAACTTCGTGGTAGAAACTATAATTCCGTATGGAATTTTGTGTTCAAGCAAGGAAATCAACTATTCATATAGAGATACGAATCTGATTGACAAAACTATTTTATTTATAAAAAAGACAACTGCCAAGTATACAATCAGAATAGTCCAGCACACTTGGTTCATATACAGGATGAAGATTTTATGAACTTCAACAATCATCATATAATCATTTCTTTGGATAGGAGCAAGTGTTGGAAAGTCGTTCATATACCGGTTGATTTTCATAAACTTGAACTGGAAATGACAACTGTCAAAGTTCAAATAGATAAAGTTTGTTTCCGGAACCTATCAATTCAGACCTGAAGAATATTTTCGGAGCTATAAGTTAACTTATAGATATACAAAATGTTTCCAAAGACCCGTTTTCCAAATTCGTCATCAATTTTGAAAATTAATGGTTGAATCTGAAAATTGTGGAATTATTTTTGCGTGATTGATAAAAGTTCCAGAGAACATGTGTAGTCCAAATTGAATATCAATAATGATAGAGAGGTTTCCCTTCGAAAAACTCAGAAGGTATGTTAAATTCTTAGAACAATTTTGAATTCATTCGCATTTAAATTGGAAATAGGACAACAATGCAGCTTTTCACACGACTGTCGTTGATTTTTTTTCCAGTTGAGAATATGATTCCTTTGCTTTCTCTTCAATTTCTGCAAAATCATTCAGGATATCTTGTCAATAATTTCCATTCCAATTGTATCAGTTATTCAAAATACTCACCTGTAGAAATGGGGACTTGAGACTTCTTTTGCATCAGAATGAAAATGACAAATAAGAAAGAACTTGTTGATATAATTTCTAGAGTTATCTACAATTCCAAAATGAAACATCTTATCGGATTCACGTAATTCTATCTTAAATTGCGAAAAAATCAACTATTTGTAAATGAAAAAATAATTTTCCTGAAGAAAATTCACCAAAATAAGTTGAAAAATGAGAAGAAAATACGCTCCAAGATATTTGATATGTTATATTTGACTTTCTACTCTAGAGCATTTACTTTAATCACAAAAAATATACCTTCAACAATTGATAATGTCATTTAATTTAAATAATATATGTACAATTAAAAATTATATGCAATTACATGTTAAACTACATATTACAATACATCCATTGGGCAGGTGCTAACGTATTGGCAAATCTCCAACAAAATTCAATAAAATAAAGAATACTACTAGCGTAGAAGTCCCAAAAATGGCAATTTAATTATCAAATTTCTCTCGCAGAACAAATATGTCAATTAAACTACACATTTTCATACACACCATTTTTATATTAAAAAATTAACCATAAACGTACAAGAAGTGCACAAGAATGGAATTTAAACTATTTAAATTCTTTTACTACTTCCCAATTTCTTAGAGGCGTGGATTGTGTAGAGTACCAATAATCTGAACGCATTGCACTTTTTTTCATAAGCTATTAACGATGAATATTCCTAAATAGTGGATTTTCCTCACTCTGTTATTTTTTCTAAAGCGTTAAGCTAGAAGTACACACGAGCCTGGAGTATATAACTTTAAAATATGATCTCGTTACACCCTTTCAACTGGCTGATCTCACAAGTTTCCGGGTTTATTCAGGAGCGCTTATATTTTTCGAGGGTAGGTGGAGGCTATTGATCTGGACCAGAATCCTGTCGATGAAGTATCAGTCCACCAAAACTTATAATGCAGTTTTGAGAAAACGAAAGGTGACAAGTACTATCGGTTATAAGGCAAACAAACTGAGACCCAAAGCTTGAGCCCAATTATAATCTCAGGAGAGAAAAATCACCTTGTAAAATTAATACTTCCTTAAAAATGATAAACATCGGTCATAAAAACCGTCGGCTTCAACTGAAGATGATTTCTCCCATCTATAATCCAAAAGAGTTTCATCTGGAACATCCTGTATGTTCTCGAGAGGTGGAATTTTCAGTGTCTACTGTCATGATCTCACTCAACCCTGTGAGTTCATTCAATTCTCTATTTATATGTTTCTATTACCCTGTATGCTGAGTTTCCAACGTTACAGAATATACCTTTTCTTATTCTGAATTCTATACAGGATGTTCCACAAGAATTCATTGAATTTGCAGCCAAATTTCCAGTAAACATTGAAAAATGATGACTGGATCATGATGATCTTGATATTCTCTTTGTGGAAATCACTTTTCGAATCCTCAAAAAATGATGAAGCAGGTTTCAGCCCACTCAAACATGAAATCTATCAAATTAAACTGATATTTCGATATACCTAGTTTATAATTTTCTCTAATTCATCGAATCTGGCGACAATTTGTAGTATGTACGATTGAAGAAAATTACGACTCACAAAACTCTAGAATTAATGAGTTATGCTAACGTTTTCCTCCAAACACAACTACGAGTATTGTACACACTTAAAACAAGTCAAAATCGTCTACAGGTTCACCAACTTGTGAAGCGTGAAATTTCATCAAGTTATCCAACAAATCAACGAACTCACCCAGTATGGTTCGTGATGTGAAAACATTATAAACACAGTGACTGGATGGAAAAAGTGAGCTTTTTCATTTTTATTATTCTGAATAATCACCATGAATATACGTCTAGTGCCTTTTTCGTCTTTAATAATAATTGTAACAGAACAAATTGATACCAGAACGAATATCCTTAAACTTATCAACACCAACTTTACTTATAATATACAACAGTGAAAATTATAAAATGTACAACGGAAATGCGTATTTTTTTTAAATCTTTGTTGTAACAAAGAATTAGTCGCTAGCTTGTGGCACTCATTCCAAGTTGTGACATGAAATTAACACAAATTTCAAGTTGTAACATGAAATCAACACTAATTTCGAGTTGAAACATGAAATTAGAACAGATATATAGTTCAACACAAACTAGAAAAATCAGAAATCAAGGAAACAATATCGCACGTCCGTTATACGGCTTAGCAGAAAATTGATAATAAAAATGAATGTTTCTGTTAAAACTTGCGAGTTTTATTCGCTTTTTTATATCGTGACTAACAATATGTATTCTACAACTAATTTTCCTTTTTGTTATTGAAAAACCTGGTATGATGCAAGCAAGTATGAATAAAATTGATACTATTAGGACCATTAAAATACATTTCACAAAATAATATGGAAACAATACATTCCCAAAGATATACACGAAGAGTTCGTCGAGAATTTCACCAAAAAATATATACATAAACGCTGATTCGACTGCTTGAATTTCCTTCCTCTGATTCTCCACCAGATTTTTCAATATTTGGACTTCGCCTGCGATCGTTGAACATTGATAAATTGAAACCGGGGGAGGAGGGGCATTCAGATATATGATGCCAGTTTACAGGATGTTCCAAAAACAAGTATACTTCAACTCCAAACTGACCACAATGATGTCCATTTTAATTTCAATTTCAATCAACACAGAATCATAGTCATTTTATGAGACTGAGAAAAAAAGTGGGGAAAAGAGTAGAAATTCAAGGTTTTCAATTCAATTCAAGGTTTCTTCAAAATGCTGATCTTTTTCAAAACTCCTATTGCATTTTTCTAAATGTTTGGAACATTATTGGTAGGTTTTTGAAATAGCGAATCTTGCAGTGAAATCTGAAATTCTGTCAAATTGAATGTTTCATTCCACATTGAAACAATGCAAAGAGCATGAAAAATCGCATATATTAATTGTTAGAATACATAATGACAATCAAGTACCTTTCCTGAAGTTTGTTCAATTGGAATCAATAACCTTTTGACTCATGACCGAAATATTCGAATTTCCCGCAAAAAAATATTTACGAAAAATATCAAGCTGTTATTCAAGCTTTGATAGGAAGTAACGACCTATCGCTGATTCGGACCACACAATTTCTACCCCCGATGTAAGACCAGACAAATTTCGATGCAGAAACCTCAAGCGCGTTTTACTCTTTTTGGTTCACCCTGTATACACACGAAATCAAGAAGTGATCAAGTTCTGTACAATTCACGTATATTAAATGATAATATTTCTATAGTACAGCTCTCCTCTCTCACACAAATCACTAAATGTTATAGAGGTTAAGAAAGAAATTCCTGTAAACCTACCACCACTCTTTCAAGAACAAAAAAGTCGTCTACATTCACTTTTCACAATCAAATTTTCACCATTCACTTGCTAGAATGACAATTGAAATCCTCAGGATGATTGTCAATATTGATCAAAAACAATTTAGAAATTTCAAGGTGCTGAACAAGTTCTTTGACATTTCGAATACTACACTCGCGTTTCAAAAAAAAAAATCAGATTTCTTGTCGCAATGTGAATTGAACCGAACCACAAAAAGGGATTCGAATTTGTAGGGATGGCCACAAGGGTCGAATCTGAAACGATAGAAATGTGACTGAGTTCAAAATAATCAAGTTATTTGGCATCACACAGAGTGAAAACTTCAATCTATTCAACTTTCGCAATTGTTTGACGACTGAAAATTCAAACAGGCAACTGCCATTATCGACTCTGAGGTGGAATCTAGCAGTATTCAGTACCCTTATCATACCTTTCCTCAGACAGTTGATTGAAATTAAAGAAAACAGTCATTCAATATTTCTTTTCTGCAACTCAACCTGAAAATCCAAATCTTCTGTTTATCAACTCTACATTCCGAGCTTTTTCTACCGAAATTAAAGGTTCTGAACTTGAACAGAATTTCGCTATCAGAATTTATTGCTCAGTTTGTAAAATTCCGTTTTACCTCCCTGTTAATCTATTTTATACAAAAATGTGATGAAATATCAGATGATAATGAAGGAAACTGGATTTTCAAATACCAAAAAGCATTAATTTTTACAGTGAAATAGAATCTAGTGGGACTAAATGACTTTGAATTGGAAATTCGTTGATTTTTCCTTGCAATTTTATGCCCTTAGATTTTCAAAAATATTTAGTGACAGCAGAGATATTTTTTGAATTCCTTAAGTATCATCTATTTTTTCACATGTTTCATATCATAATTTCAGAAACGTGTAGAAACGAATAATATCTTCGCTCCGATATTACGAAGATGCACCATGTGATCGTCAGAAATTAAAACTTCACGAAAATCTCTGTTCCAAAGCTCAGGTAATTAAATGTTTTTGGCAGATCCCACCTCAGTAAAATGAAATACCAATCGAAAAAAAACCAATCGACTCGGAAACATGTCATGGTTAGCAAATATATACGTACAGGATGATTCACGATAACAAATGTCCTCGACATGGTCATTGCTCCACCGATTCTAGCTTTCAACAAATCAAACCAATTAAAATGATGTTTTCAACACAAAAGCATTTTTATACATTTTTATTGAATTCAAACAAATTTGGTCTTTTGTCTTTCAATTCAGGTTATTTTCCGAATTTAGACTCTTTTCTTTGAACTCAGTAGAAGACTTATTTAAAAAAAGCTGATTTGAAAGAAAAGAATCCGAATTCAGAAGGAACATCAAAAAAAGTGTGAGTAGAAGAAAAATAGTCCAATCTCTACAGAAGCGTTGATTTACCATCGTGCGATTTTTTCTAAGAAAATAGTTTTAATTCAACTAAAAATGTCTGAATTCAAAGAAACGAGTCAGTACTAAAAAAAAGTTCGTATAAAGAGGAAATTTTAAATTTCGATAATATCAATTAATCACATAGCGGTGGCCTCCTCAACTCCTTTGTATTTGAGCATCCTGAATTTTCATGTCGTTTTTTGATTTTGATTAGCTCCGTATTTGAGCACCTCGGTTCGGAATTCTAGAATCGGTTTAGAAACGATCGAGTTACAGGGAGGGGTGAGGAAAATATTTAATGGCACCAAGTTGGTCGCCAATTTCTTCCTCAACCTCACTGCTCGCCTCGGAAATCTCCGCTAAACGACGCCGCCGATTGGCCGATCGCAAAACAACGAAAGAGTGGGAGCGGGAGTGGGGGATGGTGGGCGTGGCCTACCGAACTAAGCTATGCCGGACGTAGCTGCCTGTAGGGGGGTCGTCTGGTCGGCCGGATCGTTGCCCGCCAGGCCAGACGATGCGGCGCCGTCGGCCGGACTGGTAGAAGAGTCCTGCGTGCCTCTCGGCATGAGCACGCCGTTCAGCGACGGTTGGATGCTCAATTCTGGAAATAAAGGACAGTGAATTCAATCGTTCCCGATATTAGTGATGTCTACTGGTAACGTTTTCGCGGTATTTCGCAACCTCGGTTAGAAGTTCACCATGTATTTAACACGGTTTCAATTTTCAACGCACAATCGATACTACAATCACATAATTATGGGTGTCAAATCAAAGTAGACACTGCGCATGTGCTGGTGAAATATTCAAACTCAAGAAATCTAAATCTTTCGAATTAGTCGGATGCAATATCTTCCACATTTTATGTAGTTATATTGCGCGCATGTTATTTCTTCATCGTGAGAAGTAGGTGGGAAATCAGAAGATACTTCAAACGTCTTCAAAAACGAAGTTTTTTTGTATTAAGTGGTTAGTTGATTGGGTTATTAGTTGATTTACTGATAATTCTGATGCACATTTATTTCAACACACTTTTATCCACAAGATAAAGATATATCATGAGGTGATCTCAACATAATATCTGAATCAACTTTTTGACATAACTGATTGTACAATCACCGAATGTTGCCCTTACAGCCTATCACCTTCTGTACATCGGAGAAAACTTCCATCAGAGACGGCTTGAAGAGAATAGACTTAATTAACCACAATTATTTGAGAGGAACAGAGAGAGAGAGAGGAGTCTCCCAACTTGTTTTCAATATCTTCATCTCATTTCATACATACACTATTAGTGGTCTGGTCACAAAGTCACTTGTACATTATGAGTTTTCTTTGATGCGCGCCATCAATGATAAACTGGAACAATGAGGCAGGAGCCGGAGCCGCAGGTGGACCAAACCATAATAAAAAAAATATGTTCGGAATACGGATGGGTCCCTTTCAGATCGTTACACAAAGGGCCACCCCTATATTTTCGTGAATTTGACAGATTATAGGGACATTACAGAGATCAGGAACACTTGAAACATGTAATGATTGTCAGTATCATAACCGATAGGGTGTTCGAGAAAAATCAATTTGAATAAGCTGCAATCGATTTTCTTCATTCATAAGCACAGGACGTTCAAAAAAAATTACGTACATATTTTTTTAATCTTGAGAACTTCTTGTTCTTGTAAAAATCATTCTTGAAAATCTGTACAGATATGTTTCAAATGATCCTGATTGAAATCCGTCATTATTTTTTTATGAAAAGAGATCCCTAATAATATATTTTTAAATTTCGGTCCATAAAAGTGGTCGTTGTTGGCTACTTTCACACCCAAAAAATAATATCACCCTCTTGTTGGATAAGCATTTCATATACCTACTCAACAAAAAAATAAGTTTTTCAAAATCAATCCTTGAGGCGGACACACTGTATGAATGCTGTATCATTTTCTTGTTATTTTTTGGACCCAGAACATCAATTTTGTTATTCAATTGTTCATGAATCCATTTTGGCACTGAAAACTACATTGATTGACTATGAGAATCTTTCAATGAAAATCTTCTGAAACTGAGAATTTGCATTCTATCTCAGATTTTGAACAAAATAAAAAGTAGAAATTCCTTCTTGGTGTATTCAAGAGAAAACTACTTCTCTGGTTAGATGCCACACCAAATTTTGAATTATATCTGCTGAATACCTACAATAAGAATCTGGGGATGAAAATTTTCTCATAGAATATATTTGTTATAAATTCATTTTGATAATATCATTCGGCTACACATCAGATATCAGCAATCATAGTATTTTCTGTTCATACACTAAACTTACTCACTTGTCCAATACCACATTTGGAAATAACTGAATTCAATTTCATACATACAATAAGTGATGCAAAGTTATCAATAAGCAAGCTTGTTGGCCCTATTTGAACGATTATCTAGTTGAAAGATCACAGCTGTTAGAATACAATTCGATATCAAATGATCATTATCATATACCAAGGTTCAATACAAGTGCGATGGAGAAACAATTTTTATTGAAGGGCCGAATGTGTTCAATAATCTACCATAATATGAAGAGTATGAAGACATCACCCAATGCAATTGTATTAAAATCAAGATTGAGAAAACTGTACTTCAATGATTAGTTTTATATTGTTTTATTTTTATGAATATTGAAATTTGAGGTTCAATACTTGTTTGTAATCCAATATTTGAAAAAATAATTAACCAAGGTGTCATGTTCCATTGGAATGTTATCAGGGTGAAAATGTTAGATCAAGAGATTTTGAAAACAATAGTGAGACTTCGTACTGAGGTATGCTTAGCTTAAGTAAATAATGATCTCCCCTGTAACCTACTTTAGACTTTGCATCGACCATTGGAACACCCTGCATAAATATAATTTGTAGGATTTAAAATGAAAATTGTGGAAAACGCTAGATTTTTGATTTGAGGGGAAACTAGTTTTCAGCTCTTTTCACCCCCGTAGCGTTAACCCTGTAGTTGGGGGTTATTTTTTTGAAGGTCTCATTGAGTTCTTCATGACCCTATAATTTTGCCACATTATTTTCATCAATAATGAAATTACAGCTTCTCAAAATCTTGGAAATAGACTATAATTTTCTCAATGGAAATCAGTTGTACGCGTAAAATCTATCTTACAAAATCACCCGTTCGGTAATTTCTAGACGAAAATTTCAGAGGATATTGAATTGGCCATAGAGGTCTATTGAGTGGCCTGCAAGGTCTCTTGGAAAATTCCCCTGTTGACTTCTTTCTCTGGGGCCATTTGAAGTCTACCGTTTATAAAACACATCCGGCTTCTCTTCAAGTTCTATATGCATAACTGTAGAGTATCAAGTAATAACTGCAGAAAGTTAGAGAAGAGATAGAGAATCTATTTTATTATTGCATGAATGTTAATGGCGAGCATTTTGAACAGTTTGTAGGATAAATTTGATGTGTACACCTGATTATTGAACTTGTAACTCCAATTATTTGATATCTTTATTGAGAAATAGTATATTTTCTACATTTTGGCCAGCTATCATTTTGTGGCCGATGAAAATAATAAGGCAAAATTACGGGTCCATGAAGAACTCCATGAGGTATGGCACGACGCAAATTTTGAGGGTTGTTCACCCCCCGGCTACAGGGTTAACACAACGGGGGTGAAAAAAGCTAAAAAGTAGTTCCCCCTCAAATCAAATCAGGGTGGAAAGTATCAATCGGATAGCCCTGTATAATGCTCACCGTGCTCGGTGAAATTGAACAAAGGCGGTAACTCGTTGCCGTTGGGCAGGCGCGTGTTGGGTTCGCGCAGCTCTCCGAAGAACGGATGCGCGCACGCCTGCAGCGGGCTGATGCGCGACGACGGCGTGTACTCGAGTAGCCGCGCCACCAGCTCGATCGCTTCCGGCGGGGTCCGCACCCGGAACACCTGCAACACGTCGAACGCTGCTGTCAAATTTGCATTCTCGCCGGGGAGATGGGGGGGGGGGTGCAGGAAAAGGTTCGAGTATTGTACGGTTCGCCGTTCGATATTCTCGACACTCGTTATTTCTGGATATAGATATCTTCCACCTCAAAATTACAACTTTCGAAAAAGCATTGAAACATATCTTACTTCAATTTTATAGCTTCCTTGAACTACATTGATACATCATCTGTAGCTTATAAGTACGTTGTATATACGTCTGGTGTTCTTTGTTTCGCCAAAAACGTCAACGGCATTTTCCGCTATAATGGTATAATAGTTATGAATCTTCCCAGAAGATGGCGACACTTTTGCAGATTTCTGTACACATAGTTGATATTTTGAGATTATAATTATGTATTTGGATCATAAACTGAAAAGTAATCTAAATTATTACTTCTGAATCAACGTTTTTCTAACACTGATTGTTCAACTATCGATAATACTGATTTTGTTGTATCCATAGAGATCAAAATCAGAAAAGTAAGGAGGTGATGGTCGCATAACCAGACATCCCAAAGAAGGAAGATGGACAGAAGTAGTGAATTCATTCATTTTCCGAAAGATTAGGATGAGCGACCAATCTGAATGTATGATAATTACCATATGCAAAGATATGATGATATATATTCTTCACTACATGTATCCTTGCCCCATCGACTTTGAAAAGCATTAAAATGAACATAAGGAGAAGAAATAAGTACCGATTCGTGTATGTGCAACGAAAGGTGCAATTTTGCCAGCAGTCAGTTATCACTGCTGGTTGCCTCTCTCTCGTTTGCTGATTCCATTGGTTGGATTCCTCCGCCTTCTTCTAAGCGCGAACTATGGTCTATTTGAAATTTGTCTAACATTATTCAATAATTTAGCTATGGAATAATATATTCATAGGTTGAACAGGACAACACCACTTCAGACAAAGTTTTAAAATCCTTACTTGACGTAATGGGGTGAACTGGTTAAACCAACCAGGATTGAAATTAACAGGTAAAATAGCATTTCATTCATCAATCACCGTGAGCGTGCGGTTTTGAAATATTTCATTACGTGTGCGTTTCACCAGTCTCCTGTGAGAAGGGCTACTTTCTAAATGACAGAACAATCTGCTAGCGACTCAATTCAACATTATAATAATATCTACCGCTGGAACGAATGCCCATTAAATCTTTATTGCTTCAATCCACCTATTTCAAAACATACCCTAATATTATATTTGGATGATGCCAATTGAAAAAGAACCAAGTGACAATAATAAATTTCTTTGAACTGTATAATGACTAAAACTTTTCCCACAACAGGAAACAGCTTTATCGCCGGAAGCTTTTTGTCAATGTATGCTGTTGTTATTCCAGTAGGCAGTATAGAGTTGTCACTATCCTGACACCATTTTACTGAACATGAAATAATTTTTACATTTCATGTATTTCATAGTGTTGTTGTGAATGTATCACTATTGATTTGACAGCATTTTTCTCAGAAATGATGGTGGTTTAGAGAACTCATTACGGTTTCATTATCCATCGAAATAATGAAAATTATGATGGATGGTGGATGGCGGTATGGCAACACTCAGATGAAGAGATCGTCATAGGGGATTATTATTGTGTCGTAATCTATCTCGTAATAATCTCTAAGCAATTCACTTCAATATGATATGGTTTTTAAAACAGAAATTCAGTTTCGCCAGATGTGCAAAGTCTTCAGGTATCAAGACCGTGACTGGCTGCCAAATGAAGCGAAACAGAATTGTTATGGCCCTACACAGCCTTACCAATCGCCTTTGGTCCGCTGGATGTAAATTCAAAACAAAAACCAAGGTACTTGTTGTCAGAACAAATAGAAGCACCTGGGTATAATACTAGATGACATGTTGGTGCCATCTATTGGCAAAAGATCGAAACAGAGATTTTAGTTGTAAATTCTATTTCTATCCACATTCAGTGGACACTGATTCCATATCATAATCTGTAAATCCTACAGCTCCCAGGTTCGAAGTCATCTACTGATGTGATCTCCACAGATACACAATTTGAATAAATTCAATTTGGATAGTGAGAAAACGATGGACAAAACAAACCATGAGACGTTGTGAGCAACACAAAAAATACCAAGCAGTCTTGTGTGGTGTGTGTTACAAACGAAGCACAAAAAACGCAGGCGATTGCTACGATTAGTATGAAATGAGGACAGCTATCAACTCACAGACTTACGCGGATTTTTTGGTTGCTTGTACTGTCAAATGGCGTGGAGAGTTTTGTCAGCAAGAACTGCAAAATATAGGTAGGCAATATTTCATGTTTGAAAGTTAAATGTTTCTATGCCACAGAAAATGAGAAATGTTTTTGAGTCACTACATGAAAAATAACTATTTTAAATCAGTGATGCATCGGAATGGCATATGGAACGACCATTCAACACATATATTGTATGAATCATCAACGGATTGCAATATATCAACGAATTCACAACATGAACTCAACCTAAATATTTTTTCCATATCAATCTACCCCGACAATGAAACTATAGAAATCGATGTTTTATGACTCTGAAACGCATCAACAAACTCCACTAGTTCTAAAACACGCTTGATCGCACATCCTGCGAATGCTCAAGAATACCGAACACAAACATCATTCGCAAAATAATAATATACGCACGACCTTGAAAGATGCGAACGGTCAAGAATAGCGCCCCCGACTCACCTGCTGCCACGGATGCGACTTGATCTGCGGAAACTTGAACTCGGTGTAGTTTGGGTTCATCTCCTTGATCTGCTCCTTGGTGGGCGTGCCCAGCACCTTGATGATTTCGACCAGCTGATCGACGCCCGAGTCGCCGGGGAAGATCGGTTGGCCTAGAAGGAGTTCGGCCAGCACACAGCCGGCGCTCCACACGTCGATCTTGGTGGTGTAGTCGATGGCGCCGAATATCAGCTCTGCGAGGGAAATAAGGATATTCGGTTATTATTTATTATCTTAAGAAACATTACTGTTTATAACAAAGAGATGAATTGATACAGGAATTTCTTTTCATTATTAAATTCTAAAGATTTCTTCCAATCAGAGTGTTCTGAGCAAATATTTTTTCACTTATCACTCCACGAGAGGTTTCAATGTTATCAGGTAATTTTTTTGTTGTTCAATGATCGTTCAGTGAGAAACTGTTGCTTAGCAATTAGACGAGAAAAAATGTCAACTATTAAAAACGCGACAACGACGGCGGAGCGTTTTTAGGTAGAAAATTTTTTTGAGTGAGTTCTTCATTTATTTATTTATTTATTTATTTGATGGAAATGGGATACAAACAGGCAGAAGCCCAAAACTGTATCCACTGGTAACACATAATACTCTGATGTTTACAATTTACAATGTTAATATCACAATAATATTAAATATTCAATACCTGAAGATAAAACAAAAATAAATTCCGAATTTGGATCGATCAAACGAAAATATGATTTCTAATAAGTGTCCTGAACTGACTCAATGATGTACAATGTATATCTACGTTGCTACAATATTTATTAAAATTATCACTCATCCTACTCATTGGCGAGTTCAGTCCCAAATTGGTGTGACAAAAATTGACATTCAAAAATATTTTAAGTCTTGTGGGTCTTGACGGTACATGAAATGATATGAAAGATAACAACATAGAAGAACTAAAATGATTCCTCATTATTTTATAGATGAATAGACTTATTAATGCAACCTTATTAATCAGAGAAATTGTAGCAATATAGTGTTTAGTAGAGAGATTAGGAATCTCTTGAAAGTAAGCATCGTTCAACAAATCCAGATGTGGAAGAAAAACTACTGGTAGTGATTGATAAAAGTAGAGTGTGCAGAAAGCATTTCAAGGAAATCAACATAATATCAAATAAATTATTACAATTTAGATTGGAATATCCATGTTATATCCATGTACAGTCAACCATCATTTTGTTACACGAAAATTTCTTTTGTAAACAAGAAGCGCTAAAATGGCCTTTTAAAAAGCTTCAGAATGTTCCATTCCATTTATTCAACAGTATGGAACAGACAAGGAAAACAAAATATTTCTTTGGAAACATTGATCCAATTATGAGACTTCCTGTATGTTTCATCCAAACACCAACAGCATTTCTGCAATAATGGTATAATATTTATGGCATTATTGCAGATTTCTGTACAAATAATTGATGTTTTGAGATTGTATTCATGTAGTTTGATCATCATTTGAGAAATAATCTAAAATTACTAGAATTATTATTATTATGATCAGTATAATTATCCATGATTCTGATCTAAAAATTTTTGTGTTGCCATCTAACAACTTACATGTCAGTTTCCGCTATGAAGGTGGTATGTTACAGTAAATATGTTGTTATAAATATCTTGTTCACAGTGAATATTTGATGTGATCATTGCGGTAGTCGTCAGGACCTCATAGTGAACAATTCCATCGATTCCCCACCACACAACTGTGATTTCATAATCGATTTTTCCTTATATAATTAATTACCTGGAGCCCTGTAATAGCGGCTGCAGATGTACGAGACGTTCGGTTCGCCTTTGACGAGGTGTTTGGCGCTGCCGAAATCGCAGAGTTTTAGAACTCCCGTTTCGGGGTCCAAAAGGAGATTTTGAGGTTTTATGTCCCTGTGGCATATGCCTAGCGAGTGGATGTACGCTAAAGAACGGAACAATTGGTACATATATAACTGAAAGGAAAAAAATGGGTTAATCACTTCGTTAATAAAAAACTCAAGAATTATTATACAAGTCCTAAGTTGAATAGTTGTTTTCATAAAAAGTCTTACCTTTATAAAGCTGATAGGTATAGTTTGTTTTGACTTGCTATAGTGCCTTGCTACCTTATATACCGTCTCTGGAATATATTCCAGGACCAAATTCAGGTACACCTCATCCTTCTGAAAAAAATTACAATTTTATACAAGAAAATTCTGGAAAATATCAACTAGCGATGACAAATCGTGGAAAAACTAGATGATAAGTGGAACTCTAATGACAACAATGTTACTTCTTTTCAATTGGACACCTAGTTCAATTAATTTCTTTCATCAGCTCTGCAATTTTGAGGACCACTGCAAGTTCCTTCTTCAATATTGTATTTTTTAATTCAGAAGTTAAACAATGGAAATCAAAAACTCATCTGCCTCCAATTTTCAAAGAATTCGAAAAAACATATTCCCCTTGATAGAAATATTCCATAGCTATCAGATGGCGTTGCAATGACATTTAGCAGCAGAGAAAACATTTAACGCCAGTGTATTATCATCAAACCATTTTATCGAAATTCATGATTTGTTTTCAAAGTTCGGCTACCAGTATTTGATATTATCGAATACATCTCTAACAAATATACACCGCTAAAAGAAGTGAAAGCAGTTCTTAAAAGAAGCTACGTGATATTATGCCTAGTTGGGATAACTACCAGACATTCTTGTTTCATGCTTCTAAATTTAACAATCTTTTCACCCTAATGTCTCTTTGAGAGTAAACATATGCTTGGAAGAAAATAATTAAATTGACTTTGTATCTGTTCATGCAAAGGAAAAAATATAGAAAAATGTCCTCGATCTTGAAATTATCGCAGTTACGAATCGAAATTTCCGAGGAAATCTATCAGTGAAGCTAGGTACCTATATTATGTAAATATTAAGAGATATGATGATATCAGAAACTTTTCATCATCTGAAACCCTAACAATCAAGGAAATACATTGAATATTACCCAAGAATTGTTACAAAAAATAAAAATATTTTCCCTATCGAATATGAAGCACTTTTAGTGAGTATTTCACAATTAATCGAATGGTAAGGTTAATTTATGTTTTATCACTGTATTACTGAATAATATTTATTGTGCATTTCGTCCTAATAACCATGGCTGATAATTATTAAGATTTTTAGAAAACAAGCTGTTTTTGATAGACCTTCAAACAGTTTTCCATATTCAGTTGATAAAAAATTGTTTACAAGAATAAAATTCAAGATCAACAAAAACTTGCGAATCTAGCCGAACAGATCTATAATTGGATGGTGAAAGAATAGTTGAATACTGAGTAACATTGTTGCCAGAGTGAAACAAGACATCTAGTATTAGCCCATACGACAATCACTACCAACAGAGTCGGTGGTTCCAACATTTTCCCAAAATTTTCTTCAGTTTCGAATGGTGAGCACAATTATATGAAACTCTACAGATACTTTTGCTTCCTTGCAGTCTTAATTTTATTGCAAACCAATTTTAGTAAAACTGCTACTACAAGGTGTATCACTTATATAAAAAATATTGATCTACCTTGAGGCAAAAATTATACAATACACTAGAAAGTGAAGCGGAAAACAATGAATTTATTCGACGCTCGCTGTCTCAAGCCATGTTTAAAGCCGACAGATTTCTGCAATTCGCAAAACTCTAGAGAGAATTTTGGTTATTATTGTAAATCACTTTGGGTGAAACTGCTACTCCATGGTGTGACTCATAAAAAATTGAACTCTCTTGTAGCAAAGATTATACAATACTATATATTAGTCAAAATAGTCAAAACTGATGTACAAGGAGCATATAAATGTACACGGTATCACTGAGATGGTGTAAAAAATTCTGGAGTGACAGCACTCATAAAAATAGAAAAAAAGTTCTAATGAACATGGATCCGTGAATGCGATACAAGCAAGCGACGGAGTAAATTAAAAGAAATGTTTTCCAAGAAATAATAGCGGATACCTATTTCAAATGATTGAATATGATTTTGTATCTTACAGAAGCGCAGAAGGCCTATATTATGTTATCTTAAATCAAATAATATTGGCCCTTCTACGCTTCCGTAGTATCTACCATCAGCGACAGAAATTAATCAATGAACATTTTAATGTTATTGAAATGAAACTGATACAAAATCTTAACAAGTTCTCGTAAATAGTTGAAGTTTCCAAATATTTGCAATTTTTTCTTCAATTTTCAACCTGTTATTGGAAAAACTTTCAATTCAATTCACTGCATGTTCATGAAATTTTTTACATTCTTATGAGTTTCATCACCTTCCATAATTCGTAATATCATTTCTATGGCAACCTGTAACATATAATGTCGATATGGTATTCAATTTCTACGGATAGGAGCAATTGCCAATGAAGAAGAGATGAGAGAATTTTACATCAATACCCATAGCATTGCACAGAATACTGTAAATCACAATGAAAACTTCGGCTTCTACTCAGTCAGGGCACAAATGAAGCAAAATTTTCTAGCCAATTGAAAACAGGTCAAAGTACATAATTATCTATCGCTATAGTCTGTTTGGAAAGTAGATAGAGTAATGAATCAACTGGGTCCACTTTTTTTGTTTGAAATCTGGTATTGAATTTATTTCATGAACAGAATATCCAATCAGTCTATCTATTATCAAATCTGTTATATAATAAATTGATTGCCAATAAAGCAATCAAGATGAATTTTATCCCTTATAATCAGTGGATGTTTGCAAATATAATTGGCTACAAGAATTGAATCTTTGATTTGAACACTCGCTCACGGATTTGCATTTTACAGATCGATTTATTACTCTCTTTGCTTTCCAAAGAGACTTTAGGATAAAAAAGCAGGTGCGTACCTGCGAGCTCAAAGTTGTAGCCATGAAAATCGACATATTGCAGGGTACTTCTGCCTGCTACATACAAAAACTCAGAATGATATACAGGGTGATTCAATTCTTTGTTCATCACTTCATAAAATCATGAGTAAATTAAACCAGCTGAGTATTGAACAAATATTGACCACCTTGTACATATATTTATTTAAGAACAAATTCGCGATACTCCACATCGAATATTTTATATCTGGGAATTCGTGCTAAGCATTATTGCAATTTTGAACGAAATGATGATCAAAGTATATCAAATAAATTATATGACTATCAAATTATGGAATTGACTTCAACTCATTTTGAGCAACTGAATTTTGATATAATTGTTCAATTTTCAAGTATTGAATAGATTATGATGATTTATCAAATGCAAGATGAAATGCAAAAGTATGAGATTATTATACAAAACACTCACCTTATCTCCACTGGAGTAAAAGAAATATTTAAGTTTAACTATATTACAATGTTCTAACTTCCTCATGATTTGAAGTTCTCGATTCTGAAAATAAAAGAAATATAATAATACATATATGGTGAATATGTAAATCACGAAGTTGGATATGAATGAGTTTTCTGATTTCATATTCTGCTTGATTAAGTTTTTATATGAAAACATCTAAATCTAAAATATCTGGGAGTTAAAATGAGTTGAAAAGATATAAAAACTAATGAAGGTGTAGTTATTTGTGATAATCAAAAGCATATCAGAATGAACAAAGAATTTTTTAATTAGGATTTATATTTTCCAAGCATTCTTCAATATGAAACATCATTTTTTTCAACAAGGAGTACTAATGAAAAGTGATGAAACTGAAATTATAATAAACGAATTTAGGTGGAGCTTGCAATTATTTATTTGAGATAAAAGATTCATTCAATTTTGTTCCTATCAAACCACGATATCAGTTGTTTCCACTAGATGTATGTATTAATTTTCAGATACTTAAAAGTTAACACTATTTATGTCTTCATGATATTCCTCTTTATCTCTTAATTTACTTCATATTTATTGTTGTGACAAGATTTTTTAGAATGAAATTTCTCTCATCACACCAAGTGGCGTAGCTCTGGAACAATCATTAAGCTGGAGAAATGACTTTTTAGATAAAATAGGTAGTTATTTAGCGACAAACGTTAGTGAAATGAAGTGATATAATTGATTATGAATTTCTTCAAACAGAACAAAATACGGGTTGTTCACGTATCTCACGAATGTCAAATCGAATCTGCTCAAAGGAAAAAAAAAACAAAATACATTCTGGGACCCCCGTGTTTTCGCACTGACCTTGAACCTCTTGTCCTGCAAAACTTTTTTGATCGCCACCAATTCCGAGGTGTCGCACAACTTGGCCTGGTAGACGACGCCGAAGCTGCCATTGCCGATGACCTTGGTGTCGGTGTAGGAGACTTCTTGAGGCCTGTCGGGACCCTGGCCGGGCGTGGCGACCACCGTCGTCACTTTGCTCCCGTCTTTGCCTATGTAGCCGCCGCCGGAAAGAAAAAGGAATCGTTAAAATAGAGTTCGGACGGTCAATATGTAAATAAAAAATTAATACCAAGTCACTAGGTCAAAAACATTTATAAATGTCCGAGGGGTAAACCGCGGTCGACATTGTGTACATCAAACGTCAATTTGACAAGGAATACCTAGATATTACAAGAGAATCCAAGAAAAACTAGGGATTTTGACGAATTCAAGAAATCCAAGACGTTCGTTTGTAGGCAGTTGTCATTCTACCGCGGTTTACTAGAGGAATTCCAAAGAATGTTGAATGAATTATGTACATCAAACTTGAATTTTATAAGGAAGTCCAAGGTATTCCAATGGATTCCAAAAAATTGCCAAGAAAACTCCAGGCAACTACAATTAATGCCAAGGACTTGCATCTGTTTGTTCACTACAATTATACAGCGGTTTATCTAAGAAATTTTGAGGAATCCTTAGAAATTCCAAGAAATTTCCAGAGGATTCCAAGGTATTTCCAGGCATTCCAGTAGTTTGTACACCAGAATCCCACCACGGTTAACCCCTCGGAAATATCGCAATACGATATCTTGTCAACCATTTAGTAAATGGCATATCGAGGGTCTGCGGAGCCTCGCAGTGGCGAGTCTAGAGAGAGTGAAGGAAATTTTCAGTATTTTGCCACCTTCAATTCATCGAACACAATCCGTTTTTTAGTGTAGCGTTGAACGAAAAAATATTGAATATGGGTGAATCAGCTTTTAGAGACAGTCCAAACCAAGGTCCGCTGGAACAGTAAGCAGTAGGAACCAGGGTTGCCAACTTCGAGGATTTCATACTAGAACTGGTGGTTTGAATTATCATGATATTTTATATCATTGGTTGCATGAAATATTACTATATGAATGAGGTTAAATTCATAGATCAAACTGTATTGATTATTATATCTGATGTTTGTTAGTGCTCATATTATTGAAATATTATAACTGTTGATTCTGAAAGGAAAAATATAGGGGTGATACTTGATGTCTAACGTGTCCCCTGATACGCATTTTTTTCGTCCTGCGAAGGCACTATTTTTCTGGGTGTCTGCTTGAATTTTTGGTTTTGAATATTTACTTTATTATTAACTATCGGCAGTGTGATTATTTCTCATCGATAAAAGGTGACTTAGCTCCACTGGGCCATCTGAAATTCGAACTTTTTATCTTACGGAAAACTATCCTCATTTCCTTACCTCACTTTCTGTTTTTCATGATAAAATGATGACCAACTTCGAAAAGTATTGAACGTAGTACAAAATTCGAAAACAAAGAAAGATAAGAGAACAAATGAAACACAGAAACTAGGGGAAATGAATGAGGATATGATTCACCAGTGGCGCTCAATAAAAAAATCCAGAAGGGTTCACTATCTGATGGCTTGAGAAAAATAACAGCCAATGTCGCTAGGTCGTATCTAGATCAATTCCAATAAATTTCAAGGCGATACCTTTTGCTTCAGAAGAAACAAGAATTCAAATAGATTCTTTCTTTCGATATTGATAATGGCTAATGGCGATCAATTGATGCATGAATTCTATTGGTGGGCTGAAATAAATCCGGGACTATCATTCGATGTTTTTTGCACTGGAAGTCTTTGAAATGCATATAGTTCAAGTAACTTCATGATCAAATCATGTCCGCTTTTGTCAACTACTTTCGAGACCTACTTCACATGAATTCAAATCGACAAGGTTTAACACAGGGTCCCAGGCTACACAATGATATAATTAAAGTAATCTCGTTTTCTCATGGCTCATACTTCTCTGGCCACGGTTGATACGAATATAATGCAGATGAAACAAAAACTGTTAAATAAAAATGCAGGACCGGTGGAAAATAATAATGGGTACGTACAAGATTGCTACGCTATTTGTTTGATTTTCGGCAAATTCTCAACGAAAAAATATCAACAATCAATTATCAACTGAAATTTACAGGCAAAACCAACAATTATCATAATTGTATGGGAACACCGGATTGATATAAATATTGAAAACTATTGTGAGCATCAAAAAGTCGATATAATATCTGATCATTTCGTTTACAGTTAATTGAATTACCACAAAAAAGTCGATCACCTGTTAGACCGTGAGACTGAGAAAAAATGTCCTTGATCGAAATAGTCTATTGAAACCGTATTCGGCTTTGAAATCAAGACGATGTCATTGATATTATCTTCATTCCAAATTGAGGAAACACCTTGTGTAAACTTCAGGAATATGTTGATAGATATTAGATGATATAACAGTCAAAAATAAAATTGCGCTATACAGAACCATTGTTCTTTGCATCGTCATTCCTGTTATGATGATTTCAATTAATTTATAATCTCACATAGATCTGTGAAACTTCTATAAAACTGACTGAATTATACAATTATACGATGCAATAAAATGCTCTTTCAGCGCACGAGTTAATTAAAGTATACGAGTGAAGCGAGGAGTGCTCCAAAAGAACGAGTGCGATAATAATAATACGATTGTATACACGATACACAATTCTTTCTATATTGCACCAACTTCCATTATAAATTATGAATTGATGCTCAATATCATCAAAGAAATATTGGCTACCTGATGAAATGATTTTAATTCAAAAAAGGCTGCAGTGACAATCACAACGTTGCAATACGAAAAATATAAAAAATGGTTGAATGTATGAAACTGAATTAAATTTTTGAATGTCGCGTTGAACAAGCAAGATAAGTGCATCAATAGAACATAGTATGTAAGCATAATGTAATCTGCTCAATATTTAGGAATACCAATGTCTACTGAGATGTCATTCGATTTGTGGGCGTTTTTCTACGCTACAACGGTTGGCACACCTTCAAGGCCAACTATCATCTTGAGGATTCGATCATTTTTCGGTCATCTCTTATGAAACCATGATAATACCTGATTTTACTTTGGCTGTCTCAATCAATCTGACCATGTCATCGTCGAAAACTTCTTTATGCCTCGATTTATTCGCCATCTGAATATCAAATTTGGCCTAAAAAACAAACGCATGAAAAAAAAATAATTTTGGGTCCTAAATACTTGTCGAACATAAAACTGCTTTTGAAAAAATGTCTCAATAGCAGGATTTTGGAAAAATACAAAAGGAAATAATGTGATGACTTAATCTTTCAGATGTTTTATAATGTATTTATGCAAATATGCTGCTCCAGAATATGGGGAGAATTTCGTGTAGAAGTACGATAAAATGAAAAAAATTTTTTGAAGAGAATGGATGAATGGAAAAATATTTTCGTTGAAATGGATTGAAATGAGAGTGAGAAACGCATCTTACTGATTCTTTATAATGTATACAAAAATTTTCACGAAAATATGTGGACATGTTCTATCATCTGAAAACTTCGTGTAGAACTGTACGAGAACGAAATGGATAATGTCGAGAAAAGGGATTTACAAAACTATTATCATCTTTAAGAAAATAAACACTTGAAATCACTCACCAATCAGAGTTAATATGTATTAATTAGAAATAGTATTCATCATTTTCTGGAAAATGAGCCCGTTGAACTTATTTGACAGACGTAATCAGTCAAAAAAAATAGGTTAAAAACTAAATCAAAACAAACGACTTTCTCATTATCGGTCAGAAAACCTGAAATTAAATCGATATTTCATATACAGAAGTATTCCAAGTTGGGTAGGAACCTCGGTGGCTACCAACTTTAAAAAAGCAAATACCCGGTAATATAATATATTTTCTATCATAGTTCACAACAATATGTAGTCCAAACTCAATAACAAACAAAAAAAAATACATAGCTATTCCACATTGAAAAAAAAACAGCTGGTATACAGGGAGGTCCAATATTTAATAGAGAAACTGAAATCACCAATAGAATACCTCACTAATAGAAGAAAGCTATGGATAAACATTGGTAGTCAAACGCTTCGTTTACGAGATACAAGGCAACAAACATCATTATATCAAAACATAAAACACAAAAACATTGACAATATAGTTGTATTTATAAGTTAAATACATGGGTTTTGAAAAATTGGGTTCGCTAAGTTGAGAGAACTATACCTACCAATTATTATTATTATTATTATTATTATTATTGAATCAATTATTATCATCATTCCCCTAAATTAGAAGTATTTAATTTCATTATAGTATTTCTAAATGTTAGTAATAATCCAAAAAAAATCCAGTAGTCGGTTCTTATAAGTTCCTTTGTTTTGTAGGGTGCTTAATCCGAATCTGTAGTTATTCAAATTATAAGTGAACCATTGGGTCTACGGGCATATAGTTTACTAGATTTGGAGAAAAAAAAATCCACAACTTCTGTACCAACATATTTCCTCGTAGTTTACCAAATATTCTTCTCAAAAGTTGACCAAAAACTTGAAATTTCACCTTTTGGAAATTATAAGCAATTTTTTATGTACAGAGCTGATATTAACCTCAAGTTGTGACAAATTCAGTCTAATTGGAAATTAGTCAAGAGTTATTTCCTCGGCATTAGAAGTACTATCGGAATCAAGAACAAAAACCCAAAAAAAGTGAGCGCCAAGAAATTTTCTTGGGATTCAGCACCCCAAAAAAACACAGGGAACGATAATATAACGACCTGGTTTCAATTTCGTCCCCGGACTTCTTCGGTTGGGGGTCCTGGCAGTAAATTTCATATCAAATCTGGTTTTCACGAAATATGTTCCTCTGTCTAAAATGTTGAAGCAGTTCCTGTTTCTTTTTCGTCTGGCAAACCTGTATAAACTGAACTGAAAAGTTTGACTGACTGAACCATCGTAGGAACCGACTGACTATCCGGTAGCTTTTCCGAACGTAAGTGATTTGTTATCAAACGAATCGCTTTCACTAGGACGACTATAATGAAGTCGTGGCACCGATGCACATGATACCGATATAGAGATCATTGCCTCGGGGCTAAAAATAAATTATTCTTTATATTCAACCGGCATCAAGAAAATGTTTTTTCATTGTAAATACCATGTGTTATCTAGATTCAGTAGATTTTCTTCTCAAAGGCTGTGCTTCCAGGTGAAGAATTCGCTTTCTGTTACCACATGAAATTACCCTCCTGAAACGAGATGGGAGAAAATACCTTGAAAGAAACTTGATAGAACGAGAGACAATGAAAGTAATAATTTAATTGATCCTTCCTATTTTCTGTCTCTATGAGATATACGTTCATAAAAGCAACAAGAAGTAACTTTTATCATTGGTGGCCAGTTTCCGAAACAACGTTGCTGTTTGTTGCCAGAAGTTTCTAGTTGTTTCTGTTATAGTTCGGCATGTTTTCAGCGGCGCATATTTCCCCCCCCCCCCTCGAGCAAGAAAGTTCCACAGAAAACCAATAAAAAAATATCGACTACCAGTGAAAGCAATTATAACAATTGAACTCCATGAAATTAATTGAAGTCCATGGAAATTAGTGATATCCGATATATAACCAAATGTTATATTCGTTCGTAATCGGATGATTCATCGTAGTAGCTCTGCTAACTAAATATATAAAAAACTAAGGACGCGACAATATTTTTTACTTTCACGATAAATTTTCGACATTTAGATATTCGACAATCATTGAAGTTAGTTCAACCGATTTCCTATTAAACGGTAGTAATTACTTCTGCTTGTGTACAGGCAAAGTTTACAGAATACAAAACAGGTTTCCAGTGACCAGTTACCTATGCCGCTCTCCTCAGATCGCTTGGGTACCGTTCGGTAGCCACACACACATACAGTGGGCCAGCACGCATCAGGTATCGCGCGAACTGCTTTTCCGTGTCCTCGTATCTAGAGAACACGCGGATCGCGTGTGAACTCGGAATCTCAAATGTCTAGCAAGTATAGGCGCAATTTTGCATGAAAGATATATTCTTCACAAATGATTCGTTTGTCTTCTCTGAATAATAGAATCTGGATAGCAGAGATGAAAGGTGTCATTTTATGTATGTACATCCTGTAAATAATCTGTTGTCTTTTTTTCTCTATAGGAAATGAATTGATGAAAAAGTATACCGGCTGACACAGGTAGCAGCCTGTATTTTTTTATTCGCGAGAAAAATTTTGAATTCACAGAAGGTACGTATCAATGATAGCGCTTTCTTTAGACCTAACTACATTTTTTTTCCGCCACCTATTTGACGGAGGTAAATCCAATTTTTTTTTGGATATCAAAGTCTACCAATTTACAATTTTTGAATTCTGATCACAGCCAAGACGGTGTATTTAAAAAAATAAAATGCAATTCCACAACAATCAAGAAAAGAATACTAATTTGTAATACATGTTTGAATAGAGAATTCTGAGGCAAATAAGATAAGATGGTAACATTTTGAAATACAAAGTTGGGTGTCGGTAAGTTCAAAGAAAACGTTGATCACGTACAGTGTTGATCACGAACTGTTCTCACTCACATTTTAACCCGAGTTTTAATCTTATTTTTTCAAAAAAATTTTATGTATTCTTCACGTCATTGGAAATGAGGCAAATCTGCGATAATGAAATAAAATTCATTGAATATTTTTCATATTATCTACTGAATGATTATTGTTTTTTTGTCGAATTCCTTTTCTGAATTCTATTTTTTTTTTCATGTGTTTCTCGTTTCTTTTTCAAATTGTTCAGTTCAATAAAAGCACCTTGTATTCTGAATCTACACTGGCAGGATTTCCATTTATCGTATAAAATAGTTCATTTAGAATATCTACAATTTTCCTCGCTGATGCCGAGAAACTTAGATATCCATTAATAGAGGGAGGCTAATTAGACCAATTTCACAAATTATTAAATAATAGATCACTCGATCTTTGAAATACGAGTTTAAGCGATGTAGAAATTTTTAATTATCAACCGTCGTGTAATTTGATGAATGCGATAGGAAAGTACTATGGTTATTTTGTCTGTACCACTGATGAATTCATGAAAATATCTCAATCACGTTATAAATGTTATAAATCCTCCGATTTCGATTTCATCTTGCGAATTAGCTTCGAGTAATGAGTCCAGCCTTCCTCAACTTGGTGAAAGTTTAAATTTTTTCGATAGACAAATGATTTATCAGTATTAAATTTCGTCTCGTTATAGGCTATAGAAAATGTAGATGTGAAAGCCGCAGTATATTATCGTGTGTACATAGTCTCAAAATCACCTTCATTTCTCTAGCGAAGTTCATATACTCATGTAATATTTTTATTCACGTGTTTATTGAACAGAGAAAACACATTGTATTAAAAAAATCAGTACATGACAAATGTCATGTCTCATGTCGCATATTGAATACAAATTAAACGAGAATCATATAACAAGTTGTGAATCTATGTACGGGGTGTATCATTACTATTGGGTAATCTTCCAATTTGTTGATTTGTTGATGTTGATAACCAAAAGGCAATATTGATAATAGAGAAAATAATTCATTGTTACTATGGATTTCATTTGGTTTCAGTTGGGAAAAATATTCATTCGATCAAAAAATTAATATTTGAAAAATATATAGTACTTGGAAGTACAGTAGTGTGACATATTCTTTTCATTTCGTTATGACATATTTTTTTCATTTCATTATCAGATAAGTCGCCTTCTTCATCACCTCACATCAGAGTTGAACCTATCAAACTGAAAACACTCTTAAATTACGAGTCTTCGGAAAGAAGTTATTATATTGTAGCAAGGAATTTACCCTCGAATTTCATGATAATAATGATCCACCTTGTATATGTACATGCAAAAATACAATTATTTTGAAATCAGTAAAACCCTTTTCGTCCAGTTTTTTTCTTTAGTTCGAAAAAATCTCAGAAGTGTTTTCTTGATATGATTGAGTAGTAGTTAAATAAGTTCTTATATTTTTGTACAGGGTCTTCATTTAAT
The DNA here is from genome assembly GCA_963576655.1 of Gastrophysa polygoni. Taxonomy (NCBI): domain Eukaryota; kingdom Metazoa; phylum Arthropoda; class Insecta; order Coleoptera; family Chrysomelidae; genus Gastrophysa; species Gastrophysa polygoni. Next base: position 14,428,014 of record OY755084.1, read on the forward strand.
ACTGTACCCCACGTGACCACATTTTGAAATTGCCGCTAAAATTTGTTGTTCTCATGTTTGTCACCGTAGACAGTATGAAAAACACTGTTGCCGATAGACGTGTAATTACCCGAGTGCCACGAAAATTTCTGTGAAGATGCATTGCTTGATTTCTTGTTTTCCAATGAAAAATGACAATTGTTCGTTGCTAGGATACACTTTGGTACCTAAGGATTGTTTGGAGATTCTGAAGTAGGTACTCACTCTAGTCCAAGAAATGCAAAATAATCATCATGAAACTGTCATGTAATTTCCTTTATTCGAATCGGCAACACCGTACTAAACAACCATTAGCGTAGCCTAGTTTATTTGTGTGTCTCGAATATTTCTGTGAAGTAAATCTTTTGCATTCCACTATCGAAATTATCGAAACAGTTCTTTTTAGGACTCTGGAATAATTTATAAATATTGAGGTGGGCAAAATGAGTTATTTCTGTCTAATGGATTTTCAGGTCAATTTACTTTGTAGATTCCCAGATTAGAATGGTTTTCACACCACAACAAGACGGCATTTCCGCAGCGGTTCTCGTAATCCTGATGGAAGTTGGACCTATTCCCTGCAGTCATGCATTGAGCAGTTTTCTGAGGTTTTTCCAGAAGTCAATATTGACTACGATGGCTTCAAACATCACAAACTTGCTCTTGTTCAGAGATTTGAAAATAAACATTGCATCTGCAAAGGAAAATCAACTGGTAGACCGTCTGTTTTAACAGAAGATATTATTGAAGACATTAGAAGACGCGTGGAAAGAAGTCCTAAGAAATCCGTTGCGAAGTTATAAGTGCAGACAGGTTGGTACAAATATGAAACATGCCTCAAATTGAAATTTGCAATAATTTTATGAATGTCACGAATCAGAAGAAATCCAAGTTTTGAGTGTTCACACAATTTATTTGGGGTTTCAAGTTCCTGTAGAAAAAATTTCAACCCTGAGACAATGTTAAAAAACATCTCTGAGCTTCAATATCCTTTTTTTCTTGTTTCCAGGAATATCTGTGGGAACCTGTCATAAGGCATTAACTAAAAAGTTACATATGCATCCCTACAAAATGTCGGTGGTTCAAGAGTTACATCCTCCTGATTATAACTTACGTGTACAGTATTGCCAATGGTTCAATCAGAATATGAACAATAATGATATACTGGATTTAACTTTCTTTTCTGATGAAGCATGGGTACATTTATCTGGATATGTGAATAGCCAGAATTATCGAACATGGGCTGCAGAAAATCCTCATGAATTCATAGAAACACCTCTGCATCCCCAAAAAATTGGTATCTGGATTGCTGTTTTAAGAAGAAGACTAATTGGCCCCATTTTCTTCAGGGAGACAATAACAGGTGCAAGATATCATGTCATTTTACAAAAAGCTCTTGAACAAATGCATGATGATGAAATTCAAATGGGCTATTTTCAACAAGATGGTGCTACAGCACATACCGCAAACGAAACAATTCGGTTTTTAGAAGAATTTTATGGAAACCGGATCATAAGTAGAGGTTTGTGGCCACCCCGCAGTCCGGACCTTACTCCTTTAGATTTTTATTTGTTTGGTCGAATGAAAAACAATATTTTCAAAAACAGAATTCACACCCTTGAGCAGCTAGAAGCAGCAATTATCGAAGAGGTCCAAAGTATCACACAAAATGAGCTTCAGCGTGTTTTTGATTGTATGAAACGCAGAATTGATGTGTGTTTAGATAGTGAGGGTGGTCATATTGAACATTTATTATAATTCACTTCATTTTGACAATTAAAAGCGTTCAATTTATTGCAGGTGTATTTTTTCTGTCTGTTTTCGATTAAGATTCCAAAATTCTTATCGATAACAGATTTATTCCCTTTGAAGAGAGTTGTTTCAGACGTCCAAGAATCTCGAAAAAGTTAAGAAAAAGTTAGAATAGACAGAATGTCAGAATTGTTAGGATGAAATTAGTATGGTGAATAAATTAATAATGAAAGGTTTACTCACAGAAAATAAACCTACATGAAAATAAGGTAGGTAATTAGGTACATCTGCATAATATGAAATGAAGTAAGTGAAATATTAAATCTGGAATTGAAAGGTTGAAAAGAAATGGATATGATAAATAAAATGAAAATGAGAAAAATAATAGGGGTATTGCTGATCATCGTATTTCCCTTCGTATACTTACGAAATTGACGTTTCGTAAGTATGTCAACCAATCACCTGTATGGATTGTATACGAAATGTCAAATTCGGAATACCCCTAATGAAGTTCATTCACCAGATTTTTTCCCTTTAAACAATTTTACAATCGTTACCCTATTTTAAATTCGATTTCCTACGGCACTGCTTTTCACCGAAATCATGGCAGGAATATATGACTTCCAGTACTACCACCCGTGCAACTTTGGTTGCCTGAATCTTTTGGTCACGTGGGGTACGGGATTAAATGAAGACCCGTGTGAGTGATTTAATCATCTTAGAATAATCGCAATGTTCAATATGAATATTATACCATTCATTATACGTTTTGAATTATTTTGTATCGGTTGATTGAAAAAAGTATAAGTCAACATCAAAACCACTCAAACAATTCAGACAGACAATAGTATACATTGATTTGTTGTTAATATTTTATAACAATTTCTTACCCTTTTAACGAAGTTTTGAAAAGCTAGTAGTTATGTGTTTTTTTTGGAATTTTACTCATTGATTCTACTCAATATTTTCACTAGGTACTTGAATTGTAATATGCAATAAACTATGACCTAAATATACAACGAAAAATATTGGGAATGATAAGTGGTTCTGTTATCTCAGACTACCAGATAACAATAATTAATAATGAATTATGCTCGGAATTATGTCATTCATTAATATCTGACCAAAAAAAATCGTACGTATTGTGAACCAACCTATTGGATCATATATTATCATGATACATGATGGCACTTAAATTTTTATTTATTTTATAATATTTATTTATATTAATTGTACAGCTTGAAAATCACTGTACATTAGGACATGATGTAAATTCTTCTCTACATTAGTAAAAGCCTGTTATACAGATTTTTAGATACGAAAATTCAAGAGATCATACTAACGATATTTCATGCAAAAAAAATATTCAATAATATTAATTATGTGGCCAAATCAAAATCTCATTGATATGATGATAGAATTCATATTAAGTAGAAGATCGAACTACGTTTTGAAATATCTGCGGCTTGTTCAGAAATTACCCCAGAACTACTGATAAAAATTGTTATATGAAATGTCAGATTGAGGAATAATAAGTGTATTGCAATAAACGAATTGCTTGAAATAATAACGATTTCATTTTTAGAGATTCTTATCGTGCGATAGTAGGAAATTGTTTTAATGATATTCGGTATACATTCATTTGAGTCAGTGCTCAATCCAGTCGAAACGTTACATTTCTTTCACTACTGAATGCAGCAAGCTGAAAAAAATCACATATATGAAAAAGTCCAATTGTCCGAGCACCACAATTGCAGATTTTATTGTGGTTACCCTGTATACTTCGGCAATTAATTGTATTCAAATTGAAGACAAAGTGCGTCTTTGCGCTACCTACTTGCATTATTACTGCCAGTATTGCACACAGATCTTCTGAGCTTCCTGAAAAACTGCGCGAGCTTAGATTTGGAATAATTCGTTTTCCTCGCCAACGCACTCGACCCAAGGGTCGACCTCTTCTTCTTCTCGTCCGAATCACCCTCGCTCTTCTTCTCGCTGCCGAGATCGAACAGAGACATCGACAGGCCGTAAGACCTCTTCTTTTCCTCGGGCACCATAGCCTGCAGCGTTTTGCAGCTGCAGTTTTGATTTTTGTCAGGGTTGTTCGCGATGTTCTTCATGAAATTTATGTCGCTACTGGTGAAGTTTCTGGTTTCCATGTATTTCGGCGCCATTTTAGTTGAGAATCACTCGGATACAACGTGGATTCGCGAAAGTGTTTTTTATCTGGCAACGCAATCGGGTTTGTCTGTCGATATACGGAGTTTCAAGATTGATTATCTGATCGTTTGCAGATTAGGTGTTAGATAAACGATAGAGTCAAATAGTGTTGTTTTTGATATTGATAACATTGATCCTAATAATTATCCGTAGGTGATGGCTAATTTGTCCTAATTCCAATATTTAAACCGAGTTGATTCCATACATTTACTTAGTTTCTTCTAAATGCGTATCAAATTATCTTCCACGATGATACTGTAATTTTATTTTCTTGACATTGGTATAACTGAACTGCCAGCCACACATCAGATAAAAGTATGCCATCGTGCTATTTTCTGTTCTTACACTAAAATTGTAGGTGTAAACTAAAAAAGTACTTTTTGGACAATATCTTTGGTCATAACGGAATTCATTTCCAAACGCACAATTATAACCATTCGGGATGATTCCCTAAATCAAACAATGTTTCAAAACAAACATCATTTTTAGTGAAAATGGTATATGATAAACGTTTTTTAAGACTTTGTCGCACTCGTTCTAGTCTTGTAAAACATATCATAATAATATACTTTTTTCGAATACGGTCATTAAGATGTTTCATTTGGAGTTCAGTTGCTTTTTGTTGTTCTTTCTATTCCAATAGATTGAGGATGAACCTCGTATCCTATATTTCCTGTTAGTGTTGAATTTCGAGGTCATTTATGATACTGCGTAATACCAACCTATCATTATAAACAAGTTACCTATATGTAGATTTCTGTAGATGTAGAATCAACATCATTTTCATTTTCTTCAATCGACGAATAATCACCAAAAGTAAAATAATAAACGCACAGTATTCCAATGTTCCTGAAACGAGAGCTTTTGAAAGAAGCGAATAACGATGGTCAATTCATCTTCATTCAATTTATTTTTATTTTTAAAACACTTAGAAAATGGTTATTACCTCAATATTTTGAAGAGGGATCAAACTATGAGAAGAAAAGATATAATATAAAATAAGAAATCAAGTTCTTATAGCCTGGCCGAGATTTTCTAGATAGAGGGTATTGAAAAAATGAGAGAGAAAAGGTTATTACCAATTGAAAGAAGAACCCTTCCGATCATTCTCAAAATTGGTATGTTCATTTGCCCGAGTATTTGCCATAACAAATTACATGAATTGCTGTAGATATGTATGTTGATATCGATATCGAAATAATAACCTGTATCACCAATATATCATAATACAAATTACATTTTTTTTGTCGAAAAACAAAGTTAAATATTATGCTTTGTTCTGTACACTCAACCTAATGAGTTTTCTGCTGGTACCTTACGATTATCAACTCTTCTCTTATATTCTAAGTATAGGTACCTACTTCATTATTTTTACTGTTTTCGTACGGAACTTGTGTGTATAAGCATCACTCATGGGATGGGAAATAATTATGTATTTTATGTACTATTCTACGATAGCTCGAGTCGACAAACAATAAACCAATGTTATTCTCGTCTTGTTAATTTTGAAATTCCCTTGATAGTGTTACACTGAGTGAAAAAAGTTAGGTCTCACATCAAAATACTTCTTGATATGAACGATATTGAACAATTTTTGAAAATACTATATTCCCAAAACAATAATTCACTGTAAGATGTGCATGTGATTATAGACAAAATAAGTAAAGAAAAACTACTCGCATTCTTACATACGAACAATAAATTATGTACAACAAATATACTAAGAAATATAATTTCAAGCTTTTTTGTATGAGTATAAGATGGCATCCCGATCACTATGACGCTTAGGTATATTGCTGTTAATTCTAAATACAAATATTTAAAACCATTTAAATCGAACGAGCGCCAACAGTAAACATCCAGTGTCAATAAGACGAGTATAAAATTTTGCATAATAAATATTTGCTAGTCAATAAAAAAATCCGACGCAAAGAAATAAATGCGTCACGAGAACATACAAAATGAATTCACATCGGAATAAAGAGATTAGAGTTGGTAAACCAGGAACGATGTTAGGATTCTTTTAACAAGGGTAATTGAATTGTAATGAGCCCTGTCTTAGCGAACTTTAATGAAGATGATGAAATCGTTTCCACTGTAATCACGGGAATTTTGGAGATGCTTGGCAACGCTGCTAAAATGGTTCAAACTCGAAAGATTCGTGGTGTATTAACCTCAGACGAATAAAAAACATGGACCTCTACTCTAGATACTCTATCCTTCTCATGTGGCCGACATAACTGTGATTGCCTTCTTGTTTCCACGTTGTGTTTCCACGTGTGTTCTTGTTCTTGTGTTGGTTTTCGATTCAGTTTGATTTCGACTATTGATTGATATATTACAGTAAGATTTGTTCATACATATAATATACATTTAGCGTTGACGGCTCGTGCCCTCAGAACCTGGGTCGACCAGGGTAGATGTTTGCTCCAGTTAGTCAACTTATTTTTTTGTGCTTAGTGCAAGTAAGAAATGCGGAAATGTAACGTGTAGGATCGTCGAATTGAATGAAATGAGATCGAAAAGCATGTCCACATAATCAAAACATTAAATTGTTCCGCATGAACCGCACGAGGAGGTTAGAACATTCTTGACAGAAAAATGTAGAAAGGAAGAGGATAAGGGGGCAGTTGGTAAAAAACAATAATGAAAACATGAAAAAATCAACAGTTGCTGCTAAAATATAATGACTCTCAGATGAAAATATATTCTTTCCAAAACGTGAAGTGAACTCGAAAAAAGACTCGAAAACAGAACGAAAAAATTAAATTCTCTTGCAAACATAACGAAAACTCAAAAAAAAGTATTTTGTGCCAATAGCAATCAAATATTTAATCACCGCTACACTATTGAAATGCACCACCGACTAATAAGTCCACTCTTTCTCTATTTAAATTACCGTCTAGAGGAGGCTAGCCGTACAAAGGTGAGCATTTCAACTTTTAGCGGACAATCTATGGAGATCCAGAGATGAGAAGCATCTGCCTGAATTATCTTGTGATTGTCAAACCAGTATCGGCTGGCCGGCCCTAGTGTAACAAGAGTAAATTTCATGCATGTGACATAACACTACTACATAATAAATCATAATACATAATGAGATCAGTTTTGAAAAAAAAATTGTTTCAAGTAATTATTCAGCTTCTTTTTCCAAATAATCTGGTATACGGCTCGTCCAACCTTGCCGTCCCTCACGAGCCGGCACTGACATTTAGTGAAAATGTTATTCATGTGGTTTCAAACAGGTTGGTGGACCTATGTGTTAGTTCATTGGTGAGTACCACAGGCGTAGGTTCAGGGGGTGATTAGGGATACTAAGGATGAGTTGAAGAAAAAAAATTGTTCTGATCACATCCACAAATTTGATATTAAACATTATTCATGATGAGGAACCGTTGACTAATCACGGTTGTATAATATCTCGATTAATTGTGGATAAAAGGCTTGAAAGGGCATCGGTTTGTTGATAATTTGTGATTTATTTCAGGAATATTAAATGTTTTTTTTTGACCAAAATGTATGTTTCCTTATGTTTTGTAATTTTAAACTTTATAAAACTGACAGAAATATTGTAATTTGAGAATAAATATATGAACAAACATTCCGAGATCCCATGCACGAACTGTAGAGAACATAAAGTATCCTACTCATCACTGGCTGAAAGACTGTGAAGTCTATGGTCGTTCATTATTTTTTTGTTCTCTATGAAAATCAGACCCTTTGAATATTATCCCGCACGCCTATGAACAAGAAGGCATTGTATAAACAAATCGATAAACCTAACCTCCTCCGACATAGCGAGAGAGATGAAAAGATCTTGCTTCCAAACAATTCAATAAGTCGAAGATATAGGTTGGAGGGTCTATGTTGTATACTCGTCCGAGGTATTAACAGAAAGTTTAATCTACCAATATCAAGAGAAAAAAAAATCCTTTCGAGGACGAAGCTATTTCGATAGGCATTTGAAGGCGTCCTAAAGACGCAAAACTAAGCAATCATTATATAATATTCTTAAATATCATTTTGGGAAATATTTATTTTTCATTTATTGAAAAATATCTGGACCGACCAGGAATTCTTTGATCACCTGAATCCCTAGTATTGGTTCAAATATTACTTCCATGATATAATTTTCATTTCTTTTGGAATTATATTAAATATAGAAGTTTTGAGTGAAGTACCTACTAACAACCACCAAGAAATTGTGATATTGTCCCTCGGTTTCATCTTTCTGATAAAGGTATTTGGATCATTTTATTTACTATCATGAGATTAGGTATACCCTCAATGTTTGAAGGTCAACTATGACAAGCAACTTATCTTTGAGTGCATTCTCAATTAATATATAGCCTGCAATGTTTTTGACCTAAATGCAAATAATTTTCACCTTGCTTTCAACAAATACGTTCAAATATAATTATGAATTTTTCATTTTTTCCCCAACCCTTCATAGATAACCTCAAAGGACGCAATATTATTTCTCATGAAATGAATACTGGCTTGAAAAAATTACCTATACCAAGACATACCAAGACATTTCGAATCTCAAAATAGTGGTCATAAGAATATTTTTTTTTTTGTTTAGAATGGATTATCATTAGACCCACTCAGTAATTTTGTTTGTAGGACTCTCTGATGTCCCGCTAATTTTGTCATATCTCATTGGTATACGACAAAAAACATACAAATTCAATCTACAACTAATGTTGTTTTGTTAACATCAACTAACAACAGGTGTTTTTAAAAGTGCTTCTCAACCCACTGTACTGAATTTCATCCATTGGATTCATATTTTAATGGAGAATTTTGTCAACCTGACATACCAAAAAAATATTTTCAGATTCTTATAATATAGTTGATTTCAATTTCTTTTGGCTTGCAGGTAAGAACTGATGTATTTTAAAAATTAAATACTGAACATGGTACACAAAATTTCTTCAAATTCATACAGGCCTATTCAAATATTCACTGGGATTTCGGGAACCGTAAGATATATGTATAGTGTCGGTTAGGATAGGACAAAGTAGTATATTTCGAAGATCAATTATGTTCTGATCAACTTAGGATTTGGTCCATATCAACAATGTAACCTATAACCACTCAAACTCAACGTTTTCAGTTCAGTAACAGCTCTGTCATTGACCAATTACAGATATCAGAAAAATTAGCTTTTTTTGTATTCGTGAATTATTTTTAGATTATCTACTCTCATTGTAATACTCCTGTGATACGCCTCATTTAATGAAAAAAAAAAAAAAATGAAATTTCCTAAAGTGCGGCTTGTCTTTGTTTAAACAATCCTACCTCTTATTTGCCTAGACTGATTGTTTCTTAAATTTTATTTTGCCTAACTGTTCAAATTGAATTTGGATAAATTAAAACTTAAATTCAACAATCATTTTGATTGCGATGTGCCTCACTACTATAGTAACTATGTGTTGAATTATAATTTACGTTATCAAAATAAAAATGCTATTGATATTATGCTTTGTGAATACTGGTTTTCAAAGAACAGGTTCACAGGTCAGAGCCTAGATCTTATCAACATTGAAATATTTGACTTCAGTTTTTTCTTTCATTTTCATTAATATCTCGTATTGTGCGGTTTCGTGTTTCATTTGATATGTATTTGTTATAGTTTTATTTACATTATTGAAATAAATAATCATAATGTTTTTGTCTAATTCCGGAAATTCCCGACGTCCCATTGGGAACCACTGACCTAGATGGTTCAAATAATATTACTAGATCAAAGTGACGTGAAGTTTCTGGCACATAATTGAAAAATACAATATTTTGTCCCTATTCCCGACTTGCCGTTTCCGAGATCTTGCCCTGTATAAGAACGATAGCTGCGAGTTGCACCTAAGATTACAAGAACCAAACATTACGAACGTGAAACGAAACATTCAAATTAATTGACCGAAAGGAACATAAAACAACCGGTCAAGTGAATTCTCAATAGTGAATAAAACAAAATACCTAATGTAAGTCGAAAAACAAGGTCATTTTTTGACATCATCAAGTTGATGCATAAATGACAAAAACGTCTATACCGACAGACAAATCCATCCCAGATAATCGATCACATTCAAAACACTCTAATTCAATCACTTGGAGAAACAATCACAGCACCATCGAACAAAACCTCAACACTCGAACGGACCACAAAACCGACTGCCAAATGGGACGAGAGATCGGACTGACTGGCAGATCGAGAATTATTGGAGGCAAGGTGACTCGTAGTCTTAGTATCCACTTTCCTACTCACCTGAGTCATATTTTGTAAACAGCAGAATGTTGTTTGTCTTGTAAATAACGCGTCGCCTCTGTCGAGTCCTGGCCTGCAGCTCGTTCGACACCGATTTAATTAGCGAGGTGATTGCTTACAATTGATACAGACGAGGAAATTTGTGACGTCACGAATGTCATCATTATCAAAAAATTATTCCATTCAAATAAAACTCTATTGAATTGAATCAGCTGTTGAATCCTCAATTTTTTGTATCTTTTTTATCTTTTGACAAGTTTGAAGGCCGCTAGCATCAAAAAAGACTTCACTCGGCAGAGAATTCTACAACTTTGCCGTTCTACAGTTCTGGAGATATTTAATAAGTAGTGTCAACACAAATTTATAAAAACAATTGAGGAAAACAAGAGATTGTCCAAATAAAGCTAGAACCTACTAGACTATCTTGATAATTTTAATTTTGTCCAACAAATTGAAGGAAATCTCTTTTTATTTTTTCTCGATATCGGTCGCAGATACAAAAAAAAACTGCAAAATATTCTGAACAAAACTGTCAAGCCATTGTTTTATAAAGAAGCAAAATACAATATTGAAAACACAGCATATAGGTATCCGTCAATATCCAATCAAGAACTAAAATACAATACAAAATCAATGTTAACATGGTGTTTTCGATCATCAATATGAACATTTCATTGGTCGAAAATATATATCTCAGCATGACCTATGTAATTTTTTTTGTTGTGAATTCGAACCCCACAGCTGCTGAGAAAATCGCAATCTCATCTTTGTATAAAATCTATCAACAAAGGATAAACAAAAGTTCAAAGTGAACACAGTTTCTAAATTTACACAGCTCTCAGAAGAAAACGATTCATACAACTAGGAATACAATAAACTGATATTCTTTTTTGGGACTACAGGAATGCCAGGAATGCATGTTGATACGGTATATCCGCAAGTTCCTGAAAGATTGCTAGTCGAACAAGTTTTCACTTTTTATTTCTGGTCAATAAAAATTTTGAAATCCATAGGATCTTGCCATTACCAAAGTATATAGATTATTTATTAAACTGTGCCATCACTATGGTGATAAAGATTAATGGTAGGTATTCCATGCAAGATATAATACAAGAAGGCATATAATTTTTTTTCCAGATATACCTATAGGGTGTGAATACGTATGTGCTACGTCGCATACGTGTGCTAATTACATTGCATTGCTTGCATTAGACATTGGAAAGTGAAAATTTGGCAGACAGAGGAAGATCTGGTTGCAGGGTGTTTTTTTATCAATTGATATTGAATTTTCAATTTTAATATTCAGTTTCGAGGAGTGGATGCCATATTCTATCTATATCAACTGAACGAGAAGCAATATTAATGTCTCCGTTCAGAAGAATGCAAGCAGATTCCTTGATTTTTCGTTTTTGGTTGTTGTCTTCTTTTCTCAAATGTGACATGATCTCTTCGAATACAAGTGGAATATAATCATTTTTCCTCCAAGTGCGGTTTCCGTAAGGAAAAACAACTATTCTCTATGTACTACTTTGTTTTTGATTCTCACCGCTGACCGCTCACGGCTTACCACTAACTTAGATGACTTTTCTCACCGCTTCAACTAAAGAGCACGGTCTCCAAAAACAATTATTCTCCCTCCATTGTTATCTGTTTTGCCATCACACTTTGATTTAGCCACCTGTGATTTATTGCATACATTCGAACTGCATAGAAGAATATTTCTGTTTCATCGTTGTATTGGATGATGAACGACTCCTATGAAATGAAATTTGAAAATGAGTAGATTTGGGATGTTTGAGCATCGAGTGTTTACAACGAATAATTTTTGTTCCTATAACGTATGTTTCCTTCTTGTTGAAAACCGATCAAAGATTTAGTTGAACCGAAGATTTATTCTCAGGCTAATAAGTCTATGAGTTGAACCAATATCAACTACTTATTTAGAACTCAAACTGTATAGAAGTTACTTGATAATTTTTATAATATAGAAGCTACATAATCTGAGTCATTATTGAATATCTAAGATAATCTCCCAATCTCGAGTTGAAAAAATGTGTATCAATATCCCTCTATATATATATTTTTTTTTTACAAGAGTGACATACCTAGTAGGTAGTTTCTTCTTTTTTTTCTCTTATCTAGCAAAAAAGAATTTAAAATCCAATGATACGAAGATGTCACAAATAGCATTGAGCTATAATTTTTTCTGAAGACATTTCTCTGGATCCTCCGGAACCTAACCTACGACGACAAATTAAATTTGGCAAGATACCAAGGACAATCGAGATCTCGCCTCCACCTGAATGGGGCGTGGCTAAAGTAATTGAGCACAAGTGATAAAAATATCAAGAAATGTAATCACTCGAGTGGCAGATGACCAACAGATAATGAATTCTCGAAATGGGTTTTACCCTTTTCAGTCGAGAAATGCTCACAAAATAATGAAATCACGGAAGGCTTTCACCTCAGCTTTCATTAAAGAATTGTTACCTACTCAACCTATATTAGGTATTTGATTTAGTTAGATATTCTATTCTAGATCCATGGGTTCCAAGAGGAGTGAAAAAAACATTTCTAATACCTCTCAATAAGATTCCATCGATCGACATTTGGATTAGGATTGAGATTCACATGGAAGAAAATAAGGCACTTTAAATTAACCTCTTAATCAACCTGTTCAGTTATAGCCTTCATGAGTTTCTTTTCCAATTCAGACATTTCTAATCAAGTCGATACCAAATATACCTATGAATGTTGTAGGAATTGGGTACTTATTTGTCGAGTTAATTCTTTCATTTAATCATTTTTACAAAACACAATTCATAAAAAGAAAGTTTTGATTGATGTAATATTAGGCATAGTAATTGACAACATTCGAACATTTCACATTGAATAATCATTCGATGCATCCATGCTCTGACCATCATTACCATGAAAACAATAGGCATTTTCTAGTGTATTTTATTGAAATAATCATAGGTATCATATTATTTATCAATGTTATGTGGAACGAGCGCATACTATACATTTTTATAGCGATTTGTGGAAACTGAAAGAACGAAATTTCCTGACGAGAACAAAAAGAAAGCACCAATCAGAAGTTTACACAAGGAGATTCACAATTACCAATTAGAGCATACTGATTGAGAAGAATAACCGGATTTTTCTTTCACAAGAACTGGTCAAATGGATCATGATATCGTAGGTGTCGGTGGCGCCTCCGCTGGCCCCCTAGAGCTCTGCCCCAGGGACAGGTGTATGTCCACCAGAGTGACTTTGACAAGCAAGTGCACAAGTGCAACCAGTGCAAAAGAATTCGACATTAGGCCCTGAGCGAAAGTTTAGAGAAATTCACGTTGGATATGACATCGATCGCGATCGTTTCACAACCGACTAGGATTTCGAATGACATAGAAATCGAAAAAGCAGCTCGCAGCCATATTGACTACGCAAGTGATCTTTCGGAGCACGTAACAGAGAGGAGAATACTTACTGCTAATTTTCATGCCTCCTAGAGGTGGATTCAGAGGTTGTTTGTTGCCCTCAGCAAAGGAGGTAGTTCTAGGGCGTCCGCTCATCTCTTCTTTTTCGAAAGATTTTCGATTAATTCATAGACCTATCACATTTCTTGCTGACACCCTCTTCCGATCGAGTGATCCCTGTCTTTTTCACACTCCTATTGTCATTTGTAAACTTTGTGCTCGCACCAGATACACAAAATCAGTTTTCTTCTGTTTTTACACTGACAATCAACACATACACATTATTTTGGTTCGTCAAATTCACCCGTTAAACCATTTTTTACACTTGCAACGGGCTTCACCTCGCTATTAATTTTCTGAAGCTCAGACATTGACCCGATCGGATTCAATCGGGACCAATCACAATGCCTAATGGCCGTCCGAAGACGAACGAGCCGATTGTAAAGCAGCGCACTCGATAATCTTTTTCTAATGGGTGCTTCCACCTTGTGTCGGTCGAGCCAAACCTCTCTCCCTCGAATCACCTAGAGTAACCTATAGAAATCCGATTACCTCATTCAGACGGTAGAGGCCGCCTCCAAATTCAATTTTTGATTCGTCAATTCCTTCAGGGAATTTTCAGGAGGTGCAGGAGGTTTCCAGTGTTTACTCCTTTCCACGATTTCCACTGTCGGTAAACTCGATGGTCATAAGCTTAAGACCTACTTTCCTGTAATATAGTTTCCAATTTTTGGATTCCTACATAATTGCCTTCCTACATAATTCCTACATGATTGCCTACATAATCAACAATCATTCACGTATGCTTATTAGCGTATGACTAGGAAGGCAACCATGAATGCAATATCAATCACTCAATCATAAGATTTTCGTTTGAATGATGTTCTTCCATAATTATCACTGACAGAGTTATTATTTTCCATTTTCATTCTCAGAAATTGTTCGGTACCTGATCAAATAGAAGGTTCCTAGAATGGGAAAAACAAATTTTGAATTCTGAACTTTGAAGCAGGATCTGTATCAGAATACCAGAATATATCGAGAATAGGGTATAATTGGTGGTATCTACGGAAGCATCTACTTTAGGAGTGAGATCACTGAAAATCTAGTGCCCATCTCACTTCATAGTTATTACCCTAGAAATGCTTTGTATACAATTGCTGCTGCGTTTTTTGTAAATCATACCAAGAATATTATTATTGATAAAATATGTTTCCAAGGATGTGGTTATATTCTGAACAGATAATTCTACGCACACTTATCATTTGCGTACATTTTGTTTAAAATTTCAGGTATACAAACTCTCGTTTATATTGACGTAAATTCATGCTAGTCTAAATTTAGTTATATGTGCATACATTATACTTAGTAGGTACTTGAGATCCTAGTAACAGTTTCAGTCGAGAAGAACAAATAAGATAGAATGCTGAAAATTTTGTTTTTCACAGTTTTCGTGAATAGTGGAGTATTCGGCTGTAGATGGGTGTGCATTGACAACAAGAATCACATAATAAAAGAATACATTGATAGCAGTAAGTTTAAGCTGGACATTCAGAAAAATGAGATAATGATGCTATCTGATACGTTGGTGAGAAAGAATGGGAACAAGAAGCGTACACACTCTGAAACCATGCCAGGTTTGTCAAAAAAAAGATACCTAACCAAACCATTTTGATAACTTATATTTCATTCAAAACTTTTTCAGAGGTAACTCTCAAAATGCCAGAATTTGTAGTGGAGCCTATAAAAGGTAAAACAAGAAAGAAAAATAAAGGTAGATATCATGTAAAATATTCCATTTATCATGAAATAACTGTTTATGTGCAAAGCTATTTCCTTCCGCGTAAGAAATTTGATCAAACACAGAAGGAAATTGGCAAATTCTCTGCCTGCATTCCAAAAGTATAATTTGAGGGAATCCAATGAAGAAGAGTATCTACATATTTATTCGTCCTAAGATCTGAAGTTTCATTGCAAGGTCCAAATTTAGTATTGAAAGTGATACATCTTTCATTTAGGTTTTATGGAAATATAATTTATGTTTTCAGCAAATGAAATCAGCGAACTTCAGACTGCAGAAGGAAGTAAAAAAAATATAATTTGGAGTAAATCTCTTTCATTTTGTCTGATGTCTCTGTGGAATAAAATTTTCTCCTTTTTTTGAAAGTCAATCCATATGACATAAATATGAGAGGGAATTATCCGAGATTATGATTGCATTCAAAACGGTTATAATATTTTAAGGTGCAATAAACGTAAGACATATAAACGAGTATAAATAGATCACGAATTGCTCAATATTTTTCATGAAATATATGAATTCGAAACCTCGACAACTGAAATATATTTTTGGAATGTTCGACTTCGAAAGTATGAACGAAAGTATGAACTTTACCTTGTTTTTTTTTTTATTTTGTATCAGGAATATCAGACTGATGATGAATTTACTTAACATTGTGTATACAGAGTGACCAATTCGAAAGCAAAACCCCCCTCCAAAAAGTTTATTTGTTGTCCGATTTTTGCATTTAGTGATAGAGCTATTTCATTTCATCTTTAAAAATCCAAGAAAGGGTTATGCATTTTTATATCACCAAAATTTCCCCAAAAATTGATTCCAACAGAAATATAGCATGAAATTGTAAATTATTGGTACCAAGATATCTGGAAAATCTGGTAAATTATGATTTGTTATCAGTTGTATTTTCAACAGTAATACAGTTATTCACAATAGTAACATCAATTTGTCGTCTTCAACATTCAAAACCCCAGAATTATTTTCTATTAGCGTATTTAGAGGAATCTTGACAAAGTTATGGATATGACAACTATTAGAAATTCTACAACAGGACGATATTCCAGTTTTGTCAATATCATGATAATAATAATTTCATCATCATGAATGTATGTTAGAAATCTTTTTTTTTGTGCCCATTTTATTTTTGTAACATCAATTTGGAAACACCGAAAACCCACTGACACAGTTTGGACGAATTATGGCACCATAGTTGGTTTACTGAAGCTCTATTATTCAGAAAACATGTTTCAAGACGGAAAATTAACAAATTTTCAGAAGGGTGTTACTTTTGAATGAGGTGACTCTGTACTTAATTTTTACAGATATTGTCTGTAATTCTAAACAATTCCAAACGACAATGAAAGAAATGACTAAAAAAATCAAATGCAGACCAAGAGACACTATCGTTGATATCAGGTACAAGGGTGGTAAGGTAGGCAATAATAATAATTTTGAAGACCTACTTTGTGAACCTTTCAACTCGTTTTCAGGTTGTTCCAAACAAAATTACCACAAAGCTATGTTCAGGGGTGTGTTCAGGATCTAAGACCTGTTTGGCAGTCGACAGTAAGAATGTAACTTTGACAGTTTCTATTCAGGATTCTAGCAACAGGTTTCAATGCTCCCATGTCATAGTTCCGGAACATACAAAATGTCGATGTGGTTGCGACAAAACTTCTGCAGAATGCTCACCCAATCAAATTTTTGATAAGAAGTTTTGCAAATGCAAGTGTATAAATGAAGTGAGTGAGATTCGACAGCCTTTCAAAATGCTATTGCCATTTCTGAGAATATAACGGACGTGTAATATAGCCCTATATTACACACTTTGAGCCTATTGAGCATATTATTACTATTTGAATATATAGTTACTATATCATATTATAAGTAGGGTGACCGTTTGGCATTGGTATTTGGGTTATCTTAGGAGTTACGGAGTTTGTTGTATAAATGAAGTGTGAGATTTGACTGCCTGTCAAAATGTTATTGCCATTTCTAAGAAAATAACGTTCGTGTAATATATGACTACTTTGATTATACGTAGTTACGTTTTGCATTGGTTTCTGGGTATGGGTATCTTTAGCAGTTACGGAGTTTGTTAAGCGCGAGAGCCAAGGTGTGCATTTCATTACTTATTGATAACCTGAAAAAAATGTGACAATCAGTTTTCATATATTGTCATATTTCATTTTTGTTATCCTTTGACAATACGAAAGGAAAGGTATTGAAATTCGGAAAGTTCGGAGGTCGTGAGCATCCGGAAAGACGTCACTAGGCAAATAATTAAACAACTTTGCAGTTATTTTGATAAATGATGCTTAGTAGAGCGATGTTCGGCAGATCTCGAGCCTGAGACTGTAGGTGTGACCAGCCTGAACTCGTACAGTTTGTCTACATGAAATCGCTTGTGGAATTTCGAGAGCACGAGAGAGGTCATTGAATACGTGAATGTAGTTTCATCGAATAGGCAAATATTTCCTCTTCTGAATAGAATGTGAGAGCCACAGCGTATGTTTGAGAGATGAACTCCAAACTATTGAACAGTACTCCAGGACAGGTCGAATTTTCGCTTTGTAGATCGTGAGCAGTTGCGGGGGTGAATGGAAATATATGAAAATAAATAAAAAGACGTCTTTGGATTCAACAAACACTTTGATAGAATACGCTGCCAAATAGTCCCTTTTCAACCACTTTTTCACCCCCTGGGCGCCTCTTCGTCAATTTCCAGATGTCTAACCGTGTAGGTGATATCCTGAATACGTTATTCAGGAACAAAATAAAAAAAGGTCGCTTGCTCCTTTCATGAAAATTGAAAATTCGAAAATTACGAGTACTGGGATTTTCGTACCTTTTTTCCAAAAATAATCGAACACAACATTCCTTGAACACCCCCTATATTTTCGCAAACTTCACATCTGTATTATCTGTGATGTTACTTCTGAAATGAACGATATGGATAACCTTGATAGTTTCAGAAAAAAAAACATACCTATGTTTATGTTGTTTGAGATTCTCTTTGAGCTATAAATATACCTGTTACCACTTGCGAGAATAAACACCAACTGAAAGATTCTTTGAATTACATTTCGTCACTTCATGAGTTTTTTTTTTGTTTTTCAGCATGATCACCATAAGTGCATGAATAAGATATCCAATAATTTCAGCAAGTACATCTGGAATCAGATTACATGTTCATGTGATTGTAAAGACGAGTATGTTTGCACGACAGGGGCAGATTGGGATAGAAATGAATGTAGATGTATTCGTACTGATAGAAATAGAATCAAATGAAGTCATTTTCTGTCTGAAAAATTGAACTAGGTACCACAGTGATTGTAATTTATGTTTTAAATATATATTTTGTTCGAAAATTATAGATATAACTTTTTTTCGATTGACAGCAAAATATTTCTTTTTCGAATATATATCTCGCCCATGTGGTCTCATCTTGACCTACCTATATTAGCATAGTTTTTATTGCAAAATATATATGGTTTTATAATTAAACAATCAGCAAAAATATGTTACTTTGTTCAACACAATATCGAAGCAGGGAAGAGAAAAAGAGAAAGGTAAAATGAAACAATCAGAGAAATTATTTTTTTATCACAGATGTTAGGCATACAGTTTGTAGATAGAAGTATAGAACAAATTATTTTTCCCTCCATGAAATATATCGAAAGACATGTGATTTTTTGAAGGCACATTATTTGAACGACATATGACACTGGTTACCATTCCGTATGGAGTTGAGAATTATCAGTACAAATTCTAGTCGAACTTACCTGATCATCAAAAGAGGAATAAAAATGGAAATGATGTATCATGCACCCCATTTAAATAACTTCTAATTCCATTTTTACCGAAACTGAGAACTAACACAACCGTGTATATAGTGGAACTCATAGGATGTGCATTCAAGAAATGAAAATAACTTTTCCGACTATATTTTCATTGAGAAAGTTGATGAAATGTATATGTAAATTTCAATGTACCTCTTTGTTTTTTCTTGATCGTATTTGGGAAGATGATTCAAATCAAATGAAATAATCTGATCATCATTTTATCATCTTATTCACACGATGGTAGCCTAGAAATTCGATATAACTGTTTTCTAATGGTTTGTACAGAGTAAGATAGATGAGTGAGATTTTTAAAAAAATAATAAGAATACAGGTCCAATTAGTAGCAATGATAATGTGTCAAGTATATTGAATCATCCGCAAAAGGAGTCGTTCGAAATGTCAGTTGTTTTTTCAATATCTCAAGAACCTCCGAACAACAAACCCACTGTTCAATGATCGAAGTCAAGAACCAACAGCTTTCAATCTTCTCATCTGCACATTAATTGACTTCCATCCTCCACTTTGACTAGTGTATCTGAAGGTTTACTGGTTAGCAATGGTGAAAAGGGAATTGGTTACACTCTTTGAGCAAAATATAGTGTTGAATATTTCAAATTCAGCACTGATGTTATACCTAATTATGAATTTGAAGGCAATGAATATTTTACGAATGATAGAGTGTTTTCTGCCATTGGGTTGCAATCTTCAGTAGATTCTTGAGAGCAAAGCAGCTATTCATGGTTAAATTTCTCATTCTTTCTTATGTTCTATATTCTTGAAAGTAAAGCAACAATTCCTGATTGAATTATTTGAATGTGATCCACTGATCATCACTTCTGAATGTTGAATGAAACATAAATTGTCTCTTGCATGTTTATTCATTCAGAAATTGGTGACCCAACAGAATCGAAATTCTTTAAGGGATAGTTGAGATCAGATTTATACTCGAGTTATAGATTCCCATTGATTGAGAAGCAATATTGAATATTTGGAAGTGATTGACTGGTTATTTCACTGATGCCTGAAAAAAATCTACTGCCCAGAAGTGTGGAATGAAAAATAGAATGTTTCTCACACATTTATTGGGAAATGGTTGACCAGAACAACTGATACAGACATGACGTAAAAATAAGCATGGTTTTGGGTAGTATAAAAGGCACCTAGAAGGCAAAATCTTCGGAAAAATGAACCTTGAGGGTGTCTATATCCTTCGCTATACTCAAATTACGTGAATAAGGAATCAACTATTATGGGTTACATTAAATATTAAGGGAAAATAAATAGAAATAACGTTAACTTTGGCTACAGTTCAAAAATTATTTTGGGCTCTGAGAGCTGAAAGAATATATTACTCAAAATTCATTGATAAAAATTTGAAAATCAATTAAAACTAAATAAAACATAACACTAAACAATATAAAAATAGTAGGTACTACGTCGTATTGTGAAATGAGATATAAATATTTTGAAAATTTCGCTACTACAAAAATGCTTCATGATTTTGAATATTTAGTTTGATCAGGAGAGTGTAATGGAAAAATGATCACCAGAATATAATAAGAAGATTATAATTGTAGTCATGATTGAAAAAAACCAATCTTTGTGTATGCTCATAATTATGAAGTGACTAGTTTTCCTGCAATATGACATGAAAATTCGACAATATTTCAATGAAGTAAATTCCATTTCACTTTCCACAATTTGTTGTATCTTGGAATTTTACATCTCAAATTGTTTTGCCTCGAATTTTCAGACATCTCTCAGTTCAGTTTAAAAATTTAAATCTCTACATCGAAAACTGAACAGGAATCTCGGAAAATTGTAGAATTTGTCGAAAACTCATACCATTTTTGATAATAGTTTGAGAATAACCGAGGAAAAAATATTGTGTTGAATTTTTTTCAAGATCTAGAAATTTTGCATGAACTAACATGGAAGGTGTGGAGTTTCATCAAAAAATCTGCATGAATGCAAAACTGCATAATGACCTTGAAAGCAGCAGTACATGATATATTTTCAGAATATGGTATAGTTGAAGTAGAACTCAAATAACTCATTATACTATATCATTTACTGATATTCTATCAAGATTCAGGGGTTAATTGACTAAACGAAAATGAGAAAATAGGTCTTACAATGTTTTTAAAATATAACCTGTTTCATTCAATTCCTAAAATAACTTTTTCCAAATTTCTGGAAATTCAGAAAGTTCGTTTGCAATAACAAATACTTATTCTATCAGAGTTTTTTTGATTACTCTAGTGGCACCTTGAGTGGTGAATAAGCATTTTTATGTGAAAAAATATATTTCAGAAGTGAAATAACTTTATTAAGATTTTCGTTTTTTTGCAATGTAACTTCCCTTGATTCTTTTACAATATCAATGAAACACCCTTCACAAAAATTTCCAGAAAAAATCATTATTGTTATTCATGATTCAATCTTTTTATCATCATAGATAAAAGATGGGAAAGTCACTAGGTATATATTTTCAAAAATTTTGAATTTTTTCAATGGAAATGTGTGGAAAAATGTTTATTGCACCTTGTATATTGCAGGCGAAATTCTGATACACCATTTGGAAAAGCCACTGTCGGTTGATGGACCATAAACAAACTTCATTCAAATTTCAATTCTGAATTCGAAAAACTCAATCAGAATATATAAATTTTTTACTTCCTAATTAGAACCAACTAAAAGCCCTGTATAGTGGGGATAATTTTATTTCATGAAATTTTTTGTCCACAGCGTGATATTCAATTTTTGTACGACCATTTATCCATAATCGTGATTTCAAATATCAAATTAAAGATATACAGATCCATATTCTATCAAAGAACTGAGACTGGCAATCAGAAATTTTATGTTCCTCATCCTCAAACCTTAGCACTTTTTGAGGTTGGATTTCAGATGACGTGATTTGAGATATAAAAATCGACCTGCAATTTGATATTCATGAAATAATCGAAAGAGAAGACGACACTGACGAAACACACCTACCTCTATAAAAGCACACACCATTTATACCTGCATAGACTATTCACTAATTATAAATATTCTTTTGTGTTAAATATATATCTCTATATTCTATACAACATTATCGATAACTAATTTTTTATATAATACAAAAATGTTCCCTTCGCTTTTTGCAACAATATGTATATGTATCAAATTTAGAAGATTATTTTGCGATTTTTGGATCCTTTTTGTTTTATCTTGGGAAAACTTTAAAACCTAAACTTTGTATAAAAAACGCAGGATCCTGTCGGAACTCACGGACCATGTTCAACGCCCTCTTGATTACATTAAAAAACATCGATAAAATGACTCGAATAAAACAATAAAAATAGATATATGGTCAACAAATAACAAAATATATTAAATAAAAAGAGATTCATTCACGTGGGGTTCTTCATGATCCTCTTCTGCCTGAAATCGTATACTCTGCGACAGAAAAATACCATATCCGGTGATATTTGAGTCTTGGGAGGCTGCCGATTCGACCTCGGATACGGCTCTGGATTGGGGATGCATGGTGGGGGCTCCTCAATGCCCATCTCGACCCTCCTATACTCCTTACGATACCTGAAAAAGTTCGCATGATATTAGCATGAGTGAGGCCAAAAGATTTTGAAGGAAATCTGCATCATCTTCCAAGAGATTGAATTATACGTGATACTCAAATATATGGTATTTATATATTCTCTATTAGATCGAGCTTAGAGAGAGAGGAATTGGAACGACCATGAAAAAGAGACGCAGGGATCAAAAATAAGCTGACTGTTGGCGTTGTCATAACATTTTGATGTGCCATGCCATTGTATTGACAAATACGACATTTTTAGTCATTTTCATTTGAATCGAGTTGATAGTGTGAGATTATTCACTCAAATCTATTGTTTAGCGAACTTTATTGATCTATAAGTGTGTTAAAATGAAGAGACTCAGTCCTAATTGGTAATTGGTTCAGCCAGTTCAGCCCATCATGTCAAGGAAGGATTTTAAAACTTTGTTCGAGATGTTGTTGTCCTGTTCAGCCTAGTACTAATAGTTTCAAAAAAGATCAGAATATAACATTTCATAGATAAGTTATTGAATAAAGTTGAACAAATTCCATATAGACCTTACTTTGCGCCTAGAGAAATTCAACCAATGAAAACAGCAAACGAGAGAGAGAAAACCACCAGTGATCAGTTGGCGAAATTGCACCTTTAGAGAGAGATAATACATAATATCACATCTTTGGTCATGATAATCTGGAAAGTATGCTTGAAAAACAAAAAAAGAGGCGCATCGATAGTGTAGTATGTGGGATCCCAACACATCATCCAAGAAATTGAATTATACATATAGTATGAAGTCTTCATTTGCAAATCCCGAGAAACATGATTTGATAACACCAGAAGGGTTACTGATCAAGCCAGAGGGCCCCCGTCCCAAGGGATGGATGTCATCCGAAGAGCGTTACCATCTAATAACGCTAGTGATATTATTTTGCACTTAAAACTTGAATCAATCCTTTCCTCCAGTTGAGTGTGCTGACGCATGATTTGACCGATGAATTATTGAATTTGGAAATGAGGGTGATGAATAGGGGTTGAGAAAGTAGAACTATGAAATACTGTAAAATTAATTTTATTCCATGAATCGATGGTACATGCAACATTCATTAAAAAGTGTTGAGTTTTTCAAACATAACTGCTCACTTATGAAATGAAATTGCTTTTCTAGAATAATGGATATTCTATGAACCATTTGATAGACAATCACTATCAATGGTAATTTCTGGAGGATATCTTAAAAGATACTAAGGAGTCGCTAATCATTTTCACTTTTCAGGTCTACTGAGGACGACAACTTAGTTGCCGAATATGTATTCAGACTTTCCTAAATATTGGGTATATATTTATTTTGTATTCAACCATATATCTGGGCATTGCCCTTCCAGTTTGTTAGGTAGCAAATGTTGGAAAACTGATGATCTTATGCTATATAATTCCATAATGCTGCATAAAAAATAGGGTGTTCAATGTTCTAACCAAAGAAATTATTAGTTGGAAATGATTTAACTCAATCAGATATTTACATGGTACACGTATACGTCATAGAGATGGTGGATGTGCTAATGGACTATTTTGTCAAAATCCAAATTTGATTGTATAAGAAAATGGAGAATCAGTAACAACATGTTTTTTTTCCACTCTACTATGAACACGCTGTATATAATCATAATCTATTTATACATGTAAAAGACTATTATTTATGGTGTCAACGTCGGTGATAAATTACCTGCTGATATTAAAATTCAGATTTTCACAAAACAATTACATGAAAGACTAATTTGATATCCCAGATTAAGTTAATGACCGAGCCATTAAGTTGAGTATTTGTGTGATTTTTATTCATTCATTCAATTATTCTGAATTTGATATCAATTTATGTTCCTTCTGTCTACGTATCTAGAATTTGATAATTAACATAGCTTTAGCAAGATTTTTTGTGAAGCAAAGTAAAAACATTTATTGGATTCCTCCTGCTGGGAATTAGCAATTTCTGTACTGAGGCTTTTTTCAAGTGTATTTTATGTCCTTTCGACGTTTGGCAGGAATCATCAAAGCCTGCTTAGACAACAAAAAGAAATTCTTCTTCTTGCGTTTTAAAAATGAACTATTGAATTTTCATACAACTTTTCAGACTGACTCTCTGTCTGTTATAGTATCCTAGTCCTTAATAGTGAGAATCGAATTAGGGACAAATTTTATTTATGTTGAAGATAATGTATAAGAAGCTCTTTTGGTGCACGAGATTCTTCGAATGTTACATGTAATATACTTTTTTTTCGGGATATTAGAGAAGCTTGGCTACGCTGATGAAATTATCGAAACGAAAAAGCTGTATCGATACGCATTTGGATTTCTGACTTGCTTGCCTAGAATAGAAAACTCATTTTCATAATTTTACCAACCTGCAGTATTCATTAAACGTCAACACGTAGCACTTATCATCTATGCAAGCCACGCTGTTGGAATCTTTGTGTCTAGAAGCAAAAACTTCATCTGATTGATCACTGAGCAATCGTCCTTGTTCAGTATGCTCCGGCCGATAGTACCACAACAAGGACATCATCATTTCACCTGAAAGAAGAGGATGAAATGAAATGAATGATAATTATTCAAGAAGCAATTTACAGTAAATATTTGGCAATTTGGTAATTTTGCACTGATCATGCGAAAGAAGGAAAAATATTCTCGATGGCGTTCAATTTACGTTTTTCAGCATCTTGGAGCAAACTGGATTCTTTTTTTATCATATGAAACTATGACACCAACCATTTCAATAACCATGGTGGAAATGAAACACATCACAAGAACAACTAGTTCTATGAGTCTAAATGTCACAGATTATCATTCGACAGCGCTTTAAATATGAAATATGGTAAATCAATCTTCATCAAGGATGCTATAAAGACAAATTTATTATATATACATTCCATTCGAGGATGTTTTTTTTTTGGATTCCTTGAATGTATAATGACGGTATATAGAGTGTCCTGTGAGAGGAAAGGAAGGCCCACCGGCTATGATGTCTACTCAAAACTGGCCAAAGATAGAAGTTGAATATTTCAGTTTTTCCTGGATTATCTCGAACAATATAGGTTAGCACAAGTTTGAATTGTGAAATTTGGGATCCTGAGGTCATAAAACGTAACTACCAAAAATAAATTCCAAAAAAAATAAACCCTTCGCATGATAAGTGGAAAGTTACCGGCAATGCTAACAAGTGATGAGAAGGATAACCAATTTATGTATTTCATTACCACCTCAACCCAATTCATCAATTGACAAAAAATCTACATAAAAAACATGAACAGTAGAAAACAAAAAAAATATTAATAATATTTGATAGTTTATTTATCGACTTCACACGGTGTATACTGGAAAAAGAATTTCGAAATAACAATTATTTATCGACTTCACACGGTGTATACTGGAAAAAGAATTTCGAAATAACAATTGATTATTATTATTGCATTATTGCCTATTGGAATATTTTGTTTCAATATTATATATTTTCATATGTATTCTCATGAAATGATCCAAAGACATCAATAATCGATATAACTCGCAGTTCACACAAGCGCTTGCTTGGCAAGAGAACAACGAGAAAGTCAGAGGTCTGTTGCTTCAAGAAACGATTGAGGGTTATGTATAGGAAAATTTTTGCAGCCATATCGTATTTTTAGGGATATTGATCTGTATTATTTACTTTACAAGATTTTGTTCTTGTTCGGAGCTGTTTGTTAATGTTGTGTCAATTTTTGGGTTGAAAACGGGAGAATACTGGACCTTGAAAAGTTAAATTTCAAGCGTAGTGACCTTTTGGGGCAGATCTGTCCGCACTACAAATATATTGAAATAATTATAACTTCTATTTTAATTTTTTAGAAACAAGGAGAGAAAATCTCAGAAAAATCTAGAAAAATAATATTTTCTGCCAATTAGAAACAAACTTTTTTGTAAAAACAATGGAAGAGAATTTTGAAATTGATAAATTATACACTTTGAGTCAAAAACTACATGAAAAAATTACACTTTCTTCGACAGTTTGAGACAAATGATTGAATACTATTCAATCCGAAACCAGTGTAGGAAGACAGGGTGTGAAAAATGCTCACCGTCATCTGGATTTTCCCAGAGAGAAGCGATTTTCGCGACGAACGGTAGGTCGTTCTTTCTCGGTCCAGCCTTGAGAAGAACACAGTCCCTTGGTAGAATTTGGTCACCTTCTTCATGCCTCATTGCCGGGAAGCACTTCCTCAGTACTGTGGTCTCGTCGCTCTAGGGGTAGGAAAACAAGAATATATAATTTTGCTGTTTGATAGTTTGGTATAGGATCAGTGTCATTTTTATTTTTTTGAGGATTTTGTACAAACTGCTGCTGAGTGTTTTTTCTATATTTATAAATATTTTCTCACTTAATATGTTGGAACATATTTTTCTACATAAGGTTTGTAATGCCACATTTGAAATGTCTCCTGTTAGAATAATTTGTTTTTAAGATAATAACATAATAATAACAAACTTTTTCAATATTTATATATTTTTTCTAATATTTTTTCAAAAGGTACCTCTAGGTATAGAAAGACAGTTTCTTCTTGAAAAGGGTTCGATTTTCAGTATACCTAAACACACTTGTATACACAAAAACACTCTTTCAAAATATTACATATTACCAAATATTAACAAAAATATTCATATACTATCAGATTAGATTTTTCACTATCTTGTCGTGGAGTTCTGAAGTAGAGAAGCATGACAAGAGAAGCGTGCTGCTTCAACAATGTATGATGAAAATTCAACTCACAACTTTACCTGATGAGTTATTTGAATCAAGTATATGTAGCACAATTTAAAATATTGTGAAAAAACTGTGATAATATTTTTTCATCTCTATGCAGTAATTGTTCGATGAATTGGCAATTCCATTGATAAATGAATGATTGAATAAATGAATGAACAAATGAATTTACACTTACATTTATAAAAACTTTCGCCTCATACGGTTCACCTTCCCACATCCAGCCATTCGACCACCTGGGTAGCACCAGCGACCTTCTGGGTATTTTGCTAACCGCCTGTGGCACCACTACTTCTTTGCACTTGGATTTTCTCCTGGTAACCCCCACTTTCTTCGCTTTACCTACCCCCACCACCTTGGTCGCACTCTTTTTATTCACCACAACAATCTCTTTGACTGCCTTCCTGCACTTGTCCTGCACTTTGACGCTACCATTATTATTGTCTTCTTCTGTCCTTTCACTCACCACACTCTCTATTATCCTTTCGACGTTGTTTTTCGCGAAAAGATTGTCCAACACTAGCGATGCTGACTTGGAGTTGAGTCTGGATTTCCTGGTTAACTTCTTTCCTTCCTCGAAGTTGCTCAAGCTCAGTGGTCTCGAGAGTCTCAGTCTCTTTGAGTTCTCCTTGCTCGTGCCAGATTTCCTTCTCTTGTTGCCTTTCCGCGCCTCTTGGTCACTGATGAGTTTCTGTTTACCGTTGTGGATTTTGACACCGCTCATTTCTCGCTTTATCAAGCATTTGTAGCTCCCTAGCTTTTGTTTTTTCTTGGGCGTGGCTTCAGTTTCAGGTACTTTTTCTTTAGACAAGGACAAGCTGCGTTTCATGTTCTTCACTTTGACGTTCTCAGCCACAGTGCTCACTACAGGCGGCAACACTTGTTCTGGTGGCTTCTCTTCTTCATCCTTCTTGGTGTCTTCTTCCACAATCACTTCAGTCGGTTCTGCTGGTGGCGTGATTTGCGGTGGTTCTTCCTTCTTAATCTCTTCTTCCAAAGGGCGAACTTCTGGTGTCAATTCCGTTGGTTTGGATTCCTCGTCGGAAGAGCAAATTTCCTTCTTTTCTTCAACGACTTCCTTTTCCTTCGGGCTCTCTATTTCGCGCTTCACCTTGGAAATAAAATAAAAACATTGCATTTGCGCAAAGACAAACAACTGAAACTATCATTGATTGCTAAGAGGAGTAGCAGGCAAGTATAATTTTTCTGGCTCATGACAATTATGGGTCGGGTGATGCCAAAGAACTGTAGTGGGTCATTATGTCAATTTATATTTATGTAAATGTATATATACATATAGAAAGAGAATTTTCAATGTCATATTCGTAGTCCATGGTCATATCAC
Organism: Gastrophysa polygoni; assembly: GCA_963576655.1. Taxonomy (NCBI): domain Eukaryota; kingdom Metazoa; phylum Arthropoda; class Insecta; order Coleoptera; family Chrysomelidae; genus Gastrophysa; species Gastrophysa polygoni. Next base: position 14,457,103 of record OY755084.1, read on the forward strand.
TCGTTCTTGCAGAAAATTGGTAGATTTGCCAAAAAACAGCTGAAAATTGACCCGCCTGCGGCGCTCTCCTATTTTTAGCTATTTACCAACAATCATTCGTTCAATTGGCTGTTAGCAACACTGCTCTCACCTTCCCCACGCAATTCTGGCCGGGGTTGCACATCAACAGCAACGTGTTCGGGTGCATGTTGGCGGCCGCGATGTGGCTGCGCACCATCGCCTTGCCGACCCTCGCCTTGCGCCTACCCTCGCAGGGCGCGGCTGGCGCCTGCGCCTCCTCCTTCGCGTGGTAGGTAGCGCCGGCAGGCGACGGCGGCGGCGGCATGCCGGCCGACCCTCTGGCGGGGCTCGGGGGGCCCGGTGTGGTCGGTTCTAGCGGCAGCGCCAGCGCGACCGGCGGCAGCGGGATCGAGTCTTTGGAGATGGAGGAGACGCCAGACCTCTTACTCTCGCCAGTAAGAGGTCCAGTAAGTACGTTTTTTGGACACGATTGCATTGGACACGGGCAGCTCTGATATGTCGCGTCTGGAAAATAAAAGAATGGAATGGATATTTGATCGAGAAGTGTATGCACTTAAGGGATTTGAAGGGTATACTTTGAATCCCTATTTTCGGGGGAAAAAAGTGGTACTTCAAACTCGAAGTAAATTGCAATCAAAGATAAATTTAGAAATTCATTTTCAAAAATATCATTAAAATTATAACATGACATGCATGGATGGGAAAACGAAAACGAAAACCGACACTTTAGGTTTTCCGCCGATATTTCCAAAACAAATTGACTGATCGTAAATCTGAAGCCGGATATCGAATGCACTAAGATTCCTCTGAAACTCTCCCCATTTAACCTTTGCTGTAGGTATATAATAGGAGCCGACATCCCTGTATAAAGAAGCGAATCTGGGACACACTGTATTGATAATTTTAAATTATAATTATATGAATTTATATCAGAATATATCTCTAATATCCTTTTTGAATTGGGTCATATGAGAGTATATCATGTAACAAGTGTTATCCTAACGTGTATTGTTGAGAACCATACTGCAGCGAAGCGCAGCGAGGTGTCAGTATCACTTCACTCAACCTGATGGACAACAATGATGAGATATTGAAAAATTTTCCAATTCTTGAAAACAATACCTCTGCTGATTTTGAATATAATACTCTCGAAACCCTGGAAAGCATAGCTTTTCGAAAGAATCTCGGAGAAGTGACCTTGGTAGTATTTTTTTTTGAGGTCTCCCTTAGTAGGAGTATTATGGTTTGCCGTTCATGGGCTAGACAGACAGTCAAGCGTGCGTGAGGCTTTTTCTAATTTTTAATGCGCGTCACACTATTTTACATTTCTTCACGTTTTGAACAGATGCGTCAGACTGTTCTTGACCGTTGCGTGACAAATTTTCAGGTCTTTTTTAACCTATACGTCACATTTACAATTATTCATATTTTTGACACTTTTCATTTTTTTCACTTTCTTGACCGACGCATGAGGCTTATTCGAATTTTTGATGGACACGTAACTTTTCGTCACGATTTATATCGGATACGGGCCTTATTTTCACGTATTTTTTTATGGATGCGTGATAATGTCTCATGTTTTTTACAGATGCGTGACACTATTTGACGCGTATCTCTAGTTTTTCACGGATGTCTGAGGCTTGTTCTTGACCGATGCGTGCAGGTTTTTGACGGATACGCAATCCTTTTCCACGATTTAAGATGGATGCGGAACGCATCTTCACGTGCGAGAAAACCTTTACATTTTCACGACTTATTTAGAACTCGTGACGTTTTTCAACTCATTTTCACGTTTCAGACAGAACCGTTAAACTGTTTTAAGGCATTTTCGAGTTCTTGATTGATGTGAGACACCATTTCTATATATGTGTTGCAGGGCACCCCCTGGTGGGCGAATATACATAGCACGCCGGCGCTTGCGGGTAGTAATGTAACCCCTTCGAATGCCTCTTCACATATTTCAATAATTTTTCAAGTTTTTGACGGATTCGAGACGCTTTTTTCATATCCACGCAGTCAACTGTGCGTGATGCTTTTTTCAGGAATTGAGGTAAGGAATGCGTCATTCTTTTTCACGTTTTTTTACGAATGCGTCACCTTTTGTGACGTTTCTTAACGGATGCCTGAAAGTATTCACGTTTTTACGGTCTTGACGATTGCGTGACGCTCATTCACAATTTTTACGGATACGCAACGCAACGGATACATGACGCTTTTATCAAATTTTCCACGGATGCGTGAACCTTTCTGAAAGCTTCTCCACTGACGGATATGTGACGCTTTTATTCATCGTTTTGTTCAAGGTTTTGACGGATTCGTGGCGCGTTTTTTCACACATCCACGCTGGCTGTTCAGCGGCATGGCGGCATGCCATAGCGGCAACTCCCACTTCCCTATTACGAAATGTGCCATACTCACTCATGTAGGGCACCCCCCTGGTCGGCGAATGCGAATAGCACGCGGGAGGCGGCGGGCCGTACGCCTGCGGGTAGTAGTGCGGCGGCGGCTGCGGCTGGTAGGCCTCCACCAGGCCCTGCTGCGGCCCCGCGTACTCCATCATGGCGCCGGTGGGCGTGGGCGGAGGCGGCGCCGCCGTCCCCATCTGCTGCCCGCCGCCCGAAACCGGCGAGTACAGCTCCGGCGGCGGGTAGTACTGCGCGTACCGCCTGCCGTACTTGTACGCGTTGGGTGGGTAGCAGAGGTCGTGGTGGGCGTAGGAGGCGGGCGGCGGCGGGGGCGGGTACGGGTGCGGGAGGTAGGAGTAGGGGTAGGCGGACGGCGGCGCGCTCGGGTACTGGTGGTAGCGGTAGGAGGCGTGAGGCGGGTGGGCGGTCGGCGGCTGAGGGGCGGAAGAGGAGGCCGCGGCGGCGGCGGCTGCTGCTGCTGCTGCCTCCTTGGCAGTCGTCACCGATGTGATGATAACCTGAAAAACAGATATTATCGCTAGATAAAAATGATTGAATCGATCAAAGATCAAATATTTATTCAAATTTATGCGAAAGTCTGGTTAGTCATGAGTACAATGCATGTAAATATAAAAGTTATGAAATTCCCTAACTGTAGGACCAAAAACCCAAAATTAAATATTTGAAAGTATACGGTTACATAATGGTATATTGTAACGTAATTTACAGAATGCAACATATTCTAGCACTAGTCTGGAATTCGGAAATGAGTTGCGAGCAACGAATATTTTATCCTTGAACGACTCAAAAAAAAAATGAAAATCCGCACTTAATCTCATATATCAATATCATAAACTGTTATTAATGATTTTCAAGAGATTTTTTTGAAGAAATCGGTGATTTTTGCCTTGCTTATGAGTTTTTCACCCCAAACGAGGTTCGAAAACATCATGATAGTTACACAAACAGTATCTGCACCCCTCTCTAGATCTATGTTAAACGAAGCAGAAAGAGGAAGAATAACCTAAAAAAGGTACTAATTCACGCTGTGAAATCATTAAAATAATCAAATATCGAAATATAGGACACGAAAATGATAGCAATGACCATCAACAGATAATCTTTTTCCATCGAAGTACTATTGAAAAAATAGGAAAGCAACTCGTAACATAGGCAGGAATTCATGTACTTATTGTTTTTATATTTGATATCTCAGTTGACACTGACAACGACGCAACAATAATTCATTGAAAGTTCCCAAACTATGAGATAGCTAGAAATAATTACAGATCAGGTATTTGTAGAATCTGCTAATATTGTTTAATAATAGTACAACTGCTGCAGATTTCGAAAGAAATCTCAGAAATGGTGGAAGTATTCAATTCCAGGAATTTTAGGAGGAGTGATCAGGCGCTGTCCTTTGGAATTCATCTGACATATGAATTCACTAATAGGAAGATTCATTCCACAAAAATTTAGGCATCTTTTAAATTTACAGTTACAGAAGACAATTCAAGCACTCGACCTTTACGCAACTCAATTCCGGATTCCAGACTCGTGCTAGAATATGTTGCCTTCTGTACCTTACGTTCCAATATACTATTTATTACTCCAACTGTTTGAAGTATTCGGTTACCCACCTCGCTGTCCGACGAGTCGCCATTGGAACTGGGAGGCGGCGGCAGCACGAGCACCGGATCTTGCGTCGGCGCCGCCTCTGCTAGCGGCGCCATCTTGGTGTTCAGCGGCGGCGGCGGCGGGGGCGCCGCGCCGGGCGGCAGTTGGCCGTGCCCGTGCGGGACGGTGATCAGTGGCCCGGCGGGCTGGTAGTAGCCGGCTGAAACAAACGGAAGAAAAATTTAATGTTGACTGAAACTGGAAGAAACAGATGACAGCGGTCCGCAGCTCATAGATGCGCATGCGCCAGTATGAAATGAGAAGCGAAATCCGCATTCGAAGCGACATTTGTTGTATTTGTTGACAGTTGTCTGGTAAATCACGTCACACCTTACGTCACAAAAATGCTAAGCTCGAGTTTCCATAAGGAGTTTTCTTGTGAATTATTAGTGAAAAGTTTAGAATATTCAGTGGTTATTTTGTATTTTTCGAAATATTGACTTACTTCTTCATCAGGTGGATACAATTATAGGTATTTCGGATTCATTTAATCAGCTGTGTTAAAGGTAAACAGTGAACATGTAGACTATGTTATGGAAACTAATTAGGTTTTTCTTCCAAGATGACTGTAACAATTCGCAGGGTTCTGGTGACTTGCAAAAGTAATCAGGAGAATTCAACAAAGAATGGATAAACTATTAGGTTTTCAGTATTCCTGAACAAATCACCAAAATCTAAATCCAAAACAAAAATCCAAGGAACAAACGAATTTCTAACGAACATTTCGAATCTGCAATTCATCCGAATTTCACCTATGAATCCTGAGAAATTTTTAACTGGGAGGGGCAGAAATTTTGAACAAAAAACTCAAGTATTATTTGATTTAGGTTATTGAATTCGCGTTTTTGCTCTTAACTTAATAATAAGAATAGTAGTATAGACAGTAGTATAGTATCGAAGTATAAGTAACCAAAACGAGATAATATTCAACAATTTCATTCAAGTATTTCAATCATGCTGTAGGCGAGTCAACGTATTATTACTTCAGCGCAATCCACTTCAAACCCTTTGATTATTCAATTGTAAATATAGATTTTTATATTATTATTGTCAAAGAACATTTACATCAATACACTTATCAAAACACACAAATACTGATGAGCACTTGCACGAATGAGTAAAAATGTTACACGGTTGGCGGATGCAAGCTATGGGCGCCGCTATATTGAAAGATGGACGAAAAAATTCGAGGCGATGTAATAAAAGTTTCACTTTAATAAAATAGATAATAATGTTCGTCTGCATGATTCAATTATTTGGGTTTTTGAAATGATGAAGTTGAAATCTACATTCAGTTGGAAGCAACAGGAATCTGGTGATATTTGAGTTGAAATGGTCTCATCCGAAAAACTAACTTCAAAAACTGTCAAGCTTAGATTTTATTTGGTTCTTCAAATAGTACATCTTCTTAAGTTGTAGAAATAAGAATATGGTATCGGTCGAGAGAAAAGTGAGCAGACTCGATTTTTAAATTTCACAGCAATTGTATGGTTGCATTATTTCATGCATAATGCATGCTCAATTTCCAATTTCCTTTTGACCTTCTTCGGACTTATATCGACTGTCATAGCTCATTATAATCATTATTCCAGTAAGTTTGGGTTTCTTAATACATACTTAAGGATTTAAGCTCCAAATGACAAGATCATTCTCATCGACATGCTTCAATCCCATATAATCCCCAAGATCAACAGACGCACGCCAAGATCGTAATAGTATAGACGTGATAACCCCTAATTAGTGCCATAATCGGCAGCTAAATGCCTACACAAAGCCTAATTAGTATGAATCCTTGGCGGGGAAGACGGCAGACGTGTTTTGTTTGGCGCGTTCGCTTGTTCCTATAAGCTGCCATATCTAGTGAACCATGAAAGTGTTCGAAATTACTTGAGGAGGTCAAGCTGAAGCTGAGTCAAAAATCCGATTTAGCTAAGTTCACCTTTATAACTTGCTCAATAAATCAATTTAGCTTCTATCTACAGGAAATTGAATTATTCCTTTTTTTTTTCTATCAACATCTTTGTGAATACTTTTTTGTTTTGAAAGAGTTTTCACTGAATACTTCTATCAAAGAAAGATCATTATTGATGGTTCGTACACTTCACAGCGATCGAGTCAGACTAAAAGACCGTTTTGGATTCGGTATTTATACCGTGTTTAGCATTTTCACATTACAATACACAATAACAAATACATTGCAATTTCCATTGACGTGTTGAGAGATTACTGCGAACAATTTAATATCATCATTGAGGTGAAGCTTGACTACAATCACAAATTCTCTATCATGAATACTCAAGTAAATAATACACAAAATTTCAAAGCAATGTTAAGAAATAATTCTGGAACTTCCGAGGAAAAATATATTCTTCAAACTTCTGTACCAGCTGACGGAAGCAATTTGCTATCAAGCAATAGTCAGTTTTTTTACTTGCTTAAAACTTATTTTTTGTACAAATAAAATATGATAATTCATCAGTTTGACAAAAAAAAAACAGATTTCATAGTCCAAATATCATCTTACATACGTCCAGACCAGACCATGTGAAATATCTGCATTGAACTAAAAATTGGAGTTCAATTCTGTAGTTTTGTTTGTATTGATTTTCTCTTACTCTTTCCAAAAATAGGAATTAAGGCTGTAAATACAGATCAATGAACTATCTGTCCCAAGATACCTCGAAGAGATATTCCATGCTACTGGTCAGTGATACATTGTGTTTCAACATTCAGGAAAAATACAAGTATTTATGGATCCAATATTATTGGCAGATACCTTGATTTTTCTTCATTGGATATTTGTTATCTTCTTTCCCTATGATTTTGATATTATTCCAACCAGCCACATGCTGCTCATCTTCAGCAAGATAATTCTAACTTGACGATACATCTTCTATTTATATTTTCGTTCCTTCCTCACTGAAGAGGTCTGCTTGTTTCACCTGAATAGATTTCTCCAGCACAAACACAAGGTATTCTGCAAATACTTATTCTTCACTTTTTCGTTGCGGATTATTTTTATTTTCAGAATATTTTGGGTTTGGAGTTACACTATACACTATAGAAAATATAATTGCTGTTCTACATTGGTCGTGGAAACGCTAGTGGGTAATTCTTATCCTCATGGTAGAAGTTTAAGATTATTTCCGAAAATATTGTACTGTGATATCCGATAATGTGGTTTTTCTCATTCTCTTCTACCCTCCACCAATCTTTCATGTACACCCATGTTTGCAATAAGCCGAAAGTTCTATCAAGCCAGTCAAGTAACCTCAGGGAGCTCATCTAATTTGGTTGAGAATTATGGGAAGGTGGAGAGGAACGATTGCTATTTCGGAAATAATTAGAGCAAAGTGTGAAGCCAGTCACACACCCGATTCTGATCGTTCAATTGATTTCGTTTTCATGTCATTCAACATGAACTATTAGTTCAATAATCAGACTCAATCATACTGGGATTAGATAATGATACGTAAATTCGAATTGAGAATATTGAAACATTGAAAACTATTATGGAAAAGCTGTTTTTGTCCTGATAAATACATATATGAATTCATGAAGAAATCACAAAAAATGTTGAAAATATCCTCATTCAATAAGAACTGATGATTACCTATAAAAATTGTAATAATGTTTGTACGTATTGTATGTATTATCGCCTAAGTTTCAAAATCAACATACAACAAATAGAACATTTTTTGTTTCAATTTTTTCATTTAGCTTCTTGCTTGTTGAAAACCGCAGGATATAATCAGTGATTCTCAATAATGAGTTATTGAAATAGCCCAAGGCGGTACCTATACCACCTAATTGCAAGCTGCATCAATAATGTTCACTATTGTAATAATATATGTATACTTTTAATAAAATATTCACCCTCTACTAATCTCTAGAATGGAAACGAATTAATTGAAGAATCTGGCAGTTTGATATTTCCCTCCATTTTGTGATTAGAATCGCCTTTGAGAGTAACAAAAACAAGATAATATTCAACAATGTCGAAGTATTTCAATCATGCGGTAGGCGAGTCAAAGTATCATTACTTCAGCGCAATCCACATCATACCTTTTGATTATTCAAAACTTTTACGCTTTATCAAAGCTTCGTGACTTATTGGTCCTTCCATACGGATCTACGAATTATTGTAGCCAGTGCACTGGAATTTCATAGTAAATGCCACGAAACGTAAGTCATGAGATTAGTCTTGGAAGTTTTTCAATTTATCGGGTGATTATTGGGGGGCGAAGACTGTAATGGCTGTTTCCCACGTAATTAACGACTACGAAGGCGTTTCCTCATGAACGGGAAACGTTTTATGAACTTCTAGAGATCCGTTTCAATTGTTCACTGTCGTCAAATCTCAATTCCCAGATTTCTTTGTGAAAGAAGCGTGAAATTAGCGTTCATGGACTGGAGTATCAGTAAATGACTATTGAAAATATCAAGATATCAGCAGAATTGTTATACAGGGCGGTTTATATTGCAGCATCATAGAGACGCGGAGGCAGCCAGGGCTTTCCTCAACTTAGCACTTGGCTTAGGTGCAGGCCCAATTTTCGATTTAGATAATTGGTTCATTATTATTTCCGAGGCGTCAGAGCTATCTCGAGGCATTTTTTCTCTTAGCCAAGTTTTTAGGCACCTCAAAGTGAAAAAGGACATTTCTGCGGTAGCGCCTCTAATGGGGAGGATTGCCAAAATTTTTAGCAAATTCTTGATGATATCCCGTTACTGATCATCGTCACAAACTGAGACAAAGAAGACAACAAAGATTTCGATATAGCAGTTTATATTTCACAATATTTTTGAACCGACAAGTTTCAGCAGATTTTTCGAAACTGTATGATTTTTTTGGGAGGAGGGGGTCGTGACCCTTGTAGCCTCTACGGCTCTTGGTTAATTTCTAAGTATCAAGCATTTTGCTATGACTTCAACCCTGCTCAGTAAGTGAATCAGTATGAATTAGTAAACAATTATTGCATAACTGCGTCTAGTAAAACATGCAAGTTTTTATAAGCCAATTCAATCCAAGTGGATTCGACAGATATGGTCATGAACTAGCATGAATTAGTAAACATTGCATAACTGCGACTTGTGAAACATGCAAGTTTTTATAAGGCAATCACTTTTCAGTGATTGGGTGCATTTTGTTGATACCGATCTGGCTGTGATTCTGAAAGAAGTGTCGTTTTCTTTCAGCACTGCGATTTATAGCTCTTCTCTTTTCGTTCCTTCAATTCATCATTTAATAACAAGATCGAATGGTTTCATAGGTACAACTCTACAACTGCGACTTGTGAAACATGCAAGTTTTTATAAGGCAATCACTTTTCAGTGATTGGGTGCATTTTGTTGATACCGATCTGGCTGTGATTCTGAAAGAAGTGTCGTTTTCTTTCAGCACTGCGATTTATAGCTCTTCTCTTTTCGTTCCTTCAATTCATCATTTAATAACAAGATCGAATGGTTTCATAGGTACAACTCACATTGTTACTATAAATAAAAGTATGTTGATTATGTTGTCCATCCACACCCATGAGTTTTGACCACGTCTGCCAGCGTATATTTGCTATTAGGCGGCATCATCTTATTACATTTCCTTGATGGGTACCATGTCTACGAATTCACGTAATTCTAAAGATTCCAGAATTGAATTATCTCAACAAAACGTACTCTACTTGAAACAAGAGAACGGTGGATATCACCGTTACGTCATCCGGTAGCCGCACAAACAAAACAAATGAACACGTTCCTCTTCGATGAACATAATATAATTTAGCATTCAGTATGAGCTAAGTATTATATATCGTTTTTAGCGAGCTGATTCGCGAGTTGCACGTGTTCGTAAATTAATTCCGTCGTTGCACGTATTGATAAAACGTCCGGAATGCACACATAATCTGTAATGGTGCATAATCAGATGGTACAATCAGTGTTGGACTGGATAAGATGACTCTTTTGAGTAGAGAAGAGTATGATCACCTCATAAGAAATATATCGATGATGGCTACCCAGAGTACCCATTCATAAACCTGCCTAAATGAATGTCAATTGGTATGAAACGAGGTTATTTGTTCTGAGGTTATCTTTAATGAATAAACAATCATTATGGATGATAATGTGTTATTATTTGTTTATACTGTACATGTATAAATATATCCATACTCCATACTGACAGAGTACGTTTATTCAGAGTAAGCAAGCTCACTCAGAGTAAGTTTCTGAACGCAGCCTATGAGTTTACGTCCATACACGCTCCGGAGCCAAACCGAAAAACGAATAGACACTATGAAACCTCAGGGGTTTGTGGATTGGCATAGAGGAGATATGTCCCAGCCTTTATATTCCACTATGTATAAATAGTAGAAGCATACATTAGATAGGCAAAACACGTGCCAGCCTTCGATCAATTATCATTCCAACATCTAAAAGAAATGTGACAATATTAGATGGATGTAGGGATATATGTATCATGAAAAACAAGGCTCACAATCATTTGAAGTACCTATACATGAAGTGAATACCACTTCACTTACTTTACTCATGGGTTCTACATACCAAAAAGAAATGCAAGCAAGAATTACATGCATTGCCAGGAGACTGGAAGATTCAGAATTCAAATGAACATTTCTTAGAGTTAGATGATTTTGGATAAACATGATGTCGATCGTCAGAGCTGCTGCGTTAAAATCTCGATAGTTGCGATTACCTTCACATTCAAGTATATGATTGATTCTCCCTAATTATAACCCTTGACACTATAATGTGTAGAAAATTGTGCAATTGGAATAAACAGCATACAACATTGAAGGAATAGGCGTATAATTGGTTGCCTCTGTGAGTTTGGTTACAGTACCTAGTACATCATTCCAAAGAAGTCACATTTCAATAACTTCCTCATGATACAAATAACAAGGGGTTCAAAAATATGAGTTGAACGCAGCCCGCCGCTTGAGAACACACAAGTCGAAGAAAATGTTCGACAGTCGCACCACAGTATAGAGAATACTTATTAAACTGTGGTCGCACTATCACACTCAAAAGTCATTCATTCTCAGTGACATTAATCAGTGCTAAAAGGGAATACATGGTTCGATTTTCAGTGGCGCATCTTTGCAGGTTTCACTGTGTGAGAATTCCATGAACACGGATTGCACGCAATTTTTCTCAGGCCATACTGATTTTTTCGTATTATTGGGTGAATCTCTTTTACATACATATATTTGTTTCATTCAACGCCTACTCTTTTCTGGGTTGACATTATTTGTATAATGTTATACTTTAGGCTTCATTTCGAAAAAAATATGGTTATTACATTGTTCATTATATTGTATTATTATTATTTGTACCATTAATATTGTTTTAGAATTCGTGTGTAGGTAGGTATATTTGTTAGGCAACGATTTCTATTTCACTTTATTAAAGGATTGTAAGATCTACTTTTCACCTCGCTTTTTATTCAGGTGTATATTTTTTATTCATCAATATCTCCGATTGCATAACAAGTCTGTGGTCAAAACTTTAATTTTGTTTCGAGGGTCAAAATACTCATAGGCTTCTCAGGCTAAATTGGCCTATTCCGACCCTGGATACGATGGCTGAGAATGGATTTCTCTCGGTATTAACTAATTAAATCACTAACCGTCGCGGAAGCTAACAGCCTACAAAGGCGTGCGTATTGACAAAGATAACGAGGATTATCGCGACTTAGTATTGAGGTTATGTTCTTGCAGATCTTGCTGGAAATCTATCCTAACATGGCAAGATCTCTTATGTTCATTCATTCATTCACCTCCTCCCATGACCCAGAGACATTGTTGATGATAATTAAACTATTTTTTTCTGGAAAGAGGTATGATGTTTTGTTATTCTGCTCTCTTGGAATAATTCTTGATTATCATTCATGGAAGAAAAATTGCTTTCAGAAAAGTTGAGAATAAATAAAAGTGATTTTTCGAATTAATTATCAACACCTCAGTGAAGTCAATTACCCCACTGATTGTGCGGTGTCTATATATACACCGCATGGTGTTGATTTGGTGTCAAAACTTTCTACCTTGCAGGTGAAGATAACTGAACTAAGGGTTTTACCGATTCATCAAGATCAAAGAGTTATGACAAAAGTAGTTGTTCAGTTTAGGAAAATAATGGCATCAAATAATATGACAGAGGTATTTGTTCCGTGAAGGATTCTTCTTTATTCTGATTCAAATATTCCACAATGTATCGAAAAAATATGGTGTCAAATATGATAGAGCTCGTTGCAGAGGTAGGAATATCACAAAGGAAAGGGCGAGGATAAAAGGTTCACAATGGTCGGTCAGTGGAAGAGTGGAATGGTTGGTAATCTGAGGTCGCGTGTTTTTCCTCCTGGCCGTTAGTTTTGGCTTGAATTATGCTCGGTACAAAGTTCTTCCTACATAAAACTTATCCAAATGCAACAGTGGTTTGGCCATATGAACTGTCGATTCCCGCTTTCTTTAGTTTTAAAGTTTAAATAAAGATTTCCGCGTACCGTGCCCAAACGAACTTTTCAGTGAAAGGAGCAACATTAACTTGAAGAAGGATAAGAGTGAAAACTGTTGCCACAGTAGACACGTAACATTGAATTCTCTTAGAATCTTGGAAATCTTACTCATATGAGCTTCAATCTTCAACAATATGGCAATATGTCAATTTAACTTTCAATCTGAAAAATACAGCCGGAAATAATATGCAAAGACTTCAAATCAATATTCAATAATCCGTATTTTTTTCTTCGTATCTGACAGCCCCCGGAAATATTATGATATATCCTATCTCCACTTTTGAAGTTTCGTTAATCTCTTATTAAATCCCTTCAATACTGCAGATATTGTGACAACCACTCGATTCCACGCGCAGATCTCTCAATTTGACTCACAGAGAATGATGATTCATCTATGCAAATTATAAGAAAGGGTAGCGGGCAATAATAACCCCTCCACATCTTGACAAATCTCGCAAATCTCAATAAGATCCATAAATATTGTTAAAGCTCGTGAAAGATCTAAAAAATATTGATAATCACTGGGTGTCTCAGAAATCCTTATCAAATCTTATTTTCAGATACACGCCACTGGAATATTTCTAAAGTGACGTTCTTCGTGAAATGATATACAGTAGATTTAAATAAACGGCAATGGTTATGTATGTTGATATACATTATTACGTGGAGAATGTCAAAATGAATTTCTGGTTCCGAATCATCTCGCAAAAAGCTCGCTCAAGATTGATTGACGTCGACGTGACGGGGGAAAGGCGAAAATAAAAATGCTGTGAATCTTCCTCAGTCTTGTTGTTTCGTTAAGAATGCAGCTACAAAGTGACTGTAAATATATCAAAGATAATTTCGACGGTGAAAATATTTGCAACGTTTCACAGTATTTTCATAGTAGCATAATTGTAAGAAGCTGTTGACAATATTCCCACCCATTTTTTTGGTTTTGTTCCGAAGAAAAGTTAAACGATTCCGAAATGACTGATAATTGAGATCTGCGTTATCATTATGAATTTGCAATAATTTTATTGATTAAAAAAAATTGTTCCTCATCTCTGCAATTTGTAGGAATAGATGCTCATTCGAAATTGGAACAAAAATATGTTTTTATGAAAATATAAGATACTTATACATTCAATGTTATACTCGAAGTTTTATGGTTTTATGATGTTTATTTAGTGAAGTAGGCACGATTTCAAGCAATGGAAATCATTCAATACGATGTATGAAGACATATTATTGCACATCATTAGGTACTTAGTATCATTACTGGCGTGTTGCCTGAGATAGGAGTGATTGAATCATCATTATTATTAATTATTTCCCCAATGAAACAGTTATGAAATGACACATTTAGAACAGAGTTGGAACAAAGTTGATATTTGCAGTGGTTCTCACTTAGACATAGAGGTTAATGATGATAACTTAGAGTTTAATGGTTTGTTTTGAATGATATTCTATTGGGGCTATTCTTCCCTACCCTGAATTCACTTTGTCTAAGGTACTTGAAATCCAATCCTGTTCTATAAAAAAATCGTGTCATATGGGTAGATCGAGCACCTATTAAAAATCGAAGAACATTCAAGCTAGGTGATCATCTTGGGTTTTGAGCATATCAACAGAATATTCAATTGATCAGCGCAGTGTTTTTGGATTACTATGCCGTCTATTGGATTAATATGCCGCACTAATGTATAGGTAAGATTTAGTGACGGAAGAAAGAGACAGCCATCTTTACGTTATAGTACTCTCATCAAATTTAATCGGCATATCAAAAAATTAATATGTTAGGTGAATTTCACCTTTGCATTGGGTATCTGAAAATGTTCGCAACAATCCATCCCAGCTACTTTCCTAATCGTGAATAGCCTGATTCACGCCAGATTATAAAATCATGTTTATCTGAAGGAATCAACAAGTTTAGATCAAGTCAAAACAAAATCAGACCACCCCCGAGTTCGCACGCCATAGTATACAAGAAACGATTCAATAATCCGCGGCTAACCGCTGAATAAATAATTAATTTCTGGGAAAAACGAAACAAACACCGCTCTATTCGACTTGTGAACACGATGTGAGATAGACTTTTTGTCGACAGACAAGCTTTCACGGCCGTCGATTCAACTGACCTGTTAACCCACTTTGCTAATACATCATGATATACCTATATAGTCTTGTTTCTCTAGGTACCAACGAGATCCACCCTTCGCTATTTATTTACAATTCAGTTGATGATCCTGAACGATTGTAAATCATGCACAAACTAAATTTCTTCAGTTTCCGGTCATTTATTCACAAATATGTGACTTCTGTACATCAATCGTTGGTTCTTCGGTTACAGTTGGCAGACTTCCCTCGTCAATGTTCCGTGGGTGGAAGAGTTGACATTTTTGTTGAGTTTTAGTTCACGAATCATGAGGTGTAGGGCTCATTGTTCAGATTTACCTCTAAAAGTATTCCATTTCTTGGATATACGTCAGTGGTTTAGTTCGTTCATAATTCTAATAGTATTAATAATTACTACTGTTCTCAGCCTTATAATAGTTTCTCAAACTTTCCACGTAATAGCCCATTCCACGAATTCTGTTTATCACTGTATCTGCAAATTACCTTTTTCTTTCAATTATGCAGTCGCCTTTTACGTTTTTATAGCACATGCTGATTATCTGCAGTCACATTCTGTTCCAATAAATCTGTTAAATAAATTCTGTTAAAATAAATCACTTCCCAAGATTCACCTTTGGTGAAGTTCTCAAGCTTCCCTCATCATGTTCTATGGATGACAGAGTTAAAAGTTTTTGGTTCAGTGAATCTCATACGTCAATCATAATTCAAGAAGTGTCAATTTATTCCAAAAAACTGTGTTGCTATAACTATGTTATATGTATATGAGTTTCCATTTCTTCAAAATCTGCTCTTTCCTTCTGACCATGATTTCATTTCACAGACTTGAACATGACTTGACAAGTTTCATCACACTAATCTAAACGAAACGCCATGAAATAGCAAATAATAATTTTCATCAGTTTACTTCATTGTTCAATTCATAACTACCCAAGTAACTACCTCACTTCCGTAGTTCCATCTTTGGTGACAGTTAGGAAATTTCCCTCGTCAATGTTCCGTGGATGACAGTTTTAACATTTTCGTTCCATGAATTACATACCGTCAATCACTTCAAGTTCCGTGTTTAGTTCGTTCATTACTCAACAACAGTTCTCTATTTTTTTTTTTGTAGTTTTATAGTAATTTGATCCGTGTTATACACGCATTTCCTATTCGCTGCTTTCGTTCAGACCATGAATTCACATCACAGACTTGACAACAAGTTTCATCATACGAATCTGAACGGTACGCGATGAGATTCCGCCGAAAGCTGGATCGAAATAATTCGGTGTCACGGCTGTCTCGATTCGTACGTAAATGGGAAATGGGTCACGGACTGACTATGTGCTGTGTATGTGCCCAAGTGGCAACGAGGTCGTTTTGTTACTTTTGTTCGAGTTTCTCCAGCACAATGGCAAAGCTATCGCGATCCGAAATTAATTTTCGACTTGGATTGCAGGAGGCACGATGCCTGCGGCACACGAAAAGTTCGGCTCAT
This sequence comes from Gastrophysa polygoni, assembly GCA_963576655.1. Lineage (NCBI taxonomy): Eukaryota > Metazoa > Arthropoda > Insecta > Coleoptera > Chrysomelidae > Gastrophysa > Gastrophysa polygoni. The sequence continues at coordinate 14,473,328 of OY755084.1, forward strand.
CGTCTCGAATCGAACATATTGGAGTGTGAAGTGTATGTAGATTATGGGATCTTGATCGTAAAAAGGGCCCTTTTATGCATCTCATTTATGGCCTATGCAGTGGCGGCTCGTTGATTTGTGAGTGTTCTAATGCGGTTTTCTGTAATTGTGACACCCAAATACAACTTTTATTTTTATTGAATGATACTAAACTATTAGCCAAACGCCACAGATATGAGCCATTGCACTATGTTCAGATAATACACTAATCTTACTTATTCAACACCACATTAGGAAATTACGGAATTCAATTTCCTTCTCGCAATGAGTAATGAATCTCTTACAAACATTTTCTGAGGAGCGATGTGTTTTCACGGCAGCAATTTCGAAATCTTTCATTTCAACAGTGTTGCTAATCATCTATAATAATCCTGTGCTGGTATTCAGGACCAACTCCTAATTTCTAAGATGAATGATTCATCATCGGGTACATTATCACTATATTATTAATTCATCATAATTACAAGATATGAGAGTCTATGCAAAATTGATGACCTGTGTTCATAAAATATAATCAGTGCATTTCTATTTCACTAACCATTGTATGCTTTCATCTCTCATGATTTTAATGTAATGATGATGTAATAATAATGTTTCATGAATCCAACTTATTACAATTGTTTTTTGAGACATATTTTCGCAAAAAAAATATGAAACTTATATCCTATTATATTATTGAACTCGATTCAGCTGGTTTTTTATTATGTGTGTTCAGATTTTTCCATTTTGAGATCGGTATGAGTATGTGATATTGTCTTCAATTTTACACTTTCACGCTTGTAGAAAAAAATCGAGATGGCGGATGATTTTGCCATTTTCTCTACAAAAAAATTACCCATAGGAAATATTGAGGAAGAGACCGAGTGACAAGTCGATATCTGAGAATTCAATATAGGGGGAGTCTTCGGGATTGGCTATGGTATTAACCAGAAAATATAGTAGGTACCTACCTAAGTAGATACAGATCCGAGAATACAAGTTACTACCCAGTCACAAGTCTATTTGGAAATAGAAAACTATCAAAAATATTGAAAAAAATGAGGACCCTTGTGGGGAATTCATGTTGTACTCAAAATCAAGAACATGAGCAAGTTATGCAAATTTCAGGCGATTTGTGCTTATGTTCTGTATGCATTTTCAAGATGTAGTCGGTATTTCATTGATTTTGATGGTACCACACAAGAAATATCTTCTGGTTAGTTCCATCAGCATCAGGCACTGATTCAACAATGTGTGTCGATGTTGATGCGTTAATACTAGGCTGAAATAATTCCTTCACACGAATATCATTCCATGATTCTATTCTTTATTGAACTTTATTCAATCAACAATCACAGTGTGCGATAACGATTTATTGCCGTAAAAACATTCAAAGGGTTTGCCGAATGAGTATTGAGAATTCATAGACTTATTCACTTATAGCCACCCTCGCATTTATAAGGTACCCAACTTCATATAATGAATGGCCCAAGGATGTTTCACCCTACTATTTTCCCCCTATATCACCGCCGGAAGTATTTCCGGCGTTGCAGTCTTCGGCGTTTTGAAATGAGTATTTCCGAGAGTATTTCGTACCACAATATAAAAATATTGTTGGGTTAGGTTATTATCGTCTTTTTTATTTCGAGAAGCTAATGGAAAGTTTCTCGATAAAATAGTTGCGAGATTATTCATCGGCTCGCGTTATTTAGTTTCCCATGTTTCAATCAAGGAACCCCTTCTTATATTTTCCGTGGTCGTATACATATTATTTGAGAAACCAATTATTCCTGAATTTGAGGACAAATTCTAAAAGAAAATACCATCCACACCAAGAGATGTCTCAAAATACATCTATTGATGGCAAAGTTAAACTCGCTGTTGACGAGGACTTCCTTATTGTGACATCCCATCAATATAAAATGTTCACTGTTTCTTGTGACGTCTCCTACGTTTTCTTCAGATATCTGCGGCTTCTCCGAACATCAATCAAAGCAAGCCGCTCATCGCTAAATCTTATTCGTTCCCATAAAATTTGCATTCAGCAATGCTGAAACATTAAAATTCATATGATTTGAATACGGTGAGGCTTTCCCAAGCACGGCCAGCAATCGATTCGACAAAGAGGAAAGCTCCATTTCGCGTTTGAGAAGCAGATCCATTGAAAGACAGCATGCACCTGCGTCTGGTAACGTAAGTGATATTGTCTCAGTGAAGATGATGAAAAGTTGAGTTTATCGTCTTTTCTCTTCTGGCAGAGAAGACCATACAGCAATCATTTTAATAGGAATGAACATGGCTTAACATATATATAAAAAAAGGTTTAGAAACTAGATCTCGCTGATGGTGTTATATAATGAAATAGAATCAATGTCCAACGTCAACAAATTCCTTGACAAATTCGACTGCATTTAGAATATCTGTATTATTGTCTGTAAATTCCATTCGAAACTGAGATGGAGATCAAAATATCTGAATATTGGCTGAAATTAGCGGAATTTTCCCACACATCATTTCTCTAATTGAAAACGCACCACACTGGCTCATTTATATAAATGAAGTAATACTTCAGATTTTTATAAAAACCAGAAAAGGTGATATTTGTCGAAACACTATCTATGAGCATCGAACAACAACTGAAGACACTAAAGGCAATTGTTTTTCGGTGCTGTGAAAGTAGTTTCACAAAAAGAGCTTCTAGTTGACGATCTTTCTTATAAGCGTCGAGGTTATACAGGTTCTTGCGGTTTAATATATGGATAACGATATAGCGAACAATGATGCAGCTATACTGCCTGTTTACCTATTCTTGACAGATCTCAAACGCTTCTTCAAGTTTTTGACAACTTCAAAACGTTTTTGACAATACTGACGAATCCCTGACGTTTTTTTCCACTCTTTCACTTTGGTAACCTGAGTTATTTCACGATTTTTCACCCTTTCAGTCAATTACTGGATGTGTGAAACAGCGCGATAACATCGTTAAAGAGTAAAAATGTGGAATGAAGCGTCACGGTCACGCATACGAGGAAAAAGCTTCACGTACCTATTGAAAAAAGAAGTGAAAAAGCGTCAAGAAAGCGTCAGGCATCCGCCAAAAACAAGTTCGTAACAGCACCATCTCGTGGCAATCGTTTCTGAAACTCCTTCGTATGGCTACTATCCAACCGCTGACCTTTCGCCAAGTCGATGAACGAAAATAGTTGAAATTTGAAGTTGAACTGTTGCACTCGTAAATTCAGTTTTCCGTCAGAAAATCCGACCAGCGAATTCCGAGAATCGTATTTGCGACCATTACCCTGCAATTATTCAAAGCGGTAATCGCGTCCTCGACGAATGACAATAAAGAAATGCCAAACGAAACCGGACCGCAACTTCGACCAGTGTCTGCTCCTCAGAGGAGGCAACTTAGACTGAGCCCCCTGAAGAATTCCCAAACATGGAATACTCCTCGGTATAATAATCCGATATCCTTTCTTATGAAATATAACGCAGAAATGCCTAATTATTTCGTTTTATCTCCAGATATCAAGTGAAAATTTGCCAATTGGCATCATTCAAGGGAGTCTAGTCTCTCTACCTTTGATTGACCAATAAAATCCGAGATAAGCAACGTGCGAACTCGCGATGGAGGGGATAGAAAGCAAGGTTGTTCATTACATTTAGATACTTCCGTTACATCTAATGTTTCACACGAAACCAACGAGACGAGACTTTCTTTGAAGTCTCGTCTCGTGTCGCCGATGAAATATGAAGTCTTGTCTCGAGTCTCGTCTCGCAGCCTCTAGTCTCGTCTCGTACGAGAGTCTCGCAAATGTATCGTAATTTCGTCATGCATAATCTTGATCCAGTCTTTAGTACGGGATATTTCCCTTTACCTACTTTTGAGGTATAATGTAGAAGTAGGAAGAGGAAATCACAACAAAAATAACATTATTTATGGCAGTCGGAATGGAGTGCAAAGCATAAAAGGCGATAGACGATGCAAGAGAGAGAAAGTCCGTTTTCGTTTCACGCATTACGTCGTTTTACAACAATCATGGATTGTGTTTTCAAAGTATTTATGAATGAAATGTTTTGTCTATCTGTGCTAAATAGTCTAAATTCTTTCTGAATATGTTGAATCATGAATGAAATTCTCGAGTCTGCAGTCGGCACGCATAAATATTTACTTGCGAGACTCTCGCACGAGACTCGAGACGAGACCAATAAAAGTCTCGTCTCGCCTTGTCCGAGTCTCGTCTCGAGTCTTGTCTCGAAAACGAGAATATAACACCAGAATATGATAGCTAGAATGGCATTCAGAATTTTGAATAACATCATCATATTACAGAAATTGTTCAAAATGTTGGCCAGCACTTGCCATGCATGCATCAAGCATCAAGTCACCGAATCAGCGTGCGAGTACAGGAAGCTGTAACGGTATTACAAGCCTCAGAAATTTTCTGGGTTGAATCTTCAATATTCATTGGTTGAGTTTCGAAGACAACTCGTTTCAAATATCCTCATAGGAAAAAGTCCCGTGGCATGAGATCCGGAGAACGTGCAGGCCATAGAACAGGTCCTCTATTTCCAATCTACCCACTAACGATATATTCAATTTTCTCGATCAACTATCTTCACAACTACATATTATGATGTATCGTTGAATGAAGAATGAAATGGACTATAAGTTGAACCAAAACAAACATGGTGGTGCAATTTGAAAAACGAAAGTTAGGGATGGTTTCTCAAGGGTTGTTTGACAGGGGGTGGATATTCCTATGCTGCATGCATGAATGAGCTTATCGGTCTCCTATGTTACGTATTCTTTTCCATCAAATAACTGAAATATCTGTTGGATTATGAGTTCTGGGATCCCCGGTATGAATTGTGCCTCATTGCAGTTGGTTCACTTTTGGGTCATATAACATAGCAAGTATGTCTCGCCTTCAGGAATGGGGAATGAGAGAGCGTGGAGTGCCATTCACAGTCAATTTCTGGATCATATGGTGGCGCTTATTGTGTTGAGATTCAGCCTCTTCTGTGATCATCACGAGTCGCCACTGACAGCAACCTGCCCGCGATCCATAGATTACGAATGCCTTTTAATGATCTGCAGTCTGGAATACTGGACAGACACGGACGGACAGATGGACGTGATCTGCATAAACTAAACGGACTGAGACCGATGTCAAGTCGGACCGGCGACTTCGCTCACTTCGATCGTTATCGATAGCGTTCCCGAGATTGTAACGAAGAAATATCACAAACGCCGTATAAATAATAATTTTCCGTAATGAAACTAACCCATGTTCGGTGAACGGAAAACATAAACAATAACATAAACACGTATCAAGAGTGGCTTGAACTTGGCGTTTTGCCGATGAACCGGATTTCCGGAAAAACCCGAACTGTAAAGTACGACCAACTGTTTGGACAAAATAACATCAAGTGCAAGGAAAGCAATACAAATCAGATTTCTAAGAGGAATGTAAGAAATATACGACGAATACAAATCACGCCGCAGATCAGATATTTATATGATATTCTAGAAGGGTGATGATCGATAACCGAGTCGGTAACTGCGTGAATACTTATCTACTTGTATTCTTCGAAAAAATCCATAGATAACATTCTATCAAAGAACAGGAAACATATTGTTAGACCTTGTTTCCGAACTATGAGCAGGCTATGAGGCGGATAACAAATAACCAAGACAGATAATCAGGCTGGAAGACACAAACATGTTATGGCATACATTCCGAACAAACAAAATCTTCTGTGCACCTATTTCACCCAAGAACTACATCATGCACAGGATCGCATGATCCCTAGCACAAAAACTGTTGAATTGAGATTCCTCTTCAGTCAGGTGAGCTCATGGAATCTCATCTTCTGGATTCCAGTGATCACATCAGCAGTAGCAAAAACGTAGTTATTTGGATCCTGATTGACGAAAGATATAGTTAGACTATGGGTCTTATTGGATGGATCATGGACGTATATTGTTTATACGTCCATGTGATGGATGGAAGGTGAAAGACATCTGAAAATCTTATCCCATTCAGATTTAGTTCAGGAGGTTCATCACAGTAATCTAGGAGTAGGAATGAAGGCTTATATACCTATAGGTACGTTAGCTGAGGTTTTTGGGGGTGTGGTGTTTTGCTCGGTATAAACATAAAATCTTAATTCTCAGAGATTTTCTTGCTCCTTTCTGGGTCAAATACCCGCTCCTGATGGCGGCACATCCAGAGATAGACTTTTTCATTCATATTATAAATTTGTACAGGTCGATGATTCAAGCCCATTCTAATTCTAATATTGACTAGGTGAGCAATAATCCGCCCAAACTAAGAGTTTGAGTCGATAAAATTGCATATTGATTACAGACACAACTGTTTACAGTTATTGCTTGTTCCAAAACCATCCACACCACACAAACGACATGACGCTCTAAAAGCCCCTCAAGCTGAGCGCATTAGTGAACAGAAAGCGCGACCGTATGGTTCTAGATGCTCTGTTCTCACATTTAGGTCCACCATTGAAGGTTTCAAAAACGATGACGCCAGGACCACTCCAGGAGGAGAGGGGGCTTCATTTTCCAGATATAAGTAGATATACTGGGAAAACAGTAGAGCAGTGAAAATCGCCATTGTTGTAAAGTGTGTTCAATGAATTAGTGTAGCCTCACTTTCCACAAAGATATCAAGAAATATTCCATATTTCTCTATACGATCGAAAGAAATGTACCTGTAGGTATACCATCCTTATTGACATCATTACTCTAACTGAATGTTTTTTGCATTATCGCCTGAATGTGACATGACAAGGTTAATTTATGCCAGCAAACATTCGCTTGAAGTGCTCTGATGCATTCAGGTCATCATTTGATCGATTATAGAGCACGCGGGCTTGTCATTTCAACCGCTTCAACTTCACGTGTCCGACCGATGTGCTGAATATTGAATTCCATTAAAAATTCATCGTTTTTCACCTTGACTCAGATACCTGTAGATGCACGTGTGAGTTATTGCGCATTTATGGTTATATCAACTCATTCATTTCCGATTTACGATCATATTAGATATAGCCAAGTATATATAACGTTATATCTCGTGAGTCGATCGTATATAGATAGCTTGCGTTAGATATAGGTATATACCTGAAATGATTGGTATTATATTGTATTAGATAGGTATATATAAGATTCAATTTAGAGGGAGGAGAAGCGGTTACTTTCGAAAACAGAATATTACAGGATCCCATAATATTGTAAACGATTTATACACGGTGAATTCAAATCAACTTTTATTTCGGATATCAATGGTTATTCATTATCAGAGGTTTCAAACGAACTGATGTCAATATTTGAACAGAATAAGATACAAAAGGTAACGAATAAGTAGATATAACACAGGTTTATGTAAAATGACATGAAATTAAATTTCAACAATAAAATATGAAAAAAAAAATTAATTCTGATGAGAACAATAAATAACTATAATTACCTATATATAAAAGCTAATTCTCATCTCCATGACGTTGTCACGCAAGGCATACATTAGATCATTGACGTAATATAAGATAAGGATTATATAGGTTTTGATGATAGGTAGACCAAGTTACAGGTACATCCCATAGTGCTGATCAAAGTTTGACCAGTTAAAAGAATTCCTGACCATCAAACCCATATACTTATTCGAAATTGTAGCAATTCTACTATTTCCCACTTGATTTAAACAACAAAGAATTTGTTAAAAAAAAAAATTTATTGGGAATATATATAATGTATGAGGTATAATTTTTATGGTCTCAATGAATTGTCAGTTGATCCGTTTCGAAACTTTTTTTGATTCATCTTTCTATCTTTTCAATTAACGAAGATAATGCTTGTTAAGGAAATTGTAGGACACCCTGTTTATAGGTGAATTCTCATATATTATTTATATTGACAGTTTTCTTATATATAGTATCTATCACTATTATAGTACCTATTATTTTCTTCAATGAAACTTGATTGAAATATATTATTATATAGATTTTGGCTGAGTTTGCCATTGTACTGGCGTAATAACATGGACCCAAATGTACTACCTAAAAATATCACTATCACTATAACAAATAGCAAGTGCAACCAACCCTGCGGTAGTAAACGTACGTACGCATCCTAGCAGGCCGCGACAACTTCGGTCGGCCATCACGATTCGGCAGCGCGGGAAAGAGAGGCGCGAAAGGGGCCTCCCGCTGGCCCCCCACTCCGTCTCGACGAACAAGCGACTCGTCCGCTGCTGCCGCTCTACCGGCAGCCGACGCAACTAGCGACGCAACCGGCAACAGGACGAGCGCGCGAGTCCAATCAGCGGCACCGGCGGCGGAGGCGTGGTTGCCGGCTAACACGTTTGGTAGGAGATTCAGGAAAAATGAAGAAACGTCATCGAAAGTGATTTTTTGTTTTTACCGGTGGTGACAGGAAACAGGGGAGAGGCACATACTCCTCGTGCAAGTTCAAAACAATCGGTATTGGGCCTTGGCTATAACTGGTACCTACCCAATAGGTACACCTATTGGAATTAAAATCAAGATGATTTCGAAAAATGATGAAACCCCGGATGAAACATAACAGAAATAGGTATGCAATGAAAATGTCAAATCAAGCAAAATGAACACAAATTCCACGAATATGTGATAGAAAATAGCTTCTGATTGCCATATCGATATCGAATAACCAGTATATATTACGCTCGTGTGTTTGAAAGTAACCCTACCAAATAACTTACAAAATCCAAATGAATAAGTGAATGACTTCTTTATATCTGTCTTCAAGAAAAATGATTCTTGTAGAAATATTACTCATCAGTATTATGACAATCTTTTTCACCCATTCATTTTCGAATGAGGACTAGTTACTACAGATATTGTGAAGGAAGCAATATAAATGTTAGACACCAGCTAACATTGACAATATCTCATTATACCACGTCTCTGTTTGCAAGGAGTTTCACCATAACTCGATATAACTCACTACCTCGTGGATTGAAAGAGATATCAAATGCTATTCAATCCCGTGAATCAGTTAAGAGAGGTTCAAATATTCGGTATAACATAGGTTTAGGTTTAGTTTCAAGTTAGATTTAGGATTAGAATATAAGTTAGGCACAGGTTGAGTGTGCACGAAAATATACATATTTCTGTAAAATCGATGTACAAATTTTTTTCTTGAAACTACATGTGATCGTACTCAAAATCTAATTAAATTATACAGGATGTTCTATTTGAAATACGGCGGTGACTAGAAATAGTGATAGTGAAGTATGAAATATTGAAGAAAGTGATAATTCTTGAATTCCCCCATATAAAGAGTTCGAAATTCATATATCCTCGAAACTCTGGACACCAATAAGTTCGTTGACACCTGGGTAGGTATGTATTGAACATTGCTATATTAACTACATATTTGTGCATACATGTGATAAACCTATTATACTATATAGGGTTGATGTTTTTCGAGGGTGATGAAATAAAAGATTGCGGCGTCGAAACAAACAAGTGGAATATATAACAGTGTAAGCATTAGGGTTCATTCACTGGAATCAGATAATTGATGAGATTTTAACTATAAAGAGAGGGACTACCTCTATGCTGTTTATGTCGGATTAATTCAACAGGGTATGAAGGGAACCAGCTTTGTAAACCCATATCAACATGCTATAGATACCATTAACCTATATAAACCTAAGTGAAACTGACCGCTTTATTGCTACATCGTCGACAATACCGGTATATAACATACAATCAATGGCCAGCTGCCCCAAATAATATTATCACTCGATCGAGCTTTCAGTGGGTTTATGATTATTCTATCTTGAATGATCATCCAATTAATTATTGTGACCTTCATCAATTTATCTCGTCCCGCATCATTATACCATTTGAAATTGTAATTGATTATTATAGGTAAGCTTTTAATTCTGAAAGTGATATTTCATCAGTTAGACCTTAAAGAAATATAGGTCGTGTGTTGTATAGCTATTATTTTCAAATATATTGAGCATTGTGATGTTTGATGACCAAATTACTCATTTGATTTTAATTCAGATTTCGACAGTTTCAAATGTAAATAATACCTGATTGTTTTATATTATATCATCTGTTTTGTTGTCAAGTTTGTTGAAATGTTCGAATTCCTGAGTATAGATACATACCTGTAATATAAGAGGTGTGTCATCGTTATTTTAAGAAAATCCTTGCTATAAAATATGGGAAGAGTTGTCACAAACTTTTTTGCTCTTGATGGGTAATTTCACTAAGAAAAAGATCTTCATCAGCTACTCTGAATGAAGTTATCATTACTTATTTATAGCCGTGTTTCATTCATAACGTTCGATACTCTAGTTACTTCGCAAACTATGATCTCTGATTGTTTTTCAACATTTGCAATTCAAATTTCTCATAATAATGACGAACAATTCGAAGACCAATATTGGAATTCCTAGTGTAGTCGCTTATTTTGAAAAAAAAGATGATCTGCCAAGTTCATAGGAAGAATTTCAGTGATAATCGAAGCCTTTTCATATATCGAAGGTAAGTATCAAATCAAAAATTCTCCAACTAAGACGCAGTTCATGCAATAGTTTTAAAGAGGCCAGACACAAAAACTAATAAGGAAAATCCTACCGTTTTACTGTCAAAATATGAAATACTCGAGAATATACCCATGCGAACGATAACCAAAAAATCAAGTGTTTCAATTTTTTGACTCGGTGTATTTCCACAACTACATGTACTTCTATTTAGTTGCCAATAGTGGTTCGAAGAATGGAGTCATGAAAGTCATACTTTTGTGAAATTTTTGAATCTTTTTCTCTGCCACCAAATATCAATTCCTACGTCACTGATTTCATGAATGCAACAACTCTCCAGAAAATACCATTCATAGACAGAACAATAATACTGAAATCGCATCAATGACGGCTGATGTAGGTATTTATTCATTGCATGCTGTGTTGAAACAGAATATAAATCAAAAGATATATAGGAATAGCTGTTACAAGAAACGAGACAACTAGTCAATCATTATCAGCATATCTACATTTCCTCAGAGACGAACGAAAAGTAATCGCAAGAAATAATATTTAGACACGCTGAACTATAGTGTTTATTTGTTCGAGTAAAAGGAAAGGTTCCCTCTATATTGGCCACTATCGTCACCACACAGTCCATGTCAATCTGCTGTACACTTCATTTGCAATCTTTGATAGAATAATCTCCAGTATATATCTATGAAGATCTTATATACCAATTCAACCTCGATTATCATCAAGAATCTGAAAAACTATCACAATCCTCGAATCTGTGAACCACAAATGTTAAGAGTGCTTGAAATATACTTTCCAACGAGTTATGCTCAGCACTATTTTCCCTATATACGACCATAAATATTTGAATCATTTTATTATGCATGTCCATTGTCATCCATTGAAATTTCACGAAATACGCCTACTCGAATTCGAAAGTCATTCATCGTCGACAGTTTCCACACAATCCCAGATACAGTAGTCAGGAACGAGAGAACTCGACCGGAGCCTTTCGATAGTTCTCGATGTCGATTTCATGATTTCGTCTATGAATTCCGGATATTCCAACGTTGTTTCGTTGTTTATCATTTTGTCATGAATATGAAGTGTGAGTGATAAATGAAGTTTCCTGAACATTTACGTGCCTTAATTCCTAATATTATAATGAATTCATAATATCCAGAGATGAAACTCAGGAATGGGAGGAGATGATGATCACATTACCAGACGCATCTCGAAGAAAGAACGAAGGTAGTGTGATGAATGAATCATTTCCAGAAAGGTTAGGATGCAAAATGTGATGACAACACCAGCAGGAAAATTTGCTGTCAAAATATTTCTACATTAGTGAGTTTTTCCAATATTTCCACACTAGTCAGTGTTAATTTCCTGTTGCCATAGTGGAGAAGGCTACTTTCTACATAACAAAACAGTGCTGAAAGCGCTGTTTTCTGTTTTCTTGGGTGATCGTATGAAAATTTATTTTTCTATTTCCTTTGCTGATTTCATTTTCTTGAAATTGATATTATGCCACAATTACTATTCATTTAAAATAAAAAAAACTGTGATTCGAGGTACCCTCTATTGGCTCCTGCGAGCGACTTGAAAACCCTCCAGTATAAGTAATAAGGCAAGCAATGCGAATAACATCACAACGTTATTGAAATCTTAATTATGTACAGCAATGTATGTGCAAGATGTAATGAAATGCGAAAAATGAGTGCTTGTAATACCATAAACGATAAAAAACTTGACAACCGGTCAATCATCAATCATTCTTGAGGAATGAACTCCATCAAGGTAGGTATCACTAGTTCTACTTGAATAACAGCGATGGAGAGTTCCAAATTCCATTCTAGGTAAGATGAATATATGAAATTGTTCATTTATTCAACATTACCTGTATGCTCGCCTGTTTGACACGAATCGTTGAATAATTAAAGGTATAATTCATTTCCTATAGGAAAATGTCATTTGACAACATATATTTCCAAGTGTCTTTCATCTGAAGAATGCATGAAGTGATGTATTATGTATGCAAATATTCTAAAGAAGGATTCGACGGTGAAAAAACAGGATGGAAATGTCATATAAATATAGGCCGACAAATGGGTCCTAAGGGAGTTACTGCCTTTTGAAGGGTATATATACCGGAAAACAATGAAATAGTTTTACAGTACGCCACATTCAACTGTATTTTCATTTAGAAAATACTCATCGAGTCTTTCAGCATTAGAATCGAGACTTTTATCAGATACTGTTCAATAGACTTTTTGCACTGCTGATTACGAAATCAATCTATGATCAGTCACCATAGAAAATACAGTTGTACCATGAAATACAGTTGTAAGTTTTGAATCTTAATATTTTCAAGTTATTTTGATCGTAGAAAAAATATTGTGAACAACACGTGCAAAGTATACAGCACTCAGTACACTCAGCACTGTTGCAGCTCTCGACTTTGTCTCGATCTGCAAACTTCATGCATCGTGCAACAAATACACACTTTTGGCACCGGTTTCAGAAATAACTATTGTCGGATGCCAATATAATTCAGAATAAAATGTATCGAATACATGAAGGCACTGTCAATGTAAGGATTTGTTAGGACTGGGTGACCGGTTTTAATAAAACACAATAAGATACGAAGACCAAAAAGGTTCTAATGACATATTTTGTTTCGAAAGATATTATATATTTACGATGAAATACAGGGTGGACAATTCAACTGGAATGAGATCCATTGCAGGGAGTTGAATACTTTTCTTAAAACATTCCCGAGATACGTCAACGTTTTTATATATTTACCTATACATTTTGGAAGCAATATGAGGAATGAAGGCCTTCAGGGGTAGCTGAAACTACCCTCAACTGGTCTTTTTCAAATGCAACCCTATGTCTTGTGGCTCCTCATTGAAAAGCTGGTGAAAAGTGGAATCCAGCGTACTGATCGAATATTCATTTTTCGTACGTTGAGGGTTGCATGAAATCAAAACGGAATTTTGAAGCTAAATCTATTCACAACTCAACAATCGCTGACTGTGTGTTCTTTAGTTTCCGAATGTATGAACCTTATTTTTCAGATATCTGCGCAAGAAATTACAAGCAATTTTTTGCTACAACTGATATTTGTTATTTTTTGGTAGTGTTTTCACACAGCCGCGAAGATAAATTAAGTTCGTATGCCGTATTCAGAGTTCGGAAAGAAGTGTTGTTGCGAACTGGTGAAAATGAATCGCTGAAAATCGTAATTTTGATGATGATTGGTTATGGTGATGGGGCGAACTGAACGCGAAGTTGTTCGCCTGTTTCGAGAAGCACATCCTGACTTGCCACCAATAAATAAGAGGCACAATATCGAGACAGAGGCAGGCTGTCGTTGATAAAGAAACGAAGTTGATTTTTTTGCGTGCTCTAGAATAAGAAAATCCAGTCACTCCAGCCTGCCAATTGGCCCGTGATAGTAATTTCAATCACAAAACAGTTTTGAAAATACTTAAATATGAAAACCCCCTTATAAAATGCAAGTTGTTCAAGATCCAATTGAAGATGATCCAGATCGACGACTGGAATTTCGCGATTCATTGATGACCAGTATTGATCAAAACCATTTATCATTAGAGTGGATACTTCGCTCAGACGAGGCTACTTCCACATTGAACGGGTACGTAAATCGCCAAAACCGTCGTTATTGGGCTGTAGAGAGCCCTCATTGGATGAGGAAACTTCATACTCAGCGCCCACAGAAAACTGATGTATGGGCCAGAATAATCGAAGATAGAATTGTATTAGGACCATTTCTCTCTGAAGACACTATTAATGCTGGATGCACATCCTTCGAACCCTAACTTGACCTACGAGAAGCTATGGTTTCAGCGAGCCCCGCCACACTACGCTGCTATTTTTCGTCAATATCTGGATAGAATTTTTCCCGGTAGGTGGATTGGAAGAAAATTATTCACTTCCCTGCTAGCGAATTTGTTCCATTTGAGGTCTCCACACTGTATGTTCCTCATATTTCTCTCCGTGTAATATTTTTGCCTCGTGTTTCATCTGACTAATAATTCATGTCATTCTATGCACATCGCACTGTATCGTTAGGTGCGAGAAAAAAAATTTCGGCAGTTGAAAAAAGTAGCGATAAAGACACCCGCTAAATGTTCTGCTGAATCTTCGATATTTTACGACTGTCGTGCCACCAAACGACCCTGTTACATGCATCCAAGATTGGAGGCTCACGAAACAAATTTGCTGAATTAATCGTTTAGAAAGTAATCTCCAACCACGATAAAGCGTTTCATTTAACGGCGAGAGAAAAATATGAAGTGTTTATATCGTTTTACATGAATGTGAAAGCTGCTTGTTGGCTCGGTGAGAGCCACTTTCTTAATATTCGTTCCCCATGTGTCGGATCCGTTCTCTTTGCAAAGGTATAAATCAAAAGTTGCGATAGTACGTACGACAACGCACCTTGGATATGCCGACGAAAATCCACTTTGCTTCGCTTTTTACAGCACGAGCTTGTCAGACAACAACAAAGTGTAGTCGACTTCCAAACGATGTAGAGATTTATATCCCGTGTATCGACTGCCTTTCATCAGGTCAAATAAAAACTTCGATAACGTGAAATGAATTCTATAGATCACATCATTATCCATACATTATGGACATAAGACAGTATGGAAAAATAAAGGAAAAATCAGTGACGTACTGAACATTTTTGGTTGTTCATTTAGGGGCGTATCAAACATTATATTCATAAACCAATTCTTAATCAATCATAATTTTATAGAATAGAATTCGCATTTTTTTTGTCATACAATTATTGCCGACAACTGATGGTACGAAATTAATCAAATCTCAATTCACAGGAAAAGGGGGTAGGAGAGGGGTGGAATGGATGCTATACAAAATATGTCAACCATCAGATCATGTTCAGGAGAGTAAGACTAGATCTATTCTTCTAGGAAAGAAATAATCAAAATTCTATAATTTGAGTCGTAACATGATATTTTAATTATTTCTATGTGAGGGTGAGAAAGTGGTGGAATGGATGCTACAAAATGAGGCAACCATCAGATCATGTTAATGAGACTATTTTAAATCCATTCTAGTATGAATTATGAATAAGAGCAATAGACCATTTTATATAAATACGCTTTCAATTAATGAGTGAGAATAGACTATATCTATTCAATTTTCAATTCGAAGAATCGACGCGTCACTCTGCGGCCTGCCTTTGCAGATCTTTGCAGATCTTCACACCAAAATTTTAGTAAGGGATTGGAACGACCATAATAAAGAGATGCATCGATCAAAAATCAGCTGACTGTTGGCAAAACATTTTGATATGCCATGCCTTTGTATTGAGAAATACGACATTCCAGTAATTTTCATTCGAATCAAGTGCGAGATTATTCCGAGGATTATTCACTCGAATCTATTGTTTAACTATAAGTTCATTGACCCATTGTGTTAAAACAACGAGACTCAGTTTTACTTGTTGTTTGAATATTCAAAATTGGTAAATAAGCCTATGGCTGAACTAATCGATTGAAAAAATATCACATTATATCATTTCATAGGTGAGTTATTGAATAATGTTGAACAAATTTCATTGATACCCTATAGTTCGCGTCTAGAGACAGATGGAGGAATCCAACCAATGAAAACAGCAAACGAGAGAGATACAACCAGCAGTGATCATCAAAATTGAACCTTTCTTTGTTGCACATCCGAGCGAATCGATAGCTCTTTCTTTTTCTTTTATCCGTTTCAATGTTCCTCACAAGTCAGTGGGGCAAGGGTGCATCTAGTGGAGAATATATGATATCACATATTTTATTCATTTTCACGCCAATAACTATGTCCTACCATAAAATTGTCATCAATATCAATGATAATGAATAGAAGAAGATATTAGGTTTCGTATAAGGTTTTGTATATTAGGTTTTGTATAAGATTTCTGCCGGTAATTTGATAGTGAGTATGTGTTGAGTGATTGCTCATTAAAAATTCAACTTCTGTGATAGATCTTGTAATGGAGCTTTCTTGCTGCAAACGTTACACAAGATATACTTGCGTTATGCTCTTTGTAAGAATCTGGTCGTCTTGATGATTATTTGCATATTAAACATTTTTTGTTGAGCCAACTTTTCCAAACAGAGTACTAATTAATGTTGACAAATCACTTTCCGGATTCCTAATTAATTCACCGGATCCCAAAGTGCTGCACCAATGAAATTGACCGAGTCTACTCATCACAAAGAAAAGGCCCGAAGAAGGAACTGAGTGCCGTGCAATTTCTAAATAACCATTATATGTATAGAGTGAGTTTTTGTTGGAGTTTTGTTGGCATAATGATGGAGCCTCATGCTCCATTAATTACGAGTGGATAAGTGTTGAAATTTGATGAACAGAAAATAAGACGATAAAAATTAAGACTGAGATAATAATCTTGGCGATAGGTATGGAATAAGAAAAGTAATTCTAGTGCATTTGAGATACTTCCGAAAAGCTGAAAAATATGGAAGAGCAATTTTCATTGTGCATAGCTTCAGTAAAATTTTGAATGCTGTGATTTATGTACCTGTTATTTCTTTGTTTCCTTATTGTTTATATCTATTTCATGCATAAGTAAATCATTTTCAATGATGATTTCAGAATATGCAAACGAAAGTTTGATTGAAAAGAATCATCGAATTATCTTTATAATTGTCTATAAACTGAATTATTTCGAAGATTAATATTTTTGAAGTAAGAAGACCTTCCATATTAACAAACATAATTCAGGATGTTCCATTTTGAATCCAATTCAACTCGTATAATTTTCTCAACTTTGCGAAACGAATATTTTTTTTCCGATATATCTGAAAGATGATACATGAATTATCCAACAAATTTCGTGGCCTGTTTTAACGGTTGCATATAAAAATGCAAAATAAATATAATACCCTTCACAAGGTGTCGAAAACCGTAAGAGATACAGAAAAAAAGGAAGTGTTTACTCGATTTTTTGCAAACTTGTTGCTCTCAGTATTCCTTGGCAGGCAGTTTCTCAATTACCTTTTCATATATGATTACCCACTATCTGTAAGAGGCTAGATGATTCTTATTTCGGACACCCGGTAATTGAGGTTGATAGATGAAAATTTTCTCAAGCGACCAAGTTTTTTTAACTTAGGAACAAACGCTTCACATCGAAAAATTTACTGGGTGGCCCAATGAAAACGAAACAAGGCCGATTTGACATAGTTATCGTTCTCAGAAAAAAAACGAGGGGGAAATATTTTGTGCATGTTTTCAACTTTTTCAATTCAAACGCCCCGGAGGGGTGAGCTCCAACCCTTGAATCTCAAATGGGATATGGGGTCAAGTGATACATCATTTTGAAGATAATGGAAATCTCTTACCAACGCTTATATTGAAATCAATGAATACATACATGCCGCAATTCCTGGGTGTAATATAAAATATTTCAAGTCACCGCCTTCCAACGACAGAAAGATCTACGGTAGAATTCCTGAGCAATTTTGACACCATCATCCGTCGGGCTCCTACAAGTAGCTACCAAATCTTCTGGTATCATGATAAAAATGATTTAATGATTTATTTACAAGTATCTGGTGATTTATTGACTAACTTGTCTATCCCTAATCAGAGCTGGTATGGGAAATAAATCGGGAGGACCGTTATGAGTAACGGACGTGGGGCAGATGAGTGGAAATCGGGATAATCCCGGACGAACCGGAACGTCTGGCAACCTTACACCAAGTTCATGTCTATGAATCAGTGTCGTTTGTAGTGGCACGTAAACAAACTACCGAAATGACTCATTCCTGTGACTTATTTCTCTGCTCTCCGATTGTGACCGATCTCCATGAAATCTGTGGGTGAACCCAATTAGCATTTTATTTGGGACGACCAGCCTCTAGATCTAGAATGCCACACGTTTTTCGAAGAAAGTTTATACACGGCGCTCGACAGTCTTGGCAGGCAGACGAAAAAAACAACAGAACATCGTCGATTTATTTCAAGATTTGCCGTGTCGAATCGAAAGTAGAAAATAGCATTTTCCGAGAGAAATATGTTCACGGTTAGGAATTCGAGGTGAAAGCTTCAAAAGAGATTGAGATGATTCACCAGATGATCACGAATTCAATACGCACACCTCAATATGTATTTTCTCCAGGTCAAAAAACTTCAATATCACGGAGTGACGTATCTCAGAAAACTTGTTTTTTTCTACGATTACTGTATACCTACTAGGTTATTATCAGACTCTGGAAATCGAATTCCTATACTGAGAAGGAAAAAACAATTGAAAATATAGCCAGAAATATTTTTATAGTATATTGGGACAGCCTGAACTGTCTTTTGCTACAAATGAAACAAGATTTCTGAATTTCTGAAATGCCGTGATGATTTATTCAATTCAACTATATGTCCACCATTGTGAGCTACTGATACCATTACATTCAGCTTAAAAAATCTCAGTAGCTGGTGAAGTGCAAAGATGAGTAATCGAGTGAGTAATCTATAATTTTTTTTTGAGTTATAAATGTGTTTTGCCAGACTTGGAGCCCTAGGGATCTCGGTCATCTCAAAGGAAACAAAGTTGGAATTTTCTAACAGAAAACCGAACAATTCAGCCATTTCTAACTGAGCATTATCGACCCAGTTTTCATCAAGGAATTCACATGATTACTTCAGCATCCATGGAAAGAAACCACAGTCGAATATTAAATTGACAACAGGTTTTTCGTTCCTTTCAATGTTAGAATGAATCAGTATCATTTTTGAATCTGTTAATGAAATTATTGTGGTAATATTTTGGTCAGAAATGGATAACTTTACTAGTTTTCCATTGAAATAATAAAAAAATTACCAAATTCCATTAGATCGCTACATTTTAAAAACTATAAATGATTTAATAAAAAATATATAAAAATTGTACATCCATCGTAGAACACAAAGATAAATCTATCAACACAACAGAAACAGATTCATCACTATACCCGAAATTAGTAGTTTCAGTTTCATAAGTGAATTGAATTAGGGTTATTACAAGTGAAACCTGATAATATAATAGGAAAATACTATGATAAAACATGTGGTTGAGCCCCAAATTCTAGGTACTAGCATTGGAGTCGACCGAATCATTAATGTTATTACCTCGGTTTTTACATTATTGGTTAGCGCATCAGCCATGAACTGTGGGACTTGAGTTCGGATCTTACCACTGCAAAGTTTTCAAATTTTTTCCTTCATTTCAACGATGTGTATGACTGAATTGAATTGTTAATACATAATTCATTGAATTATGTATTTCCTTTGCTTCTTTCCGTACTATAAAAGATGTTTCAGAGTTGATTGTACATAGGAAAGTGATTTAGAATCAACTTTCGTCAATGATGTGTCATTTATGACTAAAAAAACAGGACATTTTGCATATTTTGCCAAAGCCTCCATGGAGGTCCCTACGGCTCGAATCGGAATTGTCATTCTCGAGAAACGATAGCCATCATTAACGCTCGTTGGAGGATATACTATTACAGTACAGCATTTTCTATTTGATTCTAAATCTTGTAGAAGAACGTACACGGTAGTCACAATTATAATAGATTTATTTCCGGAGTTGACATTATCTGATGCATACAGGGCGATGGAATTTCGATGAATAGTAGTCGAGGAATAAATAGAACTTGATAATATATATCTCATGCTCTAAAACGGATCGTTATTGAGAAGTTACGGCGCTGAAGTGCGCCAAAAGAACCAATGCGACAATATGTCTTTTGAAACGAGTGAAATTTATGACTTCATGTAGCATTTCTCGAAATCGTGCAATTTTAAGTTGAGTGTTTTGATTTTTCGAGTTCTGAAAATTGCAGGTATATTACTCTGACCTATAGCGACTGCCTTTTTCGCATTGAGGTGTATCATTTATCAGGGTATTATTTGAAAAGGTGTGTGTGCCATCCTGTCTGTATTAGTCGACAGGGTGATGAAAGCGATGAGCCAATTCAGTCGAAGCAGATGCCTCGTTTCCAAACGACATTTCTTCTGAACCATAATTTGTTTTATCTATTTCGAGATCTTAGACCAGGTATGAAAATAACGAGAAGCAGTTGGCCCTATATGTTGAACGCAGTATCTAATTTGAATAAATAGAGGAAGTCTTCCTTCCCAACAAAAGGTTTTCTGCATGCCAAGTGAAAGCCTCAAATTATCGAGATGATTATCAAGTTGTGTTGATTTGACTTTTTATGATACCCACTATGTTATGAAGATTATAATATGAAAAATTTCAAATCTACATACGACTGGGAGAGAAGCAGGCCCCCGATTTCCAAGACTAAACAGTTTTTCAGGTGATATGCTATAGATAATTTGAACGAAAAGTCACCAGTTTCATATTTTTTGCTTTATTTTACTCCTTCTCAAAGCACTGATTATTCGATGAAAGAACGTTAATCAGACATTGAAAATGATCTTATTCTGATCATGAAGTATATTTAATCATTTTCTTTTTGTCTCGGATACATTTACTAAGTACTAGTACAATAAGTTGACGAAGTTTCATTGGCAGCGCATAAAACACGAACAAAAATATTCATTTTTGTATGTCAGACCAGTTGGCAATCCTGGCCACGAACGCCATCTTTTGGAAGTAATCCGAAGTGATCTTAGCAGCACTAATATGTGATCATCACAGAATAGAGCCATTCCCATACAAAATACATACTTACACCGAGAAAAATTATAGTTACCCTATCAAAACTTCTTGTTAGTATATAGACACAACCAGATTTTCTCGTTACTGTAAACACATTTTATGGTTACCTTGACAATACTCTGGTTATTATAACGATAAAACATTGCAAGGATAACAAGATCATATGGTTGTGCCATATTGAGTGTACATCAATTTTTTCTTATTTTTCGACTGTTCCTGAGGGTTTTTCCTGATTTTCTGAACAAAACAAAAAAAATATTCGAATCGTTTGAGCCATTTTCATTATATTACATATTCATCCTCCATATATGGCGAATATATTCTCCGAGTGTTTTAGTTTTTATTCTAATGTTTTTTATACTTACGTCTACCAACGAACGCTCATTTGTTTGGAACTCACCTGCAACAAAGAAATAATTAATTGAGAACTTAGCCGAATATAATAGTATATTATTACGATGGCCACGAATTGGGCCTATTTTGGGTTAAAAAATGTGTTTTTAATTACGAAAATATTTTCTTGATAAGCTCTCAAGGTGAAGTTCGAATTCTATACATACATGATGATTCAGAATTGATCCACAAAGGATTATCACTGAAGTATCCAAGCATTTTCTCGAAATTCATTCGTTGTATTCAAATCACAAATAGACTCCGTCATTGAGAAGTAAACGGATAATTAGGCAAAAATTATAAGAGAAATAGAACTCTAACACTGTACGTGTCGTGGAAACTGACATCAATTATTCTATTACCATTCATTGTCGCAAATTCTTGAGGAAATTAACAAAACAACAGCCGTCACAAACACTAAAATTAAACTGAGTTCACCAAATATTTATAACATCTACCAGTTTCACTTTATTATCAATTTCTAAGAATATGCTAATGCCTCTGATGGTGCGTCACTTTGTTTTCGATTTAACCAAAATAGAACCAACACAGATTATGTGCATCAGGTAATAAGAGTATGGGTCAACTATAAATCATGCCATCGTGAGTAAAATGGGTATATACTTCTATTCAATTGTTCAGTACTTAGTACGTGAGACATAATAGCATTACTATAATTTAGGAGAACCAGAACCTCAATAATATTGCTATTTTTTTTACAAAAATTGAAGCTTTTTGAGAGTGTTATACACACCATATAATCAGAGTGTTGGAGTGAAGATATTTATTATTTCACTTTTTGACACCAATAATTTCGATTGGTGAGTAAAAGCAACGTCATGATCTTGTTTACAGATTTTTCTTGCAATTACAGCTGAATTAGCAGATTTATCTTGCATTTAAGCTGATTGCAAGATTAATTTTGCAATAAAGCCGTAATTGACAGACTTATGTTGCAATCAGAGCTTAACTGACCGATGTATCTGATATTTAAGCTAATTGCAAGATTATTCTGTCAATTGAGCTGATTGATGAATCTTATAATTAGTTTGACTTAGTTTACACATGAAAACTCGCAGGGAGAATTACAAAAATGCAATATCTCAAGAATTACAAAATAACAAAGGAAGACATGCAGAATATGCCGGAAAAATTTGACGTGATTTTTTTCTTCAAGAAATAGAGAATATTGAGTGATTCCACCTAAGAGATTACAATTATAATGTTTATGTTAGTACATAAAATATATGAAATTAAACTGTTGTATTTTGGATTTATATATATTTGATTTTGAAGAATCGCTGCCAAGACAGGTGAGAGACAGAACAGGGAAGATAAATTTTTCGATATCAAGGCGAACAGAAGACCCTGTGTATCACCGAGATAATAGTATCGATAGTGAAATATTTCAAAAAAAATATAATACTCTCAAATAATGAATTTCTAATACAGCTATAACTAAGAAACATCGCAGTTGTTTCGCTGACACCATACAAGTATATGGATATTTTATCAAATATTCTAGGAGAATTATTTTCAAATGAACACAGTGTATATATATAAATATATAATAGGTCTATCAGTAGTTCTATTTTTGCGAAGGCGCCAACAAGTATTCACGCAGTTTGGATAGAATTCAAATTCAAATCACAACAATTTACTCGCTGTCTGATCACACGGCAACTTGGCGTTCGTTTCAAAGGAATACGGGAAGATCAGTGTCCATAAATGAAATGGAGTGTAGTGTCAATTTTCTCCTGGCTAATCAAATATCATATTTTTTTTTGAAAGGGATGGAGTGTGACGTCGCTTCTTCTAGCGTGCCAAAAAACGATGTGCTCCAACAAACAAGTAGGTCATATAGACCTAAATTGACATGTTATGAGTATGAATAAGTCAAAGACATGATATTATATATACTCTGCTGGATCGAGCTTAGAGAGAGAGGAATTGAAACAAGAGTCACAGCGATGAAAAATCACATGACTGTTGGCATTGTCAAAACATTTCGATGTGTTATTCCATTCTATTGAGAAATTTTCAGTTATTTCCATTCGAATCGAGTTCACAATGTACGATTATTCACTTAAATCTATTGTTTAGCGAAGTTTATTGATCCACAAGTGTGCATGTTAAAAGAAAGAGACTCAGTTTTACTTGCTTGAATATGAAATATTGGTAAATATTCCTAGTTCGTTCAGCCAGTTCAGCCCATCAAGTCAAGGAGGGATTTTAAAACTTTGTTCTCGTCCTGTTCAGCCTATGGCTGTATACCGATAGATTCAAAAAATATCACATTATATCATTTCATAGGTGAGTTATACTGAATGATGTTGAACAAATTTCAAATAGACCCTATATATATAGTTCGCGCCTAGAGAAAGATGGAGAAATCCCAACAATGAAAACATCAAACCAGAGAGAGGCTGGAAGAAGAAATTGTAAACATAATGCATAATGTATACATATGGATATTACACCAGCGTTACAGGCATTTGACTAATTTATTTCTTGAGCTTGACAACAAATTTTCAGTGGAAAAGTACCATATCTAGAGTAAGAGCAAGAGAGGCCCCACAAAACCGCCAGACAAAACCCTACTATCTATTTCATCACCATTCATTTATTTTTGCTCTGAGAGCTGCTCTATATACACTCACAAAAAATATCACATCGCCAGAAACCATAAATTATTTATAAGGTGTTTGTGTTGGGTTGGAAAACGGGATTAATTTTATTAATTTATTGCTTATTTCAGTTAGAAGGAAGCCGTGAACATCTGTCTCTTTCTTTCGGTGAACGAGAATACGGCACAGAATTTATCATAAATCATCGAGTCAAAGCCAAAGTAAAACTTCTGTGGAGTTCTGCTCGGCTCGGAACGATAGAATGTGGAATAAAGTAGTCATGTACTGTAATAATCTCGGTAATAACACATTCTTTCGAGCATATTTCATAACATCGTCCATCAAGTCTCAAGTCTCTTTCACTCGCGCGTCTGGTCAAATGTACAAGTTACTCTACAAACAAATTTCATAATAATTATGAAAAACTTCAATATAAGGCAACTTCAATATCTTTGAGGTCAGAACGCATAGTTCTGACTACAAGAAGTTTTCCTATATCCAGATATGTATGATAAACAATATCAGTAAGCTAGTCACACACGAATCTCTCTCCGAAACTTTCAAACTTTCTTCAAATCTGTATGAAACATTGTGACAATTCTACAAATCCAAGATTGACGATCAGTAATTCTTTAGATCTATCAATACCTGACAAATTTGAAACAGATATTGTGACACTCAATACTATTCTTGAGACATCGAAGATATTTAGTCGAATTCAGTAATTCCTCATTATTATGTCAAATCATTTCAATCTCTGGAAGATTCGGATACCATTAATAACTCTGGAAATATTAGGATGGTCTCTCGATTCCAAGTACCACTCTTGACAAATCTTGCGAATCTTAGATAATGCCACGAATCTATGTGACATTGGCGCCCATTTTTTTCAAGCCTTAGATGTAAATGAGAAAAAATAAAATAGGCGCTAACTTCACGCAGTACCGTTTGTTTTTGAAAGAGTCTTTTTGTGGTATTTGGAATAGTTCTTGAGTTCATTATTCATTTCACAAATAGTTCTGGTGATTCAAAGAAAATATTTATTCATCAATAGAAAACTAACAGGCTCATGCCTAATTACAAGTTTCCGTATTCAAACTTAAATCTTGAATACTAATGAAAATGAAAGTCATCACTCATCTGAAGGGCTATTGTGATTTCGAAATACCTTCAACTGAAACTACGTTTCATATGAGATGAAACAAAAACGACTCCGCAAAAAAAACAAACAGAAAAAAAAAAGAATTGAACTCAAGGAACCGACTTGAAGAGATTTAATAATTCTCTCCGAAACTTGGCTAGTTTGATATCGAGATATCATCTATTATTCAGTTTTCGTGTCTAACAAATCAGGAAAATATTGTGACAATCTTAAAAATCAAAGCTGGAATATCAGGAACCTGAGATTTTATCAATACCTCTGGAACCTGCAAATCTCCCATCTCAATCGTCAATCTCTTTCATCGAATTCAACAATGATCTTCCGTCGAATCCTCGCAATCCCAGAAATATTTTGGCGAAATTTTGGAATACAGGCATTATTTCTTAAATCTCATGTGGAAACTATAAAACTCTAATTCTTCCGTCAGATCCTTGGTCCAATCCAAGAAATATTGAAAATTGTGATAAACTCTTTTTATTCCATTAGTAAATCCTATCGATCCAACTTCTTAAATAATTCATCCAAAATAATTGATCGCCGCAATTATTATTGGTAGATACCTGCACCAGACTGTCAAAGTCGTTTACAAAGTTTGTTTACAAGATTTTTTAGTTAAAATGAAGGCATCAGTTATAGGTACATCCACGGAGGCGATTTTATAGAATAATTTGTTTCAACAGTTCATATAATTAGAGCCAGTCAAATAGTCGAACTACAAATTTCTAATGAAACCGTTTGTCAAATGATTTTCACGTATTTATCAAAGAAATATTTCTGGTATCGTAAACGGAATCTTAATTTACACATAACTTCCTGCCTCATATTCCAGCGATAAAATTTATAATTAGTCGAAGGACTTATCGACCGTCACTTCGAATTCCAGGAATTCCATTCTTTTCTACGACTACTACGAGGTCTGTACGAAGCACTCAGCATCAATCAGCCCAGTTATCTGCGCCAGTCAGCTTATCAACGCACTTGATGAATTTCTGATGCGAGTCATGCGGCGATGATAAAATTTCTTCTAACAATGCGCCACCGACGTAACAAAAGCCAATAATTGTAAGTTCCATTCACATTAATTACGAGCCATTGGAAAACCAAGGCGATTCTCACAAAGGCACAGAACACCGCAAATTAACACACACATATACAATATAGATACAACAATGGACGCAAGGTTGATTCTGAAGTCAAGGTATGGTATAGATCACGTATTTTTTTCAGCTAATTGGCTAACGTAATTTTCAGCTTCCCTGAAGTGAATTCACTTATTGATCTCATCAGAATTTCTGAAGGTTCGGAAGATTCATTGTGAGTCTCTCGAATTTGCAAATCTGCCATTGCATTTGATTATACTCCAAAGTATTGGATCGAGATTTATGAATCTCTTGTCGAATCTATGAAATCCTCAATGTTTCGTCTGATACGTCCAATCCAGGAAATATTATGACAATGTTTCGATTTTCGAGATATCTCAAATATCTTCCATCTACATCTCAAATCCATTTTGCAGAAAGATTTATTGCCGCGAATTATATGATACATTATAAGAAAGATCAAGACGAATCTTAGAAGAAATCCATAAATACTTGAGAACCTATAGAAAATAGAACAAATATTGGTGAGCCTAGCAAATCTTGAAATCTCTTGAAATATTGATAAGTCATTGGAAAATCCCACGAATTTTGATGAACTTAGTGAATGCTTGGAAAATCCCACGGAAAATCTTGAAATTAGGACTCATTATTACGGAAGCGTAGAAGGGCCAATATTATTTTATTTTTATTTTTCGCTGAAGTGTTATTTCAAGACCGGTCGTGCACAATTACGGATGCTTCTGTATTTACTCCTACATCTAGAGTGCATGCCCAGTCAGTGTACCTACACTTTTTCAAAGATTATACATGCATGTTTCGACATGAAGAAATATTCATAAGGATAACAGAGCAGCAATAAAATAAAGAATAAAGTATATGATATTAAAGTGATGTATAGATATGGAATACTTTTCGTTTCAGGAGATTTCCAACCGAAGCTCGAAGTTTAGTGATATTATTTCTCCGGTTGTATTTTATATTTCAGTATATTAGCGAATGCTTTGAGAGAATAAACTTGAGTATTGTCTTCATGGTTAGCTATAAATCAGAATTCTGACTCATATATCGGAATCAGTAACAATTCGTTATTAAAAAAAAATCTGGTGACCTCTTTACGCCTCCATGAATAAGCGTCATGTATCAATGGTAAAATTGCAGGACATGCTGAATAACAAGATTGCCGAATTTAGTTCATGTGTTTTTTGCGAGGTTTTTTAATTTCGGAACATGTAGGAAAAATGCGCCTGAGAGATGCCTGACGAAGAAAGTTCTATATCAGTGAAAAAGGAGAAAAAACTTTCGCCATATAATCATCGAAAATACATTGGCCAATCATTTTTGGTTCAGTAATCATGTCCTTTTGCTCTTCTGTGAATTACCTTCTATTACTTTCTATGAATTACGAGGTCCTGCCTCTCTTCCCAATATGCAATGGGCGGTTAATAATACATCAAGTTCACAAGCACATAATGATAACAGATGGTAAATAAATATTTTATGCGGTTGATGTTTTCCCACCAAGGTTAAACGAGAGGAAACAAAAACAATTTTCATAGCAATGTTACAATGTGGTTTTCGCTTTTCAATAAATGAAAATTGAATGAATGAAATAGGTTCTGGAGTTTTAGTCAGGTATAACCTCGGGTATAACCATATGGTTACGAATGGTTTTCAAAATATTTGAAACGAACATTTCTATTCTAAATGTAAACTGTTACTATAATTTCAATCATGTGTATGTTCATTATTTTGTCCATCCATTTATAACTTGTCGTGTCAAGAGGACCCCCTCAAAATCATGAAATTTCCAGGGAAATTGAATCTTGAGGAGCTGCTATAAACGAGCAAACCTTGGAACAAACAGAAGAAGATGGGACACAACAGAACTAATCACGAGTCTAATCAGGTCGCAGCGCATCGTCACCACTACCAATATCAATTGTATTTCGAATACCATAACTTCTACTATACCTTCTGATCTTTGGTTCTTTTACAGAACAAATAATCAGTTGTTGATCCATCATTTCTTCATTTGAATAGTGAAGGCAAAACAAAATCTAATGAAATAAATGCTCCCAATTGGAATGAGACTAATTGATTTCGCAACTGGACTTCCCAATGTGATCCACCACTTTTCTTCATTAATTTGTCAAAGCAACATACACTAATAGCTAAATCTAAAGGGCAAACAGTATTTAACATACTGCCGTTAAACCTAGTGAAGAAGGAATGATGAAATGAGTGTACCTAGGAATGTGCACAGTAGTAATAAATTGGTTTCAACTACAGATTTACGCGGTTGGTCCATAAATCAGTACCTATTTTATAAATATTTTTGTCATGCACATGTGGCGAGTTATGATATTTATTGCCATCATTGAAACGAAAATACATTTGTAATCCTGGTTTATTATTCCAAATAACAAGTGGTAATAAAACGTTTCCCCACTTCTGAAAGCAAATGTACCAAGATAATAGCAATAATTATATAATCCCAATGAACAATTATGTATCCCAATCTCTAATTATTATATCATGCCATGATTGCGGAAAAGGTGAGAAGTTAGAAAGAGAAATCAAAAGACTGCAAATTGACGATGAAAGGTGGATCAATTGAACTCAAAACATTCTATTGTCTTCTTATTTGAATCCCGGGAGACGTAATAATTTCAATCGACAACAAATTGTTATACGTCCTTCGATCGTTAAACGTGTGTGTGATGTGTGATTACAAAGTTGTTTGTCCGAAGTGCATTTCCATACGAGATAGAATCCGCCTCAGCTCAAATAGAATAACGCGAAATAACGAAGGATCAACTACTTTATTACGAAGAGAACAGACTTTATATCTTTTGCTTCGAGTCTAGTATCATGTTGACGAAATCGAATGACGAGTTGACACGGACGATTTTTCTTATACCTACTCAGTATTGCCGTCATTGATGGAACAAATTAGCGCATTGCTGCCAACATAAAAGGGCAATATTTGATGAAAATCGCAGAAATTGTCAAAACGAACCACTTTGTTACCGTGTGCATAAACATAGTATGACTAGTACAAAAAGTCTCATATGGTCATTTGAAAACGACGCGTACTTTTGAAGAATTCTGACAAGCAGTCTCAAATTTCACTCACAATTTGAATAGTGGAGCCAAATCCAATGTGTATCCAACAATGTATTTTTCATATTCATTCACCTATCATAAACATTCGTCCAAGAAATGAGAAAAACTGTCCAGCTAGAGCGTAGGAGGCAACGCTAATATGATACTCAATGGTCAATAATGAAAAAGAGGAAAATGCACCAATCATGCATCACATGCAGCGCATCCACTACAGTTTCAAGACATCTCCTAAATACTCTTAAGCCTATTTTTTTGGTTGCTGAGATATCAATGGTTCAATTAGTTTATTTTCTCTAGGACTGTTTATTTTGCTACTGCATCTACTATCCGTTGTTAGTTATCAATGGAAGGATGAGAGTCCGGAGATCGTGACACATCATCCAATCGTAGACGACTTATCGCAAACTTTGAGTTCCTAGGATTTATGAGCTGCCATGATGGAGCTGCGAATTCCCAGCGAATTCCTCTGCTGCTCTGATGTGTCAGTTGTCAGTTTGAACTTTTATGTTTCACAATCCATTCAATAGTTATCAAGTTACATCCATCGCCGAATCTCCTGATATTGTTTATCTTGTAAATACGTACAACGTATGTCATCTTATATAATATGAACTAGTTGAAGTAAACAATGGTATTTTCGGGGGGCATACCAAGTGTTTTAGACATTAGTTGCCCTCGACGACCTTGATGTGCAGTGTAAAATAATGTCCAGGTTTTTTTTTCATATCATATAGACTGTTTTGGAGTTTGATTGATGTATACATAAAATACCTGGTAGATTCAGAATCCACTCTCATCAATGAAGACGTTTATCTCCTTTTGGCCAAATTATGGAGAAAGTATAAGTCTTCTAATCTATATATGTGGAATATGGAACATTCGAACGATAGATGCTATAACGCTAGATTACAATGGTGAGAAATTGACGTATAATTTCGATATACCAAGGCAATGAACATGAATCACTCAGTGAGATTCCCAGAGAGAAGGCGCCGAGTTAGAATAGATAGAGCGTGCAATAATTGTGGATCGTGGCAGAAACTTCAGTCCATGAAAGCTTCCGGATCGATCGAAAACATTTACTTGTATAGTAACACGCTGGTTTCAGATTCAGAGCTTAGTCTGGGTTAGACTGGATCATAGTATTAGAGAAACTCCTGTGGCCTTTGAATCCAATACTTTCTGACACCTGAAAGAATTCAGTGTCCTACCGCCACAAATGAAAGTATCCCTAGTCAAGATATTTTTAAAATGAGAGTCAATTATAACATGATGTTGGAATGAAGTGTACTGATATGACTGTTTCATATGTGAATATTGTGTACTTGTGTTACTGGTTGAATTTATATGTACTAATTTCACTATTCATCACTACTTAGTTATCTGATGAAGGATTTATTGTTATTGTCGTGGACGGCATTGCCTCAGATACACTTCTTATCGACGCGGGAGTACCACAGGGCTCTATTCTTTCGCCAACACTGTTGTCAACGATCTGATGCACGTGATGCACAGTTTTACTAATGATTCAGTACTTCAGTAGTTTAGTAGATTTACTCATTGCGTCAAGATTTGGATGAGATCCAAGAATGGGGAGATATAAACCTCTTCCAATTCAACAATTCGAAAACATGAGCAATAGTAATTTTGAAAAAACCGTGCGTGTCCTGATATCATCATGGCTGGACGAATTATACCCATGGTCTATCGATATCAATGCTAGGCGTCACGGTTTCAAACAGTTCGGACATTCCACAGAGCCCAGTACTGTTGGATTGTTTACGATTTGACTTAAAAAATTCCCTCACAATAGGATGTGACCTCCTGGCATGACCTCCGTTCGCCGAACTCCTTTTTTCTTCTATCTATATTTGGGAATTAATCAAGTGTAGATGTCTTCCTCGAGATCTACACGGGGATTTACAATCGGTTGTCCCTCAAGATGAGGATACTCTATTATTTGCCTCCCAGTGCTCGTACTACTGCAGCAAGCCAAAGATCCCCTCGGCTATTTCAACCGAAAAATATCTAAGTCATTGATCAACCTCAACAGGAAAAGTATCAAGGCTTCACTCAAAGCTTCAATAAGAGAGGAACACATCATATATGTAGGTTCTGCGGGGAATTCTACTGGAATGAATGCACAACATCGAAAAACATTGACATATCTGCGACAACCGATGACAATTAATAGTTGAATGGACAAACTAGTTTAATAGGCACCAGAAGTTACCTTGTTTCAACTTATCTTCTGTATGGACTGATTAGTACAATTTTCCAATAAACTATTTTCGAGCTATGGATATTTTTGTGTTAACATCTCTATTCTTCACTTCTTATCCTTAGAGGTATTTTCTTGTATAGAACATGCAATTCCGAGTGAAAATCGTTCCATAATTTATAATTATCCTAGGAACTTGAGAATGAACTCGAGATAAAATACCTGTATTTTTGTCTCTGGTCCGAGATCTGCAATGTCAATGTCTCGATTCAGCTACATTGTGTGATCTAACAGTGTTATTCTAATATGAATTCAGTGTTGATCAATTGAGGAAGATCAATTGAATCATTCCAATAACCAGTTAATCAACATTACTCCCTCTTTTGTTCATTCCGATCACCACAAGTGGAACCGAGAAGGACAATCGAAACCTATACTACCGATGTTTCCATCACAAGTGGAATCGATTCCTTAGACGACCAGGATATAATTCGGTAATTATTATAATCTCGCCAGATAAACAGCAGTTAATCGTGGCGTTCGCGGCTCTGTTAGACACGTTCGGAATAACAGCCGTGGGCTGTTTTCGTGTTGTTTACTCAACACGTGGTTCAAAGATTGCCTCCCGCACAATGGCAGCAACTGACCTGTTCTGCTCGTGTGTCCACCCATTAGGAATGAAGCGAGCGTGGCTATTATCAGTTAGACATACATACACATACGAGCTTAGGTAATTGAGTGCCTATAGAAAATATAAAAAGATTTCTACTCGCTATTCCAATTCACTAGTTCCAAGCTGAAACTTCATATTTTTTGATAATGACACTAATACGCTTCCTCATGACAATGATTCGACTAAAAACCGTTAGCTTCGAAATTTGGAACTGATGTAATAAACTAGCTGGTGGTTACACTCCTCAGTTGTTTTGTCAGACTAAAAAGACCGAAAACAAGTGAATTCTAGCCGATGGCGTGGGGAATATCGTGAGCAGGTATATAACATCCCAATCGAAATATACCATTCAATGACTGGCTGTGTCACCTCATGACCGTTTAAATTTGGGCGCGGTACAGATACGAAATTATTGTATCTTCTAGTTCCTGAAATAAAAATTCATTCATCAGTTCACGAGGTGAATACAATGTTAGCAAAGTTTCAGTTTTATGTGTTGTGTACAAGAATCGTTTGATTTTATTTCATCAACGTGCACGGCGCTGTTACAATGTGTGTTGGAATACAAAAATTCCAAATCGCGAATAATTTCAGTACCAAAAGTTAGTATACCTAAATATGTATACTTATAACACTTGCTGAAACAAACTATGAGCATTTTCAATGATCAGGATGAGTGCTGTAAGCTCATGTAAGCTTATGTATGTTTCCCAATTTTCGGATCAAGATATCATTTTGAAACGATCTTTGAATATGCAACTTTTGCAATGTGGTTTATGATTATTTTAGATTCGAAAACACTGTTCCATCAAAAGATAAATGATACAATATAGTCAAGTGAAGTAACCTTCATACCTCTACATTGAAATTGAAATGAAATAGAATGATAATATGGAAATCCTGTACATTCGGAAAAAAAAACGAACAGTTAATACACACATCAGTTTTGTAGTTTTTACAGTTTTACCCTCGCCATGTCATGTTGAAAATGAGTAGGTATGGGCTTATTCTTCTCAAAAACTGTTGCTAATTGTAATTGTTACTGACAAACAATATAGTATTCTGATTGGAGGTACCGTCATGACATTCGCAATAGTTCTATGCAAAAGTTGCGAATTCCTGACATCATTTCAGAACACCAATGGAATTCAAGCATCAACATCAGTACATGCGCATGCCAGTAACGAGGAACTTCTCTTGTGGTACTTATATGAAAGAAATACCAACGGTGTCTCGTAAATTGCATACAGTCCTCAAACCTATGATGCCTCAATTTCTTGAAAAATGAGTGTGACATGAGGTGGGACTCGTGTCATCGCTCTGATGGTAACAGAGGAACTATAGTGCTGACGACATTAGTTAAAAATGAAGAGTTAGCGGTGTAATCTCGGGTATAACAGCGACCTTGATGAAGCCGTGTTGATAAGATATTTATAGCAAGAATAGTAAACATATTCAGACGATATGAATTTTAGAATGGAATATCACTAACGAGTTCGCAGATATTTCACACCAAGCCTTGGAGGTCCGTACAAGATGCCCAGATATAAGCGTTTGATAATACACCATAAAATGAGAAAATAGTTTTGATGAACCTAAGTCGAAAAACTATTCCTGGGAGAGATGTGGCCCTTAGAAAGGGAAGTTCTGCATGACGATTTCATGTCCTCAATATTTCCGAAACGCTAGACAATAATTTTCCTTCTCTCTGGACAAATATTTTTGTCTCCACCTTGAACTCTTTTCTCGGTTTAGGTCATACCGAAGCCTCCGGTAAAAAATCGCAAGCTATTTTCGGTACATCCTGTATATCAATAATTGATCTTGTTATCCTGGAGAAAAAAATTCATTTGCAGAATTTCTCCTCTTTTGGATGTTTCGATTTCCAATTTTGGAGTATCATTTACATATACTCAGATTTTCAGTTATTTCAAATTAACCATACCCCCAAAGAAAGTACGCCACTGGAATTGCAATTTTGGTTTTTGCTAAAAAGATATCCCAAATGTACACCCCTATAACTCGGCCCCTGTGCAAAGTTGAACCCAAAAACCCATCCTCATAAGAAGCGCTGGTTCATCCTCATTCCAACATCTTGATATTCTATTCGAATTCCGCAATTTTCGTATGCATTTTTTAGGTCGCGTCAAAAAGTTCAGATTTGACGACATCTTCAAAATGAAACCAACAACATCCAACTAGGTTACGTAGAACATGCAAAAATTCGCAAAAACTACGAAATTTTCAAGCGTTACAGAAATTGCTATAGGACCCCCCCTCATAGAAGGGGTGACGAAAATTGAAAATCTGAACACCATACACAGCAGCTGGTATATCGTTTACATCGAAATGGGATAATTGGAAATTCAGTACACAAGTTCCTCTGGTCGTGAAAGATGGTAGATATTCCTCGATAATCCGTGAAAATAAGAATAAACAGTACGTGTGAACACGTCCACGCGTAATGGTTCTCTCTCGAGACTTCTAGAGAGTAGTAAAATACATACGCGTTTGAATGTTCTCTGGGCTCTAATGAGGTCATGCAAAGTTAGATAGTGTGCTGCAGGACGACCAATGAAGTCGTCAGAACAGTCAAAGTGATACCAGAGATCAAGGTGGATATAGTGAAGGATATGGTGAAGCTACTCTTCAATTGTTTCAAACGAGCTTCGAAGAATATACTGGAGTTTCGAAAATATTAAATTTATTTGCACACCCAGTTGACGAAATAATGTTATCAAATGAAAAAAAAAACACATTGTCTGAACGGTTGATTTTTCCAAATCTTCAATATATTTTTTCGTTTTCGAGATGAGCTGTTAAAGTCGTGGAATTCTCAGAAAATGCAAATGTGTAATGAATGCTGATGAGTCTGGGTACCGAACAGTACCCGAGGGGAATGAGGATAGCGGCATAGGTACTTCGTCAAGTAGGTCAGAGTCGGCCTACTGTTTGTATTCTGTATACTTTGCCAGTGCAAAGTAAACCAGAAACAAATTGAGCGAGATGAGGCATCGCTGCGTCAGTATGCAAGATTGAAGGTAGATATAATATGCGATATCATTCATTTTTCTTAAGAGATACGAGTGGAAGCTCGGTTATAATTCAAAGCAGAAAAAAAAACGGGAAGATATAAACGCACCTAATATTTCGCAAGCTCGACATCTGTGAGAATAAATGAACCTCTAGCAACGGCAAGACTGAGATTTATACTGATAATCCAATATCAACGGCCTATTTCAATCATGTGAAGAGATATAAGTGAGGTGTAACTTCGGTCTTACTCCACCAACAAAATACCTTCAATAAAAATACATAAAACGGGACATGTTTCGAAGGACCACTTCATCATCAGCAATATTAAAAAACACATCGTTTTGAGTGATGGAAATTACATCGAAAAATTATTCTAAAAAAAAAGTAGGTATTCCCCTACTGATCATTGTCGTTCCGATGCTTCCGAAACATGCTGTAGAATGTTGCAGATTATTTACAGTAAGCACACCTCAGTACCTATTTGATTTGCAATCTCTCTTTCCACATGGACGCATTGCATTCATATCTCGATTCATATCCTATAACTTGCAAGTGGCACGTATATGTAAACTGATGGTTATTCATTGCTGCATAATACCCTCGATAATACCTCTAAGATATTCTACATAAACACTAATTAGATATTGAAATGAATCAATAATTAATGGATCAATAAATAATGAATCGATATACATATATCAAAATATTCCAGCTGAACACGTTCTTTAGTAATTGACACTGCATTTATAGGTACCTGTATATCGGTGGAAGTAAAAATAATAATAATAGCGATTAATTGAATTGCGCTGAAGGAAGCTGAATCATTACATCCAAACGATCTTAATTTTCATGTATGAAATGCATTCAACAATTAGTGATCAATACACGCCTGTTTCAAGTTCTCCGGAATTCTCAAATGCGTCATGATCAACCAATCAAATGTCATATCAGACATGTCAATAAACGATAAAAACTACCTTTCTTATATCTGTTGGCAACACCAAAGGAAAACCTATGGGCGATGTTCGAGGAACATCGTGTTAGACAGTGGTGGATTTTTGGGAGAGAAGGAAGGTGTTGGAATTTGTCTTAAAAGTTTGGAGGTTGTCAGCATCAGGAAAGAATTCACGAGGCAAATAATTCCACATTCTATTGATGAATGATGCTTGATAGACCGAAGTTCGACAGGTCAGTCTCGAGCCTGACGAGTCTGAGCTCGTCTGGTTTGTCTACAAGGATGGTATAATGGACGAGATTGAATCAATGAATTAGCGGGTGTTGTATCACCGACTAGAATGTAAGAGATTGAGCGTATGTTTGGAAGTTGAACTCAAAACACGAACGAGTCCAAAGTCCAAACATGAGAAACGTAATCCAGGCAGGTCGAATTCGCGCTTTATAGATCGTGAGCAGAAAGCCAAGTTTTGGTTTTGAAGCCGTTCTCGCAATAGACCTCACATGATCGTCCCATGAGAGAGCGCTATTGGTGGTGATACCGAGCATAGATATTGACGACTTCATAGGAATAGTCACACCTGATATCATCATATTGGACATTGTGTGATTAGCCTCTTCTGGTGAAGATACAAGGTTGAGTGTTTGTTGCATTGATTTGTTGATTTCGAGACTAGATTATCAGATCCCCATTTCAGAATTCTTGCCATTCGGATTATATAGTTTTTCATGCTTATCGTCACTATTCTAGATTATTAATGAATACTTGGTAATTTTTTTCCATTTTGGTGCACCCGGTAATACTCGACGAAAAATGACAACACACTTTTACTTGCAAACAGTGATGTGTTTTTAGAAGCAGTGATATTCATCTAAATTTAGATGCTCGAATCCATCGTGTTTACTATTAGTCTGAACGAAATGAAACAATCGACCTTGATTCGATGTACGAACAACGCTGTGATGGAGCCATTACATTCATTTTATAGAGGATGATAATGAAAAAAAATGTCGAACTTATTGGATTGGAAGATCCGTTCGATTCAGTGCATTGTGGGTCGAAAATAACTAATTTTATCGAGCATTCTTGTCGCCAAGTTGATTGAAATATCTCGAACTGGGAACGACAATATTGAATCTCTAATAATTAGGTAGAATTATCGATTAGGAATCGCTTTCATTCATGCACAGTGGTGAACTTGGTCGTGAGTCTATAGCATAGATAAGATCTCTGAATTGTCTAAATTTCTAAGGAATGTGCGATGGGTTGCCTGAAGAAGTCACTACAAACTACCTAATATACTTAAAACTGTCCGTATTAGCCATCTCCCTTATTTTTCTGACATTGGTATGACTGAATTGTCTGATATATGCCGTCACGTTTTTCAGGTAATACACGTATTCAACACCACACTCGAAAATTACGTAATTGAATTTCAGATACACAATGATTAAAGAATATTACATAAAGATTTTGGCCACTTTTCATATTGTGAACTATGTGTCTGCCGCTTTTTGTATCTCTTATGCACACGATAACACGGAAGAAACCTAAAATCTTCGTGGAACAGCGCTAGACTGATGGGAGAGGAGGATTTTTTCTTGAAAGTTCCGAGGTCGTCAGCAACAGGAAATACTTCACCAGGCAGAGAATCCTAGAACAATCGGAGTTCGGCAGGTATCGAGCCTGACAATGTAGGTAGGGGTGACTAGTTTGACTATCTGGAATCGCTCGTGGTGGAATAATAGATGAGAATTCCGATAATCAACGATCATGAAGATATATATAAAAAAGGAGAGATCGCCACTTTTTTACGTTGATCTAGAAAGTGGAAACTGATCTTAGTAGTTAAACAGGGGTAGTTACAGGGATGAATTATGAGAAGGAAGTTGTGAATTCAAAGATACGTTTCAAGAAGTGCGTCAACTCAACCCACTTTTACTTGTTTGTTTCCACTTTGATAATTGAGTGAAAATTACGTGATGAAAGAACCAAACGCTTATTGTTCAACCTGTCTAAGAATTCAGCTTTGATCTCGATTGATCTATTTGATCCTTGCATCATTTATCTTCCGTACACTTCTGAGGCGATGTAAAAAGTTACTTTGGCTATAATTTTGTGATTCATGGTAAATTTAATGTCATTTTCACGTTCGACCTACCAAAGGAACAGAGACAGATGTTCACGGCTTGCTACTAATTGAAATAAGTAATAAATTAATTTATCCAGTTTCCCATCAGATCGACACCTTATAAAAATTTATGGTTCAGATGAAACCACGCTTATCGGAAGCCTTCATTTATCGGAGAGAAAACTGGTTGATTCTTAAAAATAAATAAGTGGTTATGTGGTATCGATTTTTTTTATAAAACGATCTCCAAAATACTTTATCAATCACAATTGCATTTGCATGCCGCATAATCGAAAAAACAAACGAAAAGCTTGAGAAAACAACCTATAACACAGTGGTGAAAGTATAATCAAAGTATAATCGGAATAAATGTCAACAAGTAGTCTAATGATCAATGTTGATGGAAAGCACCAATCTGCAATGAATAAGATAGAGATATGCAAGGAGTTATGTCAACCCGTGTATGTTTTGTCCCTATGTTTTGAATTTTCCTCGTCCTGTATATGGTAAGACAAAATTTTCGAACTAGTCTTATGAAGATGTATTTTCTATCATCAAAAAGGACTGGAAAACATAATTTATAAATGTTAAATATTGTTTGAAGACGATTCAGAATATATCGAGGAATATATCCCTGTATAGATCGCGCTTGACACGTATATATTATTATTATCGTGCACACACTGTGAAGGAATAGGTAGGTATATCTGATGGCATTTAAGAAAGTTGCTCAATTATATTGGAAAGGTCAACCATTCTACAGTATTTTCGGCCTTTCGCAAAGTTGCGGCATCTTTGCTGTTCAATGAATATTACTTTCGTTTTTGATTTACAGATTTGGGATGGTTGGATAATAAAACTTGCATCAATTCATGGTAAGAGAGGTTTGTAACGAATTAATTCCAATACAACGAAGATTCCTTGAAAAACTGATATCGGTGATATAAAAGTCTATAAAGTGAATGGAACAATGAGAGAATAATAAGTATGAAAGCTATCAATTCTATATAATCAATTCATGTCAAACACCTTCCTAGTATATCCTTCCGACTTCTCAGATATGGAATAAATTTGAAATCTTGAAAACAAGATAAGTAGGTATAGATCGAGATAGATAAATACTGTCAAAAGTAATAAGTATGAATCGAACATATGGCGACTTCTTCGAATCAGTTGAGAAGGGTTTCATTTCGAAATAGAAAAGTTGGTATAAAACTTTCTGGAAGAAGCAAAAACTTCATATTACCTAAAATATTTTTTGGGCGACTGACATAAAAATTGACGTTTCACGGACTTGATAGCGTTCCTGAAGTGTCATATTTTTATACTTTTCTGTCATACCGACTTAGCTGCCGAATCCAGATACATTACGTCCGCTTTCACTTCACGGTCGCATTCACTTCACGGCCGCATTCACTTCACGGCCGCACAATGATACATAATAAATTGAGAAAGCATTATGAATTTTGTATTTTTTGTCTATCGGTGGTTTGTCTATATCTGAAATGGTTGTCAATCTTGACTTACAACACAACACAAGAAATAATAATTGATACATTTTGATCGTTTGATGTTTCATTTCTACCTCATTCAGCGCTTCCATACTAGAGAACTATTTGAAATGCTTATCTACCTAACCACTAATATATCAATCAACATACGAAGGAACCTATAGATCCTCATTCATTGAATAAAGAGAGGCACCGCACCATAAAAGCTGTATTTCATCACAAAAGGAATAGTCAAACAACCAGTTCTTCTGTGAAATCTACTAAGCTGACAAATCTGTTACTTGTTGACATATCATCAGGAGTTTGCGGATATTATAATCATCTTTCGAACTTATCCATCAAAATCTGTCTGTGTTTGTCAAGGCACAATTCAGTAGATTAGGTTAAAATCCACTCACCAAAACATTTTCGCCGCTAGTGGGTCAAATTGGCATGGTTAGTTAATCAATATAACCTCGTTACATTAACCAATAATGATTTTATATAAATGTCAGATACACTACGTCGTATAATACGGCAGCTAAGTGGTTCAAGACAAATTATTGTTATTATTCCCTACATGTTCCATTACAAAATGTTGACTTTATTTCTCAAAAAGGTATCGCTTCGGTACGATTACAGGTTTGATTCCATCGCAATAGCGGGAATATATCATTTCATCAGTGACAACGTGCTGGATATTGATAATTATCGAGGTTGTCAGAGGAATAGTGTGATACGCACATGGTGATTTTAATTATGCGAGATTTATGCGGAGCGAGCAGGTCTAAAATGGCGTAATCGTTTCAAAACTCGCGAGGTCGGTCAGTTCGTTAAATTGAAAACACACTTGAATCATTCTTGGGAATAACCATCAGACAATCAAATCGTACTGATGAAAATACTTTGATGAGGACCAAAGGTAACGTAAAAAACTGGATATTTTTTAAAGCTTTCAGTAGTAAATGAAAAATACAACCCGAAGATATTGTGGCAATCTCACAAAGCCTAGGTCGAATGCCAGGAATCCGAAAATCTGTGGATCTTTCGCAATTTCGTGAATATCTTGTCGTCTGTCTCAATCTTTCATACCGGGAGTATTCTGCCAATCTCTCGAATCTCACTAAATTTTTGATATTGGCTTTCTTCTTTCGAACTCTTTGAATCAATAAAATATTGTGTATTTCGTTCACAATATGATATCGAATTTTGAGACTTCCGATGCGATTTCCATAAAGACTGTCTCCGTAAATTACAAGAAAATTCCCACAATCCTTCAGAAAATCTCGGAAATATTGAAAAAACTGAGAATTTCAAGAATAATTTTTTATATGTTGCAAATCTTTCGAAAATTAAAAAAAAATGGTGATGAATCATCTTTAGCAGATCCCACGAATCTTGATGAATCCTCAGAAATCTCTCGATCTCTTATACACCTTGGTGATTGCTCACAAATCTTCAGAAATTTTGAAAAATCTCATGGAATGTCGTGAAACTTTTGGAAGTGACGACACCCAATGATCTTCATCTTCATTAATTGTATCAGCCATTTTTGTAGAATCACATGCCTATTCTTATGCAATGATTAATTTCTAGCAGTAACTTCTCTTGATTTTTGGTACCTATCTACGAGCTAGATAGTAAATCCATTGTACTCCTTCAAATCACGGAACAGATCCATGAAACTGTGAATATCGATCAAGATACTTGAGATATACCTCGGAATATACCTGTATCGATACATACGAGAATCCATAATTCAAAGATCCATCTGCGCTCCACGAAATTATATCATTCGAATAATCAACGCATAAATCGAAATGTATTTCAGATGTGGTTTCACACCATCGTAGTACTTCAATCTCTTCATAAAGATCATTCTTATACTGGTCCTGATACTTTATTGGATCCTAGAGATCTGCACCACCACCATACCATTAAGCGGTAATCTTTCAATACTACCCCACGGGTGAAGAAAATTCTGTAAGAAAACATCCATTTTCATTTGCAAGGGTTGAACAAATCGACTTCTATTATCACATACCAAACTATATATATTTCCTTATAGCAGCTTCCTATGTCGTCAATATATTGAACAAATAGTTCATCCAGAACCTGGGCAAAACTGGACAGATTTCTGTAACAATTTCTATGACTTCTTCAAAGCATGGAGTTGTTTTTCTAAGGCTATAAAGCAGTGAAGTTAAAGATCCTAATTTCCATTCTTGAATGTCCTAAACCAGAGAACATGTCTTTGTTCATTGTTGTGCACTGCTTTAATAGTTTTCCGAAATGACATTCGTGAAGTGAGAACAGTCGAAGTTTTCTACGAGATATGTCCATGATTTGCTATATTAGCTCAACTACTTCAGATCTAGATCTTTGTAACTCTATTTTGAATATGATGAACTCGTTGCTTGGGAAACATCAGCATTTTTGAGGCATATTTCGAATAAATATTTGTACCATCGAAACTGCCAAATAGATACAGGGTACAAGGGAAGATCAATTGGAGTTGTTGAAGAAGTTATGATTGAAATTATATTCGATACATGGATGGTGGGTGTTTCATTCGAGATATCAAAGTTGGTAATACTTTCTGGAATAAGCAGCAACTTCGTATTACCTAAAATATTTTTTGGGCGACTAATTCAAAAATTGACGTTTCACGGACTTGGTAGCGTTCTTGAAGTGTCATATTTTTATAGATCCGACGATCTATTCAGCTCCATCCCTTACTTTATTGCTATTCAATTCAATTGTACCCACGATGCACCCTATCAGCTACCTTTCCTCCGCTCGAAGTTCTATAGTTGCATGGATATATTAGTATCATTATTTCAATTTTCTTGGTATAATCTTCATGCGCTGCTGATATATTTATGAACTTATAACCTTATAACTTTGAATACAGTCCTCATAGGTTTCCTCTTCGCTTCATTGTTTCTATCATGGTAACGTGATCGTGGATGTAGACAAGTTGTGTTTCTACTATCTAAATAACGCTTTCTACATGATCAAAAGTCATCCAAAAGCTATGAACGTATATGAGCACGACATCAATTTCGTGACATTTTGACAGAGCTGGTTATCAATTACCGCGTCTTTAATTGACGGATAAGATTGAAGTTTTGTGGAGATTACGATATCTATAATCACCGCAGTTTCATGACAGCCATTCTGAAATTTGGCGATTATTATGAATCTAACTGTGAAAATATTTTCCCAATATATTCCAACCGATTCAATTCCAGTGAACAATATTCCAATTATCACCCGACTCCATACCTATCCATTTCATGAAATGAAATCTCTGAAGCTTATTGTAGTTGGTTCGTGAGAACTGAAGTGTTGGTGGCTATTGTTTCGACCGATTGCATATTATGTACTGCCGATATGCTGGAATCAAAAGCTCCTGACGAGCTATAATAAAATGTAAAATACGCTATGAAATGTTATATAATCTCTTTGTGATCATTTCTGGTTCTCGATACCAGTTATTCATTCTCGGGATTGTTGTCTTCATTTCTTGAAATACAGTATTTGAGATATTAATAATTGAAAGTACAGTTGATCAATTTCCTTCTGGAATAAGAACGATGAGATCAATATCAGTAAATATTAGAAAGTGCATAGGCTGATTGAATATTTTACACCTGTTCGGTTTTTGTTCATATATCAGTCCACAGATGTAATTAGTTTGTTTACTGATTGAAGTTTTATCACTTTATACCGACGTGTTAATTATGAAACCACAATAGAAATGAGATTACGAGAACTTAAAGTAAGATAAATGGAACGAGAGCTAATGATTATAATTATAATTGCGTTATGATTGTAGCTTTAGGTTGATCGTAATAAACACACTCCGAATTCTGAAGTCTCCACAGAATTCTATTAACGCTCGATTTACGCAATATTGAGGAATATATAGATGACTTAAGTTTACAGTTATTGCTGCTCACCACGTAATTGACTCTGTTTATATGTTTTCGATGGACATATTGAAAACATATGGACATTAGCTCGGCAGCAAATCTGAAGAATTATGTTTTTGGCTTTTTAATAACTGTGTGGTTTAGTTAACAATTTTCACACTTTTCACGGTTAACATGTTCATAGAAGTTATCTATGTGACGCTAATTTTGGGCTGAGGTAGAATTTAGTACCATTTCAAACATATCTATGAATAGAAACGACAGGTCCATGGGCGATTCATTCATTGATTGTCCTAGGGATTGTCCCACCGAACAAATATGAGTAGAAAAGATAAAAATGATGGAAAAGATAAAGACAACTTTGTACTTTTGTAGCAATGCACCGCCCACGAAGACAACCATTACTTGATCACTGTTATTAATACGAATATATTTATATTGCTCGAAGTAACCTCTACACCAATTTTGCCATCGACTTCATTAAATTTACAGTGGAATGTAACCTATTGCATAGTCTGATATTCCTTATTTTTTATACTTCCAATGATATATCTATCGGCTGTGTACTCAAAGTA
Organism: Gastrophysa polygoni; assembly: GCA_963576655.1. Classification (NCBI taxonomy): domain Eukaryota; kingdom Metazoa; phylum Arthropoda; class Insecta; order Coleoptera; family Chrysomelidae; genus Gastrophysa; species Gastrophysa polygoni. Next base: position 14,518,070 of record OY755084.1, read on the forward strand.
CATTCAAGAGTGTCAGATCGTACTGGAAGATTTCGTAAAAGCGTTCCTTCTGTATATCGCATTCTTCATCTTAATTTTTCATGACTTTTCGAGAACGAATCTGCTCCAGAACAAAAATAGGAAGTCTTAGATAGCTTAGATAGATCAGGTTGTTTCTGCATCAGTTGGCAACACCTGAGTAATACAGGAATTTGTGTGCTTTTGCTCATTTTTGAAGGGGATATGATTTGAATAAATGTAATGAATCTGGTCGACCTGCTCTGGAATTCTGCAGTCTCCTTCTCTCTGGCTGACCGAGTGGCTAATATACACCATACCATGTTTTTCCCATTCTTAGCTGCAAAATCCTGTATATTGTACGTAACGGTCATTTCAAATTCCTTGTATTTCAGCTGGTGTTGTAACTATCCGATATTACAGCAGTAATCCTGAACATCGACTAAGTAGATAACATTGAACATACCTTTTGGCTTTCAACCTTACGAAATTATCATAACGGAAGGTTCTATTATACCCTGCTCATTTCCTGTTGACAATTCAGACACTCATACGTATGCCACCTGTTTATAATAACAAATGCCCACGTCCGAGACACATAAATATCAAACCAAAGGTTTATTTGGAAAATTGTCAATTAGTTTAATTTGAGCGGACACTCTGATAAAGTTTCTGTGTCCTCTTGAGAACCATTGTATCAAGTAATTGGAAATATTGGAATGCATAATGAATTGCTTATGAAACCTTATAACGAGAAGAACATCGCATGAGGTTGAACGTGCTGTTTTGTTCTCAGAACATAAATTGAGAGTTTCTTGACAGTTTACGTTGGTTCTTTGGCGATGTTATCGTATAGGAAGTTAGACGTAGTAGGTGCTCCTACCTTATATGCGTTCGAGAATGGCTATGGACAGCTATGGCATACAACATTTCTGTTGTTGATTCTTTTGCAGACTGTTTAGTTAATGAAGGTGGTTATGTTTCGTCAACAACGTATTATATTAGTCGTTTTATATCCGTTCATGATAGGGTATGAGTCTCCTTCAAACGTATAGGGATTATTGCAATGAACACATATCTTCACCAATAGTAAATCTACAATTCATCTTGCATGCATCTTCCTTTATTTCTCAATTGATAAAATCTCACAACTAGCATTGCTATGACTACAATTCGTCGAGAGGATTGATAAAAAATTCAAGATGCTTGGAAATTATTCTCCACGAGTTATCTACTCATGAAGCTCAGTTCTGTATCCGAAGTTTGAACTCTTAGAGAGTCGAATAGGAGTTTCTATTGTAATATCATCTCGACAGCTAATGGAAAATTCATAAGTCGTAACTCTCCCTCGATTCAGAGCCGTGAGTTATCTAGAATTTTTCTTCACAAAGTTTATTCAGAAAGAACGAAGAACAGTGATACGTAACGATGTTGCTTCATGCATACATGAGATTAACATATATACATCATTGTTGGAAGATACATCTTAGTAACGATTTTGCCCTTGAGTTTGAATCGTTACATTGTCTTTAGAATAGAGACTTGAGTTCATAGTGTCTCAAAATGGGTGATTTCTATTGGTGGGCTGGAATAATTCCAGGAAAGTCATTCAATGTCTTTTCATTGAACCATAGCGAACTTTATAGAGATACCAATGTGGTATTTTTTTTTATTGTTTTTATGGGTAGTAACGAATACCTAATTGAGATCAATTGAATCCAGTGGATCACGATTTCAACATTGATCGAAGCTTTTCACCCTGTATTTCTGATTATTCTACGCCAATGAAGATTTTCAAATATAGCTCTTTTAGTAAGTGATAAAAGTGCACCTTGCTTTCCCCAACCAGTATGCCTCGGTACGGTATGTCTCGCGGTATGTGTCGCATTACTACTCTGACAACAAACAGTCACGGTCAAGATTTTTATTTGTTTCATTCAATACAACGTTGTTCCAAAATGGCAATACATGGTCAGAAAATCGTTAGAAGAGATTGAACAAAATGTACATAGTTTCAGCAAGCATTTATCTAACGACAAAAAAACCTCTTGTGTAGGGGTGTATACACTGGAGAAAAACAAAGTTTTTGCCGAATGAGTCTTGAGAGTTCATACAGACTTCGGACTTCTTATGCACGTCTTTTATACGTGAAACATTAACCTCGAAATCATACTCACTACCCAGTGAGGTTCAATTATCGATAGCTCAATTTATGAAATATCATCAGTTGATGGAACACTGCTTCCCACGTTGCTTCATGTTGAAATTCGTTGTCTCTTCTTAATTGATTCAATCAATGGAATCACAGACCCATAATTGCATTACCGTTATTTGATTTCTACAAGTAACGATTCATTGAAACTGAATGACGACTTTTAGGTTAGGTTCAATCATTCGGCAATAACAAATTAATAGTCGAATTGGGGAATGGTTGCCGAACACTCCAGATGTTTTCCGGCAATGTGTTACGAACAAGAGAAACTCGAAAGTCATTGTGCCTACAACAAAAGTGCTATTAATTGATTCGGACTGGTTTTCTCACCTCTCAGCAGGTACGCTGCTAACATCATGTCTCTAATCTGAGGAAGCTGAATGAACGGGTTGTTTTGTAATCCAAATCCGATGGGATGGGCGAAAGGGGCCATAGATCCATTCATAAAAATAGGGGAATGCGTACAACCGATACCGCCGATAGAAATCTCGCACAATTTACAAGGCATTTTGATTTTCATATTGTATGGAGAATAAAATCGTATCACTAGCAATCACAATAATTTTCACTCGGATATCACAGCACTAGGATCACGTAGTAGGCACGTTGGGGGATTTTTAGGTAGTGACAGCAGGTGGCCAATTAACTTGCGAACCGCTCGGTCGAATACTTGCGCGCTAATTGAACCGCTTTGTACTTGTCAATCCGAGTCGGTTTCATCTCGGCTAATTGCAGGGACATCCGAGGAATCTCCTGACCCCACGCGAGCATTTTCCGAACAATAACGCAGAAATGTCCGGAATCATTCCGCAAACTTCAACGAAATACCGTTGAGATTGCACAAAACCATAGAAAAACAGAACTGTGGCAACGATCCAACCTGTTGGTTGGCAAACGTGCGTATGTATGAAAAGGGTCGAAAACTTAACGGAACATAAAATGCGCGCGCGATACAACTGTAACGGCTGCCGGAGCTCAACTGAGTTAACCTTTCTCGTGTTCCTCGGTCAGTTCACTCTAGAACGTCGGGCTCGACCAATGAGGAGTCGCTACAGCGATACGTAGATGTGACGTAACGGGAGCTTCGTGAGTGGCGCTCTAGATGCTTCCGAAAGCTTATGTGAGGCTTAATCGAAGTTTCTCTTTTCTTCATTGTCTGTGTAGGTATATCATAAAAATATATTTGAATAGATGGGATCAGTATGATGATGATACTGTGATTCCGATTGGATGTTCTTTTGCACTTGTTAGTGCCTGATGCCTGGTGTCTGATTTCGGAACTAGTTATAAGGTGAACGGCAAACTTCTCTACCAGCATATTATTTATAAGCGTTGTGATGCTTGAGTATTTGTCGGAGGTGTCTCATTACCACATTCTCTAGGAACAGCAAGATCAATCAAGATTGGCAAAATTTCCCAAGGATTTGTAATATTTCTCAAAATTGTCTAATGTTCTAATGATTTGCGAGATTTATCAGACTGAAAGATTTCTGAAGATTCGTGAGGTTGTCCATAGATTCGCTAGGTTTATCAATATTTTTTTGGATTTGCAATATTTGTGTGATTTTTTAGGGAATCTCAAGATTTAAATACCATGGATTCTTCTGAGATTTGCCAGTTTCGACAAGATTTTGAAGGATTCTTGTTTATATCTTTCCTTATTCGTAATTCATGGAGATGAATTATTATGGTAGATTTGCGCTTGGAATTTAGAGGAAGTCATCACAATATTTCCTGTATTAGGGGATTCGACAAAAGAATTAGAGACTGCGATGAATCAATTCATATAAATTAATATAAAACAATCTATTGTTCTATACCAGGGAGGGAGAGAAATACATCCATTAAGAAAAGTTTATTCAAATTATCATTCAATTTATACATATTCCATAATTATTTCAGTGAAATTAATACAGAGAAATGCAAGGACACAAAAACTACAGTTCGAAAGCTTTTCGAATGAACGAACGCATTTTTAAGATCCTCTATTTTTTTCATTCAATTCCATAGATTCGACAAGACAGTTACGAAATCTCAGGAATTTCTCAGATTTGAAGAAAAAATGACAGATTCTCGGAGAGATTTTTCATGATAGGAGTTTCGATTGGTTAAATTTCGAAGCGGATTCAAAATGATGTATGTACACCAGTGAGAGTGAGACATTCTCCGGTATCAATCATATATAACTATACCTATATAGGGTGCAGGTGTTAAAAGAATAACTCGACATGAATTTGAAGTTTGAAGCACTTAGAAATAACTGTTTTCATAGGCTCACACACATATTGAAAACTATTCAATTCATGGTAACCACCAAGTGAGCAATAATCCGCCCAAACAGAGAACATTCGGACGGATAAAATTGCGCGCACAGGGCTACCCCAAAAAACCCCATACTGACGCACTCAGACGACACCATAACAGCACCATAACTAGTGGAACCACTGGGACACCGAAACGGTCCACGAAAAGCTGTTATGAGAGAAAATTTCACGCAGACCATAACTGTTTATAGTTACTGCTGTTCCAAAGCACACTAGACGACACAAGACGCTCTGAAAGCATATCAGGCTGAACGCTTCAACAGTAGGAAGAGCGATCGAGAGATAGAATCTCACAGGGAAAGGAAGCAAATCTGCGCTTTGTAGATCGCGAGCAGTTGCTGCGGGGTGTGAAGTACCTCTTCTCACGGAACAGAAAGCCAAGTTTTTGTGAAGAATAAATCATTGAACGACAAAAACAATGTATTCAAGTTCCATGGTGACGTTCCTAAAATTTTGAATCAATCACAGATTGGGGACGTGTTATTGAATGTGAACAGAAAAAAAACAATAAATTCAATACAGAATACAAAACGAGCGATCTGATGGCCACTGAAAAATTAACTAATTGAAATTAATTCGACTCCCAACTCGGTAACTCTTTTTGACACACGCCCAACAATTGATTCACAAACGAGAGAAAGATGTTGTATCCCACATTCACACTGCAGTAATAGTAATTTGTCAAAGGATATAGGATAATATCGTGAAAGACTTCTGTTAGATAATTTTTCAAGTGGGCACAGGGAATTCCGAGAATTTTTTCCCTCAATCGATCCAAAATAGCACGAATTTCAATTATGCAGGATTTGCCTCAGTTCACGGAACAAAAAGATAGTCAAATTTTCATATTCACCGCATGAAAGAGTAGGTAGCTATCTATAGATATGAAACAGGTAGTTTAGGTAATGAGTCCAGAAAGGATATTTTTATAGGGTGCTGAAGCGCTACTAGTCTTGTAAAGAGCATTTCTGGATGTGTCATGTAGGAAGGTGTTTTAGGTATCCCCGTATTTTGCTACTTATAATTAAATTCCCTCGAATGAGGTTTCAAGATGTTTCATTATGTGTTCAATGTCAAGAGAAAGCAGATATCTACATCGGATGGAGTTTCCGAACTTGTCCTGCTTTTTTTATCAGTCCAGTAATGAAGAAGTATACTTTACAGTGACATAAAAAACTTAGTGGATACGAACGAACAATTCTAGCAATCGTTATGGCAAACAATTTGTTTGCAACTCCAATAGAAATTTGCACATGAGCAACTTTTTTCATGAAACAATTGAATGTGATTAAAACATTCATTTTCTATACGTCACTAAACAATGACATTTGGCTAGGCTTGAAAAGTTAAGGCTCTATGATGCTGAAACTGATAAAATACATGCAGAACTATTCAGGTAATGTGTGTCAGATGGCATGAAAAATCCAATTCAAATTATAGGAGATGTGATTCATTTGAGAGTATCATCAGTTTGAGATATAGTGAAGCTAATCAAAATTCAGAAGAATATGTTCGAGATAACGACGTTTAGAGCATTGAAATGATTGATGAATGATTGAAGAATGATAACCACAATTGGAGGCACATTGTAAGTGAAGTACAAGGTCTCAACTTTTACAATAATTGTTCAATTCAACATTAGCCACACTCAGTTTGGTGGCGACAACCCACTTCCCTCCAACCTTTATCTCATTCACTGCTTGAGCATCCAACTGAATATTTTACCCATGAATCCAAAAATTAACAGGATTCGGAGCCCACTGAAGTTGGAAACCATCAGAAATATTATCAATCGAGAACTTTATGGAATCGAATCACGATCCTGACAGCATCGTTTGAACAAAGTTCGTTAATTATACTATTTCGTTTCTTCCAACTATTGACATTTTGAAACTTCTGTTAACCACTGAATTGAATAACAGAATTGATGACAGAACTGTTTGAATGCCTGAGAAGAAACATGGAATTGTATTTCCTATGAACCAATCAAGATATATTTTTGTTGCCAATAAAATGATATTTCATATCCATAGCACTCAGCTTGCAAGCATTGCTGTATCAGCAATTTTTCCAGCTGATGCTATAATCGGCTCTAATGGTGAATTGGAAGAGACTACAAGCCAACCAAGACTTCATTGCTAGACTGAGACTACACAGTATTAAATTTGCTCTGTGCGAACTCCACAACAGTGGAGGGAAAATATCGAGCGAAATATCACTTTGTGATAATAATGAATAGAAGGGAAAGTTCCGTATATTCCCAACACATTACATTTTTTTATTATGTTTCTTCATGGTTATGCAGTATTTATGTAGTAGTTTCATCAAATCACTTTTAGTTGAGTCTGTAGCACACATTCTTTTCTCGTTATATACTCCTGTAATTGGTCTTTTAGTCTGTTGGATGTATTACTTCGATAGATAAATAAATAAACACCAAAGTGGTGTGTATTGATGAAGACACCGCACGGTGTTGATTACAGTTTTCGAAGCAGAAACAACAGCATGTTCATTTTTGTTGTGTGTAGCAGGCTTTCACTATTCATCAAACAAAATCCCTTCGGTCCCTTCTTCCGAAGAGCTCTCCAATGAAACAGATCGGAGCACATCCGACAAACACACGATTGAAGAAGGTATAGAAGAAGTATTGACATTGAAACGTTGGATTCAACTTTATTCGTAAATTGATACCATGTTATTATAACATCGTTACGCTCTGTCCTCTATTGAGCGCAGATACCTGTAACTGTTTTTTGTTCGATCGAACGAAGCAAAGCGGGTAAATACGGAAGGTTAACAATATCTCAGTGAATTACATATAGATGCACGGTGATAATTTGTAGGTTTTTTTGTGGTTTTCCATCGTGCAACCGTATCCCAATATGTCGCATCTCGATAGTCTCGATTTTCTTTTCAATCGATTGAAAAGGAATCTACACACTACACTATGTATGATGTGCTTCCTGAAACTTGAGACGTTCCTGTATACGATTTGCTTATGGTAATCGGAAGTATGATGACATCAGTGCAAAGTTCAGGCAATCCGGATGGCTGAGTTTCGAAAAACTGAGGAAACTTCATTCGCTGACTTCAACCCACGAAGTACTGAAAACATCTTCACTGACATATTCAGCTGCCGAACTGATCACTTTTTAACATCATAATAATACAAGTACTCGAAACAAAAATGCATTGGGCATTCCAAAATTCAAGATCAGTTTGTAGTTTACCACATACCTAACACAGTCACCATATGTTATAATTCACTACCTAAAAATTTTCTGTACTACTGAATAATGGATAAAGGCTAAACTGAAACGTTCACTATATAGATATTCACCTGATTTTGAATTTGGATTATGAATATATTTAATATATTGTACTACCCCTGGTTTATGATTGAATTATAGAACTCAATGTTTTCTTTTCGTTCTTTGCTATAATATTGATATATTTTTTTCTTCCCAAGGGTAAAGTTGTAAAACAGCATAGGCGGATATTCCACCTTTTCATCCATGTAATTACGGAATCATCCATGAGTTTGTATCTTTTTTCGTAGGATGAATGAAGATTATTTATAATTATCATCATTAACAGCAATCATGATATCAACAACTACTGAGTGAATTGCAAATAGATACTTGGTGCAGTCTGACGTGAAATCAATTATGACAGATAATGCTAAAGATGCTAAAGAGTTACAACAAGTAATCAAAACTTCAGACTCTCAGTAACCTATTAACATTACGTCTTCGTTCTCTAAAAAACGTTTCAGAAACTTAATCTAACGTGACCTCGAATTACACCTTATATCTTTGATGCCATAAACAACCAAGGTAGAGCAGAAGAGTCCACCTTAATTTTGTGTCATTATGAAAAATCCCGATATCGAAAATCCATTCAATATGCGAAAAATCCAATAACCAATGCAGTGCTAGGCAAGTGATACTTATTTCTAGGTTAATTATCCGCGAATATAGGTGCTGGGGGAATTTTAGAGCTGCATATCGCAGGCAATTATTATCCCTTATACATCATTCGGACGAATGTCAGTCAGAAAATCAATCCCATTCAATTGGAGTAAACAATCCTGAAATAATTATGGTTTAGCTAACATGGCTCCATACATATCGGATGTCACCGGCGATATCGAATAACTCGCGACATAATGCAGCTAGCTATATAGGCACTGAGAGCCAAATTGCATATATCGCTCGGCATTGATAGATTGCTCAGATATTTTGAATATTTGGTGGATGAACGCTTCGACAATTCGGCAATAATTACCGAATGAAAGGTAACTGAGAGGTTGATGGTTGGCATAATATTGTTTAACTACAAAACTATCTAATTGTACCTACATTCATAACGTATTCGATTCTGGCCCGTTAGAAGAGAATAGACGTTTATATATGCTGACCAACAAACAGAAATTGATGATTAATTTTTTAGAACGAATTTTTCAATATCTGAAAATCATATAAACAACAATCGAACACCATTGAAAGAAAATATGAAGCAACAAATTGAATGAAGAATGGAGAGGATCAGAGTTACTATAACAATCAAATGAGTTGTCCATTTCTTGAGGAAGGCTTAAGGTATCATTTTACTTCTTAGCGAATTTTATTTTGTTTGTGATAGAAAATCTCAAGATGAAAATATTATATTATTATTATGAAAATATATCGTATATCGCACAGGCGAAGTTGTTGGGAAAGTGACAGAGATACCAAAACTGATATAATGGACAGTGAGATAATATACAGTATTTGGAATATATAACCGAGGTTGCAACTACTTGCTAGCAGAAGTGGTAATGCCACATTATCTGAAAAAATTTAGGTAGAAAGAACATACCCATCTGTCAGCTTGATCGTCAGAAAAGTCTTATTACCGCTTATCGTGAAAAGTCCTGTGAGGTGTATCTGTTGGATCGTGATTCAGAAGAATATTTTTCTACACACGTGTCTATCCATCAAGTATGCCGAAAGAATAGCAGCCAACAATGAGAGATGGAACGGTTGATTTCATGTAATCGATTCTGTTAACTTCTTTGGGGAACATTAATATTCACCTTCGGTAGCCGATCCTGTCTGCACTAGCACACGTCATGCAAATTCCATATTGAAGTATCATCTAGCCGAAATTGTCAAGAAACAATAGGGTGACAATGTTTTCAGAACTATTGTTCGGCGGTGTGTTGATTTTTAATTGTCCGACATCGAGTCGCCTCTCATGTAGAATATCACAAATTAATTTGAATAACGACATAACTATTGAATTGAAATACAAGGACGCCACTGGATATATTCGCACAGTTATTTGTTGTTATTGGTGACCCTGACCAGCACGCGAATTTGATTGCAAACGTCAAGAGTGAATAAGAAAGTAGTTGAGAAATATAGTTTTCACTACGAGTACATACTCAAGTATTATAGGGATGATTCGGATGATTAGATGATGATGAGGGTATTATAGAGGCAGAGAACGGACTGTACAGGGTGATTTACCTAACAATGAAATGAAATAAATGGTGTATTAGTATGGCATCAGAGAAAGTGCCTCGAGAATGTTAGAGCAATCCGAGTAAATTAATGGAACTTGTTCAAAATAAGAACTCAAAGAAAAGATACTGAGTAGCGAAGCACTTTCAATTTGACTTCCTGGTGTTGTCAACTCCATGAGAAGCAATATATGGGGTCTAAGCATCAAAATAAATGACAATCACATCAAAACAAATTCACCATGAGAATCTAATGAAATCAAATATCCAATGATTATCCTATTTTGATACCTGGCCATATTATCGAAAGTGTAAACGTTGTTTCAGTGAAAGAACTCTCGAAGAGAAGAACAGGCAACAGTCTCGATGATAGAGAGACGATGACAAGCGATGACGTCCAGTTCGGCGAAGGATGTCGGGCTGATTGTTAATATAACTTGAATTGCGAAGTATACGTTAAGAAGGTCGCAGAAAAATATCCATTTGTTAAGTGACATGAGGTTTGGTGTGCGTAAATCTATGACTCAGAGCTAGAAAGTGACAATGTTTGGAATCAAATTCAATGTAAATTAGCCGTACACACATACAAGTCAAAGTTCCCGTCATGGGCGTGCAATGCCTAATAATTATAATGTATCATTCTAATGATTGTTATCATTAATATTTTTTCAATTTCACTCATTTTACCCTTTTTTCGGTGGGAACAACCGACTGAATATATCTTTGCGTTAGGTAAATAGTCTACCATTACAATAAATGGCACTATGAATAGCCTACCATTTCAATAAACCTTCTGTCTACACACCAACAAAATCAAAGAACCATACATCCTTCAATGTTCATCAACTTAATGTTTATACCCCACGAATATTAAATCTTCCTGATGGATTATTCGAGAATCAACCCGACTCTGCCATCGAGACCTGCTCGTTCGCTAATTTTCCGCTTCAAATTCTCTGGAAATTAACGCTTTAGTACGTTTTATTACGCCCACAGTTTGTTTTATGATTCCTATCGACGTTGGCTCGGGCACGTGAGAGATAAGTGACGTCAGTGCTATCTGAAGACCAACGTCATCGAACGTCATTCTTGAATTTTACAGAGTGCCGTGAAACGTATTACGTATGAAGTTGTACGTAGGCGTGGATACTCATTCGATAGATATAACAGGTGATAAATAACAAAACAATCGAAAAGAGATGTTTTTGTCCAGTTGTGAGGAAAAATCAGCAATGTGTATGTACATCATTATTGTACATCATTATTGTCTTTCTTAATCGGAGAATGAATGTTATTTACTCCTTCATTAAATCTGGATTTGTAGAGTAAGAGTTTTTTCAGATGCAGATACTGATGTTTCTGAGATAGAAGTATCTCCGATACAGATGAAGGATACAAGGTTGTTTATCAATGAAATTCGAATATTATGATATGATATGATATGATATGATTATGATAGTTTGCTTCATGAACTATGTATGCTCCAGATACCTATGTTCCATTACGAATATACGAGTATTCAAAGAGTATATAGAGAGTGTTTCCAAAACCACTTGACGACCATACGACCAAAACTTACTTGAGAATGTCAGATGTAACTACTACACAAGTGACATATTTCAGGCCAACTAGCTTCAATCCAAATTTATATTATTCAATAATAACATCAACATTCTAAAACGGAATCATTCCTTCTGAAAACCAACAAGTGACGTCATTACCCGAACCAATCGGCATGCATAGCCAATTTCCCATATGCGATGTACGAACAAAAATCGTACGAGTTCGAAATTGATGTACCAAAATATCCAACGATTGGATATTTGGTATAGGCACACATAAAATCAAACAGTTCCATTCATTTTGATATGGTGAATAAATAATAAATAATAATTGATAGAAAATTGAAATTAATTCAGAGGCTAATTCAATACCCAATCCACATTCATCCATAGTCGTCGTTTGAAGTTAGATAATAGTATTTACTGTTGCCTCTGTCACAAACCATGAACAAACATAATATTGTTGCCTCGATAATATTGTTGCCTCAGAAACTATATGAATGCGACAGACATTCATAATGGAAGTGTAGGTATATCGTGATATATGAGGAATTTCCTCATGAATTTCCATTTAGTCATAGTAGCTGGAGATTTTACGTCAGGTAGGTTCATTTTCTGATAATATTGTGATCGCAAAATTTTGATAATTATTCAAAAAAACTGCCATCGTTGGAAATAAGACAGGAGAATTTATGTCGGAATTTTTTGTTGCATCTGCCAGAAACCATGAATTAGATAGGAGCATCATTGTTGTCTCTGTCAGAAACTATGAATGTGACAGAAATATTATGAATCCGTATATCGTAAGATATGAGGAATTTCGTCATGTATTTCGATCGGTTACTCTAGCAGTTCACTCCGTTTATTCGGAAATCGCAAATTACAATAATTATCAAAAAATTAGAACCTAGGTTTGGGTGAGTATTACTATGAAATGATGGATATTTCTAAAATGCCTTTCGGCGATTCGGAGTTGTGCCTGTGATGAGGGTTCAGATTTATACATGGTTTATAGATGCGGTAAACTTATAATTGTCCATGATTTTATATTCTAGAAATGTGTCTCATCATTATAGCACTAAAATAGTATCAGAACCTGCTTGCAGAGTTGAAGTCATGAACGATTTTTCTATGTAATTTTTTTCACAAAATAACATCGGGTCAGAAATCATCAGACGTTAAGCGTCAAATTAGTGCTATCTGTTGTGCACAAATATTATCTTTGCTAATAGCGTTTTACGTATATTGTTTCCCGATTTCCCCTTAGAGAGCGTGCGTGGTTTCTACTCGAGATAAACAGAATTCGTCAGAAAGAAATAGCTATGACGTCGGCTCATACTGAGGATTGAATAAAGGGTTGAGATACAATCATTGATCCGCCGAAATTGGCATCGAGATGTTTGTTTTGTTTGTGGCGACAGAAACCGAGCGTCAAGTATCGAATGGATGTTGTTTATGTTTGCGAAGTGATGGAGCTGTTGGATGTATCATGTTGAGGGGCAATGAGCAATGATGTCAATTATTGTGGTTGAAGTGTTTCGTGGATTCATTGGATTGACTGGTTGAATGTAATGCACTGTAACTTATTGTGGATAATAATACATATAGTATTCAATAACACAAAATGAATTACTAAGATGGGATTTTCGGAACCAGCTGAAGGCGAATGCTGTACCATTTGAGTGGATAATAACCAGCTCAATATTGTGATGAAATGATCTTATTTTAATGTGCCTCTACTGCCGTAACTGCAGATTTGTGATTTGTCACAAATTCACAACTAACCTCAAACTTCTAAGTCGTTTTGTTTCAATGTTTTCGACACATCATGTTTATGTACCCATTATTTACTGAGTGTAACTGTGAATCATAAGAAATTACAGATGGTCCTGCAATGGTTGACTTTATCTGGATTTGACATATTGATTGAGCTATGGTATTATTCAATTGAACTGCCGACGAAGACAATTCTAATGGAACATAACCAATTTCGATTTTTTTGATTTCATAACTTTTTCCTTAATCACCCCATTATTGAAAATAGTTCATGAACACAAAGTTTCCGGTAAGGAGAGTCAATGAAAGGATTTGGGAGATTCGTTAAGTACTCATTGAGTGCATTGAATTCCGTAATTCTCGAATGTTGTGTTCAGCATCTGATCTTTGGCTAACGATAATTTAGTGATACCAATATCAAGAAAATAAAAGTTGAGTATTGGAATGGAGGCTGTTTCAATAATCATTTGGGTGCCATTGAAACTCCATTTGAGACACAAAATAAAAAAGCATCTTTCAGTTTTCATCAGAATTATTCTACAACACAGGTTATATTACTCGAAAAATAAATATTCAATACAAAATATTAAGTTCGTTCAACTCGTCTTATCAATCAATCAATATCCATGCCTCGATCCATGCATCGGAATCCATTTATGTGATAATATGGCGTTATGCCTGAGCAGGTTCGAATTCCTATCTTCAGAAGACTAACAAAAGAATCGCAATTTATGCCAATTCAAACGTATTATATCTGGCAATCCAGCACTCACTGAACGGTGGCAATGAACTATGTTAATTAGGGAACACAATGAAACGAAGCAGCGCGAGTTCAAAACCTACCTATATTCTTAACTCTTTGTCGCTTTTTTCCAACGACTAGAAGATACCAATCTATAATAGACCAGAAAACATGGTTTCCAAGTCATTGAAATTAACGACAGTCTGTATAAGTTATTCGAGGAGGTGGTATATTTATTTTTCTAGTTTTTGTGGAATTTTCTGTCCTCGTCTCTGAAAAAATATATTACAAGTTATTGAAATTATTTCAATATATTTGTAGTAGAGACAGATTTCGTGATCTGCCCCGAAATATCACTGCGCTTGAAATTAAACCTTTAGATACCTAAAAGAGAAATTCTCTATTTGTCAGTGACACCTTGTTTTTTGAAAAATTTGGTAATATAAATATATTTGATAAGAATAAAACTTCTACTTATCACAGTGGACGTTTCGAGAAAGCATCTGCTCCCGTTTTCAACATAATGAGTAAATAATATTTCTCTTCGTAAAGTTAGTGATTTTCTTCTTTGACACTTCTCACAGTCACCTTGTAGTGTTATTTATAGTTATTTATATATATATATATATATATATATATATATATATATATATATATATATATATATATATATATCTATCACTATATATATTACTATATTTTATTAATATTATATTCAATTTTTTATATAGACCAGGAGAGAAAATCGAAGAAAAACATTGGAAATAACGTTTGCAATTCATAGAATTGAGAACTTTCATCATTCATAGATGGATTAAAAACTGGCGTTTAATCAATGAACGTCAGAATCACTCTCAATGCTAGTATTATAAGAATATTCGTATAAATATCGTAAATATTTATATAACTATATAGGGTTATCGTCTTATAAATTTACGATACGAATATAGTACAGTATTTCACTTATTACCAATTATGTTGCTTTTTCACTCACACTAGAAATGAAATTGATGGTATTATAATCATGAAAACGTTGCAAAGGTTGGATGTAGGTAAACCTTTTTTTTTTATTTGTGGTGATCTCGGTTGACACTCATTCTGCGAACTTCCAATCTTAGTTAAGTGAAATTTTATCGACCAGATTTTCGACCATGAAAGTATAAATTCACATATTCGGACAAATGGAGCGATTCAAACATTAGTAGGTACCGCACACTGTACCGCACTAGTGCAGTATTGCTTTACGAAACTCATGTCAGTGTCGTGATGTTTGACATTAAAAATTGGTAGTAGGTGAATATTTTTAGCACTAGTGTTGAAAAGTATAATGACGACAATAAATGCATCTCTTCAAGAAGAACAAATAGATGGATTGTATTATTATATACGACAAATAGGTGTGACTATTAAGAGAGGTAGGTTTGGTTATCTATTGAGATCATCAGTTATTCGCAGCTTGCACAATTGGTGATATCAATCCCCTCGTTAATCCCCCAAGATTATGTATTATCTTTTAAATTTTATCATTAGATAATTCATGAACATTTATATTATAATGATGGTTCGAAGTGAATAAGGTTGAACCTAATAAGGGCTCGAAAAAGACAATCCTGCATTTCCCTCCCCAATACAACCCAATACACGTTTTTTTCAATTCTTCGAAATTTTGGATTCGATTCTATGTGTCATCCCACAAATGATGTTTACATACAAAAATACAGAAAGAAGAAGAAATAATGAATCATGCACATATTTATAGCTTCCCACTCAACACACTAAATTGTTTTGAAGCCGAGAACTGCGTCGGTCAAATCGTCTCTCGTGTTGCGACCTTGACTATGTCCTCTAATTGGCGAATTTCATAGTTTTTTCGTTTGAATCCGCGTGAATAAACACCTACCGGTAAGAATTCGTTCGAAGCGAAACGGACCTCAAAAAGAGTCAATGATCCTGCCCAATGAAATACGAGAATAGTATTGTCCAAGTCTATACTAGAGATAATGCGTTTTTTTCCTCTACCTTTTGTTCGGGGACCAAACACTCGAGTCAGTCATTTTAGAGTGGGTATAAAAAACACGCGGAAGTTCATTTCGTTGACCGATGAGAAGGTGCGGCTTCGGATTTCGTGTTTTTTAATGTTGCTGGCAACCGTGAAGTTTCCGGAAGTCCAATAACTCGCCGGTTCGCAGATGAAATATGTATTACCAGGAAAACATCTACATTGATCATGGACATGACACTGATTAGGCATGCCAGCTAAAATAGGAGATGCCGTCAATGTCACCCATTTATTTATTTATTATTTTAGAAATTCAAATCAGGTAGACCGGCCGGAAACGAATGCGATCAAAATATGATTTATTGTAGAATGATTATTTGAATTGAAGAATGTTCAGTACACCACGTCTTCAAGATGGACTGAACGTTTGAAATAAATTTACCAAGCCCCATGCAGTATTATAACCCAAAAGGTGAGGCTCATCTAATAGAAAAATTCATTGTTGAATAGTTACTGAACATTTCATTGCACTGCAAACAATATGAACTGTTTTGTGAGTTTTCGCTACTAGAGGTATTCCGTATTATCTATTGTACCTATGCGCCCCATGAATGAAGATGGAATGAGCCCTCCAGCACTAGTATTTATGGAAAATCTGTTTCAAAATGGACGACCTGCTGAAAAATTAGTAGAAATATTGAAAAATCATATATGAAATATCAAATAAGAAGTTGTATTTCATAAATATAGTTCATGGGTTCATCGTAGTCGTATAGTCGTACTCGTAATAGAGAAAGTGTAATCTTCTACTCGCGTATCAGGGCTATGCTCTCGGATGATTTACAAAATCGCCATTCGCGATTACAATCACAAGCTTATTGAATAATTAATATATAATATTTTATATTGCCCTTTGTGAGAAACGGTTTCAACTGGATTATCTCAAAACTGAAATGAATACATGTTCGTATAGCGTGAATTTCCGCTTGGAAGATGTCTGGAAATTTACCAAGTATTTAGTTCGGAAGTCCTTGGAAACATTTGGGTTCCGTCTGCAAATTCAGCGCCGACTGTGTTAAGGGTAGTCGAGGTTAGTTTTAATTTTCAACGTTTTCTTGACAAATTCCAACTCAACAAACAATTACACTTCTGTCTATTTTATAGGTGTTCTGAAATTTCAATACAATTATCTCGTGAACGAAGCCTCGAGTTGAATTTTTACAACAGTCCCGTTTTCTATAGCTAATTTGACCACGGTTTTCCAAGAAAATTCGAAAAAATATCCAGTGGAGTAGAAAATTGGGCAGGAAAAGTAAATCAACTTCCCTGTATCTAAGCCACTGTACAATTTTGACAAATATCACACAAGCAAAGTCAAGCATTCCATGAATAATTGTACCAAATCTGGTCAAAAACGTTTCAATGTCGTGAAAGTTATGACAGAAAAAATAGTTTTCAGAACTGAACTTTGAAGGGCTGTATCATCTCTCTTAGGAAACGTTTCAAGAAAAAATACAGTATGCATGTCGACTTATTTTTCAATGAATCATCCTGGTGTCTCTTATTTCAGGAAAGTGTATCAGTGTTTGCACTATTTCTGCTTGATTTCTGCCGATGATTTTATACGGTATCATGAAATGAAGATGATTTCTATACGATCGCGCAATGCGAAACTTCATTGAAATATGCAAATTCCGTGGCGCAAAAGAAAATATCCGACTCGTTCCATGTGCCAAAAAATTGAGTTAAAACTCGTTATGTGGGTTATAAATTTCTGAAGCGGATTTGGGCTGGAGCCAAACATGACTACTGTGTTGTAGATCTCACAGTTTTATTATCCTTTTCCGTGTATAACCTTTTTGTTAACTTCCTGACAATTCGGTATAGTATGAATTGCTGCTTTCCGTAAATGGAAAGTTATTTCATGTGATGAATACTTGAACTTCCAAGGAAACTTCATTTATCCACTCCAGGACATCCACATACCTGAAAATTCACTGCAAGTCATCCCTGTTGAATAATTCGTGCCAAAATTGCACTACTATACTACTACTACTACTACTATATAGTAAATTCAACAACCATCATCATCATATACGCTCTTTTGATTTAAACATGCCAAATTTATTCCCCAATATTCAGAACGATTCTTATGCGATGAGTTGATTTCTGATCTGATCAGCAAATTGCTTATTTTCCAAGAAATGATAAAATCAATTGATCTCTGATCTGATCAGCAAATTGCTTATTCACCAAAAAATAATTGTAATTAATATCATTACGTGAAAAAACTGCTCTGCATAATGTATATTTATTAGCACAATTTGACAATTGTTTGCATAATGGTTTATCAACTGCATGAATAATATTACAGTGACATGTCTGTCAAGAATTTCGAAATACACAATCGATTCGTTGATAATAAATATCCCATATCTCATCAATAACAAACCGTTTCAGTAACAATTACATGTTGGAATAAAATTATTGCAGGCGATATCCGAAAAAAGTATCAGAAATGCTCGGGACATCTCAATGCTTGTTTTGAAAGTGACGTCATTTGAATTACAATTCAAATGAAAAAATTGATATAAAAAATTCAACAGTCGATGCGTTTGGTTATTGATCAGTTTTCCAACCATGTCACTTTCGTTAGCTTATGCTTTGACTTCATTATTAATTCAGTCCATTTCTACAAGCATGAAAAATTTCAAGTGCAATATTCTCATGTTCAAACTGGTTGGAATATTTGTTTTTCCATTATTTTAATTGTATTCAATATTGCCATGTGCCCAATAATATGTTCTTCTAATAATTTCTCATCTCAACACATATTGTCATGACTATTGTATACTTTTGGGTACTTGTCCGAGTGCCGAAAATATTGAATGTGTTTTCTTCTTGCTTGTTCTCTTCTTCTTCTTAGTGTTACTGAATGTGATAGTCTAAAAATTCGTTTTTTCTTTCCAGAATGGTTTTCAAGATTTATTCGAAAGTTACGAGCTGACTTGGTTCTGTACAACAAAAAAATATATATTGAATTTTTTCATATGTTTGGAATCTATCTAATAAGCTGACATCAACGTCTTATAATACTTATAATTCTGATCAATTATTGGGTATCCTTCAAAAATTACACCTATTCTGTGTTGCACACAAGTCGCCATATACTTTCAAATTTTAGTACAAATGATGTCCCTTTCAAAACAAGAGTTGACGTGTCCTAGCATATCTGATATTTTTTTCGGATATCGCTTGTAACAACTTGTGATTTCCAATCTGTATCGGTATTCAATAAAATAATAATTTTCATCACATTTCAATTGATCTTTGAAATTCCACAGACAATTAAAGTCGTTCATTTCGACTGTATTTTCATTACCAGAACTTCTCTTACCGAAAAATAAACCGTTTCTTTCAAACCGACAAAACCGCGTCATTTGACGGAGTGAAAAGCTACATAATCAAATGTTATATTTCGAATGACTCATAAACCGGACAAAATGGGGTAGTGGTAAGGTTAGGTTGGTTGAGTTCATAACGTCAGTAGTTATATGCGAGGCAAATTTCCGACCGTTTACATACCGAGGTGGGGAATAGTCAGAGTTAACTGTCTGAAACTATTGAAAGTGTTGCTTTTTCCAATACGTTTATCTTAAACGCCTATGACTGCAAATTTGCTCCTCAACTTTTACTCACCTCTGTGTTACGAAAAAAATTAAAACATAATCATTCATAGAAACGAATAACAAATAGAAAGTGAATTGATGTATCCACAGAGTTGTGCTATTTCAGTTATTTTCATACGATGAAGAATAACCATTCTCATGCTGGATTTGTTAAAGGTCCCGGAGTGTGATATATTCTGATAGCAGTGCAGTCTGAGAATGATCGGAGAATAGGGGAGAAAAGGCGATATATGAAAGGCATATGAGCCCCTCCAGACGTATTCAGGAACCGTTCAAGTGGGGAGTTATGATGACATCTGATTTGTTATTGCTCCATATACATCAGTTCCAGAAGAGAAGGTGTGAATGCTGAAAACTCCTATGGCCCACGGTTATTGTTTGTCAACATACAGCAAACTGTTCGGTATTTCACTTCACACCTTTGATTTTCTTGAACATTTTCCAATTAAAGCCTCCACAGCCAAAAGTTCCAAAGTTCCAATATCAAATCTCAAAATGTCTAGGCCACGATGATGTCACTGTTGAAGACTGTTCGGTGTTTCACTTCGAATTATTATACGCCTTCAATTTTCTTCAATTCAAACCTCCGCAGCGGAATGTTTTGTTAGTTAATATCCTCTCCTCTTGAATAAGGATTACTGTTTTTAAGTGTTTTGTTTCACCCAGAGCGTTAAAATGCTTGATTCCACAACAATGGTATTTTAGAATTTCAGTTATAGGAAACTTTAAAATATTTCTGATCACTAATTAATTGATCAATGTTTGCAAAGAAACTTAACGGAATAAATGTTCTTATACGACTATGATTATTCAATCACCAATTTTACCTTTTATGTGCATCGCCATGGATGACCTATACAATATGGTCGCTTCCATCGTCGGGAACTCCATGAACCATTGCCAATTTATAATGATAATGAATCCATAATGGTGAATACTGTAACAATATAGTGTATATACACTGAAAGATATACCCAATTATAGTATAAGCTAATATGGTTAAGTGGAAGAGGAACTGCCGATTTTTTCGGTGATTTAAACATTGCCGATTCATTTTATATTAATTTACGAGATTTATCAACAATTGAGAGATTATTACTGGAAATACAATACAATATTTTCATAGATTTAACATGAGATTCAGGTAATCCCAAGAATCGTGCTTGGATTCCAAAGGCTGGTTCTGTTGTTTCATTGTTTCTGAGTTTGAACGGATTGGATGAGATCTCAAAATAAACGAGCTTCCATAGAATGGCATAATATTTCCAGGATTTCGAAGGTTATCAAGTTTTGTTGATTTCAAAGATTGTAGGTGGTAGGTTGGTGAGATTTCCAAGATTCGAAAGGGATTCGAAGTGAAGTGTATACCACATTCTGTGCTACTGAATGTTTATTGTAATGAAATACAAACTTATCTACACCGTTGCAACACGATCCATTTCATCCAATTAACAACATATGATATCTATAAAGTATTCAATTGATGATTTTCTATACCAATGTCCATGAAATGTCAATAGGCTCTGGAAAGATAGCAGAAAGGGACTACAGAATTATTCAGTGTACGTAAATGAACATAAATTATTGACATGAACATATATGATTCCCAGTGTGATTCATATTGGAAAAAAGTTGAATCTCGTAATGCGATATTTTCGTATAATTACTCATGATATAAACATATAGGAAGCTCTCTGTTATGTTTGTAAACAACGAACATGTTATATCGAAGAGGAATGTATGAACATACATGGTGACCCATAATTAATTTACTATGGAGAAATAAGTCTCTTCATATTATACAGATATATGCATACAGAAATAGATCAGCACTGTATTATTTGAAGACAATGGCTGTATGAACAAAAAATCGTTACAGCATAGTTTCTGAGAAAAGTAAATATGAGAATTTGATTTAACGAAGTTTTTTCAATTATCTAACAAAAAGATGCTGACAAATACAGAAGCGTGAAAAATATAAGTGTTGCTTCACATATTAAGGGCTCTAGTACCTAATTAAAACGCTAACGAATTTGTCATTTTCTTCCTACATTACCAAATTTCAGTTGAATACAAGTGAAGGAAGGAAGTGAGGAAATTATGAAATAAATATATCACATCGTATAACACGCCTGAAATATTCCACAGATCATAAAGAATTGCATCCATATATTTTTCAAGGTTCTCTCTGATGAAAAATCGCGAAAATTCAATATGAATATGAAATCGAGCACGAAATACAAAAAGTAATCGTTCAAGATCCGATTTCCTCGGAAAAGTCGAAGTCGAGAAAATAGACCTCACACTAGAGTCTGATTTCTGAGCACTAAATGGAATTCGAATTGAGACTATGAAGAAGAAAATACGCGTGTAATGAGGTCGCATCGTCTGCAAGAGGATGAGGAGACGGAGGAGGACGATGATGAGTCGATCGATGAAACAAGGCAAACACATCATGGTGTGAGGTAGGTAGAGTTCTGGAAAAATTACACCAAGCCAAATTCTCTTTGTATTTATCGAACACTATATAAGAACGAAAATCACTAGACAACTGATCATCAGAACTTGATTCATCCCCTTCATAATTGAATTGTCACTGTGATTTATTGAAGAAAGTGTTTTTCATTTGCAATTTGAATTTCTCCAAATGATGAACGATTCATTGACTTATCTTACACTTTGATTCTGAAGGTAGTCGGCAGTCGCTTGTTTTGAAAAACACGATGTTTCCAGGACTATATAGACGTCATACACTCATCAGTCGAGGTGGCAGGAAGGTTTTCCAAAAAATTTCATCCACAAACTGACAGTTTGAATGCATATAGTGAATAACACAAACTGAATGACATACGACTTTTTAAAGTCTGCTTTCCAAAATACAGTTTGGCTGCTTGATTGGAATGGGGGAATATTTCAGGAAATTTCTACAAAATAATGATAGTTTTTTTTTTGGAAAATAAGTAAACAGATTTCAAATTCAGGGGATGTTGAATTTTCACACACTATATCAAATAACACAAAAAAAAAATAGAGTGCTGAAATATGCTCGGAAATATGTTCACTTCGGAATCATCAAAGGCCATGTTGTGTTTGGTTACATGACATTTTACAATTTATTGAGACCGAGAGAGATTGAGAATGACGAGAGAAATTTCATATCATATCAAGGAAATTTTTCTCAACTTAATTCCATTCCTACTAGGTACAAAGCAGGAAGGACATTGACATGAAGTCATTGTCAAACTAAAGCTGTGATTTCATTGGTTAATTATTTATTAATCATGATGTACTTATTCATGCCTATATTAACTGTGTACATAGTTTCTATGAAGTATAAAATTATATCCTATAAAGGTATTCAATTCATTTAATTCAGGAATTAATTATGAGCGTATTATTTGAGACGAGAAAAAGGAATGAATATGGCCGACAGTGAGTAGGCAGTGTTGTTGTGAGCTCCGTGTTTTTAATCGTAAAAAGTGGTTAAACTCAAGCCTAAGTGATCTAGTTTTCTAGCAATCATATATTAAAGTGAGCTTCAGTTGTGAACGAATTTTCGCAGAAATAAAATGGTGATTACACGTGAAATACGAGATGAAATAAGAAATTCCGTGAGTACAAGCATCAATTCCATTTTGAAAGAAGAGGCATTTATTAAATTAATAGTGGAAAAAGTATCCGATAGTCTAACAAAAACTCTGGGTGAAAAAATTGGCGAACTAGAGCAGAAGATAAACGAGATTAACAAAAAATGTGTCGAGAATAGTACGGTTATTGAGGAGCTTAAAGAAGAAACTGCGGTACTCAAATCGGAAAATGAATATCTTCTACGAAAGTATGACGTAATTGATCAGGAAACCAGGTCGAAAAATTTGCGAATATTCAAAGTTGATGAGAGGCCACAGGAAAATTTATCTGAAGTGCTAATTGGACTTTTTGAATCGCGCTTGTCAATTAAAATCGATCCAAGGGATATTCTTATGTGTACTAGATTGGGAAAAAAGCAAGCTGACAGATCGAGAGGTATCCTGTTGACGTTGAGCAATTTGAATATGAAGCAAACCATTTACAATAAGAAGAAGATGCTTAAGGGAACAGGAATAGTCTTGAAGGAAGATCTAACAGAAAGCAGACTGAAACTTATGGAAGCAGCTATCAAAAAAACATCGCTAAGAAACGTATGGTCCTATAACGGCATTATTTACGCATTGAAGAACAATATAAGATTTTCAATCAGAACCAAAGATGATTTGGAGAAATTTTGATATATATTTTTGCTTGCAATTCTCTTGAAATAAATAAAATTAAAAAAAAAACTATTTTCAACCTATCGAATCCCGATACCATGAACAACTATTTTTCCACCTACCTGCAGAATGTAACTGATAAATGTGATGAGAAAATTGATTTTTATATTAGGTCAGTTCATAACCCTCCTTTGCAATTTTCATTCAGATTAATAACTGTTGAAGAAGCCAATAAAGCTTTACATAGTATTAAAACGAATGCCTTTGGAGTAGATAATATAAATGCTGAAATGTTAAAATATTGCAGCCCATTCATAGACAAATATATAACACACATAATAAATTGTTGCATTGAAAAATCATACTTTCCAGTTTTATGGAAAAGTTCTGTTGGTATACCTATCCCTAAAAAAAGTCATCCCAAAGATCTTACAGATCTCAGAATCATTAGTTTACTTCCTACTTTATCCAAAATTTTCGAAAAAAATTTGTATTCACAAATATATGAACATTTCACTGCAAAAGACTTACTTCCTGATTGCCAGTGCGGTTTTAGACCAGGTAGAAATACTGAAACATCTCTGGCGACTGTAACCGCTGATTTATTAACTGCTTATGATGAAGGTTTATCTAGTGCTTTGGTACTACTTGATTTTTCTAAGGCATTCGATACCATTAATCATGAGTTGCTTTGCGCAAAATTGAGATTTTATGGCTTTGATGATTCATCGGTGTTTCTGATATGGCATTACTTTCTGAGGCGTTCTCAAGTAATATCAGTAAATGGATTATATTCATCCAAACTGGATATACTTTCAGGTGTTCCGCAAGGGTCCATATTAGGCCCCTTGCTTTTTATTATATACACTGCTGATATTTTGAATAATATAGAACACTGTAAGGTACAAGCATTTGCAGATGATACACAAATGTATCTCAGCTTTAGTACTGAGGATTGGGTAAATGTCGAGGACATCATGAATAATGAATTGAACAATATCAAGACTTCCTCTGATCAGCACAACTTGAAACTCAATTCTGAAAAATCGAAGATACTGTTTTTTGGCAATAAAAATAATAGAAACTTATTAAGGGACAATATGACAATCCATATTGACAATTCACCATTAGAAATGTGCGATTCAGCTAGGAATCTTGGCTTAGTGTTAGATGTTGAGATGCGCTTCTCTCTTCACGTCAGGAGTATTATAAGTAAAGCATTTGCATCCTTGAAACTCATTTATAGTGCTCGCCATTTTCTCAGCGTTAAAATGAAACGAACATTATGCGAGTCATTAGTTCTGAGTCACTTCAACTATTGTGATTTCATCTATGGACCTTGTTTAACAAGGGTAGATAAGGACAAGATTCAGAAAGTGCAAAACAGCTGTTGTAGACTAATTTATGGAATCAGAAAATATGATCATATTTCTCAAAAATTTCAAGAATGTAACTGGCTCAACATGGAAAACAGGAGGCAACTCCATCTAGGTACTTTCACACACAAACTTCTCAATGATCCTAACTCACCTGCTCTCGTACGTAAATTCATTCCTAGATCCAAAATACACTCAAAAAATGTCAGGAATAGTTCCACCCTGACCATGCCCCAGCACAGAACTGCAATGTTCCAAAAGTCATTTGTATTTAATGCTATTCAGATGTACAATCATTTACCTGATGAATTCAAAATATTCAATATCAATAAATTTAAGTATAAATTAAAATATCAACTATTTGAAACACAGCGAAAAATGTCTCGGCCAGCTTTGTAAACTTCCTTTATTTATTTAGAAAGTGGTATTCTCAACTTATTCCATATTGTAATATTTATTATACTAGGTGCACTCGTTCATTTCTACAAAAATCGTATTCTTTCTATAAACACCAATATTGTGGATCCAGCCAACATTTCCAACATCACCAAAATATTTCATGTGACTACTGTCGTGTTATTGTTTTTTTTTTCTTTTTTTCTTTATGTATAATTTTTCCTTCTCTTGGGCAATTGCCCACTGGTGGTTAAGTGGAATAGCTTTAAGCTAGACTTCGCCATCAGTTTCATTGAATTGTAATGTTTTTTTTTTTCTATTGACAATAAAGACGTTTATTATTATTATTATTATTATATGAAACCATTTGAATTCCTTGCCAATAAGGCATATCGAAGATTACCTAGACCAAATCAAAGTCATTTCAGATCCAAATAAGATACTTAGAGTTTAGAAATGGTTGATGGGTCAGAAATTCAAGCAGCAGCCATTTGCTCATCAGAGTTCGCGTGAACAATCTTCTAAATCAATGTGTGAAATCGGTAATCAATGTTCCTCAAGTCGAATCCCTCGTTCCATCGAGTTTGTCCAATATTGTCCAAAAGACAAAAAATACTATTATAATTCCTCGTGACTTGAGGCTCAGGGGAATTCGTTCTATTCTAATAGCGATATTTCTACTGTAGTGGTTTCATGGTCAATAATTATATGCTCAGTTTTTCCCACAGCTCATCATATCCTCCTCATAGCTATTGAGATTCACAATATTTTTCATGAATTCCAAACACTTCACTTTATCGAATCGCTTATCACCAGGAATTATAGATGGGAAACAGTGATATCGATTCGGTCGCAATTATATTGAAAAATAAAAAAATTATTACGAAAAAAACAATTTTATTTCCTCTGCACGAATTTTCACCAAAATCATTGATCTTCTAATGAATAAAACAATCATGTAGATGTAGTTAACAGTAAATAATTTTCAAACAAGAATTTCATAACAAATTCAGTCGCAAATTGAAGAAAACAGATGAAAAATATCGACACTAGAAATTGATATGAGCCCATCGGTTATCTCTAGGAATGAGCATAATAAAGGGTATCATCTCCATGCCAGTTAACGCGATCGCGATCTATTATATAAAGAAATAAAAGTAGCCTGATTCTGAAATTCTTTAGAGGCAGTGGAGATTCAGAATCGAACTGAAATATTTTCGTTATTGTGAATCTTTCGGTTTCTCCGGAAGTGATGTCATCTTTGTTATTTTCAATAGGTTACTCTGATGTATTTTACAGAAATTTTTAAAATCTCATTACATCTGCCATAAATCATATTACAGCTTACCATGTCCAGTCAATATATATGCAGAATTCAGTACTAAGTAATTATGGAATATCTCCGAAATTATGGGCTTTGAGTACAGGGAAGTGGATTAGAACTAGGGCTCATTTTCATGAACGGATTGAATCATGAGAAGAAACAATGAGGTTTCTATTAAAAAAAGGGGTTTACAATGTTTTGCATTCACTTTCTGGATCCACATTTCTGCACACCTCTTGGTACATTATTCAGTGATTATGATTATGGTGAGTGATCGATAAAAAATGTAATTCACATGAAAATGGCGTATGTTCTATGGCTGCATTTGTCCTTTTTCTAGAAAAACTCGAATAACTGAAAAAACGTTCATTTTAGGTAAAGGTTATGATCATAAATTTGAATCACAATCACGAAAGGAATCAAACGTAAAATACACGGTGTTCTATAAAAAACAACAAAGATGACGTCACTTCCGGAGAAAGAAAGCTTCAAAATGAAGAAAACACTTTAGTTCGATTCTCAATGTCTCTTTCACCGTCTCTAAAAATTTTCCATAACATGCTACTTTCAGTTGTGTATAGAAAAGCTGACAATATACAATTCTTGGAATAATAATAATAATAATAATATTAAATGTTTTTATTAAGAGGTTGTATACAGAGCACGAAAAACCTAACAAAAGGCAGGATTCAATATCTGCGCATGAAAAATTCATGGAATATAAAATAAAAGATGAAGACCAAACTGATATTCACGGTGTATAGTATTTCAGGTTCAAGTCGAGTCAGCTGTGACCTACCCCTACCACCAGAAAGCCAAGAAAATCAGTAGGTAGCTATACCCAAATTTCCGAAGTAGTCCATTGTTATCTTTATATATATTATCTCTCGGACTTCATTATCTATATCATATTGTAGGTGTCGGCACGTTGAAATGGCTGGGACGTTAGCGTCGGATTCAGTTACGATATAAAGGGATTGAACTGAGTATGCGGTTTTTTCCATCTCCGCCGAAAATTATAGGGATCCTCGGCAAATTGAAAAAGTCCGTCTCATTGCGCTCTTCGAATTCCAAGATAGCGCATCTCTTATCTACATTTCGTTCTGTTGTTAATTATAGACCTGCTTTGTTCTATTAACATAACGACTTTATTATAATAGCTTTATAGCTAGCTTAATTGTCACTTCGGTGAATGAAACGAGCCTAGTGGCATTTAATCACTTGAGCAAGACGATATCCTGCTCTTGCATGCTTTTTCCTCGATTTAAAAATCTGCCGGACTGTCGTGAATACAGCCAACACTATCCCTACTCAAATGGGCGAGACAACTGATTTGTTTCATTCGTTCGAAATGTTTATTATTACATAATTCCTTCATTCCATAATAATTCATTATAATAATTATATTACATAATCACATAATCATTTGATTGCGTTTCAATTTACTTTACGATCCTGATATGTGACAACACAACAAGGGTTTAAAGTCTCCGCGAATAACTACTGACGTCACGACATATCAAGGAAAAAGTAGGAAAATGTACAATAATGCCATTTAGCAGTGTGAGCGTGACAACAGTGCATAATACCTACTGTGTTACCTTTCCGTTCATTTTGTGTATCTGAGGCATATATCTAATGGATAACATTCATTGCTTTCTTCATTCGGTACAAATGAACGTCATCGCGATTGCAACAGATAATATGCGCATGCGCGGATTCGATGCTCGTCAGAAGTCGCTTCTCATTTTAAACTGGCGCATGCTCAAATATCAGCTGCGAACCACTGTCATTTGTTGTCACTGTCGAAAACTCATTGGGGAAAAAATAGAGCATCTTTGATAGTATCAGACTTCTGGTAAGGCTTCGATCAATAATGAAAATATCTGTTTATAACTCTGGAAATGTTGGTAGCACTGGCATTTCCCTCACTTCCCATAATCACCGCGGTGTCCAAAAACACGTTCATGACGTAACCCTGTTAAACATAATAACCCTGATCAAACTAAGGATTAAAATTTTGAGACATTGTATAGAAATCTATGAGAGATCATGTGTTGCTATCTCTCAGCAGAATATGGCATTAGCGAATTGAGCAAAACTAAACAGAATCAATGATTACACCATTCTTATTGAAATCTGCAAGGTAGAACAGTTTCACAACTATTCAGAGAATCATATTTCATGGATATATGAATAAATACCGTTTCGTCTCCATATAGTTCGAGCAACGAAGACCAAAAAAGGTATATTGCGAAAAAAAGGGATATTGCGAAAATGATTCATGTACAGATCAATTTTGGCTCAGTTGTACAAGAAGGCGAAGTTGAGGGGGAGAGGAAGTGGTCTGGAAAGGTCTCATTTTAAAAGTTTTTGTTGATCTCTATCAAAAAAATGCTCGATTGAGTACTGAATTTCCATATATAGTTCTTCACAAAAAAGTCCTTCACATATTTTCGCTAGGATAAATACTTGCGCAAATATTGTGGGGGAAATGAAAAACTGAGATATTTTCATTATTAAAAATCTAGTTTCAATGACGAATGCTCAGAGCACATACTAATGACTTCACTGCATGTAATCGGAATCATGTAATATAACAACTATTAGATAAGAATTGTGTGCGGAGGAGACCACAATAATGTGTGTCGTTATAGTCTATTAGTCCAGAATTAAAGAGGAGAACGGTTGGAATGAGGTCTCTCCCTACACTAGAGTCTAGGGGCCGTCATAGCAAAAAAAGATACACCGAAGACTTTTTGACACATAAATTAACCCCTGGCCCTGGTCAAGAACTGCATGCGAAAAGGAAAGAAGTCACTCCTCTACGATGTATTGCCAGTAGAATTGTCATCCACCGCATGAACTGGTAAAAGTCCTCCTACATTCACGTAAAAATTGTACGGTGATTTTTGATTATTACAGTGATGTCAACAGCAAAACACGAGCACAGCAACTTTAATGAAAGCACGACCATCACAGTTCAACAGGTGAATTTTTCTGCTAATGAAAGGAACAAAACAAGACTATTCCACTTGTTCACCGAGAAAATTACATCAGCGAGTATTGAAACAAATGGTGCTACAGGAAATGCTGTTGGCACTAGTATAGGAGGTGCGGATTAGACAAAGCTTCTGACAACAACTGTAATAACAGTTGGGGAGGATACGGGACTTGAAAGTTCTCCTCATTGGATTGGCACCACCATCTACATGTTTACTTCGAGAGGCCAGGTCGTGGGAAGGTGGAGACCAAACTGTTTGCGGTGCGAAAACTTCGATAGCTTCCAAGCCAAGACGACTCTTCTTCTTCAGAGCTTCTCGGGATGCGACACCACCTTGACAATATGTGAAAAGAGCAAAGCCTGGACTCTATCATGACATCTCAGCAATATTCACAAATATCTAATTTATTTTGTGTTCATCTTTGCTAGAGGCAAAAATTTCCGAGTTATTGAGGAGGGACTGAAACGAGCGCCTTCAGAGACCCCTCCTTTCCTTTCCCTTAGCTTCACTACCACCCATCAGTACTTTTGTTATGTTGTTGAGGACCCCTTTCCCAATGATTTTTGATGATGAATTTTTCAGTGATTTATCGAACTCATTATTGTATATAAATTGATTCTCTCAATGTTTTGTAAAAAGTATAATATGTATGTCACTGTCACTCGTATACCAGCTTCTCTATTCTACGCTTACGATACTCGTACTCGATACTATAAAATGCCGATCGAAGTACTTTTCACATAATATTCGATAATATTATGATAGTAAATAATGTGAATCTTCAATGAATCGAGACCTGTTCAATCAAAAACGTTCTGGCCTACTCTCTCCTACTGAATGAAACATGAAGCCATCAAAATTGCACAGCACTAATTGAAAATGTATCCACAGCATTTTTAATTCATTCAGAGAACAAAATTGTGATTTATATTTTTCCATGAACTTCAGTTATTTTCACGCTAGAAAATTCAGGATAAATTATTATTTATTTCCTGTGTGAAAATTTCGATACGTCTGGCACCAGGAGAAAATATTTCATTATTTCGGTTTATATAATTACCACCTGTTGCTCTAGGAATTGAATTGCGTGGTTTGCTCTGACGGGCTGATTACGATAATCATCTATAATCATCCTTACCAGCGAATATACTTTACATTATATCAGTTTTTAGCACAAGATTCAATCGCCGTATTCTTTCTTCATCGATCGAAAATTCCAAGAAAAGTTGTATTTTTCATATTATTCTGATGATTAGATTATTTTCAAACAATCGTCATCATTAGTCTATGAACTAAAACAAATTTGATATTGTTGATGTGCTGACTCTTCTTTCTACGAAACAAGTGGAATTCATGATATTTTTTTAATTTATCTTTGAAAAAAAAATATGTTTAAGAGTGGGTCGTAACACATTCAAAACACTATGTATGGTACATGGGTGTATCCACAACAAAAATGGTTTCAGAATTTGTGAACAACTAATCAGCACGTTGAATCATATCTAAAGTTGCTACAAAGAAGTATTTTCAGTTCATCTCTTTTTCTGATAGTGATATTAAAAAGTAATAATGCAAATTCTTGAAAAATTCACTCATTTCGATATAACCGAAGCAGTATTGATGATTTCGAAAATTTTCAAAGGCTGTTGAAATGGCCCTCAAAAAGCGCAACTTTTCTCCTATTCGGTTGAACACACCGTTTATGAGATCCTCATACTATGCATCCTTATCTTGGACACACTGTATATCCGATATTTTGATGTTTATATCAATGAAATGTAGTATTCTGAATGCGAATTCTACTCACCAGTACAAATGCAAATTGAGTGCACAGGAAACAGGATAAATGTATACGTACCTGAAAAAAAAAATGATCTTGGGTTATCAGATTCAAATAACGATCAAGAGATATTGAATGCAAATATTCAATATTGTGAAGTATCAGTTAATCATTAGTTTTTATTGAACGGTATTGAAAATGAAGAATTATAATCCCGCTTAGCATATTTTCACCCTTGAGCTGTTTTTCAAGAAAGGCATAACTTAAATAGAGATACTTCTGAGTCCTCACAAAAACTATCTGAAACATGTTATACATATTATGATTAGCTAGAATCCCATCATTATATCAGATATTTTTCATCTAGTGAATATTTCACAACACAAACACAAACTGAAGACAACTAGTATTATCGCAAAACCACCAGTTGCGAAAATCAAAAAGAATTATTGATAAATCGTGGATATAGGACAGTATTTTACTTGCATGTTTATGAACATTCACGATTTCAAACTTCCGAATAATAGCCACGATAATAGCCACCATATTTTAAATCTTCTGAAACTTTTGAAATTTCTAAACTTCAAACTCTGAACGTTTCTGATAGAGATGAAAATTACTCTTGTGTAAGCGTCACGGAGCGTTAACATGAGTCTAGCATCTAGCGGTAATACGTGAAGAGGAACGACAATAGCAGGATAATTACGTCACCAATTTGAATGGGTTTTTGCATTGTGCTGTGATGAGAACATCATAATCAGTTGGAAATTCGATAGGTGTGTACACCCCCATTCATGAATCTCGATGAACTACCCCTTCTACATGAATTTCAAATCTCTAACTTCAATGACACTCTAATGGTAAGATTTTGTTGTCAACAGTATTATGTTATCTAATCTATAAAATCTTCGAAAATATGTATCGACGATCATGATCGTGACAAGTTACTTCAGTTCTGACTTGAATTGACACGAATATAGTGTGGATTCCACGACAATATTGGTTCAAATTATTGTGCCACTGCTCCACTTTTTGATCAACATTTGAGGATTATCCAACGGGCAAAGAAACCTCGTAAGAATCCTTCTCCTCGGAGAAGTAGCTCCAGATGAAAGGGAAATCGACTTTCAGCTCGCCTTATTTCCCTTTTTGAAAGCTACTTTAAATTTATGCTGCGCTGGATATTTCGCATTTTCAATTCACCGGTGAATAAGCTCTCCAGTTTTCTTTCTTGTTTTCTACGCGATATCGGAGTGAAAATATTGCTTTTGTGTGGTTATTTCCGACGTATTTCTCACTATCACAAATTCAACGACACCTTAGATAATACAGGGTATTCATGAATTGTCAACACTTCATTAGATTATATATTTCCTAATGGATTTTCTCTAATGAATTATCTTGACATGAGTATTCCTGATGTATCAGCCAAACATCAGATATATACCATCAAACTATTTTTTGTCGATACACTAATCTCACTGTTCAACACTACATTCGAAAATTACGGAATTAAAGTTAAATGAATTATGGAAAAATAATATACTCGTTTTATGAGGCACTCGTTCTTTAGAAGCGCTGTTCGCTTTGCTCGTCGTACTCGAAGAAAATCGTTCGCCACAAGAGCGTCCTATATATAAAACTTCAACAATATCCTCCACGATGAGCTGACCCAATATGCCTATGGGAAACAGTTATTCTGAAAATTTCAATACGAGCAGGGGGTTGATGAGCTTGTTCCAGCTAAAATATCTTCAGTTTTCTGTCATTGCCTGTCATTTCGTGGTCATGGAAGAATTTAAAATTCTTAGTTGGTGTTGGTTTGGAAAATTCAACAAGAAATAGTTTCGAAGTATCGACGTAGAAATAAATTTGACGTTTGTACAATAATATAACATAATTATTCTTTCATAACCGAAGTAAACATTTTAATATTCGAGAAATAAACACGTTCTCAAATGTTCTGGAAAATCAATTGGATTCTATATAAGCCTTTTCGTAAACCTCACCAGAGATAATTCGATCACCAAATTCATATTATCCATAACCATTTCATGAACAGAGATCAAGTACAGTGATCGGGTTGACTCTAGTTAGATTTTCGAACCCAATCGGATGCGTCCGAATGAGGTATTCTTCTTATTTCGAGTGGATATAGTATAGCAATATAACAAAGGAAGAACTGATATCAAGTGATACATCAACAAATCACTTTTCGCGATTCAAGCAATCATGAAAGAGAAACAAAAACAAATATGATATTGTTTATTCGAATATATGTATTGAGAAATTGTGACAAATAGAAGTCATTAATCCTGTTTATCTCAACCTCAATCTCAACAGAACATAATAAAATGCTTATGATCTAAATATCACCGGCGAATCCTCAAATGAGACGTTTCTTGAATCCATTTTTGAAACTGGCATTCTATATTTATATCGCTATAGAACATATTTTTTCTAAGAAACTCATAAATATTTCATCAAATGTCGTTTATTTTTAAACAAGCCGTACTTTCGGTTCGAGCTGAGTCGACTATGTAATGTCAAAATATCTCTCAATGGATACATTTATGCACCTAAATCCTAAATCTCTGGTCCTAAATCCCTAGTATCCCTAGATCTTGAAAAGAAACTGAAATTTTTTATCTCCTTTTTTCCCTTCAGTCATCAGTCATCTCCCTTTCATTTCGACTAGCTAATTACAAGTGTTTTTTCGACCCATATGAAAACTACTGGTGACAATGGAAAAAATTGCCTTCTTCGTTCCTCACCTTTTTCCTATTTACCAAACTTTATCAAAACTTCCTTAATTTTTCATTTAACACTTCCATTTTGTTTCCAGCCGGTTCCACTTCACAACCCCGAACGATAATAGATAGTCAAAGGAAATGGTGGCGAGTTTTGACATATTCAGTAAAAATATTATGAAAACAAAACGATTTATTAAATCAGACGTAAAATGAAACGAATTTTTAGTGGTGAAAATTCATTAGATAAAATTTGGAGGACGAGTTGTATTTGGAGTGATTATTATTTGAACTAATTTGCAAAAAACTGCTTCATCAATATTTCATTGAAACTGAGAAAGAAATCACTTCACTGGAAACTACTGAATCTGTACATTTTCCCAATTTGACAGAGAGACATTTGATCAAAATTATTTATATAGTTGCCGCAATGAATAATTGTGCATAAACGACACGTATCCGCAATGTGTAAAGAAACGATAGATATTTTGCAAGGAATCATGCATTGAAGGCACATAATATCAGTGACATGTGCTGTCATAATGCCAGTATAAAAATGTTCACTCAAGAAAGTGGAAATATCCGACACAATAGATCATAAAAATTGGTGGGATAAAGTTTACAAGAAGAACCGTTCCATCATGTAAAGATAAAGTTAAATTTCTACTCAGCACATTTTCAACTTTTCCCATCAATACTACGAGAAATTTCTTGTGCCTTGGCGAAGGACACTAATATTCTTAAGAAGCTATTCTTCAGTGGCCTCACAAAAATGTGATTTCATCACATGCGCTTTCCTGCTTATACCAATTTAACTATTCACAAAGTAATGGATCATGGTATTTGAAAAATATGCAAAACGTATTGCAATTGAGTATTGAGGATGTGTCTGATACATATACACGTTTTGAATATTTATCAGAATTACACGTTTCCGAACTTAATGCTGAGTGATGAATAATAATATCTCCTTGATTATTTATTAAGAACAATAACTCATTCAATTATTACACATAAAATATTTCAAGAGAATCGTCGCATGTACAAACTAAGTCTAGGTATTGTTTACACTTCAATGCAAGGTTTTATTATACAGTTTCATAGGTGTTGCCTACGATAACGTATTACTATTGGCTGTTAGATAAAAAAGTCATTGTTTGATATGTAAAGAAATAATAATGTGAAAAAGAAACATTATATGTTAAATACTATGTCTGTAAGTTCATTTTTCTAGTTTTTCTGAGATTTTCTCTGCTAGTTTCTAAAGAATGATAACAAAAATTATAATAATCAGCTCAATATATTTGTCGTATGGACAGATTTATGATCTGCCAAAAAAACTAGAAAAATTTACGTTATATGCTTTATCGTTTTTACACATTAGTCTCCCTTGGTTTTCTGACAAATTGGCTTGTTTCAAAGACAATAATGGAGTGTATGGGTATTACATGTTAACGCCAACTAATGACGAAAATGAACGCTACGTCACAGTATAGAGATTTATTTATTAAACTGTTGCTACGTGCAGGCCCATACACCATACGGTATGTAGGTTTTATTCGACTGTGGAATCTATTCTCTCAAAAGCTGAGGCATTTCAACACCGTTGACATTTTGAATTAGATAATGACACAACACAAACCAAGAAGTATAGAAGAATACAAGCTTCCTGAAAGACAAATAATCATCAAATGCTGGCGATAAATCAGTAGCGGATTCGGCCGACAATCGAAATAATTGTTTTTATATGAGATAAATAGGAGTGATTGTTAAGTGGATAGACAAAATGATGCATATACGTTTAATCTCAATTATTATAGTAAACCGTTCGTTTTCAACAGATGTTGTTACATTATCGATCGGTCTTCATGGTTTTTTTTATGTAGCTTATCAATTCAAGATTTTTTTTGTATTTTAGTGTAATTGTTTGTGTTTCAGGTAGCTTGAATTCTTTTATACTCGTTTATCAATCAGGCTGACGCGCTGATTGCACCAATTCGTGTTCAGACCTGCAAGTAGTCGACGCTAAAGGCAAATAGTTGTTATAAATCGTTGAATAATCGTTCGTGAAGCCAGTAATGCCAACGTGACGTTATCAGCGTCAAGAATAATGAAATGCCACATTCAATAGCAACTATATTAATAAATTTCAACAGATATAGCTGTAAAATCTATTGAGCTGTTTCCTGTAGGTATGCGCGATACAAGATAAAAATTAATTCACTCATGTACGCCACAATAATGGATAATTCAATCTTCAATAATTTTATCCATAAAGTGAAAATATCAGTACGTGTAAGTTCAATGGAAGAAGTGACACTTCGGGACTGTTACATGAGTTGTTTTCATTTCAGCAGCCTCATATGACTAAAATCGCAAAACATGTCTTAAAGAATCATAATAGAATAGAAAATGCATTGTTTATTCGAGTGAAAAAGTTGAAAATATATACAAATAACATATTGATATTTAATGAACGGAAAGAGCTTTCAAAATACAGAATGAAAATTGCAGGCCTCTGTTGAAAAAAGGCGTGATAGGAACAACTAGTTTATTGAATATCACACTGAGGTGAATAAAACGTCATTTTATATAAACTGCATGGTGAGTTATGAAATTTACGTATTCTCCAATTCAGACAACAATTATATATATATATATTTCGTTCCTCCTCTTATGATTATCTCGAAGACTGGCTAAGCACCATCATGTCTACTACCTGTGATTCAGGAATTCCAATTGACAACTAGCCCTCGTTATAATGACAAGAAGAAGAATGACCGTTATAACCTCAACTTCCTCCAATTTTGAATTTCAACAATGTGATCTCTAACCGACATTTGCAATCTCGGTATTTCCTAGAATTTATAATTTTTAACAATTTATTTCAATATGTTTTGAATTTTGACCAGACTAAATTTCTGTTGTTATGTCAGTGTGGCGTCCTTCAAATATTTTTAGACTTAACATCAATGTAATGCATTTTCAACTAAGATGTAAGTACTTTTCAGACAAGTCACTTACAAATAATATTCTCACACTGGTTCCAATTCTGTCTTTGTAGCTTTGTAGCTGAAGATGGAAATAAACATTTCCGAAAGCTTGGAATAACTCCTTATTACCTGCTGCTATCCTCAAGAATACTAGTTTTATCTCTAACTGCAAAGACTTCAACGACGTAGAGCATCTTGAATAAGCTTCTGGAGAGGCATATTTTTTTTTCAATTTCATGGACCTCGTAACTCGAATCGTTCTAGAGACAGCGAATATTTATGCACTCAAAAACGCCACTCTGTATAGTACACTTGCTAAAACTTCTATCACAGCATACCAAACAACATCGAAATCAAAGATACCTTCTCGGAAATAATCAACACCTTGATTACTAATATTGTTGATGTGCTTTTCTACTCCTTCAAATAAAATGCCGTCTGAAGCACACTTATTCACTGCGCTATCTATCAATCAAGAATTCAAAATCTGTTACTAAACTATTCACCTCCATAATACAGGGCTGAAAGGGGAGATAAGTGAGGTGATTTAGGATCGAATTGGCAGAATACAGCATTAGCAAAAGTCTAATAGTTTTTTTGAATCGTTTTCGATATTTCAAAGTCATAATACCTTGAATAAGTTATTCAATTTGATTGTTCATATAATAGCTTTACCAAAATATCAGTTTTAATAATGAATATCGATATTTGAACACCAAGAATTGAATTTATAGAAAATCAAACTGAGATTTTGAAGAATTCTTGTATACAATTCAAATTGCTAATAATGTATTCGGATAAATCGAACCTGAATCACCACACCTAGATTCCCTGCACTCTGTCAGAAACATTTTTCAGCAACCATACACCTTTTGAACACTTCCTAGTTGAATCAACAAGCACCTGTCAATGTCAAATACGAATTTCGTGGAGCCGCATTGCAAGTTAATTGAGTTGTAGAAAGAGTATCTAGTATGAAAGTATGTAACGCGGTTATAAATTCTTCTGCACACCTGTTTTTTATTAAACACTGGCTATTTATACTGCGCTGGTGCTAAGAATACTTTCTAAGAATTATTGTGTTAGGTTGCGAAATTTGCAAATGAGCTTGACTGTTTTCAATAGTCCGAATTTGGAAGTCCATGAAGGTTTCGGATAGCTTGCTGATTTTACTGTAAAATGAGCAATAAGATAAAATGAGAAAAAAGACTGAAACAATCCAATATTCATTATTTTCATACACAAGAATGCAATATGATTTAAAAAGCAGAAAACTCACTTCAAAAGCTAATGATACAATGATTTGGATACACTTTACGACAGTTTACATATATGGGATATTTATTCACCACAACATTCTATGATTTTGAGTTGGGACGTTGGAAGGTGACAAATTTTTCGGGTCATGGGTATCGTTTTACAAATAAAATAACGAACAAGGTGAATGAAAATCATCTTTAACTTCACTTTCAACTTATTTCACGCTCAACGCTCACAGGAATGAGAACACTCCTATTTCATTTTAATTCTGATTTTTCTTCAATGTATATATGAATTCTACTCAAATTGTGCTATTTTATTCATTGGAATAAGATTCGTCTCTTCTATAAATCCGTTGCCATATAAGATATCATGAAATTTGCTTATCCCTAATCGAAGCCAAAAGTCGTATAGATTCCCTGTTTTTGGATGCCAGATGTTCGAGATGACAGCTGGCTTGCTCGAAACCAGGAAACAAAAGACGGTGTTTGGCGAATCGGTCTGTTTCGGTTTTC
This sequence comes from Gastrophysa polygoni, assembly GCA_963576655.1. Lineage (NCBI taxonomy): Eukaryota > Metazoa > Arthropoda > Insecta > Coleoptera > Chrysomelidae > Gastrophysa > Gastrophysa polygoni. Next base: position 14,557,523 of record OY755084.1, read on the forward strand.
TGCTTGGCCTACTAGATGATGCCGATCGCTTACCTCTTTAGAAAAGGTCATGTAAATTAAGAAAGAGATATCACATTACCCCTTCACCAATGGATTTCCGATATATTCTTAATAAATAAGAGTTAAGAATAACTTTAGTGAGGAAATTCGAGTATTGCACCCATAAAAAATTATATTTCATTTCACTACCGTATTGTTCATTGTGCATGAGAAAATATACACGAAAGCAATCATTACTAACAATAAAAAAATATCCGAGATAATAACAAACTGCATCTGCAAATAAAACGTCCACAACAAAATACAGAAAACATTACCTACTACAATGTCACATACATCACATATCATTTCTGATATGCTTTCGATCAAAACTTCTGAAATGGTATATCCTATCGCTCTATTTGATCTATTGGTTTATTGCCGTCACAGACAAATTTGAGCAACTGAAGAAAATTATTTTCTCCGTGTACCAAGAAAAAACCATCCAACAATTTTATTCCAGATATAAAATATCTGACAATCTTCTTCTTCTCATTCCAGCAGTATCCAGAATTTCCTTGAAAAAAGAAAATGAATCTAGCTAAAAGCAGATGCTTCTCACCCGAGAATATTCCTCATGATAATAAAATTCATACAATATAATAATTACACCCCGTGAAGCGTGCTTGGTCCCCTATTCTTCTTCGAATCATTTCAATTCGGAAATAAATTACGAACCTGTTTGTAGAACGACGTCATGATCATTGGTGTTGAAACAGGTCATAAAATAACGGGTTCATCCTAATGAATGCGTAGATACCTTTCTCTCTATTATTACAATCGTATCAATTAGTCATTTCATATTCTTTTACTCCAAGCATGCATGATTCCTTCAAATTGAAACATGAAACATGAAAAATACCTTGCATAGAAAGTTTCGGAAACAATGGAGAGATTCGGAATCGATCATTGATTATTTTTTATTCTTCATTGAGAATCACAGATTCTCGAATACCTACTGATTCATTGGTATTACTGATTTTCTATGTGGAAAACGAATGTTTCGTGGCGTATAGGATGCGAAACCTGAAGTGAAAAACAAAACGGATATACAATTTGGATATTTGTTTGAAATGTGACCACAATCATTGTTAATGATAAATTGAGACGATTTTTAAGTCGAATGAATGCAAATGACGTGAAAATACTCCAAACTAATATGCAATAAGTGTCTGTAGGTTAATTTGCTATCCCTGTTTGATAATAATTATAATAATAATAATAATCATTTCAATATATTTATAGTATGGACAGATCAATCTGCCCCAAAATGTCACTGCGCTTGACATTCGAATTAAAACGATTGTAAAATAATGGAAAGTTCATCATAAACAAACTAAGTCCAATTGTCACTGTTTTTTCAAATCTTCGAGTCATTGGTGAATTTTATCCATACTGGATGCTTTAAAGATATGGCATCGAGAGATGAGCGACATAGTCGCCTATGGCATAGATATATTATTAAATCCGATTATATAGAGTGTTAAAAAAAGTGTAGCAAAATAAAATTGTTTCGGAGATACAGACCATTTCGCATTTAAAAAAATTTGTTCGAAAAAAACGAAAAAAACAATGATATTTATTTAAAAACAACAGAACCATAGAGTCGAATAAAATGCAGCTAATACGACATTACCGCCACAAGGACTTTTTCCAAAACTCTTTCCACAGAACTCCCTCATCCCTCATTGGCTTAGGATCCGTATCTTGGACAAAGACTTTTCTGCATATTTTGGGCCAAGTATAACTATAGTATCGCGGTTAGTGGTAAATCTAGATAGCTGTTTATCTCTCAAAAGACGATTGAAGGATTCTGTTCAATATTTGTCCTCTATATTGGTTTTCATTTTGTCGTTCATCCGAGCGTTCATCACTAATTCTAACAATTGAATCTATTAAACTATCCAAATATATTTTGCATGATTGTGCTTTTTGACCGCTCCGATTGTACATTCAACATTTTTCCAAAATAATACTTAAAATATTCTAACATTGAATCGATTGAATTCTTAAGTCCTGTGATATCATGAATGATTATTGTTTGAACATATTTGTAAAAAAAAACAATAAAATTCTTCCGTATTTCGATGAATTTAAGGAAGAAATGAGTTAGTAAATTGACAATTATAACGTGACTTATGTGTGCCTCATATTCCTATACATATAACCGCTCTTATTCTTTCTTATAGGCATAGGTGCAAGCTGGGTCTTTATTGGAACAAAACTTTCGTGTCATCATTATGAGTGGAGAAATTATACTCGTTACGAAACCGTTTTATTATTTATTATTGAAGGGATAACAAAAACCTCGCAAAAACCTCACAAAAATAATCGCTCCACTTTTGTTCCACATCCCAAGAATCACTATTTTTTTGTTATCTGTTCACGACACGAAAGGAAAAACCTATAATGTTCGAGGAACATCGTGTTAGCCACTAATAAATTGATGAAATTGATCAGTCACACAACGAGAAATTTTGTTTTCATTGTTGTTTTCTTTGTTGATCAATTGAGACTACTATTCCCCAGACGAAATGATCTTCATTCCAATCACGATATCTGGTACACAAATCGAGGTTTTATCTCAGTCCACGATTAAGATGGTCCTGCACGACTTCACGAGAGCAGGCAGATGTTCTGAAAACAAATGAGTCGCGACGAAGATTGTTGTACGTTGAAAGGCAGGTAATGCGGTGTGAAACTCCAAAAACAGTTATAATACTTTGCAGATGCTGCTGCCTTGCTTGACGTTCGGCGTTTGGACCCTGTTCTCAGGTAACCCGAAAGACGAGACCTATTGTGGTTTCAGACGTTGAACCATATCAAATAATATAAATTAAAATAGTTAGGCATGATATTTATTCATGTAGGACTTTCCTAGCACTATCAACTAATGGAAACGATTCTAAGATCACGCAGAAAGTACGGCTGGTATTTATTTATTTCCTGTTATTAGACTAATCTTAATTGTTCAACGCCACAACTGAGAATTACGGAACTCAATTTCATGAACACAATGCGGGATCAAACTTCCATAAGCATTTGAGCTTGGTACTTTTATCAATGCAATCACTGCTTTTCACTGATTTGAATTATCGATTAATGTTGCCAAGCATTTCCAATATTCCTATGATTTTGTATAACAGTTATTCATAATTTTAGGACACTAAAGTAAAGACTACAAAATATAGGACATAAATACAGTCGTTTTGAAAGACATATTATCGGCCTGTAGCAAAACTTCCGTCTTAAAGGTTTGCCGTCACAACCACAAAATAATTCATTTTGTGCCTCAACTATGCCATCCACTATCAATTACCTTCGCGAGATCGTCCTATGTGGTAGTAGATAGAGCCTCCCCATCTAATACAAAGACTATACTAGGGACGCAAGGCTCGCAATGTTGAGCTGAGCGAGTAATGATTCGTCAGATTTTAGATTTTGTAACTTCTAAACATTCCTCTTGGTGACATTGATCACAATGCAAAATTATTGAGGCGTATAATTTTGAAGTAGATGCAGAGACTATTGCAGCTTCGCTCGTTGGCAAACAATGCTGGTTTTATTGGATATGACCTCCTGCCCAGTCCAAAGCTTTGCGCATAATAGTATTACACTTCATACCACATTCTCCTCTAGAGTCCATATATCATCCAGTGAGACCAGAGGTGCAAGAAGTAGACAAAAGGATATTATGAATGAGGATCTGGCAAAAATTTTGGAATGGGGATCTAAAGATCTAGTAGAGTTCAGTGCAACAAAAACTCAAGCATGTATCTTCACCAGGAAGGCAGATTACACAATACCCAAAATGATGTGGTCAGGTACCACTGATCCTATGAAGTTCGTCAATATCCATACTCAAGTCATGTCCATTGCGAGAATAGTTCCTTTAAAACTTTGGCTATCTGTTGCGTGCTAAGAGGTACTTCACACTTCAGCTACTCGTAATGCTCTAGAAGGCGCAAATTCGATCTTAGAGAACTGTTCACATATTTGGAGTTCGGTTCATTGGCAAAGTTGTAGAATTATCTTTGTAGTGAAATCTTTGCTGATGCTTACTCAGTTCTCCTGGGCATTCCTTTCTTTGCTCGATTTACTCTAAGGAAATCTTTCGCCAACGGAAGAGTCGAAGGAAGAATGTTATGAAACTTGTATAATAATATGAATACTATTAGAGCTTTCATCTCAAATTGTTTCATTGTATTATGTGTGTTGATATTTGATATGATTTGTCCTTTAGTTTTCAGATGTATTGATAATCTATCTATCTATCTATGGTGAAATCGCTGTTATGGGATCAAAATGAAAATTCTTTCGAAAATTCTTTTGACTTCATTGAAATCGCAATATTACTTATCGATTATTTTCATTATTATGCCTTTCGTTTCATAGTTTTTCTAGTAGCCTTTATCTTAGCATTCAATTGAAACTTGTACGGCTGATAATCATTATCACAGTAAATATTATGTATGCAACACCGGGCAGAAAGTATTTCTCACGACATGTGCACTTGCATAAATTAATGACTTCATGTTTCCGTCTACTTTGTATAGAATTGTTTGATCAATTTACAAGAAATTGGTCATCAATGACTCATCTCAATTACTGATCAATTTCTCTATCAATGAACGGATATAATATCATAGGAAATTCAAGGCATCTTCACGCTATCAAATCAAGGTGTAGATATCTTCCCAAAAATGTATATGGACGGAACTTTCACGATGACACCGCCAGATGTGACTGAAACCGCTTCGATGTCATAATTCATTTCTTGGTAGGGAGAACTATCGCGATTCTTGGAAACAAGTGCTATTGGCATATTTCACAAATTTTGCAGTAGGAGGCCGCATCTAATCGAGAATTTCTATATTTCATCGGGAATAAAATCCACCGGGGAGATTTCATAATCAAATCGTATATTAGCGACTAATTGATTGAATCAGTAAGGTAGGTACTCATTACCACAATTATTATTTCAGGATGAAGTTCGAGCCTTACGGTAATGAAGAATAGGAATGGATATCAATCAGAAACACATCAGAAGAAGAATTGCTGTCTAGCCAATTCCAGCATCGGTATCAAGTCTACCTGCACGGCAATAGATAAATATTCAGGTTGAAGAATCGTTATTGACAGTAAATAGATCTTTCATCGCGTCGGTATTTTCTCGGCACGTGCTTGCCTTCAAGAGACGGAAACCAGGTAAATTTCGAAGTTCGGACAGTCCCAGTGGCGCATGCCAAGGTTCATGACGATTATTTTGTTTGCATATGGTAATGTGATCTTATGATCATGACAACCAATAGCAATTCGCCATTTCAGCCAGTCATTTGATGTTGTACCGATAAAACTGCCTGCGGTCCTCGATAACATCCTTTACACATTGAACTATCTTATGTGCCATATGAATCAATAATTGTCTCACATTGATAAAGACAATGCTCGTTAAAACATGAAAATTGTATTTCGTGTCAAAATGATACTTTTCCTTGAAAGGTGATTTCTACACTCAGGAATGGTGGTTGAATCAGAAAAACTCTCCCATTGAACACCTACACAGACTCAATTTTAATACTCAACACCATCTGGTGTTATTTGGAGGCACATCACAAAATGCCCAATATGATGATGTCAGGTACCACTGTTCCCACGATGTCGTCAATATCCATACTCGATACAGCTCTCAGGATCATATGAGGTCCATTGCGAAAACTGCTTCACAAAAACTTGACTTCCTGTTCCGTGCCAAGAAGTACATCACAACCCAGCAACGCTCACGATATACAAAGTGCAAATTCGACCTATCTGGGAGTACTGTTCACATGATTGGAGTCTACGCTGAAGCTCTTGAACTCTATTCAAAAGAAAGCTATTCGCCTAGTCACTGATACTATACTCACGATATCATTGACCTCTCTAAAACATCGCAGTAAGGTGGGCGATCTCTCTAGTCAATGCTCAACGGAAATGTCGTCTAACATGTCACCACGAGCGATTCATAGTAGACAATCTAGACGAGTTCATGCTGGAAATCCATATATAGTCATGCTCGAAACATGCCGAACTCCTCGTTACTAAGCATCATTCATCAATAAAACGGCAAAGTTATGGAATTCTTCGCCTATAGTGAAGTATTTCCCGATGCGTACGACCTCCAGACTTTCAAAGGAAAATTCCAATACATTTCATCTCTCCCAAAATTCCACCGCTGGTCAACACGATGTTCCCCCAACATTATAGGATATCTTTTTGTGTTGTCAAAATATGAGAAAAAAATCTGGTGTTTTGTGGAATCCACCATTGATTAAAATATTGAAGAACGAATCTATTTGGCGCCATCTTGAAGCTTTCTTCGTTGCTCCTGTTGTTCCTCCATGAGGTCAGTTTCAACTCATACTCAGTTTATTTCGGAAGGTAAGTTCCGCATTTCTCGCCTAAGAAATAAATTGTTATTTTATTCACCAAAAAATTGAGAACTCGGTTTGAAAAAGTAAACTCGTGAACTCGTGTTTTATATTTGAGTCAAAATCATTCCAACAAAGCATATCAGATAACATCATTCATACTTACGGTCTCGTTATTTTATCAATAGGTTTGTTCTCGTTGGGAATAAAAAAACTCACTGGCATTTGAAGGATCCTTGTCCATTATTCGTACCCTTATAAAATATTTCATGATTTCGGATTCACCAATCAGCTTCTCGTAGGTTTCTGATCCTCCATCATTATTCCAGTTAGTGAGTAAGTACATCAATGATTCAAACTTCTATCCAAACATACGCATTACTAGCCTAAGGTGATAAGATTAAAACAATGAGTGTCTAATAATATAAAGCTGACGCAGAAGACTATAGGGATTTTACGTGCCTTATCAGAACACTGGAATAATGTATACTGTATTCGCGATTATATTTCACATGGAAATGTGTCTAGGCAGAGCTTGTATGAATTTTTGAACCATTCCAGCCAATCCTTCCATTGGTTTTCGGCAATGAAATAGAAAACTTCGAATAGTAACTAAAATCGTCATGTGGACTCAATTAGCAATTGGTGCCATGCACCAATTAGTAATCAAAAAACAATGGAGCAATGAGATTGGATGTAACGTCATAAAAGTTTGCAATCACGTTCATTGCAAAAACATCGAATGATATACTTATTCCTGGAATTATATCAGTCCACCAAATAGTAGCAAAATACCGACTGTATCTTGAGAATACATACCTACAGACTTTATATCCTCAAAATGAAGTTGAATTTTTTAGATTAACCTTTGAAGGAAGGAAACATTGAGGGGAAAAATGAAGGGAGGAAGGAAAAATGAGAGAGAGAAAGGAAGGAAGAGAGAATGGAGAGAAATAAGGAAGGAAAGAAGGGAGGGAAGCAAGACGGCAGGGAGAAAGGAAGGAAATAAGGAAGGGGGAGAGGAAAAAAGGATGAGGCAACCTCACCTTTCGTTTAAATCAAGGTTGAGGCCTCACAAAAGATGCGGTCAAAAACAATAGGTAACTATCTGCATACAGAACATTATTCCTATATTCTCTATAATTTAGCGGTAAATGTTCACTTTCGCTATATCCAAAACGGCCCTTGGGGCATTTCTCCGAAATACCTCGCGGAAATCATAGACCATCCCGTCTGCGGTGGAACCCGTCGACCATATCAAACGCCCATAATTACGCGCCCAACATCTTATACCACACGCCATCAGGCAGAGCAGAAGCTATAATTTATAGAAGACCGATGGAAGGAGCCGAAAAGAACAGAGAGATATCACTTAATTCCCGTTCTTAAAGACCTATTCGATGTATTGTTGGGACACGCACCCTGGGCCGATCGTTTGGCCACCACCTGTCCCCATTGTCAGCAGAACTGGGCACACCTGCCCCCGCAAAAGGTGTCCTGAGTGCACCAAGGGGGTCGTATTGTCCGAGGCGGAACGTACCCGATAGTGAACGTGTTTTGATTTTGATCTCTTCAACTCCACTCTTCCAAGATTACGTCCCAACGAGGCTAATCAGAATGAAATAGTTGAATCAATATCCATACAAAAGCTTATTTCGGCAAACGTAAAATTATCGTAACTACGGCAACTGTTATTATCATGTTCATTAGAAAATCCACTACTCACCATGAACATTCTTCCCTCAACCCCTTATGAACTTGGGTATTTTTTCGCACATTTCTGAGGAAAATGCAGTAAAAATTGTGTACACCAAACTTCAATTTTACAGGGAATTCCAAGAAATTGCAGTTGTCGAAGACCCGGATTCTATCGCGAGACACCCAAGGAATTCCAAACAATTATAAGGAATAGAAAGTAATTATCAGGAATTTCAAGTAATACCAAAAAAATCCATGGGGTTGAAGTTGTTTGTAGACCAGAATTCTAATGCAGTTTAAGAAATAATCCCAAGAAATTCCTAGGAATCTCGATGAATTCCAAAGAAATCCAACAAATTCCAGTTGCCGCGTTTTACTTGAGGAAATCCAAGAAATTTCATAGAATTCCCAGTTGTTTGTTCTCCAACGCGGTTCACCACTCGGTTTTTTCCAACCGATTTCAGATTTGAAAATACATCAACATACACTATGTTTTACTCGATATTTCATAAAAACACAGGTTGCACAGGTTTCTGAATGGTTAGAGATTCTTCGAGGATAACTTGAATGTTCATGTTCAAAAATAAATGTATGTTACTGCTGAGAAGCGCAATTCACATGCGTGCTGCAACGTCATAGCTCACACACAATGAAATGGCGAATGCGCCAAAATTAATATTTCCAAGAGACTGGAAATGGACAAACTAGCAATACTGGTGTCTTCCCTCTGGATATACACACTAGTATATTCTTTTCATCAGTCAGCAGATGATGCTGAAAAAAACGATTTCTTCATTTTTTATTGTCCATGTCAATAAGTGCCAACTTAATTGTGACAATCTACCATGAATCAATCAAGTATCATTTATTGAAATTATTTTTTACGAATTTTTCCAGGAAATGAATATTGTTGCTTCTGATAAAATGAGTCTCATCTGATGGAACATCCACTCATACACGAAGGGAGGATACGTCATCCATTTTTATCAATCAAATTTGGACATTCACAGCATGGGTATGTACATGGGACAGTATTTTATGTTGGTAAGTTCGACTGCCCCTACTTAATGAATTCCGGTCAATACGGGTCAGAAAGGTACTGCAGCAATGCACATCAAACCATAAATCATTGGTTCAAGAGATTTAGGAATAGGAATTGGAGAGATACCTCATTCAGACTACCACCTACAATAAATGCGGAATGTGGCTCATACAAAAAGGATGAATTCACGTTGTATGTGTAGCAGAGCAATTTCAGTGATCCAGTGAAATATGTGTTGTATTTTGTTTATGAGTTGGTCTACTCCACGACCTACTCTATTTTGGCTCACTCATATATTAACCTCTCTTCCAACATATCCAGTCTTCTCATGAAACTGAATGGTGTATCTATCAAGCTTCTATATCGCCAAATATGCTGGTTTCATCTTCTTCTACACTTAGTCGGCATCCTGCATTTTCTAAAAGTCCGATTTTCTACATGTGGTATCTGAGTTTGCAGTATCCAGTAACCAAGTCGACTACGACTTTAAGGTGCGCCCTGCTCAGTTTTAGTATCTTGTTAGCTTTCTGTTGCTTTATATTATATGAAATAAATGCTTTGAAATGTTTTAAGCCCGGTAGACTGTTCCAATATTCGAATAATGAATTATCTGCCAAGGCTGATATTGCATTCTTAATAGTGCTGTATGTTAAACCGATAAATGGTTCTGGCCCAGTAAACGTTGTTTCGTTCCCTTCTAGGCCAGTCTGACCTGGCTTCCAGATATAGGGATGACGCTTCTTGTAACGCTATTGCGTTATCTCAGTCTGTTTAAGGTTTCTTAGCAGTTCCAACTAGCACTCGAGTTATGGTTCTGTTAAGTTGACACATGACCTGACGCCGCTTTACGTCGAGAGAGAGCCAACGTACGCCAAGTTTTCATGTGGGCGCCAGTGGCTTGAAGCTGTAGAAACAAGCGGGGAAACAGTCGTATTCCGGCACCATAACCTAACACTAGACAAGACTAGACAAGATTGCCAGACAAAATCCGACTGCATTTAGCGTTTCCTGAAAACTTATCTTCACTTGTATGTGTTGTCCATCCTCACTCATTGACTGCCCACACATTATGCCAATAGATATCCACCCATTTTGTTCCACATATAGAAAATTACAAATGAACACAAGATTTCTTCTTCAGTCGAAATAATTCCGTTTCTCCCAGAGCGTTGTCGACAGGTGTTTAAAAAACGACCGACATAACAGCAATAATTAGCTTTTTTAGTTGCTGACAATGCTGAATTGGTAAGGTGCATTGTAGGACATTGTGGGTGTTTTAAAATGTATGTGTTAGATCTGTGCATACTTTTACAACCCCTTTGTGTGAAGTCTTATATCTGGCAATTTATGTGTACGGAAGTACCTTGGCAAGACCAGAAAAATTCGTGAATTCCGATTTTGTATGTCTTCATTCTCAATAATTGTTTTCAAGTTATCGAATGAAACCCGATGAGCTATTAGTGTAAAACATGTTTAAGCATTGTAGCAAACACGAACTTGCCTGTTTTCGCTAGAAGCATTATCTCTGTCCTAGTTCATCAACAGATGATAATCGTCCAAAGCCAGCTAATCCAAAAGTCGACAGAGAATTATATTCATATAACCACACTTAATCGTAGAACTGATCACATATCATCATGATAGCTGCCCGAAATTCATACGGAATAAGCGAGTCGAAACGACAAGAGGCAGCTTCATTCACTAATATTCTCCCTGCGCACAATGCCGACATTAGCTACGATCTTACGAGCGTCTCTCGACAACAGCGTACACTCAATCTCAAAACAGCCCCGAGACACTTGTCCAGACCGACAACTCTCGGTTGACAGCGTGTTGACAGACGCACGCAAGCACGCACGCATTAAATCACCAATAAAGTCCGCATAGAATATTACGCAACTTCAATCGCGGGACCCATGAGCGAATGGCATGGTCGAGATATCTAGAAGGCCGCGGTGAAGAGAGGCGCGAATTCGGCAGACGGAAACGGCCGGAAAATGCGATCGCCGCGTGATCGCGTGGCGCGGCTGCCTAGATCGGTGCGTTTGAATTATGTGGCGCGCGTTTGGGAAGCCGAATATTAACTAGTAAACATAGATTGATTGATTCAATATGGTCCCTGGAACAATGGATTGGTTCGTTGATAGATGTTCGGAAATAGTATATTATTATAAAAGTTTTATGAGGCGATCTTTGGAGTACGAGTTATTGAGTATAACGAGCAAAACGAGGAGTTCTATAAGAGAAAAAGTGCGTTACATTATGTCACAGAAAACGATTGTACTTGCATCAATGATATGAAAGATTAGTGTTGAATATAATCATAGTTAATCATGATTACATAAGATTCATTACCCATGCAATGCGTGTATGAAATTGAATTCCGTAATTTTCGAATTCGGTGTGGAACAAATGAGATTAGTGAACATTCTGAACACGTTGACCGCCGTAGTGTATAAATAAATCGCTGCTTCCCTGGGTCATTTTTTAATGGAATATGAATATGCTTATGATTTTATTTTGAATTTTCTCTAAGGCACAGTATATGTGCCTATGTAAGGATGTGTATCATGTGGTATTGGGCCGTAAGGCACAAATGTTGTACCACCAAATGCCCATTAGTTCATTTCCTTACAAATCTAAGAATCATACATGATTTTTGATATACATGATTCACTCTACAGCAGAACGTAAAATTGCATACATCAAGAGAGAAAAAAGTTAATAAGAAAAAAACAATCATTCAGGGTAGGAATATCAGACATTTATTCTCTGCAGTTGTCAGAAGAGGCTGGCGATGAGTCTCGGGTGATTGTGACATCTAAAAAGAGCACAAAAATCACAATACACAACAACCACCGAACGTTGGTTGTGTGGTTAATTACGAGAAACTACTAGAGGGGAAGGAAAAAACAAGTGGTTTTAGTGCAGGTATAACTCCCAGGTCTTTTCTACCAATGTATCGCTAGTGATAGTTGACAGTTGTGAAGTTCTTGAATGTCATGTTCTTTCATGTAGCACGACAGTACAATTATATTTTTCTTATCGAAGTATTTTTCTTATAAAACCTTTCCATTTGTACTTTTACCAAAGTACGTACATTTCATATTGTACAAAAAACAGCGTATCGATGGGAATTTTTGCACTTTGACATGTCTACTTTGAACGGATTACTATAGGTTGTGATAATTATTAATTTAACATACAAGAAAGTTGTTCAAGGATGGGAGATAAATAAGCCGTGTTTCTATGAGAATCTTCTCATTCACGTCTTGAGCAAGAGGCGTCATAAAAGTAGTGAACTGTGATAATAAAATCTGAACATAGCGACATTCACTTATACCATTCCACGAATGAGTGACATGAAGAATTCACAAGATACTCGTTCATTCATATCTTCTATGGATTCATGTTGACAGACAGATCGAGGAATCGACCCTAACGTGATATCTCAACAGAATTATTGAAGATTTCGACCCTTATAGGGAAGTATTTTGAGATAACTTATCGTTCTAACTTATCTGTCTATAGAATGACATTGATACACAGAGTAAAATCATGGATATCCTTATACCTACGAAAGACGGACATTATCATTCTTTATAGCATGTTCATCTTTGGAAATTCAGCTTGAATCGATGAAAAATCCCTCAAAATTTCCACTGCGAGACCACTCATTATCACTATTTTTTTATCGAAGCCTGAGTTGAGTCGGAGATCAGAATCTTGAAAATGATATTTCTAGTTCTGATTCATATTCACCAAGAGTAATTGATATTTCATAACCATTTGGACTTCTTTCTGACAGCGAACGTTGTGCATTTGAAGCAGCTGTAGTTTCGATCATTTTATCATATTCCTAGATGATTAGGTCAACTAAGGGCATGAATATCCTAAAAAAGTTCTCATTATCTTCATTCCAGGGTACAAATGTGATGGCCCAATGGAAACGAAACAAGGTATGCATTTTAGTGAGAGATTAAGGAACTGACATTAAAATAAATGATTCTTTATGTAATGTTGGATAGGACAGAATGAAAAAAAAACACAAGGCACTTCTTAGATGAACATCGTTCTGACTACAAAATGAGAAATAGTGATAAAAGGGAAAAAGGCGTTACTTTCCATCACTTGCCGATTATTTTCATGAACGTGTTTTCTCGAGAACTACTGCATTGAATTCCAAAAACGAGGAAGCTTTGGTAAGAGATTTCCATTACCTTCAAAATGATGTATCACTTTACCCCTTATCCCAGTTGAGATTCAAGGGTTGGAACTCACCCCTCCCGGGGGTTTGAGGTGAAAAAGTTGAAAAAATGCGCAAAATTATTCAGAAGAAACATGGCGCTGTCAAATTATGAATAAAATGTACTTATTTTCGATTTTGAAAGTCTCAGACGAGACCAACAATTGATTATGGATCAGCTTGTGCTTGTCGAGAGCCTTTTGTGATTATTCTAAACACGGTTGTCGAAATGACTCCTGTTATAGCATGTTTCATAGATTCGATATCTAATGTTTAATGAAAAGCTCCCTAATGAATTTATCCCTTCATTCTTCGGAAAACAAGAGAATTAATTGCCAAATGTTTTTCCCGGGTTTCGGTAGCCAATTAAAAGTTCTATAGGGACCAGTGGGATATGCCAGATAACTAGGGTCAGATCGTGTTCAAGATAGCATTTGGTAGTGAATTTTAAACAACTAATTGAATTAACTTTTTCATTCGCTATGAATCAGTGAATCTTTATGGTCTCAGTTACCTTATCTATCTAGTTCGTGTTCGACGAATTCAAAACTTCAGGTTGAATATGATCATTTGTCCTGCTCGGAGGCTAGAATCCAAGACTCCTGATACCAAGCGACTGTAACAGCGACTATGCCATCTATGGGAAGTAATCTGAAGATCAATTCAATTCCAATACAATTTTTTTCTTTAGGTTTTTCATAATTTCTTTTTCTTTCTATTCATTTCTCTTTATATGTCTAAAGTGTTTTTCTATTTCGTGTCTACATATGATGAAGTCATCCGATTCGTTGATTGCATTCTCATGGCTCAACTGTCAGCCTCAAAACACAATAGTTAGGTATCCATATTGATAGTAAGCTCAAATTTGACGGTCATATCAAGCACCTTAAAAGTAAGATTTCTGCTGGATGTTATGCAGTGAGGGTAACTTCATCGAATTTGGGATCTAAAACCGCCAAAACTGTGTATTACGCTCTAATAGAGTCCCATTTACGTTATGGAATACCTTTTTGGGGAGTTAGCAACTCATCGGCACTTCAATCAGTCTTGGTACTGCAGAAACGGGCTATCAGGTATATGCGTAAACTTAAGCCCCGTGATTCATGCAGAAACATATTTGTTGAAGAAAAAATTTTAACAGTAATTGCGTTATTCATTCTTGAATCAGTTTGCCTCATATACAAGAATGTGTCATTGTTCGAGGTTTCACGCAGACATTACAACACCCGTTCTTACATGTTGAAATTGCCAATTCCCTCAACAAATATGATCAGAGATTCGATTTATTACAATGGGGTTAAGATGTACAATCACCTACCCTCAGACATAAGGGAGGCGAATATGAACATGATAAACTTCAGAAAAATTATTAAAAAGTTTCTGGCAGATAGGCCCTATTATAATTTGTAGGAGTATTGTAATGGTAAATTTGAATGACAAGGTGCATATTTGAATCTATGTAGGTTTTTAAGCGTGACGTAACTAATTTATAGGTGTGTATGTGTGTATATGTATATGTGTATATCGGTGTATGTATGTATGTGTTTACATGTATATATGTATGTGTATATGTGTACATACATATGTTTGTGTATAGTTGAGCGTGTGTGTGCGTATATATATTTTTAACGAAGCAGTCTACTTTAACTGCGTTTTGTGACCTTAAACGGTATCGTTTATAATAATTTATATGTTCAACTCCTATTTTAGATATTTTATCGTTTTTTATATATCTTTTAATCTACATCCATATTGCTATATACACATTTATTCAAGCTTTGTCCACAAGAATTTCTCTTAATGACATTAAAGTATATTTATTATTATTATTATTAAAATATTTGCCATCGTACTATTTCCTCCTCAAACACTAATATCACTTGTTCAACACCATACTCGGATATAGTGGAATTCAGTTTCAATGAGTTTGGCATCTTTCGTATCCATTTCGTAGGGTTTCTGATTTCCCGACTCTTGTTCATTTCCGGGACCCTGAACACTCATTGCAGGAAATAGAAATAACAAAACAATAATGATGAATTCTTAGGAACCGAAAATATACTCTCAATCATAAAACACTCAAACTTCCATAAATAATAATATATAAAATGACAAAATACAAAACAAAATAAATAATTGAAATACCTATTATTTGAAAATATAATAATGTTACCGATATATACGCTTCTGAGACCCAACACGATAGCAGCTGGTAGCAATGACTTCACTATTGAAGACGATAGAATCAAGAATAATGAAAGAATTCATTGGATTTACGTAATGAGAGAAAGAAAATCAGTTTTTTTCCGCGGGCCCGGGATTTCCCGACTGCTATCTTCCGTGAACGGGAACGATAAAAGTGTAAGTCGCTAGCGTGTTGAGTGTTGAGAATTTTTAAAATTTGTGTGTGTGTTAAGTAACAACAGTGATCAAAAGATAATAATCTGTACTAGTGATGTTGATTCTACCTCTTATTCAATTCAGGTGTTGAGCATTACGAAATTGGGGACTATCATAGTGTCTGCAGGAACCATTTCGAGTAGGGATGTTTTCAGGTGACAAAACACGGGAAAAGGTTACTCAACTCCGTATTTCGTGAACCTTTCAAGTATCAAGTAGGCTGTAGGGGGGCTCGGTCTCCACATAACTGCATGATCTATATTTATAACTTCTAATCTTGAGTGACCGTGACTATGCCGTGACTGAACCACGCTAAGAGTGGTGATACTGTATAATTTTTTAGGCTATATAGGTTTGACAGGAAAACCACTGAAATCATCATTTCCTCGATTTGACCGTATGCGTAGTTGATTTGCGCACATTGGGCAGACCAGAACATACACTAGATTTTTTCTCCATATTTAGCCGACAATTCAGCCGCTAATATTCCTTTTCATTGTATTCAACACTTACCATCATAGACTTATTATCCGACAAGATACCTATCCCATTTTCCAAGCCAAAATATCGATATTTCCTTGTGCACGTATTATACCTACGTTTCAATAGAGCCTTATTATTCATGCGATCCCCACCACACTCCCGAGCATCATCCCTGTACCGGAAGCCTCGAGAAGGTTCCGTGACCTTTGACCTAAATGCATTCGCGTCCCAGGGCCGTTCCTACCCCCACCCCTCTCCGATATCATCCGTTCGGGATGTAAGTATAATAACGCTGGAAGGCAGTTAACGTTCAACAGACTGCTTTGTTAATATTTATGAGATTTGAGAGGCGATAAATAAACTCGTGATCAACTCGATTTGGATGCTGTAGGAGAAATTACAGAGGGTTGGAATGACAATTATTATTGAGGATGGAAAAAAATGCTCTCATAAGTAGGGATGCAGAATTTGTGTACGTGGTGCTGGGAAACAGGTGGTACAATAGATCTCGGACTTGAGAAAAAAACTTATTATAATGCAGTCGCTGATGTACCGAAATCTCATCACAAAAATCTCAAACAGAAATCGTCTAGAAAAATTCTGAATTCTATTCTGGTCAGTTAGGTATGAAATCAATTGATTTTTATACAGGGTGCGTCTTTGAATTCCTATACCTCAAAGTTATTTTGAATCGTAATAAATCGAAAACTGTTGAAAGTTAGTTGAGTGACATAACGTCCTAATTGTTTTAGAATCGAACATATAATTCGAAAATGTCCCGAAATACCTACCGTAAAATACAAGGTGTAAAAGTTGACTGCACTTTGGTGTAGAACCGGTATCGTCGTAGCTACATTTGACAATATGTAGACCAAACTTAAATCTGTTTCCAAATAGAATACTGAGTTTGATGGATTCTTTATAATGCAGCGCAATTTTCTAATTTTGTTTCAATAGATGAGGTTATTATAATGTACATCCTCAGAATGCAAATGACCGTCGTTTCATAATCAATGCTCGTAAACATAAATGTCTTTGAGCCAACAAAATATTCAACCGATACTTTATTCTTCTGAGAGCTGTTTGTATCACACTGTCAGAACAATATTTTTGCATTTACCCAACCAATTCCAATAAATGTTTATTGAGAAATAGCCCGAGATTGATGACAGCTGATAGCTCAAGGTCGGGGATATTTTTACCCTGAGCCTGTCTGATTTCTGATCCGACTATACCTCTAGGAATATATTTGCATACTCAGTTTGGTGTCATAAAAACTTCATAGAGAGAATATTTGAACACACTGATATTTGGCTTGTGAATGAAAAAAAAAAAAAATAAATCGCTGGATCTAAAAATAAACAATTTTCCTTGAAAGTTGCGTATGAGGCCAGAGGTTCAAGACGGGACAGGTCGACACAATAATTAAAGATCTGACAATCTGGAATATGAAAATCGAGTAGAGGTCGATGCAACAAAAACTCAAGTTTGTATCATCACCAGGAAGGACTGTCAGGTTCGACACCTATCCAACTTCGCTTTACCCAGCATCATTCATCAATAGAACAGAAAAGTTGTGGAATTATCTACCTAGTGAACTATTTCTTGATGCTTACGATCTACAAATTCTCATGAAAAATTCAAATACTTACATTACTTAACATTACTCCACTGGCTCACACGATACAAAGTTTTTATCGTTTTGTTGAAAAAAAGGAAGTACTTTTGCATTTTCAAGATTATTCATCCGTGGAGATAACAATATGAAAGTCTCTTGCAACAGCTAGGGAAGTGAACAGACCACACAAATTATAGACATCTTCACTATATACATATTCCTCTATCGACTCTGTCAATGTCCAAAACAGCTCAACATGCTCGAGTTTCAGTTAAAATCACAAGAATTCTTCGTATACATTCCACCGAGATATATTATCGAAACTTTCCTATTTCTGTGACGCTTTCAGCTTAATTTAAAAGCAGCATCTGAAACAAAAGATTTGGCCGCCAACTACACCTCAGAGAAATATCGCCCGAACGGGAATTTAATGTGATTTTCCAAATTGTCGACAATATCACCTGCTGGGAGATTTAAACCGACGGTATTTTCAATGACACAGGAGTTGAATACAAATGAGATAGAGATTGAAATGTTTACATTCACAAAGACGACCTCAGCAAAGAGACAAAACCACTTTGTTGAGTTGCTTCGTAATGTAGGCCTGTTGAATGTCTCGAAATAACCTTTTATTTCGTAGAAGTCGTTTCACTTAGCGAGTTTTTCCTCAATAGGAACGTATAATTCTTTGTGGCGAAGCAAGAATGACCAGACAGTTTGCTCTCCACTATCTGTAATAGTTTATTAATTGGGATTCTCCATGGATCATTCTTTTTTGGTATTTTTGAAGATATTATCGATAAAAATAGTGACAGTACTGCATTTCCAAAATTGATCACAAATGGTTGAATATTTCTATGCTCCGATGCAGACAGAATAAATGTCGAAACTTTAGCTTTTAAATTTGAACTCAGAGAAAATTCGAAATAATTCTATCAGTCTAGCTACAGAACATTCAGCTTCTAAAATCTTCTGCTACCATTTGTGGAACATAGTCCCATAAACACCAAGAAACAATCGAAATAATAGTATACTATTATACGAGGGTGGACACTTTCCAAATATTTGTCACTATTTCACACGAGTGACGTTCAGCACTATTGGACATATTATTATGGATTTTCTTCCTTCTTGATAACGAATGCTCTTATTGACTACTACAATAATTCTGTTTCATGGATCCTCGTCACTTTCAAACTGACTTGACTCACTGTTTCGAATTTGTCAGAACAACCATTTGAATATTCATACAATCTTCAGGAGATTACGATGCGTTGATAAATATATCGTCTTGGGACGAACTTTGGAATGTAAAGAATTATTTCCACTACTTGAATGTTCATTGAGATAGTGAAAAAAGTATCAGCGACGCTGAGATTTTGGGAAAGAAGTGACCATTTGTGAGACTAGATAATTCTATTTCCAATCTGTCCAGACTGTTCCAGTCTGTTGAAGATCTGGCCGAAAATGTATTCCATTGGTTCTGAAGAACTAATAATTGAAAAAATTATGTTTTATCAATGTTGAAGTAATGAACAATGTACCGTTCCTCAAAAACAATAATAAAAATGTTTCTTTCATAATAAATAAAAAGAATATGGATTACTCTCAAAGAAAATGCGATTGCAGAAATGTAACGAAGGCTTGAAATACACTCTCCAACGAGTTATGTACATTATTTTTCCTACGACCATTGAAATTTGATTAATTATTATTCCAAGTTTCACCCATGTCCATTGCCATTCATTGAAATTTTAGGAAATACGCCAACTCGAATTCGAAAGTTATTCAAAGTTTCGCTCATCGTCGACAGCTACCACATAATCCAATATACAGTAAGTAGTCAGGAATAAAAGAACCTGACCGGAGACCAGAGCCTAACGATATTTGTCGATGTCAATTTCATGAAAATAAATTTCTAGCTGAAAATCTTTGGCAACCCATTTCACTCAACCGAGTCAACGTCAACGTTGTTTCGTTGTTTGTCATTGTCACTTATGATCTTTCATTCTTGAATTATATAGTGGATTCATAATATCCACACAGATCAAAATCATAAAACGGAGGAGATGATGGTCATATTACCAGACGCATCTCGAGAAAGGAACGAAGGTAGTGGATTGAATCAAGGTTAGGATGCAAGATAAATTTGATGATGTGTGATGATACATACCATACATACCATTTCCAGGGGAAATATCATTACATTCATCAATCACTGCCATCGTGCTTGTTTCCAATATTTCCGTACTAATGAGTTTTACTTTTCTGTTGCCATAGTGAAATGGGGGTAATTTTGCACTTATCATGCGATGGTTTTTTTTCGTTTATTTTCTTGGTACTCAAGTATTTCGACCTCAGCAACCCGAATTTCAAAATAAAAACGTGCGCGAACTTATATTTTTCGAGATATTCCAGGAAAAAGTATGAAAATTACCCTTCTTGTTTCGGCCAGTTTTGGGTAGGCACCATAGCCATTCGAAGTTTCATTTCTCACATAAGATACTCTTCATATCTTCTTTATACATTCTATGAGCTAAAAAGAAGGAGAAACATCCTCTAAGAAGTTTAATTCATCGTCTTTAGCATCTTCGATGAATCCTTTTTTCATATGGACGGCGCTGTCAAAAGTGCATCTGTGATATTTTGACTCACAGAATTTGACGTAGATTCTCATTTGACAGCGCCGTCAATATGAAAAATGCCGGATCCACCTTCCTCCAAGATGCTGAAGAACGTTTATTTAACAAATTCGAGGATGTTTTCCCTTCTTTTTGACTTCTTGAATGTTCAAGGAAGGTATAAAAAGTATCATGTGTGAGAAAAGAAACTCCAAGCTTACCTAAAACGAGACGAAGAAAGAAGGTTAATTTTCATACTTTTTCCTGGAATATCTCAAAAATTTTGCGAAGTTTGCGCATGTTTTTATTGTGAAATTCGGGTTCCTGAGGTCGAAATTCGTAAGTACCAAGAAAAAAATCGAAAAAAACCCATCGCATGATAAGTGAAAAATTACCGAAATGGGCTACTTTCTGAATATCAAAACAATACTGAAAGCGCTGTTTTCATAGATGTTCGTAGGAAAAATACATTGTACTCACCATGAACGAATCCTGGTTCTCCTTGCATGGGTGGATGGTGACTTGGTGGTATTTGATAGCCTGGTGTTGAATGGGGCGAAGAAAAAGCACTAGAACAGCTGTGGCGAAGACCTGAAAGCATGATATCATGACTAATCTAATGAATACTCCCAAATATACAGGAATATCTGGAAATACCGGTTCCATGACACTGAGGTAGCATGTAGGTATTTTTTATTTGTTATAGTCAGCTCAAGACTGTAATATCCATGGATACTCACCAGGAGATATGGGGTGACCGGACATTGGGAGAACGTGCCCTGGAGGTCCCATATGCTGCTGCCCGTGTAATACAGGGTGATGCTGCTGAACACCCGGCCCTGGCGGTGGTTGCATGTTGGACAGGGCGTCCAACGGAGTGTACGATTGGGACGAAGGCATTGAATCGCTATTGCTCTGTAACAGGAACTACATCATTAACACACTGAATGTGGAACCCTTGGAATTGGCCTCTTTTTCAATTTCCTGTATTCGTTCTGTTCTGTTCTGTTTGAGGACAGCTATGATGTTGTGAGGAAATCACCACATTATAACTTACACAGGGTGTGAAGTGCAACTGATAAAATAATGGTCCAACTCGTGGTCCAAGTCCCAAATTATTAGGCAAACGTTGTGACTCATTGCATGGTAGTTCGTTCGCAAAAAAACGTACAGGGCATACCGGCGTTAATGTTTCATGGAATCAGCCCAGAGATTCTATCACGGGATATAAAAATAATGAGTTTTTCCTAACATGATGAATTCATATGAATTTTTGTCTAGAATTCCGTAAACACTGGAGAGAGAAAAATCTATTCAATCTAGAATTTCACCAGAAACGATTCAAAAAAATGGGATAATCGATACAAAACATTCATAATCGTCTACTTTCAATTTTAAGGTATTTCCCGAGAAGTTATAACGTTTTGCTAATCCATCTTTGATCACAGAAAAAGTATTGACCATACTAATGAATTGGTATTTTGGAGATTTTTTCAAATTCGGTAAAAAATGAGTCAGGGCAGCAGCTTTTCTACAAAAATTTCAATAATGCCTGGAGGATTGGGATTCAGTGTCTCAAAAAAAAATCCAAACGAATGAATAAGTATAAATGTAGGAAGCCATCCAGTATCATGAATTCTCATACACATTGGTGTATTGGGCACTCCTCACACTCTTATGTTAGTTATGATGTATTCATTTCACTGAACTATTATTGTGGTATGTGTTCATTTCTAGTGATACAGAAAACTGCACTGAATTGATGGATTTAAATATATTATATCGAAAAAGGGGTGAATTTCGAGTGGCCTCTAGAGTCACTGAAAACTAATGGCTTTGCTTTTCTGTACATAAAATCTCCCCATAATTCACCACTATTTCATTCACTTACGTTATCTGGGGCGCTACTAGAAGAAGACTGTAGCAGAGTCTCAGTAGCAACAGCAGTAGCAGCCGTCTGCGTGTGACTAGTAGCAGAAATCCTGTACTGCATTCCCGCTATACTACAATATCCCTCGTGATGCGTTGATCGGGTCGTACTGTTAACATACACCCCCGTGATAGTGACATCTGTGTCTTGGTTGACGATAACCGCAACCTTTTTGTTCGGAGTCGTGTGTACCTCGATGACTTTTCCATCCTCCTCTTCCTCCTCCTCTTTCTTTATAAGTTCTTCTTTGAAGTCGTGCTCTACTGCAGCGAAATATTCT
The DNA here is from genome assembly GCA_963576655.1 of Gastrophysa polygoni. NCBI lineage: Eukaryota > Metazoa > Arthropoda > Insecta > Coleoptera > Chrysomelidae > Gastrophysa > Gastrophysa polygoni. The sequence goes on from OY755084.1 coordinate 14,580,290, forward strand.
TCAGACGAACCGCTGGCGCAAGAAGAAGCGTCATCGTCGTACCTCGCAGGTCTTTTTTCTGCTGAGTAGCTTGCAGCTAGTATAGCAGTCGCATTTAGACTAGCCATTCTTTTTCGAACTACCATATCCTTCAAGTCCATAACTGGTTCTTCGATTTTCTTAATTTTCTCCTTCTTCGGTTTGATTATCTTCTCTTTCTTTACCTTAGCAGCTGGTTGGCTACTTGTGATCGTTATATAGTCATCATCGGAACTGTAAGAGTCTTCATGCATCTCCCAGTGTTTGCCAGCTCCTCTAAGCCCAGGCACGGACCTCAATGTCCTTGTTGTTGGCGGTGATGGTACGTCTTCGTCTTCAGAATCAATCTCTTCTTTGATCTTTGACGGCTTGGTTTTAGCACCATCTTTCTTTGGTGCATAGGGTAATTTAGCATCGGCTTCGTCGATTATGTCCAAGATATTTCCCCTGGTTTCATTCTCGTAAAGACAGTGCACTTTTGCTCTGGCGTTCAGAGAGGCTACTCGGTGCCTCTTGGGTCCGTTCCAGAAGCCGAAGAGTTTAGTTCGATATTTGTTGTCGTCTCTATGAGGTGTCACACGTTTTTTGATTATGGTCATCTTGGGTTTGGTTTTCAGTTTCCTGAATTGTTTTTTCTTGATTGTTCTGGATGGTGAGGGTTCTTTGTCGGAGAGTGGTTCGGTTTTTATATTTTTCAACGCCATTTCTGATAACTCTTTTAGCGGTATTTCGTCGGATAGCACACCAGGTGAGTCGGGTAATTCGCATTTGATTGGTTTTCCCGAACAAGTAACTTCTGCTACAACTTCTGTTTCATTTCTGGGTTTATCTTGTTGGTTGAGTTTTTTGTTTTTCTTCCTAACGCTTTTCGGAGTGTGTTTTGTGCGCAACTCTTCGTTCACTTGTTTCATCAACTGTTCGATCGTTTGCTGTTTCTTGATTTCATCTTCCTCTCTCTTATCAATCAGAGCATTCTGTTCTTTCTCCATCTTGCTGTGCTTACCTTTTTTCACTGGTACTTTTCTTATTCTTTTCACGATTATTTCTTTTGATTCTTTCAATTTCACTGCATTAGTTTTTTGTTTTTTATCGAGTGCAGTGATTCTTTTTAGTTTCTCCTTTGGTAGATTTTGCGTCGAATTTGCTACGATTCTATTGGGACTCTTTTTATTACTACTCTGGGCACTTGTTTTTTTGGCAGTTTTCTTTTGAACTTTTGTTCGAGCCTTAGTATCACCCTCGTCCTTGGTCGTTACTGAAACCTTTTTTTTGGCTCTTGTCTCAACTAGTTCACCACATCTACGTGACCTTCTACCTTTACTGACAAGATCCAAGTTGTTTTCGATCAATTTGATCGGAGTTAATTTTCCTTTTATGACGAACGATATAGTTTCCGAAACTGTATCGCGACCTGGTGATTTTGTGTCGATCATTTTCTTTTTGGGCACTGCAGGCTTTCTCAGAGACGCCCTTATTGTTTTTTTATCCGGCTTCATTGGTTTTGCTGGCATTTTTCTAGTTCGACCACTCCATTAGTGATTGAGCCCTGAAAAAAGAATAGAACACAATCAATGAAAGGCACAAATTTGTTCAGAAAGTGTTTAAATTTTTTTTCAGAAAAAGAATGCACAAGTTCGGTAGTTATCTATAATCTGTTATTTCAAAAGATTTAGAGACGCACAGTTCCAATAATATCACTCGAATTCCGATGATTGATGTAATTTGGTTTCTAAGGTGATGCGCCACCTTATGATATCACCGTAAATACTGCCGACGAATGCTGCCTTGATTTTTGGAAATATTTTTCGAAGTACTTGAACAGCAATTTTGCGTATTTTTTCAATAGTATTTTGTATCGAGAAATTCCAGAAATTCTTGATGAGTTTGTCAAGGACACTTGTTTTTGAATGTGCATTTCTTGAGAATCATTCCGCACTTCTTGATTTTTCATGATTTTCAAAACAAGAACAAGATGAGAACAAGAAAATTTCAAGAACTCCTCTTGAAACATAAACAAGAATGTCGAGTTTCTAGCTATAAGGCTTGAATAGGCATTGCTTTTCGACATCTGATGAACTATCTATATAATATTTATTCACATGCACAAAGGCTGGTGGCTGCAGGAAATATGAGAATGTCACTTTGAGAGAAATGATATCAAGGGAAACTTTTGTTACTTAACCTCAAATCACATGGTTTCTTTTGAAATTATCTAACTACTCTTAGAACGTTAGCTCATCTAAATTATTTTCTCACAGTGATGTGAGCAGCGATACCAAATATGTTAGATAGCCTCTAATGGTTAGCAACCGTGCTCATCAAGTTATGGCTTGGGGTTCGAATCATATTCGAAGAAGAATCTTCTTCTAGTCTAAATATGCGGATCACACAAGACGCGAGGTCAGGTTAGTGTCGATTGTCGAAAGTTACATCTACACTGGTATCTCTGAAGCAAGCATAGGCACAGATCACCTATCTATAATAGGTTTAATGATATCGGTAGAATTCTGTGAGTTCCACAAGTGCCTGCCATACCTACGATCCGAAAAAGTTTGCATCGGGGTTTCATAAATCCATACAATTTTCTTGTTACTCGGATCTGCTTTGATTTTTGCCTCATGATATTTCCTGTCGCCTAGCAAAAACCGTGAAGAAACACTTTTCCGAAAAATATGAAATATAGTTTACGCGACAAGAATGAACGCAATAACTTTCAAGAATAGTCAAGAGACTAATTATTACAGTTTCCGGCGCTTGTTGGTGTGATATGGAGTCGTAATATTTTATCTGTTTGGAAATGATTTCCGAAGCGTGAAATTGAGGTAGAATGAATTTGTCTGATAGTTTCGTCCTTGATGTTTATTATGAATATCCATTTGAGATTGACATCTGATAATTAACACGTTTCATCATGAATATATCATTCCACCCACAACTCCTTTTGTTTTGAAGGTTGTCAAATTTAAAGGATATGAATTCATTTCGGTATAACAACATAGTACGTACTTGTTTTAGTATTATTCATTATTGAAGTATTAGTCGTCCTTCATATTTTTTTTTTATTTATATGTAGACATTTGACAGATTATACAGTTATTTGCAAGGTTACTTCGCGAGGGGTATCTCACCCAATCTGGTGTAGGTGTACACTCACTTTTGCATCTACAAATATTGAGATAAGAAAGGAACCAGTAAATCTATCAAATATCTCTCTTCCTCGGACAATCTTTGCAAACTAAGCGCGATATTTAAGATTTCGTGAATCTATCAATCTCTTGACCTTTCGTCAAATCTCTACAATCCCGGAAATATTGTGAGAATCTTTCGAATTCAAGCTCAAATATCTCAATCCGACTTTAGTCGCCGCCAATTATTGTAAGGGTGGAGACAACTCTCAGAAAAATCTATCAAATCATACGAACCTCTAGAAAATCTTGAACATATTGAAAATACCCATAAATTTCACGTTTCTACGTGAATCTTCTGGAATTTCGCGAATAAGTGTGGAAGATGTATCTTCAGAAGTCTCCGATTTTTTATAAATCTTGCAAATCCTTGCGATATAGATATCTTTAGAAATCTAACAATAACCTCACAAACTCGCTCACAAACATTTTAAAAATTCCGCTAGTCTTGACAAATGGTGTAAATCAGTTCTCCAATTTTCTATTACTTACTTACTTCTAGTGTAACAGGATATATCACGAATAACTAATTATTACCAACTGTTCTCCTTGCCTAGGTAATATTTTTTTTGCATATTATGATACATATTGCTTTTTCTTTCCAAGACATTATCCGCTGAATGGATCAGCTCCAGAGAAAACCTGTAGTTCTCTTGACTGTGTGAAAACATGATAATGATAGTGACATGAAACCTCTTTTACTCTAAGGTTATCAAGGCATTCGTGACCTTGGAAATATACATATTGAATATTTAATCGTATATCAATTATTTCATGCATCCAGCCCTTCAGTCTTCAGCAATGAAGGGTCAAGTTTCATCACTTTACTATACTTACTATACATATATGAGCATTTTTAAAATTTACAAAAAAAAACATTACTTTCTGATAAAATATGTTATGCCAGCAGGAAATATAAATGCCCTGAATCAACAAATGTTTGCTCCACTGGTGGTGAATCAACGTCCTAGAAGTTTGGAGGTATTTCCGAACTTTTGAACTACTAACTATAATGAGGTAATAATGGATAATTTGAGTTTTGTGAGGAAATTAGTGAACGTGGGACTTTATTGTGATGTTTTCAGGTGGATTCCCTCATTAGGTACATACATGATTGCAAGTGATTTCAATGATATCAATTTACTATAAAAGAGGCTCTGATATCTCAATGTAATCAGTACGTCCATGAAAGTAGTGACCTAAAGCGGTCAACGTCAGTTTTTAGGCACCTTGAACACTAAATTTACTTTTTTCTTGCCCAACCAAAACGAAAAAAAAATATGATATTTAGAAAAGACAGCCCGACGGAGAATAGGAACCATTACGTAGCCAGTGCAGTTGTCATTTTATCCACACAAATACTTGTGTGATCACTCCATGTGTGACTTCATTTAGAGAAGCAAAAATGAATTGATTGAATAACAAATATACTCCATCGAATGTGTATAGTGAAACCCGATCTTACACACACTCAGAAATTAATATATAATTATATTCTTGGGATAAGGGAAATAAAACGTTCAATATATGTTTTCATCTCACTCGTGCCTTCACTCCGTTGACCATGACTCACTTCATAGTGAGTTATATACAGGGTGTCCCGAACAGATACCGACAAACCACAATTTATCTGGTGATAAAGCAAAATCAATAGGTAGACAGTGGTTTAATTATTGCACAGTTTAATAGGTACAAAACAGTAGGTATTTCGCTTTACATCTCAAACGACTCATTCGTGGACATATGTTTATGTGAACAAAAATGCTTGTTCTGATGTCCCCTATCACCCCTTTAAGTTTGCCGGTATCTTTTCGCGACAACCTGTATACTCATGGAGTTTGTAGCTCTGCACTTGGTTGGATAAAACATATCTCCGAAACGCACCCACCGCATTAAAATCAGTGAAGATTCCGATACGCATTTTTCTGAATCTTGTAACAAAACCACCAGCGTTTACCAGTGTACGTAGAGTTTTGGGACTAACATTATTCATTTCATTCATCAATGATCTGTAGACAACAATATTTTTACGACACAGTCCACTGATGACACTTCTTTTGGTATGCACTCCAATAGCAATGTCTTCTCAGATAAAGACAATCCCTTATGATTACGAACCCTCCACTCGTCGAAATCGTCCACTCCGCTCTCAATTATTGCATCTCATTTTGTGCTACGGTAGTTCAATAAGGTTCATGGAAGTGCTAATTCTTCAGAAGGAAATACTGAGAGTCATCACTTTTAAATGCCCCATGGATTCATGTAGACATACATTAACAAATCTCAAAATTTTGACAATCACTCTGTACATACTGAATTCTATGTCTTATGCGAAGTCTCTGTGAGAAAATGTTATAAGCAGAAGAGATCTGATTGCAGCAAATCAAATGATATCGATTCAATGTCACAATTTATCTGTTGTTTCGAGAGGTCCAAAAATTATGTCTATTTAATTGTAAAATCATCATCCCATATTTACGAGCATATATATTAAAAATCAATCAGGTCCTCGTATATTCAAAAATTAGGTGAAACCATACATGCTGAATAATCCATTAAATTCCATCAACGAGTACTCTATTGTTCATTGTATGTTCAATGTACATATATTATTGTTGTTTTTTTTTTTTTTTCTTGGATTTAGGTGCATCGATTGCTAGGATCATTAGCACCAGAATTTAAAGGAACAAACTTCCTTCCTTTTTTGTATTCAATGTTCAAATTTGTTTGTAAAGGTCAGTTGATTTCAGGTAATTGATCAAGTTTTTGATTTGAGAGAAACTCTTTAAGTTTTCTGAGAGATGTTCGGATATATTAAAGATCTGCCGCATATTTCTATATCTTGGACAATCACAAATGATATGCAATACCGTGGTTGATTCACCACAGCTATCGCATATCGGGGGTTCCTGCCCTTCCAGAAGAAATGCATGTGTTAATGCTGTATGTCCAAATCTCAGTCTGTGGATTTTAACTCTATCAGCCCTGGGCAGTGCCCCTGGAGGTCGCCAAGGCTGAATAGATGAATTATTGTTGTTCTTATTGAACATGTGGCATTTGAATGTTCTTTGTGATTTATTTCTATTTGTTTTGTTCTTGTATTTATACCTATGTATGATTATGTATATTCTTTCACCGCTGATTCGACGCATTCCTATGTTTACTAGTAATGAATCTAAGGAAATAAATTATGATTGATTGAAAAAACTTCAATATAGTACATATTATATGCAATACTGAGTTATTTTCCGATCAGAATTCACATCATCATTTTGAATTTTATGCGTTTGTTCGAATTGTTGATATATATCAATAGGAATTTGTCGAATAGAAACTAGTTGCTCTTCCCCATATATCAGTAATTAGACTCTCTAGAATGGAATGCTGACAAGGCATGAACTCACAACTCGCTCGAATACATCTATATAAAACGATAAATTCAATACAAAATGTGTGTGGTACAAGTTTGTTACCGCATGTTCACGAATTGAAATAAAGCTTCCCATAGAATTTCCCACGAATGATTGTTGTTTGTGTACTTACACCGAGACTACACTGAACTACCCGCACGTACCCCGTTCACCATTTATCAACTTTCACATCAGAATCAGGCAATTGAGAATGAAGATCGGATATTGAAATTTATGTTTTTGGTAGTGTGTAGGTCTTAGTTTGTGTCAAGGTTTTCATTTAGAAGAACTGTTAGATTCCCATGCAAAGAAAAAGTGAGTTAATTTCAACAATACAAGAGGTACAGCAGCCCGTCTGCGATGGTCAATTACAGAATTCATAGACGTATATTCGGGTATATTTATAGAAGATACGATTTATCTTCCAATTTACTTAATAAGGTAGTCGATATGGCGAGTAGGTACGTCAAACATCCGGTTGAGTATAAGGGGGTGTATCACTTCAATAAAATGTGTACACCATATTGTTTAAAGTGAGATTCGATTCTATTCGGTTCTCAAAAAAAACATTCACATCACAAACATCTTTAATGCATGGTTAATTTGTATGAATGAAAATATCATTATCATAAAATCGATGTATCTGTCTTACTTTTTTAAGTATTTTACAGATTTGAAGGTAGGTAGATTGATAGATTTGAAGAAATATTCTTGAATTTCAAAGATTTCAACTTGGATTTGGACGATTTCCAATATTTGAAGCGGGTTCAGACCAAGGTGAAAGCACAATAAGTCAGAGTTCGAGACAATGTATATTGTTTTTCTTAGCAGGACATCCTCGCGATATTCGTGGAATTACATGCTTGGCAACGAGAGCAAAGCAGGCTCTTCCCTCTGTTTTGCAATATTATATCGCATAGAGGGATCCGAGGGATCGGAAGTAAAAAGTAGGGACCGACAAGAGATTTTTCCATGTTCGGTATGTGGCAATTGAATTGAATCTGAATCCTCTTATTCCGATTTTGATTCAATTTATTCTTTGCTTATTCAAGGTGGAACGGGAAAATTCGAACCTGTGAACAAACAAGAAGTGATACAGGAAGTTCCACTGATTTCTTTGACTTCCCAATGAGATTCTAGAACTGTATAATGACCTCTCTCACGTCAATAGCACATCAACATCAAATTTCGGAATATCCAATATCCAGAGTCGATTTTTGCAAGCCTGACAAACTCGACATGGTTTTGAATTGGATAGTGAAGAAGTAATTTGAAATCGACCAAAGATTCCGTGTGGTTCTGGTGGGTGCCAACGAAGTTACCCTCACATCGAGGTTTGTCCTCATCAGACGATTCAAATTTCTGATTCATTATTTCATTTTCTCGATGAAGGAGTTTTACTATTCTGTGGCATTCAGTTCATTCAGTTGAGATTCTCAAGGATCCTAGGATAACTGGAGGAGCCTCATCATGTTTTTTACAGTTTCACATCGCTACCTCGATCGCTACATATCCATTAACTTATTATTATGGAGGAGAGATCATATTACGATGGTTGCCTGCCCATATTCCAACCGTAATTACCTATTCATTCAGTGAGATCTTTCCTTTTTTCGTTATGGGCTGTAGCAGATGCTTCAGTTCCTGGGAATGCATCCCCTCATATTCTGCCCATTCATCTGTGTAAATCTTTGATCCAACCCATTTATCTGATGACGATCTGAGACTTAGAAAATGTTTTTGAATTTGAATAGTTTCGACAGGGGTTGTATTGACGGAACGCTACTTCACTATATTCAACCATATGATAGAGTTTGTGAGTTTTGATAGCTCGATTGATAGCATTAATAAATTTGAGTTATCGTAATAGAAATCAAATTCATAAGATAAAAAATATCAGCTGAACTATATATATTGTATTCATTTTCAACATTCCTTGTATTTGATTCACTTGTGATATCAACATTGTTATCGTCAGTCAATCAGTAGAAGAATTCATAAGCAACTCTATAGGTATTCATTGTGTTTTCATTCATTTTTCTTTGGTTTCAGTGATCCATACACCATTTAGATATATGGAACCTATGAGTCATTGTGCTCATACAGTTCAGACATCATATTCTTCTACAGAGTGAATTACTCAATTCCAGTAGGTATCGTAATTTGTCAATTATAAAACAAGTGCACTATTGTTTATTAACAGGTTTTCCACAACGCTGCAGAACCTTGGGAATGCTTGATGTCTATTTCACAATTTTCCTTTTATCTCCACTTCACACCAATGCACTGTGTCATAAAGAGGATAATCGTCATTTCTGCGTTGATGAAAACTTTCTAAGAGTATACACTCACCTATATGTATAAGTAATAATAATTATTGAACATTACTCGCAATTATATTATATTGCCATCCTGACTTATCACTTTAATTCAGTTTGTCAATAGAAGCAATTGAAGAACGTGTGATTGCATCTACAAGTGACAATGAAATTTTCTTTCTCTTTTTCGAACATCAAGCAAGTAGAAAAGAGATGAATACTGTATTGTTTACCTCTATAGAAATGATGTTGCACAAACACAATCATATTAAAACATCACTTTGCACCATACAAAAACACCTTTTTTATGATCCCAATCGACAATACCGACTCCAAGTGTAAAAATCGGATCGCGTAGGGATTTTTTCTGAAATGTTTTCCACACGAAAATAAGGTCGCACCGTGACAGAATCTCCCCGCCCTAGATACGTGCTGCAACTTTGACAGGCCACCATTTTAGCGAACGAACAGTTTCAGTTACCAGCTTTCGGTGCGCTGTCGCCATCTGTACAAATTTTGATGAAGCTCTACAACGCGCCAGATGATATGCAGCCAATGTTACAACAGGTTTTTTGACTGGTTGCATAGCCTCAGATTAGAAAAAAACATTGTCAATTGCGAACCTGGGCAAAATTGTTACAGATTACGGAGAGTATTATTGCTCAGAGTTTCTTCATTGAAAATTTCCGAGCATTTTCAATGAACGTTTTGAGTGAGGGTTTTGAATTATTATTCTGAGTGACTACACCAAAACAACACTGTGTTTATCGAATCTGTAACACATATGAGCGTGACCGTGAGTGGGCGTTAGTGAGTACATGTGACACAATGACCTGAGGAGAAGAACCGTTCAACGGAATCAAGAATATCCCACATTCTTGAAGAAATAAGAAATGCCCATAATGAATCGAGTTTCGAATTGAATTGCATGAATTAATTGATTGATTTGTGAAGGAACATATATATCTCATTCAGGAACAAACCACTTGATTTGAATACTGTTTTAGGTTAATCGAGTAGGTGGTATAATTATTATTTTTAGTTTTTTTCAAGGGTGAGAGAGAATCCCAGGAAATCTGAAGGACTCAATATCACTAAATTCGTCTAATGATTTTATTGCTGTGGGATTGGAAATGAAATAATGACCTATAATTAGAATCGGCCGGAAAGCAATTAATTTTTTGATGGAGAAAGATCAAACAAAAATACGATATTGATAAATATTGTGAGAAAAATGTTAACCGCAAGGTATCAATTTCATACTGTTATTCAGAGAATAAATTATAGCGTGTAATCCTTTCCTTTGACCAGTTTTTCTTTATCCATGGACTGCCTCATGAGCGTTCAAAGTTATGATTATGTAACTTCTTATAGAACGAATCTGGAAACTAGTCAGACGGTTTGAATGTAGGTTAATTTCAGTAAGTGCGTGTGTAAATGTTGTGGAATAATATCTCGATTGAATACGATCAAATTCCTGGCAAAATGAGTGGCTTAGCTGATTAGTTAGATTATATATTTGATTATCATTATTATACTATTATGAAAAACCGACTACAGAGTTATTATCTGCTAACTACTGTAGAGTCACATCGAATTGTGATATTCCTCTGGCAACATTATACATGACTTGATACATGATCCTAAGGTTATCTAATGATGTGTTCAGATTTCAGATCTATTGAATGCCAAGTAACGCCGGGGGAGATTTATACGGACTGACAAAAATGCATTGAATAAGTATTAACGCGTAACTAGAACCACACTCGAATCTTGAATTGAAAATATTTTTTTCTGGTACCCATTGTCCTGAAAAGCGCAATTCCGCCGATTTCTCAAGTATTATGTGGTCTCAATTGAGTAGGTTCCAATTGGTAACGTGAAGCAGTACAGTTTTTATAGAGATTTTTTCCACTCCCTCACAAAACATGCAGTATTCTTTTATATTCGGGAATACCCGTTAGAAGAGATTTGTTGATTCTTGACGGCTGAATACGCATGATTTTGATTTTCTATCGTTACAATCTCTCAATATTAAGCTTATAACCCAGTGAATACAGACTAAAAGAAGGGGGTTACAGTTTTTTCAATGCTGTACAAAATATAATATCCTATAATTCACGTTTTTGATTTTTTTTCTAGGGCTGATAGTAACTTATATATACCCTATTTTGAGAAATACGAAAATCTCATCTTCTGGAAATTCGTTGAAATTCTAACTTTAGAATAGTGTAATTCCGCTATAGACTATTCTCGGAAATCAGAATAAAATTTGTGGAGAATTCAATCGCCTACAAAATTCATGTACGGAGTGGAAGATGAACACAAAAGTTAAAATAACGGCATATTTTTTTATGTGGCTATAATAACTCCTCATTGTGTCTGGAAAAGTTATCATTCAATCTCTAGTTTTGAATTGAATTTGGAGTTTATACCAATCCTACTTGAGTTTTCTACATGTTGAATAGGTACCTACTGGTAAGAGAGGACGTTCAATTTCTAGTACAGTAACACAGCAGAAACATTTTTCAAAGATTGATTTATATCAACCAGTCAATAAGAAAAGGTAATAATAATCATACACGAGCGGTAGTTATTAAACTTTGAACTGAAGAGAAAACAAATTTACATGCGCTTCGTTTATTTGGTAGGGGTGAGTTAATGAAGTTGGGGTTTTCATGTTCGTCAAATAGTAAAGTTTTCAAACCAGCGTCCTCTTCGACGTCGACGATGACATCATGTGTCACTCTCGGCCAACACAGAATTCTCAAAGGGCGGAAAACTTACAACGCCCCCCCTCAACCAATTGTGAGATGGGGTCCAGTCTTCCAGATTTTCTACACCAGCCCCACTCGATAGGGTGGGACCATCCCCATCCACTCATTGACCTGGTGGTATGTCCTCAGTAAGTAGAATTTTGCTTCGCAGTTTAGCGAGAGCTTGGTGGTACTTATCTTCAATTTGCTACAGCGGCGATGGTATAGCTCGACGACTGTTCTCAATTGCCTCCATACACGGATACCGAAATTTTCTTCACTGCTGTGAAATTTCTCGGAGATTGGCAACAGGGTTCTCTAGCAATGCCTGCATTAGCCATGATGGGTCTCTCCTAAAAATATGCCATTTTCTGTCCAAATCAAAAAAGGTTGGAGTGGTTTCGCAGCCCAATATTGCGTGCGAGAGCATACAACCTTTGGAGTTGTACGTGTAGGAGGAGGAGAACTAGATTGCTTCTGGATGTTTTCCTTCCCGCTGTATTTTTTAGGCACACATTGTTCACCTCAGGTGCTGTGCCAGTTAGCAGGACGAGTAGATCAATGTCGTCATATGTTTACCTCCACTCCATAGGCTCGGTTAAAAACGAATGTTAGTGCATTTTGTAATGATTAAATTCCTTGTGATTAAATTCCTTACAAATTTCATCTTGATACTTTTCCCCTAGAACAGGCTTTAACTGAATCACATCGTTCTAAAGTTAGAAGTTTAACAAATTTCCAGTCAATGCGATTTTTCAACTTTTTTCAGAAAGTGCATATCTCCGTAACTGTCAGTCCTAGATACAAAATTTGAATTGTATAAATTATAGGAAATTCAATTCTTAGCAACATTGGAAAAATCTCTTGTGTAGCTAAAATGCACAGAAACGAAGATATAAGCGGAAATCTGAAAAATGTGCCGAATTTTTTCAATATGGCGGTGGACGCGGAGTAGGAAGAATTGTGCATTTTACATTTTCAACACTTACTAACCTACTAAAAACCTCACCACTGCTGTATATCAACGGTTAAATATATTCGAGATGAAATAATTTATACATTTCTCTTCATAATCATGTTGTTGTTTTCACATAACTAAAATTGGAACGAGATGTTAACAGTGATTAAAACTTTGAACAATTGACACTCCCAAATGTATTTTTTTATCTGTATCATCAACAGACACACCTCATGACCTCTCGACAATGCTTACTTTGCGGTTGAGACTTCCTGTTTTTATTCCACATCAATGGGTCTTGAACAAACGTTATTTAATATTATTTTGTATTTCACATTCGATAAAGCAGTACGATTATTTTTTTTGCAGTCATGGAATAGGTAACTGTCTATGAACTAATGCATCCAGAAAGTGTATATATTTGTTTGCATGAAGTCAAGTTACAGTTCGAGAAGTAGTGAACCTCATACTTTTTACATATTGTATGTTTGCAATATTGTTTCTACGATCGAATGAATTTTCTTTGTTTCTTCATAATATTCAGACCTCAACTGGAATGTATTTCTATAAACGATGGGGTCCATGGTTAATATTGAATAAATCATCGTTATCAGAGCAATTTTCTAAATATTTACAAATCATGCATTGATTTTTGCACTAGTAATAATACTTGCGCTTGGAATCGAGAGATTTCTATAATATTTCCGGTATGAAAGTAATCCGACGAAAGATTGGATTCACGAAATCGCAAGAATCGAGCTGGGAGTCCAAGGATTGTCACAATATTCTACACACGTTTTATCGATAGATTATTTCACGGATTCTAGATATTCGGACATAGATTTGTTACAAGATTTGGTCATTGTTGAGTATATTGAGTCTATTTTTTTCTTTTCATTTCGAACGAACTCGAATATTCAAGATTATCAATCGAATCTGATTTATGGTCATCTTGAATAAATAATATTTCAATCGACAGTTTGTTTATTGCGGAGGCAAGTCTCTCAGCTTTGAGGTTATTAGTCCAAATTGGGCCTCCTTAGAACTTAACAAAATTATCACGTACGGTTCGTAATACATAGCTTTCCTTTCTCCAAGCTGATTTGACTCCACATATATATAGTTTGTCGCCTTCATAAAAACTGTGCAGTATATCTCTTTCCAACTTGCTTAGAGAATGTTAGTTTCAACAGGTAATTGGAAAGAGAAGGAAGAACAGCATTCGTGTTTATTTTGTCGAGGAGCACTCCCATGCAATTAACATTCTTCGGTAAGTATCTGAATATGTATGGTATATTTCATAATAAAGTAATGTTTTTACCACAAAACCTTGTAATGTATGGCATGAATCAGAATTATACTATGATTATAACGTTATCTTTGTATTGAATGGACCACTCATACTGTAATGATGTACAAGTTGATGATTACAACGTTTAGAAATGAAAAGGAGAATCAAAATGGAGAAATGGATTGAGTTGGAGAACAACAAATGCGAAATTCAAAAACTTTGTGTTGAATTGCGAAATTAAACTTCAAGTCTGAATATCGGGGTCCAAAGTTATTATTTTGATCATAGTCGGAATTCCAAAGTCGAACTTTTCCACTCGAACATCAGAATATCAAGATCAGTTAGAATGTTCTGTAGACATTCAGGTTGAATCTCTCAAAAAACTTTATGGAGGGGAATTAATTGTTAATAATCGTAATTTCGAGTTCAGAGTTGCAGAGTAGAATCTCTCTTGGAATTTTGGAATTTCAAGCGTTCAGAGATTGGATATTTGAGTCTGATTCTAAAGTAGGTGAAGTTTCGAGACTGATGAGTTACCATTGTTACCATGATTTTAGGATTGAAGTCAATAATGAGTGTCGAAAGATGGAATTTCGAACTCCAACCATATCCAATTTTCATGGTCGAAATCATTCAATTCCAATGACGAATTACCAGCTGAATTTCGAAATTTTTATCATCTGAAGGCTATTAGAATTTCTAGAAGTGTCAGATTTTCTTTTTCCGAAGTCGTAATCTCAAGATGAGAGTCAACATCTATAGTTGAAAGATTCATTCAAAGTTGGAATTTTCTTAGTCAAACTTGAAATCCAGAATCGTTATTTTGAGTTCAAATCAAAAATTGAGTAATGAAAGGTGGATTTTTTTGTTCTGGATTTTCAGACTTCATTGTTTATTTTTCGTATTCATAGTAGTAATTTTGAGCTAAGAGTCAACATCTATTGCTCAGAGATTCATTCAAAGTTGGAATTTCTTTGGTCAAATATTTCGAGTTCAAATCCAAAATTGAGTAATGAGAGGCTGATGTCAGAAAGAATTTCTATTCATCATCTATTGTTAAAAGAAGGACTCTAATATCCGAAGTTGGAATTTTCAGTCCAGTCAAATTTGTTTGACCAAACTTGAAATCCAAGAGTCTCGGCAAGCGTCGGTGGATTCCAGATAATTTACCAAGTTTTGAGGAAGATTTTTTTTTCGTATTTCAGATAGCTTTAATTCAATTTAACAGATAGACACAGCCACCACTGAGGGTCAACATCAAACAACTTCGAGACAAGTTATTTTACTCGTTCGAATCTATTCACGTGCCCTGCAGACTTGATTGTGACTTGCAACCGAGAAGCGAGTCTTGACCAGTCTTGTCTTCCTTCCATCTTCCATGGGTAGCCGAGGCGAGGTCTACCACTATAGAGTGTTAGTCTACAATCAACAGCTTGTTGTTAGCGTTGTGTTCCTCGACAATAATTTCCATCGCGTTCGAGATTGCTTTGAATATATTTGCGGGCTATACAGTTTATGTGATTTGCTGTCTGTCAGTCAAGTCGTCTTTGGAATTTGCCAGGCTAGTGTTGGAATGTGATTTCTCATTTATTGGATACCTATTTATGATCGAAAAGGTAAGAATGTGCTGATTTGCCTATTATTACACTAAACCATATTTTCCGATCACATGGTATTGAGCGTATGAATATGTACAGGATGTCCCAAATTCGCTGGTCAAAATGGCCCAACAATATGCCATTAGGAAGTCGAAAAAACATTCGATTTATGTGTCATGATATTTAGGTTTTCCGTCAGAGTGAAAAAATAATAATGAAAAATACAGTATGGACAAAAAACGGTTGATGGTGGCCACCGAATGACAAAACGTGGCATCAGAAATTCAATACAATCGTATTAAAACGAAGGAAAAATGTCTCCGCAAAGGTGCCTCTCCATTCTTCTGTAACTCTTGAAATGAAGGAAAAAATGTGGATATCTAAATATCCCAAGTATCTTTCGAATAAGTTCTTCACAGCGTATTTTTGCGCTTATAAATACGCAACTTTTTCAAGATTCAACTGTATCGGTATCTATAACGGTTCCCCATTATAGCCCTCGAATTTGGGACATCCAGTAAACTACTAAATGATCGAATGATCAAATATCTCAGAAAATAAGATTGTACCATGAAATTTTCAGGACACTTCCCCTCACCTCTATATGAAGTACCTTTGAAAATTCTCAGGTGATATCTTCAAATTTTTTTCTACTTCTTCTATTTGTTTTTTTCGAAGTTAGATAGTATATACCTCGGTATATACATTTCGGTCGAGATTTCGGTTCGAATATCAAATGTTGTTGTGTAAAATAACTAATGTCCCCAAACCTCATATATTATTGTATCTATTCTTATAATATCTTGATATTCACGAACATTCAAAAAATTTTGAATTAAAGCTTTAGAGGGAAATCGAAACAATATAAAAAAAAAACTATCCTCATTTTTTGTTGGATGAGTGAAATGATGGAATTGATTAGTTATCGCTTTACCAAAGAACTCAAGTAGACATAATTATGTTCAAGTAAGTAGGTACGTATATTCCAAGGCACCAAAACATTGAATTTCAATTAGACAAATAATTTGGCATTGACCGAACATTATCTAGGTGAATATATGAATACTTTCTGTGCTTAATATGTTCTCCCAAATACTATTTTGATATAACTACCAGAATTATGGTTCATAAACTTCGATGATATCTACTAAAGATAACACGTAACCTTGCTAATTCTCACGAATTCAAAATTTATCTCTCGATCTAGGTCAAAAAATTTATCGAAAAATCTGTATGAATTTTCGAAACGTGTGTTTGAATTTCAATGAAATTGGATAAAACCATTCTCCAAGATGTGATTGATCCATGGAAGAAAACACTGGTCCATGAGACGAGCAAAACAGGGGAAAACATTTTCTCTTTTCCCTTGAAACACGATATTTTTCAATGCATGGTTTTTTGAAATTTTTCAGTTTGAAGGAGTGGAACCTGAAGTCATTCCTCGAATAGATACTCTATTTTCCATACAATGTTTCATTACCAATTGGAAATATTTCAACTATAGAATTCAGACCTCGAAATATGAAAATTCATCCCGAATCATCTGAATAAGTTTTTTTCTCCTGTCTGAGTTACAAGGTTTTTTATTTATTAGTTTGGAGCTGCATTGTGTGATAATTATGTCGGTGTTTTGGGTCATTGGATCACATCCATCATTTCAATGAAATATCAATCTGTATCAACAAATAATTTTCGAATTATTGAATGAAACATCCTGTAACAATTTATCTATGTGATTTGGGTTAAACCATCATGTTTTGAGCTCAGGATTATATAGTTGAGATATTCACAATTAGTAATGAAACACCCTATAAATGCTGCACTATTTTACAGATAAATCCATTCATTTTCATTCAAAATTTTCTCAAGACTCTAGAGAATTGTCATATATTTCTCCAGCTATTTTTTTATCTAGATTACGCTACTGAAATATTGCCCTTCAATTTTGGGACACCCTATAAGATTTGTTCCACACTGTGGCGATTTTCTACATAGGTCTCAGTTACATTGCATAACCCGAATAAATAATTCTAGTTACGAAATCAACGAAGTAACATGAAGAGGTTGACCGAATGCATACATTATTTCTTTAATTGTTCATCAAACAGAGCACCATGAAAGATTACGAAATAGATTGACTGTTAGAATGAGGCAATCCAAATTAACAACAATTTATACTGGTATGTATCTATGTACCTTTTGTAGTTTTCCTCCACTATCATATTATTTTAGATCTCAATGATATATCTGTTACATTTGCTACATAATACATAATATTGATGATAACAATGATCATTCATTATTTACCAAAAATCAAAATATAGAGTTATTCTCATTGATTTACAAAAAAAAATAACAAACAAATTGGATATTCCAATGATTTTTCCACATCAACCGAGTGTACATACCTACATAGTTTATTTCAGAATTTTCCAGATGATGAAATTGATATCACCACTCGATTTTATGCAGAGTTCGAAAATATAATGATATTCATGCAAATATCACAATATCTGATATATATCAAATATACATATTTGAAATTTGGATATTTATTTTTCAATGCTTTTTATTTTATGGCTGAATATTGACTAATAATGATGACAAAAAAATTTTGTTATTCCCAAAAACCAAGATATTCATATTCAAAACGGAAACATAGAACATAAAGATCTCGATAAATATCAACAGCAAGAGAAATTGTTAATCAAATCGATTTTTAGATTGAATAAATGTTTATGACATGAAACACTGAAAGACTAAGAAATATTTCATACAGTTTCATTTCATAAAGTATTATTTGAATGTGATGAATCGATTTCTTAGCGGAATCAGATTTAATTTTAGCAAGCGAAAACAAATCATTCAATATTCTAAATGAATCGAAACAAATTAGAAATAATAGAAGATTAACGAGCTAACATAAACAAGCTTAGTCCAATTACCACTGTATTTTTTTATCAGTTCTTGAAGTCAGGCAAATTTTATCCAAACTGTGAATTTTTTATATCAGTATCGTAGTAAATTCAATTCCTCCAATGAATATCAATCATTTTTATATCCGATTATAAATATGATACTCATTCTTCGAGCCATGGTTTTATGTCTTGGAATTATCTAAGGAATTCTCTGTTGTCCAGTTTTGATTATCATTCTTGTTTAGTCAGTATTGAGACTGTCTCAGCCTACTTCAATTGATTTAATGTTTCGATATAAGGAATGTCTGGGACGAGTCAAGGTCAAAAGTACAGTCAATAAAAGCTATTCAGGTCTTATGGCGAACATTCTTTGAATGCTGTACTCGTTCTAATGGATAGTAAAAAAATCTGGCTTCTGCAAGGGATTTGGAAAAGGTAAAGCAGAAACATGCTATCTGGGATATTAAAAAGTCCAGTGCTCAAAACTTGCTGCTGTTTCATATAAAACTGAAAGTTATTGTTATTATGTGCGTAGTGTCACCGAAGTGTGGGACATAAATGCTTGCAGGGCTGTGTCAAAGCATTGTGCTCAATGCTCGTGAAAGCACTGTTCACCCGAGCATTTTTTTGGACAGTGCTTAGTGCTTCGAGCATTTCACAGAAAGGCTAAGTGCTTAGTAATCCCAAAAGTGCTCCGAGCATTGCAGTTCTCCACAGATCGCTTGCATAATTTAGTGTACTTCTACTCAATCAAATTGTGCATTACAGCACTTTAACATATTCTTTTGAGGAGTTCTCAATGTTGGTGTAGGTCGAATTACTTTTTGAGATTTCTTCCTGTTCTTCAGAAATCGCGAGCATTATGTGAATAAAAGTGCTCGTAATGTTGGAGCACCTCAAGAGTGCTCAGTTCTTGAAGCACTTTTCGTCAGTGCTCGGCCCAGTTGTGAAAGTATGATGGATTTGGGTATCGATAGCTTCATCAACACACAGAAACGACTAACGTATTCAGATAAATAAAACTTTTAGAAAAACGTATTACCACTGGCATATTTTGCCGAATTGGTAGCAACATATATGAATCTTCTTCATTGTGATCAATGAAGAAGACAATGACGTGCATGGAAACTTTTGAAGTATTTCTAAGTTCTCCCAAGGAAGTGAACGTGACTAGCAAGAAATCGATGAAGCATATTCTTGTACTCTGCCCACAACAGCGGAGGAATAATAATTTCTCTCGGTAGTTTCTCTCAATCCGACACGTTTCTTTCACTTTGTAACTGGCCAGCTGTCGCAGGCCTTCGAAATGTATTGATATTTATATTGGAAACTTTCCTATCCTATCTGCCCATAATTAGCTTACACATTGTTGGGTACCTTATGCGTTTATTGAACAAAAAGGAAAGTGAAAACTGAGTACGGTCAGGACCGGTTCGAGGGAGTTTCATTGAATGAAACGTTAAAATCCATTCATTAAATAACTGTCGAGATAACTGTTGTTGACACCACGAAAAAGTTGTTCTGGACCCACAAAACTTGCAATTGAGAGAAAACGCTGAAAGATAACATACTGTATATAAATATATTAGTAATTGGATGATAACAGAGATTTCGAGAACATAATAAAACACAGAACTCAATTTTAAAAATTAGTTTGTAGTTTGTCACGCTTTCAGGGCCTCTTCGTTGGATAGATAAACCGGTATACAGAGATTATACTTTGACCCCCTCTCAACAATTTTATCATGAGAGCCATAAAGAAGCTAAAGGGCTGGGTAAAAGGGGAAAATTTTCTCGAAATACTGAAAAATCATTAATTATTTCCTAAGGTCATAAAATGAAAAGAATTGTTTCGAATAGAACACCCTATATAATTTTGCCTTCATTTCTTTCAGATACCACAACATGTATTATCTTGTTTCGACAGGACATTACATTCGAGATTACATCTCTAGTGAATTGTTTTTTTACTCAACCCTGACAATACTGCACTTGTAAGGAAAAAATGCTAAAAACGATTGCTGAAATTATCAATAATTAAGTGAACATCGAATATTATCATAGATGATTCATCTATGGTATTGTATCGTTACGTAAATAAAAAGAAGCCAAGAAAGTTGAAATTATTTACCTTTTCATTTAGGAATGAAAAAATAACTGATTGATAATATAATAATGATAGGATACATTTAGCAGCTGTATTAGAAATTTCGATAAAAATGTGTTCAACGATGTTATTGAATCCATGGAATCAGTATGGAATAATGCACAACTGCGTTTTCACTAAGAGATGGGCGATTTGGATGAAACACTAAGAATTCTCTTTTTACAGATTATTTCATTGTTTGTTTCATGAAGGTAAATATTTCAAACTTCGGTTTCTGTTCAACCAAATCTGAAATAAATCCAACAACCGCTAGGTCGTGAGTAGGACTTCTGGTTCACACTGTTTTTATATTATTTTCTATCTTTATCTAATATCTTTACTCAACTATCTCTCAACTATCTTGGTCAAATTTCTTCAGGAATGGGGGATTGAAATCCTTATTGGTCCATCTGTTCTGAAAATTCGAGTAGAATAAATATAATAGTAGAGACCAACCGAAGAAACAAAATACTACCTTTAGCACGGATTATCAGGTAATCTGTGTTTATACACTTTCGTGATGCCTGTACAAATTGTACATACAGTTATTTCTGGTCAAGTTCAAAATGATTCATCCGTCAGGAAGAATAATGACAGTAACAGTTCCTATTTGATGGTATGTCGAAAACGATTCGCGATATGTCTTGATCTCATGATCTCATGAAAAGACTAGCAATGAACACATATTATGTCATCAAAATAGAATACGATGTGACTTATTCAATCAATTATTGTCTCGTAATATTCTCATCAAGGTCGGGAAAATGCAGCTTTGAATAATTGCTCGTGGGAAGTATTGTTATTCTTAAAGCCAACTGCCGACTATTCCGCTAGTGATTAATAAATGTCTACGACTCTCATCACAGACTATAAATTCGTGAATCATTTATTCTGTTTCATGCACAGATCCATTCAACCATTGGATATTACTTTTATAGAACCTTTTTATCAACCTTTATATTATTCGTTAATAATACCTCTTACTTGCGATTACTATCAAAACTCTCGTAATGTCCTAGGGCACCAAGAGTTATAACGCTCGCTGATTATGTCCGTTTATATGCTATTCATTTCAATAGTTGTCTGGAGATATTACCTGACAATAACATTCGTTTCACTCATCTCTTTCGTTCGAATATTTACGCACCCATATTGATAAAAGTTTGATTAAGATTCAATTTGTTTTACTGAATAAAAACGTATTTTTGGACAACTGTGTTGAAATCAAAATATTATCGACGACTGATGACCATGTCATAGACAACTAAATAAACATAAGAAAATGATAAATTTTCAAGTGGAAAGTACAATCTTGTATGAATCAAGAGCTGTATTAGATGACAACGCACAAATATCAACTAATAGTAATCAGTTGAATCTACAGTTATAGGCAGATCCATATTCGATAAGAATATGGATGAAGAATGGGATTTGAAAATAGTAATAATGTATATGGATAGTTTGAAATAATATTTTTCCCGTATGTGAAAGTATTACCTAGTATTGTATTACCTATTTTGAATGAATGAACAAACATTTTGTATTCTGCATGATATTTTGTATAGATTAAACCTAATCTATGATTATTTGAATTGCTGTGCATTGGTCATTCCCTAATCAACACTCTGTAAATCACCTACAGATTTCACCGAAACATTTCCTTCATACGTATTGTTTCCTCGTTTTCTAAAATATAATTGATGAAGTAATGCAACTGATAATTAAAAGTATTAATACTAATACGGGTATTGCGCACACTACCATACCTTTCCCCTGCGTCATTAATAAAGCAACAACAATTATTATCATCATTTGTGTTGTGTATCGAAATTAGACGAGTGATCATATGAATTAGAGTTCATTGGTTTCTTTGTTGTTACCTGATTAAAATATGTTTGAAAAGAAAAAGCATCGATAGGTAAACATGCTCTGATAATGTATATTATTTTTGATTCTATTTCAATTAGAAAGTAGGAAAAAAAGAAGCCAAGTGGAACGAAAAAAGTTTCAACCAACATATTGGAAGCCAGGAAATTCATCTTAGCTATATTATCCGTGGTGAAGATGTATCCTTTCTAGACAAGCCAGCCTATTTGCTATAGTTATAAGGATATGATCATCAAACTCAAGAGTGGAATTACGGTAGGAGGGGAGGTATAGGGTTGATTGATCCATGATTTTTTTCATGACAAGTAATTCATAACATCACGCTTTCCAAAAAGTGTTTCTCATGACTTATTTCAGCAAATTTTTCTTTTTACTTCGATTGTAACAGTTATCTGGCAGTAATTTTTTATTATCTGATTCAGTTTTAGAAGGTATTTATTTGCTTGTTCGAATTTGAGTAGGTTTGTGTCGTTCGAAAATAAAATAGATATTACCATTCAATACCATATTCAAATTAAATTTATTAGTAGAGGTTTTGACACACATTTGTTCGATAGGGAATCGATTGATACTATATGTAGAGAGCGGAGTTGGCTTTTTTTACAGAAAAATGAAACACTGGGAGGGAGGAGTTACTCTCAACCTACGGTGCTAAGGGTCATCAGTTGGATGCGGCGCTGGACAACCTTTTTCATACTGGGTCTCCCATGACTACGTGACACTCTCGGGAGAATACTTGGGAGGTCAAAATAATACTAGTTGGTCATACAACTTTTTTCATTATGTCACTCCTAAGGGAGATATCGGGCCCCAAAGGTATACCTTACAATTGAAGTTTTTGGCTGAATATTTTAAATCACTTTGAATATCGTAATGATTTTTTGATGTAATTTTTCATCATTTGACTCTCACCAGGAAGATAGGAACGGACTGGCCCGTGACACATTATTTGCTCAGACATTGGAAGTTGTCATTATTTCAGCCAAGACTAACATTTTCAAATAATTTTGAGATTTTCATCAAAAAAGGTAATCTTTTTTTTTTCTATAAAATTAACGGTTATAGAGATGAATATTCGTATGAAGTAAAGTTGTTAAAACCGTATCCGGAATCGAGATCTTCACATAAATACAAATACAGCTTACAATGATGACCTCTCCTCCCAATGATTCCTCTCTTTCATTTCCATTTTTCGTAAAAAAAGGGGTCTTCGAAAATAATCTAGTTCACATGAGAAGAAACTCCCATGAAGCAGATATTTATCGATATTCTGTTCATGGTACTTATTTTTATATCGAATGAACTTCTGTCTCAATATATAAATTGCCTTGATAAGTTTTTCTTTCGGTAAATACTGTCTGTAAGTTGAGGAGATGGTACATTCATTTTTACATGAATTTTTTTTCGGTTTTTGAAAATGAATAGAAGGTCAATCCGCCCTTGTTCCAACTCACCTGGGTTACTTGATCTGGAAATTCGAAAATTGTACTCATACTACCCGCCACTTCTGCTTTCACTAGAAGCTATCCCAAACGTCGGGATTTCAAATGGATCACCTAGTATATTATTCCGTGTTCCAGTGAAAGATTATCCAATGATACCGTGTTTCCATGGTAATATCTCGAAAGGCTACGGAGATAATATAGGGAAATATTTATTTAATATTGAAATATCAGAGTTTCGATCGTTTTCGGTGACACAAGAAGTGCAGATTACAAAATATCAGAAAATGTTCGAATTTTTCGATCAAATTTCCTCACCAACATAACTCTGGCTTGATGACCAACAAAGAGGTTGTCACCCAATATTGCGAGAGCTTTTGTACTGGAACGTCTTCGAAGGAGTTTCAAGGTGTTGAATGATTCGATTTGGTAAAACATTCTATTCAATTTAATCATCTACAATATTCAGATTATTTCCATCATTGAGAAGGTAATCATTTTTTCGAGAAGAGTAATGAGTTGGATTTTCAGTATTTTCCTTATAAAGCAATTCTTCGAAATATTCGTATCGATGGAGACGTATCTCTGTCGGATGATGACTCTCTCTACTGCTATTTTAGTCAATTTCAATGGTAAGAGCCTATTTTTTTTCAGGCAACTGATTTTCACAAATCCGAATGCGTTCTTGGAGCGTTTCAACACTTTTCCCTCAAACTGGTTTTGTCGCCAAACTTACTTCACGGACGTTTTCACTTCACGGCAGTAATTACTTCACGGCCGCATTCATTTCACAGTCGCCCTCACTTCAACGAAACATGATTAATTGAGGCAGAATAAAGAATTGTTTGTCGGATATATGTGTTATGTTCAGCTAAAAATATCTCATATTTTCAAGACCCGAATTTTGTGTATGACTCAGTCGAATGATCTCTTTGGGCCCCATCAGGATATTATTCAGCCTCGGCTGCAACATCCTGAGGCCTATAATGATAATTCTTATGATAATGATACTGATACTGATAATGATACCTATGATACTGATGACAATACCTATAACAATTATTGGAAAGTCACCTAGCTTTTGTTTCTAATAGGTTCCTAGTTTATATATTTTATTTGATGATATGAAATGTGTATATACCTAATATGGTCAAATTTATGAGGTTGACAGATGACAGTCCATCAGAGATCCGAAATATTGTGTGATCTTCATCAATGAATTTAAGCATCAATCTGACTTCATTCCTCGCTCCAGATCTCGAAGAATATCAGAAACATATCCATTCTGACCTCAGCACAAAACTCCATTCTTTCAAAGATGTTTCGTGTTCAATTCTTTACAAATATATAATTTTTCACCTGATGAAATGTATAATATAAATGAGTTCAAACATAAATTGAAGAAATATCTACTCAGGGGGCAGGATGAACAGACTTGACCAGGCTCCATATGTGTTTTTGATCGTCATATTTTTTTTTCATTTGTATTATTCAGTTAGTTCTTCTCATTTGTACAATCATCTCTTATCATGTTAGTTGCAGTCATTATTATTTTGTTGTGTAATAAGTATGATCTATTTCGTAATTCCAGCCAGTTTATTCGTGTATTGTTGTTTTTTGAGCTTTAAGCCCTCTGATGTAGAATAGCTTAAGCTAGACTTCGCCATCAGTTTATGCAATTATACACTGTTATGATTTTTTTTCAATGGTAATGAGAGACGTTTATTATTATTATTAATATTAATCTTTCGAAATCTATTATTACAATAAAAAGACGGACTGTTCATGGCGTATATTCTCAGCCGATAATCGTAAAATGTATTTCTGTTATTTAATTACGGGCTGAAAATAGAAAACTCGTAAGTTAACTATGACCATTATGCTCGCGTTTCAAATTCCTTATTCGAATAATTTTTCAACATACAAACATAGACTACCTAGAATAACGATTCAACAATAACTTTGTTGGAATACCGTTTGTTGATAATTACCTAGGAGTTGTTAGAATCGGTCTGATAATTGTTAAGAGCAAGGCGATAATTAATCTATTGACGACATTGAATGCTGAACATGATACGTATTTTTTTCACAAAAAACAGGGCCGTATTGAAGAAAATTTTTGGTTTTAATATACAGCGTGTATCAGTGAAATGGAATGAATTCGTTAATGGCACTTTCTGTACAGAGTGGTGTGTCAAGCAACTTTCTTATTTGGAATGCAAGACCCTGTATTTTTCAACATTTGAATTCTTCAGGGAATTCTACAAAATTTACACACATACATACATACATACACACATACATACATACATACATACATACATACCCTATACTTTACAAAGTAAAGTACGTTTCGAAAGTTGTCAAGATTAGGATGTACCAAACAGTAATAAGACCCTCTTACTAATGTCTATGTCGAATAAAACGATGTCAATAAAAAATAAAAGATAACATCACAAAACCCAAACATCAAACAGGGAAGAGAGGCCATATGCACTCGAATTCAGGGGTGCCTTTTACCCTTACATGAAGCCATTTACCCAGGTGCGTAGATAAGAGGGGGCTTCTGAAAGACAGTAAGACGTATGAAATATCCCTCACCACATACATATAATACACTCCTGCAAATGAATTGAATATCGATATGGAATCAAGGGAATACAAGTGGAGAAAGTTCATTGGTATGAAACATTCCTTCGAAAATAATCTAGTTTATGGTGTGCTCTGATTGAAGTTTTGGAGAGGGGAAGGCTAAGCAACCCAAGCCTACCCTAACACCGCCGATGATGTTCGGAGGTAGTAGAAGAAATCCTGACGAATGTTGAACTCGGGGACTAGAATGAAGAGTCGAAAGGCTGAAAGTAGAAGAAAAAAATGAACACATGAATTATTGAATCATCCATTTCAGAATGAATCCGACCCTCTAATTTTTACCCATCAGTGTCGAACTGAAAAGATCGAATATCACACAAAATCAGTCCATGGAACCATCAGTGTACGTGAATGAAACAAATAGACATGAACCAAATAATTGTCTTTCTCTTGACAAACTGTTATTATTGTGAACATGAAATGCGTGGCCATAATATTACACTATTTAGAACGGAATTTCGTGTACTGGGCCGTTATATGTGTATTGGTTGGTAAATGGAAATCAAGCTGCTTATTTGATAACATGCTTTCAGTTCAGATAATTGTGATATTTTGAAAAGCTCACAGATCAAATTACAACTAAGCGAATAATTATTAAACAGGTTATCATAGAACTATGTCATGAGACGCTGATATACTACCGGGTGTTTCAATAAGGGTGACGAGGTACGAGTACTGTATCTCAGGAACTAATAGTCGCGGAAAGAATTTCGGGGGAAAAATCCTCCAGAGGGAGTCGACCAAGGAATATTGCCGAACAAAATTTTTAAATTCATACGTCCACCGCTAGGAGGCCTAATAGCTGCGATCGTATGAATAATGGAATTTTTTCGAAAATTTCCCGATATAAGTTCAGAAATGGATACGTTCACGTTAATGCCACCATGATGTTCCATATTTTTGATACATATTTTTTTATTGTTGGACGTAAGATCCTACACTTTTTGGACTATAAATCTCTATATAACTTAAGTTTGACTGAACTTTGAATTGACTTGAATTTTGCTATCAAGGTCTGGTTTGAGAAAGAAAGGTTTGGTGAATATAATAAAAAACCATTTATGACATCCTGGTTTTTACCGGCCTCGCTAGGGGGCGTGTTTTATAGAGTTTCATAAAACAGTTTTTTTTTTCAAGAAAACAACAATAAGAACATTAACATTTTCAAACAAACTTTACAGTTCATCGCTTGAGATTTTCAAAGGATTCTTTTTCCAAACTTGGATGACTATTTGTTCCTGAGATACAGTACCTCTTCACCCTTATTGAATTACCCGCTACAGTGTAAAGTGTAAACAGTGGTAGCATATTTTAGAGAAGAGATAGACAATATAGAAACAAGATAGAGCACACACACTCCACAGATAGAATGAAATCTCAAATAGCCCATACCGAAACTGTCATGGCGGAGTAGTGATGATTCCAATACACTAGATGGCGTTGACGGCAGATTTCCACTGTTTTTTGTTCTGTGGTACGAAAATAAACCACTCTGTGGTTGTGTAAGTGTAATTTGGATTTGTTTATTATCACTTAGAAAGCTGTTTGTGTGATAGTGAGAAATTGTGTTGCCTGTAACTCTAATATTTTGATGAGAGAAAGTGACGAAGACATTAGTGATTCTCACAATTTGCTACATCGAAAGTTCGAGGGGAATAAAACCAACAGACCTACCTACTTTAACTGGGAAGACATTGAGAATATTGTTAGGTCTTATAATATTTCTAGATTTTTTTTATCAGATAACCATTTTCAGAAAAATTTTTCAATGTTATTCCGAAGATTCTCTCAACTCTACTGTCGACCTTGCCAAACAATTGTTGTGAGTTGATACAAACAGGCTAGATAAATTCATGATAAAAAAAACAATATTCCTTAAAAAAAAAACAATTGCAACTTTTTCGTTTTCTTTTTGAACTGCCATAGTCTATCTATTTCAGGGAAATAAGAGACACAAAATCAATGAAGTTGGAAATAATTTTTTCATGATTTTTGTTTTCCTGAAATAGAGATTGATTTCACTACATAATATTAATATTGAAATTGCCGTCACGCCTTCGTCAGGTGTGTTCTATGGGAGATCACATTCTCTATGTGAGTGTTTTGTATGAGTACCCCTCAAACAAATTTTAAATTTAAATCTCAAAAGTTCCAGATTTGAATTTCAAAATTGTCTCACAAATTGTATTGCTATTGTATTGATTTTTGCAATATTTCACTGTTCGGAAAATATTCATTTCTAATATTAATATTCATTTCAATAATTGTATATTTACATTGAGACTCACCAACTGTTCTCAGTCAGTTTTTGGCCTCATTCTTTCGATATAGTAGGAATGAGCATTTTATATGTCTTATATCCAACATATTGATGTCCTAAAATAGATCCTCTACGAGCTACAGCCATTGTAACTTGCAGCAAGAATTATCAATTATTTCAAGCATGCATAAATTCTCTCGAAAATTTGCACGGTCCTTTTCATTCAACGCTCTAATTCAAAATCAAATTTCAATATCAAATGTTGTGTTGTTTCCATGATACTAGAGAGAAAAAGTACTCTGCTCCTACAATGAGGCCAGGAAATGTATACTTTGGATAGAGGTAGGCGGGAAAATTTGTATCATAGAGGGTATAATTGTACTCATAAAGAGCGTAGACTTACTCAAGTCGTATGTATAAGTTCAATATAATTTTAAATAAAAGCGTAGCCAATGTGCTAGAATTTCGTTCACTAGTTCACTTGTCCGAAGTTCATTTCAGAGTACCAGATACAGGCAACACACATTACGTGCGTCCGCATGTCATATGGACTAAAATTTAACGCTCGTTCATCAAGGTTATATTAGTGAGTTACGATTAGTGAATAAGATTGCGCATTGCCGTCGGTTGATAGAACCTGAGAACAAAAACTGCACGTTCTTGTAGATGTGAAAAAAATCATATATTCTGTATTTTGTGACTTCTCAAAGATCCTGAATTTTCACACACTTCTTCCCGCAGATCTCCCTCGATGGACGAGAACACCGCCTTGGTGCTGGCGCTCCAGCTGGTGGCACTCTTCTCCATAGCGGGTGCTCTACTGCTCTACCTGCTGTGCAAAATCCGCGGGTCCAACAATGACCTCTCGGACGGGACTGCTCCCGGAGCTGGCAAACCAGTGCTCGTCACCTCCGCCGACACAGCAATAGGCCTGCAAGTGAGTACCGAGACAGGTGGTATAATACCTGTTGCATTGCGTAAGCTTGGCCAGCCATCTTTGTGGTGGTCCGGCGACATCGAAACGTTCGACAGGTGGTCGACCACCAGCAGCTTGAGTGATGCCTACAAGAAGTGTCTTGAAGAGTATACGCGATCTATAAAATGGCATAATGGATTATTAAATGATTTTTCTTGATGTGTCATTTCCAGTTTCACCTCCGAAAAATATATCATTTTCATTGACTAGTCTGTTGAAATACTTATTTCTACTAGCGCAAAGTGCGAGTGCGACCCGTCGGCTACTGAAACACGCCAGATTGTTATCCAGTCACATGACCAAAATAATACTAGGTGGCCCAATGAAAACGAAACAAGGCCGATTTGACATAGTTATCGTTCGCAGAAAAAACATGCTCGAACTGGTCGATTATTATTTCGAGGAAGAAATATTTTGCGCATATATTCAACTTGTTCACTTCAATCCACTCGGAGGGGTGAGCTGCAACTCTTGAATCTCAAATGGGGTAAGGTGTCAAGTGATACATCATTTCGAATGTAATCGAAATCTCTACCAACGCTTCCATGTTTTTGGAATTCGATGCAGTAGTTCTCGAAAAAACACGTTCATGAAAATGATCGGCTAGTGATGGAAAGTAACGCTTTTTTCACTTTCATTACTATTTCTCATTCTGTAGTAAGAACGATGTTTATCTAAGAAGTGCCTTATGTGTTTTTTCTTAAATCCTGTCCTATTCAACATTACTTAAAGAATCATTCATTTCAATGTCAGTTCTTTTCAATTATAATAAATAATAAATTCAGAACATTGGTACAGTAATCATCATTACGTTCTCTATGAAATATCAGATACCTATTCGAGCAAGTTCACCGAAAGCCAATTTCCCATTGATTTAGGGGGTGAATTTAGGATTCATTGACTTCATATTCTTTGAAGTTAACATTGATAGTAAAAATGCCAGGAATTCGAATAAGTATAACTTCCAGGAACTTTGAGTTTGTATACACAATCGATTAGCTTCACTTTTCCCTGACTACAAGTCCCCTATGGTCCAGTCATGTATATTTTCTGGTCCTGTAATTCCTCTATAACATGATGTTCAATGTCTCAGATGTGTTAGAGAGGGATAGAGGGATGGGTTCGTAGACATTTCACAGGTTGCCAACACAATCAATTGGCCCCACTGTATTACGAGTCCTTTTCAGTTATGTAAAACATGTTTATATGATGTCGTGAAAGAAGACGTCATCATTCTAAAGAAAAACACACGGGTTGCCCACACAATGGATTGGCTTCAATTATGAAACAGGACCAGTCTCTTCCATCCGTGTAAAAGATATAACTCGATGAACTGTAATGAACGCTGAATTTTTCAGATAGCCATACATTTAGCGAACAGAGGTTTCCGCGTTTTCGCCGGCCTCAAAGATGGCGCCTCTTCTGGTTCGCCTGACGACTCCGCATCGTCCAAGGTCATCGGCGCGTGGCAGAAGCACAGAGAAAGTGTCCAAGGACATGGGGTGCTGGTGGCCTTGCCTCTGGATGTCACCAGGGAAGATCTTCTGCACGAAGCAGTCGACGTCATCAGAGCCCATCTGCCCGCCGGAGAAGATGGTATATCCCAAGTTTTTCTATAGAAGAGATTCTATAGAAATCTATCCTATACAATCGTTTTCCCATTCTCTGCAGTGCCCTTTGGTAAAAATACCAGAACATATCTGTTCTTCATTCGCCGTTACCAAACAATACGAACAGCGCTGATAAATTTAAACACTCGCACGCACCACAGCCAAGTTGGAACTGTTGCGTGGTGCTCGTCAATACCAGCGTACCAGCGAATAGCGAATACATAAAGAAGGTGCAAGCTAAAGATTATCCACAGCAATAACCTTTGTTCAAGCTTCAAAGACGCGTAATTTGATGGGTTGCATTGTGGCAAAAGAGCGTGAGCGAAATCATTTAGTTGATTCTCTCAGATGCGTTAGTCAACTCATCAAAATACAACGTTTTTATTCGCCTAGCGTTAGAGCCACTTTTTTCACAAAGGCCTAACTAGCACGTCAGCACGTCAATAGACAACTGAATGTCATTTGTCTACGTTTCTCCAGATCAAAAGGATTTTTGAATGTTGCTCAACTTATATGTATTCTCTATTCGCTACCAATGAGTGTGTGAACAAAATTGACACACCAAAGAACACTCCATTAGTTTGTTCATTACGAACACGTAGTGTTGATAGCTACATCGTGTTAGCCAGTGGTGGAATGTTGGGAGAGAATGTGGTGGCATATTATACAAGATTTTCGTTGAGCACCGATTGTGGAAATATTTATACAGGGTGTAACTAAATGAGTGCAAAATATTCAAGGGGGTGATTTCTCATCGAAAAAAAAAAAAATAAGGGATAAATGCCAGTTTGAACTGACAATAATGGCAGTTTGCTAATTGCTAATTGCTAAGTGCTAATTGCCAATTCAAACTGGCAATTATAAAAAAAGTCATCATATCCGTTCAGCGCTTTTGTACTTTCCACACTAATTAAGTGTTTTAAGTAAGCCTCCGAATTATCTCTTCTAAGCCCTCAGCGAAGGCATGCGTAGCTATGGGTATGAACAAATCAAATATTTGATCATTATGCAACCATCATGGTCATTAGATTATTCTGTCTCATAATGAGGGAAATTTGTATCAGAAGCAGAATGAGTTCATCACAGAAAGACGTTATTAGTTGATGAGCTGTAAATTAATAAAATGGAGTAGTTAATGTCGAATAATCTAGTTTACCCCTACCGAATCGTCCAGGCATCTGGGCTGTGGTGAACACCAACGGCCTGTCCTACCGCGGCCGCCTAGACCAGCAGGACAACTCCCACTGGGACGCCATGCTGAAGACCAACGTGGTGGGCATCCTGCGCACCGCCAGGAAGTTCCAGGGTCTGCTGCGCACCGCCGGCGGACGCATAATCACCGTGGGCGCAACAGAGCACCCGGGTGCAGGTCTGGTCGCTTACATGGCCAGTCGGTACGCCGTGGAGGGAGCCAGCAAGGCGCTCAGGCAGGAGCTGGCGCCCGCAGGGATCAAAGTAGTCACGATCAATCCGCAGGGGATCATGCCAGAGCTGTTGTTTTCCGTTCCGAAGTTATGCAGGTTGGTTTGAGATAAGGAAAGTTGTTATGCACAAAGTTCAGGATTTGGTTACATAGATTCATGATATATAGAGAGGGCGGCTCACGTATACTCGCTTGGACCACAGCAGCTAGACTAATGGTCATCAAGTTTTTTTTTTATTTTCAGAATCTCTCTCATAAGGGCTTCACGAATCTTGTTTGTTTCTAGTGTTCCAAAACCAGTTAGAATATTTTATCGTATTATGAATAAAATTGAAAATAGCAATATAATCTTCTCTGAGAAAATATTCTATCAGTAGTAAAAACACATATTGCATCATGACAGCGGAATGACTATCTAAAATCTGTACGGACAATGAAGGCACCGACTTCAGTTTCATTGCTGATATTATTCTCTTGCAATAATTGTGGAAAGGCTTTGAAAAATTCATCCTGCGAATGTAGAAATGCAGGGTTGAATCAGTGATGATCATTGCTGTGCAGATTCACAATCTCTGGAATCAGCTCAGGAAAATAAAAAAAAATGGTACTTAGTAGTTAGATGCACTACTACTACTTTTGTAGGCTCTTAACTAATTCAAATGACATTTTCAATGAGTACAAGAAATGTCATAATATTGAATTCATGTATTATTTTTTTGAAAACCTCAGACAAATCCAAATCATCCATATATTCATCAGTGTATCTCAGGAGAAAATATCAAGAATAGAAAAAAGTTATGTTTTCACTACCTGGTACGTGGTGCGTCGTTGCCGCAAAATGAATATGAATATGAATGAATAATTTTGAAAGTATCGTTTGAAATAGCTATATCTTGTTCACGCCTATAACATTCGTGCAAGTGCAAGCAATAAGTTGACCAAGTTAAATCGCAATCGGTGAACGATACAGAGAAGCGTAAAATACGAACAATTTTTATATATAAGCCCAGTTGGCAAGTCTGGCATCGAAAGCCATCTATTGAAAGTAATCCGAAGTGATCTTCAGCAGTACAAAATAGTGAGCTATACGCGATCAATCAAAATTTCCGCTGTTCTTTTGAGCTTTTCGTAATTTGAAAAAAATCATTCAAATCGGTCGAGTTATTTCCGAGTCTACCTCATTCTTATGCATATTCTCATTATATTATGTGAAAATTTTAATGAGCTTAATTTTTTGCAATGACCTCTGATGCGATAAGACCCAGCAGTTACTGAGATATAAGAGAAAAACTAAATTAGTGCTGGTACCTTTTTCCCAATATGGCGGATCGAGCTGTGCTGGCACTGGTCCGGACTTTGGGTATATTGAATAGTAGGCCAAAAGAAGGTGAGACCAAATATAGATTTTTACCTCAATCTCAATCAAACACGCCCGAACTCACCTTGTATAATGATAACATCCCTATGCTGTTTTGGTGTTTCCGATCATAACACTAGTAAACAAGGTGGATGCTTTCAAAGTCGAATTTCAAACGTAAATTAGAAGAGTGCAGGAGCTGGTATAGTATTATCTGAACTATGACTTGAGCGAGCACTGTGATTCACGATTTTGTCATGGCCAATGAAACTTTCAATTGAACCTGTATTTATCGATAGAAAAATTGGTTACTTTTCCCCCACTTCGATTCACCCCAAGATGATTTCAATTTTTCCTCAACCCTTCTGGAATTATCCAGATCCTATTTTCTCTAGGACATCAAAGGTAAATTCGAGCACTACTGATAATAATAGCAAAAATATTGGTTTTCCACTATGATGTATAGAATGTTGATCCTTCATTTTCAGTAAACAAGGTGAACAAGACACGGCAGTAGAAATGACAGGGTGTTTGAACTACCAACCGGTAATACTAACTTCCAGGGCTCTTCAAATCCTGGATATAGCGTTGACAAGCAGAAATCCGAAGACGAACTATAATTTGGAAGATAAGGTGTGGTGTAAGCCTTTCGAAATCCTGCATATTGTTTAAGAGTACGTCGCACGCAGATGAAAAAAAAATTGTATAGTGTTCATTGTAATATCGAAACAGGACGTATAGCCTGCCTCCGAAAATGTTTTGGGAAGAGGCCAATCAAAGAGGAAGCAGTGTGACGTGAAAAGTAATATGAACAAGACAAATGACTGTTAGCGGGAATTATTGGTTAGGTTAGGAATGAGGATGTTGTTGAGAGCACGCCATTCTTTTCATGTTTAGATTTTCATTAAAATTGAAGTAATTGAAGTTTATTGAGTTTATGGAACTAGAGCAAGAACCTATACCCTCCTACGACGTCATTATGGCATATTTAGTATCATCATTATGAATTCATAATGTCACCCAAACGTTTCTGGTTATGTAAGGATGAATCGAATCAATGAAAATACAATCTATTTGGGCCGTCTCAGATTGAATTTTGAATGATATACGTTCGATATGAACTTTGATGACTAACCCACTCGGCTGACGCGTTTTTTTATAATTCTCCTATCGAACTAGTATCATAATATATAGATAATAACTATAGACATCAGTTCTTCGTAGTGTATTTTTGAGTTTACATGAACTTGGTAGGAATTATGGAAATTTCGTCTTCGCTGAAATCTTTCGAATAACGAGCTTTCTTTGAGGAATTTCAAATTTGATAATTGAATATTTTCTATTTTGAGATGTGTTATGAGATATAAGCTCATGTGAACCGAGGTATGTAACACGATGATTCTGCAATGCTCATTACCGAAAGGAATGAAATTAAGAAAATTTGTTTCCATATCTACTCAATATTTAAAGATTTTTTTTGTAAATAGTCTTTGTACATATCATTGTCATACTCATCAAATATAGATTTGAAAAAGAGAAGAGTTGTTTCATTTCAGGTCCAATATGAAGTTATGAGTGAAGCTACAATATCAGCTCAAAATTTCATGTTGTCATATTCAAACTGGAAATCTCCTGGATAATGTGATCTACAATATTCATGAAGAATAGTTTCGATTGCTTAAATGATATAATGGAAAACATTTAATGGCCACACATGTTTGCTCTCAATATACTAGTCTATATTTTACTTCAAATGAATTGTAGCAATATAATGAGAACATTGATGTCACAATACGAGCTTGCTCAGGTGGCAACTCCTTCTCTATAAATTTGTATCCCCAGGTTCGTATCTGATATCACGTTTATGCTATATGCTATATATATCATTTACTACTGTGCTCTTGTGCTCTCTCATTATATTAACTGAATAATTACTAAAAAATTCACACTCATATTGTAGGTAGCGCAACAATTGTTGCACTATTCAATTGATGCATTATCGTAGTTTGACATACACAGTCATTTTCATCTTACACAGATTTCAAACTGGCGAAAAATAGTATTATTCCGTAGTACAAAACGTCCTGATTTTCATTGAAATGGAATTCCCTTACAATGTCATAAGTCAGTAATGATTCAATCTATTGAATCTTGATTGTCACTAACAATTAGGGAATTCATTAGGGATGAGTTCATCTTTACTGAGTACGCTTTTTATGGTGTGACGTGTGACGAACTTCTACAGTTTTTACGTCTGTGCTGGTTATTACAGATTCTAATTCTATAAATTTTGTTTTTTTGTGAAAAGAAAGTTCACAAGGCACGGCAGCTATGGTCATGGATTCTATACAATATATTTTTGTTGAAAGCCAGGGAACGACTCATAGTTTGATTCATGAAAACTAAGAAAATTGCACTTCAAAATATAACTTATTTCCTGAAAAAAAGAAAATCAATGAGCTAGACAAGTTGTGCACTCACACAATATTTAATGCGATATTTCTGCACTGAACAATATAAAAGACTTATGTACATTAGGTTTCCATATAAGAATAGTCATCGAACGTATTTCAATACAATTGGTGGAATGATTGTTTACCTGAACCCCGATTTCCCTATATAGTGCTATACTGAGCGAACATTGCAATATGAGAAACATTATGTAGAAGTGTTTCAGAACATTATGGTAGAAACATTCATATCAATATGTAACGATCCCTAATACTGTAATAAACACTATATTCAACTCAAACCTTACCTAACACCAGAGGGGCTTTCTGAACCAAAGGGCCAGTCGAACGGGTTAGCCGGCTCTGTGGTAGGAACGAAGACTCTCGTAGACATCGATGGCAAGCAGCAGAGCGGTCAGAGGAAATAGCAACGCAGTGCAAGCAACAACGCACCCAAAGCAAGCACACGACGCTGACAGATAACAAAATCTGTAGTAGGTAAACGGCACATCGACGAAAGTGCCAATGGCCTGGTAGGCTCTAACAGAACCACTTCTTGTTGAAATCACGATCCGATGCTACGCGGTTCTTAACTTGACAAAATAGCTACTCTTATCAGTAGCCCCCCAAACAACACACCAACATTCGCTGAATGTCCAGTGGATATCCATTCAGGATATTTTGGATATCCATTGGACTTCCAAATATTATCAAGGATATCCCATGGCTGTCCATGGGATGTCCTTAGGTCATCAACCTGGACGTCTATAAGATATCCTTCATGGACGTCACAAAATAATAATAACTCGTGACCTCTCGATCATCAGGCTAATGGATCTACCGATTTATATCGAACGATTAATTCGTCATTACAAATTGTACTATGGAAGATCTCCTAGATTTATTTCAATCAACTGAAAATTGATTTCGGATATGTGCTGAGGAAACTTTGTAGTTCACTGTTCCGAACAAGATATCTTAAGAATACCACTTATTGTCCAAAAGGACGCTGATCCAATATTTCATCTCTTTTCGAGTTATATACCTTATTAGATATAAATTTGTACTTCAATCCTTTTGATTCACATACTCTGACTTCTACATTTCTGCATTCCCTTCGGGAATATTTGGATATCTCATGGATAGATCCAAAAGTAGTCCAAAAGGATATTCTGGCATAAATTGGATATGATTCGGATGTCCATGAAATATTCGGTGTTGTATGGGCCTTGGTTAGGATGCGACTCGAATTAGGATATACACTGTGTTGCTGCTATATCTTACAAAGACACCATGACACCTCGATTCTGAGGCTGATAGAGATGAAAGCCACAAAATAGCTGCAACAGGGTCAACAGCAGAGGTCGCCCACAGATCTATAAAAAACTCTCTGGTAAACCTACAGTTCTACATATACATGCCGAAGTTATTGACCAAGCAAACAAAATTTACTGAAGCAATCTTTAAAAAATAGATCGCAGAACTGTTAAACAGTGGAAATTCGAATAGAAGTGACTATCCTTTCGCTCACTTCTGGAGATAAAAAACAGCCAAACCAAGCTTTACGCAAAACAATAGTTGCAATATTTACACTACAAAAATTTACCTACTAAAAAACAATGATCCGACGGACAAGGTGATGTCATATAATAAAAACGATCAATACTTGTGAAGTTCGATCGTGATCCGAAGATCATCTCAAAACCATCTTCTATAAGTAACCTTTAAAATCAGTGTCCTTTATATAATACAAAAGCGCGAACTACATAGTGAAAAACAATGATTTTCAGAAAAGACAGAATATACAGGAAATATTGTGGTTTGATCATGTAATTTTCACATATATGGTTGGGGATGTGTCATAGAAATATATTATAAAAGCTGTGTTCATCAGCTTTCTCTTGTGAGTAAAGTAGAGTATGATCACTCCATTAGGAATATATCGATACTCAGAGTACCCGTTCATAAACCTGCCTGAATGAATGTCAAGTGTCACGACACGAGTTATTTGTTTTGAGGTTATCTCCAATGGATAAACAACCTTGATGGATGATAATGTGTTATTATTCATTAATATCATGCTATATCTCTATTTAACTCAGATCTGGATGAAAGATATTAGAATATCACAACATAACCCCCAAAGAAGCATTTTAACTTGTCATAAATGTCAGAGTTCATCGTTACTCTGCTCTGAGGTGGTTATAAGATGGTGTGATTACTGATGCGCTTTTGTTTCAGAAATTTTTCTAGAGATGAACAAATGAATGCGGGTTCGAGGACAATGTTTCATTGATTATCTGAGAGAGGGCGAGTGTGATGGAGTCAGAATTATTTTGCGATCTGCGATCATGAAATAAGAAATACACAATGTGTATCGTGTTTTGTGTCATTTGTGCGATTGACAAATCTGTCAATCGATTTTCAAATTAATTGGCGCAAATAAAATTACAATTGAAAGATAAATAACTAATAACATTTTTTCTGTTACTTCTAATATTAGTACTTTTGATATGGACCCATATCGGTTCTGTCATTTGTGTGGTATTTCAAGGGCTCGAAACTCTAATCTACACATGTTTAAAGCACCAAAAGTGAGTATATGTGAAACATTCGATTCATTATCTCATACAATATACAAAACAAAATATTGGAAGACATTTTTTGCTCATTTCAGGATGAGATAATGCGTCAAAAGTGGATATCATCTACAAAAAAAAATATACCACCTAACGTATATATTTGTTTCCAACATTTTCGCAAGAATCATATTGACTTTTCTAGATCTAATCTAGACTATTCAATACTCTTCCCCAATCTATTTGTTAATCAGTTTAATAATTACATCTTTTGTGATCATTCATATTCAATGAATGTAAATATTTTTGTGTGTTCTACACGAGAAAAATCAATTTCAAATTATGATTGGTCCTGTATTTTTTCTAGTTTCAGAAATGATATCCATTAGAAATAGATGGAACTGATTAGTATATTTGGAATACTAATGATGCCTGCTAAAAATGGTAGTCATACACGTAACACACACATGTACAAAAATTTATTTTGAAACAAATAAACATGTATTATTATTCAAACTGAAATAGATGAAAACAATAATCTGACCAAGTAATACAATACCCTGACAAAGGGAATAATTTTCAACTGTAATCCTAGTTGGGAAGTTGAATCAATAAAACAATAAGGTCAGTAAACAATCTGGTTGTAAATAACATTAATGCTTTTATCCAGCACGCACATTCCTGCTCGTCAGTCCTCCAAATCCGTTAGCACGTTTGTTCAGGATACACCTCCCAAGTACTTCCCGCCCTAAAAACAACCTAAACAACAATATAATTCCAGTCCATTCCATTCCTGTTTCTGAAATGAATCTCTGCATGACTGAACCCAGTCAAGAAATATTTGAGCCGGACAACAATCATGGTTCGATGTTTGAAACAATTCAACTGCGTTTACATGAGATCAATTTACCAAACGATTGGAGTTTTTATAAATTGAGAAATCATTTGATATACATGAAACTTGAAATTCAGGAAAATGAAGAGATTGTAATAGATAGATCTATTGTAGTATCAACCTATTCTATTACGGCGAGATTGGAAAATGAACAAATACCACTGGATATTTCTATCCTCAGCTTGAAAAACTTCCAACAATTGATTGAAGATGTGAACAATTTCAGAATATGTAGAGGGAGTAGTAAAAGCTGTTCAGTTTCCATATCAGAAAAAAATGCATATTGTAAAGCATGCAGTAGTTATAAATATTATGTGAAAACTCGTCAAGAGAAATGTGTGATTAAAACAAACAAAAATATTATTTAGAACACTAAAAGAAAAAGAGGAACAGGCAACTCAAATGCGTTATTGAGAACTTGAAGAAAACAAATATAGATGAGAACAGAATGAATCAGTTCATAAAAGATTTGCCCAAAATCCAGCAACAAATGATAAGATAAATGCTCCCCCTACTTCATCCAAGTACATTGTCAATGTTAGTTTTTGTTCAGTAACACTCTTATCAAATGATCCAAGAAAAATCAAGAATGAAAACAATGAATATAAAAAAAACTGATTCAAGAACTGATACAAAAAAAACTAAGACCCTATAATATAACTATATTTATATCTATGAATATTGCTCAACTTAAATTAAAGAGTGAAAGAACTAAAAGGACACCTATCAATAACTAAAACAAAATGACTTGAAATGAAAAATACTGAAAAACTAAGATTGAATATACCTGAGAGTATGGAACCTTCAATGTTTCCATGAAAATATATTAAAACTGTTGTCACAATCAGAATTCAATAAATGATATTCAGATTTTTAATAAGATTTAATTTAGAAAAATTGCCAGACTCTTAACCTCTTCAAACCTTGAAATGAGAAAGTTGTGAACCAGAGTCTCAACCATTGTCTTTCTACATTGGTAAGCTAGTTTGCGAAGACTTCATCAATCAACTACTTTTAAGAAGGACAATATCTGAACTAATGATACAAAAGATTCGAAATGCAAAGGAAGAATTGGAAAGAATAAAATGAAGTATATCAATAACTGAAACATAAAATGAATGAAATAAAATTAGAACCCTATACATTTCTAGAATATTGAAAAACTAAACTATATTCTAATTATAAATAAAAAAGTAACTATATTCTGAAAAAATTGTCATCCTCTGCATATATCAGGATATGAAAGACACTCTTCTGAATTAACAGTGAAAACTATTCAATGATGTCATTTCATGACTGAGTATATCTTGTATTCAAGAGCAAACATTGAGAAACATCACAAACCAATCCAAAAAACTTGGGAAATAAGCAAATCTGAATAATTGAAGAATCAATTATGATTCCTTTCCCTTGGGCCCACGATATGTGTTATATTTATATTTTTTTATAAATTTTTATACATTTATATTTTATATTTTCAATTGCTACACTGTCTCGGAACAAGTATTATACTATCATTATATTATTGTTATTTCTTGTTTTCCGTAGCATTTTTTTGGAATGATGAGAACTGCAGGTGGATCCAATAACCACCCAGATTCATTGCAAGTAGGCCAAATCTTCAGGTTGATGTCCTTGCACTCATTAATGAAGCCTCCTCGAGGTAGTAATGTTACTGGTGGGCAAATGATAAGGTCACTCATATCTGTAGGCGAGCTGAAAGAGAAACAGACGCGAGTTATTTTTGATTTGAATATCGAATGTGATGGACGAGAATCTGTGAATAAAATAGAGGAAGAGTTTTGTAGCACACAAGATGCATTTGCATACTTCTGTGGATACATTGCTAGAAGGATGAAAAGTTTCACTAAATGTTTCTTGTGCTTGGAGACAGTCAGAGGAGACGGAGATGAGGTTTTCAACAATTTGATTCGGACTGAAAGTAGAGGATTTTCAACATTTCCATCAAAAAATTAATAACATTGTTGTCACAAGTGGAGGATAAAATAACGGAAATATTTAAGTCAGAACTTCACGGCTGAGTATATCTTGTATTCAAGAGCATAAATTAAGAAACATCACCAGCAAATCCAAGAAACTTGCAAAACTGGCGAAACTGAATTGAAAAATCAATTAGGTTTCTTTTTTCTTGGACCCGCGATTAGATTTGGGTTGAATTATGTTCTGTACAATTAATTCGTCGTTATCCTTGGAACCATCCTGAATATTACTGTTGTCATACTTGATTTCAAATGTAGTTTTGCTTTTGCAAATTCGCAATTGTTTTTAGAATTATCATTATTGAATATCTGTAGAGCAGGCATATGCCCGTTCAACAGTTATTTATGCACCAAGTTTGTTGTAACGCCAAGTGGGTGACTGATGTAGCCAGCCAGTAAGCTGATGCATGATTTCACCGATTTGCATGAGATTTGACCTTCCTGAGTTGTTTAGAACATTGATGGTTGTCGATCAGTTGATTCAGTTAAACCAAGTTAAATCTTGATCAACATGTTTGTTTGAATGAGGGATGGGAGAAACATTATGTTATTAATAGATAATATCCTCTAATGCAATAGAAATGCATGTTATATCAGTGGGCATAATGATCAATCATTCCATTCACTCATAAAAATTAAGATAATCAAATAGCAGGAGAATGAATACATAATCACTATAACTGACACAAACATGAACTAAGATTACCTAATATTAACCAGACAGAACAGTAAATCAGTCAGACTTCTTGCCAACAGAACTGTACCATACAACCTACTTTCTAACCAAAAATTGTAACATCATTGTAAAACAAAAATGTTCAAATGTTCTGTCTTTGCAACTATTGAAGTCTTAAATTATCAAATCATATCTTTACTCAGCCTTATATGTTCAATCATATGT
Source organism: Gastrophysa polygoni (assembly GCA_963576655.1). NCBI lineage: Eukaryota > Metazoa > Arthropoda > Insecta > Coleoptera > Chrysomelidae > Gastrophysa > Gastrophysa polygoni. The sequence continues at coordinate 14,623,320 of OY755084.1, forward strand.
TGCATTCTCATATAGGGTAATATTTCATGCTGGTTCTCAACATATTATCCAGACAAGCCAGCGTACATATATAGACATTAGAAAGTATTTTAATGAAAGGATATATCACAAAAGAAGATGTAATTTATAGCTATAGCTTTATATAAACATGGCGTTCCTAAATATCATGTACATACATGAAATTTCAAGATTTTTTTTTTAGTTTTTCCTTTATAATTCCTGCAGTTTTTGGGATATTCACCTAAAATTTGGAATACAGGTCATGCTGTAGGGTCATATTATTGGGCATTAAGCCTAATGGTTGTGAGAATCTACCAACATTCCCATCAAAATTCCAGAATCATTCATTTCTGAAATTTTATTTGATTAAAAAAATTGTTTTCTGTTCCTGCACACAAAGTTTCTGTTGCTGAATATATCAGAGTCATATGAAGTGTCCATCATACAGAGAATCATCCAATTGTTTGGTCAATCCATTTTCTGTTCCATGTATCATATGGAAAATGAAATCTAACAATAGTTATAGTTATTATAGTCAATTTATGAATAAACATTGTACAACATATTGCATCTTTATTTCAATCAATTATGAATACCACATAAAAAAAAACTATTTGCTGCATGATTATGGTGCATTGATGGATTGTGATCACTTTTCTATACATTTCATAAATTTGTATTGTATTGTAATACTTTGTTGTTTTTCATATTCATGTTCTATAGTTCCTGTTATGGATATGTACATCCTGTTCCTTGAGAATGAAAGAGATTATTATTGAATTCTTAATTTATATTTCAATGTTGGTGGACAAAAAAAAATAAATGGCAAACTCACCTAATTGTTATTCAAGTAGCTGAGATTGGATCTTGCATTGCATTTCCAGCAATATTTCATAGAATTCCATGGTAAATCTCAATTGTCAAGCCAGAAATTGAATTTAATGTTCAGTGGGTCCTTTCTGTTACACTATCTTCGTTTCTATGGAATGTTATAAAAATGATCATTAAACAGAGCTAATAAATAGAATGGAACAAAATATGTTTCATATGTTTGTTTCAAAATATGTTTCATCTACTACCAAATTGTAGATGTAACCATTATAACTTCAGCACTTCATGCATTTCAGTTAATTCATTTTGAGAGGGAAACAATTATACAAATTTGTACATCATAATTGAATATCAGGTACTTGAATGAAGTAATAAAGTACTTGAAACACTCAAAACTAGAAGGGGTCCCTAGTGATTGAATACAAAATTCTCAGTTCACATGTAATACAAGGATAATCACAAGGATAATTGAGTACTAAAACCGGTACTAGTAATACTCAAAGAATAACATTTGGTAATTTTAATACTGAAACTGATGGTTATGAAAATACTTGAATATACTTGAATTGATTTGGTTGATTATAATAATGGTAATAGGTATGCAATTCTACTTATATTACTTATTAATTATAAGTATTTGATTCAATTTAATTGATATGATATATTCTGATGTAAAAAGTCACAAGTGAATCTCATACAAATATTGAAAACATTTGCTGTTGAGTACTGACCTCAGTAAACCCATATCTATTAATTTATTGAATACCTACATTTCATTTCCTCCACTCTCTTTGTTCTGAGCTTCTTTTAACATTCCATCTCTCTCATACTCTGCCTCGTACTCTGCTTATGTCTGGTTTGTGGAAAAATCATTGTACTAGAGTTCTGGAAAAAAACAAAGTCTAACAAAGAGAACAAATCTCATGTATTTGGTAACTACTGCCCTTTCTGAAATATGTATCTTTTTTTGTCATATAAGTTAGGTCATGTTAGGTTCATGAGTACTGATTAAAAGATGAATACTGTTCTATCAACACTGGGAGTTAAATTTGTGACTGAATGAGTCCATAAGTTATTGTGTCAATTGATTACTATTGTTATGAATTATCTCAAGTTATGAAGGTATACATAAGTAGGTATACACAAGTAGGTACCAATCAATTTTATGATCCAAACAAATAAAAATTATAACATCTCTAGCTGATCAATGAGCTGATCATCATTGTTCATTCTCTACATCTAGTCTCAGAGAATGAGACTTGAATCCTGTATAAGTCGATAATTCCATTATCAATTAGTTAGTGATGGATTCAGATAAAAATTCCAATAGAAGGACAATTATATTTTATGGCACTCAATTCAGATCTACACTATGGAACTGAATTGTTTTGTGATTATCATCTATTGAACATCATTTAAATCTTCAGAGGTGTTGAGTTCCCTTGTGAATATCTAGACACTAAAGAATGTGGTTCATAATGATAATAGTAGTTCAGAAAGAAACGCAAATCTTAATAATAGGAATATGCGTTTTTATGCGACTTACTATTCAAATATCACTGATTTTCACTTCTCACACTGAAAACTTGGGAGTTCTTGCAGTAGCCAACACAATTTGCTGGTATCTATTCGATTCATGAGACCAGAACTCCCTTTTTTCACCTCACTTCCATCACGTTGACTCGGTTTATGATGGATAAAGCCAAAAGTTATTGAATCACTTCTCACACCGTATTTGGAATTTTGCAATGTATGAATTTGTAGTTATTTGGAATAAAAATATCAATGAAAATATCTGACCACCAGACTAGACCACCATTTTGCACTAATTTTCAATGGCTCAAGAAACTTCTGTGGCACTCAAGGCTCAAGCGACAACTAGCGATTCTAGCGGAGGAGAGGTGATTGAACGTCTCGATTAGTAATCAAGTAGGCGAATTCGAGAGATTTTTCTTAAGTTATTAACACGGCAAAACCACAGAGTGCGTGCACCAGTCTTATAACCACCTCACTCTGCTCATAAGCAGAGTAATGTGAGCAAGTTTCTGAACGATTGTGAGTTCATACTCCTTACTGACAGTGGTCGTTTATGAACGCTTCAGAGTAAGCAAGCTCACTCAGAGTAATAAGTTTCTGAACGCACCCTGGATGTCGCTTCTTATGCATGATACTATAACTGAGTTATAGTATCATCGTTATAGTATCATGTAGTATCATAGTATCATGCTTCTTATGCGGAATCACAGTTCAGTGTGCGGAGTGCGGAGTCCCTTCTCATTTCAAACTGGCGCATGCGCATGTATGAGCTGCGCTGTGTCATTTGTTTTTCTGGGTTCAGTTTCCATGTCGTTATCCATATAGTTATTATTAGATATATGTTATATGACTCCATGATACTATAACTCCTCGTTATAGTATCATGATTCTATGTTCTATGTTGTACACTCTGTTTCGTGTTTCGTGACAAAGCTGCTTTCGAATCAACAATGATTGTGAGCAGCAGCAGGTTGTAGTGTAGAAAAATATTTTTATTTTGTATATCATGTGATGAATTTATCAGTTGCAATTATAAAATTCATTATCGATTAACCTTCAAGCTCCGCCGGACTGCTCATTGATGGATTTGGTATGTATATGAAAATGGAGTATATGCATCAAACGTTGATAACGTGTCTACAGTTTAAACATGAATTTGCAGTGTTGAAATTCCTTCTGTTGGTGCCGTGAGTTTTCTATTGATACACAAAATGGACACTCTAGCAGAAAAACCAGATTCAACTGTAATCAAGCAAGAAGAGAATGAAAGCATGCCTGATGAAATTATTGAAGGCTTTATACCACCAGCTATGGTTGAAATAAAAAAAGAACAATTTAACCCCACTAAATTGAATCAATTTGTATCTGATCATGAGAGCTTTATTGGTAATAATGATCCAGTCAACATCAAATATGAAGATGTTAACACTTTTTTGGATGAGATCAGTGACAAAACATCTGAGCAAACGATGATAGGAACAGGAATCTCATTAGAAGATGAACTAGAAAGTCCCCCGGATTTGAAAGGAGAAGTAGTTGACATGATAGTGGGGAATGTGAAAGATGAACCTAATTCCAGTGATTCCTCATCTTCATCATCATCAGATGACGAGGGTGAAGAAAGGTATGTTGTGAATTATAAATCTATTGAGTACCACTCACACATTAGTTACGTAAGCAATTTTGTTCACTTGTAATGAATTCAGGATCATATTTGAGAAAAAGATTTGAAAAGGGTAGAAACATCTTAGTTCTAAAGATAATCTAGGAATATTGTGATTGTGATATGTGATTTTTTTCAACATGCCTTAAATAGATATCATAGACAATCAGCATTTCAATTCTCACAGGAAACTTTTCATACTATACATACTTGTTTGTTCAAGTAGTCAAAGAAGAAACATTCATAAAGCATTATTTAGCATCTTGGAGGGAATGGGTTTCACCATTTTTGCTAAAGGAGATGAATTTTACTTCTACGAGGATGTTTTCCATTCTTCTTGACTCCTTGAATGAAGGCATAAAAATATTGTTTGTGAGGCATGAAAGGCCATTTAGATATGATATCTACTCATGTTGAGGATAATTACTATGAAATTCTATGAAAGAGAATAGTCATTCATTGATTTATAGAAAACAAGTAACATCCTGTGGAGCATCCTGCTAAAATGAATTATTTCATGAAGTTTGTCACATGTCAAGTCAAGAGTATGTCAATGTCATATCATCAAGAGAGTTGATGTCACTTTTATGCAAACATCTGAGATCTCAGTTTTGTTGTTGTTGTTGTTGTTCATGTCTCAGATCAATGGTTCAGAATAAAATTTTCATCAAATAATATAACAACCCAGATAAACTCATATAATGTTATCTTGAATATTTCTATTTTTTTTTTCTGGGTTATCTTGAAAAATTGAGGTGCCTTCCTTTTCTCATTTTGAAATTCAGGTTCCTGGGGTAGAAATAGGTACCATTTTTCTTTAATATGGTACGGATAGTACAAAATTACATTTTTCTGTAATAGTGATTTATTGGACATCCTTATTGAAACATTGTCAAAATATTCTCTTTGGTACATTTATAGATGTGTTCAATCTGTGGTTATTTTTTATCTTAATGTGTCTTTCATCCAAGTAACTCATATATTTCTGATTGGATGACCCAAGTGATCTAGAATTGTGTTTCTTTGTTCAAATGTCTAAGAAAGAGGCAAATACTAACTAGTTCTAATGGATAACTATACTATTGTCCAGTTAGGAATAAAGTAGATGACAAGCTCAGCCAAGTCCAAATAACACCAACAGACCTATCAGATATATATTTTTAAGAACGATGGAAGCATTTGATGTTTTGCTGACAGTACGAGCCAAATTTCACAAGGCAATGTTCCAATGATATTCCATCTGTATCTCATGATTGCCTATTTCCACTTGATTTACCAAATTTACTGTACAATAATTGAAACTATTCATACACCTCCTGATACTATTCAATTAACTACTTCTATGGCATTTAATTCATAATTAGTAATGATATATGTCAACTCACCAGTTGTCTTGACTAATGAAAGGTTACACTCTCTATCACTTTATACACTTCATTCTCAACTGAAAAATAGTATAGACATATTACTAACTGCATGTGATTTTGTGAATGAGTAATGAAAGTGGATTTCCAAAAACTATTGGCTGACTGAGTGGCTGACACTTGTCACTTTCTTCGCATGTGAGATATTCTCAACATGATCTTCAATTGAAGCAGTGATTTAAGGCAAACAGGTTGAACTCCTACTAATCAGATTTGACAAATACAAGCAGATTTAATTTTATATTCATTTCAAGCTCCATTTCAAATGAAACATTCTATACATACTTCATACAATCATTACAAGTATATTGTATGATGGCTCTGCAACGTTAATGAAGTGATGTTAAAAGAAAAACTATCTCAATGATGCCTGACCAAAACAAATAAGACATGTATCAAATGTGAAACTGTTCATCTTGTGTAACCATAATCAAACTAGAGTGTGTCGAAAAATGTGTGACCAGTATAATTTGCAGTAATTGCCAAAGAATTGAATCGAATCATGAGATTAAATCATAGAATACTCCTAAATGAAAAATATGTTGAAATTCTTTATTGGAATATAATGCTGTTGGAACGAAACAACATTCTAGTACGAGAAAAAAAGAGTAAAGGACAAAAAATTCCGGACACCAACAAAAACTCTCCTACAAAAACTGTACAGACATATGAGAAAGCTCATTAGAAACAAATAAATGGAAATGATGTGCAATTGAATGAATAGAGAGATGTAGGAGATTTTAGTGTGAATTATAAGGAAAGAGTAGCAAGGAATAATCTTTGAGACAATGAAACCCAAAATGATTTTGGTATTTCAAAGGAAAACTGGCATTATTTATACCGAATTGATCTGTTACCACAGGAAAAAATGAGGAAACATATTCTTGATTGAGATATAATTATAAAAGAATTCTTTACTGATGAATCACTGACCAAAAGTTATGTTCGTGGTTGACGCTGATTATGAGGATGATATCTATAAATCCGGAACATGGACACAAAATGAAGATTTTTTTGAAAAAAATCTCAATGCCATTTTCAGAAAATAACAATGGGCTTAGTTTGGGGATAAGGTGATAACACCATAGATGAAGATCTCATGATTGAGAACTGAAATATAAAAGGTGGTGTTGCAAAATCGGGTTTGGGTTTGTATCATGATGAAAACCCAAGTAGATATTCTATGCATCAGCTAGCTCGAGCCTCGAGCTCCAAAGTGGTTAGTTGATAATGACACCAATTGAAGATAATGAACTTATTTCATAATTCACAAGGGAGGAAACCTCGGAAGAAACGCATATATGCAACGAATCATGAATAAATCTGAAGAAGAATCCGACAGCATTGATAATAGATATTTCTCTACACCAAGGGAGTAGTACACAATTTTATCATTACCCAGGGCCCACACTACATCCCTCGACTGACAACTCGGAATATAAGGTCTCGCGATCATAATATTCTTTCTAAAGTATGTTTTTTTTTTCACCACCAGCACAACCGGCTGAAACAGACTCATGGTACGAGCTCTTTTCTCCTTACTCTTTATAGCTACATTTCCGAAAAATGGAACATCATGTTCACTTAAGGGCACTTATTGACATAATCGTTTCATTTTCTCAATTTCCTTTTTTTTCTAGAAACAACACATCAACTTCCAATTTTCAAAAAACCCCGTAAATTCTTACATTTCTGAAAACTCCATAATTTTGTGATTGTAGTGATATCCAATAGTGGATATTTTATCTGTCTGATTACACATTTCATTTTTCGATCTAGATTATCATGGAACCCTCAAAATTATTCTGAATGATTGAAATGATGCTACACTATCTTCATTTCAATAAACAAATAAATTGTGGCTAGAAATACTTAGTTGCAAAGGGTAAACCATAACGGTTTTTACTCCAATCTTCATTTTTCTGAATGGTACATACCATAATGGAACCCATGAATGAACAATGATTAATCATGGAACATTAACATCATTCGAAAATACCATAGATTGGCAAATCCTCCATATTATGAAGTTTTCTGAAAGAAAATCTGTCCTTTTAGAAAATCGTTGAAAAATTTCATGTCATTTCAAGTTTCAAGCAAAGACGTAGATAGCTGCCGGATATCATAACCTAACCATAAACCAAATTTCAGTGTTAATACCTCAGTGTTCGAAAATATCAGCATTTTTTGGAAATGCTGTTTTCCGCGAAATAGTAAAAATATCCATCATCTCAAGGAACTTCATGATATGAGTAAAGAGTAGATATATCAAGGATTCGATGGGACTACTCAAAATGATATCACATACAGGGTGTTTCATTTGAATTATTGAAGTTGCTACTACTTTCTAGTTGAAGCGGCAACACTGTATCGACATTTTGACTAATTCTCGATATAAAGGTACTGCTCGCTCGCCGTGACATATCCTTTTCAAGACAGCTGACTATAGTATGAATTTTCCTTCGATCATTGAACAGACTAGATAAGTAATCCACACCCCTGGCAATACAGTTTGTTTGGAAGCAACATCTATAGTATCTATCTTTGTCTAAACAAGGATAGCAGGAGCTGATTCTTCCAGCACCAGTGCCGTGTTGTCAGAGGGGGTCGAATTTATTATTAATTCATAATGAAACCAAACTGAAAATCCTTAACAATTTCAATGGTACTTTTTAGCATTTCTTGGTGGGAAAATGAACATCTTCATACTTCCTTCACATTGTTACGAGAAATTCGAATACATACAATCCTATGGTGATTTTTGTACCTTGCTTGTAATCAATAAACTTATTATGACCACGTCACAAGAAAAGTTTAATTCTCAACGCCATATGAAACAATATACTTACTATTCAGTATAGAGTTGTCTACTTCATCATAAATAACGTTCAATTTCAATAATGAACATTTATATCTTCGGCGATCAGTGACAGTGCATGTAAGTATATTTACGATTTCAAATTTCAGTACTAACTAGTGGAAATAATTTTCAAAAAAGTGAAAAACTCGTTTTCAAGGCAAATAGATATGATTGCATATTTGAATGTAATTTTCATATCTGAAGATGAAACTTGTTTATATCATTTCACGATATCATCAAAAATGAAGGAGGTTTCATCTTGAGCAGAATTCATATATTTTGATGCAAAAAAATGATGTCTGATTATTTCATTTCATGTAGATAGATGAGAATCGATAATGAATATGTGTTGACAAGTATTATGACGAAATGTTATATCAACAATAAAATCATGAATCATGTGAAGATGTAGCAAATAGCTGTCTTTCTTATTCAAAACAGGAGTGAAATGAAGAACAACCATGGATAATCACACAAATAATTTATTGATTTTTGAATAGGATTGTTTTTGTTAAAATACTTCTTACTCTAACTTCCGTTGAATCTTTCAATTTATTTGCCTCATGATGAAGTCTTACAGTGAAATATTTCTCCAAATTAGTTTGACTAGTTCCAAAAACAGTCAACGGTAAATTTCTCATTGTTGTGTGTAGAAGAAGGATAGAAATATCGTTATATTTTTTATCAAAAATATTAATTGCGTTCATCATTATTCTCAGTGATTTTTCAGCAGCTTCGCATATTTTGACTACAAATAAGGAAACATTCATCAGTGCTACATATTCTACCACAAGACACTGTCGCAGCTGACCTATGGGTATAATCAATATAATCTAATCAATTCAATTTAATTTCATTTTTATCCATTCCATTTGGGAAAATGCTTCAAAATCTCGAATGATACGACAATGGTAACTCACCTATGAAATGACGTGTTTTGATCGCCGGTTCAAATTGTCTTTAACACACCTCACAACGTCTCAACATTATATCAAATCACCAAAACAGGAAATAAACTGAGTTTCCGATGAATTCTGAGTACACGAAACTGAACACAAATTGAATAATATCGATAAATCAAAACATAAATAATGACAGATACCAAACAAAGCAATAATCGCCGTCGACTGTCAATATCAAATTGCGGTGTTGCAACGTTGAGCAAAAAGTATTCACGATACCCATGCTGGTCCTCGAGCCCCCAAGAAAGTAAAATTGCTAAGTCTCAGAATAATGTAGCAGTCTTCTATTAATCCGAACTGATTCATAATCGTCATGACCCAGATTTATTATTATATTTGTGCATTGAAGTACATGGATTCATAAAGGACTTTAAATATTATAGACTATTCATCACTTTTTGATGATTGGATATGACAACACTGGCGACGATTGGGTACTAATATTATGATAATTCTGGGATCTCATGTTAGCATCAGAATATTTGTTTTGTGATCCTTCTAGTGGGTTTGTTGTTCGGAGGAATTTTCAATGTCTACTAGCTGGTACCTGGCGCGTTGCTGCCGCATAAGGAATAATTTTGGAAATATTGTTCATAATTTGAAATGGTTATATTGCTTATGCCTATAACCTTCGCGCAATGCAAGCATTAAGTTGACCAACTTTCATCGCAATCGGATGAACGGTATAGCAGCGCACAAAATACGAACAAAGATTCAATTTGATATTTTAGACCAGTTGGCAAACCTCGCCACGAACGCCATCTATTGAAAGTAAGCCGAATTGACCTTTAGCAGCACAGAATATTGAGAACAAAGTGGCAATTCCCATACATCATTTTCCGGATGTTCCTTATGGTTACTCCTAATTTCTTTTTTTTTTTCCTAATCACGCATGTAATGATGTTAACAAGACAAACAAAAACAAAAACGGCGATTCTTTTCATATTATATTTGATATGCTGATGGGTATGAGAAGGAGGAGTTGAGTGGAATTGAATGGCTTCATTTCTTGAGGAATACGACTATAAAGTTTCAGTCCTAGGTAGGAATAGCTTCTTTCCAGGTCATTTTTAATGTCTTGGTATAGCAGAGACAGTGTTTTGTGACGTCTAATATGGTCTTGGTTAATTGGTGTTAATGTATTCTTGTGGGTATGTTGCCACTTTACAGCTGTAAGAAAATATTATTTTCGAATGTTTCATGAGTAGAGTGAGTATGAGGTTTTTAATTTATGATTTTAATGATCCATTTTTGAATCTTCGCGATGTTTTTGGCAGCAGGATAGAATGCCGTGGTTCAACCGGGTATGTAGTCCTCTGATATCAGCATAATTAGGAAAAAATATAACGTATTGATATATCGAAAAAATATACACCAAAAAAATCTTTACAAAATCAAAACAGTTCAAAGTGTGAGCTCCACCCCCAAGAACCACCCCTTACAAGCAGTGCGGGTGATTTTCTCGTTTTTCTCTGAAGCGATTGGTCGCAATGAAAAAATAGTATTGAATTACTATAGGCACGGCAGCTCGTTTGTTAGGGAGCAAGTTAAGTTCTAAATTATTCAGGTGGAACTTTGATAGGCGCCACTCAGTTTTCGATGCGAAACAACTGAGAAGTGTGTTTTCAAATTCAAAGTAAAAGTCAGTATGACTATGACAGATTTTATCACCAGGGATTGTACTCGATATATCAGCTCTATTATAGATGGAAATGCGAAAATAACAACCAGCCGCATTGTTCAAAGGGTAACTTCCCCCTTCATATAGGCCTATACTTTGAATCTCCGATGGACTCGATACTATTGAAATAAATTGTTTTATTCGAATTCAGACTGTTATGGTTCGAATGATTATGTGACAATGATTAGATGATAATGTTTACAAAAATACAACTACTGAAATCTGATCATGACATTAACAGAGGTCTACTGGTCGGTACTTCAAATGACACTACCCAGTGGTGTACTGGTTGCAATAAAATAGTTGAAATGTTCCTTGACTGAGAAATAAGAAATCTCTGACCTATTCTGGAAATTCTAGACCTAGTACATACTGTAGTCTCACTACTCTGAATGACGAGTAGACATCCCTCCTTCAGCCGGCGGTAGGGGTTAATAGGTTGAATGTCTCGAGGAAAAGCTTGACAGAAGTCCGATACGTCCGGGAATCTGGGCGCTTGACTTCGTCTCTGTCAGCTGGATTCTGCGCCAGAATCCGCAGGCATCCCAGGTTCTTGGGCTGTCGGGTCCACTGACTGCCACCAGTGCAGACCCTTCCTTCGACCTAAGCGGTCCAGGACTTCGAATGCCGACAATGAAATGGAAGGGTTCAGGCTTCGAAGAAATGGGTAACACCGGGAGACTGAATTTTCCTGGAACACCTGTCAGAAATAAAAATCACTGGCTATCTGGACCGGTAGGGCTTAGGAGTTAGTACTGGTGGCAGTGAGGATTCTGTTGAAGACTCCTGTGATGCACATTGTTCTGGGCTGTCGGGTCTCTGAGTTGACAGGGAGTCGAAGCAATTTATCTCGAGTGTCCGGTCTTGACCATCGAACTCTCACCAGAAATCCAGGCCTCAAAGCAGCAGAGATCCCTCAGATGCCTCAACAAGCAGGCAGAATGTCTCAACGACAGTAAAATCCATACAGTGAAGTTCAGAAAACGGAGTTAGATTACCATTGACAGTGATGATATAACTCTGGTTATCCTCAGGAGTATGATTAAGATAGTTGAACATTCCAAACCATTTCAAGATGCTATTAAATCAGCAAAACATGAACATTATAGTCGAGTTGATACAAAATGGAGTACTCCTCGTGGGCGCCAGCGGTCAGAGTCTCCTAAATACCCTTCATTAAGGCCGTGATATTTGAAATGAACGTATTTTCCCAAAAAATGGATCCTAGAATATTCGAAAGAAGAAGAAGAAAAACACCCAGTCAACTAGATAGCACAAGTCACGTTTCGTAAATGAAACCATGATCACCTCCAACATCTTGGAAAGGCAGAACCAAAAGACAGGACAATGGAAGATGCGTCCCTTGACGAATTTCCGGTTAGGTCAACAACCTATTATACCGTTTATAAAAACAATTCGATTCTTGAAAATCGTTCACCGCTCACTTGACAGAATAGCCAATTGCTGAACATAAATCAGGAAGGTGACCTATACTAGCAGAAATAACACCAAAACTCCATAACTCCAATCTACGCCGATCTCTTCTTTACATTCGATACTCATAAATATTTATGACTATTGCTGCATACCTCAGCGACCTCGGGTAACCGCGCAATGGTGGTACCTTCTTGTGCTAATAAAAAAAAAATGAACGAAAATTACCAGACCTAATCTATCATACTGTCATGAACATTGAGAATGATGTAAACATTACTCGGATATGGAATCCGAACTGATTCAGATGGACAACCTCGACAACGGTTAACACCGAGAATAAACAAATCATTGTGATACACAGTGCACCCCTCATATCCATGGTGTTCGTCTTTCCCACTGTGGAACCTGTAAAGGAATATTGTCATGTTAGTCCATTTGGTAACAAACTATTTTCCATTTTCCACAATGAACCCTTCTTTCAATAAAAATATGACAATGCTTCTGTGTTTAATAATACGGTATCTCAAAAAAATGTTTCAACCATCATTCCTGACAGGTGCACTGATTTCGCTGATTTCGATGAATCGCCCTCGGTATATCCTTTCGTCAAATTCCTCGACCTGAAGACTTCAGTGGAAGTGACGGTGGTAAATATTTTTGTAGAATATGTTCGCTTACAAAAAATATGATGTGTAATCTAATCATTACTTTCCTTCCATTGAAGTAGACTCCAGATGTATCTTTATTTCTTGATCTAGAAGATACTGCAAATTATCTGCTGGTAATAAAACGTTGCATGATTAATTTCTTCTGATTCTTATACCCTTCCGCTTATTCTTAGCTGAACTTTTGTTTCAGTACTAAGAATACCACCACCCCCGATACAAATCTGAATCCAAGATACAAAGTGAAAGCCTGAAGTGCTCAAATATGACAGCTGCCGGCATGGCGCCAACAAGAATGAAAAAATATGTTGGTCTACAAGAGGCTCTCAGAAGTGGTTATGTACTGGTTCTTTGCATGCGATTAGTGTGAGATCAGTACTACTTTCTTGAGCGCTCTGAATAGACACCTAAACTCTAATTCCTTTGTGTCCGCAAGAAAATTGAGGAAGACAAGTGTCCCATATTCCCTTAAGAATCCGAATATAAATCAAAGGTACTGGAGCACATGATAACCCCCAAAGCCGTGGGAGGTGAAGATGTATGACTGAGAGGTATGTCCTTCTATGTCAAAATGGCGCCATTGCTCACGCAACCATCTTCAAACGAATGAGAAGACTGTCGAGCATATACCCCTGCCCTGGTGCAAATAATGCGAATTTGCTAAGAGCATTAAATTAGCTTTCCAATGATAAATATATCAGTCTTCATCTAAGACACTTGAAGATGAATTCGATTTTGAAGAAGAGTAGGCGATGCTGGATCCCTCACAGACAGATATCCATTGTTTATTTAAAGTTTTCGGAATTGTTTCGAGCGTGAAAAACGAATTACATCGATGTTCTCTTGACGCTTGGAGGGACTCCAAATGACTGGATGACTTCTTGACATTCTTGACCAAATTGTGTGATGTGATTGATATGTGTGATACTGTTAGTCAATGAATTTGGGTAGATGTTTTGATCCTACATTCACTGAAAATCAATTTTCATGCTGATCTCAAATCTGTCGAAATTCGAAATGGCGCCCAAAATAAGTGAAGTTGTCATTCTTCCGTGTGCCGAACCGTTTTCGAGATATTCAACTAGAACAAATAAACAAAATTCAAGTTTTCCTATATAAATCGAAAACGATTGTTATTAGCCTCAATTTCTAGAAGGATTTAAATTTGCAATTGAATTTTTCACAACTTCACTGATTAGGCATAGAGCACCGAAATAGGATATACTATATACTGAGTAGAGGCAATATATTGTAGATGGTCGAGATCTGGGGTAGAATTTCTGTGGATTTGATGTTTCGATGAAAGTGTTCCGAATTACCTAGAATATAGAAGAACCGTGATGCGCTAATAATTCGCCTCACCTGATATTCTGTTTCAGCTCTAATGACAAAAATAATTTGGACTATACAGAAACAATTCATCAATTGAGATGATTGAGATGCAACACTTGTGACTACCAGTGTAAATTACTCATAAGTATGAAATCACATTTGTCGAGCCACAAAACTCCATCAGATTTGACAATGTACCCATGCACAATTTGTGAATTTCGAAGCAAATCTTCAAAATACCTCCAGCACCATCTGAAAATTGTTCACAATTCAAAGTCGCAACCGAAAAGGTATTCATGCGAAAAGTGTTCGTTCCGAACCAACGGGGCAAACAGTTTGCGTAATCACCAGCTAAGGAACGGAAAGAAATTCTATCAGTGCAGTTGCGAAGTGAAGTACTTACTAGATAAACATACACTGATAGTTCACAATGCCACCACTAAACCTCAGCTCAAATGTTCCTTGTGCTCTTACACCACCAAAGCTAAATAGAACATTATCAGCCACATGATAGTCCACGAAGAGTTCTCAGAAACCACCGTATATGAATGCGAGCTCTGATCTTACAATACAAAATGGTCGCACTGTCTGCGTAACCATCTCAAAACCCACAAGAATCAACAGTTGCCTGTTCACAAGTGTCAACGCTGCGACTTTGAAGCGAAAAACAATTACAGTCTACAAATGCACTCGAAGAAACACGAGGAAAAGGAGAAGAAATTTCACAAGTGCGATATTTGTGACCATTCGAATAAAAGTACAAGCAAACTGAGGAATCACATGATAACACACAAGGCACCCTCAGAGAGATAATGGTTCTTTTGCGCTCAGTGTGATTACAAATCTCTATCCAAGTTGAATTTGAAACGACATCTGTTGTTGACACATGTAGGTTTGGAACAATTCCAAGCTGCTGACGATATCGCCGATAAAAATTGAATTGGGTGAACCTGAATTCAATTGAGCTCGCTGTTGAACTGCAGATCTTTTCACACTGTTCAATGTTGAAAATTCATTTTGTACACGATATAGTACCAAAAGCCGAAGAAGTCCGGGGACGGCAGAGAGAGTATGTCACGAATCACTGCCAGTGTACGAATAGGACAAAATATTCAATCAGTCACAATGAACATGTATGTGACATGATTGATATACATAATATAAAAACAAACAATTATCTTTGGATATCACACATCCTTGTAGTACGGGAAAGTTCTGACTATACGTAATGTAAAAATGACTCATTCCATATATTACTCTTTGTTCCTTGACATGTTAATCCAGTTAATAGGTTTATTTATGAATAAACTATCTATCACGTCACAGCTCAAAATTACACGACTTCATCATTTTTCCAATCTTTGGAGCCTACAGACGAATGTCGAACATATTACAAACGATATGACTGACTGCATTACCATAATTCGTGGCTGTAACTCGAGATGCCGTGTCAATCAATCGAGTAAGGACCGCAAGTTGTGTCTAGTTGTGGACTAACATTATTTTCGCGCGACTTCTTTCGCAAGCCAAACTATGTTTGTTTTTATGTATGTGATTAGTAAAACTTGACCGTCTAATCATGCATTTTTTCAAAAATTTTTCAAAATGCATGATTTACTTTGAAATAGATATTTTGATGATGTGATTATTCTATTAGAAAGTATCAAGTACTACCTAGGTCACTTTTTGTTGCAGAGCTTTTGCGAGGAGACTTGATATGACGCCTGTATAGAAACCTTTGACAGTTATAGGCATATTATACGACAGTATAAGGCATATTAGGAGTTCGTCTGTAGTTAACAGCTACAAGTTTCCAAAATGGTAGATGGTTACTAAGTACAAATTGGAAATTTTTCTTATGCCACCTGCGACTTCGAAACTAACAGGGAATGCACTCACATGCGAAAAATGTACCATGTTGATATTTGGATAATTTGAGATAATTTTTTATTTATTTTCATTTAAATCTTCATAAATTTTTCATCAAACTGTCTTTTGCTTAATGCTGCCGTATTCATCATTAAACTGGATAATTTGAGAGGTTGTAGATTAACCCTAATTTTTAAAACAACCTGTAGAATATGTTCGTGGACAAATTATTTGAAAGAACGCCTTTTTCATGACTTTAGGTGCACTGGTTCATTTTTGAGAGCAACATCTTTGAGAACAACTTCTCACCCACAGTTTACTCTGACCAATTTCTTTTGAACGAGGTTACTTTGCTCATTTTAACAAGCAATGAAAGGGCAAAGATATTTTTTTCAGTTTCAATAAGCTTGCCTTGAATAAAAAGGAGAAAATAAGAAACTTATTAAAACTTCGAGAACAAACCAATACCACTTGATTTTTTTGGCAATTTGTCTAAAACGTTAGACTACTCTTTTGATGTTATAGTCGCAGAGATACACCAAGTCAAAAATTCAAACAATTTATTATCTGTTCACCATTCGCATTCTTCTTACATATGTAGTTATGCTTCTCTTGCTTCTTGTATTCTTGCGTATTTCAGATTTTGTCAGTCATGATAAATATGGTGTCGTTCATCATTATGAGGGAATCAAATGAAAAATGATTCCACAGGGTGTTTCAATATTAGGATTGTACGATAACCTTCCAGTTAACCATGTAAAATGACTAGCACAGCCAGCCAGCTCAATGAAATACTGGATAGGCAAGTTGAAATTGGATATTCCATCCACAGTATGCTGAAGAAATTATAAAAATTGCACTGAAAATAAAAACAATTATGAGAACTAAAATTTTACCAAATATTAACCTGCTGAATTTTTGCATACGAGTGTAGTATCTTATAATACAAGTTCCGTAAGACGCTGTTTTGGGGAACTAGTTATTTGGAGTGCAAGGAGTGAGGCAGTAGTTTTCCAATAGAAAGATTGAGAAAATATGTCTAATAAAACGTGTATTATATGCTATTTTTTATTTTGCACGAATTTTTACTAATATAATAATGAGGAATTTGACAGCATTGGCAACATCTCAGAAATCAAATTATCACCATAATCATGAATGTACATATTTACAATCTTTTTAATATATCACATTTGAAATTGAACGAAACTAGAATAGGTAATTCGAAAGGATAGATGCTTTTGACCCTATTCCTTGGTTCTCATGAATTGCAATTTGCGTCAATGCAAAAACCCTCAGGTTCATTTGGGAACTAGTGCAATTTTAAAAATTTCCTTGCTTCGGCTTCTTTATGCAGCCTTCAATATATATATATGCCAGTTCAGAGGTAATTCCAACAATAGTAATTGATAATGTAACAATAATATATTGTATTTTATTCGTCACAGTATGTTCAATTTCACGAGAGTCTGAAACTATAGAATCACGAGAGCCGACTCTGTATCATCCTGCATTTAGTACCTGTTTATATTCAGTTTGTTTCCAGAAGACCTTCCAATTGTTCAAAAGTTTTTATTCTTTCGACTTCAGCTCCAGGTAAAAATTTCGATTGTTAGGAGGTATTTTACAGAAACGAAAATCTACTATTGTCAACAAGAATTAACATTTGAGTGAGCGAAGTGAACAAAATTTTGCATGAAAGGGAAAGATATAAGAGTTCGGGAACCTCATGATGATCACCAAGGCGTACTTACTTACGCACTTTATATTTTCTCTGCTTTCTTTCAGCCACCCCAAATCTCCAGAAAGTATAAACAAAGATTTGGGGTTCCATATAAATAAGTATTGGCGCCGTTCAACCGCAGACACATCCAAGAACATACAAAAGATGTTCGCCTGCAATTCATGCGGTTTCCAGGCTAACAAGTATAAGTCTATGACGAAGCATTTATTGACCCACTCTGAAGAAATGTACCTGTGCGACAAGTGCCCTCTGAAAACGCGACACAAGTATTATTTGATAGAACATTTCAAGTATGTGCACAGGGATCCCTCAGCTCCTAAACTCTTCAGTTGCGACCTTTGCGATTTTCAGACAAATAGAAAACTATCGATGACACACCATTCGGTAATCCATACCCCATTCGCTTCTGAGAAAAAGCCCAAAGTCGATTGGTACAAGTGCAACATTTGCGACTTCAAATCGAAGAGAAAATATTTCGTGAATATGCATGCAGTCATTCATAAACCACGGAACGAAGTGGAACTTTTCAAGTGCGAATTATGTTCCTACACCTCTAAATTCAAAAACGGAGTGTTCAACCATATGACGGTCCACAAAAACTCTTCGGAAACGACCATGTACGAATGCGAGCTTTGTTCTTACAAGTCAAAATGGGCGCATTGTCTGCGCAATCATCTTAAAACCCACAAGAAACAACAGATGCCGGTTCATAAGTGTCAGCACTGTGACTTTGAAGCTAACAACAAGTATAGTATTGCTACTCACCAGAAGACTGCCCATAAGGAGCTCTTCAAAAAACCGGATAAGGTGTTCAAGTGTGCCTTTTGCAGTTATACGACCAAAACCAGTAGCAGTTTGAACAAACACGCAACTGTTCATGATGACGAGCATTTATTCACTTGTGCGATATGTGAATTACAGGTCAAGAGCAAGAAGACTTTGAGGATGCATATCCTCAAGAGACATGGTTTCTTGAAACGAATTATGGACACCAATACCAAGTAATAAAATGAAAGCGGATATTCTTTTATATATATATTTCATTATTATTGTTGAAAATTTAATTATATATGTCATTTTATTTGATTGTATCTATATATTTTATCTATATTCCAAAAAGGTAGCCGCGTTAGAGTTTAAAGGGTTGTCTTGGTAAGAAATTTTCATACCGGCATCCGTATTCAAGTTACAAGGTATGAAAATGTTATGGAAGCTGACACCACAGTTTGGAAAATATACTGTGACGATGCGAATATGACATCTGGTGGGCATTTTTAAAAAAACTCCTGGAGTGCATGTAATCAGCTGATTCATGATGTAAACAAACCAATTCGAGTTGAATTTGGCGCATTTGGCAACTGATTTATCATTTTGTACTCCTCTGTGATAAAATTTCAAGAATTCGTTGTGAATTTAGATACTTGATATGACAGAATTATAAAAATTAAACGTGAACGTCAAAATGAATCTGAACAAACCACTCCACAATTCGGCCATTTTGTTAGAAAAACAGCGCCCTCATCGGTTGATCACCTTCCCAATTATTGAACTAATTTCAGGGTGGCAGAGATGAAAACAGTGGGAACTGCAGTTCTACCAAACTTTCAATAACAAAATTGTTCCAAATATACTTTTGTGATTGCAGAAGAATTTAATATTTGTAAATATGATGAAAACGGAATAAAATGGTTCGAATGAGTGAAATCCAAACATTAGTTACACACCGTGGAATTAGAAACGCAAAATAGTTGTAAAATGATGGCGCCATCTTCAGGAAAACTCACGACTCCCACATCAGCTGGGGCACAGTATTTTCAAAAAGTATGTGCGTACTATAATAGTATATTACGTAACAAGAGTTGTAAATCGCATATTACGCACGAAGTGTTACGCATGTAGCCGCATAGCGGTACTGCCCTTTTCCTCTTAGTTTTTACAGCTACATTTCCGCAATTCTGAACATCATGTACCTTACAGGGAACATTTTGACATTATTGTTTTTTACATTTCTGTTTTCCAGAAATAACATGGAACTCATAAGCTTATAAACTTCATAATTTTATGAATCGAGTGATATCCATTGGTTGATTTTATTGATTTCATTTTTCGATCTTGATGAACATGAATTCCACAAAATTATTCCGAATGATTGAATAGATATTTACGTTACTAGTCAGGTAAGAACACTTTTACATTACGAGTGAGATGTTTACGGACGTGTGACGTGTATCATTTTATTTCATACTGCTAAAAAACAAAAATGAACAGTGAAAAATAAAATATTAATCTTTGTTGAAGTGCTACACCAAAAAAATGGGAATATATCAGCAAGTAGCAACTCCCTAATAAATAATTCATCCAATGGAGCTCCTGGTATCCATATTCATGGGAACGAAAATTTAACGGTTGATATTAATATTAGAAATAAGTAATTTCTGTGTATTGTTTTGCTGTTGAATTTTTAATAAATGTATTCATGCTTTTGACGCATAACTGAGCTTTCAATACTTACAATCCGGTAAAATTTCATTACGGGATAGTAGTACGTAATGAAATATTACGTGCGCTTATCCTGTGAAAGTCTATTTTTCGGATTGAAATAGGTACGTAAAGGTATGTTCTATGATGCAGTATGAAATAAATGATGTTACACTAGCGTTATTGCAATAAAAATAAATGTGGCCGTACATACTTACTTGCCTAAAGGTAAACAAAAGTGGTTTTTACTCGAAATTTCATTTTCCCTGATTAATTTTCCATCCTTTCCATCATGAGTTCCATTAATTTAATAATTATATTATAACGAACAATGATCAGTCATGGAAAAATGACGTCATTCGGAAATATCCTAGATGGGCAACCTCTTCCATAATATGAAGTTTCCTTAAGCTCATGTCATTTTGTTCAGTTTCATAAAGAGGCGTAAATAGCTGTCGGATATCACCTAACCATAAACCAAATTTCATTGTTCCAATACCTCAGTGTTCGAAAATATCAGCAGTTCTTGGAAGTGCTGTTTTCCGCACGAAAATATTATCGAAAATATCTCCCTATATTTATTATTATATTAAATTAATATCCATTATCGCACAAAACTCCAAGAGATGAGTATAGAGTAATAGTAGGTAGATATATCAAGGATTCGATGGAAATACTAAAAATGCTATCATATACAACATCATTTTTAATAAAAGCAAAAACATTTTCATCGATTTATTTTTTACTGATTCTTGGCATGAAGGTACTGCAAGCTGGTCGTGACATACCCTGTACATTTCCTTCCTTCTCAAGACAGCAGACTATTAAATAAGGATTTTAAATATCTACTAGCGGTACCTGGCGCGTCGCTGCCGCCTAAGGAATAATTTTTGAAATATTGTTCAAAATTTGAAATGGCTATATTGCTCATACCAATAAACTTTGCGCAATGCAAGCAATAAGTTGACCAAGTTTCATCGCAATCGGATGAACGGTGGTACAGCATAACATACAATCAATGATTCATTTATAATATTAGACTAGTTGGCAACCCTCGCCACGAACATCATCTTCGGAAAGGAAGCTATAGTGGTCTTTATAGTAGCACAGAATGGAGAGAACTGGTTTCGAAGTGGCAATTCCCATACATAGATTTTCCTGCTGTTCCTTCGGGTTATTCCTAATTTGCTTTTTTTAAAGGCCAACAAGACAAACAAAATTCAAATCGCTAGAATCATTTTCGATTTTTTCACAAGACTAACCCACGGCGATTAATTTTCATTATATTTGATATGCTGATGCATGAGGAGGAGTTGAGTGGAATTGAATGGCTTCATTGTTTCCAGATTATTTTTCAGGTCTTGAGTCATTATATAGTGGATACAGTTTTTTTTGTGACTTGATATGGTAATGGTGTTAATATATTCTTGTGGGTATGTTGCCCCGTTACAGCTGCAAGAAAATATTGTTGTCGGATGTCAAATACTTCTGTTCCAAAGAATAGTTTATTAGTAGGGTGTGTATGATATTTCTTATTAATGATTTTATTGAACCATTTTTTAATCTTCCCTTGGGTTTTTGTAGCATGTCCTTTTCTATTCCACTTTTCTCTCGGTTATTGCTCTAAATGTATTGGATAAAATGAGATAATCAAAGACACCCTTTTTCTCAAGTAACAAGAACGGTTCATCATCAGACTCATCCAAGAAGACACAAAAGATATTCACCTGTAATTCATGCGGTTTCCATGCTAACAAGAACTCTTTGAAGAGGCATTTATTGACCCACTCTGAAGAAATGTACCTGTGCGACAAGTGTCCTCTGAAAACGCGACACAAGTCTTATTTGATAGAACATTTCAAGTACGTGCACGGGTATCCCTCAGCTCCTGAACTCTTCAGTTGCGACCATTGCGATTTTCAGACGAAGAAAAAATCATCGATTGGACGCCATTCAGTAATCCACACCCCATTCGCTCCTGAGAAAAAGTCTAAAGTCGATTGGTACAAGTGCAAGATTTGCGACTTCAAGTGAAAGAGGGAATATTTCGTGAATATACATGCAGTCATTCATAAACCACGGAACGAAGTGGAACTTTTCAAGTGCGAATTATGTCCTTACACCTCTAAATTCAGTAGCGGGGTTTCCCACCACATGACAATCCACAAAAACTCTTCAGAAACGACCATGTACGAATGCGAGTTTTGTCCTTACAAGTCGAAATGGGCGCATTGTCTGCGCAATCACCCATAAGAAGCATGTTCACAAATGTCAGCATTGCGAGTTTGAAGCGAACAAGCATAGTATTGCTACTCACCAGAAAACTGCCCATAAGGAGCGCTTCAAAAAATCGGATGAGGTGTTCAAGTGTGCCTTTTGTAGTTTTAGGACCAAAACCAGTAACCATTTGAGTAAACACGCAACTATCCATGACAAAGAGCATGTTTTCACTTGTGCGATATGTGAATCACAGCTTAAAAACAAGAGGACTTTGAGGTTGCATATCCTCAGGAGACATGGTTTTTTGGAACGAATTATGGATACCAGTACCAAGTAATGATATGAACGCAGATATTTTATTATTGTTGTTGAAAACTCATGATCATATATTTTGTTCTTTGCATCTATATACAGTGTGTGTGTGTGTTTTTTCTTTATCTATGGGGAGAGAAGCAAGGTGTTCGATTTTTTCTTGAAAGTTTGGAGGTTGTGTGCATCAAGAAAGACTTCACTAGGCAAAGAATTCCACAACTTCGCCGTTCTCTTGATGAATTATGCTTGGTATAGCGATGTTCGACAGGTCTCGAGCCTGACAGTGTAGGGGTGAGCCGCCCCTGCAGTCTGGTTTGTCTACTAGGAATCGCATGTGGTGGCATAATAGATGATATTTCCGTTGAGCACCAACCGTGGAAGTATCTATAGAAAAGGCAGAGATCGCCGACCTTTCTACGATGATCTAGAGATGTCAATGGTAAGTGTTGACTCATCGACTAGGCGAATAGCTCTCTTCTGAATTGAATCTAAGAGCTTGAGCGTATGTTTGGGGGTTGGGCTCCAAACATGTGAACAGTACACCAGGACAGGTCGTATTTGTGTTTTGTAGATCATAAGCAGTTGCTGCGCACTCTTCGCACGAAATAGAAAACCAAGTTTTTGGGGAGCAGTTGGTGGTGACACCCAGAATGGATATTGACATCATAGGAACAGTGGTACCCGACATCATCAAATTGAGCATTGTGTGATCTGCCTTCTTGTTGAACATGCAAGCTTGAGTTTTAGTTGCATCGAACTGTACTACATTTTCAGATACCCATTTCAGAATTCTTGTCAGATCCTCATTTAAAGCATCGACCTGTCTTCGTCTTGCACCTCTGGCCTCGTTGGATGATATAGGGGCTCTAGAGGAAAAAGCAGAATGAAGTGTACCATCATCCGCAAAGCTATGAACTGGGCTGGATGTCACATGCCAAGACTGAGCCTTGTGGAACACCAGCATTGATCGTCATTGTATCAGACGAGACCCCGTCTACCACCACGTAGAATGATCTATCTGCAAAGAAACTCGACAGGAAAAGACACAGCTAGGGCGGCAAACCATATGACGGAAGTTTCGCTAGGAGGCCTTGGTGCCAAACTGGAGATATCCAAGGCTACAGCCAGAGACTCCTCATGTTTCTCGATTGACACCTGTCACTTATGTGTCACATAGGCAATCAGGTCTCCAGTTGACCTCTGGCGACGAAAGCCACATTGCCGGTCGTTCACGATTCTTGAGCTCGATGTTGATTGCTTTTTCCATTACTCAAGAAATCACAGATAGTAGTTTAATCGGTCTATAGTTGTTGGGGAGGGTTTTGTTACCCTTCTTTGGAATCAGTTGGGCCCTAGCATTCTTCCAGTTTGAAGAAAATACGCCGAGTTTATACGAAAGGGTGAAAAACCTGCAAAGAACTGGTGTTAGTTCTGGGGCACATTTCTTGAGAACAATAGGCGGTAAGTATTCCGTCAGGTCACATGTGGTGTCAAACCATCTCAATTTGAAAAGAGATGATCGATTTTCAACAATAAAAATTCTGTGATATAGTACTCAACTAGCTTTCCTTGAAAATGTGGACAAATATCAAATACTCCTATTCTCAAGGTTACTTGTAATTGCTGAAAACGAATATTTGGCAATTTTTTTTTGAAAGAACGACAAACTTCTCGATTCGGGCATAGCTGAATTATCTCCTTACATTTTTTTAAAGCAGTATCTCCTATAACAGTGGTCCCCGATCTTTTTGATGTGTCGACCTACTTGGAAGATTTGGAATAGACAGTGAGCCACCTAGCCCGTAAGCTACGTAAGCCAACCTAAATAAAGTAATGTACAGTTGAATTCAACACATATATCTACTTGAATAATATGTTTCATTCAATTTCAGCACAAGTAATATGAAGTATCATGACAATTTTTTTTATGATTTTCACGGTTATTATACAAAAGACAAAAAAAGTAATACGCTATATTTCAATGCATGTTCAGTGAGAGGGCTGGCACTCAAACTCATTAATATTTTGTTTAATGTTTGCAGTATAATTTGATACAGCCATTTGAATGCAATTATCCAAATGTTCATCTGTAAGTTGATATAGGTATTTGTTTCTGATTAACTTCATATTGGAAGAGTATTCACACGAACATAATTCTGGAATACTTGCTACTCCTATATCAGCTGGAGTAAGCGTTCGTTGCAGAAAAGTGCACCCTTTCATTATGATTTGAATAAACTGAAAATGTATTGTCATACAAAAGACACCTCGAAAGGCTCAAATCTCATTGCAAAATGTCAAAAATATCTAAAAAGACATTTTCTAGTTCATGGAAATGAGGAAATTACATTTTCTTTTCTATTCCAATATCCCCACACAAATAACTAAATTATTTCTGGTAATAAAAACTCTCCATTATTAACAATTTAATTCTTCTTGTGAATAATCTTTTATATATATTGTAACGACTAACTTGTAAGAGATTTCTATTTCAGGTTCAACATAAGATTATTCATGAAGTTACAATTTCAGTTTCTATCTTCCATGATGACATCATCAAACAGTATAACATTGTGCTGTGTGAATGCTCCTACCACAACTGATGTACATTGTCCAACCACTGCAAGACCGTTAGCTCCTACTAAACTGTTCAATCTGCTGCTAATTTGATTCCCATTTGATACTAAACTGGTTTTATGAGATTTAGTGTCCGTTGTCACCCTAACTCTATGGTATTCTGGTCGTGTATCATCATTCCTGAATTTCAGTCCCTTCAACAGAAATGAATATTGATTGAGAGATCGAATAAAAACTGGGCCAAGGCATAGGAGCTATCGCGAGTCTTGAAAATATTCTGATTAGTCAGTAAATATACAGGGTAATTCATCTACGAATGATGAAAAAAATTGTGCATTAGTCTGCAGAATATCAGAAGAATCCATGAATTCGATATTCATTAGGTGAAACCTGCAAAGGGATGCCACTACACAGCAGAACCACATTATCCTAAAACATCCTATTATTTTGGATTAACATTCTTGAGAAATTTTCCAAAATCAGTTACTTTTTCAGCTTACATAGAATTTTTTCTACTCGTCTGAAAATTTCAGAAAAAAAAATTGAAAATATGATAAGTAATTATACAGGGTTGGGATAAAGTATGGAACCAAGTAAATATCTTTTTAAACGAAAAGAACGATATTCATGGAAATTTGCAGGAAAGTGCAATTGAACAAAATGCATCTGATGTACATCAACTTATTTAATTTAAATCGGACACACTATATATTTATACAGAATTTGAGAAAGCTTGTCATTTTGAATTCATACATACTGAGTTCAGTGTGAAAAAATTTGTAAATACGAGGAATATATAGGAAATAATCAACCTCCTTTGAGTTTTTGGTTCAATTAAGTGAAAAAGAGCGTATTGACTGTTTAATGATGAACGGTTATGGTAATTGTGAAATTTATTTCCGCCAATCAGAATTTGACCCTTGGAGAACAAAAGAGTACTCGTTTATTTATTACTATGTATACAATCAACATCAATTAGTTTATCTAAATAGTTTTCTGCTCTAATGCAAAAAACTCAAAGGAGGTTGATTAAAGTGCTATATTCCTCGTTTTCACAATTTTTTTCAATTCAAACTTAAAAGCTCTTTCAAAAAAATTTATATCAGATGCATTTTGTTCCATTGCACTTACCTGCAAATTTTCATAAAAATCGTTCTTTTTGTTTGAAAGATATTTACTTGGTTCTATACTTAGTCCCAACCCTGTATAGACATATGCTGATATAGAAAGATGGATGGAGGGATTAATTTTCTCTTCGTGATAGTAAAATTTCATATCATGCACATATGTGACCTACCAATATTTTCATAACGGGAAAATCAACAATGGCACTTCTTTCAAGATGTCTCAAAGTGGGAATAACAAACAACAGACAAGTAACTCCACAAGACACTGGATTTCCGGGTAATCCAAACACTACTTTGGTCTTTCCTTCGAATACACAGGTAGCAAAAGTTGTTGGTTTCCTATAAACCAAGAGTCTTGATTTTCCGCTATGTATTTACAAAACAGTTGGTCTCACCCTGGCTTCATATTCAGTCTGGCAAAATGAATCATCGCATGGAAATCTTCTACGAGAACTTGCTTCAGAACATCGAATTCTCCCATTGACACCCCACCACTAGTTATCACGACATCATTCTTCAGGAAGGCTGCATGAAGAGCTCTCTTCACGGAATCTGGGCTGATTGATCAAAGATTTTTAGGAATATAATTCCTGATGTTATGATTTGCTGTTCTGGAACGTCTTGCAAAATGTTTTGAATAATGCGATTCAAAAATAGGCGGATGGACTTTTTTATATATCCACGATCTTCAATTCATCATATTTTCCATTTTTTATGGATTCCAATACTACAAATAACTAATCACAGTGGTTAGATGTGGCATGAAAAAGGTACAATTGACATGTGTGAAAGTATTTCAGAAATTGATGAAATTCGAAATGCTTAATTTTGTCTTCAATACGGATTTATTATTACTATTATTATAACGGAACATGATATATATCATTCTACGCTAGATGACGTTCACTTATGTGGGCGAGACAACATTTCATTTTTTTTATCTGTTGACCACACGAAAGGCAAACCTATAATGTTCGAGGAACATCGTGTTAGCCAGCGGTGGAATTTTGGGAGAGAAGGAAGGTGTTGAAAGTTTGGAGGTTGTGATCATCAGAAAAGATTTCACTAGACAAAGAATTTCACAACTTTGCCGTTCTATTGATGGTTGAAGCGTGGTAAAGCGATGTTGGACAGGTCTCGAGCCTGACAGTGTAGGGGTGACCAGCCTGAGATCGTCTGGTCTGTCTACTAGGAATCGTGGATGTATCGATGAAAAAAGCAGAGATCGCTGACCTTTCTACGATGTTCTCTTCTGAATTGAATCTAATATCATTAACGTATGTATGAATGCTAAAATTGAGGAATTAAAATCGTTCAATCAAATGTACAGAATCAGCGTGTCTTTTCAGAGGATACCTAGTATTCATGATTTTTTTGACGTTCTAGATATTTCTCAGAATATCCTGAAAAGTGAATCGTCTCTCAAACATTTTGGTCAGAAATGTCCCTCGAATAGTTCAACTTCTAACGTAGTTATAATAATACAAGTTATAATCAGATCGGTATTGTGATATACCGAAGAAGAACGTCCTGGACGCTCTGAGCACTTCATATGAACTTACTCATCTTTGGCCATACCACAATCTTCTGCTTCATAAAAGTATTTCTTCAGCAAATTCAACAAGGTGAATTTGTTGCAATCTCTGATTTGTCCGGGAACTACTTCATCTCTTGGATCCTTGATTTCGTTGCCAGTAGATAAAACTCCAACTGGGACTTGCCTTAGGAAATTAATCAAATAGAAACCCATTCATCAATGTTCCATAACTAATGATTACTTGTATACTTTAACCTCAGTCTTTCCTAGTACTGCTAAAACACCAACATGAGCAGGAGATATACGGTCTTGTTTATGCAAAACTATCTCATTGGCTTTGATGTCGCTACCTATATCCCTGAAAACAAAAAGTGACTAGGCTTATTGTTGTGTCCGAGATTCAAATTTCCTTCGTAAAGAGGGAATAGTGCACATGCGCAATACGTATGTGGATCCGAGATAACAAAGGATCCTTCTCTCTAGACCCGACCTCCAAGGCGACAAGATATCTGACGGAGAATTGTAATACGTCTGTGATATGAAATATTGCAGATTATTATCCAAAGAGTAGTTCAATCATGAATCAAACATAGAAGCCATACCACTGATCACCATCCATACTTGATATCCCCTACCTTATATCTTGGCCAGGTTTTGGAGCACGATCTATCCTGATGCTCAATTCTTTAGTTCCATCTGCTGACTTTTCAACTACTACCGTATCTTCAACTTGCACTACAGCATCTGCACTTGGCGGAACAGGAGCCCCTGTGGATATCCTGATGGCTTCTCCATGTTCAAGGTCCCGTTCGAATGGCTATTGGACGAAATGAGATGAAACTATAGTAACAGTTTTTCGGGATTGGAAACCATCATTTTCAGCAAAGATCTGAATTCATTGAAATCAGCCTTATGAAATGACGTGAAATGACGTAAAGTGGACGTGGAAATTTTTTTCACGTCCACTGTTTCATCAATGATGAAACATTCTAAAGTACACTGAGTCGGATTCAAATCGACTATTCAAATCGACTTTTCAAATCTAAAGAGCAAATGACTTGATCACATATTTCACAATACAAATTTTCCGGTAATAGTTTCCTGGTGTTCACTATTTTTCCTACCACCATAAATATTTGAATCATTATTATTCCAAAGTTCACCCAAATCCATTGTCATTCATTGAAACTTCAAGAAATACGCCTACTCGAATTTGAAAGTTTCGCTCATCGTCGACAGCTACCACGCAATCAAAGATACGAGAGAACCCGACCGGAGACTTTTCAATAGTTGTTGATTTCATGAAAATAAATGTGTACGCCTATGACCGTATATTCCAGCTACAAATCTTTGGTAACCAACTTCCACTCAACCGAGTCAACGTTGTTTCGTTGTTTGTCATTGTCATAAATAAGTTGCCTATAAGTTTCCTGAGCATTTTTGAACTTCCGTTCTTTAATAATATAGCGGATTCATAATATCCACAGAGAACGAAATCATAAAAGGGCGGAGATGATTGTCACATTACCAGACGCATCTCGATGAATGAACGACGGTCATCATTGCCGAAAGGACGAAAATTTCCAAGCGTGCTTATTATTCAATATTTCCACACTAGTGAGTTTCAATTTACTGTTGCCATATTGGCAACAGTATGGTATAAATGGGCTACTTTCTGAATAACAAAACAATGCTGTTTTCTTGGGTTGTTGTGGCAAAACATGATCTGGTTCTAAGATGCAGTTGCCTGAAACTAACTCCACGATCGTTGTCTCCGGATCACGCGTCTCCCCACTATCTTCATTTGAATACAGCATGTCTGCTGTTCGCAATGACCAGGAAGTATTAGTTCAAAAATAAACTAATCAGAGTTAGCAAAAGCATATGGGAGGACGTACATTTTGTGTTCGTGTAGTATACCGAAAGCTCCAAGTAAAGGGAAGAGGTTGCTGCATGTGGAATAGCAGGTAAGCAACACTTATCAAATAAACAAAATTTTTCAATTCATCTGTTCATCCGTGAACATTTCAGTACTGCTCTGATCTAATGGCATCACTGCAGAGGGTGAGATTAACTACTTTATTATTTTTTGTAGCGGCAAGTATAATCATCCTGAAACTCAAATCTCATCATCTCTGAGTTTCAATCGAATAGGCTCATAAACTCTTAGAGCCTTGACTAAATTTCGCCCCATTGGACACGTTTCACCTAATGATATGAACTCTCAGTTTCAGTCCAAGGGTTCGAGAGATTCGGAATAAACTACAATCGCACCTTATCTCCCGCTGCTGCTACTTCCCTGATGACTCTGACCCCAATTCCATCTTCAGACTTCACAGCATAGCCATCTTTGATGGAAGCTCTGAAAGGAGGCACAGGCTCAGTGGCGTAAACGTCCTCTGCTAGGACTCTATTAGCTGATTTTTCGAAGGGAATGATTTCTATATCAATAGTTGGACGTATTTCTCTCCGTATGATTTTTGATGCTATTGGCACTTCTACTAGAGGGTAGGGTGAGAAACGGTTTCTATTAGCGACATCGAGTTTCACCTGAAAATTAGCACACAGAAGGTCAGTAGCAATATAGAAGATAATGATATTTACACTCACCTTGCTGGGGGAGACATTACGGACACTTGTGGACGATACATTTTGGATCTTCTTGTGCTCTCTCACCACCACATCATGTCTACAGGTCAAAACATTTACACCATGCGGTATGGCATTTTTAATGAATCCAAAACATTCAGCAGCTCCTTTTTCACTTCCCGGAAGGTTTATGATAAGTGTTTTCTTTCTGATACCACACACTGCTCGAGATAGCATCGCCATTTCCGTGATGGCTAGACTTTTAGCTACCATCGCGTAGGCTATGCCAGGTGATTCTTTTTCTATTACTTGACGGGTAGCTTCAGGAGTGACATCTCGTGGAGAAAAACCAGTTCCACCTGAAACCAGTACACACACGTTGTTTCATGGAACATGTGGAGTGGTAGTACATTATGGACTATAACATTCGTCAATCATTGATTTGTTGACTTCTTGTTATTGTGAACACGATGAGGGCCATTTGTTCAAGGGGAGTTCAATCTTCTGATTACTTAAACTAGGTTTCTTATTTACCTTGAGATTAAAGCATCATAGAAACCATTGTTAATCTAAGTTCATGCTATAACCCTTTTTTGAAAAACTGAAACAAATTGGTGAACTCGCGTGGTTTATTCCAGATTATGGCTCACTGAACAACCATGATTGCCAGATCATGAAATCGGTGAAAATATCAGGGCAGAAACATATTCTATAACATAGAAATAACGAAATGACTTGATTTTACAAATCTCGTCACCCGATATGATTACATACCAACCTGTTGTCAATATAACATCGCATATGCCATGATCACACCATTTTAGCAGGCAATCTTTTATTAGATGCTGTTCGTCTGGTACTATGCGGGTTATGACTTGCGAAGTGGGAAAAATACTTTTGATTTCCTTATTCAACCTAGGACCTGAAGTATCGGCTTTTGAACCATTAAAACAGCTGTCGCTAACTGAAACAATTTATAGATTTCATCGAGAAATCTGACTTATTCGAGAATCGTCGACATCGAGAATAATCTCTAACTTACCTGTCAATATTCCAAAGTTCAGAGCATCAGCCATACCTGAAAAAAAATGGGTACGTTATTTTCACAATATTGTATAATGATACCTACCTACACATGAATTTGAAAACACTATGAACACAAGATTTCTGCTAAAAGATATAAATTATTATACGTGTAGCGAAATCTGGCAATACCGTTTACTATGTTCAAGGCAAATGAAGTTGAATGCTTTGTTAGTAGACAAAAACTGATAGCGGTGTATTATTATGTACTATCCATTATAAGGATTTCCAAATTATTCGAAACAGTCATATACATTGGAAAAAAAAACGTATTCAGGAGAAAAGTTTCTCAAATGGAATATTTTAATTCCGAAAACTTTACATTCTCAACTCTATGATCAATGCAATCTTCTCAAGTCTATGACGTTCATTTTAGGTCCTGACATGTGCAGAGGTGCGACGTGAACACCATTTTTTTCCTCATGGAACAAGCTATATTTTTTGCATCATCGGTTTGAATTCGTCATAAGGAACTGAACGATATAAGTACTGGATTTGATAGTGATATATCTCCCATATAAGAATAAGCAGAATATATTTTTCAGTGTGTGTGACAAAGGAACTTATACAGGTGTGTTGGTGAACGCCTCAGATGAACTCTGAAAAATAATGATGGGTTATAAGATGTAGGTTCATCCATAATCCATAGGAGAAAAAAATAAGTTTGCTCTCGGAGAGTCGAAAATGCAAAATTGATACAATGTTCCGTTGGGCTATACCTAATCGAGCTGTTCCGGCACTTACACCCAACCCTGTATATTTTCAAATCTCATGCGAGTGGGAAGGTATTTAATTTATTATAATGACGTTCAATCACTAATATTCAAACTCGCACTGCTAAATGTTTTCAATAATCCAGAATTCCACCTCCAGTCATCAATGATTATCAGATCTATTTATCAATGTCGGTTAACCTCAACCTGAACTGAATGACAGCCAATTATTCATACTGACCTGTGGCGCTTGTATAATTGTCACACTTAGGAATATTCAATCGGCTAGATAGATAATTGAATAAATACTTTTCATCACTGGACCAACGATCGTATCGTTCTCGCAGACTACTACCACGTCCACGTGATACGGTATATGAAATTGAGACGCTGCGCAGAAAACAGTTGCGGCGTTGTCACCTCAATCTAGGAATTCGAGAAATGGCGGAATATCATTCGTGATGTATAATCGAGTTCACACTTGCTAGAGAAACACTACCATTGAGGATAGGCCTCCATTTGATTTGTATCAGGAGATAACATATCAATTGGTATAGTTATGAAACCAAGATCGCTCATTCTTAGCTTCCATTCGTTGTTTCTGCAGGAGCAATAAAAAACTTCCTAACGAAAGTATGAAACAGAGATTGATAAGTTGATTGAATTGGTACGTTATTGCTTTCATTCTGAAACACCATGTTTTTCGAACATAACCATCCATATTACATCCTGTTTTATCGTAGTGTGTTAAGTGTATTATATTTCCGTATCTTTATGTAGCAAATATTATGTACAGGTCACGTCAGCTCAGTTTCAAGGTAGAGCGAACGAAGAGGTTGTGACAGCTATATACATATGAAAAGGGAGGTGGACATGCAACTATACGGCTCAAGTAGTACGTCAACTATGAGGTGAGTCAAATCAAAACAAGTTGATCAATCTTCAAGAGGGCTTTTAATCAATACTGAAGAGACGGTTGACCTGTAGTGACATATCTCTCCGTTCGAAAATTGAGTGGTGGTATGGAAATGATGTGGAAGAGTTCAATTTTTTATTTATTAACATGTTTATAATTCATATTTCTAGATTTTTAGGATTTTCTCTCTTCGTCTCTTGGAATATAAATAGAAATTATAATGATTATTTCAATATATTCAATGTAAGGACAGATTAATGATCTGCCCTAAAATATCACTGCGCTTGAAATACGACTTTCCGACATCTAGAAGAAAAATCCTCTATTTTGTCAGTGACAGTGACACCTTGTATTCTGAAAAGTGTTTGGAAAAGACAAATATATTTTCCATGAATATCAAAACCTTTATTTATTTTGGTGCACGTTTAAGGAGCGAATGCAAAACCTCTTCGATCAACCTATACAGGCAGTATGTTCATACTCATTTAGTTCCATTGCGTGAAAAAAACTCGCTACTTTTTTCATTCTCGTTATTCGGGATTTTTTTCTATGAATTTCACTCGAACGCTGATATTTATGATGTATTTTCCTGATTAGAAAATGATCTCAAGTTATATTACAAGAAGACTAATTGATACACAACTACAATCTACCGAAAATTTTATTCAATTCCTTCTAAAGATTCTCGACCAAATCTTTCTTGGCCACTGGAAAAGCAAGGTGCATTTCTATCAATCATTGAAGAAGAGAAATAGCTTTTTATCATTTATTGAAATGTCTGATATGACATTTGATCGGTTGATTATGACACATTTGATAATTTTCACATATTTGGCAACGAGCTACGAGTCACGTTGAAAATAAGAGTGCGATAATTGTTATAATATAGTCTCGTCTTTGTTGTACCTACTGTGCGTTCTTACTGAATCAAAGCCGCATTATCCAATCGAGATTCACCTAGGTAAAGCCGATATCCTGAAATAACAGGCGCCAACTGATGGATCCCAAATCCCAGTTGGTACAAATTATTTTTGCCGATAATTTCCTATCGTGAATGTTGACAAATTATAGCATATTGTAATTTTCAAATTCTAGAAGAAATCATCATTCACGGAATACCTCAACAAATGATAAAACAAAACTTCTGACCCATCGATATGACTTATACCCTTTGACCATAAGATAAGCTTCACTTCTAATATGGTTGATTGGGGAAAAAGTTGCGTAATTCAAGGACTCAAATACGACTTCAAGAAATCCGTGATGTGATTTGTATGGTGATTTTTTAGTAAATATCAATGAACCCATCTCCCAGATTTCCAGTTCCATTTTTTTTCTAGCGTTAATAAATAGTGAAGTTATATCAAAACTGAAGAAACTTCTATTTATCTTTCAATGCGTTCCACTATGGCCTCATTCATCGATTTGTCTATCCAAAGTTGCGTCGGTGCACCCTGTAGATCAGTTGGATCACCCTTTAGAAACTAGGCCTCCACTAACTAAGTGGGTTGGGTATATTTTAAGAATTCGGCCGGTATTTTTTGTTCCGAGGGTATGTTTCGTCTGGTCATCACCCCACTGTATCCAGTGTTGCCGTCGGCTCAAACATAGATTTCCCACTATAAAAACAAGATAATCCTCTTCCATGCTCTTTTGATAATGCTCTTTATATATATATATATATATATATATATATATATATATATATATATATATATATATATATATATATATATATATATATATATATATATATATATATATATATATATATATATATATATATATATATATATATATATATATATATGCCTTATTTTTTTTAGATTTCAAATCGTGACATTTATTACCATATTCTTATATAAATTCTTGTGGGTCATAATTTTCTTGTAATTTCTATGCTATTCGATGAATGTGATATCAAATAACAACAATTGTACAACCATAATATATCTATCTCACTTTGGATGATTCTAACAATATCTGGATTGGTCCCAATTACATTTGAAACAATTATCGTTCTAGAGACGAACAATATTTTGAATGCCGTGCGTTTTAATTGTAATGAATAGCAGGCGAAAATTCTTATGTGATATTTTTTAGAAGGAAACTAACCTAACAGTATCTTTTACTCGTCATGTTTTTTAACACTAATATTTTTAATCATTTTCATATAATTTCTATAGGACGTAAAGCCAATCATGGATAATTCGGGAAGAAGTTATTAGTAGACAAAAATCAATGAAGTCAACTGATATTCTTGCATAATCATCAATCCTTCTAGTGAGAAGTGAATGCCTAATAAGCAATTCGCAATAATGCAATAAGTGCATGTTTTCCACAACCTTCGAACCGAACGAATAATACATACTATGAAGAGATTTTCAGATTTTTCAATTTCCCTAATCACTAAGAAAGTACGGCACTGGTGAGGAACTTCTAGTAACAGCACCCCTTATCAACCAAAACCAGACTCTAAGTAAAAATCATGATGGAGCCATAAAAAGTTCAAATCCTACAAAAACAAATTTTTTTCTTCGACCAGACAATATCCATTTTTTCATCCTCCAAATTCAACTTTTCCAAATGTTTCTAACAAACCCACAAATACATCCATATACCATACCATAGAAAACATGTTGGATCCTTATACATTAATCAACATCTGTCCACCAATCAAAAATTTTGAATCCAACAAGTTGAGGCCACTAGCAAAGCTGCTATGGAACTGATTTATGATTCGAAAGTGGGCAATGCTTTCCTGACTCGGTTTTCCGAATGTAAATTTCAGTCTGTTGAACTGTCACACAATTCACGACGATATCTTCGTACAAGCGATTGTGATAATATGATATGGATTGTGAAAATACTTGAGACAATATTAATGAAATGAAGAAATGAACATAACACAGGATAATATTTATTCACTTGACTCATGATTATTTAAAATATATTAATCACATATCTGTTCTGTTCTGTTCTGGTTTTGTGCTGTACCTACGTCAACAATATCTTTATTTTATACAAATTGGGTTCATATTGAAAAATCAGCAGATTTTAGTCTCTACACACAAACTGGCAACGGCGCACCACGCTGCCGTGTTTTGATTTTCGGCTGTGTCGGCGTTTGTATAAATTCAGTTTCCCGCCTAACCTCGAGAGGTGAGCATGCAAGAATTGTGTAAAGCGTGTTCACGATGTCTCCAATTGTGCTTCTTCTGTTATTATCCTTCTGCGTCCTCTTCGTCGAGGGCAAAACTTGTTATTCCATGGATATCAGGAACGAGGTAGAGAGTTTGAATCAGCTAAGGAATTGTACAGAGATTGCGGGCTTCCTGAAAATACTGCTCATGGAACAAGTGAAGAGTGAAAGTGACTTTGATGACTACGTTTTCCCAGAATTGATTCAAATTACGGGTTATTTGATGTTTTATAATGTGTTGTATTTACCGTCTGTGGGAAAATTGTTTCCGAACTTAAGGGCTATCAGAGGAACTGAATTGTACACGGATTATGCCTTGGTTTTACATGATATGCCACATATAAGAGAGGTGAGTGTGAGAAATATTTAAAACAAACAAGTTTCTACTCTAAATGTTACCTGTTCAACCTGATGAAATTGAAATGTAATGACACCTCATGCACTAAGAAATTTCCAGCATACCTACTTACCTACTCAACTACCTACCTATAGAAACCACAAGACGCAGGACTTTAATAATAGGTAGAAAATAGTCAAAGTTGATGATACCTACCTATTTGTTTTCCTACCAATTCCTTCAGCAATTAAACCTCGAATTGAACCAATTGCTGTTAGATGAACTGCAGAGACGATATTATTAGGCATCATGAAACATAAAGCTATCAGAACTACCTTGGAAAATCAAATTTTTTCTTCGGCCATAATTCTAGGTTTATTCATTACCCTGTTGCCGAATTTATTCCTCTTAGTTACATGCGGGAAAATGCAGTTGTTAGCTCTACGCAAAACTAAGTCCAGAAATCAATGTTTCAGAAAAAAATGATCACGCCGTATTTTAAGGATAGTTTTAGGCTCTCATCTCCAATTTATTTGATTTTCGTTTTAAAAATAAAATCGTGCTGGTTCCGCTAGCAAAACCAATCCTGAAGGATGAAGTTTTTGAGAGATGTGATCAAGCAATGATTTAGGGCTATTTTGAGGCTCCCAATTCAGCCCACTGATCATTTTTTTGTTCTTCGTTTTTGAGAAATGTGATCAAGCAATGATTTAGGGCTATTTTGAGGCTCTCAATTCAGCCCACTGATCATTTTTTTTGTTCTTCGTTTCACTCTGGTACAAAATACGAATTTCCTCTGCTTAATACAGATATAGGAATATCCTCGGGAATAAACGGAAGCGTAGAAGGGCCAATATTATTTCATTTTTATTCTTCGGAATATAACTAAATTCCGAGTTGCAACTCGAAATTTTACCGAAAAATAAAAATAAAATAATATTGGTCCTTCTACGGTTCCGTATATTCCCGAGGATATTCCTAATTATTTTATAATGAGGAATAATGAATGGAATGGATAAAAACACAAGGAGTCATTCAAGGCTTTTGTTCTTAAGTATCGTTGTTATTTTTTTGATTTTTTTTATGCCGAAAATTGTGGGTTCTGATGTCTCCTGGCTTGAAGGATATGATCACTCCATAATTTAAGGCCAGTTGATTTCCCTATTGTCGGACAAAGATGCGTTGCGCAATCAAGTACTCAACAAAATATCCAAAAAAACTGTTTTTTTGTTTAATTTTCTTCTACCGTTATATGACCTCGGATATTATATATTTGCCACTTTTCACAAGATTAGTCCGTTCAGATTTTGAGTAAAAATAGCTTTCTCTAATGAAGGAAAACGAAATCCTTCGAGACTTTATTAAAAATTAGATAAGAATAGTATGAGAAAACCTCGACGAAAACATTACAAATGTATTCTGATTCTTTCCTATGAATACTGACTGTAGGTTAATCGAGGAAGTGGTATATTAATTTTTCAGATATTTTCTCTCGTTTCTGAATATAAAGATAGAAATACATCAATGAAATCATAATCATTTTGGTCTGAAGAAAATAAAAATATCAGAATAATAGAAAATAAAATGATT
Source organism: Gastrophysa polygoni (assembly GCA_963576655.1). NCBI lineage: Eukaryota > Metazoa > Arthropoda > Insecta > Coleoptera > Chrysomelidae > Gastrophysa > Gastrophysa polygoni. The sequence goes on from OY755084.1 coordinate 14,662,005, forward strand.
AACTTTTAGTTTGTTTCGGAAATATTCGGAAGTACTCTGAGAACCCCGAGGAGAATCCAATGTTTCAACGTTCAAACTAGCATTTTGTCATGCACTAAATTGCGCAGCTTTGTCCCAATTTGAACTTTGCCTTATCATCTGCAGTTCCAGAGATCCTATAGTGGTGGGTTTTGAATTTGGGTGACCCTGTACAAATATACATATCCATTGTATCGCCTCGGGAGACTACTGGCTGAATTTCAACTTCTATAGAATTAAAAGATTCAACAAATTGATGTAAAATTGTTATGAGAAAAGTATACTGGAAACATGAAAGAACACGATTGAGAAACTAATCTGGGGTGAAATAGCCAAAAATGGAATATTCACATCTCGATGCACACGTTCGTTCTGTTAGGTAGTTCTATAGTCAGCATGTAGATAGGCATAACTGAGTGATTGCAAATTGGATATTATCCATTGGAATAATATACGAATTACTTATCGAACTCAAAACATGCCTTTAGCTTTGACGCAGTGATCATTAACAGATGTTTGTGAAACTATATGGAACTACGATACGTTTCCATGGTTATCGACTCGGTGAATCAAATATACCTACAGCTAGACATTGTCATTGATCCGATTTATCATCTCGAAGTTGCAACAGTACGAATTCAGGTAGGAATCAACCTCAGAATAACCGACAGATGGAAAAATAACTTCTGATGTAGGACAAACGCATGCAACCTTTATTTGCATAATTTTGGAACTTTTCTACTGAAATCCGATAGAAATGAATTTTGAATCTGAAGAAATTCATCAAAGTCGGCTGAATTCAAGGAGATGATTGATGTGCTGAAGCCTATGTCAAAACGTGATAATCGAGGTGATAATTCTCTGGTCTATAGAACAAATGGAACTTTACGGAATAAATAAAACTTTTCGCCGAGTTCATTGCGGAACTGAAGGAAAGAATACCGTAACGTTAGCGTTTTCCTGTTTAGTTTCTGGATGGCGTAGAAAATAATCTTCTCCGGATCTGGAAGGATAATAATTACGTCAGCCTACGACCGATCATCCCGCTAATACGATTAATTCACTACAATGTAGACCGAGATGTACTTATTATCAAGCTTATGTATCTTCTCGTTTATCATTATCCTGTTTATTTCACAAACTTTCTCGCCATCGATCATTCCGCATCTCGAGATCATCTAGCGGCAGGAATGCAAGAATTTGCATTTTGTGCTCGGACTCCTCCAGATAAAGCGGCTCTGAAAAATTCATCACACTTACTCTGTTTGAATAAATATAGTCCTACTTGAATTGGCAATGATCAGTTTTACAGGCTCTACACTGGAGATAAAGCGGCTCTGAAAAATTCATCACACTTACTCTGTTTGAATAAATATAGTCCTACTTGAATTGGCAATGATCAGTTTTACAGGCTCTACACTGGCTTATATGAATAAGAATATCTTCTTTCATACATCAGAAATGGACTGTCGACCAAGTAGATCGAGTTGGAAATGAAGGCAAGCTTGAGTTTTTGTTGCATTGAAATCTACGAGATTTTGAGATCCCCATTTCAGAATTCCTGCTAGATTATCTGAAGTATCGGCTGCCTATCTTGCACCTCTGGCCTCATTGGATGATATAGAGCGAGATAGAGGCTCTAGAAGGGAAGACGGTATGAAGTGTACTTATTCGCGAAGCTATGAACTGGGCAGGAAGTCCAACAGATCTTTGATGTGGAGCAAAAACAAAGTTGCTCTCGAGACAAATCCTTGTGGAACACCAAGTAGCATATTTCATATTCTTCGGAAACAGGATCACGAAAAATATGTGTAAGAGATAGGCATCTCTACAGTAAGAGACAAATTGTTATTTAAATAGTAATTTTTGCAACATCTGGCATGCCACAAGGCTCCAATCTAGGGCCATACTATTCAATGTTTTCATCACCGACATTGGTAATGTAATTGATGTAAATTTATTGCTGTATGCGGACGACCTGAGGTTGAATGGTTGCGTGAATCACATAGATGATTGTCAACTGCTGGATCGTATTCGATTATGCTCAATTGATAACATTTTCCTTGTAAGACCCGAAACATTCAAAGATCTTGGCGCTATATATTTGATTTGGCGCTATATTTGAACACATTGACGCAATCCTCAGATCAAATCCTGCGAGCGCTCTTCAAGAGAATTCAACATGCCAACACTGATCGTTACAATCATTAGTGATTTGAATACCAAGGTAATCATTCCTGGTTCCTTCATCTAGAGAGGTCAGCCAAGCGACAGAAAAAGATTTACTAAACAACACACTTCATGTTATATCATTTTGATTCCAAGAAACCCAGATACCGAAACTCCATCGACTAAAATTACTTATTCCCGAATAATATCCATGAGTGGAAAACTTCCATCTAGTCCAGTGGTACCCAACATTTCGACGAATTTTTATTATCTCTGAACGAGGTCAGATACCAACCAATAACCTCCTAGCAATGCTGTAAGAGTATAGGAACCTAAACTTATGATTGAAAAAAATTCAACGTTTCCAAAGTTCTGGAAATACACCAAGTCAAAATCTCTCTTTATTTATCGTGAACTGGATGATACCGAAAATTATTATCGAAACTTGATTTATCGCACCGCGATCATCGTATTGTCACTGTGAATTATTATTGTCAAATAATCAGATTATTGATTGTTTTTTATCATTTGCAATTTGAATTTATCGTCATGGTGAATGCAGTGACCAATCTTTATCTTTGATTCTGAGTGTCGCTCATTTTGAGTCCATTTCCGAAATATGAAATTGTAAGCATTACAGCCGAAGCCTTTTACATTTCTTAGAGAAGTATCATCTATCCAAGCAGAATTCGCCAACATACCTAGACGCAGTATAAGCAGAAACAGGTTCAATTCCACGGTTTCACACAGGTTTACAAGCTTTGCGAGAAATTCTTGTAGATCGGAAATGAACACTATGATGATTGTAATTGTCAAAATCTGAAATATTGCAATACACGTGCGATTAGTATACCAAAGAATCGATAGTGTTTTATTTTGTGCCTTGGTGTATTTCCTGGACGTTACTGTCCTCCACAGAAAGAGACTCTTTGCACCTCATGGGGTGATTATAAAACTGTTTCTCACCACTGCTCAAGTATTATTCATGTAATTCTTTTGAAGATTTTCATGGTGCATTCAACCTCAGAATCCATGAGCCGGAACTTGTGCAGGCTGAGAAGAGCGAGAGATTTTTCTTGGTGGACTCCGAACCATTCCTGGGGACCGAATCGATGCCATCCGTGAAGTAGTCTTTGAAGTGGAAGAAAAAGATTTTCCGAATGATTCCACAGAAAACACCGAGACAATCTCAAGCGAAAATTCCTTCTCGAGTAGAGTCCATGCATGAGTAGAACGTCATCTAGCCCAGTGGTACCCAACTTTTTTCAGGATATTACCCTTGAACGATCAGATATTAACCAATTCCCTACATGTTTTTGGAACCTGAAATTGTAACTGAAAAAAAACCTAACAGTTCTACCACCTATCCACACAGAAGGAAGATTTTGCTCCCTCATGGTGTTTAATATTACAGATTGTTTGGGAACCACTGCTTGAGTCCGCGTTTCGCCTAAAATCAATAGCGGCGTCCTTGTATTTGACGTAGGTTCGGATCCGGGAGTGTCTTGCCGCCGTTTTGGAGGTTTTCACGAAGGACCTATGTACAGGAAATCGGTCATTTCATCTATGAATTGAAGAATAGTGTAATACCTTCCGAGAGTTGTAAAACGCATAATACGAGAGAGAGTCACACACGTAGCTGCGTAGCGGCGAGTGTGCATCTCCACGAGAGCGTGATTGCATTAGAACTCTTCTTGTGTACTATAATTTTTCTACAACCACCAATATAGTGAGAGTCGAAAGGTTTGCGCTGAACGGGTAACATCGATTTGTCAGAAACTTGGCATGTTACTCTAAAATAACTATATATTGTGGAAATACCTTTCCGGAAATACCTATCTCGACAAAAATTTTTGCATGAATGCGAAATATGATCTTACACCACCTCTCCTAATTTGAAAATTCGGCATCCGAAATTTTGACAGTCATTTTCTGAAGACTGCAACTTAGTTGCGAAACATGCTGAGAAAGATACTAATATTTCCTCGATTCATTAGTGAATCCATTCTGGTATTTGTGTATAATAACCTCGATAATGACCGTTTCTATGAACGCTATCTTAATCCGAAAACATATCCTAATTTGGCATTCATGATACCCAAATACGTACCGAAACAACTTCGTTTCTGGTAGGCAACTTTAGTTGACTTGACTATAATTTCTGCTAATACACTCATATTATTTGTTCGTCCTCACATTTGAAAATCATTCGATTGCACAATCACAATGAGTAATGAATTTTTCATAGCCATTTGATCTAAAGTTTCTTTGTTCTTTCACTGTGCTATCAGTGCTATCAGTCAGGATTCGAAAATATCATGATATTTATACAGTGTGATTTACCTAGCGTGCGCCTATCACTCAGAGTATGTTTTCTACACAACCAGAAGTCACAAAATTAGTAGAGTGAAATTTAGAATATATTTTTTTTATGTCAATCACTATCGTATCCTTCCGGAGATTCTTCTTCATAGCTCGAATCGTCTTTTACTCTGATGACTGGTTCGGTGATATCTATCTAGATAAAATGAGGTGTCGACATTCCTTTTTTTTTCATGTAGTTACGCTTCCCGATGTTCGCATATCTGATTTTTTATATAGATGAAACTGCTATATAGCGAAAGTTCTCGTAACGTTTCAATGATTCTTAATTATAATCCGAATATTCTTTGAATGTACCCCTAATGTTTTCCTAATATTTTATAATATGTTTGCGCCTCATTCTGATTTTGAGATTTGACAAATGGCATCTTAGAAATAATCATTTGTCAAACTTCTTGAGTTTTTGTCCTATTCTTTTTTATTTAACGTCATATGATACAATATCTCCGGTTTTGATCATTCTGAAAATGGAAAAATACCCTTTGCGTCGGAACGTGCAAATCTTTATGTGAGAAATCCACTTGCTCTGCCTACGAATCCCCAGTATCACTAACTTCATATTCCTCCAGGAATGGCCTCCAATATGCCATAATGTTGACTTTGCGAAATAAATTCGAAGTACGAAAATTTTCGAAATTTCAAATTGAACCAGTAATTTTCAATATCATCCCGTTCAACATGGTATGCTGCACTGCCATGGAATATTATAGCGTTATAATATACCATATAAATTTGGTTGAAAAAATGTAGCCAATTAACGTTTAGTTCTATAGGATTTCAATGAATGAGATCCGACAATCATATTCAAGCCTCTCTTCACTAACAGCACATATCAAGTCCACTTACACTGTATTTCATTAAGTTCTATTCGAATATGCAAATCGATGAACCCTCGTATCAGATATAAAAACGGAAGTGTTAAAGACTTCCCAAAAGTTCTAGCCGAACAATTTTAGTTATTTATGCACCAAGTGCGTTATCATCTAATAACGGTCGTAGTGCATACAAGATTTCATTTTTCACTGAATTCTTCAGTTGAGTAAGCCACAGATGATTTGACTGATTTGCATGAGAATTAACTTGTTTGAGTTGTCTGGCATTGAAAGTTGTCTATCAATCTCAGTCAGTTACTATACTAAGAAATACGTTAATTGATTCAGTAAAAGTTAAATCTCAATCAACGTTGTATGGATATGCATGGGTGTATAGTTGAACACAAGAAATGAAAGAAACTATATTATTGTCAGGCAATATCGATGGTAATATCTTCAGACAACGATAGAAATTGATAGAAATGTATATACAGATCATCACTTGGTTGCAGCAAGGTAAGAGTGCAACTAAACTGAATAACAATTCATTAATAGTGAACAGTGATTCTGAATGAATGTAATGATGAAATGAATGACAAGTAAATGATGGAAAGGCAGGAGTGAATAAGATGAAGTTGATTACTGTACACGATAAACGAAAGGGGGCAGCAATCTGGTGAGCTTGAATTAAAATTATTTACATCCCTGGATTCATAGACATTTGGTCGAGTGGAATCAAATATTAGAATCGAAATGAAAATATTGAAGTTTACAATTGGTAATTCCCAGAAGTACCTACTACCCAGAACGACGTTGGTTGTCCTTAGCGGGGGTGGTTTCTTTTGAATAATCCCGCAAACTCGTACTGTCAAAAATTAGGGCAAGGTACTAGCAAAGACGAATCGATCAATGACTGACTGACCGACCGTGAGAGTCAATTATTGCCAGATTGCATAATCAGCAAGTCGATAGAGTTCGATACATAGGTAGGTACCTACCTGGTTTAGTGAACTCCAGTAGGTGATATTCTGATTCTGCAGTTTTGACATTTTCAAAATTTGAAAAACTCGATACTGGATTTCCTGTCGGTGTAATATGAACTGAGGTCAGATAACATGTGAATGACGTTTTTGATGTGAACGACTTTTATCGACTTAATTAATTGATGGAGCAATCGAAGATTCGTTATCATGACAACACTAAGTGTGCAACGTGCCAAAGAAGGCGGACGATAGCATTTGTAAATGAAAAGAAAAAACATTTTGGCTCACCAATCGAATGAGTAATGTTATGTATTTGTGTAATATTCATGAAGTATTTAGTGTTTGCCAGCAAACCAATGATTGTTTGGCCACGTTCATATTTCAATTTGAAATTATGAATAGGTATTGGGGTATTTAGGTATTAGTTACGTGTATCCAACGCAAGCCGCAGGGTAATTAATATTCGGATTATCAATGCCAAAATGTTTTACCTCATTTAAATCACTCCGTGAAATTCATATGATGAAATACCGTAGCGTAATGAGTAGATAAAACGTTAGTCACTCCCAACACTCTATCTTGACAATCATGAGGAATGTTGATTAGAAAAAATCAACATTAGTCAGTAAGTAGGCTCTCCTTCCCAACTGATCGAGTTTGAATAAACGATTTTCATAAAACTATAATACAAGCTTAATTAAGTATATATCATATTACTACTCGTTGATTATTTTTGTGAATTATGAGAAATCAGATCATCACATCTTTCTCTTTTGAAATATCATTGAACATTGGAAATATTTTTTTTCTACGAAATGTAGTACATCATAATGCTCTCTTTCAGTACCTAGCGGACAGTAAAATGTTGAAAAAATTCACATCGCAATCTCTAGTTATGAATTCACCAAAATTATTTGTCACTCGACTGAAATATTATCAACCCAGATAAAATAACAATGAGTAACCCAGCATCAAGGTCTATCAGATGTACCCTCACAAATTACTAAATTTATTCATTTGCGAGAGGTCTCCTGTTTACGGTTGTCTATTCTGTAACTCATACGTCCAAATCGTAGTAATGGATTACCATTAAAACATATGCGTGTGTGCCAGTAAGTGAGAACTGCCAACAGCAATAAGCAGTGACATCATTTCACTATTATTTATTATAGCGGTAGAAAAAGTGAAGTATAAACTCGCACGGAATGCCCATTTTTCACTCGTGAAAAATTATTACCATTCAGTGCTCGTGGTACAACTCATGGTACATTATACTATTACACACTACACCATGGAATAAAATAGTGAATATCATTCTACCAAGCCAATTCAGTTTCGTGTACTCCCATTATTTGGATTGGCAACACTGTAAAAAATCTTTCAGCACTTTCATTGGTGGTACATGAAGGGTCAAAGTTTTTTTTTCTGGAAAGGAAACAGTCAGTAGTACATTTACTTGAAAGAATCGCTTATTCTCCTAGTTTTTTTCAGATTTCTAGCGATGGATGACAGTTATTTATAGTATCTGTGGTAGAAAACACATTCAGCAGATATAAAGTGCGCGTCATGGATATCGCATATTGCAATTTCGCTCCCAATTTCACTACTAAGTTCAGTCACTTCTGATAGCGAACCACATTATTCTGCTCATAAACAAAATTGACCATGCGCCGCATTCTTTACGATGCTGTACTGGGTGATTTGTTCCTAATGTCAGCCTGGTTCACAATGAATAACTCTCTCACTTTTCAAAATCCTGATTTCCAGATTCAGTTTTACCGCATATGTAATCCGTGCTATCATTGACATGTAATTTACTTATCAATAATTATTTTGCCAGCCTGTACATTAGAGAATGTGGTTGATTTTCATCCCGTCATGACTTGGCCGGAGGTCGCATGATGAAAATCTCCATTCAACAAGTTTGCATTTCCCTAAACTGAAAACTGTACTAAAAATAACAATATTAGAAAGGCAGAGATAACAAACCAAACCAAACAAGTTGCCGGCGGGAAAATAATTATTATAATATCTAATTTCATTGTTAACTATTTAGATGACACAGTGGCATATTAGTATCGAGCGTCCAGTATACGCTGATACGAAACGACCGCCCGATATTTCAACGCAGGCGTCTCAACGGAAAGATCTTACCGAATTTATGAATAAAGTAGTAGTTATAGTAATATTGACCCCGTATACGCCCTTATGAATGAACACGGAACGGGATCTCGACTTGGGCGTACAATATCCTATTGGCTGATGTTTGTCACGTGTTAAATGTCATGCCACATTTACGACAAAATGATATCTACCTTGAAGGCTCATTTTCAAGATGATTACATGGGTTTGACGCATCTGATTGTGATTGGTGTTTATGGTGTTTATATTTCGATTTGTCACGTGCATTCATCTCAAGCCAATCCCAACAAGGTTCCATGAAAACCCAAAGCACTTCGTTAATCTCAATGTTGTTTTGTTTTTGCATGTCTGTAAATCTGTATCGTATAATAGAAAATTAATTTCATAAATAATGGATAACAATCTAATAGTTATGCGAATTGCATGTATAAAAACCAAAGAAATGAGAGGTTGAAAAAAAATCATTTTCACATAGGTAGTAGAAAGTTTGGTGCAAAATAATCACTTATGAGGATTTTATTGAAGAAAAATATAATTCATAAGTAATCAGGCGAGTAATCAGGTATTTCGAACATTGAATTGTTTCATTGCTTCTTCAGAACAAAGATCTATCTAATAATAAGGCATCATTGTCAGATTCACAGTTGAAAGATTTTCAACATGCCAGTATTTCATTTCTGTTTATTATAAACTTTCATATGCTTTATACTTCTCAGCATATGAAATAAAAATTTCTCTTGACTGTCATTAGCAGTGTATGGTTCCTTGTATCGATTCTCAGTTCTTCTTGTACTTGAATTTAGGATACCGAATAAAAGCTAAAATCTTTCCAACATGTTTGCTGTTCCTGTGACAGAAGTACTCATCTGACCATTTGCCACATATATGCAGATATATGACTAAAATTCAGTGATGAAATCTCAATTTCAAAATTCTCACAACCAGAAACCATACTGTTGAATTGAAAACTTGTGTTGCATCCTTCACTTGCATTTCCTGAAAATTGGATGAGGGCATGGGCAGAGATTAGTTCACCGTTGCCTCATCTCTGAGATTGGGTTTGGCATGGGCCAGTATCAGTGATACATAATTTGAATACCATTATTTTCTCAATCCTGGAGGTTGCTGAACATTCCCAGTCATTTTGCTCAATGTAGAAATTGAAGGAAAATTATATTTCCCTATTGAACTTTTATACAGTCGAATAAATGTTCTCTCTGAGAATGGATAGAAAAAGCATGGCGTTTAAACTCTGCAGTATACCTATATACTTCCTGTAAATCTCTTTCAGTTCACTAATATGTACCTTCAGTCATATTTTTGAACGATTCCTTGAAATTTTTTTCTTCTTGGATTATTCTTTCTTCGTATAAGAGTTGAGGTTTTGCCATTTCATCAACTATCTTCCTTATTTCTGTATTTTGTTTTTTGAAAACAACTTATTAACATTCAAGAAGAATGAATTTGGATATGCAATCTCCAATTTCTGATAAATTTCAATTATCTTGGTATTTTGGCTGGTGGTCTACATTCCGTTTGCAACCGACGATTTGATTTTTTCAGTGTTAGTAGTTGTCTGTATGCTATTGTGTTATGTTCTGAATTGTTCGAGCACCAATAATTCTGGATCCTGACATATTCAAAATTATTATCTATCATCTATTTCCATATTTCATTCAACTTCAATATCTCCACTTCTGAAACATGAATATTCCCAACACACTGAACTGGATACCTATAGAGTGAATTCACATGTTAAACATAAATGAATATTATTTCTAAATGTAACAATAGGGCCTTTTATCAACCTATTAGGACTTTTCAAAATATACTCCTCAGAATATAACCTGCAGATTCAGACTACAACGCAACTACACAGAATCAGTAAACAAAATGAAATCATTGCATGCCATTTTCCAGGACTGGACTCATTTTGCTCCTCATGTATCACATATCACTCGGATTGTCAGGATACCTAAAAAATATTATTGGTCTACCATTAGCATATATATGTTATCATGAATAGATGAACTACTGCAACATTTAACTGAATATTCCACCTGTCAAATATATTACTATCACTGCAAACCCATCATATTATGATGCAATTCTTTAGGTTAGGTGAAAATATGAACACAAATTGTTCTCTACAACTGAGGAACACCAAAAATTGTATGTCGCAGTTTCATTAAGATGTAATAATCGATTTTTATCGCAATCACGCAAGTTGAAGAGTTCTCACGAAATCAGTATGCAAACAGCTGATCATAGTAAAATTTAGAGGTCATCCGTCATGAAGTTCCAGCCTTTGAGAAATATCTTCCCTTGTACCCCTCGATGTACCCCTCTCCTGTGGCTCGATACTTATCCATATAAAATTTATCGCAAGCCTTCGTGCATATATAATGGACAATGTTGTATATGTTCGTGAGGAGGATCATCAAATTATTCGTAAAATTGCGTACAGAAAGAGATTTCAACGAATCAAGGCAAGTATCGAGCGTACGGTTGGCCGACTGTTGGTCGCATGCGAGGCGACAAACTAAATGCGGCATACTGGATGCTCGATTCAAATATAAAATACATACACATACAAAATACAAGTTGAAATTGCAATGTGCGATTTTTTTTCGACGCGAATTCCAGTTCCCTTTGCTTTCTAAGGGAAAATACTCAATCCTGTTTATTGAAATCTCATGCACTTTCATCCATCAATAGGGGTAGAATTCAGATACATAGATCATTTTCACCCTCCCCATTATTGGTTCTTCCTAGGGGGTGACTCAGTGCTATGACGTATCAAATTGATCACTGTCTGCGGGTTCTCAATCAAGTTCGATGATTGTCTATACTGCCTCCCCTATTATCTTTTGTGATCGGCTATAATTTCAATTAGAAAAAAAAAAAAAATAGGGAATCATTTTCGATGCGTGATATGTATTTGAAATGAGGAAGTTTATTGAATTGTTATTCCTCTCCCTAGACCGCATGAACAAATACCCGACACGTATTTTTTCAATCTTTCTATGGACAATCATAATAGTAACAGGGTTATCCTTCGAATTATCCCACCCCTATATTTTCGATATTATTTCATGAAATCAAATAAAAAAAATATATCGAAGTTGAATACCGTGATATGACTCTTTTACAGCCGTTATCAGAAATTATAATGGGTATGCCGGGGTATGCATAGAAATACGTGCCAAACTACACCATATTTTTAATATTTTTTCGAAATGTTTGTTCTTCTGCGAACACAAAAAAATAAATATACATTATATTATATTTTATTGTTTTGTTTTTATTGCAAATTCATATTGGGTCCAGAACATTTTTTGTGTGCTGACAAGTACGAGGTTATTCATGATTGTTTTTAGACTCGCAGCATAAACTGAACTATTCGAGAGATAACTACTATAAAAATCTGAAAATGGAATTCTTATGAAATTGATAATTAGCCGATGAATTTTTGCAATCTCCCTCAGATCTTTCACTAGATACGTAAGCTTTTTCCACATAAAAACATATTTATTGCAATGATTCGAGGATAGATCTGTATAATTATAGTGTTTATATTCAACCACAAGGTAACGCTTTAATGATGAATAAAATATGGTTCCTTGGTTTTCGATGTTTTGATCGTCGAATATCGCCTCTTATCGCATTTCTTTAGTATTACATCATTTCAGCGTTGGAAGGTTATTTCCAAGTTGAGTTTTATGTTTGGAATGCCTAATCTGAGAGACTTGCAATAAACGGATTTTACGACTTGCATTTTCCAGCACGTATATAGTAGATATGGCTACATTTGATGGCTTTAACAAGGTTGGTGTACTGGTAGACACTATTCTCGCACCAAGTTTTCTTCGCAACTAGACCTCAACATCCGAAACAAGTTCCTGTGAGTTCATATGTGCCGACATATGAATACTTTCTTATCTTCAACCTGTCTAGGAGAACTACATATTATCAATGTATTTTTTGCTTTTTGAAGAGGTTCTCCATAAGAAAGTTCACAATGCTGCCTCGATATTATACAAACTCTTGAAAAGTCGAAATCCAAAAATCGGATACTTTGTGCTACATAAATTATGGATATTCGTTGCTTACAATTCAGAGAGAAGAAGCGACATGTTCTTTTACACGAAATTATGTACCTTACAACCCAATTTGAAAATCTGAAAACCCCAATCTAAGAAACTCAATTGGTTTATTCAAGTGTTGTGTTGCTGCATGTGGAGTTGTTTGCACATCTACTACTAAATCAATTTTTGATTGAGAAATTCAAATTTTTTTTTGATTTTTTCATTTTTTCTGAAGTTCTACTCATAGATTCTAACATTGGTGAAATCTTCACATAGGGTGTTCCTTTCTGACGTTGATATTTGGTACTCTTAGCTGGATTGAAATTTTCAAATCATTTATACCTATTCAGTCTCCTGTTATAGTTACAAGGTTGGTTATAACATCGGTTATAATTATCAAAGTTTTGAAATTTTCATCTTCAGTGTAGCGATGCTATTAGCAGTTGCATAAATTATAACTGCTTGTGTACTTCCTCTTCAGACCTCAAGTGGATTCGGAACTGACGTATAATTCACGATAATTTATGGAAATATTGCATTTTTCTGTCTAAACGAGTTCATGTGAAGATCCTGAATTGAAAATCGAAAAATTAGTCCACAGTAAAATTCTGAAGAATTGCCATATCAGTGGATGCGTAAATAAGGGGTATTTGTATTTCTCTTTGTATTTTAGAATGTAGGACATTTTTCAACTGAAAGAAGAACCATCACACAATTCGCTTGAAGATATGAAAGTTGAAACATAACAGATGTTAACGACTGAACATTTCGTGGAATTGGAACGATAGTCCTTCCCCTTCTGCTAGAGAATTTTCAGTCTTTGCTTACAGTGCATAGCTAACGTATAATAATAGCGATACAACTGTTCCTCAATTTAATCTTCTGTGTATTTCCTAAACAATTGCGCATGTCCACGAAAATAATTAATCTTATTTTTTCCTTCTTGCTGCGGCCGGCATTTCGTTAATGTGAGGAAAGTTTTCTGAAAGAAAGTAATCATCCAATTCCTAATGATAGGTTTTTTTTCAGGAGAATAATAAAGGAGGTTAGAGATAGCGAAAATGAAACGCTTGTGAATTCGTTCGTAGAAGAAAATCTGTTCTTCTCGTGTAAGCTGAAATAACCACATGAAAAATTCTGAAGCAATTTGTCATATAGCATGTTAGTTATTTGATGGATGAATACATCTTATACTCAGATCGGAAGTTTAATCTTGAAACCTTTTTATAGGAAAATGTCAATATATGTTAGCCGAAAATCAGTACAACTAAAGCTAAAATATTCATTATCATGTTTTTTTTTTGTAAGAATATTAACAAAAGTAATTTAATAAATGGAATATTCAATGGAATGGAATATACAAATATAATGCTAGTGATCATTTAGTAATTTTGGCGAAATGGAATGTACTCGCCAAAATTTCGGATGACTTAATGAAAATGCTCAAACAGTGGATGATTTTCTTTTGAATCAATTACTATTATTTATATTTTCAGAAATAATAATCAACTTCATTTCTCCTGCATGATTTTCGGCAGACCTAGAGACATTTTCCTGTAGCAGTTATCAAGATCTGAATATTCGATGTATTCCTTCATGCGGTTTTTGAATTAAGAGGGTGTCGAGTTTTGAAATCGCACACGCTCTTTATATATCGAGACGATATAGAGACGAGGCTCTCTTATCTCCTATGCATTGGTTATCCGTCAGTCCATCCCAACTTATATCTCAAAAACCGAAAGAGATATCGACAAACGGACTTCAGATTCGTGTTCATGAAGGCCGATAAAGGGGTTAAGGCTATAGGCTCTCCTGCACATTTTCGATATAGCCAATGAAATATTTCAGCGAAACTTGTCACTTTTGAAAACACTTGTATATTTCATAGCCCTGGGTGATTTCATACCCTTGATGTCATCGAGAACCCCGGAATGGATAAACAACATGCTGTCATGAAATGTACTCCTCAGACTGTCATAAATATAGAATATCATAATCATTCTTGTCGAGAATAACTCGACAACCTATTCCACATATTTGAGTAATCAGATCCGTTTGTGGTATTTCAATCGCGACAATATTTGCGGAAAGCATGATAGACATGATGACGAATTGAATGATATTTTTCCTCTAGGACTATTGGATACTGCGCATATTACACGTGAGTTTTCCTCAGAGTTGCCTGAATATTATTCAACGAGCGTATTGTGATGGCTATCATCCACGAAGATGATTACAGCACTCGCCTCTACCTGAGTTGGATACTATGCTTCATCTACATCTGTCGGACTATTGAAGCGACTTCATTGTATTGTGAAGGTGGTAGAAACATGGCAATGTATGAATAGTGCAAACGGCTTCGACATTTGTCAGTGTCTTTCTTTCTCGGACATATAATAGAAAACGATCAGGATCATAATAACGCTACAGAGGAAACGAGTTCTTGAAAATCTAGAAATCTGTGCTGCTATGAACGCTAGCTTACTTCAGACCATAATTTCAACAGCTAACCTCTAATTTCTGATTTCTGTACATCATTTTGTGAATATAAATAAATAGTGTATAGATTTGTTAAAAATTTATCTTGCAGGGCGCGACTGATTAGCGATTATTTTTTTAGCTGTCCACCCAGAAAATACGGAAGTTTTCAACAGATTTCATTTTATTTTGTTCATTGGATTTTATTATATCCATTGCTGCAGCCGGAACTCGAGCCAGAACGTTATCGGAAACTTCAAGCATAAACTTGTTTGTCTCAACAATAGTAATGACAATTCTTGTATGAATCGGTCTATATGCATTGAAAAAATTGATCGACAAATTTTTTTTTGAACTGTTAATCCAGCATCGTAATTTGACGACGATAAGGTTCGGATTGATTGCCCTTTTTGATGTAATTCAATATTTCATTCCCTTCACGAAATCTTCCAATAATTTCTAGGTTTTTCGTTATTATCTATGAAGGCCTCTAACTCCAAACGTCTTTTTATTACTCGGCAATATTTTGGGTTTGAATATGACTTCTAGAGATTTGGAGCCCCCTCCCCTGATTAGTACGCCACTGTTCCCGTTTCGAACTTGTTTGAAAAAAGAAATAATTTGTAACGGTGTGGAATTTTTCTCCTAGACTTTAGATATCTGTAGAATTAATATAATTTATTTCATTAATACTATTTTTCTAATCAGTTCAATAGAATGCATACAGATCCATTTCTCAAGGGTAGTGTGTGTAAGCTCTCAATTTCAATTAATAAATTTCTAAACATAGTAACCAACATACTCCGTATCAATCTCTAGATTTATGCGAAACTTTTCGACTGAATTCCATAAATATATTGGAAGGTCAACGCGGAAGTGTTGGATTGTATCCAGCTCGACAAGAAAAACAAAAACATACTCGTGATCGTAAACTTGTAAAAGTCATTAAATATACATGAAAGTGGCAGAGTAGGTGGAGTGCGAATAATTCCATAAAAAAAGGCAATGTTACAGGGAAGTATTCGCGAAACGGTTCATTTGAAATGGGAATCCTAACACAACGAAATAACAATACCATAAATCACAAATGATCACAATACACAAAATATATAGAAAATACAAAGATAAAAATTACAAATATAGAAATATTCAAACCTATACGAGATGGTGTGTTGCAGGTAGGCACTCATGAAATAATAAAAACAAAAAAGAATGGAAACGTGGTGTCATTGATTTTGTATACAGGGTTGGGATAAAGTATGGAACCAAGTAAATATCTTTCAAACGAGAAGTACGATATTCATGAAAATTTGCAGGTGAATGCAATAGAACAAAATGCATCTGACGTACATTTTTTTGTTAATAATATACTTCTGGTTTAACCGGAAATACCCTCAACTTCTTTAATTTAAATGAGACACCCTATATATTTTCACAGATTTTTTAAAGAGCTTGTAAATTTGAATTCATACATACTGAGTTTTGTGTAGAAGGAATAAAGCACTTTAATCAACCTCCTTTGAGTTTTTTGCATTAGAGCAAAAAACTATTTAGATAAAAAAATTGATGTTGTTTGTAAGAATAGTAATAAATAAACGTACGATTTACAAATTGTACAATTTAAGTAAGTAAGTAGCATTTATTTTATTTCAAGACAAATGAGAATTTCTCTTTTAGGTATCTAAAGGTTTAATTTCAAGCGCAGTGACATTTTGGGGCAGATCCCAAATCTGTCCTTACTATCACAAATATATTGCAATAATTTTTAATAACTTCTACTCTATTTTTTAGAAACGAGGAGAGAAAATCCCATAAAAGACTTAAAAACAAATGTACATTTGTATAAGAATGGTCAATTGTAGTAACTTAATCTAACTTAACCTAAAGCTTGTAAACATTAAACACAGAAACACATAGCACCTGAACATTCGTTATAAAACTCGCACAGTGAATAAAAACTTTTTTCAAGTAAGAATTCTTGCAAGTTTTTCTTGAACTCATGAGAATTACATTTGATGTGTTTTATTTTACATGGAAACCTATTATATATTTGGAGGCCAAGGTATGAAGGAGCGTTTACTGTTATTATATTTACAGTGAGGCACATAATAGTTCAATGGTTCAATTAAGTGAAAAAGAGCGTATTGAAATTTTAATGATGATCGGTTATAGTGATTGTAAAATTTATTTCCGTCAATTAGAATTCGACACTTGGATAACGAACTTAGTATAGTTCGCAATTCATAAAATGAATTTCAATGAGGTCAAATTTTTAGCTCAGGAAAAAAATTATTGGAAACGCAATTTCCTTGAAATGGCTTTCATCAATAATGAACACTCTAAAATGAATAAGAGATCTGACATAGGCAATCTCAGTAGCATCTATAACTATTTATTGAAAATAGAACAGAACAATTGCATTCCCAATAATATTCCAAGATTTTCACAATCAGCTCCTCAACATTAACATTTTTCCACATTCAATTCCTCAAATTTTTTTCCAATTTGGAATTAAAAAAAAATTCCCCTCCACTGGGTTGACAACGTGTCGGTTGGTTTGGAGCCGACAGATTCCGAATTTTTTTGCTTTTTTTGAAATGACCAACCGTCCATTTTGTATCGTCCGTCCGGAAAACGACACATTGCTGTTATAGTTATATATTTTTTGATTCCTCGTAATTGTCCACGAGATGAATTTTCCTCTCGATTTTCCTGATTAATTTTCCGCTAATGCTACATCTTATGTAATGTATTGCAATATCTTCATCTTCAATCTCACGTTAGTAAGTAGGTTGTTGTTTGTGGAATTGACATAGTTTTCATATATACCCATTTTTTTGTTTTATAGATTGTCTTGATAAAGGAAATAAACATTACCGAAAGCTCGGCTTATTAACAAAGAGTCCACTTATTCAATGCCAAAATTTCTGCATTCTCACGAAGAGAACCTGCATCTAGTTTTCTAAATCTTAGACTTTTTATTTATTTAAAGATATTTGATGATATTATATATCCGATATATTGAAATATCAAATAACGGATATATATCCGACATTGCAATGAAGTACGTAAACAGGTCACAAGATTTAAAAAAGTTCAGCACTATCTCATTCTTTTCAACAGATATCTTCTTATCAAGTAATTCGATTTTATTCAAAAGGTCTGATAAAAAATACATGTTTCACCCCCTAACAATTCATAAATTTTTATATAGCGCCGCAAATATAACAAATATCCGTAATATATATCGTGATGACCTCGCATATAAGAGGAAATTGAGGATTATTATCATCCCTGGAATATTCAGGAAAAACTATTGGATGCACTTGTATGTATGCATGCATGCCTGCTTTGAAGTTTGAGATGAAAGTATGTAGGTACACTATATGATTCATCATGAAACTAGTCACTTCGTTGGTATTATACTTGATTTTTTGTGGAGTTCCTATACCATAATAATATATTATATATATGTAGTAATTTTATATAATTAATATGCCGATGAAAGAACTGAAAAGTGGCATTTGCATCTGACGTTTGTTATGAAATATTCAACTGAATGCTTACCTATTCATTTGTTTTTCTCTATTATTAGACAGCATAATATCACTCTATTATTTATATCTACACAAACCTTGACTTTTTTCTCACCTTCCTTTTTCTTGCAAGTTTTTCAAACAGAATATTTATTTATATTCATGGGATCGACACCTTTAGGATATTATCTTTCAGTAACGGTCATGAAACATTTTGTTTTCCTCGTTATTTTTGAATATCAGAACAAAAAGACATTACATGAAAGAAGTTCATTCGATTCGAATCATTTTCATAAGATTCGTGCTATTTTCTGAGACTTACAGGATTTGTCAAGATTGGACGAATTCTTTCAAGAATTCATAAGATTCTTCAAGATTTCTGGACTATCCAAGGGTTTGTGAGAATAATCAAAAACTAGATGACCCGGTGAACTTCGTACCACCTAAAATTGATGAATTCCGCTCTCGAGTCTCGCTGAAACACATTTGAATGAATGTAGTTATGTGCAAAATCAATTGAATCAAGGATTGAGGGAGATATTTCTGGAGCGATTCGACGAGAGATTGGTAGATTCGACAAAAGCATTACGGAACCTCAAGAAACGAGATTGCAAAAATAAAGATAGTCAGAGTGCGATGCTCAGAGAAATAA
Organism: Gastrophysa polygoni; assembly: GCA_963576655.1. Taxonomy (NCBI): domain Eukaryota; kingdom Metazoa; phylum Arthropoda; class Insecta; order Coleoptera; family Chrysomelidae; genus Gastrophysa; species Gastrophysa polygoni. The sequence continues at coordinate 14,681,265 of OY755084.1, forward strand.
TTCATTGGAAAGTATTCAAGTTTATATGTACTAAGGAAAATTCCTCCTTTCCCAAAATTCCATCGCTGGCTAACACTTGTTCCTCGTACATCATAGGTATTTCTGTATTCGTGTTTTCAAAAAATAAAAAAAAGATCATTCACTTTATGTATGAAATCGCAGTCCTGTTCTGAAAATCGTTATATAATTGCAGTGGATTTAGACTCGGCGTTAGATCAACAAAAAAATTGAAATTTGAAATTTGAAAAAATTTGAAAAATTTGAAAAGTACAGTAGGTATTATCGACGGTATTATGAGAGATAAGTGAGAGGAATTAAGAGGAATGGCCGAGGTATTGCAAAATCATTGCAAGGAATCGTAGAGTAATTGCGAGGAATTACGAGGTATTGTGAAGAATTTTGAGTCAATATGGGGAATTACCTAGTGATATTTTGGCATTGAGGAATTATTGTATACCATCTGATTCAGCGAATTGTCCTTCTCGCGGTTGAGTGGAAGCACTTTCTTGTTCCTCTCTGAAACGTTTAGGAGCTATCTCTACCATTCGGTAGATATTGATTTTTGCAAAAAACGGTATTAATTATTATTTCCTGTCCAACTCTTATATATATCTATCGATGAAAGAGTTCATAATTAATATTATTATAATTATTACTGACCAAATGTCACTATATGCGTTCTTCCCAATGCATTCATCTATCAGAGTTCATTTTTGCACCATTCCCAATCACTATGAAAATTCGTAATAGGTGTAGATTGCATTAAATTGTGAGACATATCATAACCTCTCTAAATCCAACTTTATTCTTTTAGCGTTGCAAGCAAAGGAGGGTCTAGTAGTCTAGTGGTAACACATGAATAGGAGCAAAAATACCTGAGCGCTTTAGCATCGAGTGTATAGATTTCTTGGTCGCCCAAAGTCAAGCATATTTATCCAGACCTCGATTCTTTTTGATCTGATTTTTATTTCTTCGAAATAATTAGTATGCATGAATGAGAATTCTTGTAGACGGCAATAAGAGTCATTCGTTATTACTTATGAGAAAGAAGATACGCCATAGTATTACATCTAAAGGCCTATCTAAACTGATATCATATCATGAAGTTGTTCACATTCATATTAACTTCCTTTTTCAGATATTATATATATCAATTATACAAGAAGATTTTCTGGGTTGAATGTAAGCTAGCGACAATGGACAGTATATGGGTGAAAACTTGGAATAATGATGAAAATAATTCAAATACCTATAGGAAAAATTGTGTACATAACTCGTCGAGGAGTTTTGTTGCACTCGTTTTATTCTCTGAGCCTCAATTAGTGCGAAATATTCACTTTCCACACTCGTTTTGTGCACATCTTAGGTTGATGTATGAAGTCAGAATGTGATGGATTATGCAGCAGTTGGAAGCTCGGTTGGAACTTTCAGATCGTGAGACAAAGGTTTCAAGCAATAAGTTTCAGGTCGTTAGCAAAAAGAAAATGATTCATGCAGGAATCATAAACCGTTCAATTCATAAGATCTGCTGTCATTGGCTAATTTTGCGGAACCGTGTATACATTTTCCATTTTTCAGTTTCTATCAAGAAAAACATTATCGAACTATTACTGAAAGTGGTAATCCACACCAAAAGTTCCAATTTCCATTACTTATATAATCAATGACTGAACTCACGACTTACGGCTGAAACTTGGAACTGTAAATCCACCATATGGAGATGGGAAAAAACTCGGAAAAACACTTCCCACATGTTTGACGTGTGAAGAAATTTAACCTCATTTCAACAAAATAAATCGATCCGACCTAAATTTCAGGTGTGATTGTTACCCGATTAGAAAATATATTTTGCGAATTCTATCAATTATACCAAATATCAATCCATAATATAGATAAATATCAACTCCTAATTGAAAACACGAACTGCAATTTTATTCAAATCATTGTCAGCTATAATTGAAAGATCAATCGACTTACCTGAAGGAAGAGTGATCTCAATTATATGAGCAGTCTCGTCGAAAGATTATAAACACCCTGTAGTCCTAGCGCGCTATACCTTGCCTACGACGTTTAAAGAAATACAAGTTTTTTGTTTATTAGTCACCGGTATTTCTTTATCACTTCCCGAACTTGATTTATCTTCATTGGTTCAGAGTACTTACCTACCTAGATTGCAAGGGAGGGTATAGTTGGGAGGGAGGTTTATAATCTTTCGACGAGACTGCTCATATAATTGAGATCACTCTTCCTTCAGGTAAGTCGATTGATCTTTCAATTATATTTCGCAGTCTCGTCTCAGATTATAAACACCCTGTAGATGTTGAGAGACTGGCTAGCAATCTAGGTGGACACATTATGTGTTTGACTTTCAATAGTAGGTATGTTCATTCATTATTATTAAATGTTATTGAAATGTCAATGTATAATGTAAATAAACAGTACATTTATTAACATGTAGAAAAATAATATATACAATCATACGCAATATTCAACGATATGGTATATAAGTAATTACGATTATAAAACATATTTCCATCATTTTAACTTTAGTTAAGTATATTATACATATCAATAAATATAACAAAATATACAACAAAATTTGGATTCTAAATTTTCATTTTGAGTTCCTCAATGTATCTTTCGACATACGATTTCTACAAATTCGTTCTGACATATAGATTGTTTTCATAAATAAGCCTACATAACTATACTTCAAAGCCTGAACTTCTTAATAAGCCTTTCGCGAAATCATTTGGGTATGGTGTTCGACAGGTTTATTATAAAATTTTGCAAATACTGCTGATTTGTTGGTCCAGCCAGCAGCCTTTCTGATGGATTCTATATTTGCGCCACCTCGATAAGCTGCTGAGGTTGCAGCGTGACGCGAGGAGTAGGCTGTGAAGACCTCAGTGTCTATGCCACACTCATTGAGAATATTTTTTATCCAATGACTGATGGTTTGACTGCTAGCTGTACGAAAGGGTTTTTTGATAGTTAATATAAGGTGGCTATCATCGGCTTGCCGGGTATTTTTGGTTCTTAGTAGGTATTCTATGACGGTCGATGCCAAGCATAATTCTGGTTTCTCGTGGAAAAAAGGAAGTATGAGAACAGGTTGAAGCCTATTCCTTCCCGATGTTTTTATTCTATCGGGTACATATATCATAATAGACTCAGGTGTTTGTTTGATATTTTCTATTTTGATTTTTGTTAAGGTTTGCAATCTTTGACCGGAGATCAGTATCATCAGAGTGACCATTTTTTGAGTTAATTGTTTCATTGTGATATTCTCTAAAGGATACCATTTAGATAAATGATCCAGAACAGGATATGGGTCCCAGGTGGAATTATATTTGGGCTTGGGAGGATTTAAATTATAAATCCCTTTTAGGAAACGTTTGATCATATTTTGGTCCTGTTCTTGAATTTCAAGAACAAGTGCCAGTGCTGATTTATATGAATTAATTTTTGAATACGAGCACCCCAATTGTGAGGTTTCTGTAAGAAAATTTATTACGGACTTCAAATCGTATTCGTATGGTATTTGATTATTATTTATGCAGTATTCCCACCATTTCCTGAATACAGACTCATATTGAGTGAGTGTTTTCTCGGTTATTGAGGAAAGAATTGCTTCTATACCTGATTCTGGAAATTTTCTTCGAAGAAATGATTGCCTGATAAGATTCCGACCTCCAGGATAAGGCTCCTTGAAAGGGGGTGGGGTTCCCTGAAAGGTGATAAAATAAGATTGGCTTCGGGTCCTAGACATATTGATTCTCTGACTAATAACTTCCTAAACATTGGATACCAGGGTTGAGCTGTCCATTTTGGTACTACTAAGATACCGATTGCTTTATCATTAATTATTTTCCTGATTATTTTATTAATGATGGTAAAGGGTGGGAAGGCATAAAAAAATATATGTTTCCAGGATATCAGAAAAGCATCAACAGAGCATGATTCAGGATCTGGTTTCCAAGATACATATTGCTCGCATTTAGAATTCAGATTAGAGGCAAATAGATCTATTTGTGGTTTGCCGAACTTTTTGCAAATTATTCTGAAATGCTTCTGTGAGAGTTCGTACTCTGTTTCAATGTCTCGACATCTGGATTCGTAGTCTGCTTGAGTGTTTTGTTTAGTATTAATGTATGAGGCATGAAGAAATATATTCTTGCCTTCACAATAGCCCCATATTTCATGAGCGAGATCATTCAATTTCTCAAATTTAATACCCCCCATTCTATTTATATAGGAAATTGCAGTTGTGTTATCTATTCTGATAATAATTTCACAATTATTTTTATTTTTAGTAAAACACTTCAGAGAGTTCAAGGCTGCTTTGAGTTCTAAGAAATTGATGTGTCTTTTGCTATCTGAGTGATTCCAGAATCCTCGAGCTCTTTTATTATTACAAACGGCCCCCCAGCCGTACTTGGATGCGTCTGAATATATCTCCATTTCATATTTCGGCTCCTCGAGAGTCATTCGACTATTACCGACATGATATTGCCACCAGAGTATGTCTTCGTTAATGAAACTTGGTAATTGAAATGTCTTATCATAATCATCGTTATATTCTATTAAGGCCAAATATTTCGCCCTTTCCATTTTTTTTGTATGAACCCACCCGTATTTGACTGCCGGGCAAGCCGCAGTTAATACGCCAATAAATTTAGCAAACTCTCTTATGGAGACATGAGGATTATTTTGATACTTTACAGTCAATTGTTTGGTATTTTGTTTCTTCTCTATTGGCAATGTCATGGTCATATCGATAGTATTGAATATGAATCCCAAGAAACGACAATCTTGTTTCGGTTCTAGTTTACTTTTTTCTGTATTTATGATGAAGCCTAATGATTTGAGCAGATTCACGGCTAGGAGAGTGTCATGTGCACATTCTTTATATGTCTGTGATATAATAATCATATCATCCAGGTAAGCTACGCAAATAATCCCCTGGTTTCGCAAGTGGGACAGTACCGGTTTCAGGAGTTTTGTGAAAACGTATGGTGCTGTGCATAAGCCAAAGGGCAAGCAGTTGAAGTTATATAGTGTGTTTTGAAATTTGAATTTTAGGTACTTTTTATGGTCCTGGTGAATAGGGAGTAAAAAGTATGCATCTTTGATATCAATAGTACAAACATAATTGCCACCATGTAAGAGGTCCTTGACACTACGATAGTCCTCTAATTTGAAATGAGGAGGATTTATAAATGAATTCAATTTTTTCAGATTCAATATAAATCTAAATGAACCATTTGATTTTTGTGTGAGGAAATAATTTGACAGAAACTCCCCGTTTTCGTGTTTGGAGTGCGATATCGCACCCATGGTAAGTAACTCGCGGACAATATTGTCCACTGTTGTCATTTGACATGTACTTGTTATATCTGGGGGTTCTGTTCGTTGATATGGTTGTTCTTCGAAGGGAATATTATATCCTTTAGTCCATTCTAAAATTAGAGAACTATCTGTAATGTTCCATACATTGGAATATTTTTTCAATCTACCGGCATAGGATACCTCTACGTTCTCCTGCGTGGTGGTTCTTTCCTCTTCTCCCCTCCCCATCGCTGTTGCTGGACTGGCCTGTCCTTCCTGCCTCCCTCCTCTTTTTTGCGTCGAAATTTGCTCGATTGGCGCTTGAAGTTTAAAGGAGTTGCTGATGACGTTGTGGGTTGGTTGCTCTGTATCGAATTCGGACGATAAGTTGGCCGGTTGATTCGTTTCAATTTCAAATCAGCCGATGCCTTTTGAATTTCCTTGGTACTTTTGACATTATCGCCGAGGTTGCTCCCAAAAAGCCACTCATCAATTGGCCTGTCCATGACTGTTTTCTTGACCGAGTGATCCAGGGTCCCGGATACGCCATATCGTCGATGCGAGGAGATTGTATGATGAACATCTGTCAAAAGTTTAGCTGCGTTTGCTAAGTGGAAAAGATGTGGATTAGTATCATCTGCAGCTGATGAGAAAAAAGTGTTGAGCGGAATGGCTACTGCGCATATCGCGGCACTCAGTTGTTCCTGTACTTTTGTCAGGAAGCTGTCCTGCTTGTTTAGGTTTTCTGTTAAGCATCCTTGAATTTCGGGGTTCATCTTGGGTGGATTCAGGGCTGGCACGTTGTTAGGAGGTGGATATTTCTCGGTTAGCTCTTTTCGATCTACCTTCTCTATACCCTTCTGCAGAAATATGGTCCATCTACTTGCAATTTGCTCATGCACATCCGGGCCTGTTGGCCTAGTAGCCAACGGGTCCACTCCTAATATCTCTACGGCGTCCACCGCCGGTTGTTCCATTATTGGTTGCAACTCATCAGGAACAGGAGAAGGTACTTCCTGATAACTAACTTGAGAATCGTAATCGCTCTCAGATTCACTTGAACTTGAACTCGAACCTGTGTGAGGAACCAAGCATGAAAATCTATTCACATAATACATTTAGGTATTTAGGTATTAGTATATTCGTAATATCTTCCGATCACCCTGTACAATGGAAGACGGGTGACGTCATTAAAATTTGTTTAATGAACTCAGTTGTGCATGTGCACGATTATTGTGGGCATGAAATGTTTCAGCCCTTATTTTCTTCGTTTTTGTTGGTAAAGGTATAACATAGCACATGTGTGTAGTTAGGTACCTTGTTTGTTAGCGTTTCTGGTAAATACATGTGTATTTCCATATGAAACGAGAACCAACTAAATTTCGGCATGAAATGTATCTGCCGTTTTTTATTGAATTGCAAAAACTAATGTCTTGCAATCTTCCGCCTTGAATCATCTTGTTCTAAGTCTATTTAAATATATATATACATATATATTTTGATTAAGACATAATAAGTTGACGTAACTATTTGAGGAATACGTATTTAATATATTGAACTTACTTTGGCGAATTGATTCCAACTCTTTTTGAATTTTTCTAAGTTTCCGCTGGAATTTGTCCAGTTTATCATTCCTGTGTCTTTTATTATTCCCCATATTCTTAAGGCACTCGAATATTTTTCACTGTTTTCACGCTTTCACTTATTTTTAAAATAACCGAAAATAACGTCTTATAGGCGCGGTACGACGAACTAGAATGAAGATAAATCAAGTTCGGGAAGTGATAAAGAAATACCGGTGACTAATAAACAAAAAACTTGTATTTCTTTAAACGTCGTAGGCAAGGTATAGCGCGCTAGGACTACAGGGTGTTTATAATCTGAGACGAGACTGCGAAATATAATCAATTACCTCGTCAATTACTATCGTCTATGCCTGCGATATGTTTTGCGAAACAGACTCTCTAGGATGTGTTCGAATTTCGTCAAGTTTATCGCTATTGTCTCATGAATATTTCTTCCATTTGTACGTTAAAAATAGCCAATAAATCCGCCGAAATGATTTCCTTGATACAGGCTACTTGAATTGTTTCTGTTTCCTAGGTCACAAAAACTAGCTTGATTGTCATGAAGTAGGTGGTTATTTATAGCGAAGCCTACCAGAATTATTTCATGAATTATATTTACGGAAAACAATATCCTTTATACCTAGAATAGTATGAACTGTAATGTACTGGTATTGATATGTTATTTGTGCGTTGTGCGTTTGACAATGAATTAAGTTATTTCCGAATGTGAATTCTGAACATGTGATATTAGTGTGTAAACGAAAAATATTATACCATGCAATACATGGACATCCGATGGATGTCCATTGGATAACTACTGGACACCCAATTATCATCTGTCGTTAGGCCACCAACTTGGAAGTCCATGAGATATCCTTCATGGACGTCAGAAAAAAAATGATATGGGAAATTGAACTTCCGACCTTTTGATATCATCAGATTGATGTCTTCACCTCTCAGGCTATCTCACTTGTTGAAGAGATTATATCCTAACAAGTATTCGGGGTTTCTGCTGAGGAAACGTTGAAGTTCAATGGTCCAAACAGGATATCTTATTGAAATCCCTCGGATGTCCAAAAGAACGCTGATCGAAACCTCATTCAAACTTTCATCTCTTTTCCAGTAAAATATCTTATGACATATATTATGACTTCTAACCTTTTGGATCACATATTCCTGTCTTCCAATTCCAGGAATTACCAAAACATGTGTTATCTTGAGGATAAAAGTCGACATTTCCTTTTCACCTGTTGCAACTGTACAAAATTGAATTCGGTAGTGATGAAAAGTTATTGACGATAGAAAATACGTGAAATTGCTCGAATTTAGGTTGTCAACATGATTATTGCGCTTATCTTGAAAATTTCATCAGATTATTGTTAACGGTGAATATTGATTCAATCGCAATAGTTCACAATGGAAATAATCGGCAATCTAGAAACATTGGAAAGAGTATAGTGAGTTCAGTCTCGTGGGATCTAAACTCTCGAGAGCACTATCTTGCCCTCCGTGAGGTTGTGAGCCCAGGATCGAGTGCCGCCATATAAAATTCGTCATATGAGGGCACCTCATCCCCATGTCCATCCACCCCCACTCACTCACGAGTGGACTACAACCTTTGACATTCTTTATAATCATGTTTTATCGGCTTCTGATCCCTTGGTTTCAGTTTTTTGACTTTCCATGCAGTTCGTGGTTGAATGAGCTCTATCCTTGAAAGAGTGAGTGTTTTTGGTTGTTCATTTCCGCATATGGGAAGAGCCAGGAGTTTGGAGATATTTACTTTTTCTATTCAACCATGTATCACAAAGTAACATTTGTCTCCACCCAATTGACTGTTATTGGGAAATATCAAGTTGGTTGTGACCCGAATTTGATGATCTTTCGATGCTTGGCAATATGAAGAGGATTAGATTGCCGTCATTAATTGAATTTTTCCAATATTTCCGGATGGAAAGATTCTGTTATGGTTTTCAATGGTAAAAATCTCCATTACTCAAAGAGACTTGATCAGTATTATAGCATAGGGAAAATAATAATATCGGCCAACTCTTCATCGACCTACAAAACTCCATATTTAGAGATCTGAGCACTTGTCGTTCAGTCTAAAAATCTTGAAGGGACATTCATGCTCATATTTTTAAAGGCAATATCATCTACTGGTTCATTATTTTTTATAAGATGATTAGTTCTCTTCGTAATGTGCACTAATTCATTACGCTCTAACCACATAATATGGTAAGTATATTATCATTTCAAAATATTCGTTCTTCCAAATCCATTTGCCATAACCTCTACACATATAGAATACTTGATTTTTCTTTGTAGTTTTCCAATTCCTGGTAGACTGGTGATGTTCATTTATTTTCATTTATATGTTCACGTCAATGCCCTTTGCAATATTGTCAAGTTTTCATAGCCAATGGTCCTTCAATTTGTAACTCATCGTTACTTCGTCATATTTACGTTTTGTGGTTTTTGCGTGGCATGACCTGGCCCCCCACTATAGATTGTAATTACGTGAAGATATGATTATTAATTCCGTTGCCGACCTTCACAATTGAAATAGTAATGAAAACTGGAATAAACATGCTCATATTGCATTATTCATTGAAATGTCTTATCCAGATCATTCCGAAAGGTCATGTGATGAGGTGATGAAATTTCGAACACAGATTCATCTACAAATTGTGTCTCGCATCGAGAAAATTTTCCAGGCTGGTTTTCTCTCGATGAATGTATGTTTGCAATTTCAATTTATTGTCGTAACTATATTTTGAGGCATCTGTCTTGAAAATCCAGTTTCCTAGCCTATCTCCAGACTAGAAAGTTCATCTTTATAGTATGCAGTTCGAATTATCACGGATAAGCTAAACTTGACTGGAACAAAACATGAAAGTGGCTGACATTTTACAGTCGACACTATTTGTTTGTTATCAGTCCGATAGTAGAATACTGCTTTATGATATTAACATCTGTTGATTGACAACAAGAGTTGTCAATTGCATATTACGCACGAATTGGAGAGAGTTACACACGTAGCCGTGTATTACATCTCGAGTTGTGTACTGTAGTCTTTCTACGACCACACATACGTGTCAGAAAGTTCACGCCATATGGTGAAGTCAATAGTATAAAGTGACGAGTACCATTATTCAGGATATTATCAGGAGAGTTTATTCAGAACAGTTGTTTATGATTTAAAACAATATTCATATTTGAAATCACAGCCCACTACGCAATAAAAAATGAAAAAAAAAATGTTTTCCAATTGTTCACACGAAATTTTTCGGACTCACTGCATGTCCTTCAAAATTCGGTGTGTATGTAGGTAGGTCTATGCAGAATATCGCATTGTAGTGAACAATATGGAAAACTGGAAATAAGTCACTAGTTGGGAATGTTTGCTATGCACCATTCATGTGATACTATTGGCTATCTAAACAAAAACCTCGGCAAAAACAATCAGCATGTAACCATTATTCGTAATAGATAATTCAGACCAAATTGATTCAGTGACAAGAAAACATTTTCAATTCATTCAGGAACATGTTCTGTGGTAAAAATGAAATAAATTCGGAACCGACCGACGCATAACCAGCGCAGCCACCAAGCAATTTATGTTTAGTACTGAATGAACTGATCAAATCTGAATTGACTCACATATTATTGAAAATATCATTTTATATCAATTAAATATAATACAATTGAAATACAGAAATAAACCATAAAGTTAACCATCATAACTATCATAACATAACTATCTATATCATGGTAGGAATATAATATGTATAGCTGATGGTATTGCAAATGGTATTACAAAAGATACCAATACCTACACGAAGACGTTTCACTAAAAGATAGAAATGGCAAGGAAGCGTATATAGGTTGCAAGCAGAAATCAGAACGAAAAGGAAACTTCAATGTGTCTTCGTCGATGAATGAATCAACCTATCTTCGGGAAACCGTGCTTTCGCTCATATTATACTTAACACTTTGAGCAAACTGTGTGTAAGAAGAAGCTTTCTGTCTTCTGTCACTGTCTGAAGCTTTCTGTCACCAGTGGTCGTAAAAAAACTACAATCATTGTTCTGTCTGCAATGAATGGAAAGTTATGTACAATGTATAACATTCACCGAATAATTAGAGTGCCATATTGCGCCAAAATCGTAAAAAATATTCGAAATAACATACAATGCAGAGATATAAATACTATCATTGATAAGAAGTGATTATTTTTCTCCTAGATAACACGGGACAATTGCATTGATATTCATTGAAAACATGGACTATAATACCCAGATTATTATTACTCAACAGTCATATTTTTTCAAGATAAGAATTCTCAAAACATTATTACTTTGTAGTCTCTTATCTTTCATTCATCAATTATATATGTGGTAGTAGAAAACGTTATAGAGAATATGGTGGGCTCGCATTTCATTTGTTTCATTCAGAACGGTTCTCGATTTGAAAGAATTGAATTTGTCACTCGAAATATGGGGTTCGAATGAACAATGATGAACGACACTCTAGCATCAACAACTCTTCAGTGGTTTGCATCCAGTTTAGCCAACTATCATGGTATAAAAGTCGATAATATTTGTTTGTCAGCAAAAATTCCTGTTTGAATCGAAATGTTGCAAAATAAGTGATATTAGTTCGAAATGCATTCTTTTCTATTGTTAAATAAATCACATATGAGGAGTGAGACCACGTCTGTAGAAGTTAGAAGAATGAAAACGAAATGGATCCCGTAAATTGTCTCGACATTCCCATTCATATTCACATGAGTGATGTGAATGTTGCCGACTATAAATTCATGAACATTATTCCGCGTCTTGATGAAAAATGTTTTTAATTTACACAAATTACATCGGAAATATCACTTTTCCAGAGGAGAAAGGAATTGGAGGACTTTAGCATCAGGAAACACTTCACTGAACAAAGAATTCCATAACTTGGCCATTCTATTGAAGAATTATGCTTGGTAATGAGAAGTTCGTCATGTTCCGAGCGGCATGTTTGTCTACCTAGAATTTCTTGTAGTGCCATGACTAAATTTTCGTTAAGCAACGACCGTTAGAATATCTATAAAACAGAGAGATTGCCCACCTTTCTGCGATGTTCTAGAGAGATCAATGGATTCGTGAATTTACTGGTGTTAGTTCTTTATGTCATCGCTGTGTCATCAGAGTACAGCGATAAGAAGGTTTGGTCTGTCTTCGTGATGTTTGTGTAAATGGTATACATCTTCGGACTTAGTAAGGCTCCTTGGGAAACTCCTGTTTCCGTAGAACAATTTTCTGTCTCGTTTGTCTGAACCCCAGTCAGCATCAGCAAACCCTGTCATATATGAATTTTCTTTGCAAAATTGAATGGAAAATGTATGGTCCTTTCAAAAAATCTGAGCAATCGTTTTGCACGAGCATGAGATATGTCAGGGAGCGTCATTACGGCTAAATACATCAAGCTTCCATACATGATTTCCTGGTGTGAGGAATCTTTGACTCAAATCTCACTCCAGTGTTACATATTACGTAGTGATAGTCTCATTATGGGGTGATGCTATGCTCACCAATTCCAAAATACATCACGACTGACTATTACTTTTCTGGTCACTATATGTATAATCGACTGACTCGAATGTTTGAGGACCTCTGGCTGGATCTGGCTGGTGTTGTCATCCCTGTAACGCACTTGGTGCAAGAATAACTATTTATAAAGGTATATGTAGGTATAATAACTTCATTCCACTTCAACGAATTTTCTAGGGATGAAATTAAATCCAAATGTGATTATTCCACTTCTGAGAATTCCATACATCCTGCCGTAAGTATCATCCGATATCATGATAATCCCACGTCAGCTCTCTCAGTGGCGACATATTTATTTCCGAGTTTATTTCTCTAGGCTCGCTGAAATCCAACAAAAACAACTGAATTTCATGGACGTCAGCAGTTTTTGAATTGTCTATAAAAAATGATAAGGAATCAAGGTTGATGGCAACGACCCAGATAATCACATCAGAGTTTGTATTATTTTTAATAATACGTCGCAACATCGATAAGAGTAGTAAATAGTTGTGTCATGAAAAATATTGGGACATGCTTTCAGTGGTGGCTCCTCACTAGGGGCAATTATTTATTCATTTATTTGAAGTTGGGATGCAAATAAGCCAAAAACTTCAACCACTGATTCATATTACCATAACATTCACAATGTAAATAATACTCGAGATAATACTATAACATAACGAATATTCAACAGCTGAAACTCTTGGTTAATAAATGCTATAATCATTATATTCAGCATTCTCTGTTCAAAATATCACAAGCCGTAGCAAGTATAGAAACGCATGTTGGAAATACTGTCTTGTCAGTTATTGAAAATAAAGAATAAAAAATAAAGTAGAAGTTATTAAAAATCATTTCAATATATTTGTAGTAAGGACAGATTTGTGATCTGCCCCAAAATCCTTCAGATACCTAGAAGAGAAATTCTTAACACCTTGTTTTGAAAGAAATTTGGAGATACAAATATATTTTCAATAAGAATAATACTTATCTCAGTGGACGTTTCGGGAACGAATCTGCTCCCGTTTTCAACACAAGTTTATTATTGATTGATGTTTTCATATTCTGTTGTGAGAAGTGGATGCTAAGTTTTATCTATATCAACTGAAAAAGGAGCAATATTATTGTCTACGTTCAGAAGAATGCAAGCAGACTCTTTGATTTTTCGTTTTTGGTCTTTGTCTTCTTTCCCTATGATCTTAATATTAGCTATTTCAATCGACCATATTATATTAAATTTCAAAAATATTACGTTCTCAAGAAGTTTTTGATGACAAGTATCCAGATGACTTTATAATAATGTATTACATGATATATTTTTTCTACGATTCCAAATTAAAACAAGAAAGTGGAACTCTCAAGGTTTCACGTAGCTCAACGGAACTCGTGTTGGACATATACAGTTGTTAACTATTTCAACTAGATAATGTTCAATAGGTATGATTGTTATGCAATACATGTATTAGAGGTGAGCATATATTGGGGGTATCCATGGTAATGTTTTTGATATCTCTAAAACCAGCAGATTTTATATCATTAATTGATTTTTCAGGACCTTGAACACTTGCAACTAAAACTACCAACATATTGAGTCTTTTCAAAACTTGTTTTAATGACATGATAATATGTTATTTGGTTTCAGATAGGGACTGATAAACTTATGTTCATCGCTAGAGGCTATGTGAAAGTGGATAAATGTCCGCATCTGTGCTTCGTCGATACTGTAGATTGGAAAGAACTTGGCGCGGGTGGCCTGCATTTCTCGAATGTCAACAACGGCACCTGCGATGCGTGCCCCAACCATTGTAAGGGTGAGTCGAATGTCTTGTCGGAATACTAAGAGCTATTGGTTTATCACCCAGACGAATAAAAAATATACACCCGTTGGAAGGAAGAATATTCACGAGTCACTTGTCTCTTTATGTCGAAGGAGGTTAGGTTAATCGATCTGTTTATGATGCCTTCTAATTAATAGGCGTGCGGAATAATATTTAAGAGTACAATTTTTTATTGTTCTTAATTGTTTGTGCATGCAATATTTGAATCTTTGTTCAGGTGTGTATTTTCAGCAGTTGTAAAACATTGGTCTTTACGTAACTGATCTTAAAATGTAGTACGTTTCATTATTTCAGTTGCATAAAATCTCCTCATGAAACAAATTGAAATAATAAACTTATAACTCAAAACTTAAATAATATTTCATTGTTCCAAAATGAAATCATCACCAAATATTAGAAAACCTATATCATGGTGAAACATAAATGAATCATTTGATATCCATATAAGTTGAACTACTGATCTTTGAATAATATTTTCTTTCTAAAATTAGATCAAACCATTTCAGGCCTTTCATTCTAATGAAAGAGAATTCATACGAAATCAATTGTGATATATCACCGTGATTATTCAACGGTTCCTCATCATCCATAATATTGTGTATTATATCATATTTGTAGAAGTGATTTGAATAAATGCAGGAAGTCTCCTTCAAATCACTCACATCCAACTGAAGTGCATTACTCCACAATTTGTGTTATTGTTCCTCCAATGGAATTTTATGAATGAATTCAAATCTGAGAATATTCGTTCTCTTGAGGAAAACAGAACATTGCACAGAAAAGAGGGCCGGACAAAATTCAACCTCTGAACATACACTTATGAACTGACGCATAATAGCTTTATTCACGAACTTTTCTTTGACCCACAAAATACACAAGAGTTCATCATTTTTACCAAGAGTGAACTTTCATTCAATTTTCATTGAATACATGAATACATATAATCAACACATTGAGTGAAACATATATACCATCAAATAGTTGAAAACGTGAAACCAAATCGAAAAACAACACGAGAACCAGTGACGAATCTATGAATAAGCAAATAGAAGCAATGCAGAGGGGCGGCCTCGATATTCAAGGACTTGTGCCAATATAAAGATGGTAATTATTCTCATACTGTTCTATTGTTATAATCAAATGAATCTCATTGATCTATCAAGCCACAACTTCCAGCATCCTCAGAATATTTTTCGTAAACTTACTCCGAAAGTTTGATGCTTGTTCTGTGAGATTAAAATCTTTGCTTCTTTTTTTGCCCTAATGTCATTCTAGATCCATCCAAAATTGCTGGATCTGAAATCCATTATTCTATAAGTCTTCTGATACCCACTGTACCTACCACATCATTATCCTCGTCATTATCTGTATCACATGACGAATGCTTTAATCTCTATTCATGATTTAATTCTGTTGAGCGATTCAACTATGCAAAATAAATTTACTCTGAAGGGCCCATTTTTCATCTTTGCAAAATTTCATTTGCAAAATTTGAAAAATCGTGGATTTTCCAATGTCCGACAATATTTTTGGGCGCGCTTTAGCGGCTGAACAGTGGGTCGTACAAAATAACTTCAAAGGGGATAAAAAATTAGGGAAATTTTGTCTACTTCGAGTGTATACCTAGTGACTTTCGCAAAAATTGCGCATAATTGCGCATAATTTTCTTGATAAAGACGAAAAAAAGAAAAAAGAACTTGAAGGAGAAAACAAAACTGGATCAGAACGCAAAGCTAATATGCCTACACTATCTTAGAATTTCGAACATATTTGTTACAAATCATTCCAACCCACTTGAATTTTATAAGAGTGGTAATTCCGCAATAATGAGCTGGTCAACTTTAGGCTGAAGCTGCACCACGGCGTCCATATTTTCAAAAATACCCGAACTATTAGACATTTTCCACGAGTAAGAATTACTTTCACATTTACTAAAAATATTTTAGGTTGAAATCAGACGAAAATTCAACCCAAATCACATGATTATTATCTGGAAAAGATGAAACTCGAATACGGTATTCTCACATCTCTACTGGTATAATGCGATTAGGAATTTCGGGAATATCGTATACTAGCCTACACGAATTATTATCGATTATCAACATAGAAAAAACTTATCCCGAAGTTCTTGTACAATTTGGAAATTATTACATTGATCCACATGGTGGACACTACACGAAAGGAAAACCTTCAATGTCAGAGGAACATCCTGGAATTTTTCGTGAAAGTTCGGAGGTCGTATTATTTGTTTCTTGAATAATATACTATAATTTCAAATTTGACAAAAATAGTCACCTTGTTCTCGATTGACACCTGCCACTTATGTATCATGTAGGCGAGCATGTGTCCTGTTGATCTCTGTAATTGGATCTGTAACGTAATCCAATATTGCCTATCGTTCACGATTCTTGTGCTCTTTATCGGATGAGCTCGATGTTCATCACTCTAGAGATCTCAGATAGAAAGCCTTGTTCACTCTTAGTTGAGAATCACGTCATCGCGTCGAAAAATGCAGTGTTGTCGGTTGAGGAAAAAAATCCTTAAATTCAGGCATAATGTTCATTTCATTATATGATCACAGAATTATCATATGGGGACTAGAAATATCATTCACTTACATCTCTCATGGTAGTAATGGACCTTCTTTATCTCTTTCATTCTGGAAATTGGATAATGCTGTCGTCATTTTGGACATGTTCCAACAATAATTCGCAAATATGTTCATAAAAAAACAGGAGTCCGATTATTGTTCCAGTGATGAAAAATGCGCATCGATCAGCTGATCACATCGAAATTGTCGAGCAGAGCTGCCAACTTGAACCGAAAACGTGGAAGGCTGAGTTTGAATGATACTAGTATTTTTAGTACGGTTATGTTGGTATGAAATATTCACCAAGGATGACGTGATTCTCAACCAAGATTGAACAAGGCATAGTGCAATCTGTCCATAGTTAATATGGAGGGTTTTCTTGTCCTTTTTTGGAATTCTTACCATTGATGTCAATAAATGTGCCTAATTGTTCGTTGACAGGAAACAATTTCTGGCATATGGTTATCGATGGTAGCGATATAGGAGAGGTGTTTGCCTCGTGGATTCAAAGTAGAATTTTCTGCAAATATTCTGTTCCAATGTTTTCATCAGTTCGGAAGTGAATGATTTCTTTCCATACTTTTCATTGAAACTATTTCTTTCTGTTGTGGGTGGGTCTAACTGATTTGGACATACGGTCCCAGAAATGTATCAAATGAAAAATGATGAATTCATATGACGTATTCATATGTATGTAAGTATTTACCTCAGCTTTATGCATGATATATGCTCAGAGATATGTAAATTGCAGCAGTAACAAAAAACCGTTGCATATTGATGTGATGAAGAACAATTGAATATGAAGTGTCGGAATCAATATGCATGTAGTAATGTAGTTATAAACATTTACGAATTCATTCCATGGAATCCACGTTACATAAGACTTTAGATTTTAGAAGACATGAATCATATTCAGATTTTTCCTTTCACTTCCAGTGATATTTTTAAGAATATATGCAGTTTCCTAATGTTCAACTCACATTATTTGACTTGAAAAGGAGATTTGATCGACAATTTCGTCAATATCTGATTTTTTCGAAAAAAATTTTTTCGAATGTCACTGCGCTTGAAATTAAACCTTTTAGATACCTAAAAGAGAAATTCTCTATTGGTCAGTGACACCTTGTTTTTGAAAAAATTTGGAAATACAAATATATTTAATAATAATAAAACCTCTACTTATCTTGATGGACGTTTCGGGAACGAATCTGCTCCCGTTCTCAACACAATTGAAATATTTTTCTTCGTAAACTTTTTCGATGTTTCCGATTTTGACACTGAGTCACTGAGTCACTTTTCAGTGTCTTTTCAGTGTCAAAATCGGAAACACTTTTCAGTGTCTTTTCAGTGTCAAAATCGGAAACATCGAAAAAGTTTACGAAGAAAAATATTTCAATTGTGTTGAGAACGGGAGCATATTCGTTCCCGAAACGTCCACCAAGATAAGTAGAGGTTTTATTATTATTAAATATATTTGTATTTCCAAATTTTTTCAAAAACAAGGTGTCACTGACCAATAGAGAATTTCTCTTTTAGGTATCTAAAAGGTTTAATTTCAAGCGCAGTGACATTTTGGGACAGATCCTAAATCTGTCCTTACTACAAATATATTGCAATAATTTTTAATAACTTCTACTCTATTTTTTAGAAACGAGGAGAGAAAATCCCATAAAAAGCTGAAAAATGTAGGATAATTAGGTTTGTAATATTGAAACAATTTTTTTCTTACTCACATACTTTCAACATATAGTGTGGAACAGCCAAATGGAATAAATTCGATAAAGAATAAACAAACGCATGTTGGGAAAAACGCTTGGACACGTCGATTTGTATTTTCAGATGCGCATTTTTTCCCAAAAAAATATATATATGGTGTGTCATATGACAGTGGCCGATACCAACTTTCTTATTTTGAATACAACCCCCTGTATATTATTAGTTTTTTTTTATTCTTCAGAAAATTCTAGACATAATTCATGTACAATGTCCTATACCTATATTCAACTGTTTCGGAGATATCAAGTGATATCAGAGGTATTACAAAAATTAACATTCAAACAAGAAAATTATTTTATTTCACAAATAATGTGAAAAAAAAAACATTAACTTCAATGTAAGAGATGTTCAGAATGTTCGCCGCGAACGTCTTGGCGACATGCTGGGATGTTGAGTAACGTTAGAAGCCATTTCAATACCAGATTTCTGAAACAGTTGAAGATAGGTATGGGACATTGTACATGAATTATGTCTAGAATTTTCTGAAGAATTCAAAAAACTTATAATATATAGGGAGTTGTATTCAAAATAAGGAAGTTGGTATCGGCCACTGTCACATGACACACCCTATATAATTATTTTTTTTTGAAAAAAAAAATGCGCATCTGAAAATACAAATCGACATGTCCAAGCGTTTTTCCCAACACGCTCTCATTTATTCGTTATCGAATTTATTCCATTTGGCTGTTCACACTGTATGTATTCAATGATAAGAAATGAAGTATTATAATTATATATATTCTATGTTTTGAAGTTCGCCCCTATGTATACAAAATATTTGAAAATTTCTGTAGCTTACCTTATCTATTCTAGAAACTATTTCAAATTGAGTAAGTAAGAAATCTAAATCATAATAATTGCATATATGTTTATATCTTGATAGAACTGGATTGTTATGCTAATAATCAAGTTTGCACTATTTCAATAATAATTATGCCTTGAATTATATTGAAACATTTGTTGAATATTTCAAAAATGAACCGAATGTTTTGAATTTGGTGAAATTAATTCATTCAATAATTCATTCAATACGCCATCTACAGTTAATCCAGCATGTTTTATAGTGAACGAAATCCACAAGTTTCCAACTGTGCATTTAATGAAGTGCATTTCACACGAGTAAATAATACTGATTACCAAATGCAGCTCACAGAAGAGGGATGACAACATTTGATTGAAAATTTATTATCGAATGAGTGAAGCGTCATCAATACACGAATTCACAAAATTGGAATAGGATAGCTGCGTATATTTCCTTCTTTTTATCTCAAGTTATATAGATTTAACTGGCTCAAAATATAATCATAATACGATAAAATACGATACAATACGATATTTCCAGTAAAGAAAAGGAATGGAAGGAAAACATATGAATAGTACACTGAGGAAAAGAATGTTGCCTACGTTATGTTGTTTCCGCAATCAATTACGATTTTTTCGAGAACGGTTCTAGTCGATAGTTCGGAAATCGAATCTAGTGAAAATGCCCCAACCGATTCGAATATTATTTTGCTCTATTCACCTCAATACAGGGATAGTTTAGGAAATGAGAAAATCAAGGAAAACCCAAAGGAACAGCCAAAAAAATCTAAAAAAATAGATATATGTAAATTTGTACAATCGGAAATAGCTCTCTATCCTGTGCTGACAACAGTGAAAGGCCACTTACGATAGATACGATAGATACGATAGATAGCGTAGCTCTCTATTCTGTACTGCTGAAGACCACTTCGTATTAATTCCAGTAGATGGTGTAGCTCTCTACACTGTCTCACATTGGCTTTCTTTATACAAGGCAGTGGCGACAATGCATTGTCAGCGTTTTGATTTTCCATGAGCTCACGTTGTGTTTACATTGAACTCGTGAATGATCATCCAAGTATATCGTGTTTATTCAATATTCTTGAACCACCAAATATCTCATTTTATACCACCTAGAGTTGCCTTCTTTCAGAAATCGAGTGGTATGTGTATCCAGATTTTTTTTATTCGTATTTTCGACTCGAAAATAATTAGCTCCACCCACCCGCCATTAGGAGCCCAAGAATAAGCCTAGTGTCGTCATTGCCTTGTATAAAGCCACTGTACACTGTCTCAAGACCACTTCGAATTATTTTCAATAGATGGCGTTCCTGGCCAGGGTTGCCAACGGGTCTGATATATCAAAATGAATGTTCGTATTTTGTGCGCTGCTATACCGTTCATCCGATTGCGATGAAAGTTGTCAACTGTCAGTTGTCAATTGATTGTACTTGCGCGAAGGTTATAGGCATAAACAATATAGCTATTTCATATTTCGAACAATATTATTAGGAATGGGTAATTATGCATGAACATTTGGTCAACTGCGCTTAGCTTTATACAAGTGCTATTTTTCTCCCTGCCCTATGCAATAAAAATGTCGTTATCAGACAGCACTTGAAAAACGGTACTGGTACAGTTCCGTGATATTTTATGCATTATGCATAATTTCAATAACTATTTTGGTTTGACTAATGGGCCGTCACTATCACGTTCATTCTTGAAATGTCGCATTCGTGGTCGATGCACTACGACGTCAGTCACAGCGCAAATAATCGATTGGGCTCCTTCATTACAACGTTGGCGCTTTTATTGCTACGTCTATATACTCAAAAATTTAGCAGTGAAATGATATACATGGATTAATATTCGAATCATCATAACCGATTGGAAAATGAAATACATGGTGTGTCGTTCTGAAACGTCAACTACTCTATGAATCATTTGTTTCGAGTATAAAACGTCCTGTATACTTGAATTATGAAATATCGATATAAAGATCATTTTGTTGTGTCATGATTTTTTGAAATTTAGAATTGGTTGACAAATAACTAGATCAGGGACATAAGGAGGACATTCATTATGAATAACCCTGCACATTACGAAATGATTATATTAACTGTCTCTGATGTAGGTGATGTTGACTGTAGCCGTGTTGACTATTCACCTATTCACCTATTTCAGACTAGACACGCGATCTATCAATATCATAACAAAATACGTGTATCTAAGTCGATATTTCATCATCCATGATCATACTATACTGGTCAAATAGAACATGTCACAGTTTGCCTCATATATTTCCCGAATGAAAATAATTTTGAATACCTATTAGAATGTATCTATAGGACCACAAACATATGACTTCATTGATATCGCTCACATCGTCCCTAGTATACGTGGACTATATCTCGTATATATCGTATCACGTATCTCGAATCTATATCATTTATTATGTGCTGTCAAATGAAGAGGCGAGTAAATACAACGATTGTCGCTTCTCATTCATTGAAGCTCTCAAAACTGAACTTTGATTGGCTACTGTTTTTCTACCAGATTTTTATGGCAGTGCGGAACCGTGAAGCGCAGGGAGATCGGGAAATTTAGGGAATTACTGATTCAGTTTGAAACTTCGATGATGTGTCCTTTCAATCCTGGAGTTTTTGTGTCCAGTTTTACAGTTTTAATGTCATGGCACATTGGAAGCTTATCTTGGAGGGAACACGAAGTTTCGGGATTCGGATCCAGAGCAAGAGGAACCAACGCAAATTGAACGGTGGCAGTGAACTCTATACTGACGTACTACATATCTCTACATATATACAGTGTGTGAAAGCCAAACGGAATGAGGAATGAATTCATTATTTTGGTTATTTGAGAACGATGACATCAACAGGCAACGAAGAGACCTTTCAAACGATATATCACAAGCCCATTCTTAACATTTAAAGACTTGATGATTGCACCTGTGATTCGAAGGGGGTTGAAGGAAGGGATCCCACTTTGACGTTGAAGAATATCAATTTATACATTAAATTTGACGTCTTCCCGGATTTTTTTAAAAGTATGCACAGTAACCAAAATAATGGATTTATTCCGATTGGCTTGGCGACTGTGTGAACAACTATTTTGCAACTAACGAATGTATCTAAATGTGAAGCAAAAACCCCCGCAAAAACACAATTATTGTTCATTCACAAGCACTGTCCTAAAAAATCTACAAATCAGAATGCAGCGAATTATTTTGGAGAAATTTATTTCAATGATACGAAAAAATTCAAGTGAAATAAAATCGATTTTTGAGTTTTTTGTCGAATGTTTGTTTTTATTTCAAACCTCCATATTTTCCAAATGAGCCTACCGAATTTTGAAAACCAAGCATCAATATATAGGGAATTGAGAGCCCTTTACACTTGACACCCCAACCTAGGGGGTTGCAGGTTTCGCAATGCTTTTTGCGTCAAAAGGTGTCCCCCTGACAAGCAAACTTGACGTGATTTTGAATTTTTCTAAATGTTCTTTCCCAGCCTGTGATGTCTATGAGCGTTATACGAAAAGAGACTCCTTCATGTCCCAGGGGAGGTTGGTGCTGGCCATATCCTGATCCTTCAACAATCATCAGATCACTCAGATCGCAGATCGTCCTAGGCTTGCTCAATAGAGGGAAGTTGCTCAGATGAGCTGAATTTTCGTGGATTGGAGGAAAATCAAAACAAAATCCTCTGATTTTCAATATTCAGAAAATATTAGGGATAAGTTGAAGAGATATCCCTATTGAAACTATTATGAATCGTTGACAACGTTGAAAACTGTGTTAGTAGATTGTGGTTTCAGCTACAAAAAATCAGATAAGCGGATGGCGAGGCGGATGGTGATTATGGGATCTGCTCGGATCGTACAGCTTATCTACGTGAAATATACGTGAATGTCATGATCTCATATCTCATGTTATCGATATAGAAAATGAATGAAGTAATTTATCATCAGAGTGATTCGAGATCTGAAGAATCCGATATTAATTAATGACATAATAGAATGTAATTGAATTCCTATTGAACTAAGCTTTTAACTTCTGGTTCTGTAAAAGACAGACAGAGTACTAATGGTGATAGGAGCACGTGTTTCATAGTTCTTCTCTCAATTCAATCAAGCTGATTACCTGATATTCAGATATGATAATTTGATATTCTTGGATGTATTACCTTTCTAATCCAAAGGTAGACTATAATTAAATTTTCAACTTTGAAATCTGTATTTTCTTGTCCGAAACATTCACATAGGTTCTCGTCCAACAATGGGAACTCAATTCAATCCATTATTTTCACTCTTATATAACAAAAAAATAATTGTACCCCGCTGGTTATCAAAAGAACCGTCCGCCGCCGGCCAGACGGAGTTTTTTCATCATAATTCTCAAATGACTGAAAAGACACTAAGTTAGAAATCAGAAACGGCGAAATAGTCTCTGTGGATGAATATGTGGATACGTATGGGTAAATTCTAGACGCGCTCGAACTTTCCACAGTCAGACATTAAAACAATTCAATTACTCCAGTTGATGTATCGCTTCGGTATAATCCTCTAGGAATCTCAACAGGAATAGTATCGGAAGTAGGTAGTCCACAATCAAAAAGGAGTTATGTGTTTTATTCACAAGTCTTGGATATATACAGGTTGTCCTAGGTTTCAGTTGCTAAAATGGTCAGCGAAGCATCAAATATAATACTTGATCTTGAGACACGATATCAAAACTCGATACTAACTGGGTACTGTAAATCGCATAAATCCGAGCATACATCTTATGTGTGGCCCAGAGTGTGAATAAACATATCATATATGGCCAAGAAGTGTTGTTTATGAATAAAAAAGATATTCGATTCAGTATACGCTTTTTGAATATTACTGATTAATTCAATAGACAACCTCGAAAATATCCACGTGTATTCATTGTGTATTCATTGTGGAATCAGAGTTCATATAGTTCAGGAAAGGCAATTAGTGCGATATTTATTTTAGTTGAGAATTGCGTTCCTCATTTTATACACTTCTAACCCTACTCACCTGTTTGTCATAGGCTAGAGTAAATTGAAAGTGTTGAGTCACTAATTCTCAATGAAACATGGACATTTTTTCAGATGTGCTTTTGTGTCAATGATTGTGATTGTTTTCTAAGATCTAATGTAATGAGAATTAGTCGCCGTGAGTTTGTTTGGATGAATCTCGAAAATGGCTCAACCGATTTGAATGTTCTTTTTTTTTGTGGTCGATGAAATAAATAGGAATAACCCAAAATAACAGCCGAAAATTTGATTAAACAGCCATCGGAAACAGCCCTCTTAATATTCTGTGCTGCTGAAGAACACTTCGGATTACTTCCGATAGATAGCGTAGTAATCAATTTTGCTAAAGATCACTTCGAATTACTCTCATTATATGGCGTTCGTGGCGAGTATTTAATTCTAATTTTTTGTATGTTCATCCGATCGCGATGATACTTGGTTAACTTATTGCTTGAACTTTCACGAAATCTATAGGCATTAAAAATATACCTAGCTGTTTCAAATTCCGAACGATATCCCCAAAATTACTTTTGCGGCATCTGGATGCGACACCGGAGCAGCTCTCTCACTCTCTTCATATTCAGTGAAAATTGATGGAGAATGGACAAATATAGTGAATGACCCTCGTTTTATAATACAATATTGTGTCTGAAAACATATCTTATGAAACTTTCATAGTATATTATCATGCAGCCATGAGTATTGGAACATCATGCTTTCCATTGGGAGAGATTATGAAAGAGGATCCCTTCTGACTTCTTCTGATTCTGTGTTGCCACACCCTCATCGAATCAATCAATTGTCTGAGTTGGATCAGTGGGAGGACCGACGATATAATTATTCAATTATATGGACTGAGCACGTGCCTCATCAGTTCTCGATTCAATCGATCTGACTTTGTCACTAATAATTGCACCGAAAATACATATACGTGGATCTGTCTTGATTATGACTTGTTGGAAAATCATTCGCCAAACATGGTAGTTAATGTTATAATTGATGATTTTGTAAATACAGTACGGGTCTAAAATGCGTCCTTCCTCCGTCAATCTTCGAACAAGACGAGATTATAATTTGAAACAATCAGAAGTGAATGATGTTTTGATTTGAAAGTGATTTTCTGGGATAAAAGAAACTCCAAATTTCTATGGAATTTTGGTGCCACCATTTACAGTTACTCAAAGGCTCGTACTCCTGTACGTGTTGAAGATATATATTCCCTACTAGATCGAGCTTAGAGAGAGAGAGGAATTGAAACGGCCATTAGAAAAAGACGCAGCGATCGAAAATCAGCTGACTGTTGGCATTATATTGAGAAATACATTTACAGTTGTTTTCATTCGAAGTTTATTGATCCATAAGTGTGTTATAGAAAGAGACTCAGTTTCACTTGTTTGAATATTAAAAATAAGTGAATAATCCTAGTTGGTTCCGCTGTTTCAGCCCACCAAGTCAAGGAAGAATTTTAAAACTTTGATCGAGATGGTGTTGTCCTGTTCAGCCTATGGCTGCACTAATTTCAGAAATATCAGGATATATCATTCCATAGGTGAGTTATTGAATAATTTCAAATAGACCTAGTTCACGCTTAGAAAAAGGCGGAAATCCAACAAATGAGAACAGCAAACTAGAGTGAGACAAACAGCAGTGATCAGCTGACTGTATTGGCAGAATTGTACCTTCCTTTGTTACTTTTGTCACTTTTTCTTATGCTCGTTTCAATGCTCCTCACAAGTCGTTGGGGCAAGGATGCATCTAGTAGAAAATATATAATATCATATCTTGGGGTTCTACTAAGTATCTAGAAATTCTTCTAGCGAGATGGCTCTACCTGAATTGGAACTGTAGAAAGCCGACTTCCCAAAAAACTGAAGAATCTTGATTTGATACTTTTCTAGTTCGTCGAGCGAGAGCGAGACATCTGTTTCGATCCACTAAATTGGAAACACTTCGTGACTCTTTTAGTCCTGCGAAAGTTGAGTTTCTGGGTGTGATTTGAGATGTGTCATGTCAGCGCCATCTAGTGGCTAGAGATCTGAGGTAGGTTTCCGAAAGAAAAGAAACTCCAAATTGCAAATTCTATTTTCTTCGCGTATACGAGTAACGAATTGTTTCTAATTTGCCAGGAAACCAAGAGCGACAGATGTTTGAATTATTTGCTCGTTTATCATTTGTCGTTGAGGATTTTTTTTCAATTTTCTATTTTTTCATGTTGAATTACTCATAGACGTGTGCCGGACGTCACTTCAGAAGAGCTTTAATGTAGGGTGATTCATATTGATGACCTATTGATAATGGTTTTTCTTCGTATCAATAACTCGTTTCATATAAATATACAACTCTTATTGGGATCAAAAAATAATTTTTCCTACTTTTCATAACTGCAAAAGTGGATCAAAGGAGTGAACATGGGGATTTATTGTACACATATCATAACATAGCTCTGACATAATATCTGGATACATAATAAGAATGGAAATACAAATTTTTCGGAACAACAGACCCATTTGTGTTTCATACATGGTTTTATATAAGATTTGTAATGATTGATAATGTGTTATCTACATATCCAGTCATATATACAAAGATCTCACTAAGTGTTTTGAAGATTTAATTGACAATTTCAAAATTTTTCACATCTCACATCAATGGTTATTGAGAAATGACTAGCTGATTGTTAATACACGTTTCATTTATCAAAAACAATAATCAGAAACTGATGACCGCGCTAATAACTGTCCAAAGTAAACTTTACTAAAATAATTTCACGTTATATCAAGTGAAAAGCAAGGGTAATATATTTTTTCAAATCTTTGGTAAAAATCTTCGTGTCATGTCTTCTCTAAAGGTATACCATAAGTCGTATTTTTTTTGAAGATAGGTGAGAAAAACATTGTTGTTTTCCAATTCACATTCTTTCAATCGTTACTTGTTCTCATACCCTGTAGTATATTTGTATGTATATAACTAACGCATCATAGAATAAAGTGTTGATAATACAATAAACTATTTTTGGCTTATTTATGGATATTCGTGTGAACGTCCTCGCCGGTCACACAATAGTTTTACTTTTTTCCTAATGTAACATCCATTTCTGGATTTTGGATCAGATGATCACAATATATCACTTATGATCATACAGGCTACTGCGGAGATTATAATAAATCATTTCAGACATTACTCCAGATATTTGTGGAAAACGCTCTGACTAGTCGGACCTATGATTTGGAATAACATAGTGGTTTCAAAAATTTCGGAGTGAACAGAGTGATTCACAAAAGTGCAGAATATAGTCCAATGTTTTGAACCAGTGGTAGAATAATAACCTCGGCTATGATATACTCTCAGCCACCATCCTGAATATCAAGCAATCGTCGCGAATATCCATAACAACTTCAAGACGTTTTTGATTCCGATGTTGTTTGCGCTATTCGCACTGTATTATGATAGATTTGAATTTTAGTTCGACACACCTACTCATTCTGTATGCGTTCTTTCTTTGAATTATTTTTTTTTCCTCCAGGCCACTGTTGGAATGCGATGCAGTGTCAAACTCCGACGTTGACATGTCACAGGGAATGCCTGGGATGTACGGAAGTCAACTCGCCCAGACATTGCTCGGTATGCAAAAATCTGGAGGATAACGGCACTTGTGTGGAAAAGTGTCCCCCAAATAAGTATGTATATTTCTTTCGTCAGTTTTGGTATTATTATTTACTTTCAAGATCGTTTGAATTGCAATTGCGAAAAAAATAAAGGTTTATCACGTAACATTTTCATTAGAAGTTTTTACACCGGAAATGGGTGCAAAATATCTCATTTTAAATGGCACTGCTGTATTTCATTGCATTGTCGAAGTTCACGTATTATTTTTAAATATTTTATATGGCATGGCCCTATGGCGATCTTCCATCGTTTTCCACTTGAAACGACGTGTGTGGAAATTCTTGAATTTGTACTAGAATCTTAGAAATACAAAAGTTGTACAACGTAACTTTTTCTCAAATTTCCAGACAGCTGGTATACATGAAAGCACAGTTGAATTATGCTTCGATTGAAAGCATGAAAGAAATATAATTTCGCATATATCTACCAATTTCTTAGGTACATGAACATAATGCAGTTTTTTATATCTTCTGATACATTTCGTATTGTGTAACGTCGAAATCATTGAAAAAAAATCAGAATTAGAAGTTGTCAATTTGTGATTATCTGAACTTAGCTGGCGGGACTATTGCCGCAGCAGAGGCACAGAATGCAATTATCACAATGAAAGAATGAAGGTAATTAATTAATTATTCATGATCTAGAATGGACTTTCTAGGTTTCCATTCGAATTTCGAATGAAACGAGAACATAAATAACTTTATAGTCCTTTATAGTGACTTGCTCCGGATGCGCAAATTATTGCCTTGCTGGCGCTATGATTCCGATCGATTTCCATTCGGTATCTTAAGAACAAAGACGAGGACAACAACTGTTGAAACCAAGAAACTGCCATCTGAACTGTTCCATTACAGAGGCAAAACACGAAATCTCGACACGAAACAGCGAGAGCGGCGTTTTGAATCACTGAAATACGATATTTTTACAGGGAGAGTTAGTGAACAACTGCGACAAACTCGTAGGTGGTGATTTTGCATGAAAAAATAATGACAGTTGCTTTCATAACTTTTTCCCGCAAATACTTCGTTTTCCGAGATACCGAGTGTTGAAGTTTTTCTTAAAATCTTATTTATTGCGCATACAGTTAATGATCTCATTTTTTTTACGAAAAAAATAGTACGTTTTTTCTACAATACATCATCTAGTAGCGACGCTAGAAGGCTACTGTCAACATTCTGTTAAATACGAATATTTCAACGAACTATCAAAATATCATTTCATCAGTTCTAAGCCACTAAGAGTGGTACTCTATCATTGGCCTCCAATTCATAAATGAATAAATATATGAATGAATAAATAAATGAATGTACAGTTCCATACTTGGAAAGTATGGGTCTTTTGCTGTTGAATATTCCAACAGTTGAAGATAAAGTGTAGTATTCCATTCGCGTATAATGACTATCACCCACTCAGGTAATTCCAGCATTCGCCTTCGGTTCATTGCCCATACGACGCTCGTTGAATAATACACCATTGACTTTTATACTGGAATAAACTGTCTTTTTCTTCCTTTGCGTTTGCGACCCTCTGGCGATACGGGCTATCTAGTAGCGAATCTTCCATGTGAGAGGAAAAGCTCCACTTCTCACCCTAGTTGAACAAAATATTATTGCTTTCCAGATACGTCCACGCCTATGCCAACAAATGCGTGACGAAAGAAGAATGCTCGACGCTGATGAAGTACAAAGGCCCGTGGTGGACGCAAGATGGGGCCTGCGTCTCGGAATGCCCCCAATACTACAAGCCTTACACCTTCCGCGACGAACTCGGCCACAACAAGACCGCCTGCAAGTTCTGCGGCGAAGACTGCGAAAAACACTGCGACACCGACGGCATGGAGATCGAGAGCGTGTACAAACTGCAGTCGCTCAAAGGATGCACGCACATCAACGACAATTTGGTGATCAAAGTGAAGAACGTGGATTCCGGCGTGAGGCTGTCCGCGGCGCTCGAAGACAATTTGGGGTCGGTCAAGTACATCAAGGGGTATCTGATCGTGGCCAGGATGAACGCCTTGACGTCGTTGAACTTCCTGAAAAATCTCACCTACATCGGGGGCGGCGACAGGGAGAATATTTCGTTCGCCATTTTCGTGTACGAGAATCAGAATTTGCAGAAGTTGTGGCGGTTCGATGACAAATTCAATTTGACCATCGGAAATGGTGAGTGATCTTTATTGACTGTTTTGATTCAAAATGTCAGTTTCATAGTCCGCAGGATTGTTGCTATATAATGATAATATTATTAATAATAATTTTAATGATATTAATTCAAATAGAAATCCTTATCAACAAAAATCTAATGATAATCATTACATAATTATTCAACTATATGAATGAACAATATGTGCTGTTAATAAAAATAATATATTGTCAGCAAAATAGTAATACAGATATATAATGAATGATAATGTTGATAATAATAACTGATAAGGTTAGTGTTCATTGATGTACCCACAAAGATTAGATTCAAATAAAGTCAATGTTGAACTTTCATCGAAATGAATAGGTAGACTGATATATTTTATCACTCCTTCATGGAATATAGAATATTGAAATTATTTCTATTTACATGAAAATTCAAACTTCGTCGCGTCTGATAATTGTGAACTCAATTATTGAATGTGACGAATTGATCAAAATCTCCTCTCTTGCTTTGGTACGTAGGAGTCACTGCTCTGAAATAGTCTGTTACCGTTTCCGATGAATTTCTCATTATCATCCACATCATTTCACAGCATCCACACATAACAATCACAAAGTAAAAACACCACACCACTCACTAACACAACTCATAATGACATGTTCATCAATGCGTGATCAAGTACCTTGAAAATAAAATGCTTGATGTCAAGTGAGGTAGTGAATTTTTGAAAAGCTTGATTTCTAGGCCCAGTTGAGTTATTTATAAATA
This sequence comes from Gastrophysa polygoni, assembly GCA_963576655.1. Classification (NCBI taxonomy): domain Eukaryota; kingdom Metazoa; phylum Arthropoda; class Insecta; order Coleoptera; family Chrysomelidae; genus Gastrophysa; species Gastrophysa polygoni. The sequence continues at coordinate 14,712,384 of OY755084.1, forward strand.
AAGAGGAAGGTGACATAGGGCCGATTATTCGATGGGAGTTTATTCCGCTGATTGCCTAAACAGGGTTTGTTATTTAACTATAGAATGAAGAAATCCATTAATAAACTGGGGTTATCTCATGAACCTTCTCATAAATTGAGACAAAATTAGTGAACTCAGTTTGGTCTATATCACTTGGTTATCTCCTGATTGAACAACCGCCCTCAGACTGTTACTCCGCCAGGAAAATTAACTTCATTTTCGAAGACCAGGACATCGTCAGCATGGTTACAGAAGATATATCTAAGGAGGATGATTTTTTTTATAAATGTGTGAAAATGTTGAGAAGAGTCACCTACCATCTCGAAGTGGTGAATAATACATCAGAAAAAAACACATTTATCAATAATTATAATTACTGGATTTCAATGTTGAATGAAAGCCGCAAATAATACGATTAGCCTTGTTGGGGAATTATCGAGATCCACAACCATACCATCATAACAAACAATACAAAGTAGACACTAAACTATTTCCACCATTTTATTGTGAACATCGAATTCTGTAATGTTGGTGTGCATGGTTTTGGATCTTGATGATTCGCTAACAAATACTAATCGTCATAAGTACGACATCAATTTAATATTGAGTTTTTATGATTATGGTTCGGTATGTTTTTCTGATGGACTACTTCAAGATGGTTGTTCACCCTCTTCAATATTTAACACATTTATAACATATCTTCTTCTTCTTAGCTATGCCGATGATGAAGGATTGATCCTTCGGAACAAGTCCTTGCCTTCAATAGTAAAGTTAATTTTTCTGGTGGAGTAAGACTGCAAGTTAAATTCGTCTTCATACCCCACCTCCACTGTTAGTCTATGGTATCTATTTATAACTACATTGAGTTTCTGGACAAGATGAATCGTTCTCGACAGCGCTCGTCATTTGAACGGATCCCTTATTTACAGGTACCTTACGTTTCCAAGACAACCCACAGCTCTGTCTGTCGGAAATCGAGAACCTTGGCAAAGCCACCAAGACAGTTTTCACCCCCTTGGACGTCTCGCCTTACTCGAACGGTGACAAGGCGGCTTGCGTCACCAAACCGATGCAAGTCAAGGCCAACCTGACCTCGAAAAACGCCACGCTGGAATGGGATAGAAAAGCGTTGCCAGCCAATGACACTTACATCGGGTATACGGTGTATTACAAGGAGCAGTTCCACGGCAACGCTTCCTTCAGCGATAGCGATAACGTGTGCGCAAAAAGTATGGACAGCCAGTGGAGGAGCTTGTTCACGAGGAACAACAGCATATTCTTGGACAATTTGCAACCTTACACTCGATACGCCTACTATATCAAGATATATCGTACGTCGAAGATGACAGCGCAAAGTACCATCATGTATTTTTCGACTTCAGCGGACGATCCGGAAGCGCCTGAAGATATTGTCGTAACTGCCTTGGATCACAGTACCATAAGGCTGGATTGGCGACCGCCAGAGAGAATTAACGGTATACTCGCTCATTATAAGGTGGATTATAATGAGCTGCTTGATGCACCGGTGGAAAGGAACTACTGCACGGAACGTATCACGTGAGTTCATAGACACTAAGGATTATGGCTGAACAGTCAATAGAGCAGAGTGCTTGGGGTTTGGCAGGAACATAGTAATTTGTACACCAATCATTTTTTTATTCACCCAATGAAGATACCAACAAATACTGAATACTACTAATAATACTGAAATAAGAGAAAACCTGAAAACGGTCGAAACCCAAAGAAAATATGTACTGAAGTAGTACTTCATCTCTAACAGGTTTACATCCAATTACAGGAAATGTATAAGGTATGAATGACAAACTTGATACCGTATGATAAAAAATTAAGAAATAATGAAGAGTATATGAATGTGAGATAATACTGAATTAACTAATACCTCAATGAATAAAATTGAAAAGAAAATAATAGAAAAATCACAATCAGGTCAACTATTCTGAACACATTTGGAAATTCTCACTTATCGAATTGAAGTTTGTACACATTATTGACACGGGTGCTCCACGATTTACATTTGTTCGGTTATAATCAACATAAAATGTAATTTCATGCTGGATAGACTATCAGTGATGAGAACTGATAATTTGCGAAAGAAGGCTATATGAGATCTGTGGAGAGAATCGCAAATAATTTGAGCTTGTGTATTTGCTTTCATATACAATGTTGAATATCCTATTTCTATCGAGCACCACAATGTTATTTCTGGCGATCGGGTAAAAATAGATGCTTGAAAATTAAATCATTTTTTTTCATGTTCGTAATGCTCCAATATTTCAACAAAATTGATTACTATATACTGGAGGCATATGAAAACAAGAGATTGAAATGTCTCCAGCAAATTTTGTACACTACGTTGGATAATTAGAGATTCGTAACATGTTTATAAAATTTTCAAAATAAGCGAGGTTCATCAAGATTCTAGGATTTTTTCATTGGAGTTTTTGTTTCATTTCATTTTTTATTTGGATTTTATGAATACAAACGAAGCAAATGAAATTAGATAAAGTTTAGATAATCTGTGATACATTTGAGGCGTCATCAAATTTGTAATTTTGGATTGAATACATGCATGTACTGTATTATTTGTTTGAAAATTCAAACGTCAACAAGTGTGTGAGAATGATGATATAGAAGGAGAGGCTCTACCCATTTATTTCCCGTCGAATGATTGATTATTTATTGAGCTAGAAATGTTATATTATATGTGGGTGTTCTGGAATCTAAAATGGTTATCAGGAACTCGTGAATATAGCAATACTCTCATATCTCTCATCGAATTTGATAAAATTGTTGCCATAAGTTCAGCTCGATTCTTGAGATTTAGTAAATCTCGTGTCGAACCTATGAAATTGCCAATCTGTTGTCCAGTTCCGGAATTTTGCGCAGATCTTTCAATACGATTTCATCGTCGCAACTTGTTGAGAAAAATAAACAATAAATCATTGGGAGCTACCACGAATATTGATAGTTTTCCACGAGGGATTCCAGAAATCTCTCAATCTTTGATAAATTTCGCAAATCTTTGATAAATCTCGCAAATCTTTTGGAAACCTCTAGAATTCTGGGAGACATCTTACACATCCAAGTATGGCACATTTTTGTTTTTTTTGATGAAACATGATTTGGCCTTTTGCTTCTTTCATGGTTGATCCGCCCCTGGTTACCTATTTGCTGTGCAACTGTACTGTAATTGGGCTGGTTGATTGAGCTAATAAAGATGTTTCAAATGAATATTCAATATCAGACTCAATCGATTAGCATAATAAGACCAATTTGAGTAGATTAAAATCGGTGACAGTCGATATGATAGATATTTGTTCAGTTCCATTGTCTCTCCGATTAGGATTGTATAGGATTGTCAAGAACATCAGTGAACAGGAAGGAATATACCATATTCATTCCTTCCAACAGAATTCCCGAGGCATCTCCATGTGTTTGAGACAAGTCATTGTCAGGGATTTATTCCGACAACGATGTAGGGAACAATGGTGCAGCTACTCTGTCTATTTGTCTAGATAATTTCTTCTGCCTGCCGAAACTCTAACATACAGCCAAATTGATAACACCATTTTATTCGTTATAGCGGAAAAGTATTCATATTTTGGTTGTTAGATGGCGACACAAAAATGAAAACAACATCATTATTATTGATAATCGCACAATCATTGTTATAAAAACGTTGATTCAGAGGTAGTAATTTAGGTAACGGCTCAGTCAATGATGAAACTACATACTCACAGTCTCAAAATATTAACTATGAGCACAAAATGTTGCCACCTTCAGGGGAGTTTCATAACTTTCATGCCATTATAGCGGAAACTGCCGTTAGCCTTTTTACCGAAACAAAACACCCTCATTGCACCAGTCTTCAGTACATTGTTATTACAATACTCTTTATATTTGCTGGCGTGTCAGAATTTTATTTTCATCTGTTGTCAACACGAAAGGGAAACCTATAATGTTCGAGGAACATCGTGTTAGCCAGTGGTGGAATTTTGGGAGAGGAGGAAGGTGTTGAAATTTTTCCTGAAAGTTTGGAGGTTGTAAGCACCAGGAAAGACTTCACTAGGCAAATAATTCGATAATTTTGCCTTGACAAGATAGAGATGGAGTTTGATATCGACAAAATTAAAACATATATAATAACGCGAAATATCGCAAATAAGATTTTATTCTATAATCATTATTGAGCCTCCAGAATCATTAGTAGAATCTGATTTGTGTAATTTGTTCCAATTCGATTTTTATGATGAGGAGAGTCAGTTGTTCCTATTTTGGAAGGTATACAGGGTGACCAAAAAGATACCGACAAACTTCAAGAGGTGAGAGGGGACATCAAAACAAGCATTTTTGTTTACATAAACATATGTCGTTTGGGCTGTATAGCAGAAAAATTGTTTGGTACTCATTATTCTGCGAAATAATCGAATCACAGTTCACCTATTAGTTTTCAATAATTGTTCGAATGGTCGACCATTTACTTCATTTGATGAAGTTGATATCGTAACGGCATCTTCTCACAACGATAAACTTTTCGACGATCCCAAGGCAGGAATGTTTTTGCAGCTTGTGGTCAACTCAATAAAAAACCGAGCAAAAAGTCTTCTTGAATTATTTGCGTATGATTTAAATACTTCTTGCTCTACAGCCTGAACGGCTCACTTGCGGACATTGTTTATGATGTCCCCTATCACCCTTTAAAGATTGTCGGTATGTTTTCGAGACATCCTGTACATCATGTATTTGTTCGACTATGCTTTTTGTTCTTCATTTGGACATTGGACTACCTATCTCATATCTTCGCGAATTACCTCAAACCCCATGCAGCAAAGCTGTGTACGCGGCCTTTAGCCTTTAGCCAAACCCCTTCATTCAATGGATTTCTCATTATTTTGAACAAGAGTTTTTGAATGTTCACCCGTTCTTTCAAGAATATTGTTAAAAGAGTCAGATGCCACTTTGTGAATGATGAAAATAATGAGTCGGATTTTTGTTTACCTTTTATTCAGTCTCGACCCCGAATTGAATTGTGTCCATAGAACATAGATGTAGGTATAAATATAAATCTTTTCGAGTGTAAATAAACAAGTCCCTGATGTTTTTCTGTTTAGGTTCTTATGGAGCGATACCGATACGCATATCATATAAAAGGTTAAAAAGTTCGACAACATTGATGTACGGAAGTGTGTTCGGGCCGTCATCAAAAAAATATCAAGTTGAAGTTTCAACTATGTATCTTGATTTTCAACTCACCTACTATGTTGGAATTTCAACTCACATAGTACATATGAGCGCTCAGCTCCCTCTATACTTACCTATCCGATCGTTTTTGGTCCTCATATACAGGGAGTCCGAAATCTGAAGTAATTTCCAAATTTGCTCCACTGATAAACGGGGAGTTAAAGATTGATAAATTTGATGAATCCTTGATACCAGCATGAAAAGCTCTCTTCGAAATTATCATCAAATACAAGGTGTCCTACCGAAAATAAACGCTTGCTATACTGTTTGTGAATGAATAAAAATAATTTCAGAATATACATACGAGGGGTATCTATCAAACAGTGATAACAGCATTTCTCATTGGTACGCTTATGTACTGAGTTGAGATCACAACATACTAAGTTGAAATTTTAACATACAATGTTGGACTCCTTTGGTACAAAACAGATTTTATTTATAGATAGTTTTTTATAATACTTTATACCAGCATCAGTTATTACTTCATCATTTACAAATCGCAATATTTCGATAACGGTATACATACAGAATCGAGTCCCACTAAGAGTTCCTTTTTTGGGGTAAAATTGAATGATGTTTGAACTCAAATGAAATTTGTACTTGAAAGTCTAACCTCAAAAAAGTCAGGTGCAAAAAAACTCGATACGAAGTCAGGCATAAAAATGATCTATGCGATTTGTCAGCTTCCAGAAAATATTCATACAAAATTTCATACCAATGTTGCCAGTTGTTTCGACATAATCATAAAATGTGTATTTTGAAGACCTTATATCTTGAATATCGTTGGATGACGTGACGAATTATTCTCAATGAGCAAGGCCAACTTATTTTGCAGTTTTCTACGTATCCTAGCAACATGGTCACCTTTTTTTGCATCACCTTGTATGAGTATTTATATTCGAGTTCTGATTTGAATAGTGCTAAATTCACTAAACTGCTGTAGTTTTAGTAGGCTTCGGCTGTTGGATGCTGTACAAATACGATAATATAATTGGGAATTTAAACATAATAGCTGATTTGAAATTTCAGAGATTGAGCTGAAATTCCAACATTTTTTCGATGCTGGCTCTTCAAGAGCTTCCGTTGTAATTGAAATATGAATTGAAAAAACTTACATTCTGAATATCATACATTCAGTAGAATTCATTCAGTACAGTAGAATTTCGTCCGAAAATTCTTGAAGATCACACAACATTTCAAGAAAACTTCTTTGAAAAATGCACTACAAGAAGTGAACAATATTTCCAATCCAATGGATCATCCGAAAGAGAAATATCATTGAATTACGGGTTTATTGATCAGGTCTTGAATCGCAGAATGCAGATAATACCACGGAGAGAACAGGCGTTCCAATCATAAAATTTTAGTTTGTTATTCGGCCTGAATATTTCTTGATGATTGAAGGTTCCATTATCACTGTTATCAGTGGCATTTAAATGAGTAATTATACGTATTGCGCATTCATTTTCAAACGTGTTAACCATATCTAAATGGTGTGCAAACTCTGGTGTTATTAAATGGAAATATAGAGGGAAATGCTCACGTTCACAACCGTAATAAACTAGTCGATATATAGAATGTTGCCAGAGATCAATTGTTTGGATTTGCGGAAAAATAGCAAAGGACACGTTCGTTTGAACAGATGTTTATACTGATCCAAGTATCACTAGAATTTTTCAACTGGTTCAATCGAGTTACTGAAACCATGCCACAACTTGTAGTATGAGAATATTTATACCTGTTTTTTTTGATTTTCTATTATTATTTGTAGTTATTTCTGAAATGAATTCTAGACGACGTAATGTTACACTACAGTGGCGCCCTTATACACGATGTCACAGGTCCTGTAACGAATATTACAAGACAAATACAGAGCCACATATGAATAAAGCGACGTTGCCACATTCAGTCATCAATGAATCATCATCACGGTTTCCCACGTAACATGGGCCATCCCCTTATCTAGGGAATTGATAGAAATACAAGAAAATTTCGAATAAAAAAGTTGTTCAGTCATATGAATTTATTAGTCAGACTATACACCGTGATCCATTTTCAATAAACGATAAATAAAAGGTACATATCTATTTCTTAAATGGAACGACCAATATTCTGGGCCATTTTTCAAGAACAATAGACAAGATTTTCCAACCGCAGATCTTATGAGTTGGTTCATTATTTGTGGACACTGTGCTGAAATTAGGAGATTGACATGTAGAAAGTTCAATGAAATGTATTCGAAAATACCATAAACATTGATACAATTAATCAATGAAAGGAATCAAAACAATCATGTGAGATATTTCAAAACATGTTTCAAATGCTGACCGTCTACTTACAGGCACTTTTTTACTGCATCATTTTTTGTGACAGACCTGATTTGTGACAACTTGTTTCTCGAAAACAAATTTATAAGAACCTTTAAGAACCTTTAATAATTTTTTTCCATCGTTTTATACTGAGTGTCCTACTAAGTTCGGTCATCAGCCATATATTGATCATCCAATGACTTCTTGATGATTGACATGAGTGGCCATATAAGTATTCATAGTCTTGGTTGTCTTTTAATTCCATGAGATTTCTCAACTCATAAATGGATATTAGAAAAGTCTCCCATTTCATTGATGCATTTTCCGCATTCACTCATAGTTCTAAACAAACTAATCGTAAAATCTTTTCAGATCAGAAGGATACATGATCGATGAAGACTCCGAAGACATAGAGATCGAGCACAAACACGGAAATAGGACTGCAATCGTCGATACATCAGAGGAGGGGAACTGTAATTGCTCGGCGATCAAATCAACTTCGGGCAGAACCGAAATATCAGAGTTCAAAGATTTAACTATTCACAGTTTCGACCGCAGGTATGAACTTTGCGAAGACCTGGCTCAGTCCAAGTTCCAGAAAGACGATTGCAAACAATTTATCTATAAAGTCATCGGCCGTGACGATTCTGATATTATAACTGTGAGTAAGAGGAACGACGGTCCGAAGAGAGGTTTAGTGAACAGCAGCAACCAGTATTACATATCACCTAATCTGACGTCGTTCAATATAACGAATCTCAACCATTCCACCATGTACGTCTTTTACTTTTCTGCTTGTAATGAGCCGAAGGAGAAGCAAAGGTGCGGCCCTGTTCTGCAACTGTTCGCTAGAACAAAGAAAAAAGAAGATGCTGATGATGTTGAACACGTGCATATCAAGAAAATCAACTCAACTTCTGTTAAAATCAGTTGGATAGAGCCTGTAGACCCGAACTCAGTCATAGTCTCGTATCGGATTGAAGTTATAAAGGATGACGTGGCACATGCAGGGCCAACTATAGATTGTTTGTCAAAGAACTCGCGCTTCGAAGGTCCCGAATATTACCTCACTGATTTGTTACCCGGCAGCTACTCAGTTAGGATCCAAGCTGAGTCACTTGCAGGGCTAGGAAGATATAGTAAGAAATATAATTTCTTAATCTCCGCACCACCTAAAGATACACTAATAATAATCCCTGTCATTGTGGTTGTTATTGTTCTTATCGTCTCCGCCCTTGTCTTCTATCTGTTGTACAAACGAAGACAGATAATGGAGAATCTGCGTCTTTTCCCGACTATTAATCCTGATTACGAAGGATTAGACTACGAAGCAGACGAATGGGAGTTAAATAGAAAAGATGTTGTTCTGGGTGAAGACTTGGGTCACGGCACCTTTGGAACCGTCAACTACGGGATCATCAAACCCCGCAACCTACCATGCGCTGTCAAAACTCTCAATGAAAGCCTCAGCTCTGAAGACCGTGTGGAATTCCTGAAAGAAGCATCCGTGATGAAGGCCTTCAGCAAGTGCCATCACGTAGTGAAGCTCCTGGGCGTCATCTCTAAGGTAACATATTTATAGGCTGTGTAGTAGTTAATTTTCGTGGCAAAATGTTGATTTCATTTATGTTAATAGAAAAACAGTTGGGTTAAGTGATGTCCAACCGTTGATTGTTTACCAGGGCCAGCCACCTCTGGTGGTCATGGAGTTGATGGACCGCGGCGATTTGAAGAAGTACCTGAGGACCATTCGCGACTCGTCGAAGAACCTCACTTCGAACGAGATCTACCGGATGGCAGCGGAGATAGCCGACGGCATGGCCTACCTTGCGGCCAAAAAATTCGTCCACAGGGATTTGGCGGCAAGGAATTGCATGGTGGCAAGCGATAGGACGGTCAAGATCGGCGATTTCGGGATGACGAGGGATATTTATGAGACTGATTACTATAGGAAGGAGAGCAAGGGGTTGCTTCCTGTGAGGTGGATGGCGCCCGAGAGTCTGGCCGACGGGGTGTTCAGCTCGGATTCGGACGTGTGGAGCTATGGGGTGGTGCTGTGGGAGATCGCTACTCTGGCAGAACAGCCTTATCAAGGTATATTGACAATAGTCAAGATAAAGACTCTTCATTAAGATGCAAGTTTATGACTAATAGAAATGCGACACACAGCGTGATATTCCATCAGTATCAGTCCTACCTATTCATCTGAAAAAATTCGAGGAACTATATATTTCTTGCAATTAGAATCAGTGAACATGTGCGATAATGACTGCACATAGACACAATACAACTTTCATCTAATGATTACTGATAGTCACTTTCATCATGACATATACACCTACTTATTATGAGTTCATGTATTCCCGTACTTATGTTTTGAATAATATTATCAAATGGTTGATGCCTAATATACTACTTTTTCTATACCAGAGTTGAGATTTGATGTTAGATGACAGCAGAGATGACCTGATTGATACTATTTTTCGGTCTTGAAACAATTTTTTGTCGTTGACAAACTTCGCAGAATGATTGTGTTTCACCTCTTCAATTTTTTTTATGAATATTCCTTCAATATATCATTTTATCACTCACTGCTCCCAGTGCAATCAAATAAACTAACTGTATCCGATATTATTCATGATGAAATGAAGAAATCAAAGATCAGCTGCAGTAATGAAATTGGAAAAGTGGGAAGTAATTCCATTCGAATGAATGAAATTTCCATCTAGACTGAAAATTTGATGGGATTTGTCGGTGAATATACCTAATTTATCACCTTGGGAACGAAATTGGTATTGAATAATTATGTATACATATCTACTGGGTGGCACAAGAAACATATAGCAGCCTGTTATCATTCATTGAATGGATAACATTTTGAAAATATGTAATATTGCTTTTTGGAATCTAATGGATTTTTGTTACAGCTACTTACATGTGTAGAGTAACAGACTTGTATTCAAATGTTAGCTTGTATAGACATCAGCTTATTTTATTTGCTTCATAATTGTCATTTCAACCATGGGTCACAATGTGTGATCTAGATATTTATGCATCCAAAGTGTTAAGTTGGAGTTTATGGCCTCCGTCGTGAATATGGGACGATGGCGTCAGCCGAGATATATAACCACATTGATAAATCAAACGCACGTGATACATAAAAAAATTTATACTATATATATATATATATATATATATATATATATATATATATATATATATATATATATATATATATACAGGGTGAGTCAAAAATGTGTACCGAGCTTTCTGGGGGTGATAGAACATTGAAAAATAAGTGTAGTTTGATGATTAAACTCATGGCCCAAAATGCATATTAAGTGAGATATATCCTTCCAAAGTTGATAAAATTAAAATAATTTCTCCGCATAACTTCTGAACGATGAAAGCCACCTGATTGAAATTTTGTGCATGAATGTATGTTGTCAAAATACATTTTTTCGTCACACTTCCACATTTCTGATATTGTTATAAAGGGTGTTTTCAGAGGGTGAGTCGTGATTTTTTGTAGAAAACTTTTTTCCCTGTATTATTTTCGGTGAAAAAACAGGAGCATTCGATGGAGCGAAGAAAATTACATGAAAAAGGTACTCTTATTCAAATACAAAAAATTGAGCCGTTCGTGAGATATTTGAGTTTTTGTAGTTACATGATATCAGCAGATTGATTTTATTCATCGCGAGATTCATCGGTATAACGATATTTCAGCAGCATTTGCATTTCCGAAGCACTCGCCAAGCATTAGAAGCATATCAGTTTGTTCAGAGAACGAATAACCTGCCATATTTCTTAAAATCTCAGTTGATAATCGCAGTGATAAATGACACAGAAAAACCACACGAACAAATCGACTACAACAATGTTGACTCGAATGTTGATGACATGAACGTCAAAATTGAGAACAAAATTATTCATCATGGCCTGCTGAAATATTGTTACCGATGAATCTCGCGATGAATAAAATCAATCCGCTGATATCATGTAACTACAAAAACTCAAATATCTCACGAACGGCTCAATTTTTTGTATTTGAATAAGAGTATCTTTTTCATGTAATTTTCTTCGCTCCATCAAATGCTCCTGTTTTTTCACCGAAAATAATATAGGGAAAAAAGTTTTCTACAAAAAATCATGACTCACCCTCTGAAAACACCCTTTATAACAATATCAGAAATGTGGAAGTGTGACGAAAAAATGTATTTTGACAACATACATTCATGCACAAAATTTCAATCGGGTGGCTTTCATCGTTCAGAAGTTATGCGGAGGAATTATTTTAATTTTATCAACTTTGGAAGGATATATCTCCCTTAATATGCATTTTGGGCCATGAGTTTAATCATGAAACTACACTTATTTTTCAATGTTCTATCACCCCCAGAAAGCTCGGCACACATTTTTGACTCACCCTGTATATATATATATATATATATATATATATTTATATATATTTATATGTGTGTGTACTAGCCGTACATGACGCTTGTCACAAATACTTACTTATTCAATTTTAGTGTGCAATGTTTTTTACATAATGTGTAACTCATTGTTTGGTATGTGTAATTTATATTTATAATAATTATCGTACAATATCGTAATCTCTGTAGAGTCACATAGATAAACTTGAGTCTTCGAGAGTCGTGAATATTTTCGTAATTTTTTAAAGCCATCTTCGATTACGAAGATATCGAAATGATATAAAAAAGTACTTAGTGGTGATGATGAAATCAAACTATTTCACTAACTCACCCTACATTCCATTGGCTGCTCGGCTCCATATGGCGGCGCTCATGACTGGTATCTGCTAACCATGTAGCATTCATATCCTCACTCATTAGTGCTCGGTAATAGTGAGTTTTGATCAGTGTAATGATTCAAATGTTGTTGTTTGATAACATAAATCTACAAATATACATTACAAATATACAACAGCAAAATATTATGTATTCTGTAGTCTAATACGCAGATAGGAATTAAAATTTGTAGTTGGATATACTGCTACTATTGATTCCACATTATCATTACCATTTTCCAATCATCTAGTTGAGATTGAAAACGCAATGTTATTACCCTAGATTGAGTAATTTTTCATAAGTTTTCAGTTGAATGCTTACGATCCGAAAAAAAGTTTCACTTGCATCGTGGTCTCATAAAACCACACAATGTTTATTTCCACATCCAGACGTAACAAAATATCAATTCGAAAACTTTGTCAGTTCTTCCATTTGCTTACTGATGTTGATTCAACATACCTCAATGTTAGAAGTAAATATACGAGTGAAGGTAGTGGTCTGAGTCTCAATCATTACCTACATTTTTAGTTCCTAACATCAACGGTTTTACGAAATATCTCGTAGCCAAATCGTCGTTGGATACCAGTACATCCATCTAATTTTGATGTTTGTCATACAAGCAAGCTGTCTAGCAATGAATGAATTCATTTCCCTGTGAATTGCAGAATTTCATATCAAATATTAAAAAGGTTATATGCTGCGGCATGTCTCCTGTGCCACCCGTTATAGACATAGATACAATACGGCTAGACGCATACCAAATCATCATCAGAGGCACCCTATGCTTCTATAACGTCAAATAGTTGCGTCATGATATGTGCTGATAGAAATTATTTTTTAGGTTTTTCTAGTCCATTTTGCTTGGGTAGAATAAGGTTCGGTGAAATGAGATCTGGAATTTAGATGAAATTTCACTATGTAAATAGGAAGAGGATGAAAATCGATTTGGTATTACATTACCTATTTGAATTCGCAATTGATTGCCATTTTATTAAGTTCTACATTGTGAAATGAGAAGGAAATACATCATCTACGTGTTGTATAACTCTACTAAATGAAGCATTAAAAGAATGTTGAAAACATGCAGAATATAAATTGACTAGTAAATGTTTCGTGATCAGGAAATATGCCATGTATGATAATATAATTAGGTGAAAGAAAGTCCCGACAAGGTCAGCATAATGATATGATTTAAACAAGCTGAATCTTTAACGACATATTCAAATAAAAACCTGATATGGTAGAACAACTCCAATAAATCCAATTGCACCAAGGAAAACATGATCTCTTGCCGTCATTGAGAAGATGATACGTCATTCTTCATTCACACCCACTGACTCTTGAACATTTAAATGTCTACACGTTATATCATAGCAACAGTCAGATGTCACATGTAATTCAACAGGTGATATAATTTTGCTGACAATCTGATTTGATTGGTATGATTATAATTTTGGCAATTGCTCAGAATAATTCAAGCCTTATAATTTTTAACCACAGGTTCCAGTATCGTGCAGTCGAACAAGATATATTTTGTTCTCGAAAACGGCAGCGGGATTCAAAAATAATACAGAGAATAGAATATTTTTCAGAAATCTAACCCTTTTCGGACTCAAAATCAAAGAACGAGCACTATGATGGTGGCTTTATAAAAAAAATATCACCTAAGATTTACCACTTAACATGTAAGACGTTACATTTCAGACAGATGGAACATGGAAATACAATTGCTCATGTTATAAAACCATTTAATACTTTTCATTTAACATTTATCATTTGAGGAAATGCCTAACTTCCAACGTAAGATATCATTGTTAAATAGCCATAAATGAAAATATGTGCGCATGTTCGCTAATGACGTGTTGCGAGTGTCGACAAGTGACACCTCTGTTCTCCGCTTCTATTCAAACCTGTATTGAGGTTATCTCAATACATTTATCTAATTAACACGAACACACAGCAAACATATGACATAACAACTAATAATTGCTCATTTAGTGAATCCAGAACAAGTTGTTCTGTCAGTTCTGTGTCACAGATGATACGTCAGTATTCACAAAGCTTGATGATTTTTATATGTTGAATATATTTATAACCTAATCCATTAAAATGTCTTGAATCTTAAAGTGATAAATGATAAATGATAAATGATAAATGTTAAATGTTGAAATTTTTAATGAAGCCACCTTGACTTATTGGAATTAGGCAGATGAAAACTGAAACACTGTTATAACCCAACATGAATGTTGTGGGATGGAGTTATTTCATTTTTATTATTCATATATGCTGTTTTGTATCCCACAATTATTCGAATTCTATGAAGAATAAATGAATAGAAATCTACAGATTGAAATAATATTAAATAGCTCGATTTGGAAGATGAACTCATAATATAATCTTTTTGAGGGTAGTCAGCTAAATAAAAATTTTTCCCCAGTAAAGAGATCACTTTATCAATCCCTATAGTGTCTGTTATCCTTCACATTCATTTTCTCTTTATCGCCTCTCACGAGGTCTTTGAACGTCAGATATATGCTATCATATCATTCTCAGTTGTTACACTAATCTTACTTGTTCAACATCATATTCGAAAATTACAGTACCTATTCAATTTTATACACATAATGATTATTTTGGGAAAAAGTCTGGGTAGAACATGAGGCACCATCTAATAGCACAAGATCTAAGGCCGGTTTCTTAGAAACTAAAAAAAAAAACTATGGTTTCTGGTGCTAATGTCAACCTCTTGTTCTACCCAGACTGACGGACAGATCTGTAGGTACTTAGTAGCTCATCTGTTAAACCAAGTATCTCATCGTGCTCCAATTGAGCGTCTTATCTAGTGTATTCATTTAAAAACGATCAGCCCTGAATATTATATGCATAATTTCTGAGACACGTCGATTTCCATTTCGAGGCGGACATACTATAATCCACTATCCACTATCAATTGACCCCCCTCTCCTACAGCCCCACCACCTTGTGTAAATAGTAGGGTATATCCATGATACGTTGTTTGCAAGGAATGATGGTTATAGAAATTTCAAAATTACTAATTATCATATTTCTATCCTCAAAGAGGAGAAACTACATACCTTTGAAAAGTTATCTTATCTCTCTCGGACTTCCTCTATACCTAAAGCGACCAAAAAAAAACCTATGCAATACTGGTTTCAGAGTTCATCATATAAAGAAACCGAATTGCTCAAAATATATTGGTCAAAAACGTTCATATCTTTCACCTTATTCTCACAATTTCATTCCCACCCACTTGTGAGAGTGTAGAACCGTGTATTGCTTCTAATAACAATTAAAACTTTTTTTGAATAATGCAAACCGTAGAGTAATCCACTCGGTAATCTAGATCATATTGAAATGAGATGATTTCATCACCACCGTATGCTTTCATTTAGTTCAATTGAATTTCATTTTTCATTCCACTCATTGATCAAAATGTGCTTTCTCAATATAAACATCATTTTCTTTGTCATATTGTAGTTTTTGTCAAATGATTTATTTAACGATATGAACTATTCTAAAATACATACATTCCTAAATGCTTACATGGGGAAATAGTAAATATCTTCCGAATCCTAGGGACAGTCACTGACTTTGTAGGATTCTGAATTTATATTCACAATTATGAACCTGAATTCATATATATATATATATATATATATATATATAGGAGAAATTAAAGATCATACTCTTATTTGTGTAACATCATGGAATTGATATCTTGTTAGTTATCGTGAATATATTATTATTGTTATATTATTTGAAAAATTATGGTCAAGATAATGGATTACAATGAGTACCCCTCGACATAAAAATCGTTGTGACTCGGAACTTTTGTATAATATTTATCATAGATTTTCTGGGCGGATCGTTTTCAAATGAACACACCACCGTATTTGTATAATGAAAAAAATTCCAGTGTATCAATTATTCATAAATATTTCACATGTTTTCGCAATAACGAAGAAAAAAGGAACATAACTTTGTGCCATCATCAACTCATAATATCGTCATTTGTATTCAATTCGATTTGCATTGGAACTTTGCGATGAGGCGGAATACTGTACACAAAAAGAACAGGTCTGTCCAGCTATCATTATCTCTTTCGAAGTTTCGAAGATGAAATTATCACTTGGCTATGTTGCCCATAGTGTGAATTACAAGTCTGCTGTGTTGGAAAAAATAAACTGCTTATGAAACATCGCGTATTGAATTGTGTCGAATCAACATACATTTTTTGTCATAGTTGATTTTATTGTGCTACAAAATTGTATGTTATGGTGATTCATGAGGGAAGTCAATTGATGGATAGACGAATCGGTGTAGTTACATATATAGTTGCCATCCATAATGGAATATAGGGTATAATGTGAATTTCTCGACCGATATTTCAGAAATTCATCGTATATGCCGGAATTTGTCATCGACGTATCTCTATTGAGGCTATCTAAGGCATACTAAGAAGAAAAACATCCAGAGCCTTGTTACTTATTCCAAAAAAAGTTCTGATCGTTCCAGTGGCAGAGTGATTGGCAGAAAAGGACAAACCAAAAGTCGTCTATCGTGCTTCAATGAGGCTATCAAAGTGAAATCAAATTGGAAGTCCTTATTTACGAAACTGATAGTAAAGAAATATTCATAGTGCATATCATAATAAACACTCACTCAAATAAGTGCCGCAACGGAAAAAATGTAATTTTTCGTCTTCCCAAGGTTTGGCCAACGAAGAGGTCCTCAAGTTCGTGATATCGAAGGGCCGCTTGGAGCGGCCGCCCGAGTGCTCCGACCTGCTCTACGAGATCATGCGCCAGTGCTGGAGCTGGCTGCCCATCGATCGCCCCATCTTCTGGGACGTGGTGGAGCGGCTGAAAGACCACGTTAGCCGCGAGTTCGAGTACATGTCGTTCGTGTACAGTCGCGAGGCGCACGAGTACAAGTAAGCGAACATGTTGATGATATTAATAATAATAATAATGATATATAATAATAATAATAATGAAAATGATAATAATGATAATAATATATAATGGTAATGATAATAATAATAACTATAATAATAATGATAATGAAAATAATGATAATAGAGATTGGCGAAGCTGACTAATTGATGAGCTAACCAAAGTTTCGAAAGGGATTTATTGGAGCTGCCGCGGTATACAGGGTTGAGATAAATTATGCAACCAAGTAAATATCTTTCAAACGAAAAGAACGATATTTATGAAAATTTGCAGGTGAGTGCAATGGAAAAAAATGCATCTGATGTACATTTTTTTGGTAATAATTTACTTCCGGTTTAACTGGAAATGCCATCAACTTCTTTAATTTAAATGGGACACCCTATATATTTTTACAGATTTTGAAAGAGCTTGTTATTATAAATTCATATATACTGAGTTGAGTGCATGAAAAATTGTAAAAACGAGAAATATAGCACTTCAATCAACCTCCTTTGAGTTTTTTTGCATTGAAGCAAAAAACTATTTAGAGAAACTAATTGATGTTGTTTGTATGCATAGTAATAAATGAACGATGTTAAATCGTCCATTATTTCGAAAACTGCAAATTTTTGCAATAGACAATCTTATACGTTTCCCTCATTTTTAGTGCTGAATGATAGTAGAAATTATGTTCCATATCATAATAATAATTCATCAACAGAGATGTTTTGAGGTCTTGTTGGCTTTCTTGAGGTCGTTTTCAGATATATTTCGGAACTAATGAATTTTTTGAATGAAGGAACAAAAACGTATGCTTGTCAGTGTAATGGGGAGCATTTTTTCATTTAATACACTGATATCTTGCTAAGGCAAATGTTTGCTTACAATCTCCATACAGAAACTATAGAGAAATTCACCAATAAGGAATGGAAGAAACATGTACTCTCAAAATTTGTTGTGGGATAAAGTTTCAAAAGGGATTTATTGGAGCCGTCGCGATATAGTTTGACAGGCTAGTGGAAAACGATTGAGAAAAGCCAACTACGATCGGAGACACATCGGAAGCGTTTGGTGCTGCAGTATCCAATGTCCATTTGAAGAATTCGAATGAGCTAGCATACGAAGTTACCCTTATTTCTAATGCTGAATGATATGAAATTATGAGAATAGGAGGTTTCCATTTGAAAAAATTACTTTCGACGATTTTTCCTAAGTAACTTATGTTACGTTTCTGATCACCCTGTATTGACCCTTCTTCAGAAAATCTTGGGTAACGAACTATATGTTACTTGAGTTCGGTGTACTTTCATTCTCAGCTGTTTAACATTCACCTTGATCTTCTCGTTAGCTCTTATGCAACTAGAATATAATAAATTGAAAGCATTGGCGCACAGCTGTACCAATTTGAAATTCTAAACCCATCAGCACTGAAAGAATGTTAATGTAACTGAATACCGAAGTTGAAAAAATGTCTTTTATGGAAGCGGCAAATTAATCATTCCTCCTATATCTCAATCAGTTCAGCCCATTTCAGAGAAGTTCCATCATTTGTTTTCGATGAGTACAACTTTTGAGATATTTAAGGAATGAAAGAGAGATAATAAGACATAAAAAGGGTAATCGGAAGGTCAAATGACAGATTTATCTAAAAACTGAGCAATATTCGAAAACATTTCATGAGACAGAAATGACAACAAATGCTTGATCTAGAAAAATACATGAAAATTACGAAAAAGTCAGTGGCGTATATTTTTTGTCAAGAATATTTGTTGACGCACGAGACGCCACTGGACTTGAATAATTTCAATGTCTGGGTGAGCCTCATAACACGACAAATACGTGATTCAAAATTTCAACTGAACTCACTGAAGGATATTTGAGATCTTTAGGGAAAATCACTTGAAAAAAAAAGCACCTTGCATCTCGAAACGAAGCACGTTAGAACACATGTTTATGTGAACTTCTGGTCTTTAAATCACTCCAAAAATCGTCTGTTGAATTTATTGTACATACTTAATTAACACCCTGTGAAAGTATGGTATTCTTTTCCTACTACCTCTGTATTTATTTATTTTGTCGTGTAATGAATAGAACTGTTTCTAATATGCTGCTGAGAAGTTTGTGCAATAAGTTTTACTGTGTAACACTCTGAAGATAATTTTTCCTCATTGCGTTATAATGATCTTCGAATTTTAGTTTGCAATCAATATGTACTAGGCATTCAAAATAATCTTTGATTTCGATATTGCCTGAATCAAGTATTGAATCGAAGTTTCAAGCATTGACATTGAATGACAGTCTGTTCGCTCCAATCTGTAATTTTAGAATATTTTTTCACGTGCCATATGATTGTCGTGTAGTCTGCAAATGAAGTGAACAAGACACATTGAAATCTCTCTATTATGAATATCGAAGTATGGCGAGTCTCACGGTGCAATTCAACATGTCCATGTAGGATAATACACGGCCGCCAAAGGACGTACAACCCTCCGGCCTTGTGCACCGATCCCCAAGACGAAATGTTTGGGCAATACAATGTCTCCGAGGAGGAAGTTGTCCTTCACGTTGGAGCTATACCACGCCGTCCTAGTTATCTGCAGAAGTCGATGAGCGAGAGCAGGGAGAACGGCTTGTCTCGAAGCGACTATTATTGAACCAAAAAGTTTACAAAGAGGTAAGAACTTTGAGCTATGCCAGCAAGTACACTTGCAACCATGTTTTAATTAGGTCGCTTTTTTGTCTGTTCATCTTTTCGGTACAAATTTTGAAATCCATTTGAAACTAACTTCTCGATGAGCGTGAACAGGAAAAAAGCGATTATTATTGAACCAAAAAGTTTTCGAAGAGGTAAGATTTTTCAGCTATGCCACCAAGTAGACTTGGGAAATTCTTCGAGAGTTTTCCGACCGATAGAGATCTGTCGAGGTGACATGAAAGTTTGTCTCTCTACAGGTAATACATCACTGCTATCGTTACCATGTTTTCATTAGGTCGCTTTCTTGTCTGCTTAACTGTTATGTACACATTAACTAACTACTGATGAAAAGAGATTTTGAATTTTGAACATAGATCAGAAGTGGATGACAACTTGATGTAATTTTTTTGTATGATGAGCATCATTACAAAGGTGGTTTCGGTTGGAAATTCGACAGGTGTGTACACCCCCATTGATAACTCGAGGGGAATGGGAGATACCTCAATTATCTCATACCTGTGCTGTTGTGCGGGTCCGACGAATGTGGTGTAGTCTCTTCTAAGCATGTGCTTTTGAGCCTTTTATGATCCCTCAGATACGAGGTAAAGTACCAATTCTGCAAGAAATACTTTCACAATGGATTGTATATTTTGAATGAGCCCAGACTGATGGAAAATTATGAAATGAAAAAGTATGTGCAATTAGAAAATGGAAACTCGAGCTCTCTTTTGACAATGGCTGAAATAACTGACCTCTATGATCAAAACGGACGTTCTCTAGTACTTGTGGGCGGTCATATAGGACCGGAAGATTAGTAGATATTTTTTTTAAGAAATCCTTCACAGATTATAAAATATTTGGGGGAATGAATATCCCCGCGAAAATATTAAGAATGTCTGACGGAAAACTGTCATATTTTTCTCTCGTCATAGACGATCCCCGAGGCATAACCCATAATCATGCCTTATCACCACAACCAGCGCTTGCTTCGGCTGAACGATCCATTGGTAATCGAATTAGTTCTCATGTCTGATATGACAACGGCCAAGACAAGCGAATAGTAGTACGTCACTCATGTCCAAATTCACTTCGTCCGTCTAAACATGTGATAACGATCCCTAATCAAATTATGGAATGATATACACGGTTCATCCGGCAACCGGTAGATGAGTGGATTTCTCACTAGCTTTACTCTATAGAACAGGAAATTTCATTTCAACCCTGTGAATTTCAATTGCATGCCCTAAAAATTTTTAGAGATTTGGGAAAAACTTTTGTTTTGGTAACGCAAGGCATCAAAACAAATTAGAACTCTGAAAATTGAAAATTTTTCATGAAGAATTCTGTCAAGAAATCAGGGTTCTAGAAAAAAAAACCTTGTATTGGATGTTCAGCACCGTCGATATCCACGGAACTGTTGACCGTATAGATTCTGGATAAGAATATTCATAAGAAAAATAGGCGAGAGTAATCGCTGGAAATCATTTCTGAGATTCCTGGTTGGCCGTTAGAGGGCGCAATTATCATCGAACTTCAAAATCGAGTTTTTTTGAAAAATTGTCTTGCTAAGGTGGATATACAATGTGATTTTGTAACCTTAGACGAATTCTGCTAAATTTTGAGCTCATATACATTTCTCTAGTTCTTCAAATAGTTCGAGGGAATAGATAAACAACTCGATTTCGTAGTTCAACATGACAATTGCGCCCTCTAGCGGCCAACTAGAATCTGAGAAATATCTCTTCCATGATCAATAAGTTAGATACCTGTATCCACTTTTAAATGGACACCCTGTACATTCATGTTCGAATTGAGTTCATTAGTATAGCACTGCACTCTACGAAATTAAATTTAAATTCTGGAATATAGTGAAATCGGGCGAAGTTCTCGTAGAGGCGTATTTGCCATTGGGAATCATAATGTATCATTGCGGCGTGCTTATTCGTGGTATTGGGATGTGAATATGCATATAATTTCAAAATGAATGATAGTAATGATTAGAGCTGGCTCAGATATACAATATGCTGATGAATTCGATATTCCTGTTGTGCAAGGGGTGTACAAATAGCGAATGTTTGTGTTTGTTTTGCTCCCACACAGTTATGGCGCTGTGCACATTTCTGTTCTCAATAATTCAACCTACTTGAAAGCGAGCCTCAGTCTTGAAAATCAGTACTTGGTTACATATAAATATCACCTCAATATAGAATTATATTTTCTAGCCCATCATCTAAGGCATGGTTTTCCATAGTGATATAATTGAGAATGTAATCACTTGTTATAGTATATACATATTACGTAACAATAATTGGACATCGCACATAATGCATGTATTGGAGAAAATTACACACGTAGAAGCATAGAGGCGAATGTGTAACTCCAAAAGTCCCATATTGCATCGCACAACTCTAGTTGTGTTTTATACTATACCGGGTGTCCCAGTATACCTGTTCCAATGGATCATCTCAGCTATTTCGAAAGATAAAAATTTGAAAATTTCATGATCTCCAATTCGTCCAAGGAACCTTCAACTGAGAAGAATAAAAATTCTGGTTTGACCGGAAGTGACTCTGACTTTTTTATTTCAAATAGCACTCTGTATATTTTTTGCAATTTTTGCTTTCTACTCAAAATTACCTTTCCTACGATGTATCATACTTTGTGTTCTACATTTGATTTGATGGAGAAAACGTCAATTGAAATTTCAAATTGAAAGAATTGCAGTATGCTACGATATTTTGTTTAATCTTGAAAATTACAAAGAAAGGGGGCTCAAGAATATAATAACTAACGCATATGTTCGAAATGTTGACCAACTGCTTCTACACATCTTTCAGCTCGGTGGAGTAGTTCACGCGAAGTAACACTCCTCAACACCTCAGCATCAAGGGCTCTACACTCATTCCTTGTTTCGTTTTTTAGATCTTCTAAATCAATAGGAGGAGTCTGGTACACACAATCTTTCAAATACCCCCAAAGGAAGAAATCCAGCGGTGTTAAATCTGGAGATCTTGCAGGCCATCTTATCGGTCCGTGTGTGCCGATCCATATATCTCCAAATGTTTCATTTAAATGATTCCTCACCGCTATAGCATTGTGGGGGGGGGGGGGGGGGTGCACCATCCTGTTGACGCATATGTAAAGGAATGCTTTCAAGAAAATGAGGAAGTTCATCCCGAAGGAATTCTAGGTACATTGGACCAGTTATCGTACCATCGTAAAATTTTGGTCATAAAATGAATCCATCAATCATGCCGCACCATACATTGACTCCCCAGATAACTTGAAAATTAGTTTGTCTTAGCCAGTGTGGATTATTTTGCGACCAATAATGACAATTATGTCGATTCACAGTTCCATTATTATGGAAACGACTCTCATCTGACCACAATATCGAGCTGAAAATACCATCTTCACGTGCCGTAGCTAACCAAGCAAGAAACGCAAGTGTCCTCTCGTAATCTGTGGGTAGTAATCCTTGATGCAGATGAATTTTAAATGGTTTGAATTTGGCAATTTTGAGAATGC
Organism: Gastrophysa polygoni; assembly: GCA_963576655.1. Taxonomy (NCBI): domain Eukaryota; kingdom Metazoa; phylum Arthropoda; class Insecta; order Coleoptera; family Chrysomelidae; genus Gastrophysa; species Gastrophysa polygoni. The sequence goes on from OY755084.1 coordinate 14,735,968, forward strand.
GCTGAATTGATGAACGAGAAATGCCGCTCTCCTGTTCTATGTTTCTAATAGAGATATGGGGATCAACAACCACTCTTCCTAAAACTGCAACGGTATGCTCATCGTCCGTAGCATTTTTTCTTTTAAAGACAGTACGCTTTCTATAAAATGATCCACTTGTTGCCAAAATCGAAGCCAATCGTGTGAAATACATAGCGCTTGGCATTCGTCTATCAGGGTATTTCTCTCTGTATGCACGTAGAGCAGCCCGACGATTATTATCGCATTTTCCATAAATCAGTATCATATCAGAAGTCAGTAAAAACATGGAAATACACCCCAATGCCCAGGAAACATCAGGTCCTCCTCGCAAGACTCCGTATAGGTCATACTCGACTTACCCATGGACATATCATAGGCAAAACAGAAGAACCACAATGTGATATTTGTCAGACAAAATTAACCATGAAACACATTTTCCAAGAGTGCCCATTATACTACCAACAAAGAGAGGACAATAACATCCCAGAGAGTATCACCCAGACCTTAGGAGAATGCTGTGCAGCCGACAATGTGATAAACTTTTTAAAACAAAGCAATCTCATAGACAAAATTTAGATTCGTTAAACACTATCAATGTATGTACTGTAAATTGTCTTTAATAACTGTGAAAGTTGATGAGACAAAAAATAAAGCTATTTAAAAAAAAAGTATCATATCCACTTTCTCTTGATTAATGAAGTTATCATCATTTTCACGGTTATTCATATTTGAATGTTAGTTTCTCTGACACGCACACAACTATTGAGAATTATTAACTGTCAAAGTTACAAACAAATGTATTTAAATGTTTTCATGGCACACTAAGGTGTTCATTTAAGAATTATTAATTTTTCCAGTTCTACTAATAATTTGAAATTTGACGTTCTCTTCATCATCTCGAATGCAAAACTGTTCATGAATTATTATATATTATTGACGTCAAAATCAAGATTACACAAAATATCGTAGCCTACTGCAATTCTTTCAATTTGAAATTTCAATTGACGTTTTCTCAATCAAATCAAATGTAGAATACAAAGTGTGATACATCGTTGGAAAGGTAATTTTGAGTAGAAAGAAAAATTGCAAAAAATATACAGGGTGCTATTTGAAATAAAAAAGTCAGAGTCACTCCGGTCAAACCAGAATTGACTTTCATTTTTTGTTTTTCTCAATTGAAGGTTCCTTGAACGAATTGGGGATCATGAAATTTTCAAATTTTTATCTTTCGAAATAGCTGAGATAATCCATTGGAACAGGTATACTGGGACACCCGGTATATACGACTACTAATTTATTCTTAATGGTTCGGTATGTAGATAGGTGGATATGAAATATCGTATTATAGTGGAAAATATTGAAACCATCCGTGGGAATGTTCTTGTGATTATTGGGTATTCATACAAAACCAATCACCAGCATAGAATAATACTTTATCGAAAAAAAAATGTTTTTTTATTCCTACGTGGTATCCCCGATTTCGAGTTTTGCTTTTTTCAAACTCTCCTCCAGCTCAGCTACATCAGCATGGGAAATTTGGTTAAAATTGACCAAGTATTCGAAAATAATTGACCCCGTGGGATTCGACCCTAATGATCTGACAAAGTCAGCAATTTTCTTATTTCTGGATGAACTAGTGAAATCATGAGTAATTGATTTATGCATACATATTATCAATGATATGATGCAAATAAAATACAGTGCAGAAACTATAAACAATCGTAAGTAGCTACATACCTGGATGTGATCGATATTATTTATTTGTTTATTCATTTATTCATCTCATACAGGCCTATTGGCCTGATTACATGAAATATATATATAAACAGAAAATCATTCATTGATAATTGTACGAGAATGAAAATAGAAATATTCAAAAGAATTGTAGAGGATCTCAATACACAAAAGTAAACAGTTTGACTACATATGTGACAAATACTTACGTGTATCATGAACTGATTGAAGTTTGATGCTGTAAAATCAGTGTTCTCAGTGTGTTGTACGTCAAAGACCAATCTAAATCAATCAGTGAATTGGTATAATTGGCTAGTCGGAGCATGTTTGCAAGAGGTGCGCGGGATGTTGTGGGTAATGATGTTATAATGAACATCGAAGAGAATCTAGTTCGGCGGGTAGATACATTGAAAGCTAAGATATCTGGACAATTTATTCTATTATTTATTATTTTATACAAAAATGATAGCATATTCAATCCTATCCTACTATCCGAGGAAATAATACCAAACTCTGACCTGAGCTGAGATGATCGAACATGATTGTAATCTGGCCACCTTTTATATTTTTTAAAATATACGTATCGAAGAAACCGGTTTTGAACTTTTTCTAATGATTCGAGGGTAGTTTGTGATTCTCTATTCCAGAGTATCGCACCAAATTCTAGTTTTGGCCTTACAAGGGTGTAGTATAATGTGATCAATGTTTTTATGTCTCTGAAATCAGAGCATTGCCTCATTACGAAACCAAGAATTCTCATTGAAGATTTGGTAGTATCCTTAAAGTAATTTGTTCTCTTGCTCGTGATACTGTCATTATTGAGCGTTTTTCGTTATTGAATGGTAATTTGAATTCATTGCTCCATCTACATAAAGAATTCATATATTTTTGTAGTGAAACACAGTCTCTAACCGTTTGAATTTTCTTGAATATCTTCAAATCATCGGCAAACAGCAGACATTCTGAGGATTTGACCCCCGAGGGTGAATCATTGATGAGTAAAGGCCCCAGGTTCGATCCTTGTGGCACTCCTGAGTCAGGGTGAGATTTCCCGGAAGTATTGCCATTATTCCCAATCACAACATTTCTATTTATTTATAGTCCTGCCGATATTATATATTTTTCTTGATAAGATATCATGATCTACTTTATCAAAGGCCTTACTGAAATCTGTAAATATGGTATCTAATTGCATTTTTTCTTCTATCGCATTATTGGCAGTATTTGTAAATAAGAACGGATTCGTAATTATGGATTTTTTATTCATATTTTCATTCATATGGTGGAAATGCAATATCTGTTTTGTCTATCAACCGGGCTCTCGAATGATTTTCACGTTGCAGTTCATGAAGACATTTTCCTACCAGGTAGTTCAGTACGCAAGCAAGAACGACTAGTAATTTAAGCGACTCACGTCATATCTGTTAGTGGGTACCTAATGAAAGATCATCCAATAGGCACAAAAAACAATATACCTCAGAGATCCGTGTGTTCGTTCACTTTACATGACACGGTATGTAAGAACAAGCTTCCTTCAATTGTTATTCATACGTAATCAACACGTAGTGCTCGTAGGAAAGATATTTTTTTGCAAGCCGACGTATAGAGTTGAGGAACCAACTGAATAAAAAAAAAATACAATGAAAATAACATGATGTTGCGTTTCAGGTCTTATTCTCATGTGATGATTCACGATTGAGTTCACTTGATATCTAGTTCATCGAAGATGAGTTGAAAAGAATTATATTGACACGTTTTTTGTGAATTATTGTTTGCGTTTTTCTAGTTGAAGACTAGTTGTTATTCGGTAATAGAATCTACAAGGAATCATTGTTTCCCATAGTTGTCATGGAATTGATGGATATTTTCGCAAGAAACATAATATATGGCTATCAGGATAATTTTGTTTATATCGACAATACGTCGTGTTTGTCAACACATCTCATTTTTCATGATGTGTTGTGAGTGATACATGTTGTGTACATAGGTGTCCGAAATGAAATCCTCTATCCTCTTATCTCGAACACAATAGCAGATATAGAAAAAATTACGAAGTTCATGAATGGCATTCAGAATTGCTCTTGTGATATATTTTTTCAACGATTGTGAAAAGAAGTAATTTTCACAAACAAAAAGAAGTTTTTGTAACGTTGATTACGAAATCAATTTGAGTAACAATTTGAAATTGCTCCAATACCTAATAAATACATGGACAAGAGTGTTCGACAGAGACAATTTCGAATATTAGTTTCCAGTTTTCAGCTTGATATCTGAATATTTTGAAGGAACACGAAAAAATAATCTGACCCTGAGAAGAAAATATGTTGTGTAACGTGTAACATCCAAAAAGTATTTGTTGCACTAGCAGCAAGCATGGTGGCAGCCAGATTGATATTATACTATATTTAATTCATCCTATAATGACTATTCCTCAATGAATCTTTTTCATGTGTGTCATTCATCGTCATATATTAAAAATGATTTCTTCAAGCGGGGCGATCTAGGACATGTGGAATTAATGAAAAGTCAACTATTTCGTATGAGACACCCAGTATATTATCATTGAGTTCATCAATGATAATGATAATCGGCTTCACAACTCAGATGACGATTTGACATCTAATTATGTAATATGAATCTTGTTTTTGGCGTGGTCTAACATGAATCTTATTGGCCTATTTGATATCAGCGATTCATTGAACATTGTAGAATCTTTTGTAAAATTACACAAGATGGATTTGACTGATGATTGGGATGTTGTTGGGATATATTGATTCTCAATCAGTGATCAAACATCCTAGTTTTCATTCCGCTGACCATGGATAAAAGTTTCACAACACCCACAATTCATTCAGAAATCAACAAAAGTGTCACCATATCTCTGGTGGTTCTCTATCAAGAGATATGTCGTTTTCATCATCTTTTTGTATATCCAAGATCAGAATGAATGTTAGTTCATTCATAATATGGCGTGTTTCATTTCAATGATTCGATTTCCACCTGAAATTGTTTGAAGTTCATTCACACTCACGCAGCATATAGAAAAATTATTAGGCTATATTTTTGTAGTTCAGATCCGCGACAATTTCATGTATACATAGGCTGTCATGAAATCGACTAACACTATCTATGGTAATTTTTACAGAATATATTGAAAGATGCTAGCGATCATTTATTTTTTCCAATTCTACTGACGATAGTAACTTAAGATGCCGAAATACGTTATTAGGCTTTTTCCAACTTTCAATGTGATGTTTTTGGTGTTTATTTTTAAATGGATCATTCAACTATGTCTTGTTAATTATCCTTTTTTGTTTTTCAGATTTCGAGGACCCCCACTGTGTTCCTGATTCGGCATATCGAATTCAACTTTCTGTACATATACCATAGGTGTTCTTTGTTCCATGTATTACCTGAATGTGATGTGAGAAATTATTCTCTAGACTTTTTACTGAAATAATTCGGTCAAGCCACGATTATTTTTGTATTATAAACTGATGAATCTACCACATTTGGGCCAAAATGGAATCCAAATTTTATGAGAGGGGAAATCCAGATGTAGTGTACCCTGTATCTGAAATCAAGCTGAATTCAAATATACAGGGTGTTCCTGAAATAAATGTTTATATCATTGAAGGAGATAATTCCTTAACCTGCTCGAAATGCGCATATACAGGGCTCCATATTGCATCTTGGACCCAACTTTCATTTTAGTTACCTATTCCGCATTTTTGTGAATTTGTGTCACTCAGGCTAGAGGATTGAAGAAATTATTTTTGGACAAAACAGAGAGCCTCACGATTATTCGACATACGGTTAGTTAGTTGGTACTGAATTGATTACTCGAAAAATCGTTACTCCGTTTTTCAATTGAAGATAGGTACAAATGAAAATGGAATTGAATGATCATCATGTTCGAGGAGTAACTATTATCCATTCGAATATGGTCGCTGTTCATGAAATCGTACCCTGTATGTCGTGTCTGAAGGGTGGATCATTGCTGTTGTGAGAACGAAAGATAGATTCTTTGGAAAAACAGTTATTGATTGAAGTTCTTGTGAACTCTTCTAACACAACAATTGTTGTTGAGATATGATAAACAAAGTTGAAAAGCGGTGTTTTATCAATTTCTATGAATACAATTTTTTTCACTTTCCTCGAAATTAAGTAGGTTTCTTTGCGATAAAAATATATTTATATATATTATATATATTTTATATATATATATATATATATATATATATATATATATATTATAATTTGTTTAATCGATCCAGTGGCGTCACAGATGAAAAGTGAGCTTATAATATGAAAGAGTAAAATACCCACAAGACTGTACAATTCAAAATACAACAATATTGTGAACTATTCATCTGCACGCCCTCGGACCAAGTGGATAAAAGAACTAAAAACAAGTTATTTCGTTCATATTCTACATTTTCACATATATTTTCAATAGACACTGAACGAGAGCTAATATTTTTCGAGTCAATAGTTCTTCTGAGATTCCTTCTGGCTTTGATACAAACAGTCAAAGAGGTTTTTTTCATTGTCATCAGTTCAGTTGAAAGTTGAAGCTGACAAGAATAACAACTTGCGATTACAAAAACGAAGTATTTTTTCTCATTGAAGGCAAAACTGCCAAATTTTGAGAAAATCGAAAATGGCAAGTTTTCATATATTGATATAAACTCGTTTTGCTTTTTAAAACTCTGTCATTGTGTACTCGTATTTCGTTACTAGAAAAAAGTTCATTATAACTATTTTCTTCTTGTTTTCTCACGAAAAAAACTAATCTGTCTACTCTGCCCATCAATCGTCCAAAAATAATTTGATCTTTCATGCTTCTCAGCATTATCCTGACTGGAAGTTGTTAGTTATAGAATGATTTGATTATATGATTTCAAATTCCTTCTTTATTTTTATTCATCGTTCTATACGGGTAATTATCATTTTTTCTATGCTAATGATGTCAAACGGACAATAATTGTTATGTTTTCTTTGTTTTTACGCGATATTTAGTTTTCTTCCATGATAGTTGGAATATTAGTTTTATTTTGAATATAACAGAAAGTTCCTCATACGGTACTACTTGAGTGCTTTCTATTCACTAGTGCGATAGTTGACAAGAATCTCAAGATATCACTGTAACCCAATGCATTGACTGAAAATGTACAAAGTTGAATTGATAACAGATCTAAATATCATCCATAATATAACCTAATTATTGGAAACGAACTCGATGAAATAGTTATTGTTATTATTATTATTCGAGATATATACAGATCCTAATCATATTGAAACTCGTACCTTGAGATACCAAAATCGCTTATTACAGATGAAGAATCTTTTATGCTGTTGAATTCTGAATAATTTGTCCATGTTGAATGAAGAATCGAAATACATTTTTTATGATACATATTCTCGTTTTTCATTTATTGTGATTGTAGATTGTAGATTGTAGTGGGGTCGTAAGGGCTCTGCAGCCTTAGTCTATTCGAGGCCAGGTATTCCTGGACTTGCTAAGTTTATCAGTTTCCTGGGAGCTAAGTTCCTGATGTCGGAGGGCTCCAAGAAGGCCCCTTCCAGGAACTTGAGTCGTTTGCAGAAAAGTGCTGGGCATTGTAGGGAAATGTGTTCCAGAATCTTCAGATGTCCGATCAGATGCTGATAGTATATTACATACCTAGCGTGGAAAATGACATTTTTCCCACCAGTGCTGGAAATACACTTTCCAATTAGTTATGTCTACTATTTTTTCATGACCATGAATATTCAAATGGAGTATGTGGGCAATCAGAGTTTGAGAGACCTAGGTAATGTTTTCAATATGTTGTCACTTCCGGTTCGAAGCAGAAGTGACATTACCTTTTTCAAATCAAATGGAACAAGTCGAAAGGAAGTGTTTGGTAATATCTCTGTGAATATCCATATTAGCTATAGGGTATGGTATAACATATCAATAGAGAATAAAAATCCACATCGAGTGGTTTGAGAATTTAATGGTCGTTTCATATGAAATGAGAAAGTTATTGGCATTTGAAATTGCAACAAGTAAACGGTGATACCAAACGCCCTGTTCAACATTTTGGAATACTACTGAGGCTGCCGATATGATACTCCTTCATCAACGTGTATACCAAGATTTGAAATTATTGATAATAAATACACTTCAATAGGAATTTCAGTTCAATAATTGGAATTCGATTGGAATATTCAATATGAATAATTAGATTTGATAACACCGCACTGAAGTCAAACTCTGCACCACGTGGTATTGATTTGGTGTCATGAAGAGGAAGAGGAAGAGGAAGAGTTTATCAGTATTGGTGTGCACTGATAATTATCTAGTCCTCAGAACTGAAATGATATTTTTTATGAGTTATGAACCGAAAGCGTAGTGCTAATCTTGACTACAGTCACTTCATACAAGACAGTGTCGACAATAGCTTTTTCATTTGCTTCCTAATGGCGGTTGAGTGAAGCTAATGAGTGCGCTAATTTCAAGAATTTACAGAAAACACAATATAGTTGAATAAATGATCAAAAGTTCGATGTAAACTCAATGTAAGCTCATGGGAAATTTGCCTCCTAATGGTGTCAGCCAACAGAACGCTGACAAAGCTTTGTCGCTACTGTCTTGTATAAAGCCACTGTAATCCCAACATGCATACACTGGTGCTTCAGTGAACTGTTATCATCGATCCAACGAGTTTTCTCCTGAACGTAGTTCCATGGGAATCACGGCGATGGGGTTGTCATAGGTTGCTGTTAGAGATTCTTCCTTGACATGTGTGACGGTATCTTCAGGTAATATCCAAGAGAGGGCGTCGTCGTAATGAAATTGTACTGAAGGTGGTGCTATTCTGCAGCAAACGTTCAGAATAAATCCTGCAAAATAATACACATATTATGATTGAAAACATTCAAATGCTTGAACATCGTCTGCTTTTTCTATGTTCGTTGTAGCAGTTTCAGAGAAGGTACGTGAATGTGCATTATATGCCAAAAAATACACAGTTACCATAACGATGATAATATATACCAGCAGTTTCCTCATACGATCTACCTGGTTATTCTTCGTGTAACAAATCGGAGCAAGTCGATTTCTCCATATGGATCGGAGTTGATGTCGGGGTTAATGTTAGTTACACCTAATATAAGTAGGAATTTCGATATTTATTATATTTGTCTTCCAAACATCCTTCCAAAAACAAGATGTCACCGACGAATATAGAATATCTCTTTCAGGTACCTGAGGGTTGATTCCAATCGCAATGAAACTTTGGGGCAGATCAATAATCTGTCCTTACTACAAATATATTGAGATAATTATTATAATCTCTATAATGATTTTTAAGAAACGGAGAGAGATAATGTCACCTGAAACTTAAAATTAACATATTTACAATATTACATCAAGGATCTATGGCTGAATGTGTAGTAAATCATACTGAAGTGAGTAAACAAAGTACATATAAATATGTACTTATATATATAGTACATATAGCTGATCAAACCAGTTCACTTCGATTTTCTGAAAGATAATTAGTGCAGGACAATTGTAGGTTTCTATGATAATGATATGAGTAGTTTTTTTTATATAATCAATGATGATGATGTATAGGTATAAATACTATGTAATTATCATCAACATGCGAGCAGTTAAATTCCGTGTTATCTTATGTGTATAGGGTGGAGACCTCAACTGGAATGAATTCGCTAACAGGGAGGTGAATGATTTTTCTGAAAATTCCCGAGATACGTCAACGTTTTTATATATTCACCTACATTTCGCGAGCAGTATGAGGAATATAGGTCCTCGGTGTAGCTGGAACTACCCCCAACATGTTTTTTTCAAATGCATCCATATGGCTTGTGACCCCTCATTGGAAAGCTGATGGAAAAAGGGTATCCAGAGAATTGCATAAAATAAAAACGGAATTACAAAGTTAAATATAGCCCCAACATAACAATCGCCCAAAATGTATGTTTTCAGTTTCGGAATGTAAACCTCATTTTTCAGATGTCTCCACTAAAAATTCGAAGTAAATTTTTGATTTCTCTCGCTAATGTTTTTACACAGCCGCAAAGATGAATTGAGTTTTTTGCTGTTCTCAGAGTTCGAAAAGTAGTATTGTTGCAAACTGGTGACAATGCCTCATTCAACTGAATCGCTGAAAATCGAAATTTTGATAATGATTGGATATGGGGATAGGAAGCGAACTCAACGCGAAGTTGTTTGCCTGTTCCGAGAAGCACATCCTGACTTGCCACCAATAAACCAAGGCACAATTAGTAAAATAGAGGCACAATATCGAGAGATAGAGGAAAGTGCCGAGACGGAGCCAGGCTGTTGTTGATGACGAAACGAAGTTGAATTTGTTGGTTGCTCTGGAAGAAAAACCAGTCACTCCAGCCAGTCAACTAGCCTGTCATAGTGATTTCAATCACAAAATAGTTTTTAAAATACTCAAATATAAAAACCCTCTTGTAGAAGGCGAGCAGTTCAAGATCTACTTGAATATGTTCCAGATCGACGACTGGAATTTTGCGATTTATTGATGATCAGTATTGGCTACTTTCACATTGAACGGGCACGTGAATCGCCAAAACTGTCATTATTGGGCTGTAGAGAACCCTCATTGGATGAGGGAACTTCAGCGCCCACAGAAAATTATTGTATGGGCCAGAATAATCAGATGAAATTGTAGGACCAATTCTTTTTGATGACGCTAATAATGAAGCAAGATATTTGCATTTCCTCCAGAATGAAGTTGTGCCAGTTCTATGTGATTTATTTCTGAATCTCTTGAACGCTAACCTGACCGATGAAAAGCTATGGTTTCAGCAAGATGGAGCCCCGCTATCGTTCGTCAATATCTGGACAGAATTTTTCCTGGTAGGTGGATTGGAAGGCGATGTACCATTGAGTGGCCGGCAAGGTCTCTAGATCTTACAGCGCTAGATTTCTTTTTGTGGAGACATATCAAAAGTACGGTTCCCATTCAAACACCAACAACATAGCAGACCTGCAGGAAATGATGAGAGAGGAAATCAGTGAAATAACACCGGAAATGTTACATAATGTAATATACGAAGCCTACCACAGACTGGTATGCTACCAACAAGTGAATGGTACACATTTTGAGCAATTGTCGCATTGAGAATCAATTCAACTTTATAATTCCGTTTTGATTTCATGCAACCCTCAAACGTACGAAGAAATAAAATTCGATCATTACGCTGTATTCCACTTTTCTCTAGCTTTCCAATGAGGGGTCACAAGCCATAGGGTTGCATTTGAAAAAAAACATGTTGAGAGTAGTTTCAGCTATGCCTGAAGGCCTCCTCATAATGCTTGCAAAATATAGGTAAATATATGAAAACGTTGATGTACCTCGGGAATTTTTGAGAAAATTATTCATCTCCCTGCGCTAGCAAATTTATCCTAGTTAAGGTCTCCACCCTGTATATTGGTATATTTATTGAGGAATGAAAAAATTCAAACGATTCGTTGTTGGTGAACAAAAGATTGAGAAAAATATGAAGAGACTGCAGAGGCATAAAAAATCTGTGATGACTATTCTAAACTTCTGTGCCCGAAAAACTTGTGAGGGTGTCTTTTGGCTCGTGAGGACTTTCACTGAACCATACATACATGCATCATGAACATTTCAGTGTGCCGGTACACCGATGAATTACCTTCATGAGTTTCTTCTTGTAAGGATTGAAAATCAATAGCGGAGGTGGATTGAAAATTTTATCTCTCGGAAGATTCCAAGAGACGTTATCATCGAAGAATACGTCTTCATCTAGTGGTTGCAAAATGTTCAGAATCATTATTGATCCTAGAAAGGAAAAACAAATGCGTGAACGAAATATCTCATGAAACAGGGTGTTCCAGAAAATGTGTGCAATCGCCCAGATTTAGAACCCAAAAATAGCATGGCAACTTTCTATTATTATATTTCATACCCTCCCTCTGTTACGGAGGTTCTTGTCATGAAAATCATAATATATGTATTATAGAGATCAGATATCTATCATTTCTATGGTTCATGTATACAAAATTATGTAGTCGAGACCGTTTCAGAAAAGTGAGTATTTTTTTCTCGAAAGCAATTCTGCATTTTATCGACAGCAAAAGAAAATATTTATTTTATTGTTCATGCAAATCAAGTAGGTACGTAGGACTGTATTCGAGACGAGAATGTAGTCTTGTAAATTCATTGTTCTAGGAGCTGATACATTTTCACAAGGATGAACACAAATGACATTGATCTCTATGCGTTGTTTGGACCAGAATGCCGATAGGACAACCTGTATACACTCATGGACATGCCATTTTCAATTAATTTGTTCACGCAACCATTCTTCAAGGTTCAGAAGAATAAGTTTTTCCTAATTGTCAATTTATTGCAATAGTCACGAACATTTTGGTTCTTAACCCCTTCGTCCGATGAATTATTGCACATTTTCTGCGTATAAAGTCTTCGAACTGGATGTCAAGTATGATAAGTTGTTGATATTGTCGATATTTTGAATCGTGTATTATTATCTATATATTTGAGAAGAAGTATATTATTATTCTACTAACGCATCATTTGATACATGCAGGCATAATTTTTTGTTGAAGAAAGATTTACATATATATGAACGTGGGCAATACAGGTTGCCTCATATTTTTACCAAATATGATGGGTGTTGAAATTCTATTGAAATCTGTTGTACTCCTTGCTGCGATTGTACAGGGCTACCAATTCCGTGAGTATATTGAATAGACTTAGAGGTGGGAGATGGTGTAATTAGATTTACATGGATACTTATTATATTTTCACTAGGAGAAAAAAATCATCGAAAAAAATTTAGTTTTTTTGCAGGCATTATCCTCCAAAGATAAAAAATTGCTTCGCAAAGTTGATTAAATTATAAATATAAGTGACAGTTGTTCGTGTTACCAGTGCAAAAAGTGTGTATTCGTTACGCGAAGCATGAAGTTTGCAGCCATATAAGTGCAAGAAATTCTTTTCACACATTTTTGCCACCACACGAGAAGTTTTCATCATTTCTACTTGAAATGATTCAATTGTCACTGTCAAACACTATTCTTAATGGATGAGTACGAATAAACTGACAGTATCAGAGCATTTTTTGCACTTTTTTTGCACTGTTTACAATGCAAAATATCATTAACTTTCGACACGATCGTAGAAATTTTGAAAGGAAAATCTATATGTATATCAATTGAAATGAAAAGTCGCATGTTTTCTTAAAAATATATTTCATTCCCATTGGCAGTCAACACGAATAATTGCATGCTTTTCGAGATAACTGAGCTCTACGCCTAACACAATAGTTATCAGTTATTCTCGTACCAGAAGGAACTGCGACGTGATTTGTAAATTATCTTATTCGACTATATGCAGCCGAATGATGTTAGTCACTTCAAAAACTGTATTTTTATCTAAATCGAATTGCAGCAATTTCGGAGTGTATATCATTCTTTTCAAAAGTGCTTAGTGCTTGATTTTGATGTCGATTAATTTTCTCATTAGAGATTCCGGAGCACTTTTCAATAGTGCTCAGTGATTTGTGCTCGAAGCACCTTTCGTCAGTGCTCGGCACAGCTCTTGGCTAATAATATGATAGATTCATGGTAACCGAAAGATGAACTTTACCAAAGCTAAATTAATATTGTTGGAACTTCTTTCGACTCATCGAAAAGACGCACATGAAAAAGTTACAATTTTTATATCGGACCTTTTTTTATCACCTTTGTATTCGGCAGTATGTTGCGTCCCAATATAAAAAAATAACCGGCATGAGCGTTTTTGTGGATATTTTCATTTTGTGATTGAGAAACTACTAGGAATTTTTATAAATGTATATTTTATAATGTACAATTTATCCAACTCCTGGTGTGAATAATCATGGTTTCATTTCAGGGACAAATATAGGTCGAGAGCTCTATATGAATATGTTATAGTGCTCAAGATACAGGATATTTGATGTTATGACGTTGAGAATACTCTTCTTCATTTTCAGCTGCCTCATTTCAGAGATGTCAATTGAATGACAAGGATATTGATGATTGCTTAGCAAAGACAATAGAAAATGCATTTCAACTAATTGGAAGTTCTGGTGAGTAGGAATAGTCTAGTCGATTCATCTTTTTGATGACTTAGATGGTTGAATATAGATTGATTTAGTTGGTTGGTCGTTTATTTGTTCCTGCTATGAATAACTTCCAGCTGCTACAGGTAATTTCTGTTTTAAAGCTAACTCTTATGCACTCAAAAAATGTACACAGTATTTAACTACCCTAGGATATGATAGTAGATTCTGATTTGTCAGACAGTTTCATAGCTTCGACCAGGTTTCAAAGCAAGCCACTTACAAAAATACAAGTACGGATGCAATTGATATACATAAAACACAGACAAACACTTTTATTAGGTATTTCATCATTGGGTCTACCTTCAATCGACCCAGTTCAGATTACAAGCATAGAAATAGGAGCGGGAACCACTGCTGTTAACCTAGTCCAAAAATACCGGAATGCTAAAGTCTATGGATTTTCAAAGAATAAGGTGCACAATGCGCAGTAAGTATTACAAATCCCAATGATCACAAAATGAATTCATTGTTCACTTGAAGAAATGAGTTTCCGTACAGACACAAGGAGTCTTCCGACTCAGACGTCCGTTCAAATGGATTCTCATGAAATTACCCATTTCAGTTTGGATATGGAGAAAAAAATGCTCACATTCACAGCAACATATCCAGAGATAAAACAAGAAGCGGAATACAACGTGAATGGAAAAATTTTGGTTATTCCAGTGTATGGAACAGGAGAATCAGTGATCCAATTAGGTGAGTAATAATAATCAATCATCATCGTTGAATTTCAGGTCAGTTATTTTTATTTCTGGGAATATCGTTCGAATTTTAGAATGATGAGCTCGATTTCGGGAAGCTTCAAGTTTAATTGCAGACAAAAATTGAATTTTCGATTTTTTTCATATCTTCTGGCTCTTGATGAAATCCAACTGAATATTATGGAACAAAACTGATAGGTACATTTCGAAATTCAATTGATGTTTCTTGAAATCAACTTGATGGCTTTCTAAGACACATTCAATACATACCGCCCATATGTATTGAAATTCAACTGACCATCATGAAATACATTTAATTTTATGATATTTCCTGAAATTCTTATCATGCAATCTGAAATGAACTTCATACTTTGTGTTGTATACCCTTTTCTCGTTTGTTTTTTTAGCTTCATTTCTCAAATTTAGAACATCTAATCTGTTACGGCACTATTGGACACTTTCAGCAATTTTTCTCGACGCTCCACCGATACCAAACGGTTGATATGTAATCGGACTGAACACATATTTCATTTTTAGATGTGGATAGTCATGAATCCCGATTGAACCTATCGAAAGAATTATCGTGGTTAGGAATACAGGTAACAAATAAGTAAACCAAAACGTAGTTCTGTTCGAAACTTCAATTCTTCAAATGTTATTACTAGAATTACAATCATCGATACATAGTTCTTAAAAAGGAAATAATAAACATTTCTTCCATTTGAGAACGATCCTTCTGAATATGTCAAAAAAGTGCATTATAGTGAGCATATTTGATGTTACAAAGTTCAAAAGTGTAGAACAGGGTGTGTACCATGAGTCTGTGTCACCCGGTATGTCGGGGCTTAATAGCTCCTTACATGCATGATGTCTGTATCTTGATATATATTGTATATATATTTTTTAAATCGAAACACTTATTATGACACCCAAATGCATATTGAAACAGCATCTCTATCGATGATCAAATTGACTTTTTTCGAGATTGGTATATAATCATTAAGGGACTACTTTGCACGCATTTCGAATAGTTAATCCTGTAGACATACCAAACAATAATTCATAATTGTATTGAAGTTGGTTCCAATCATTGTGAAATTTCGTTCATCGTCGGATATCCTTCACTGCTCATTATAATTCTGAAGGTTGTAAAATATATCCTAGGAAATGAATATTTGTTATTATGATATTTTATTGGTTCATTTTCAGAGGAACCAACTGTAGTTCACACTATTGATTTCAAAGAAATCACCAAAAATGGAAAGAAGTACTTCTATGTAGAAAACTACAGATTAGCCATCGCTATCAAGAAGGCCCACTACGACTTCCAGAATTTGTTCGACGGGGACAAGAAGCTTGCTGACAATATATTGAAAGTGATTAATGAAAATTGGAACGTAATTTTCGACGACGTCAGAGGTGGCGTTGAAAATGCCTATTCGGCTGTTTTTAAAGCTATAGCTAGCAGGCTGTTCCAGACCGTTCCTATCGATGAGATATTGTTAAAATGAATACCCACACATTGGTGTGATTTTTAGTTTTCCAGCTATTTTCAATACACTAATTTCCAATTCAAATTCCATTATTTTCTAACGTTGAAGTATCCTGTTATATGAAGTTATAACCAAACTGATAAAACTTGAAAATCATAATTTCAAATTTCAATACCAAATTTGATGAGCCGTTCTCATTATGATTTCAGTTCTCAATTCGTTTAAGGGTCATGGAGGAATTTTCATAATATACAAACTTGCATTTCTTATGATGTTGTGGTCAAATGGTTCTGGATGTTTCTTGTACTCTAGCATTTATATATATATATATATATATATATATATATATATATATATATATATATTATATATGAGTCAGTCAATGATTTCCTATCTTATTGGGAAATAATACAAGAACACTAGGTGTGCCTTCAATCACAAATGTTGAATCAACGTATGAAATATGTACCATAGAACCTTTTTATGAAAAATTCTTGATGAATTTCGTGTCCGATTTGGCTAGACGTTAATTAATAAATGGAATATGAACCATGCATGGAATCCATTGCATGCATGGGCGGTATAGGTTTTCCTTTTGAGCTGTCGAAAGATAAAAAAAAAATACATTCATCTATGAATTTTGAATTTGAGAAAATAGGGCGGGAAATAATAATACCAAATATTGAATCATATCTGAGCTATAAGACATCTGACAGTATAGATGAATTGAGATTGGGAAAAGAAGAAAATGAAGCCGTCTTGGAAAAATGGTCGTGGGAACTGAAAAAAAAAATACCTGGGCCATGCCAGTCTCTGGAAATGGGAAAGGCAACAAAATACAGAAGATAATGAAATACATATTACATAATTCATTTTTTTCATTCCACTCAAAAACAAAGTTCAATTTGTTGAGAAACATATAAATATACGCATGAAGAAATATTGGTCAAGGCTCACTTGTTCAGAAGTTATCATGAATACATCAATGCTCCTTATTATATCGATTTTTTCAGTTGGCGTGAATGGACATGAATTCCGTAAGTGTTATATAAGTGTAAATCATATTCGGTCTTGACTTACTATTTTATTTTGATGGAATCCTCATTTTATCGCTCGCATTGTGATGTCGATGATAGTACTGAATGGAAATTTGCAAGCAATGTCACACACACTTTCGTATAAATTATTTGTTCAAAAAACTTCGCAATAGGCCTTTGATTTTCAATATATGCGACCCTACCAGACTTATGGATAGATAATCGCACCTTATGTGGAACACTTATATTAGGTAACCATTCTGAATATTGATGACAAAAGAAGAAGTTGAATAAGTGAAAGTTGATTTGTCACCATGAGTTTACTGAGCAAATGCCAGACACAAAATTCCGGATTGTTGTTATGAATGTATCTAGTTATTTGATACAAAATTGACCAAGTTCAATGGATTGTTGTTTGGACAAACATTTCTCCTGAAAACAGACAAGAGTTTTTTTGGGATATCATGAGAGATCCGAAATGTCACAATATTTATGCACTCGTGTATACTGCCAGGACGCATCTTTATATGCTGTCTGACGATGTACTACAAACGAGGGGTTGCTATTCAACATATTCCAGTTATATAGAATATAGAAGTTGATAGGGATGAGTTCTCAAACATCCACTGAAATTCATCAGATTGTCATCTTGTACACGAACTCGGATAATTTCCAGCTGCAAATTTCAAAAGATGTCCCCTGAATGAGATGAAAACTTGCTTGGCCCCGGCAATTCAGAATGCCTTGGAACTAATCGGCAGTACTGGTGAGTGATTTCTATTTGGAACGTATTGATTCAACTGATGCATGCACATGTTTTCAACAAGACCACTTCATGTACAAATGTGTTTTTTTCTAGCAACTTGCTCGAATCTACATGAATGCTGATTATTGATGATGCAAAAATGCTTCTAGAGTTCGTTGATTACGAGTACTCTTTTGTTCTCCAAGTAGCAAAGTCTAATTGACGGAAATAAAATTTTAAAATCACCATAACCGATCATCGAATTTCAATACGCTCTTTTTCACTTGATTGAACCATTCTAGATTGTACAATTTGTAAATTGTATCTAAATAGTTTTTTGCTCTAATGCAAAA
This sequence comes from Gastrophysa polygoni, assembly GCA_963576655.1. NCBI lineage: Eukaryota > Metazoa > Arthropoda > Insecta > Coleoptera > Chrysomelidae > Gastrophysa > Gastrophysa polygoni. Next base: position 14,754,232 of record OY755084.1, read on the forward strand.
AACGCAAAGGTGGTTGATTGAAGTGCTATATTCCTCGTTCTTACAAATGCGTTTTCACTGAACTCAGTATGTATGAATTCAAAATAACGATTTCTTTCCAGTTAAACCGGAAGTATATTATTACCGAAAAAATGTACATCAGTTGCATTTTGTTCCATTGCACTCACGCAATTTTTTATAAATATCGTTCTTTTCATTTTTCAGCTTTTCGTGGGATTTTCTCTCCTCGTTTCTGAAAAATAGAGTAGAAGTTATTAAAAATTATTTTAATATATTTGTAGTAAGGACAGATTTTGTGATCTGCCCCAAAATGTCACTGCGCTTGAAATTAAACCTTTAGATACCTAAAAGAGAAATTCTCTATTTGTCAGTGACACCTTGTTTTTGAAAAATTTGGAAATACCAATATATTCAATAAGAATAAAACCTCTACTCATATATATATATATATATATATATCCTCGAAATGAACTGGACCATACTATGATGAACTGAATTACCACTGAAGTGAAATGAATATCCACAATGTACTGAAAATCTTTACATTATTTGTGCAAGATAGCTTTGATTCTTTTAGTAAGTGAAATAGCAATAACCGTATTTTCTTCCAGGCGTTCCATCACTAGGTCTTCCGTCTATAGAACCTCTCGAAATCCCTTCTTTACGATTTGGGGCTGGAAGTAGTGCTGTGCACTTAGAGCAGAAATACAGTAGCGTCCATGTCCATGGATTTTCGAAATGCAAGATTGAAAACGCTGAGTAAGTATAGGTACCTACTATTATTATTACTGATTACTCTTCAACATTTGAGAAATAGAGGCTCACATGTATTCTTCGATAAATTTGTACGCATCTCACATAATCATTTCAAGTTATTGAGAAATAACAAATTTATTATTTCAAAATTATTCATCTATATCAATCAAGTGAACTCAGTGAGAAGAAAGATCTTGAGTAGAAATTGATGCAGATTATTCTCTTGCTTATCTTTATTTCAGTTTGGATATGAACAAGAAAACCTTGACATTCACTGCAAAAAATCCAGAAATCAGACAAGAAGCTAAATACTCCATTAATGGTAAAATCTTGGTCATCCCTGTATATGGCTCAGGAGATTCTGTCATACGCTTGAGTAAGTTCCAAAAATGGCGGATTGGTGGCAAAATTATGAAAAATGAATTATTGAAGAGATTTCATTCATCTCTGATTTACTTGGACATTAACACTGATTTATTCAACATCAACACTGCGACTAACTTGCAATACTGAATTATTTGAACTACTTCATTGACCGATTTCCGTCTAGTAAGATACAATGTTTTTCATCATTCTAAGTAGTTCTGCACAATCCATCCTCTTCTCATATCCTCTAATGTTCTTTCTCTTCTCATTAATTCTGTACTTTTGCAAATTGAGACTTATATCATTTCCAATTTGAGAATTACCATTAATATTGATTGACACATTCAACTTGACAAAGATTTAGTGTACTGCTCATAATTTGGTGCTAAATGCAGCTGAATTTAAGGTCATGTCGTTTACTCTTTGTGTTTTTTGGAAAGACCCCTGATTTTTACCGATTTGGGTGTTTTACTCAAAACTGTCCTCTACATATCATATCAAACCGAATGTATGGTTTCATAGCGCGTTGTTCAAAAGACTTAAAGCATCTATGGACATTGTAAGCATTATGATACTCATACGCAAATATGCAGCCATAATCTGGTGTCCTCATTACTTGATACACATACAGAAGCTCGATACGTTTCAACGTCATTTCTTACAACTTCTTTCGTTTGAAGAAGATAAGGTCTATGCACAAATCGGAATCCCCAACAACTGTAGCTGTAGCCTTGGATATCTCCAAAGCATTTGACCGAGTTTGGCACCAAGGCCTCCTAGCGAAACTTCCGTCATATGGTTTGCCGCCCCAACTGTGTCTTTTACTATCGAGTTTTCTTGCAGATAGATCACTCTACGTGGTGGTAGACGGGGTCTCGTCTGATACAATGACGATCAATGCTGGTGTTCCACAAGGCTCTGTCTTGGCACCAACTTTGTTTTTGCTCCACATCAATGATTTGTTGAATGTGACCTCCAGCCCAGTTCATAGCTTTGCGGATGATAGTACACTTCATTCCGCCTTTTCCTCTAGAGCCCCTATATCATCCAATGAGGCCAGAGGTGCAAGGCGAAGACAGGTTGATGCTTTAAATGAGGATCTGACAAGAATTCTGAAATGGGGATCTGAGAATCTAGTACAGTTCAATGCAACTAAAACTCAAGCTTGCATGTTCACCAAGAAGGCTGATCACACAATGACCAATTTGATGATGTCGGGTACCACTGATCCTATGAGGTCGTCAATATACATGCAGGGTGTCACCACCAACAGTGCTCTCTCATGGGACGATCATGTGAGGTCCATTGCGAAAACTGCTTCACAAAAACTCGGTTTTCTTTTCCGTGCGATGAGATACTTCACATCCCAGCAATTGCTTATGATCTACAAAGCACAAATTCGACCTGTCCTGGAGTACTGTTCACATGTTTGGAGCTCAGCCCCCAAACATACGCTTAAGCTCTTAGATTCAATTCAGAAGAGAGCTATTCGCCTAGTCGATGACACAACACTCACCAAATCATTGACCTCTCTAGATCATCGTAGAAAGATCGGCGATCTTTGCCTTTTTTATAGGTACTTTCACAGTCGGTGCTCAACGGTAATATCATCTATCATGCCACCACGCGCGATTCCTAGTAGACAAACCAGACGAGCTCAAGCTGGTCACCCCTACACCGTCAGGCTCGAGACCTGTCGAACATCGCTATACCAAGCATCATTCATCAATAGAACGGCAAAGTTGTGGAATTCTTTGCCTAGTGAAGTCTTTCCTGATGCTCACAACTTCCAAACATTCAAGAAAAATTCCAACACCTTCCTTTTTTCTCAAAATTCCACCGCTGGCTAACACGATGTTCCTCGAACATCATAGGTTTCCCTTTCGTGTTGTCCACAGAAAAAAAAAAGAAAAAAAAACTTACTGTTGGAGAGACATGGCTGAGAGATCCTCTTAAATACCCGAAAAAATGTCTCAAAATCACCGCTTCATATTAGGATGCGCAACGTGTAATTCGTACTGAATAATAATAGAGAAAATGTTCAAACAAAACGAGAACTAAAAATTGAAATTCTTTCATTATATCGGAGTCTAGAATTTACAGCAGTCATGTATCGCGAATATAAGTGAATTGCTATGTCCAACATCAAGAAAGAAGCAGATGACATAAGAATGCATGGGTTTTCGATGGCGATGATAATATTACTAGAGTAAATGACAAGTATCGTCATGATCAATAATAAACTATTACCAATCGGAATATTGATTGTTGAGTTAAGTATTTTATTATATCATTCAATATATGTGATTGAATTACGATTATTATATAGGACATATTATATCATTAGCATATAATCATTGTGTAACTTTTCACTTCAGGACTTTCACTTGTGTAACTTCCATCAACAGATCCGCTCATCTGAAACTGATATTAATAAATTCATTCTCAAGTTCCAATTTGCATATGTTTGATAGATTTGTTTGATTTTGTTCATATCCAATCTGGAACCAGATTTAGTCAAATTGTATTTTCAACAAAATACACTTTTGCACTAGTTAGGTACATGAATATCTGTTTCGTTGATTCAGGTTGATTTTAGTGAGAGAAAGAGATTTGAACCATAGCAGAACATGAAAATCAATCTATCAACTGTGGCTTCTCACTTTTCAGGTGGAGTGACGTTCATTCATACTATAAATTTTGAGGAGACGATCAGGAAGGGCCAAAAATTTTACCATGTCAGAGATTACAAACTAAGTATCAGCATAAAAGGAGCACACTACGACTTCAAGAATCTTTTCGACGGTGACAAAATATTGGCCGACAATATCTTGAATGTTATCAACGAAAACTGGAACGTTATTTTCGAAGATGTTAAAAGAGGCGTTGAGGAGTCTTACGCTGCTGTTTTCAAATCCCTGGCCAATGAAATGTTTGATAATATGGCTATCGATGATATTTTTCTGAAATAGATCATTTTTTTATTGCAAAAACATTCTTGACTTTAGAATTATTGAATTTTGTACTCACATATTATACATATATCTATAAAACATAGAGAATTCATTTCCATGAGGCAAAATGAAAAAGAATCAAAACGCCGAATCGACAACCAACAATCCAACTGATGATTTTCCATACAATTTGATCAGATCCAGTCGTACATTTCGGTTGATCATTATGATTATTTGTATGGGAGAATATTATGTGAGGAAGAACTGATGCTATATTTCAATTGATTTCGAATTGAAAATCAATGTTTCCTCTGTACATATGATGACTATAGATAGAGAAAACCTTGATCGTACGAATTCACCCACGTTGATGTGTCTACTGTGTGTGTGCTACATCATTGAGCTACAGGACGTTATCTTTATTTTGGCAAAATAGTCATGTGGTCATATCTCTGGAAACAGCTTGTATAAGTTATTCATACTTTATATATGGGTGATTCAGCTGTTCAAAATTGATAGGAAACCGACCAGATCAGGGTCGTGAGCCGTCTTCAGGAAAACCTCGACACCTTGTATAGTAAAATATTGTTATTTCATCACTTGTGCTGCAGGTTGGATAGGGTGAGGGGGAGTCAAGGAAAACTCAGATTGTGGTAGTTAGTTTTATTCAGCAAGAAGGTAATTTCAATGGTGATGAATGGCAGACTCATAATAAGATGGATGCACAATCGTTTATTCAGGAACACAGAGGTTAGATTGGTTCTAACGAGTCCGGCAAAATCCTTGCATTTTGCCGGAATCTAGGTTTCATACCTGGTGCTTCGTCATAGTGTCGCTTTCATGTCATTAATTTCAACCAATGAAAATACAAATACAGTTTTGTACTAGTTAATAAGAATAGCATGGCAACATACAATGTTATATATGATGGATTCTCGAGTTACTCAGCAATCTTGATGTCGATTGAGACCTCAGCTTGAGAAATTTTAAGAAACGTTTGAAAGTCGTCCTCCGAACAAGGTAATGATGTCTTCACTTCTCTGATGACCCTTGCAATGATTTTTGGTACATGAATAATGCGGTCTCAGTTCTCAGTTCTAATACTACTTTATCATCATAACGTCTAGTCGCCAAGCTTATTGAATAAAAGTTTTATAAATTCCTAATTCATTTATTATTATATTCTTTGAACCTAATATATTTACTATACCTAAATTATTAGTGAAGGTTCATATATGTATTTAGTATAGGAATTTTCTGTAGATTATGGATCCAATAGATTTAATGTGTACGTCCAAGGTTGGGTTTAAAAGCAGCTTTAATAGCTGAACACCGCCCATTCATCATACTTGTTAAACATTGCAATTATAAGCCATTGAATGTGATGAATAAAGGCATGTTATTATTATTATTATTATTATTATTATTATCATTAATATTATTAATAATATTATTATTATTATTATTATTGAGAGGAACATAGAATTCAGCAGAAAGGATATGTCAAAAATACGAGCACGGTGGATATAGGATGGTGAACCAACTCTTCAATTGATTCTTTCCACAACATGTAGACCTGTCAAACAACCGTACTGAGGCCGTACCGCCTGAATAAAGATGGCAATACGATCGTCGATCCTGTAAAGTCAAATCCGCTTCAACTGACAACGAAGGATATCTGACAGTAATGGATAGTTGATGGTTCAAAACTTGCATTCGTGTAGGATTTCAAATTCGAATTGTATTTCTCAGAGTGAGGTATCAAAATTCAACATAATCAAGTAGGCGAAGGTCTACATTTTTCTAGTGGCTGGGTATAGGGAGTTGAGACACCAGTCTATATTTGTATCATTCATACGAGTATTTATCAGGCATATACAGTAAATTCAAAAGCCGATTTTTTGGGTGGTCATATTCAATCAACAAATCTCTTGTTGGATCTCATAGAATTTTGGAAATTATACCTTAGAATAATGCAATTTTCCACACGTCCCTGCCTTCTAACAACTGACTGTTTCACCTCCACTTGCATTTCCTGATTGTAAACACACTTTGATGATGATTCCTTGCGTCTCTTTGATGATAAGCACTTAAGTGATGATATTGTGTGAGGTTATGGATTCCATATGGAACATATCATCTGTATTGCTTCCTTCAAAATCAAATGAATGTATAAGTTGACTGATTACTGATTGCACTAGTGGATGTACCTATTCAATTCAGAAAATTTGTCGAAATATTATAAGCTGAAATTGAAATGAATTCCTAATATTACACCGCGTGCTCCTCATTGGGTATATACCGCGTCTAAGCAATACGTTGCTATTTGAATGAAAATTGGGTAATCTAATTGAATAGTTTTTTTCTCGCATGATTCCGGAATATCGTTGGTTGGTATGAAGAAGATCGCTCCACAACCATCATGAAGATGCACTGTATAATTGGTTTGGTTTGTTTTTCGAATTTAAAATAATTCGATTATTACATTGAAATTAAGAATGAACTCATTCGATTGGGTTCAAAATGACTTCGAATTGGAGAACGACAAATGTGAATTGAAATTGTCATAATTGTGTGAGAGGAAGAATACTCAATCATGATTTGCAAATATAACTGAATTTATATGCCTCACGTTCAAAAACGATGTAGATGAGATCTGGAAGTGAAGTTATGTGAACTTAGCGTGAAAACCATGACATTAGGGTGGTCCAGTTCGGAAATAGCTGTGAAGCGAGATTGAGTCTGTGAAGCTCACGAAAGCTTACGAAGAAGGTAGGGCATATTATTAGTGAGACTATTCAATAAATATGAATAATTGCTGATATTGATCATTCGAGTGATACGAAATACATCCACTTCGTTACTTTTGTTACCTATCATTAAGACTGATCAGCTATACCCAATCTGAAACTGATAGATCTCGACTTGGATAGAGTTATTCTCAACTAGAAAGTATCTTCAATCAATTTAGTATACATGGTGGCCCAATGAAAACGAAACGAGGCCGATTGGACATAGTTATCGTTCTCAGGAAAAAACACTCGGACCGGTCGATTTTTATTTCGAGGGGGAAATATTTTGCGCATGTTTTCAACTTTCACTTCAAACCCCTCGGAGGAGTGAGCTCCAACCCTTGTATCTCGAATGGGATGAGGGGTCAAGTGATACCTCATTTTGAAGGTGATTCAATTATCTTCCTGACGCTTCCTAATTGGTTGAATATGATGCAGTAGTTCTTGAAATAATACAGTTTTCAGTTAATAACAAGTTGATTTGAGTGAACATTGGGATATTTCATCAACCTTCAACTTGCATTTTTTAACGACATTCCAAGAAGTGAGATGTTTTGAGCACAGCTTTAGGTTGATTAACATACAAAGGGTTGGGGTTGATGAGAAAATTTGCATGAAAAATGTACGTAATATTTTACAAACTTTTCATGTCAACAACTGTTCAATATGTAGGCTCCTCGCTTCAATGCAATAATGAAGGTTGTGTTCAAAACGCTTTCGAACGATTTGAAGCACATCAGGCGTAATATTCCGACATTCATCAACGATCCGTTGACGCAAATCATGTGAAGATTCTGGTAGAGTTTCGTAAATTTTGCTCTTAAAGAGACCCCACAGGAAAAAGTCTAATAGGTTCAAATCTGGTGACCTCGCAGGCCACTCCACTGGACCTCTTCGGCCGATCTATCAGCCAGGAAACGTTTCATCCACATATTGACGAACTGCTAGCGTATAGTGAGGAGGTGGTCTCATTGACATCATAACGGTCATTATGTTCAACAACTTCTGTCAATGCGGGATCGACAGAGTGTGTTAACAGTTGCAAATACATTTCTCCTGTTTGATTTCTTGGTAGAAAAAATGGACCAACAACGCAATCGCCATAAATTCCAGCCCAAATGTTCGATTTTTCGGGGTGTTGATTGTGAACTTCATGAAATAAATGTGGGTTTTCATCAGACCACTACCGACAACTATGACGATTTACAGTCCCATTCACAAATAACGAACACTGATCTGAGAAACAAATATTGAATAACCAATTCGGGTTATTTATTATCCGTTCACTCATTATCTCACAAAATACCAGCCGTCTATAATAAACATGTTCATTCAATTTTTGCACAAGATGGATTTTATAGGGATGGAATTTATGAGATTTCATAATTCTATAAAGCTCGTACTGCATACCTCAGAAACTGTTTGTAATTGTCTGGTACTGACGTGGCCCAAAACAGCAACTTCCATTGCTTCATTGACTAACGATCACATAATACGATTCGTTCTCGATCTGCCACTGATCCTGTCTCCTCAAATTTGGCTACTAGTTCAATATTGTATTCAGGATAAACATTTTTATCTGGATTTTGTTCATTGAATAACTGTGCGGTAATATTGACGCATCTTCCATTTTCATAATAAAGTTTAATTATCGATAGTTGAATTAATTGAATTAAAACCATTTTGGGCGAAAACAAATTCGAAATAGACACAGATGAAATCCTGCGAGATACTAGATTTGGTCAAACTGAATGTGAATATACCGATTTAACTTCTGGAAGATGATGACAAACTACTCTTCTTCAGATAGTATACTACCTGTCCAACTAACGAATTCGTATATATGCATTCTACTGAGAGATCAAGGAACTAAAAAAAACACATAAGGCACTCTTCTCGAGAACTACTGCATTGAATTCCAATAACAAGGAAGCGTTGGTAAGATATTTCGATTACCTTCAAAATGATGTATCACTTGACCCCATATCCCAATTGAGATTCAAGGTTTGGAGCTCAACCCTCCGAGGGGTTTGAAGTGGAAAAGTTGAAAACATGCGCAAAATATTTCTCTCTCGAAATGAAAATGAACCGCTTTGAGCGTTTTTTTTCTGAGAACGATAACTATGTTAAATCGGCATCGTTTCGTTTTGTGGGCCACCCTGTATTGTAGTTTCAATTTCAAATTATTTATCATTTGCTTGAAATGGGATATTCCAACTCCATATATTGTAGTTTCAATTTCAAGTTGTTTGAACTTAATTTGAAACTTGAATTTGTTTCAGTTTGAATGTGTTGGATTGATTCTGGATGATAATTGATAATGCATGTTCTCAATTTGCTGTTGAGCAGGAATATATATATATATATATATATATATATATATATATATATATATATATATATGCTTCTATAAGTGGCCTGTTTGTTTCCAACCTGATAGAACACAAATCATGAATTTCAATGTTGTGATCACTCATAAACAAAGTACAATTTATTGATGTACTTATAAATAGTTATGAAGGAGTCTTGGTCAATGATTACCAGTTGAAGAATTGCAATGAATGTATCAATGCTCATTATTATATCGATTTTATTCGTTGCTGGGAATGGATATGAATTCCGTAAGTGCTAAATATAAATCACATTTGTTCTATTGCTCACTACTTCCTCTATTCTGAATCCAATAACTCCTGATCTCTCGCCATGAACAATTCCTTCAGGTATAGTGTGATACTGTTAGTCAATCGCGGAATATCGATTTTATTCATCGATTTAATGAACTCCACATAGCGCGTGAAACAGTAATCAATCGTCTCAGTGTGATAGAGTTCGACTCAACTATTTCATTATCTATACTTTATCTATATTTTGAAATGTATTGAGAGAATGAAATGCATTTCCAATACACATATAATGGAATTGTTGTCTCAATAAAGCAGATTTCACCTCAAACCCTTCGTATGATTGAAATTACAGAGTGGGGGAAATTCTTGGAATTTATGATAGCTAGAAATCTGGTTCAAAAACGTAGGTAAATTATATCCGTTCTTCGAAGGAAATCATTCGGAGTCGAATATGAAGGGCGATCCAACTCGAATCAACAGAGACAAGGAACAACAAAGGACAAGTTCATGTCACAACATGAAGTTCATAATCCTCACCATGAACTATATGTCCTGACCCAAACCGATAAAAAAGTCTCGTCGTTGTTGGAACGCTGCTTACCTCTTGAACTATCAAAACTAATTGTATGGCTGCATTCATTCTCATAAATGTAATAATGGAATTGATTATTATTTCACAAAAATAATCGGAAAGGAGAAGGAAATAATTGATCATAACTTTCAATCGTCACTCACCATTAAACCCCCAATTACGTTGTATTTCAATCAATAAATACGTAAGGATGCATGATAATGCGTGAGTTGCTGATCTAACTATCGAGTGTTCTCATTAAGAGATCTCTATATGTGTGGAGTATCATCTGAAAACAATGACTATTAATGTTGGTATTCCTCAAGGATCTGTCTTGACACCAACATTTGCTCTCCATTAACGATCATTTCGATGCCTGCCAGTCGATAGTACACTTCATACTATCTTCGTCTTCTCCTCCAGTCAGGCAGGAGGTGCAACACGGTGATAGGTTTGATATATCTATAGGGTGTTTCAAATAAAGGTGGCCCCATTGCTATACGAATAACATTGCGATACGAATAACACTGCAAAATAATTTGGGTTTGCCCAGTAACAAATTTCCGTACGGTATGCGTGTTCAAGATAGAGGGCCTTAAAAAAAAATCAATATACATGTTTAACGATTTGAAAATATTGAAGTAATAACTGGTGCTGGTATTAAGTAAGTATTGTATGAAAACAATTACCTATTTTTGAAGCATCATTGACTGAATACATGAGAAATTTTCAATCAGAGTAATTGTTTTCCTTAGTTGAAAAAGTTCAGGGTTCATGTTCATGCGATTTCAATCTTTAGGACTACACAGTTTGATCGTAAATTCACGTCAAGACTTGTAAAACAGAATCCAACATCACTCCAATAACCTCATATAAACGATCGTCAACCATTAGGAAGATATAGGCATTCTTATCATGGGTATAACTATGTGTTTGTTTTATGTACTTATTGAATATTTCATGATTTTAGTCAAACTTATTTCAATTTTCTTCATGTGATTCTTTGTTCAATCAATAAGGTCAGCATTAGGATGATGCTATTGTTTTTGTTTTTCAATAAATATGTAATTGTTTTATATAATACTCGATTCATGCCACCACCAGTTATTACTTTATCATCTCCAAATTAAACCATTTCGTGAAAAGCACACAGTATCGAGTTTTGCCTTGAGTATCTTTCGATTTCACTCGAAATTTGAACTACTTCAACTAACTAACTAACTTGGTACGAACCGAGTGACTAGCGCCATCTACGACAGTCAGATACAACTTCCAAGCTTCCAATTGCCAATTTTTTTACTGAGCAAACCCAACTTATTTTGAAGTGTTCTTCGTATCGTTTAGATAAAGTTCAATGCAACAGAAACTCAATCTCATATCTTCATCAGAAAGGCAGTTTGCTTCACAAAAACTGTCTGTTCTGTTCTTAGATTCTTTTAGGAAAGAGGCTAGAAGGTGATATCACACTCACAAATTCATTATGTATCAAGAACATTGTAGAAAAGTGGGTGGCCTCTCCATATTTTCGTTTGGATATTTCCATGATCGGTAGTCATCATCTACTATTCCACAACAAGCAGCTCTAGGTAGACGAACTATGTAGACGAGATCAGGCTAGTCACCCTTACAATGTCAGTCGCGTGACATGTCGAACTTCGCTCTACCAAGCATCATTCATCTATAGAACAGCAAAGTTTTGGAATTATTTGCCTAGTGAAATATATCCTGATGATTACGATCTATAAACTTATAAGAAAAAATCCAGCACATTCCTTCTCTCCCAACATTCCACAGCCGCCTCATATGATGGTTCTCGAATATCATGGGTTATCCTTTCGTGTTGCCAACAGACAAAAAGTAACCTTCAGTATGCATCACATTAACCTGATTAAAATCGTACGTGTAGTTTCAGTTTCAGGATGTGAATTATTTTTCACAAATTAGATTACAGTTTTTGCAATTAATTTGCATTCTACATAGTTTCTTTAGTTTCTCTTTTCAAACTGTTTCACTTGAGACAAAAACATTCAAATCAATCGAATCAGATTTGATTTTTGTTCTTGAAAGAAAAATATCGATAACATTTGAAGGGCTCTCAATGTTATCTTTGATTATTGCTTGATACCTTAATATTTCCGTTGAGTATCTAATTATCAATTTAATCTATCGAAAATATGCCGTTCATATGCATAATGAAATCGCCGTTGCTACATGTAGGAATTTTTAGAATTATCGTTTTCAATTCGTCAAGAGATGTTCATGATATATTTTTGCCTAATTCATATTCAATTGGAATGATCAATCTATAATATACTATATCGAAATATATTATTATTATTTCGCCTAATTTATATAATTGAAGCTTATACTATGATTATGATCTTCCAATTGATAACATTTTGATTCGAATTTTTTTTAATTTTTTCCAATGGTACATATGTAGGTTTTAAAATTAATTCAACCTTTGCGTAATGTATTTTCACATCAACTAGGATAATTTTCAGCTGCGAATTTCAAAATTTGTTCCCTGAATGACATGAAAACCTGCTTGGCTCCGGCGATTCAGGATGCTCTGAAACTGATTGGCAGTTCTGGTGAGTGATTCCAATTTGAAATACATCTATTTTCCATGATACAGGTAGGTAATGTATTTTTCCAAGCAATGTGCTCATAGATGTTAGGAAATTAATAACATGAAAATGTGTTACGATTTTTCTCGAGTAAACATATACAGATATCACTTACCCACAAGTATGAACAAAAATAGCTATCTATTCAGAATAAGGGTTTATTATGGATCATACCTTGAGTACACAGCATAATAACATTTCATTCCAAGCACTTTTATAGGCGAATTCTGGTCACTGGGCTCAAAATCTCTTTGGAAATCTGAAACAAAATAGAATAATCATTTAGGATGCTATTTCACAAAACATGAATCAACCTACCTCTGATGTTTGATTTTAAGTTAATTTCAGCTGCATTCTTGATGGTCAGGATGGGGCAAGCACCTACCCTGGTTGGTGGCCATATTCATTAGCGATGGACGATATTCTGTTCGATTTATATTCCTGAAGTTCCCTTCGTTTTTGTAACCCTCGACACATTTTTCTACGAGATGTCATATTGTTCGCATTGTTTTGTACAACATAACCTCGAATTATCACCTGAAGAAGGAGAAGACAGTTAGCGGTTACTTTGTCAAATTCGTTGAAATTGAAGTCCTCTTCTCTTTTCTTTGGACCTTGGCTCTGATATCCGATCTCAGGAGACCCTCTTAAATTACATCCTCTTCGGAAATCCTTTCAGCTGCACTTGTAAAACAGTCTTCTAGACATATTCTAGCCCTCAGGTAGTATTTCACGGAAAAATCTTGACATCGAATCATACTCTGTCGGTGGTACGTGGTGGTACTCAGTGGAAACCACTCATTTTTGTTCAGTGTTCCCAACGTGAAATCGGGGAATATTGGCAACTCCCTAGGCATCTGTCGGCGGGAGCAAAAAATGGATAGGAACCATTTTGAAGACTTTTTCATGTGAATGAAATACTTGGACTACGCTTCTGCGGAATCGTCCTTAAATTTTTGATACTTTTCAAGAGATATCACGAATTGTGTATACTAAACAATTTCTCACCTAGTGTGGATTTTCTTATGAATAGTTCGTAAAGTTTAATCGGAATACTATAACTTCAGTGGAAGTCACATTGAGGCCACCCAAAATCACCGGTAAGTTTTCAGTTCCATCATATATGTTCGTGAACCATTCACTGCAATGTGTATCATCTACGACAACCCAGTGCAGACAGTACTCCAATAGTTCTGATGTCCGCCTCTTTTCAGGCCTTTTTGGTTTTATTACTACCTCATATACAAAGGGGGTACATACCTCGGGCCCTCTGGGAGTTGATCCCACCTCACCACTCGGGGCGACGAAACCACCACCTGTCTGGAATCTGCACCCTGCTGATTGTTCTTCGGAACACCAATTGAAGGGTCAAAGTGGGGATCTCCTGGGGTAGTTGCAGCCCCTACCATCAGGCAGCTGTCTATCGCGGTAGCGACACGACACTTCACAATAGCTGTCACCATCACTACTACGACCAGCTAAGTCCATTCCATTATCTTGTATCACTCTGTTCTGGGCATTGACAATAGTATTCCTGACCAATTTGGGGCTCATAGGGGACGTTGTTAACATATATTTACATAATAGAACCAGTACCATTGAATAACTTCTGTGAACTTTGGCTATATATATATATATCTAAGGGGGGCATTCTCTAATCGCCTACAAGAATTCAGATGGTAACAGGGATACTAATAACAGTAATAGCTGAAAGTTTCAATGATAAGAGTGCTTTCTATCAGGATCATTGATATTGTATGTTTTACTCCGGAAATAAAACATCCTGTACACCTCAAAAAACTATAAAGAAAATGTTGTTTTCTTCTCAAAAAGTTCCTACCCCCGTCTTCACTGAGCTTTGGGAGAAACTAGTTTATAAACCAAGTGGGAAACCCAAAAATTTATAACAAGTGGCGCCCAACGTGTCAAGGGTGTTTTGCCGTGTACAGGGTGTATTATTTCTCTGAAATTCTCAATTGTTTCCAATTTCCCAGCAACTAAAATGTTCAGAGTATATGCTGCCATAAGAAACAAACAAAATTAGTGATACTTGCCTATATATTATTGGTTGGTTCATATTTTGTATACAGGATGTTGAGTCAGCTTGGTACAAAAATAATATTGGTTCACAATCACTCTTCAGGTTGAATATTGAGAGAGATTTAGTGCATAGTGCCAGTGACCAATTTCGAATATATTGAACCTACACTAAGGTTTCATTTTGTTTAACAGAGGCCAACAAATACAGGGTGATCCTGTTGGAAGAAAAACTGATAATCTGGAATTCACCACCATTCACCTGTCACCTGTCATATTATTGCATGACGCAGGTTGAATGTCATTGTGAATCATACAGGGCGATTCAGGGGTACCGGGGAAGTACAGAACACTGGACACAGTGATTAAAAGTGTACTGTTCAACTCTATGTAAATATTTTATTTCAACTTCGAGGGGGAAATATTTAATGGAATTTTCTCAATTGTTTGGACTCTGATATAACTTCGGGAGTTGTTTTTGGTTTTAATTATTGACCATTATTTCTTGTGGATTTAAAACTTATTCAGGATACTCATTACATAGTGGATCAAAATAGGATAGTCTGGAAGAAACAATAAATTTTTGAGTAAGAGACGGGTTATTTTAAATATATATATATATATATATATATATATATATATATTGATCTTGTATGCCATTATCTACATTATTTTTTCTCTCTCCATACTTTGTTCAGATATCATATTGACTATTGGGGTTCGTTTTTCGGGTTAGATTAATAGATGTTCTATTTCTGAACTTTTGGACTGGATGAACCCTTGATATTGCATTAAGTGATTGCAACCTTGATTGCATCCATGGTTTGACGTGCACAAAGTGATTGGTACTCAACTGTAAATAATTTCCGAGGTACTTACTATATTCATTGGAACTTTTGATTTTTTTTATACAGAGTTTTATACAGGGTGGTCCGCAATTTTCTTGTGAATCCGAAACGACCTATTTTTTTGGGTTTATTTTGTACAGGGTGGCTCACTTGGGAATAGTGGCACTGTTTTTTTTTGTCTCAATTTATACAGGGTGTCCAGTAATACTTCTGTGAATTACCGGGTTGAATTCACTTTTTAGTGTGGGGATTCGCTCCGATGTTTTTGTGGGAAAGAGGGGGGTCGTGTAACCAGGTTACACGGTTCGGTTATTTTGCAACCTAGTCAACGGTCTCTTGAAATACAAAAATGGAGGTTAACCGTTTATTAGGAGATGAGATAGCATATGAATTAATTATAAGAGGTCTCCCGGTTCAAAAGACAGTCAATGAAAATAGAACAACTCTGAGAGGCGCTCTAAGGTGTGAACGCGAAGGTATCACTACAAATATGCAGGTGGAAGTTGATTTCGACCCAGTAGTTGAATTAGAAACGTGTAATAGAAAGTTGATTGATCTGGAACAAGACATCGACAATTTTGATAATTCCAATCGAGTTAACGAATTTAAGCGTATAACTTCGCGGCTGAATCATGTAAATTCACGAGTTAAAAGGATCCCGATTGACAATGGAGAGCAAGAAAGAAAAAAAATGTCACTCATATGTCGTGTGCTCCAACTTATGGATTCGGTGGGTTCATTAAATGATAACCTGATGGCGATTGACAACCGACATCAGACATTGGAAAATGAGTTTCCAGACGATCTTCTAAACTTGAATGAGGATCCAGATAGGAGTATCATCGATGATCCCACTCCTTTTATCCCAGTTATTCCCTTGATTGTACATTCTGATGCGACAGAGATTCAGGCAAGTAATTTAGATGGATCAGATCCGAGGTTGGGAGGGACTCGAGCATCAACATCGTGTTCGGAGGTTAGGGATGTACCGCGTGCGAGATATTGTGAAAATATCAGTAGCGAACCTATTAATAACTTTACTATACCGACTCGAGTCGATTCAAATGATGATAGATCAGGACGTTCAAACCCAGTACCGCGACCCCGGTCATCATTACGTCCTTCGTGGTCAACTATAGGTAATTCCACCGCACAACCTAATTCATGGGAACGAAACAATCCTGAAACCTGTAAGGCAAGAGATAATGTCAATAGCACAGTCCGAGAGTATAATCAAAATTCGGTACGATTTAAAGAGTCTGAGGATCGATACCCGATTGGTGTCTCAGGACGGCCGCCTTCCTTTTCTGGATCACGCGAATCAGAGATACCGGGTGGGGTGTATGGAGAACATAGAGAACGGTTGGCGACAATGAATTCCACCAGGAATTTCGAATCGCGCTTGCGTGAATTACACTTATCACCGATACAAACAAATAAGGGGAGTTGCAATGATTCCCACCATTACCTACCTCACCACGACGTATCGCGATGGAGACTTACCTTCGACGGGGAGTCCAGCGTTACAAATTTTTTAGAAAGGCTTGAGGAAATACGGGTTTCGAGACGAGTGTCACATGAACAACTTCTACTCTCAGCCTCTGAGCTGTTTGTGAAGGGAGCATTATTATGGTGGAGGACCCACTACTTTACGACTTGGGAGGAGTTGGTAGCCAAGTTAAAAGAAGATTTCTTACCATATGATTACGAACATGATCTATGGGAAGAAATTCGAAAAAGGACTCAGGGTGCTCGAGAAAAGGTGGTCAATTATATAGTATCTATGGAGAACCTTTTCAACAAACTTGGTTCTAGTCGTCCGGAAGAAGAGAAGAGGGTGCAAATGATTCGCAGGAACCTCCTACCTTATCTCCAAACACAACTTTCTCTTCAGGAAGTAAAAAGTCTTTCCGTTTTAACCAGACTATGTAGGTCAGTGGAGGAAACGTCATTAAGAGTTCAGAACTTCATTCCCCCTCCTACCAATGCTAGGCAGTTGCTCGAACCTGATCTTGGATATAAAAAACCCGCTGGAGCATCACCAAACATCCCTCAACTCTCAGTTGTTCAAACTCCTCGTTCTCAATGGGTGGACACGGATTCAACAAACTCCATGAATCTAAACGCGATTCAGAGTCAATCACCTCCACAATCCTCTTCACAATCCTCCTTCACTCACCTTCAATCACCTTCACAATCCTCCGGCAGTTGTTGGAATTGTCACGAAATAGGTCATCGGTTTCGGAAATGTCCGAAAGAAAGACGGTTATTTTGTTTCAAATGTGGTAGAGAAAATACTACCGTTAGAGAATGTCAGTCATGCTCAAAAAACTGGAAAAGGGGTTCGCAGTAGGTCGGTCTTCAACCCTGGCATCTACGCATCCGACCACTTCACAAACCAAAGCCGTCCTAGATTTCGTCTTGGCCCATGCCAAAAACGATTCGAGACCATACCTGAAGGTTAATATATACGGAAAAGAATTTCTTTGTCTATTGGACTCAGGATGTTCCACGACAGTGGTAGGCGGACCCGGATGGGACCTACTGAAAAATTCTTGCTCCCTTGAAGTTTCTCCTTCGAAGGTCTGCACCGTAGCGAACGGAGATTCTTGTGACGTAATTGGGAGTATTGCAATTCCAATTGAACTTCAAGGTCAGGTAAAAATTTTCAGGGTACTTATTGTCCCGCGGTTACCACACTATCTCATCCTGGGTATAGATTTTTGGGTGCAAATGGAAATCGTCCCTGATTTGTATTCAAACCAATGGACATTTCGGACGGATGAATGTATGAGTAAGGTGGTAGTCAACGCGATACAATCATGGGATAATTTGACAGATTCGGAACGGAACCAATTGGATGAACTGGTGGAGGCGACATTTCAGAACATGGGTTCTAAGTTAGGATGCACTACGATAGTACAGCATGAAATTCGTACAAACTCAGCGCCTATCAAGCAGCGACACTATTCACTCTCTCCGGCACTGCAAAAGCATGTGAATGCCGAACTCGAGAAGATGCTTGAGGATGATATTATTGAGCCATCGCATTCTCCCTGGGCATCACCAATCGTATTAGTCAAAAAGCCAGATAATTCGTATCGATTTTGCGTTAATTATAAGAAATTGAATGAGGTCAGTTTACCCGACGCATACCCTCTACCATTTATTAGCGCGACACTCGATAAACTCCGCGATGCACGGTACTTGACCACTCTTGATATAAAATCTGCGTACTGGCAGATACCGGTTGCTCAGGACTCCAGACCACTAACCGCATTTGTCGTTCCTACTAGAGGTTTATTCCAATTTAAACGAATGCCATTTGGACTCCACAACGCGCCGGCAACGTGGCAGCGTTTCATAGATCGGGTCCTTGGTATCGACCTTGAACAATATGTCTTCGTATACCTGGACGATGTCATCGTTTGTACTCCAACTTTCTCCAAACACCTTGAAGTTTTGCGCGAAGTCATACATCGAATAACGAAAGCAGGACTGACTTTGAATCGAGCGAAATGTAACTTCTGTAAGCCCGAACTGAAATACCTAGGATACATAGTCAATGCCGCTGGTCTTATGGTAGACCCGGAGAAGGTTGAAGCCATAATGCGAATTCCCGCACCTTCCACGGTATCCGAAGTCAGACGTATAATAGGTCTCGCGTCCTGGTACCGGCGTTTCGTGCAGAACTTCTCAACGGTAATGGCCCCTATGACTGCCCTCCTAAGAAAAGATAAGAAATTCGTGTGGGATGAATCTTGTCAGACCTCTCTTGACACCATTAAAAATATTCTCGTGTCTGCCCCGGTTTTATCGTGTCCAAATTTTGATATCCCTTTTACTGTACAAACTGATGCGTCAGACTATGGTCTGGGTGCGGTGCTTTCCCAGGTTCAGGAAGGCGAAGAAAGGGTTATTTGCTACCTTAGTCGCTCCCTAAACCGAGCCGAAAGGAAGTACAGCACCACAGAAAAGGAGTGCCTAGCGGTACTATTTGCCATAGAGAAATTAAGACCGTACATAGAGGGTACCAAATTTACTATAATAACGGATCATTATTCTTTGAAATGGTTATATAATATCAAAGATCCCGTAGGCCGGATCGCCCGGTGGGCTGTTCGAGTTCAGCAATATGACTTCGAGATTGTCCACCGTAAAGGTAAAGACCACGTGGTCCCAGATTCGTTGTCACGAGCCGTTCCGATGGTAAGCTCCCTGGAAACTCAAATGGCTGAACAAATCACGTCCAAAGACCGATGGCTCAATAACATGATCAAGATGGTTGAACAGTTCCCCCAAAAATATCCCTTATGGAGGATTCAAGGCAGTCATCTATGGAAAAAATCTAGATCAAACTACCCGGAGCTAGAGCTGGACTCTGACGGCTGGCTTAGAGTTGTACCAAAAGAGGAACGCGACGCCATCATCCGAAAAAATCATGACCCACCGACCTGTGGACATTTGGGTATTTTCAAAACCGTTGGAAGAATTTCGTCAAAGTTTTATTGGCCCAAAATGAAACTAGACATAGCAAGGTACATTCGGCGTTGCTCTACATGCATTAAGACTAAGCCGGAACAGCGTAAACCAGCCGGTAAATTACTTAGTCGTACTCCAACCCTGACTAGACCTTGGCAGATGCTGAGCATCGATCTCGTCGGACCTTTACCGAGAACATCACTCGGAAACTCCTTTATACTATCCGTTAGTGATTGTTTCAGTAAGTTTGTTCTGTTGTTCCCATTGCGCGCGGCAACTGCGGAAAAAGTTACCAAAACCTTGGAAGACCAAGTGATTCTTCTGTTTGGTGCCCCAACTCACATTATAGCGGATAACGGCGTTCAATTCCGAAGTCGGCGCTTTCAGGAAAAAATGAAGGAGTACGATATTACCATCAACTTCACAGCTAACTACCATCCACAAGCGAATCCAGTGGAGAGAGTGCATAGGGTCGTTAAGACAATGTTGTCCGCTTACGTACACGACAATCATAAGAAATGGGATGAGTATCTCTCCAAAGTCGCTTGGGCAATTCGTTCGGCCAAACATGAGGCGACGGGAGTTACCCCAAACTTCATTCATTTTGGACGTGAGGTCAATATTTCCGGCAACGAACAGTACAAGAAGGAATGGAAAGATTTCGATCCGAACATTCGGGCAGAGTCGTTGAAACAAGTGTATTTAGACGTATCTAAACGGTTACAGAAAGCTCATGAGCAAAGTCGAAAAGTTTATAACCTACGGAGACGTGACGAGCGATTTGAGGTGGGTCAAACGGTTTATAAAAGGAACCATGTCCTTTCAGACGCGGCTAAACAGTTCACATCTAAGTTAGCACCGAGATTCGTGGGACCTTTTACGATCAAAAAAGCTGTATCCCCTTGGGCGTACCAATTGTTGGATGAAAGAGGGAAAGAGTCCGGCGTATGGCACGCTAAGGATTTGAAGGCCCATCCACCGGATGGAGAATACGCTTCAGATTAAATAGGTTCACTTACATTGGTTGTCATAGCCAATTAGTTATTGGAAAAGAAAAAGTTTTTTTTGTTTGGAAAAAAAACTTTTCCGTGAGGAAAGGGGGGTGTTGTTACGATTTTTCTCGAGTAAACATATACAGATATCACTTACCCACAAGTATGAACAAAAATAGCTATCTATTCAGAATAAGGGTTTATTATGGATCATACCTTGAGTACACAGCATAATAACATTTCATTCCAAGCACTTTTATAGGCGAATTCTGGTCACTGGGCTCAAAATCTCTTTGGAAATCTGAAACAAAATAGAATAATCATTTAGGATGCTATTTCACAAAACATGAATCAACCTACCTCTGATGTTTGATTTTAAGTTAATTTCAGCTGCATTCTTGATGGTCAGGATGGGGCAAGCACCTACCCTGGTTGGTGGCCATATTCATTAGCGATGGACGATATTCTGTTCGATTTATATTCCTGAAGTTCCCTTCGTTTTTGTAACCCTCGACACATTTTTCTACGAGATGTCATATTGTTCGCATTGTTTTGTACAACATAACCTCGAATTATCACCTGAAGAAGGAGAAGACAGTTAGCGGTTACTTTGTCAAATTCGTTGAAATTGAAGTCCTCTTCTCTTTTCTTTGGACCTTGGCTCTGATATCCGATCTCAGGAGACCCTCTTAAATTACATCCTCTTCGGAAATCCTTTCAGCTGCACTTGTAAAACAGTCTTCTAGACATATTCTAGCCCTCAGGTAGTATTTCACGGAAAAATCTTGACATCGAATCATACTCTGTCGGTGGTACGTGGTGGTACTCAGTGGAAACCACTCATTTTTGTTCAGTGTTCCCAACGTGAAATCGGGGAATATTGGCAACTCCCTAGGCATCTGTCGGCGGGAGCAAAAAATGGATAGGAACCATTTTGAAGACTTTTTCATGTGAATGAAATACTTGGACTACGCTTCTGCGGAATCGTCCTTAAATTTTTGATACTTTTCAAGAGATATCACGAATTGTGTATACTAAACAATTTCTCACCTAGTGTGGATTTTCTTATGAATAGTTCGTAAAGTTTAATCGGAATACTATAACTTCAGTGGAAGTCACATTGAGGCCACCCAAAATCACCGGTAAGTTTTCAGTTCCATCATATATGTTCGTGAACCATTCACTGCAATGTGTATCATCTACGACAACCCAGTGCAGACAGTACTCCAATAGTTCTGATGTCCGCCTCTTTTCAGGCCTTTTTGGTTTTATTACTACCTCATATACAAAGGGGGTACATACCTCGGGCCCTCTGGGAGTTGATCCCACCTCACCACTCGGGGCGACGAAACCACCACCTGTCTGGAATCTGCACCCTGCTGATTGTTCTTCGGAACACCAATTGAAGGGTCAAAGTGGGGATCTCCTGGGGTAGTTGCAGCCCCTACCATCAGGCAGCTGTCTATCGCGGTAGCGACACGACACTTCACAATAGCTGTCACCATCACTACTACGACCAGCTAAGTCCATTCCATTATCTTGTATCACTCTGTTCTGGGCATTGACAATAGTATTCCTGACCAATTTGGGGCTCATAGGGGACGTTGTTAACATATATTTACATAATAGAACCAGTACCATTGAATAACTTCTGTGAACTTTGGCTATATATATATATATCTAAGGGGGGCATTCTCTAATCGCCTACAAGAATTCAGATGGTAACAGGGATACTAATAACAGTAATAGCTGAAAGTTTCAATGATAAGAGTGCTTTCTATCAGGATCATTGATATTGTATGTTTTACTCCGGAAATAAAACATCCTGTACACCTCAAAAAACTATAAAGAAAATGTTGTTTTCTTCTCAAAAAGTTCCTACCCCCGTCTTCACTGAGCTTTGGGAGAAACTAGTTTATAAACCAAGTGGGAAACCCAAAAATTTATAACAAATGCTTCTGATAATTGACACACTTGATTTCGTTCCGAATGGAAGGTCAATGATAATTGATAATTTTTGCACATTGGGTTCGGAATGTCTATGTCTTATTCAAATGAAGGTTTGATTTTCAAGAAGATTTTATGCCCTTTCCGTCCACAGCATATTTGATGAATGCCTATTAGAATTGGACTCGTATATATAGTTGACTAAATAGTCAAATTTCATTCGTTCAATGCTCATTTTGCAAGTACTCTATTATGTTTGCATTCACGTTAATTATTCACTTTTTCATTTCGAAAGAAACTAATTGGATAATATTGAAATAGTTCTCGTTGAATTGGATCGTGACATTGACAAGAATTGTCTGCATAAGTACCTATCTACGGAAAGGCTACTGGAAATCTGATGTCTCTCGAGAGAGCAAAACATTGTTTATGCTTGTATACATCATCGAATCTTCAAATTATCAATTCCAATACATTCATAC
This sequence comes from Gastrophysa polygoni, assembly GCA_963576655.1. Classification (NCBI taxonomy): domain Eukaryota; kingdom Metazoa; phylum Arthropoda; class Insecta; order Coleoptera; family Chrysomelidae; genus Gastrophysa; species Gastrophysa polygoni. The sequence goes on from OY755084.1 coordinate 14,777,713, forward strand.
ACAAAAAGGTGTCCCGTTGCAAGAATACATAGAACACTGCGAAATGAGCTGGGATTGCTCAGTAAAATAATTTCGAATAATGCAACAGTATTCAAGATAGAGGGTTTTGAGAAAAATGTTCATACAATTCTTGGCAACACCACAAATGGTGTAATATTGTTCTAATGTAAGAGGTAATGTTCGAACAATGAATCACAAGAAGAAAATCAAAATGGATCTGACTGAATACATGAAATATTCAATGAGTTTGAGTGAGTGTTCGAAATACCCAGAGTTGCAAAAGTTCAATGACCAGCTGATCCACAACCGTTCAGAAGATCAGTGCATTCTTTATAAAAATGATGTAGGCTGTATATTCGTATATGTAGTGATTGAATATTCCATGTTTATTCGTATTCGATTTGATTTTCTTCTTGTGTTATTGTACTTGGTTTTCAATAAAATAGTGATAGTTTTTTATAATACTTAAGTTTTTTAGACCAGCACACTCTTGATGTAAATTGAATGATGTTAGAGTTAACATCAAATTTGGAGGTAATCGAAATTATGGTATCAATGTAAAATGTAATCCTGGAAGTATTCGTGTTTGATATATTCATCTAAATCAGTAAATATTGTGACTATATAGAAGGTATAGTCTGGATATCCCACGGTATTCTCTTGAGTTTTCACCTCAATTTATGATATTTGTATTGTTCCATTCAATACCTGACATAAGTTGAGACTGATAAGTAATAGGGCCTACTAGATTCTTATACACTTCTGAATTAAATGCGAGGTATACTTTCAAGGTATTGCATATGAAGCAGACAAAAAAATGAAATGATAATTTTCCGACATCAATTCGTTCGTATTACATGAGAGAGATAATATGGTTTTTGGCATATCCTATGACTATACTGTTGTTGTATTATGTGTACGTAATAAAGTGATAAGTATTCGAATTGTTATACATAAACATTGGGCTGGCTGTGAATTCATTTTGTTTCGGCATACCGTGAAGATTATTCTTTGGTGTTTTGGTGTATATTTATGGGTCTGTTTATGGCCCGATATACACACACACCTATTATTTGTTTCTGTGAGGTATTCTGTGGTTGTTTTGGCAAAGCCGAACACTGTAGAGTTGTTTCAGTTCTTTGGTATATTCACGATGTACTAAAGTATATCGAGATGTCTGTAGCGTGAAGTGAAATAGGCGAGTACTTGAGACGCACGGAGAAGCTGTGTGCTTTCGAGTGCACGGAGTTGTTCTTACTGACTAGCTGAACTAAAAACTGTTTCGCAAGAAGGGTATCAATCTACCGTGAGAACGTTCCCTGAGCGGCTGAACCATTTGGGTTTTTTGGGAACTTTCACTGTTAAGTGATAAAAGTTACCTTGCTTCGGATATTGAACGTGCCTCTATGAATGCTACTAGACAGACATTCCGTATACGATGCGAAAATCAATTTTACAACAATATACATCTTAAATCCAAATTGGTAGTTCCAACAGCTACGAGGATGAAATTTACAATGTCTGGGGAAAACCCCCACAATTCAATCTTGAGTAAAATCCTTGAGTATTCAACTAATGGTATTCATATTAGTGTATATAATCAAGGGTAAAATTGAACTTGAAATGTATGTATTATGAAATGCAGAGATCTCATTTGTCCCATCACGACAACATCACTAGCCTTCAACGTGTTAATTGGGATAATTTTAAATAAACGAAGGTGGATAATAGATATGTGCTAGAGTGTTTATATAGTATGATATGTATCTTATAGTCTTCGAAAGAAATATAACACCATTTCATATCTGCATATTTCTGCGTTAAAAGATAACAATCAGGGTTTGTAGCTTCTAGTATCGTAGTACTTCAATAATTGTGTTTTCCCTCAGGCATTCCATCACTAGGTCTTCCGTCGATAGATCCTCTTCAAATTCCCTCTTTACAAATTGGGGCAGGGAGTAGTGCTGTCAATCTTGTTCAGAAATACAGTGACATCCGCGTCTACGGATTATCAAATTGCAAAATAGAAAAGGCCGAGTAAGTACTTGTTATGAACTTTATTTTGCACTATGCACCTTGTATATAATGAAAATATTTTATATAGTCAGTCATGAATTGTCATAGGCAGAGACAGAAATTAAAAATAAAAAGTCAAAAAACTGAAACTGATTTTTGCCATAAAATTAGTGTTTTGCCCAAACATTTGGTCCTTCGAGCCTTCAAAGATAGTATTTCGAATCAAGGACATTCAATTTAGCCGAAATTGAAGCCGTACCAGATCCAGAAATAATGTCGCAGACCGAAGGTACTACCAGGAGAACCGGCAGATACACTGCAGGAATACCACCAAAAAGATACAGTCCAAACGAAGAAAGTTCAGTAGCTTCTAGATCTACAAGATCTAAAAGTTCAATAACAAGCATCAAATTGCAAGAAATTGAATTGCAAAAGTTAGAAGCCATGAATCAAATACAAAAAGAGATTGAACAAAAAGAGTTAGAAAGGAAACTAGCTATAGTTGAAGCCGAAGCATCTCTAGAAGCAGAAAAGATTTTGGAAGCTAGAAGTTCAAGAAGTACTAGCATTAAGAATAGAAGTGTTGAAAGTAGTAGCACTAGAGCTTCGGAAAATAAATTTGAAAGAACCTCGTGTGCACATGAAAAAGTGAACTCGTGGTTGTTGAAACAGAAAACATCACAGTCGAGTGATTTGGATTCACAAAATCATACTTATTCTATCTCCAATGAAGTTCATGCTCAACCAAATGACCCAGTTGCAGTGAGAGTTATTGAAGAATTTACAACTGCAACCCGAAACATGACAGATGCCTTCAAGTCATTGTCAGAGAATAATCCAAACCGAAACGAATCATCTAGAGCTTCCTTTAGAAATGCACTTGGAAGAGAGCTTCCTTCTTTCGATGGAAATATAGAAGACTGGCCCATGTTCATTACCCTTTATAGAAGATCTACCAAAACATGTTGTTTCAGTGATGAGGAAAACATGATACGTCTCCAGAAATCATTGAAAGCCGAAGCTTTGGATTCAGTGAAATCACTATTTGTGTCTCCAAACAATTTAGAAAATATTCTTCATACACTAGAAACCAGATTTGGTCGTCCTGAGTTCATAATAGATTCGCTGAATAATAAAGTGAAGTTATTGCCGCCGGTCAATACTAGATATGCATTATCATTTATCAAATTCGCAAATTCTGTTCTGAATCTAACAGTCACTGCTGAATCGTTGAAAATGGAGGCCTACATCAATAATCCTCAACTTCTTAGCCAACTGGTATCGAAATTGCCAGAACATCTTCAGTTCCAGTGGGCGAGAGAAATAGTGAAGAATAAAAAACACGAAGTTATGCCTATGCCAACTTTGGCACAATTTTCTGAATGGTTACAAGTGGAAACCTTAGCAGCCAGTTTGTTATGCAAACCTTCAACTTCAAATTCAACTTCCATAGATAGATATCAAGATAGGAAACTCAAACACTCTGTTTTCATGGGATCAGAAGAGCCATCGGGGAAAAAAGTTTGCACGTTTTGTTCTGAATCTAGTCACTCTATATATAGTTGCAGACAGTTCTTATCTCTCAATATAGATAAGAGATGGGATTGGGTAAAAGAACATAAAATTTGTTTCTCATGTCTTGCCTCCTCTCATCGCATTTTCAAATGTAGGAAAAGAAGAAGATGTGGAGTACAAAGCTGTGAGAAGTTCCACAATCGATTATTACACCCCAGTTCGTCAGAAAATAGAGATAACTCACAGCAGCAACATAACTTACAAGTTCAAGAAGTTTCGTCTGATGTATCTATCGGAAATAAAGCGGAAGAGCCTGAACAATCAGCTTGTTTTGTCAACGAATATTCATTGCAAGTGAAATCTCTTGCTAAAACTGTGTTACTTCGTATACTTCCCGTAAAAGTTATTGGAACAAAAAATACCGTTAACACATTTGCACTTTTCGATGAAGGCAGCACAGTAACACTCATGGATTCCCATCTTGCTGAAGAGGTAGGAGTAGAAGGTGTAAATGATACGTTGAAGATGTACTGGACTAATTCTACATCGTATACAGATCGTGAGTCCAAAAGAGTCAGCATCAATATTCAAGGAAACCTCGATGAACAGATTTACCACCTCTCTGATGTTCGAACTATCAATAAATTAGAACTTCCTGTACAATCTATAGACGTCGGAAAGCTCGCAGCTAGATGGAAACATTTGTCAAAAGTTTCAGCTGTCAATCTGACAGACGCTAAACCTTTATTGCTCATTGGTCAAGACCACATCGATCTCACGATAGCCAGAGAAGTTATACAGGGTCCTGCCAATGCTCCAGTTGTATCACTCACTAAATTAGGATGGGTGGTCCATGGCAATCTAACTCGGTGTCAGAAAAGAATTGACACGGAGTATTCAATGCATTGTTTCACCCAAGAAGACGAAGAGCTGAAGAACCTAATACATCAAACCATATTTATGGACACGCTTGGAGTCGAAAATGAAAATAAAAAAATTGTTCGGGAAGAAAAAGACAGAAGCCTTCAGATAATGGCCCAAAGTTGCCGCCAGTTAGAAAACCGCCATTGGGAAATAGGATTGCTCTGGAAAGCTGATGATATTATATTACCTGACAGTAAAACTACTGCTCTGAGCCGATTATACACGATAGAAAGGAAGATGGAGAGCGATAGCCAGTTCACAGAAAAGTATTGCAAACAAATAGAAGAATATGTTGATAAAGGATATGCCAGAGTTTTGACAACTGAAGAGGCTGCTATTACTACAAACAAGACATGGTACTTGCCACATTTTGCAGTAAAACATCCCAGTAAGCCGCAGAAGTTTCGTTTTGTGTTCGACGCCAGAGCAAAAGTACGGGGAACAAGTTTGAACGAAAATTTGCTGAAAGGTCCTGATTTATTAAATTCATTATTAGACATTCTGTTCAATTTTCGTCAAAATCGAGTTGCTGTGATGGCAGACATAGAAGAAATGTTTCTTCAAGTCCGTATAAAACCGGAAGACAAAAAGTCACAGTTATTCTTGTGGCGGGGGAAAGATAGGAAAGGTCCAATTCTTACTTACCAAATGGAAGTTATGATATTTGGTGCGATTTGCTCCCCAAGCTGTGCTATATACGTGACACGTCAGAATGCCAAGAAATATGCCGATGAATACCCAGAAGCTGCTAAGGCTATTGGAAAGTACCACTACATGGATGACTATTTGGATAGCTTCGAAACTGAATAACGTGCCGTTAAAGTAGTCAAAGGAGTCATCGATATCCATAACCGTGGAGGTTTCAAGATGAGAAGTTGGCTTAGCAATTCTCCTTTAGTAATTGAACATATTCCAGCTGAATTGCGGTCGAAGAGAATCATCAGTTTGGATTTGGAAAAGTGGCCAACATTTGAGAGAACATTGGGATTGATATGGAGTCCAAAAGATGACCTCTTCAGTTTTTTTGACAACTTTTTGATCAAAAATAAAAATATACTTTCAGAAAACAATATTCCTACTAAAAGACAAGTTATCAAAGTTGTGATGTCTGTCTATGATCCACTTGGTCTGCTAGCAGCATTCACAATTCAAGCTCGGATTTTAATGCAAGAAATTTGGTGCGAAAAATTAGGCTGGGATGACAAATTAGGCAACCAGCTCTTCGAAAAATGGAAATGCTGGGTGAGAGCTCTTTACAAAATTGGTAATTTAAATATTCCTCGATGGTATGGTTCCAGTAGAAATATTATTGACATCCAACTACATACTTTCAACGACGGTAGTGAGAAAGGATATGCTTCTGTATCGTACTTTCGAATGAAGGATTCAAACAACCGTATATCCACTTCATTGATAATGGCAAAGTCGAGAGTCACTTCCTTGAAGCCAATGACCGTACCAAAAATTGAACTTCAAGCAGCACTACTTGGATCACGTCTGGCTGAAACAATAAAAAATGGACATACTCTCAAAATCAGCAAAACTTATTTTTGGATAGACTCAAAAATAGTGTTGAGTTGGATAAAATCACCTCCAAGAAACTACAATACCTTCGTCGCCAACAGAATAGGTGAAATTTCGGATTTAACAAATCCAGAAGACTGGCACTGGCTTCCATCGAAACTGAATGTAGCTGATGATGCTACTAGAGGATTATGGGATATAGAAAACTATCAAAATTGGTTCAACGGACCTCATTTCCTCACATTAGAAGAACGATTATGGCCTCATGACGAAGTGGTATTGGCGAATACGGGCGAAGAGAAGAAAAAGGTTGTTTTTGCCATGATTGATACAGATAAAGTTATGAAGCTTTTCGACTTCTCAAGATTTTCAAGCTATTTTCGTCTCGTTAGAACTGCTGCATGGGTAATGAGATTCATCAAAATTTTAAAAATGAAAAGTGGCCTATTGAGTACTGAGACATACTCAAAGGAACTCTCTGTGAAAGAATTTATAGCCGCTGAATTTCAAATAATCAAGCAAGCTCAAAATGAAAGTTTCTTCGTGGAAATAGATAGAATAATTCATATGAAAAGTCCTTCCAAATCGAGCCGTCTTTGGAAATTGAATCCCATTCTTGACGAAGATGGGATATTAAGACTAAGTGGAAGATTGAATAATGCCGAAAATTTAGAATTCCCTATGAGACAGCCAATCATTCTGGACTCGAAAAATCACTTCACAATATTGCTAGTAAGACACCATCATAATTTCAATCATCATCAAGGCAGAGAACAAGTTATCAACCAATTACGAGAAAGATTCTGGATCATCAATGCAAGATCAGCTGTGAAAAGTTGTGTTACGTCTTGTGCATCTGTAGAAAGAGAAACGCTAAGTTAGAAACGCAGCAAATGGGTCAAATTCCGGATTGTCGGATCACCTCTCAAGTCAGAGCATTTATGATCACAGGGATGGATTATTTTGGTCCCATGATTGTTACCATCGGTAAGAGAAAAGAAAAACGCTATGGAGTGATCTTCACCTGTTTGTCAACAAGAGCAATCCACCTTGAACTAGCTTCTTTTCTGACAACGGATTCGGCAATAATGGTAATCCGTCGATTCATCTGTAGAAGAGGAAGTCCTTCTGAAATACACTGTGATAACGGAACAAACCTTTGTGGTGCTGAGAAAGAGATGAAGTTAGCCCTCCAGGAAATCGATCCAAACCAGATCGAGCAGTTTTGTTGTGTGCGACGTATTCAGTGGTCAAAAAATCCTCCAGCAGCTAGCCACATGGGAGGAGTATGGGAAAGAATGATAAGATCTGTTAAAACTGCTTTGAGAACAATTTTAAATCAACAGAGTCCCAAAGAAGAGATCCTGCGAACTCTTTTAGTCGAAGTAGAGTATACAGTAAACAGCCATCCACTTACCTACGTTTCTTCAGATCATCTAGATGATGAAGCCCTGACACCAAACCATTTCCTCATCGGTAAATTGAGCGAAGTAGGCCCACCTGGAGTTTTCTCTGATTCAGACGTTCATTTACGAAAACAATGGCGTATAGCACAGAGATTTGCAGATCTGTTTTGGCGACGGTGGCTTCGAGAATATGTGCCAACCCTGGCTAAACGAAGTAAATGGCAGCACGACAGAAGCGATATATCTGAGGGAGATCTGGTCATACTGGCAGACGACAGTTCTCCAAGAAACACATGGCCAAGAGGAATAATAGTACGAACTTTTCCTGGACGCGACAAAAAAGTCAGAGTTGTTGAAGTAAAAACAGCAACAGGGTTATTTCGAAGACCTATAACAAAAATTGTTCTGTTGAAACCAAAGTAGTCTCTCGAGGAGCCCGGAGGATGTTATGAACTTTATTTTGCACTATGCACCTTGTATATAATGAAAATATTTTATATAGTCAGTCATGAAGTGTCATAGGCAGAGACAGAAATTAAAAATAAAAAGTCAAAAAACTGAAACTGATTTTTGCCATAAAATTAGTGTTTTGCCCAAACAGTACTAATACTAGGGTTCATGGTTTCCCGAGATCTGTTCATTTCCGTCATTCTCCATATATTTCATAGATACATCGGATTTTTTTTTCAGAATGTTACGTCATTCTGATAGTCATTATTCGAATATATTCGTTTTATTTTTCTTTTCTTATGATGAAGAACGAATCCCTCAGTTTTAATTAGACCTAATAAACGAGACACAATAACTTCAAATCTATATGAGTATGGGAAATGAACAACAAAATAACACAGTAACAAAATATCATAAAATGAAAATTCACCAAAGGAACCAAAGATTCATTACTGATCGAATAATAATAATGATGAAAAAACAATTGACTTCTAAAAAAAAAGGTAGATGATAAAAAAAAACAAAACACAATGGAAATAAAAAATCTCTTCAGTGTTAGTAGTGGAAAGAATATTATAAATACCTGGGGTGAGAATGCTATTATATAACTCGCACATTATATATTTCCGTGCTTTGCGCCTCAGGATATGAAAGTGCTTGCTATATAAAAGCTCACATCTCACCCTAGGTATATAATATCCGTGTGTCCGGAAAATCCCGTTTGTCACTTCCTGGTAACTACGACAAAAGTGACATAAATGAAATAAATGTCTGCTTATATGTCTGGTTATACACCATCTGAAGGCAAAAGAAACAAGTTAGGCTTCAAAATGGCTCTTAGATTTGAACGTGTAATAATTAGTTATTGAGATTGAGAAATGATGATTCACATGCATTCATCAATATATTCTCTTATCGAGTCTCATAGATTAATTCTAGAGTTTCTTAGATACTTTTTATTGGCTTCTCCATACACTACGTAAAAACGATTTTTTGCTCATATGAATTTCTGGAAATATCAAAGTACAACGTAGTCAGACAAAGTTGATACATTTGATTTTAAGCTCTCTAGTGGTACTGAGGAGGCATTGTTTTGTGTACAGAGTATAGATTTGTTTCTATTTCAGTTTGGATTTGAACAAGAAAACCTTGACTTTCACTGCAAAAAATCCAGAAGTCAGACAAGAAGCTAAATACTCCGTCAATGGTAAAATCTTTGTTATCCCTGTTTATGGATCAGGAGATTCTGTCATACGTCTGAGTAAGTATAGCGAAATCTACGATTGATTCGAAAATATTTCAATGGATATGAAAGTTTCGCTCAACAGTATAGGAAAGGAGGTACTGTCACGTGCTCGAAAACGACACCAGTCTGCCATCTTGTTACGACACATTTGTCAACATTGTTCATTTTTCAACGAGCATATTATGGAAGTTATCATCCACGCACGTGGATAAGAGCTAAAATATGCGAGTAGAATACTATATTTTGTCCACCACTCTCAAATAAAACATCGCAAAATGATCTTTTCATTCCATTATTGAATTTGTGTTTGTGATTAAATGTCTACATGTAAGTATCGTCGTATCGAATGATTGAATTTCTATATAACTAGAGAAAAAGAAGAAAAAAACCCTGGAGACCTTTTTTCGAATTTTCAAAAATCGAATTTTCTCGGAATAATATTTTTCTAGCTCTGAAAATCTCAAGAATCCTCCGTGAAAAATTCTTCGAATAGATTTGTAACACGGAGAAGAAAATATCGGTCCTCTGAAATCCTCTAAAAACATGTGTGCTACTGAATTTGTGATTTTTTTTCAATCTCTGACCGGTTTAAAAGGAAATCACCTCATTTTTCATTGAACCAAACCTAAAATTTATTTTCTCAATGCTATATCCTACTCCCTTGTGAAAGGAAATCCCTAAATCTTTGAAATTTTTATTTTCCCTAATTTTTCGTAACACGTGAACCCTGGAAAACTTATATGGGCTGGGTGACAGTGTCCATAGACAAGTGAATTATGATCTCATAATTATGTAGTGAATTATGGATACGATAATGTTTGTGGAAAAACATCAATTATGAATATTGTATACAATACACAATGACAATATTATTTCGAATTATTTCAATCATCAGAAATAAACGTATTTGTGATATTGAAATATGTACAGGGATTTTCCGTATATCTTTGCACTCCACATACCAAGGCTATTTCGGGAATTATCAAAAAATATTGAGTGCAAAAGTTTTAAATTTTCTCTCAATCATCGGAATTTCGTGAAAAAACATTAAAAATTAAAAGATATATCGACAAGTCAAGATATCTTCACTGATGATGGACAGAATATGGTCGACTGGAGTGATTTTGAGAAGAAGAATAGAAGAGAGCAACCAATCTTAGATCTTAGAATCGGCTTTCATTCTTCTCAACGGACACAATAATTGTTCCATGTTGAAGAAAAACTACAACATATCAAAACATAATATTTGCGGAAATAATATTTAATTTTTGACAACAAATTCTGATGATTAGGAAGGAAATATTTGAATTTTGTATTCACTATTTTCTAATAACTTTCAAAATAGGGTGGGAAGCCAAAATGTACGGGATAACCATGTGCATATTTAATTCACGGGCTTCAAGGAATTGCAGTAACAGAAACGCCGTGAATGAAAACAAATTGAGTGGAATAACATATTACAGTCAAGGTGAGCGTATTCTGTGACTGTAAACACTTGGCATGCCCGTAATAGGAATATTCGATTAAAAATAGAAAATGCACTTAACACTTGGACAACCATTGAATGTTTGTTGCTCAGTTAACCAACGATTAGAAATTATCGAGGAAATGATGAAATGACATTTTAATGACATTTCTGGGAATTGCTTTTTTTGTACTTGCGTCAATGTTGTTCCAGAGGTACAATATAAAAATGGTAATACGTTCAATGTGGATCAACAATATCACAGAAAATCATTGTCTCCACAGACTTTCGGTGGGTGTTTCAACTGTTGGTTTTAACTTTCCAGTTGGACCAACGTTCATTCATACTTTGACTTTCGAGGAAACGATGGAAAATGGCAAAAAGTTCCTCCATGTTGGAGACTACAAAGTGAGAGTAACCATCCAAAGGGCCCACTACGACTTTCAGAATCTTTTCCATGGTGACAAAATCTTGGCCGACAATATTTTGAACGTTATCAACGAAAACTGGGACGTTATTTTTGATGATGTTAAACATGGTGTTGAGGAGTCTTATGCTGCTGTATACAAAGCTGTAGTTAATAATGTGTTTGATAATATCGCTATTAATGATATTTTTGTGAAGTGAATCATTTGGTTCTGTACGGAAACATGTTCAATGTTAGAATTACTGGAATCTGTATTGAAATATTATATACATATATGGGTAGGGTCATCTTCTTATTTTTGTTGCCTAAGATCATTAAGAGCCATCGGAATTTTTTTAGAGTTTTTTAATGTTCCACCAGTGTTTCATTTTATTTTTATTGAATTGCTCTTCGTAACACTACCATGTTTTCGAGAAAAAAAAATAATTAATTTGATGAATATTCATGAGAATCTCTGCGTGAACAACTGAGGATGTAATGAAAAAAAAATAACCATATGAGTATTGTTTTAAATTGTTATATCAATGGAATTGCTGTGTATCTATGTGCATCTATCGAAGGAACCACATAGCTGAATGAGGCGTATTATTGGCGTGGTCGATCTAGGAGTAAGTACCATTATACGGAATTTTTATGTTTTAGATAATGAGTGTGTCAACAGAAAACGTTTTGTCTGTGTTCTGCTAATAGTCTGTAATTTATTTTTTTTTTCATCTCAACTGTTTTACGACCAATGTTTTCATTCTTCTGGTATAGCCTTGACCACTTATATCATTATTAAATATATGATGATTTCTAAAAGGTTGGGACATATCTCAACTATAGGTTACTCAAATATACAGGCTGATTTGATCAGGGATGCACAGATTTATTCATTCAGCTGCCCCACAAAATCAAATGTGAATCAAATGGAACTGAAAGCAGAATAATGAACAGAATGGAACAGCCAAATGGAATAAATTCGACAACAAATGAATGAGGGTGTGTTGGGAAAAACGCTTGGACACGTCGATTTGTATTTTTGAATACGCATTTTTTTTTTCAAAAAAATTGAATTATATAGAGTGTGTCATGTGACAGTGGCCAATACTAAATTTCTTATTTCAAATTGAACACACTGTATTTCATTCCAATTTGAAATTCTCACTGAAGAGCTCATTCCATCGATACACCACAGTTGGGATTTTTTGTGTCGAAACTATCATTATTGGTCAAAACGGCTAACATGTCCCTGTCTCAACTTCTGATTTCCTACCTACTGTCAAAGAAATGTCAGTAGATAGTATACCGAAAATTCAGATAGAGACATGTAAGTCGTTGAAAATTATCGATTTTTCACACCCTATATCTCTATATTTCCGCTATACCCCAAGTGCGGTGTATAGATGGAATCAGCTCTTCAGTGAGAATTCAAAAATGGAATGAAACACAGGGTGTTCCATTCGAAACAAGAAAGTTGGTATTGGCCACTGTCACATGACACACTCTATATATATTTTTTTTTGAAAGAAATGCGTTTTCGGAAATACAAATCGACGTGTCCAAGCGTTTTTCCCAAAACACCTTCATTTATTTGTTGTCGAATTTATTTGGCTGTTCCACACTTTATATTCAATAATGCACGCCCATGAGGAGATTATTGAACTTGCAGAGTCTTCGGCGACTGACGATACGTCATGTAGGTATACATATGTAAACGTTGTTACTTTCTAGTTCTCAGACACGATGTCATAGATTCACGCACACCAAACTTGATACACAAATATATCAAATTAGATAAATTATAACTCACGAACAGAAAACCCAATTCAATCAGAATCATTGGTGTGGGTGAAATCGGTGGACGAACTTTCTTAACGTATTCACGAGATTTCCTTAACTTTGATGAAAATACGCGTTGTGGAAGCTAGCCGTGGCGACAATATTTTTCACGAAAACATATTTTTATAACTATAACGACGTAAAAATAGACACATCATTTATCAACAACTGATCACAGAAATAATACAATTCAAGTTCTAATGATTTAACAACAACAGGACTTCTGGAACAGAACTGTAGGTCATCGCTTTCAATCAACTTGTACATCGAGACTGTCGCCAGTTCTTTCACGTTGTCAATATCCTAATCATATCGATCATCAAGATATTGAGGAAGATATTGATTTTATCAGATTTCTAGGGTGAATTTTATCTTATATACGATTGCCTGGTGAGATTTTCATTCATTTTGATACTCAGTCTCTATATTTTGTTGGTTATAATGCAGTTCGCAACAACGAGAGGTCACTAAAAGTAGAGTGTATCAGTCTTTGGTTTCGAAAAAAAAAGAGCTTCGCACTCACTAATCTTTGGATGCTCATTTTGAAAAAAAAATTATGAATTTATTTGGTAGACACTTTGGTAGACACTGATGCCATACTATTATACCATATTTTTCTTTGCATTCCCAGGTAATCCACCGAGTATAAAATTGTCTGGTTGAGTGGGTAGTTCTATAGCATGAACGTTTTGAAAAAAAAAAATTCGTCCGCTAAAAAGACTAGGCTGTACCATATTTTTGGGTACGACTACAAGTCATGATCTGAGATGGTTCTGATCTTCTTTATTGGAGTCGTTCGTCTATTATATAGTAGGCTCAGAACTTCACAAACTTCAGATTTTTCTTCCGAAAATATATTTCCTCCATGATTATTATTTTCTCCTCTTTGTGATTTCTGATGTTTGATGTTATCAATTCGATAACCTGATATAGTTTTGTATTTATTTTCGTTCAATTCCTATACAAAAAAGGAGTTAAACTCTAACCAAGTCGCTGGGAAATGCGAGCACATGAACTAGAAATGATGATTTGCATAATCAATACACAAAAGGCTTTTCTCTTGTTCATACTATGAATCTACATTCAGGAACATTAATTTATCATGTATATCGCACTCCGCTTATAATACCCTGTCACATTCAACTCTGACTAATTAGTGGCAATAACGGTATTTTAGCCAACAAATTATTTTTATTTTCCTTATGATATTCTGTCAATTCTCCACATGAACGATGAAACAATTCTCATTTGAGCTCTGATGTGGACAGAAGAGTTTTGACATGCACAGCGAAGAGAATTCAGGAAGTGAAATATAGCGTGAAAGAAAAAATGTTCGTAAATAATAATGTCCGTCTATGAACAGCGTGTTTGATATTCGAACTAAAGGCTAATGAATGTTCCATTCACGTTTTCGAAAACCAATCAGGATGGTCCAATTTCACGGTATGTTCAGTATAACAGTGATATTTTTTCATTCACGAAAAATTATCGAGATGGTAAACCAATCCAGAAGCCGAATTGACTAACACGTGACCAACCAACCCGTCTCTCAGCGAATATTTTTGACATTTAACGAAACATATCTGACATGCTGACTGCTGTAGGTGACCAGAAGGTCGAGGTGGTCTATAGCGACATGATTAGAAATAATGATATCGCGAGATCGATCTCTGGCTGGCCTTTGGATTTGGGTTTCTTTATGCACTGTTCGTCCAACATCATGGAGTTCTATATTAGTCCAAATACCACAGCGATTTGGATTCCATTTGTATAAGCTGTCGATCTTTGGCTACTTTACTCGCACAAGATCTTCCAGGGCTTCTGTTGGTTGCTTATGCAACTAAGACGATAAGTATTCATAACAATTATGAATAATTGATTCAGAGGAAGGTTTTTCTTTACATAAGAACATTCTGATATTCTGATATTCTATATCTGATAACAACGAAAACACCTACGGACAGTGTTTCCCATGTAACATTGGCATCTTATGATACATATATCCTAAGTTCACGTCATATGACATTTTTATTATGACATAATCGAATACACAGAGTGATCTCTTCTTTGTGTAACATACCAAGCATACATTTTTTCAAATGGAGCACCTTATATTCCGTTACATTTTTTGATAGAGCTCAGTGAGACTATAAGACCTTGTGTTTCTCAAAAGTTGAAGTCTGTACACATACATTTTTTCAGGCATGTTTAAACTTTACTCTTATACTTGTAATAACAAATGTTCTCTAATAGATTGTCCATGTTTCTCATAAACATTCTCAGATCAGATTTCAGTGGCGTAACGATCAATCAATGGAAATAAAAGTTCTGAATGATTGAAAAACTGAATGATCGAATCTTGTATGCGAGTCTTGTGGATTGTAAAACTCTTTGAACTTCCCAAAGATGGAAGTTCGTTGAGATATTCGTACGTGCAATTCATGAATATTAATCAACACTCTTGGAGTTCATCTATGAACAAAATTATGGGTTTCTGAGTATTTCAATGTGCGATTGTTCCTATAGATTAGGATAGTTTATTATTGTTAGTACATTATGAGGAATTTTAGTTACAGAAATCTAGAGAATTATTATTCTTCAGTACACTACTGATATTGATACTGATAATGATTGCGATACATAAGGAGACACTATGAGAAATATGACATTTCGACTGTGAACATTGTGAACAACGTGAAAATAATATGGCAAAAAGCGTGTTGTACGGAATATTTCTATGGGGCGTAATAATACAAGGATATGAATTTCGTGAGTATCCACTCATCAAAAATGCTGGAAATCCGACAGGAGAAAAATCATCTCTATAGTGACTGTACGAATCGAATGCGATTAACATAGGGTATTATTATAATTCAATTATATTGATATAAATACATAGAGTTCCTTATGAATACGAACTGCTCGTGATGAAATTTCACGGTGGTGGCAGTGTAATCAAGTCTTGAATGAAAAATAATAACTGTGATTGGTTTTATATTGGAGCCAAATAGTTGATCCATTTCTACTAGGAATGTCTCCAACCATCAAGATGAACAGTTTGTGTTATGCGAGATCCTATAAAATGGAAATAATTTGAAATATGGATACCTTTTGAGTCAGCTCATCGTTGAAGTTGCTTTCGGAATATTTTTGATAATCTGATTTGATTTACAAATGATTATCTTTGGTATATCTATGAGGAAACAAAATTTCTCACCATCATATAATATCCTTCATGTTTGGATTATTTTTCAGCTGAGAATTTTCTGAAATGTAGTCTGAATGATGAATATATAGATCGATGCTTGGATAGAGCAATAGAAAATGCCTTCCGTTTGATGGGAGATACTGGTAAGACATGATTTAAATCCACTTATACAATAATAACTGCAATCTAAGAATAAGTTGAGAGGTTCAAATGATGTACTCGAACAGGTCCAGTGATATTAAAGATATTAGATATTAACGTTTCATTTGACGAAAAACTTTATTCGTGGTGGGCACTTTTCTATCTAACAATTACCACCACTGAATGACCAGTGAAATTTTTATTCAATCGATATATTGATTAAAAATTCAATATTCATACCTATCATTCATTTTCCATTATGATACAGTACTGAAATGTTTTCCAGGACTTCCAGCAATGTCACTATTCAAGATATCTACTTTTTGAAGAAAAATTGTAAATTATGTACTCATTCTTGAGATGTTAGCATCTAAATAGGCATTATTTCATGGATTTGAACTTGAGAGTTCATTGTGTTGATCTCGCACTATTTCCGAACACACACGTTCACGAAGGTTCGAAAAATTAAAAAAAACTCATTGGATCATTTGGAACCGAATAGCAACTTTTTCACTGTATTAGGATTTGAGAGAAATTCAGACAGAATCAGTTCACCCTGCGCTCACCCTTACTGATGTAGGAATTGTAATTTCTCACCATACTATGTATAGTTAGTTTAAAAAGTATAATACAATATATACAAGATATCTGTAGTGAGGACAGGTCTTCGCTCAGAATTCAACCTTTAGATACCCAAATCTTGAAGTAGTTACGAATCTGCTCTTGTTTTCTCGTAGATCTCCACAATTTGATGCAAATTGATATATATATTCATTTCTGGAAATATAATATATATATATATATATGTTGTTCAATTTGAAAGACTCAACTTTGATATGACACTTCTTCAATGATTCTGTACTACGAAAAAAATTCCAAATGAACCTCGCGTGAACCTACACTTTGTATGAAATTTCAGTTATGCTTTTTGCTCGAAAAGATCAGCCACTTTTATCCGAGAACACACTAATGACTCACACTGCATGAAATCCTGGAAAAATATTTTATTTGTAGGTATCCCGTCACTCAATCTACCATCCATAGATCCTATTGGAATATCCAACATAAATATTGGAGCTGGTGGTGGAAGTGCTGTCAACTTGGTTCAAAAGTACCATAATATTTCATTTTTTGGACTCTCCACAGTAGAAGTTAAGGAATCACAGTAAGACATTTTCATTTCATCGCAGTATCAAATTATTTCAAGAGGTAATTTTGGAACTTTAGTGATTTGTCTCAACTGCTACACTGACAATAGTATAAAGCTAATATTTTTGACTTGTTTATAAGGATTTATATACCTGGTGGAAATGAAATCGTTCAAAAGAACGCTTTTCAATTGTCTCATCGGGAATAAGGATTGGTCATGCAATCCGGTTCTGAATAAAAATAACAAGTAACTCTCATGTATGGCATCTCCATGAGCTTTCTTATTTGATACTTTTGACTATGTGTAGTGAGCCTGGAAACATACATACTGGATAAATGTCAATATCAATTGGCAGTTCCTTTTCCCTACTTCTTCAATATAAAACGATGAATTTCATTGGTGACACCTGAGTAAACAGATTGCATCCTGAAGTCATGATACCTTTGAATGTTTTCAGTTACGACCAACGAAGAAGAATTATGAGTTTCATATCACAACACCCATCACTTCGACAGGAAGCTGCATATAATCTAGCCGGAAAAGTTTTGATGTTTAGTGTATATGGCAGTGGACCCTCAATCATTAGCCTGAGTGAGTATACCTAACCTAACCTAACATTATTCAACCTAACCTTAGTAGGCGAAGGAGGATTCATAAATCATTCATTATCATTACATTACCATCACATCATGATTATGAAAGATGAAAGCATGCAAACTTGTTATCAAGAGTATTATAAGGACTTTAATTACCGATGGCAAAGTTCAGGTACCGTTGATCATTAAAGGAATTGGGAACTTGATCAAGCTGTGTTCACTTTTGAAAGGTAGAGGGAAATAGAAATAAATTCATTTCACGAACACAGTCATATTTCACTAGGCTTTCATCTTTTATAATTTTAATGTAATGATAATGAATGTTTCATGAACCCACCTTGACTCCTTGGTGGATAGTTGTTTCCTATCTGGTAGCTCAATTATTCGATAGAGAAAAGGAGAACATGTCGTTACAGTTTCTCACATCCAATTCTGATTGAAATAGATTTTTCAGTACTCAAATCAAGTTATTTTCATCTCGAGACAATACTACATGTATATGTATATGTATGATTTTGCCACATCATTAAGGAGTGAATTGTTACAATATACGGGGTGAGTTACAATGCATATGTTGAACAGGAATTGGATCGGATCTGCAGCCATTTCAAAAGTTTCAAATATCGGAAATAGAGTTGAATACAAAATTTATAGAGCTGATGGTATAATGTATATATGTATATCAAACATCATGTGTTAGTCGTACTTGACGAATTGATCCACCTCTGCAATAGGGCATTGCAAACCTGCCCCTCTAAAATCTATTTCCTAAATGTATTGAGACAATAAGAGGTATTCTGGAAAGCATGCCGCATCTCGAAGAGAATAAAGAGAATGAAGTACAAAATTGAGGAAATGAAATAACAAAATTTTAATAAGCTCGATAAGTTATTTTGACAAAGGAAATTGCCCAGGCGGATCAACACACCCATTCAGTGTATAATAATTAACATATCTCTTTAGATTCACCTACTCACTTCAGATCTCCCTTGGGCTAGATCTCCTCAGACTTAATCACCTCACCTTAATAACAGCAACAAACCCGGCATCGTTGAATTTCTAATGATGAAACCCAACCGAAATGGAGTGATTATTACACCAAGTTATGCCGATATATGTCTCCCTGTGATATATAATTGACGACGTGATTTTTTTTGTTGACGAATTTTGTGATAACGGTTTTCTTTCATTTTCATCTGACCACGATATATTTTTTTGGAGTTAAGAAGATCAAATCAATCATATTGAACTAATGTTTTATACAAACTCGATCGACTTTGATTATTTTTTCCAGAGGAACCAACTCTATCTCACGTAGCCTACTTCGAAGAATACACCAAGAGAGGGAGAAAATACTTCCGTGTTCAAGACTATACAGTGCAATTTACTATCACGGGTGCGCATTTTGAATTCGAAAATATGTTCAATGGTGACAAAAAACTTGCTGAAATGGTGTTGAAAGTCATCAATGAGAACTGGCAAGTTGTCGCCGAGGAAGTGAGGGAGGGAGTACAGAAAGCCTATGCAGCCATATGTAAAAATACAGCCAACAAGATCTTTCAATTAATACCTGTCGATGAAATTCTACCGAAGTGATTTCGGTATCACAAGAAAAAAACAATATATTTCATTCTTTTTCATTCCGAGGGCTTTTCTGTTCTGTTATCAAAAACAAAAATAATACATTTTTTGATCAATTGTTTGAAAATTACAACCTGTGCATTGATTTCGGGATCAAAATAAGATTTTTTACCACCCCCTACGAGCTACAGCCACTGTTAGTTATGTAGAAAAATATTATCTTAAATTGTCACTTCAATAAAGAATCAAATCTACTGTGAATCGGCATGTCCTTATTTATTCAGACCTTTTACTTCTTGTTCGCTCCAATTATGTAAACCCAGTTTTGGGGGAGTTAGAGGGGGTCCACATATTCATAGAAAAGAGGAACTAGAGGAGGAGAAAAGAGAAAATCGAACAGCACAATCCTTTGGGCCATGGAGAAATCCAAGAATTCGGTCTCTTTTTTTCTGTTCATACAACTAACCGTGTGTCAGGAAATACAAAGGGTGTTTCATTCGATTGAACTAACATGTTGAAATTAGAAATACTTCTGCATCTTCGATTAGAAACTCCCATACAAAAATGATCACATTGAAATCAGTTGATGAATTAACATAATATAGTAGTTCTAGAAAAAATCTTGATGTTAGAGGTAGAACGTCCCTATACAGCTATAGCTATAGTATCAAAATACCAAAAATCTCGATCTCGACTTTTCCGAGTTATTACCAATGATAATCTTATTTTTTGCTTATTTCAACACTCCAGACGAATCTATGACAAATATCTCAAGAGGAAAAGAAATGAAAAAACGCATCCATTGGCCGACAAAATGACTTCTCTGAAATGAAATCTCTGATATGAACTGAAGAAACATCTTCATGGCAACTTTCAATGCTTATTGATTTGGCATCATCGTTTTTCTGATCCAATGTTTCGTCTTTGAGCAATAAATATCTGAGATACCCATACTGGCCGTCCTTATCTTGGACACAGTGTATGTACTATGAAGAGTATTCACTTGACGTATTTTGAATGAAGGAGTAAAAAACCGACCAATGGCATTGGGGCCTCAAACGGCGCAATCACTCACACAATACCGAGTGAATGAAATGAGATTGCTGCATCTGATTGGTTGAAAAATGAAGTGAGCAAACGTTGTGAGTCATAATGAAATGTCAATGTTATGTTCCAGATGACTTTCGTTTTCTGATTCTCTGGCAGATTATTGAATTTTCAACCAATCCCAACATTCCGAACACCATCGAACGAAATCTGGAGAATCGTATGTGATTTCACCTTTCGACTATTCTAATGTTTTTGATCGAAGGATCAGTTGATTTCTTTCATATTGAATAGATTGAATATCAGTGAACTTGAATTTCAGTTATTGGTGTTTCAAGAATATTGTTTTCGTAATCAGAAATTTGTTAATTCATGAATAATTATGTGTGTGCCTTAGCAAGAGCTATCAACATTGTTCAGGTAGTCAAATTGGGATTCAACTCAAATTCGTTCCATGCATAGTACAGCGATATGGAAACAAATACTATTAGCATGATAGTACACTTCATTTCGCCTTTTCCTCTAGAGCCCCTATATCATCCAACGAGGCCAGAGGTGCAAGGCGAAGACAGGTCGATGTTCTAAATGAGGATCTGACAAGAATTCTGAAATGGGGATCTGAGAATCTAGTACAGTTCAATGCTACTAAAACTCAAGGTTGTATGTTCACCAAGAAGGCTGATCACACAATGCCCAACTTGATGATGTCGGATACCACTGTTCCTATGAGGTCGTCAAAATCCATGCTGGGTGTCACCACCGACAGCGCTCTCATGGGACGATCATGTGAGGTCCATTCAGAAAACTGCTTCACAAAAACTTGGTTTTCTATTCCGTGAGAAGAGATACTTCACATCCCAGCAACTGCTTATAATCTACAAAGCACAAATTCGGCCTGTCCTGGAGTACTGCTCACATGTTTGGAGCTCAGCCTCCAAACATACGCTAAAATCATTGACCTAGAAAGGTCGGCAATCTCTGCCTTTCTCATAGATACTCCCACGGTCGGTGCTCAAGGAATATATGATCTATTATGCCACCACGCGCGATTCCTAGTAGACAAACCAGACGAGCTCAGTCTGGTCACCTCTACACTGTCAGGCTCGAGACCTGTCGAACATCGCTATACCAAGCATCATTCATCAACAGAACGGCAAAGTTGTGGAATTCTTTGCCTAGTGAAGTCTTTCCTGATGCTTAAGACCTCCAAAATTTCAAGAAAAATTCCGACACCTTTCTTCTCGCTGGCTAACATGATGTTCCTCGAACATTATAGGTTTCCCTTTTGTGTTGTCCATAGGTAAAAAAAAGCAATATATAATATTTTCAGCACCTTCACAATAATCCATGTGTGAGCTTTCGGATGAGTGTTTTCAGTACTTGATTTTTCGCTGACACATATTGTACTAGAAATATTGGTGAAAATGAGCAACATATTTCTGGTTATATCTTCTATAGATTTATCTCTTTATAATTGATGAGGAAATGCTCATTTGAATTATAGGTAGAGCAAAAACCAACATGGCTGCGATAACAAACGTAGGAAAGTATCAAATTATCTCAAACTATTTCAACCTCCACATTTTCCATCACCTATGTATCATCATATTCCGTACCTGATATGAAAAATGAGTAATAAAAAAATTCCATAACAACTATCAGACTTTGAGCGTTATTACAAGTACATCAGAAGACACTATAAAGCACTCAAGTGTTAGCAATTACATTATATCAGTTGTTCCCAACGATAAATCAAGATGGGAGGTATGCATTATTACGGATTATTGTTCCTTTTTTGCGAAGTGGTACATGGACACAAATTCCGTGAGTCATGTTTCATTCCGTTGTGTTTTCAATAAGTTAATCAATATATACCTACAGAGCTCAATTCTGAGCTATTAACTATTTTTAATTTACTTGGGTATATATTCATATTCAATTTCTACTCCAAATCATGATGAAATCGAGCAATGTTAAATCCTGAATGAATAAATAAATCTGTTATATTTTCAGATATTGAAAATGAAAAATTAACACCGGCGAAGAGTTGAATATATTACTATTTTCTTGAAGTCGCAGAAAAACTATACTTGATACTCATATTCAAACTCCTCTATAAAAACGTTTAATGAATAATCCTTACTTAAATGATGTTGATAACACTTGTAACATAATAAATTGATGTGAGCCATGACTTGAAAAATACTGGAATTGTATAAACTCAGTTTGCTTAGTATTTATTTGGCAATCACTGAACAAGACAAAAAAAAATTTCGCAATTTTGAGATTATTCCCGTGCAAGTATAGCTATCGTTACGATATCTCAATGCATATTCTGTAGAGGCTGCTCCTGCATATGTTGGAAATCTCTCGGATATACATAGAACATTGAAAATATCATGACAAGTTATTATGTTTGTTTTTCAATACCCAGACTTTCATTCATTCATTCATTCACAGAGGTATTTATTTCATGTTGTGTGAGATCGATAACGTGCTTATTTATTTTTCAGCTGGGAATTTCTTGAAATGTCATTTGAGTGACAAAGATCTGGACCAATGCTTGGGTGAAACAATAGAGACAGTTTTCAATCGATACGGCAAGAATGGTGAGAAAAAACTGTATGAATTAACAATTCATTGGAGACTACCACAACTTTTTCATCTAATCATCAGAAGCATGTAGAATTTGGCTTCATAACCATGACAAGTGGATTTCTTTCTGTCAAATTGTTAACTAATGATGGAAATTGACATTTTGCTTCCGAATGAAAATCAAATTCTACCGTGAAACTCAACAAACTGACTCAAACGGAAACGAAACGAACAAACTGAACGAAATTATTAAAAAAAAAAGATTTCATTCTATAACAATTTATCCCGAAATGTCGTTTTTACGTTATCAATGATAACATCGAACATGTGAGGGGAAAACTTCAAATCGGTAGAAGATAGGTATATTTGCGAAAAGTTGCTGGGACTATTTTGAATGCCAGAGGAGTTGGAATAATGATTCTATTTTCCACTTTGAAATCTGACAACGAACACTTCTACATCAAAAATTAACTCTGTATAAATAGGTTCAGCGTTAGACTGCGGTGGTGGATTTTTGCGGTCTTGTTATCTTTATTTCCAGGCTCGACAAATAGGCTGAGGTATAGTTCTTCTGAAATTTAATGTATTGAAAATTGCTTCATGAAATAGATAAATGTGTGATATCAAGAGATACTTGAGTCTGATTCTAACACCATTAGAAGACGAAGGACACAACTTTTGTTCGCTGTATTGAACCTCATTTATTTTCCATCTTTTTTTCTATTCTTCAGTACAAAGGAGTTTTTATGATGTTCCATTCTATGATCGATGTTAGAAGAAAGTAGAAATCGACATCGGTAAATTACAGTTGACTGGAATCAATTTCCATGTTAATAAATCTATTTCTCGAAATTAACCATGCAAAGACAATTTTCACGGTATATCGGAAGAACTTTCCAGATGGGTTTGATATTGCTATATTCAATGTGCATTTCCACATGATACATAGTTGGGCAGTCACTCCAAATCTCAGTTTCAAGTTTGTTAAAACATAGTTGAAATTATAGTATCAAAAGGATGACACAACTGCAAACAGTGAATAACCTGGTGTATTTCGAATGTCAATACCTAAACGGTATTCCTATTCATCTTTTGATTTCCAGATGTATTTCGCAGGTATACCTTCTTTGAATTTACCCTCCATGGATCCATTGAAAATTGACGAATTAGAAATAGGAGCTGGAACTGGAGCTGTGCAATTAGTGCAGAGGTACCGAAAAGTAAAAATTTTCGGTGTATCAAATGCGATGATAGTCAGAGCACAGTAAGTCATCTTGAATTACTTCATAAGATATGAAGTCAATTTATATACACATGTACATACAGGGTTCCTTACATAACATGGGCCATCTGGTACGAACAATTCTCAAATTTACATACGAAAATGCGGAAATGTGACAAAATACAGAGTATATTTGAAAATTTCGGGAAAATTTGCAGTTTTCAACACAATACACCACTGCGAATCCGAGATCCATAAACTTTGACTAAGTACTTAGCTAACAAGCAGTATTTATGGATTCATAACAAAAACGGTATTACGAAAAGTAGATCAGCAAAGTTTTTGAAGTTATTTCTAGTTTGACTATTCTTTGAAGATGATATGAATATTTCCGAAACTGTGGAACACACATGTTGTTATACATCAGTGATCTGGTCAGTCTGAGCTCTATCAAAAAATGGGATGAAATGCAGGGCATATTCCGTTTGGAAATCGTATGTTTGGTGTGTCACGGAAAAATGGTTCTCCATGTATATTCGATGATACCAGAAAATGAAAATTCTTCATGACAATGAACAACTTTTCCATCTAATATTGTTTCATACTCTCATCAGTTTCTTAGATAAGGAGATAGCCCATGTTACATGGGATACACTTTACATTAATTGCATGCATATATATTATAGATGATATATTATGTGATCGCTACTAGATGCACCCTCGGCTCATCGACTTATGAGGAGCATTGAAACGAACATAGTAAAAAGAAAGAACTATCAATTCGCCCGGATGTGCAACAAAGAAAGGTGCAATTTTGCCAACACTTAGCTGATCACTACTGCTGGTTGGATTCCTCTATTAAAATTTGTTCAAAATCATTCGAAAACTCACTCATGAAATTATATATTGTAATATTTTTAGAATCTACTAGTACAGCCATAGGATGAACAGGACAACAACATCTCCATCGAAGTTTTAAAATCCTTTGAATTGGTGAGCTGAACGAACTAGGACTATTGACCAATTTTCAATTTTCAAACAACAAGTAACTGTTCGTTTCAAAATACTTATGGATCGATAAATTTCGATAAATAATAGATTTGGAAGAATCTCACACTATCAATCCGATTCGAATGGAAATAACTGAAAATGTATTTCTCAATGGAATTCACAATGGCATGACACATCGAAATGTTTTCACAACGCCAACAGTCAGCTAATATCTCATCGCTGCGTCTCTTTCTTATGGTCTCTTTAATTCTTCTCTCAGCTCGAAATAGCAGTATTGAATATAATAGAAAATCATATATTTGATATAAAAGCATGTTCACAGGGCGATTCTCAAGGAATATTCCATAGCGAAAACATTACTGGCTGGGGTACAAACAGAATTGGGAAAATTTATGGAACCGTATGTATATATATATATATATATATATATATATATATCGGCAACCACCCATTGACTTTTTCAGGAATTTCTGAATGTGGTGAAAGTTATTTAGAAATGTTTGTTGATGTGATTCTTTCAAATATTTGTGAACATAAAAGTTAGTACAGTAGGGTTAATGATCTCATTGAGACATTCACATTTGAGGAGGTGATTATTTTTCTTCAAAATCCTAATTCTACAGTTTCATTTTTGTTCATGACAGAATAACTGCATTATAACAACATAACATAAAATTCAACACTGAAACGTATCATTTAGTGTGAATAGTCAATAGTTATGGATTCCACGACTCTGTCAGCTGATTTCACAAAACAGGAAATGTTCTTTGGACTCGATTTCATCATTCTGAATTGATTCAATTTCTTGAATAGAACTCCCCGAATAATACACTATATTCTTTTATATTATATTATATTATATTATATTATATTATATTATATTATATTATATTATTCTACTGTATATTCAAATACACAGAACACATTATTTTCAGCTACGACCAATATAGAAACATACTGAATTTTACTGCACAGTATCCAGAACTCAGGCAACAAGCGAAGTATAATATAAGCGGGAAAGTCATGATGTTGTCTGTGTATGGTAATGGAGATTCAACCCATCGCTTGAGTAAGTGCTGAAATAGTTATTTAACCAACTAGTCAGTGAGTTATTCGTTTGTGTCTGGTTTTGATTTGTTCCTGAGATCCTCTGATCAGTTTTAATTTGAAGACTTGAAAATGGCAACGTTCTTCACAAAACTAACAAGAAGCTAACGAATAGCATTAATCCACAATTTGTTGACTTCCTAGACATATCCTGGACATATTTCGAATTCCTCCCGAAACACTCATATTCAATTTATTTTCATCATGTCGTCACGAATTTGGTGGAATTGAACTCATATGTTGTTCTGGAACACTGTATCAAATGAGGAATACAACCAAGTAGGCATCATTGGAAAGAAAGGAAGCCCCAATTGGGAATGGATCTAGAGTAGAATCGGTTGATTATCTACAATAATTCTTAGGTTCGATATGATGAATGAACACTCTCCTGGAAAGCTTTGGGAGTAGGAGCAACTTCTGGTTCATTCTGATAGATACAAATCCCAAGAAACCGTTCCGAGCAAATTAGTAGTGCTGGGAATTGGAGCGCTACTCAATCTAGTAGGTGCCTGTGAGTTTGACATCGAGTTTGACGCTATTCCGATGTTGCAAGTAAATAAGCTCATCTATTATTGGCATTTCATTGCATCATTGATTCCAGGAGGAGTTTCCGATAACAACATTAGGCATTTGATTAGTTGAGTGAGAGTGACAACTTCCAAACAGTTACAATGAAGAGTTTCCGACTCACGGTTGATGTAAATGAACCCATCAAAATCAAAAATTGTGTTTGAATTATCGGCGTTCACACTTACGATACATTATCTCATTAAGTGTACGATTAGGTTCAGAATTGAGTAGTCAATTCGAATAATACCAGAATAACGGAATTTTATTCAAAATATCTAGAGCTTATGTCACTTTCGATGAAATCAAAAAAATTAGCTCAATTCTTTCATTATCTTTCAAAATTTTTGGGATGAATTCACTCACTCACTCACGAATTTCGTTGTCGCCTAGTTTTTTTGCTTCTGCTATCAATGATTTCTACTGTAATATTTTAAAACTGAATTTTAAATTTCGCGTACTTAAGTAGTTGGGAGTAGAATCCGTTTTCTTTTATACAAAATAGATATTCATCGATATATATATATTTCATATCTGCCAATATTTCTGACACACGTCGTACCGTCTTAGGAAATATTGGATTATGTTGAATTCCTTCGGAGGAAGTTCGATATCAACTTTTCCTTCTGTACAATACTGGATTGTCGAGTTCACGGCTCCTCTTTTTCTTGTAATCCAACCATAGTTCTTCTTCATCCATAATTTTGTGTTTGTGCATCCTCCTTCGTCCATTTCAACAGAACATGAAGTTCATCATTGATTATTCATATCAGCTCTCAAATCGTTCAGTTCACCTCAACAATCAATTTTGATATTTCACTTACTGAAATATGTATCTCGAATCATATTCACTCATGTATTACAGATTATTTTCACAACGATTGCTTCAAATCTCTATTTTGTTTTCCATGCCAAGCCCTCAATATTTATGCGATGTATTCTGAAAAAATTCTGATAATTTATAACTTCGAGCTTGAAAACACTTTTGTGGATTCTGAAATTGTTCCCAAGAGACCTGTCGAACATCGCTGAACCTATCATCAATAGAACGAAAATCAAATTAATGGATTCTTTGCCTAGTGAATCTCCAAACATTCAAGAAAAATTCCAACACCTTCATTCTCTCCCAGAATTCCAACGCTGGCTGAAATAATGTTCATAGGTTTAGTTCTAATATTGAATTTCAGAATTCTATGGAGACAGATTTTTCAGAGTTGAATATGAAACGGTTTTTCGAACATCACTCATTGAACTTCATGTGGTGGAGAATGACTCAGATCACTATAGAGCACATCAGTAGAATCAGCACAGGTGCAAGTGATACATCATCTGCAAAAACCACAATGCATTCAGCGGCGTCCAAGAATGCTGGTAGATCATTCACGAATAATCAGATCAGATCAATCGAATGACTTCCATTCACTCTTACAATTATTTTTCTGTGCTTCAAATATGACATCAACCTTGCATTGCCACAAAATCCTAGAGAAAGGAGTTTCACTTCAACGAATTCTTGTTTCAAGCTAACAAATGCTTCAGTAAAATCGTACAAAAGTGCTCCAACAACTTTCATTTCATCCAGATGCTTGTATATGTATTCAACATATTCATATACAGCACTTTCGGTGGATCTTCCAGGATAAAAACCCTTTTGACATTCAGTTATGATCTTATGTTTCTATAAATAACGGATCATTCTATTACACATGGCTTTTTCTGAGATTCCACTTATCACACTTGATACTGTTATATGTGTATAATTATCAACATAGAGTGGGTCACTCTCTTCGAATAAAGGAGTTACCATGCCAATTTTCAAACCTTCAGAATCTTCACCATCTTCTACTGGAATATTTCATGTTTGATAAAGGTTCTGCTATGAAATATTTCTGATAACTTCAGTGGATATGCGATCTGCTCCCATGGAATTACCATTCTTCAAATTGCAGATCATCTAAAAGACTTCTTATTTGTCAGCAGGAGCAGAAAAGAATGAGTTACTGCCATTAAAAACGCATTTTGAACAGTCTCTCTGGTCATACCATCAAAATGCTCTTCGTTCAACAACTGGTCAGACTCACTGAAAAGTTTTGCGAAACCATTTGCAACATCAAATCCACACTCAATAATTTCTTCATCTGTGCTCAATTCAATCCATCGACTGATTTTTGATTCATCTGTTTTTCCCTTACTAATTTCCACACAGATTTTTGTTTTGTTGTTTTTATTGATTGAATTGATTGATGAGTGTATTAACCCCATTAAAAAATGGAAGCACATTTTCAATCGCTGTCAAATCTTGGAGTTCTCTGATGATTCATGATCTACTCTTACTTTAGTAAGTCCAACGGTGATCCACGTAGCTACCTTCAAAGACAACTTCAAGAACGGGAAAAAATACATCCACGTAGAAAATTACTCCGTGAGGATCGATGTGAAGGGAGCTCACTACCATTTCAGTGATTTATTTAATGGCGACGAGAAACTTCTCCAGATCCTTTTGAAGGTTCTCAATGACAACTGGAAGGAAATTTTCGAAGATGTCAGAGAAGGAACCGAGAGAAGTTATGGGGTAGTTTGTAAAGCCATAGCCAACAAATTCTTCGATACTGTACCTTTTGATGACATTTTTCTCAAATGATTTCACGAAATGAAATTGTTCGAATGTTATGGAACGGAAAAGTATCATCCTATCCAATGATATGTGATCTTAACTTTCATAAAATGCTATTATTTTGACTTCCCAATTTACGAATGTAACATGTTGAATAAACAGATATTCTTTGCGAATATTGAATACTACATCTTTCACATGAAGGTTATCTATTGATCAATCTCATGATTCACAATCTGGAAATTAAAACACGTTATTCCTCAGTTGACTGCTTGCAAACCTCGTGTTCTATAATGATATTAACGATGAAACTACGAATTGTCAAGAGTTGACTCTATATAGTTCCTCAACGTGAGACAGTCATGATCTGTCTGATCTTTCCAAGAGTAATAACATTGAAATACACTGATCAACCAACCGTTGTGAATGTTCAACTTGCAATAAAAGCATGATATTTTACATGAACAATGAGATGGTCTGGCGACGAATTATTTTGCAAATGAATGATCAGTTTTGAATTCCCCCTTGCATTGCGACGCACTATCTTCGATAATTCAATCAATAGTAGGAATGACAACAATTCACAGCAGACAATCAACATAACACTACAGCCAATATTGGAATAATGTCATAGAAGTTGATATAAATGTCCTACTTCACTCAATATACATATGTATGATCGTTCTGATATTTTATATTTTGTATCATTTTGCATCTGCATTATATGATGTCATAGCGCCTCAAGATCGCCCCACGAAAAGGAATTTGAGCTGAGGAATTCAATCACATCTCCCAGTGGAGTGAAGAATGAACACAATGGTGTGTAGACAGAAATTCAGACATTCCTGAGTGATACTTTTTATCCTTCAGTACACCTAATGTAAATCAGGTGACATTCTCAAGATCAACTAGCTTCATTGCAAAATTGTACTCTCCACTGATTACAATAATTTCCTCGGAAAATACATGGTTCTATCTCAAAAACGGCACATTCCAGGGAGAGACTCAGAGCATTCATCTTTCAAATCGAATGATAGGTTCAGACATTATCGAACCGTTGAAGCTGAACATTATGGTTCAATCGAATACCATGCTGCATCGCGAGCGTCATGCTTGTCGCTGCAGCTATTTTAAATTTCCAATAGATGCTAATCATCCATCACCAGTCATTTTATCATTTTTAGTATTTATTGTACAGATATAGGTCTTCACAATAATGACTCAGGAAACTGAACAGTCGATATATTTCTTGAGATACGATCTAACACAGAGAAAACACAATTTGATTTGCTATTCAGCATTAACAATGATGACTACTCACTTAACACCAGGTACAATTGATCTACTCAGTGATAATTCTTTACGAGCATCAATCACGCCCAAAGGCTGTTAGAAATACCTGATTCAAAAATATCGATTATCAAAAACGAACGTAACCCGCAGTAAATAACCTTTGCCATAACAATGATTTTCATTTCCATAACGATGAGAAAGTTATGATATTCGTGATCTTGAATCAGAAGTTTATTCGACCGTGTGTTCTAGTATTTTGCTACAGTATTGATGTAAAAGAGGAAACCATATATTGACGTACTCGTTCTCTTGGATCACTCCGATTTTTACTTGTCGTACTACAAGATTCTAGTATTCGAAGAGCATCATTAAGACTTTTTTCATTAATATAATTACTTCTACTTCCACTAGAACTATCAGCTCTTCATTCGGATATTCTTATAGTCAGATATTTTCCACGGCTTCCACCACTCCACGGCTTCTTTACACCTTCTTGTTTGTTTATTAAATCTGTTATTTTCCTTTGTCGTATTCATTCTTTTTCTAAGCCACTCACAATGTATCTCAGAAAAGATATTCATTTGCTGGCTTCTTCAATTCTGCTGATGACTATACTGAAATTCGTTTTTGTTGATGATTTTCTCATAGTTCATACGAACATTTAATCAATGTGGAAGGAATCTATCTGATCCGAAGTGAAGTCAGTGATTTTCATGAATAAAGACTTGAAGACAAGCTTGAGACCTGAGAAATTTTTCTTCAGGTGAGGAATTTTTTCTCATGAGATTCGTTTTGAATTTTACAGATTTTGAGATTATCTCTTCTAGTTTCTAAAGATAAAAATGGAAATCATTACAATCATTCTATACTAGTGACAGGGACAGATTATTGATCTGCTCCAAAAAGTCACTGGGCTTGGGATTCAACCTCCAGGTAGGTACCTGAAGGAGAAACTCCCCAATTGTCAGTGATATCTTTTTTTTTAAAAAATTGAAAAACAAATATTATCAACAGATATCGAAAAGAAACGAATATGAAGTATGAAGAAATGAAAAAACTCTTCCTCCATCGACTTACAGATATTATTCTTCATCATGGTTCAATACAACGGAATATCGCTTATAAAAGACTGGTAGAACTTTTCCGAATGGGAGGATTGAATAATTCAGCAGATTTAATTCATGTGGACTGTGATTTGTCGCCAAATTTCGTGTTCCTGTATATACTACAATCAGTTGTTCGAGCAGGTATATTTATTAGTGCATACATGAATATTTCATGTGACACGATTCTCGCATTTCAGAGGAATTTGAGAATCGATGACATCGAAATTAAGATAATTAGTGGGATGAACTCTAATTTTCACGCTAACATCATGCATCTCACGATTTCGCGTGATGAAACAAATGTATCAACTAATTGGATTCGGGAACTAATTGGTACATTTAATGAACACCCCAAGTAGTTTTTCTGTTACATGAAGTGTTACCATTGACATTAGCATGTGAAGATATCAATTCTTCAAAAGGTTCATAGGTATTCATATTTGTTTACTTCGATCAGGTGTATTAATAGGGACTCACTATGATTTTCGTTATATTGAGTTATATACTTACATCGATCGTATTCTTAACGAGGGGGTATACCATTGGTAAGTAGCTTATAGTACTGGAATTATCACAGTGAACATGAACCATTCTTTAATAATAAATACATCATATCCAATAGTACTCATTTCTAATTATGCGATTTTCTTATACATAGCTGACCATTTTGATAAGTGTGATCTCAGAAATGACGATTTCGATAGATGTCTAGCAGCTTCTATAGAAAATGCCATCAAAACAGTTGGTAGTCATGGTGAGTATTTTTAATATTATGTTAAAAACCACTGAATGTCAAATTTGACAGAGAAAAACTTCACCTTCATACATAAAATAACGTTTGTCAAAGGACATTATGTCATTTCACATTTCTATGGAAGACTATGCGAATACAATTGAATTCAATGAAATTCATGTAATAATGACAATATCGAAAATGACGGAAATAGTTTTTTGTCATTCAACAAACATTTGTCATATCAACGTTACTCCATGATGAAAATCCTAATGAATTTTTCGACTAAGATGTACCATTTTGTTTGTTACTCTTCCAAAATGATTTTGCAGAATTAGGTGATTCAATTTCTATTAGTAACAGAATGCTTCCAATCATAGTGTAATCAATAATGTAGATTCAACAAAGCAGTTTGCTTCATTAACTAACATAATCAGTGATCAAGTATTATATTTATCTGATAATTATATTATGTTTTTCCTGTTTCCAGAAAATTAGATATCGCCAATTTTACAAATAATAATGCCATTTGAAAAAGAAACGAATGATTAGTGATTGAATACTTTATTTCCTGGTTAATTATTTTTGGTCACTCAGTTACTCGTACAGTTAGAATCAACAATATTCGATTGTTCAATCCACATAATTACATAGTGATTCAATCCAAGTTCCTCGGAGAACTTCAATTGAGACTTGTTACTTGAACAATTCGATATTTTTCATTCCATAATGATTATTGTAATTAGGTTTCATTGAATGTTCGGTTCCACTTAGAGAGAAACTAGTGCAACTGAAGAACAATTACAGAAAGAATCCTCTTGGAATCCGACTTAACGAAATGCACACCAATTGAGTATGAACTATGGAAATATTTGGAATCCAAGGTAATTGAATTTCGTAGGCGGGTTCCACGTAGGCGGGTTCCACTATTTGTACGTCCTTTAGTTGGTATGAAAATTTTGAAGGATAAGATCTATCGTTACACTCTCTGGAGTCTGGATTAAACTCAATTATCCCAAGAAAATCCAAAGGTAATAATTTTCGACCAAGATACAGTTTTATTATTATACAGCAAACAGTTATACGTAGTTACAGGAAATGCCCGTAACATGGATGATTCAAAACTGAATGAAATGAAGGGAGAACCTTAGGAAGTTAAAACACATTTTCATATCGATATCTTCAGATCGTCAATACTCCTAATGTGCGTTTTGAACAAAACAGCCTGTATATTCTGTTGTTCATCAAAATGATACAAACCGAACATACATATTGAACAGGTCCTCGAAATCAGACACAATCTTCAAAGCTGATATCTTTGAAGCACGCGATCCTGTTTCGTGATCTTCTGACAACAAATTAGGGTTATTAAGTACATGAAAAATCATTTTTGGAATGCGATACTTCACTTTTAGTCACGGTTTTCTACCATGAAATGTCTTCACGAATTGCCAATGCACTTGGAGAGTTCAACTAATTTTAGCTCTCAGAGTTCGTTGGATGTTTAATATATTCGAGGGTTGATAGGATGTTTTTGAATTCTCAATGATGAGCTGACATTTTATATAATAATTCACGTTGCTTCTGAAAATAAGGTTACATGATCATCCATAATAGATTGAATTACGGAAGAATTCAGAACTTCAAAGTTTGCGGCTTGTGCATATTTCATAAATTATAGGAAATATGGAAAACCAGATTCTGGAGCACTCATAAATGAATAGGAGTCTTCAATATATATCTACGTCAAATCTAAATCCCATTTCGTGATTTTCTTATTCGTGAGATATTTTTTCATCCATATTTCATTCATATTTATATATATATATATATATATCTTTCAGAGTTGAAAAGTAACATAATCGCACTCCTGCGTTACAAAGTCAAAAAAACTCAAATCACAGTACACCAAGAAATGAAATGAAAAGAAAGACATGAAAGTTTTGATAGTTGTTCCTTTTTCATCAACTAATTCCATTTTCAATGGGAAAGTACGTGTTTTTACAATACCTTCAAACATGTATGTCAAAAAATATATGTACCCAAATCTAGATGAGACATCTTGGTTGGGGGAAATTAAAATGACTATCCACCAGAACAAAACTCCCGCTATCTGGTGATGAGTTATGGTACCGCAGAAGAATCACTATTCGAAACTTTTGTCTATATTTGCTGGTGGAGAAAAGCTCGAAATGCTCAAAAAATCAAGTCATGCGAAAATTTCGAGTTTTCCGTAATCCATCACAGAATATTTTGCTTCAATTCGAGCATTGACTGAAATTCGTGCATTTTTGACTTGTGACATCAATTTTGCCGGGATGTGATGTAATCTTCGTGCACGATATAATGCCTGGAAGCTTGACTTGAAGATAATGTGTACTTTTTCTGATTCTAAAAAACTCATGTCCATTGTCAAGGATGAAACTTACAGATGAAAAATACTGTCCATGGAGTCTCCCTGCGACATTGAATATTTCTTTCGTGCAAATGGTACCAACGGATTCAAGATCGACAACAAAGATAATCTCCTAATGCTTCTCTGTGTGGACGACCTGGTAGCAGGAAAGTCAAAGGTTTAACGTATTTGTGTGGAAATATTATTTAAAAACACACTCTTGCAGTGATGAATGTAAATAGATTCTACCCAGAAATTTCACTTCTGGTATCAAAATTGAAGATTGAATAGACTCTTGTGCATTCTGTAGAATTCAACTGTTGTTTATCCGATGAAATCATGACGAAATGATTCATATCAGTGAAATCGACCCATTTGCCGGACACCATGGAATTTTAAGTAAAATAATAGTGCGTGATGTTAGCGACAATACAATCATTGGCGCATTGCTAAAAAAGTACAAGGTATCATTTTGTTTCATTTTTTGTTAAAACCAACAATACTACACTCGGTTTGGTGGAGACAACCCACTGAATGGATCTATGCATTCTTAGATAAGTCACGATGGAACGAGTGAAACTGGTCTTTTCCCGTTTCATCTAATATTTGAGTACTATCGTCTGTAAAACAGTGTATTTCATTGGTTAATATCAGGAAATGTATTATATTTCATGAGTTCGGCCAGTTTGTTTATGAAACATCTGAAAGAAACAATGATAGATTGATTGATTGACATTGAATTTGAAGGAGTTCAGAGTGGGGTAGCTCTAACACGACACCCATGTCATTTGGATGAAATTATATATTTTCCATCAGAGGCAAAATGTAGTTTCTGAACTATTATTCCTTCAGCAGAAGAAATAGAATAAATACAATCCGTTCTCAAGTTACCATACCGAAAGACTTCATGTAATTATTTGCTGATGAATAGAAAATGTTGGTGAATTGTGAGATCGATAACTGAAGACCCTGTTTCGTTTGTTCCCAGGTATTCCAGCATTGAATTTTCCTCCAATCGATCCAGTACGAATAGCAAGTGTTGAAATTTCTACGGGAACCACCGCTGTCAATTTGGCGCAGAACTATTCTGATGTAAAAATATATGGGTTGTCTGATATCGCAGTAGAATTCGCCCAGTGAGTGTTATCATATTTTTTTACGGCGAATTGATGGCGATTGGTTAGACCTCTACGAGCTGTGAGCTCTGAAGGACAATTAATAGTGAATATTCAGAAGCACTCACGTCACAGTTTAACTGTGCTCACGTTAACTTGTAGGTACAGCCAAAAATGTTATTTATTATTCATTTCATGATGTATCGTCATAAAACTTGGAAGCCTTCGACACTTTTCTCAGTCAATGAATACGTTCTGAGTCATATTTATGTTTGAGAAAATAAGAAAATATCACTCGATATGAAGTGTTCTTCCAACGAAATCTTGATATGTGAGTAGGTACATCGAATCTTATATGTAAAACTAATTAGGAGGTGAATAGGTTTCTCATATTTTCGACAATACAAAAAAAAATCATCAATGTTCGTAAGAAATCGTGAAAGCCAGTGAAATTTTCAATGAAATGTTAGTGGTCCTACGCATGAGGAGACCGACTTCAATGGGTAGAGAATTCCACAACTTTGCCGTTCTCATTGATGAATGATGCTTGGTAGAGAGGCTTGTCTCCGTCTTGCATCTCTGGCCTCATTGGATGATGTAGGGGCACTAGAGGAGAAGGCGGAATGAAGTGTACTATTATTCGAAAAGCTATGGACTCGGCAGAGAATCCAATAGATCGTTGATGTGGATAGAAAACAAAGATGGTGCCAAGACAGATCCTTGTGGAACACCATACCACATAGAGTGATCTATCTACAAGGAAATTGGATAGTAAATGACAGTTGGGTGGCAAACCAAATTTTGGTCAAATACTTTGGATCCCTACAGCCAGAGTCCCCATATTTCTCGTTTGAAGCCTGCCTCATAAATATGTAACATGTAGACGAGCAGTGGAGTAGAAAACCACAGAGTCCTATATTCAAAAATGATTATCCTCAGATATGATAACCACAGTGCATGTACTTACAGGTGGATGATGATGATGGTGAAGCTCCTTTGATATTATAGAATATTTCATTGGTCATTAATATTTGCAGATTCACATTTTCTCAATTCCTCAATTGCTGAATTTGTATCGTCTTGCTCTGTTATAGAAAAAAATAAATTCTTCTGAACAAGCAAGCTCGAACTGAGTGAATGAAAACTGACAATGGATCATTTTCATCATTGTCTTTTATCTTCTATTATAATTACCACTGCAACCAAATTAAATGAAATATTGATATTCAATGAAACTCGGATTTGATTGAAAAGTGTGGGTTTATATTCATATTTTCGCAATTTCATCCACAATATTGATAACCAATCGTTTATAGTCAATCTTCTGTATTATTTTCGAATTTTCTGTATCATAACGAGGCCATTTTCATCCAGCAGGATTCAATTTCTTATGCATGATCATTACAAACCGATTTGATTTTTCAGCTTGGATCTAGATGGAAAATCACTTTCATTTACATCACTTCATCCAGAAATCAGGCAAGAGGCGAAATATTCTATTAGTGGTAAGATTTTCGTGGTCCCAGTTAATGGAAGAGGAAACTCTAAAATCTCCCTATGTAAGTTACCAAACTTCTAACATCTCTGTATTTCTTTCTGAAATCAATCAAACTCTTTGGAAATTATGTTTTTCTACCTCCATGGTGGCACACGGCAAACCGATTCCTCAATCACGTCCCTACGGTTACTGTTTGATTTCAGTTGTTCAGTAATTCATGTCATTTGTCATTTCATCGAATGCAACTACATCTGAGAGATGAAGACTTCTTGTTACATTTGAGTGATACACTTCATGTTACATGTTAATAATATTATTTTGTTGTAGATAAACCATCATTGAAACATACCTTGATCTTCGATGAGAAAACGAGAAACAACACAAAGTTCTTCAGCATAGTTAACTATACGCTCGATATTAGTATACAGGGAGCACATTTGGAATTCCAGAATCTTTATGATGGTGACAAGAAGATGTCACAAGACATGATGAAAATTGTCAATGACAATTGGGATGTGATGTTCGATGACGTCAAAGGTGACGTCGAGAAGAGTTCTGCTGAAGTTTGCAAGATATTGGCGAACAAACTCTTCGATAATGTTCCAGTCGACCAAATCCTCATCTTATAGAATAATCGAACAATATACTAATTCATAAATATTCAGTGTTCCCATGAAAAACAAATCTAGCCAACAAGTGCATTGATCGCTATCTAATATACAAGTTGGTGACAAAATTATTCCGTCTATTTTATCACTGATCTGATATCATATTTCCTATGAGATGAGGCTTCTTTCAGCAATATTCGTGAATCATGTCAATAGCATCGACTCCACGTAGTGCAGTATTTTCTATTCACCACACCATGAAATGAATCTTGTTAAAGTTAATTCTCGTTGATAAATCCATGAAAGTTATGTTGAGATCCATTTTTTTTTCAACTGCAAATAGCAGAGACTGATCAAAAATGCATTGATTTCGAATCAATCCAATCAATCAACTTCATCGATACTTTTTCTCATCAACAGTGAATAGTTTGAGATATTCGACTTTGAATAACGTTATCAGGTATGGGTAACATATCTCCTGAAATCTGCAAGCTTGTACTTTTGATGAAATTCACTCATAACCACACAACTCTCATTCGAAACTCTTTTAAATCACATGAGAGAAGAATTTACTTTACAAAGAAGAATTTTTCTTTTCAGAATCGTCAAATTTATTAACATCTTATCATAGGTTATAGATTTACCTAAGAGTGCAGAAGAGATATGGTGTTTTATTCTTCTATTTGAGAAAGTTTCTATGAAGTTGAGAGTTTTCTGAGGTACTATGATAATTGTTTGTGCTGAAACCTCTATATTGACACCATGAACGATGTGCTTTGACTCGCAAACATCTGACATACCATATAGCATTAAGGGTTAGCATGAAGCAGGAAAATTTTTGTCATTAAACTAGTGAACGTAGATGTGAAGTTGTATTTATGAACTTCGATTCTTTCCGTGGGCAATCGAGGGTATACATTGGGCTGATGTGATCAAAGATTTCTACAAATACGATCTTGACAAAGTTGAATGTGGGTATATTACCATCTGTTCGTTAAATAACTGATTTTATATATACATCAGCTTGGAAAGAGAATTATCTAACGACATAGGCAACAAGAAAATATTCCACATCTCTCTAAAATAACTGGATTATATCCTTGCGAACAATATCCTTGACAACTAATAAAAAATTGGATAAGAATGAATACGAAAATCATTCGACAAATATTTCGTTCATAATATTATCCCAAATTCAGTGGAAGTTGGAACTCAACCTTGGCACAGTGATCGAGTATCAAAATATTGGTATTTACTAGGAATATTGGGATAATTTCAAGAATACGTTAGTTAGCAAGAATTTTTATTGTTATGGGTAGAATTACGCGAGATACACTCGACTATAATTCGTGCTGAGAGAATAAATTGTAAAACAATGCTTGGAAATTTGATTCCGATGAGAATTATGTCATAAATATATATATTTTTTTCATTTCAATATCATTCTTTCCTAATTTAGTGCAGACGACTCACTGACTGATTTTGGGCCATCAACGGATGGAAAGAAATTTATGGCAATAAGAAAAAAATGATAAAACTCTCAATAGAATGGCCTTCATAATTATTCATTATCATCTTTCGAAAATTTCAATCTGAAGGTAGTTCCGATCATTATCACACTGAAAATCTGGAATACTGTAGGTTTCTCATGACATTCAATGACTATATATCCAATCATTGAGTTTCTAACTGCAACGACCTTTGTAATGATGTTTCCATATGGAAAATTCAAACATAACTCCTGAAAGTTAATTCATATGCCTAATTTACGAACTCAAATCGATGCACCACCCAAAAAGCAATAATCTTGTGATGCTATTGCCTGAGCTATTGGGCCCATCCCAATTTGTTACAGAGACCATTGAGAACTTTTACCAAACACAACATTCGCACGAGTTCGAATGACACATTTTTTCATTAGAGACCAATACAAAATTGAAGAGTTTTGTTCGAATATGAATTAATAGGATGAGTGTTGCTGATTCAATACCAAATCATTGAGAGATTTCACAATGATACAAACTTGTTTGTAAACAGTGTAAACACAGCAATACTGCAATGTCATGGATATTGTAATATATTCTCGACAGCATCACGTTCGAACTGTAACGATAGATTGAAGAGAAGAATGAATATCGTCTCAACTCCCGTTGTCTCGATCTGTCAACTCACATTGAAATGTTCCTCACAACAATAATAGATCCTTCTTCTGAGAAAACTGTTCAATATGCATTCATTGGAACAGAAAAATATCTCCCTTGGATATTCACTAATTTCATTCTGAAGGTTAACTATAATATCGATACTGATATTTTCATTTCAATCATTGCCTCTTGCCACTTGTCTCAGTCAGAAACTATGAATGCGAGAGACATATATTGAACTTTCATTCATTATTGTTCGATGGTGGTGGCCTAATGTCTCGGGCGTTGACGTCATTGGAATTGTTCGCTCTCTGATAATGTTAAATTCACGTATTCCAATAATTATTTTAAAACGTAGCTAATACTTCGATTCGATTTCCACGAAAATTTAACATGAAACCAATCAGAAACGTGTATAGGAATATAAAAACAACACGTTATTACACTGATAACACAGAGCGGATGAAAACTTACCATCAAGTCTGAGCAAAGTCTTCAAATTTTCATATACAAAACTCCAAAAACAAAACTCTGATGTTCGACTCCTCGCCACGAATATTTTTGATTAAATCTACCCCATCACCTCATAATTCCATTATCATCCAAACGAGCAGAATATATCACAGACCGCTCTCGAAACTTTTCCAATAGCAGCCAGCGTAAATATTTGCGCTGCCGAAAACAAAACAGAAGCTGCTCCTTAACATCGAAAACTAAAACCTGTTTTGCGTAATAATATTTTGGCGGGCCCTGCGGACAGATGGATGACTCGGGAGAGGAGTAAATACCGGAAGGGAAACGACCATCTTGGGACTCACAAAATGAGAAAATGAGAATCCTATGCACCGAGATTATATTGTGAGAGTTCGTGGATGCTAGATATAAGAGAGAGCTCTGGCGGAGGGAGGGCTGAAAATGATATGGTGATTACCTTGACATTGGCTATAAACGAGGTGATGAATTGGGTGGGAGTGATGTACGAGAACTGTAAGAATTTTTTATGGAATTGAAACGCCAAATCATTTAATTATCTACCACAACACCTGAGGTACTCTTAATGTTTGCTGTTTGCCGACGACCTTAAATTCTATAGGAAAATAAAAATTTTAGAGGATTGCCTTCATCTCCAGAGTCATATGAATTAAGCTTACTCATGCTCTATTGCGGACGATCTGACTTTCAACAAAACAAAATGTATGATATTATCGAGTACTAGAAAAAAGGTAACTCTGAAATACCTCTACACTATTGCTGACGACAGAATGAATGGTGTTGGAAAAATAAAAGATTCATGTATCGAGTATGACAACACAATGTCATTCAAATCACACATAGAGCGGGTTTGAGCGCAGGCACTGAAGAGTTTGGGATTTGCACTGAGGAATAGCAAGTATTTTCGAAACTGGGAAACAGTTCGGTATCTATACGATTTTCTGGTCAGACCCGAACTTGAGTTCTGTTCTGTAATTTGGCACCCAACTTCATGAGTACAAACTCACACATCAGAAGAAGTACAAAATCGCTTATTACGATACCTATATTTGAAAAAATATAGAAAGGAATACCCTGATAACGCAACTATACTCAGGCAATTCTTCGAAATACCACTTACTCCTACACGTAATTATTGTTCTTCCTTCACTGCGATGGTGAAAAACTCCTGAGGAATTTTCCGTTGGAATCCATAAGTTTTTGTCTTAATCTACCTCAATACTATGTTAGTTAGTTTCGTATGTTCAGCTCTAAATATGAATGAATCCATCTTTTGCTTCGATTATGGATATTATTAGTTTCATGAATTATTATTGAATTATATACTAGCAGAGGAGGTCTTATTTAGGGAACATCTTGCTGGGGAATGATCTTTGGCTGAGGAAAAGCTGGAAAATACAGATAGATCTGGAGATCTGACAAGAAGTAACCTTGGGTCTGAATGAAATGATGAATTTAGTGGAAGTTGAGAAATCTACTGAAACATTAAATGATATGTAAATGAATGAGATGAGAAAGATGAAAAAAACCAATGAGAAATGATCATGTACTAGTTCTTGAAACGACTTGGTACAAGCAGTGAGGATTTCTAACTGAGGAAGACCTAAAACTGATATCTATATGTAGATATAAGGAGACAAGCTGACTGTGACGATGCTTTATTAGATCAAGGTAACAAGCATCACTCGGTCATCAATCAGTATATTTCTCAATTAGGGTATCCAAATGCCATCAGTATTATCTAATTAATCATACATAGAATTAACATTTTCATAACTTGCTGAGGTGCGATTCAAAATTGTGTCCGGCTTGCAATCGCTTGGTAGTGTTCGTGTTAATTCTCGAGTTGAACATAAAAGACAGATGTCCAATAGTTTTTCAACATTGATAGGAATAACTCCCCACTATTTTTCCTAATCGAAGAGGTAGGTGAACTTCATCCGGTTTACGTTTCACACGATAAAGATATTTTTTTGACGTCATCCTTCTTCCTTCATCGGACGTCCGACAACATTTTTGACAAAATTCATCCGCAGGAGTCTCAATTTATTCAATCCTTTAATTGAGTTCCACACCCCCATACTGCAGGTAGGTATATGAGTTTGTTTTCTCAATAGTAACATTGGGGGATTGAGTTCTTGTAGAAAGTATTTTTCGGTTATATGCATAAATAAATACCACACCATTTGTATACATTTATCTCCCTTCGGGCCACGAAAAAG
The DNA here is from genome assembly GCA_963576655.1 of Gastrophysa polygoni. Lineage (NCBI taxonomy): Eukaryota > Metazoa > Arthropoda > Insecta > Coleoptera > Chrysomelidae > Gastrophysa > Gastrophysa polygoni. Next base: position 14,820,952 of record OY755084.1, read on the forward strand.
CTTTTATTTGTACGAGGAACATGGTTATTATTACAGGTTTGGGTTTTCCATGTTCATTATTTGTATCGTTCCATGATATCATAAATACTTCGGACTTTGGATTGTTATCCCGTAGGAATACATGTTGTGTTTAGGTTTCGAATCTTATGATACTCGTCAGCGAATGGTGTTACGTTGAAGATTTTCAGAATGGTTGAAGATGTAAGGAGTGATAAAAGCTATATGGTCAAGGTCAACAGAAGGGGAATGATGTCCAACCAATATTTTGGAAAACAATTATTGGATGACAGTTACCAACAGACAATGAATATGTTTATATCAACTTTAACGAATCAGAAACGAATTCAAGAATGTGCATAGAATGTAGTTGCAGTAAGTTTTCTTTTCAGACTCTTCTGCTTGCCTAGTGTGTACGTGGAACTCTCTGTTTGATAACCTCTGGAGTAGCGCTAATTTCAATGTAGGCATCTAAAATCAAAATGAATGTACCGGACATCAGCATTTCTGGGTTCACAGGTTCTATTGCTAGTTATAATGATGAATAATTACTGACTCCCTCTACTTTCTCAACTTGAACAGTCAACAGAGAGGTACGGGCAAGGGTCGTATTCATTTATCCACTTGATATCAGTAGAGTATTTCATTAGTAAATATATGATCAAGAAACGTTATCAGATGCCTTCGTGTGCGTGTGTACGAAGTAGTAGACACCTTGCGTGAATTCTCTTGCTGAGAGGAGCCATTTTTCCTGAGTCTTTACGAGGTGAATGAATTATGTTCACCAATCATTCCGAATTCCTATCAAATCTGTTACAGTTATGATATATAGAGCCTTCTTACGAGATAACCTGCTACAAGCTGCTTGAAATGAAGATATTTGGAGGAAGAAAGAGGATAGATAGTATTTGAGGACCTCATTAGGAGTCACTACAAAAGGAATATGGATCACTTCACATAGAGCAATCTCGAGCTCAACAATTGTTGTTCATCTACTCTTTCATTATATTCATTATAGCAATTCAGTTGTAGTATCGCAGTGACTCACCTGAAACAAGTCCTCCGACGATAGCTATCACCAAGGTCACCACCAAGGCCAACAGCTGATATGCAGCCTGTCCCCATGCAGTCCTAAGATCTAGCATGGACCCCGTTTCGGGATGACGGGCTGGAAATATCTGGTAGAGTTCCATCTCGTAGGAATCTGTCGAAGCCAGACCAGCCAGTACGGCGCTAACTATGGCGGACAGTACGGCTGGCAGGCCGTGGAGATTATGGACGCCGCAGGTGTCTGGGATTCTGAGAGAGTTCTCAAGAATAGGCTGTAAGGTTGATAATTCGCTTGACTTGAGTTTTGATGATAGATTTCCTTTCTATAATTTTTCAGAGCGCTTTTCTTTGATTAGTTTCATTTTGATTGGCTTCAGTCATCCATGAAAAGCACCGATGATGACAAATCAGTAGAAGGTGCTCTGCTACAATTTCACAAATGGAAAATGTTTCCTTTCTACTAATGACTAACATCATTATTATCATTGGGTGATGATAACGAGGACTTCGAAAATTGCAGATGAATCACACTGCTGAATACTACAGTTGGAATCAATGGGATCAGACTCTTGATCTTAGACGAAGGTGGAGATAAACATATTTGGACATAAATTACGAAAAACTACGAGAGGATATGATAGAAATGGATTGAAATAATATATTTATGGAATTGAAAAAAATCGTAATCGATTTTGTGACGTTAATATGAATGTACAGAAGCGTAGAAGGGCCAATATCATTCAATTTCTATTTTTTGCTTCAATGCTGAATTGCAACTCGAGATATTATCATAAATACCGAGTCAAGATTTGGACTACCCGTATCATAACGTTACTTCATGAATATTCACCGTCAGTTTGCTGAAACCAAAGACGGAAATAGTCCCCGCCAACAGCCCCACCACCATGGCCCCCCCGGGGGTCACCTGCAGGTTCGCCGCCGCCCCGATGGCCACGCCCCCGGCCAGCGTCGCGTTCTGGACGTGCACCATGTCGAACTTCCGGTCCGCGTTTGACAGCATCGAGCAGACGAACGCGGCGACGCAACAGGCGGCCAGGGCCAAGTACGTGTTGAGTACGGCCCTGTGCTGCTGTTCGCCGGCCAACTCGACGGCGTTGAAGCTGGGCCAGTACAGCCACAGGAAGATGGTTCCTAGCATGGAGGAGTAGCGATTCAGATCACCCTGTATACACACTTGACTAGGGCGCAGTTTATGGAATATACAGTGATGGGCAAAAGTGTGGAACACATTTAAATATCTCAGTGGATTGTTTCGAATTCTTGTACAGGATGATTCCAAAATATGGTGGATTCTAAAATGTTATGTTGCCGCTGATGTTGCCATATTTACAGTCTTTCCGAAATTCTTGTCACTGCTGTTATTCCAAATCATACACCCTGTATATTTTCATGAAATTCGGAAGAGAGTCTTTTAGTGAATTCATTGATGGATCATTTAATATATTTTTATTCAACAAAAGTAGAGATTCGACCAATTCCATTCGAAAACATAGGTAACGATATTTTCAAATATAGGGCAAACCATGATACCATAAAAAATAGGTACTTGCTTATTGTATATGAAACAATAGCCACAACACATGAACGATGTACAGAAGACTGGTCACTATTGGTGTTTTGTTTCGCCAAAAACGGTAACGGCAATTTCTGTTAGAATGGTATAATACTCATGAAACTTTCCAGATAATGACGACATTTTTGCAGATTTCTGTACACATAGTTGATGTTTTGAGATTGTAATAATGTAGTTTGATCATTAATTAGGAAAGACACCCAAATTACTACTCATCAATAAAGGTTTTTATAACACTGATTGTCATTTATGTGCCACTATCTAACAACTAACATTTGAGGTTTTGGTTGAAGATATTAGATAGACAAATACAAAGAGTAGCCGCACCAGTATCACCATACATGGTAACCCCAATTGAATCAATGCAGAACAGTTAAATAAAACAGGGTGAGGCATGAAGTGAAAATATGAATATATATGGAATATCAAATGTTCCTACTGAGCACCGTTTACTCCTCGACAGTAGGTTAGTCTGTTTGTAAATTCCGTCATCACATCAGTAGCAATTACTCCTGGTTGAATTCTTTGTATCTCTTTCGTTATTCTTCCATCTATTTGGTCAGTTAAACTAAACTTCGGACTTCAAGTAACCCCACAGAATATAGAATTCCATGAAAATATACGGGGTGTGTCATTAGAATTATTGAAGTTGTCAAGGATTCAAATTTCTTATGTGCCATATTTCGATTCCATCCTGTATTAGCAGTCCGTATGGCTATAGGGCCTCAAGTTTGAAATATTGAGAATGATGGTAATGCTGTCGGCATTGAGTACAAATAATATTTTCATACATTCAATTGATAGTGAACTCATCGAAAATGGTCAGGTACTGTCAATCGAAAAAAACTCATTTTTATCAAATTTCCATCAGGAAACTGAAATTAAATTTTGAAATATCCTGAGGGTTAGAGCATATCAGGTGTACCCGGAGTTTTTTTTTCATGATACTGACATATCGAATTTCATCCGAACACGGTATATTTGTAGGTGGTTATAACAATGAGAAGGTATCTGTTCAAATATCATCTCGGGCTCGATACAGAATGAAGAGTGCCGTGAATTCATGGAACTTGTTTATTCCTGTAATTCAAACAAGAGAGGAATAATGCCTAATTGTTCCAGCTTTTTCACAGCTAATCAAAAAATTAGGTTACTTTGTTTTCATGATTATCATAAAATAATTTTATCACTGATAATTCAAGTCCATACATTTTCAGTTCTATTCTATTCTATTCTATTCTATTCTATTCTATTCTATTCTATTCTATTCTATTCTATTCTATTCTATTCTATTCTATTCTATTCTATTCTATTCTATTCTATTCTATTCTATTCTATTCTATTCTATTCTATTCTATTCTATTCTATTCTATTCTATTCTATTCTATTCTATTCTATTCTATTCTATTCTATTCTATTCTATTCTATTCTATTCTATTCTATTCTATTCTATTCTATTCTATTCTATTCTATTCTATTCTATTCTATTCTATTCTATTCTATTCTATTCTATTCTATTCTATTCTATTCTATTCTATTCTATTCTATTCTATTCTATTCTATTCTATTCTATTCTATTCTATTCTATTCTATTCTATTCTATTCTATTCTATTCTATTCTATTCTATTCTATTCTATTCTATTCTATTCTATTCTATTCTATTCTATTCTATTCTATTCTATTCTATTCTATTCTATTCTATTCTATTCTATTCTATTCTATTCTATTCTATTCTATTCTATTCTATTCTATTCTATTCTATTCTATTCTATTCTATTCTATTCTATTCTATTCTATTCTATTCTATTCTATTCTATTCTATTCTATTCTATTCTATGCTATTCTTTTCTATTCTATTCTATTCTATTCTATTCTATTCTATTCTATTCTATTCTATTCTATTCTATTCTATTCTATTCTATTCTATTCTATTCTATTCTATTCTATTCTATTCTATTCTATTCTATTCTATTCTATTCTATTCTATTCTATTCTATTCTATTCTATTCTATTCTATTCTATTCTATTCTATTCTATTCTATTCTATTCTATTCTATTCTATTCTATTCTATTCTATTCTATTCTATTCTATTCTATTCTATTCTATTCTATTCTATTCTATTCTATTCTATTCTATTCTATTCTATTCTATTCTATTCTATTCTATTCTATTCTATTCTATTCTATTCTATTCTATTCTATTCTATTCTATTCTATTCTATTCTATTCTATTCTATTCTATTCTATTCTATTCTATTCTATTCTATTCTATTCTATTCTATTCTATTCTATTCTATTCTATTCTATTCTATTCTATTCTATTCTATTCTATTCTATTCTATTCTATTCTATTCTATTCTATTCTATTCTATTCTATTCTATTCTATTCTATTCTATGCTATTCTATTCTATGCTATTCTTTTCTATTCTATTCTATTCCATTCCATTCCATTCCATTCCATTCCATTCCATTCCATTCCATTCCATTCCATTCCATTCCATTCCATTCCATTCCATTCCATTCCATTCCATTCCATTCCATTCCATTCCATTCCATTCCATTCCATTCCATTCCATTCCATTCCATTCCATTCCATTCCATTCCATTCCATTCCATTCCATTCCATTCCATTCCATTCCATTCCATTCCATTCCATTCCATTCCATTCCATTCCATTCCATTCCATTCCATTCCATTCCATTCCATTCCATTCCATTCCATTCCATTCCATTCCATTCCATTCCATTCCATTCCATTCCATTCCATTCCATTCCATTCCATTCCATTCCATTCCATTCCATTCCATTCCATTCCATTCCATTCCATTCCATTCCATTCCATTCCATTCCATTCCATTCCATTCCATTCCATTCCATTCCATTCCATTCCATTCCATTCCATTCCATTCCATTCCATTCCATTCCATTCCATTCCATTCCATTCCATTCCATTCCATTCCATTCCATTCCATTCCATTCCATTCCATTCCATTCCATTCCATTCCATTCCATTCCATTCCATTCCATTCCATTCCATTCCATTCCATTCCATTCCATTCCATTCCATTCCATTCCATTCCATTCCATTCCATTCCATTCCATTCCATTCCATTCCATTCCATTCCATTCCATTCCATTCCATTCCATTCCATTCCATTCCATTCCATTCCATTCCATTCCATTCCATTCCATTCCATTCCATTCCATTCCATTCCATTCCATTCCATTCCATTCCATTCCATTCCATTCCATTCCATTCCATTCCATTCCATTCCATTCCATTCCATTCCATTCCATTCCATTCCATTCCATTCCATTCCATTCCATTCCATTCCATTCCATTCCATTCCATTCCATTCCATTCCATTCCATTCCATTCCATTCCATTCCATTCCATTCCATTCCATTCCATTCCATTCCATTCCATTCCATTCCATTCCATTCCATTCCATTCCATTCCATTCCATTCCATTCCATTCCATTCCATTCCATTCCATTCCATTCCATTCCATTCCATTCCATTCCATTCCATTCCATTCCATTCCATTCCATTCCATTCCATTCCATTCCATTCCATTCCATTCCATTCCATTCCATTCCATTCCATTCCATTCCATTCCATTCCATTCCATTCCATTCCATTCCATTCCATTCCATTCCATTCCATTCCATTCCATTCCATTCCATTCCATTCCATTCCATTCCATTCCATTCCATTCCATTCCATTCCATTCCATTCCATTCCATTCCATTCCATTCCATTCCATTCCATTCCATTCCATTCCATTCCATTCCATTCCATTCCATTCCATTCCATTCCATTCCATTCCATTCCATTCCATTCCATTCCATTCCATTCCATTCCATTCCATTCCATTCCATTCCATTCCATTCCATTCCATTCCATTCCATTCCATTCCATTCCATTCCATTCCATTCCATTCCATTCCATTCCATCCCATCCCATCCCATCCCATCCCATCCCATCCCATCCCATCCCATCCCATCCCATCCCATCCCATCCCATCCCATCCCATCCCATCCCATCCCATCCCATCCCATCCCATCCCATCCCATCCCATCCCATCCCATCCCATCCCATCCCATCCCATCCCATCCCATCCCATCCCATCCCATCCCATCCCATCCCATCCCATCCCATCCCATCCCATCCCATCCCATCCCATCCCATCCCATCCCATCCCATCCCATCCTATCCTATCCTATCCTATCCTATCCTATCCTATCCTATCCTATCCTATCCTATCCTATCCTATCCTATCCTATCCTATCCTATCCTATCCTATCCTATCCTATCCTATCCTATCCTATCCTATCCTATCCTATCCTATCCTATCCTATCCTATCCTATCCTATCCTATCCTATCCTATCCTATCCTATCCTATCCTATCCTATCCTATCCTATCCTATCCTATCCTATCCTATCCTATCCTATCCTATCCTATCCTATCCTATCCTATCCTATCCTATCCTATCCTATCCTATCCTATCCTATCCTATCCTATCCTATCCTATCCTATCCTATCCTATCCTATCCTATCCTATCCTATCCTATCCTATCCTATCCTATCCTATCCTATCCTATCCTATCCTATCCTATCCTATCCTATCCTATCCTATCCTATCCTATCCTATCCTATCCTATCCTATCCTATCCTATCCTATCCTATCCTATCCTATCCTATCCTATCCTATCCTATCCTATCCTATCCTATCCTATCCTATCCTATCCTATCCTATCCTATGCTATTCTATTCTATTCTATTCTATTCTATTCTATTCTATTCTATTCTATTCTATTCTATTCTATTCTATTCTATTCTATTCTATTCTATTCTATTCTATTCTATTCTATTCCGTTCTGTTTTACCCTATTCTATTCCGTTCTATTCTATTTATCATTCTGTTGCGACTGCGAAATGATTTTTTTGCGTCCGCTTTTTTTTGCACAACAATTATGAGAACGACGGCAAACGTGATGGCTCCACGTGCACCCCGACATTTCTTTCCCCCTCTTTTTTCTATCCACGAGTCCCAACCTCTGATCATCCCGCCAAAAATAATTTACACGAATTCTTTCGCAGAGATTCGATGCGTGTAATCGCCGACCGGATTTACGAAGTGTACGTCAATTTATTTTAATGAAAGTCCTTGATAAAGATCAGAGCTTCTTTGTCCTGATTTTGATTTCTGCAAAGAGGAAATCACGTGTCTGCAAAAATCGCTACAACGAACTCTCAGAATACCTGTATGTCTGGAGAGCCGCTATAATGAACTTTGGAAATAGTGGGATGAAATACCGACCTTTCGTGAATAGTCTTGCTTGAATCCTTTATCAATAAGAAATGAAGTGAGGAGCACGATATTCTCGTTCACGCTGTGATATACATGAATGTAAATGAATGAAGTGACAACGAATACAATGGATAATCATAATCAATCAGTTTTTTTTTCAATGTGAAAGAATCATTGAGCGATCAATGATCTCTGATTTTTCTAAAGACTATTTTTTTTCTCAATCACCAAACTAACGAAATAATAACAGGAGAACTCTCTTGTGCATTCGAAAATGATGGCACAGCTATGAAATGGAGGTTACGTGGCGAAACAACTTCTACCCGTGGAAACTGTATGGGAGAATTGTTGGTTCTTGTCCACTCCTCAATGACAGACAAAGTTTACCTGATCTCATTCATGCCCTCATTCCATATTTGAAAAGAACAATTCATACTGATACAGAAGGAATTCCCCTTGAAGGTGAATGTTTTTTCTCATTCGAAGATCTCTCTGATTTTCAACAAGGAATTTTCTTTCTGATTTTTATTTAACTCATTCATTCACAGTACCACCACTTGGATGATATACATTTTTCAAATGGAACTTGCATGAAAAATATACCTCAATAAGCGCCCCCAAGAATGCAACCCTTATATTTGACCTACTGAGAGGAAATCGAATTATATTTTCTACCCCTTCCCAGACCTGGGACTGAAATAGTCAGTTTGAAAATGACGAAAATGATATTCGATACTTGCGTTCACAAAGTATGAGTGAGTGGGAAGAAAAGGAAAGAGAGAGAAAAATTTTTTTTCCAACCGCACTAATATATATGACGATCATATTATTTTATTGTTTTCCTCACTGAGGCTATTCAGGTTATTCTTAGTGTTCCCATAGTTACCGTGAAAAAAAAGGTGATCCATTGAAAATGAGATATAGAACAATCCCAGATTCAAATGCTGCTCGATTTCAAGTAGTATTAGTGAGTATTTCAGAAACGAGTGACCTTTTTTTACAATCATGATTCTTTCGATCGTCTCGTTTCGAGTTAGAAAATCTGCGGTTACTGTCTGTCTCATTCCTAATGATATGTTTAAAAATAATTCGAAGGTCTTCATTTTGAAAAATGGTGGAATATAACACATTCATATATTTTTGGGATGAAAGAGGAATATATATTCTGATATTGATAGGATATAGGGTGTTCCGATATCAAAAAGTAATAACATTCCGAAATATATGACAATTATTGCATATGATATGTAATTTTTCAGATTTGACAAAACGACAAACGAAAACCCTGTATATACAGTTTCCAATGCATTTCCGAAGTCTCTTTGTGCTGTAACGATCAAATACCCAAGCCACCGTGCACGACCCGAATGAACACAATTTATAAACTCATCTGGGTCGGTTTTGTCGACTGCAGACCTGTCGGAAAATCCTTACCTATGACGGCGAACATGTCCGACGTGTATGTGGACTCCTGCAGTGAATTTCCACAGCCCGATTTCCCGTCTTTCCTTCTGTTGATCACGTAACTGACGGCCAAGCCGAAGTAAGCTCCGAAGACGTGCACAAATATCGAGCCGCCTGCATCTGTTACCTATGGACCAGGTTTATTTATTGGATTTTCGTGAAACGTATACGACAAAAGAATAATACCGCAATGTGTGGCTCACGTACTGATGGTCAAAATCCATTTCTGAAGGCATTTCGCAATAACGCATTTATATTTACAGAGATAGACGCTTTTTGACCCTATGGCACCTATGGCGGCTCACCTAACCATTTGATCAAACGTAAAAAATTAGCTTTTCACGAAAGCGTAGAACGAACAAGCAATATTCTTTCGATCAATTTCGAAATTAAGACGCATTCACGTTTTACTGTGCAACCAAAACTCCTGAGAAATTTTAGATATTTGATTAGCAGGTAATGATAAAGATAGAAACGCTTACAACTTGAAGAGTAAATCATCAAAATTAATGGAAAAAATAAAGAGTCATTGGAGATAATACCAGCAAACCCAGTAAAGTTGAAATTTCTCACAACAGATGATGGAAAGATGGAATGAAATAAGGGTACATGGGAACACGAACTGCAACTTGTATTTTGTTTTGTTTGAATAAAAATTGTTTGTTCGCTTTCTGGTCCATGAGTGTACTTTGAACCATATTTGTATATATCGTGAGGATCTCACCTTGAATATCGCAGATCCCAGATATGAATTCCAACAATACAGTGCGATCTCGATGACTCCCATAATTAATAATTGTGTAACCGTTGTCCTACCTAGAACGGCTCCAGTAGAGATGAGCACACTGGCTGCTGCTATATCAGCCTTGTATAAACTGAAATTGAGTCAATATGAAAAATACTATCACTGAATATGGTACATTTGTCAGGTATCGATTGCCTTTGAGTAGCCTGAAATTTATGCATTCAATGTCGGGGTGACTGACGATGTCTTCCTGTTCTTCCGTGAGTGTTGTCAATCAAACCGAAGTTACCACAGATACGCTTTGTATTTAAATTATTTCTACGTGAATTGGTGCCTTCTGGTCTTTTGACCATCTCATGTTCTCATTTTCAAATGCGTAACAATTTCTTGTGGCTTTGCTACCTTGGGGTGGGGGGGATTGGGGCGGAACTTAGGCATTTCCATCATATACACAACTCGTATGGAAGTATCTCTCTTCTAAACACCTATCTCGCATCTCTCTTCAACATATGAAATCCATAAAAGTGAATGAACGACAAATTCATTCATGCTGGACAGTGCCGTATTACCCATACGGCTGAGCTCTGCCCTAGCCAGGGCATAATATGAAAGGGACGCAGATCAGTTGATCTGGAGAACAAAAAATGTAGAGTTCAGAATACTGGAAAATTAACCCATACATGGCAAAGACAATGACTAGTGAGGAATTCACTGAACTGATTTGTGCTGTCATGAAACTATGGAACCTGACGATATCACAACTTGAAGCTGAGACTGAAGAAATTCTCACTGTTTTTGAGGATGATCTGTTCCCAACGATTTTCGATGAACTTGTTCATCTCGAATCACACTTCCTATGGCCAATAATATTGGGATAAATATAAAAATCCACCGTCTCTTCACATGAAGGTTAAAAAAGTCCTACAAGTAATCTATCCAAATATAAAAATCTTGATGAGGATTTTTGTACACCAATGATGAACATATCAACCCAGAGGTGAATGTACAAGAAAACGGTCCATAAGTGAAACAAACAGCCGAATCCAAATCAAACAATTCAATTCCGAATTGAGTTAAAACAAATTGTTATTGCTCATGAGGTTTTTTCCATGAAGTGCAGCATATGCATGCAGCATAATAATCGATAATTATGACACTGGAAGTGTCTAGTTTGCTTGGACATTCAACAAAAGTACAAGTGATGAAGTCATTCATTGTTTTCTCGTGATTCTCAGAATGGATGGTTTTCAGAAAGTTGTGAACACAGGATCCTTTCATTTATTGAAAGACTACCCCAGATCTACAATGGAACAATCGAGGCTCAACTCTCTCGCTCTTCTTGACATCAACAGTACATCAATGAGTCGAGTGGGCCAAAGCACAGAAGAATTATTTTGCAATTGCAGGTTTGGACAGCTAAGAAAAAAGAGATCATGCGCAGGTTCACTTCTTCACTTTTGGCACTTGTTACGTGTCTGTATGTCTACTGCAATAGGTTGGGATAAGTGGAGCCCTATTGCGAAGTTTGATGTTTGTTTATGTGATTTTTGACAAAAACCGAAATATTGTTTGTCTTCGGAAACAAAATATACACTTGAACGTTAGACATTCACTTCAATTAGGACTTGAAAACAAATTAGGTATTAGGTATATGAATCGATGTGACATTACAATAATAATTGTTCTATATAACTCGAATACTACATTACACATGAGTTATTATTATGAGTTATTTTGACCGAATACGTGGGAATAAGACTACATCTCAAACCATTCAAAAAAATTGAGATATTTTAGGAAGAGTTGAAAATAGGTATAGAGAAATCTGATGAAACTCATCATGAAATTTGCCCGTTTCATTTTACCTGCTTTTCGCTGATATTAGACAAGCTCCATCCATTGGGAAAGATCAAGTTCAATAATAACTATTCACGCCATATGATTCATCAGTAACTAAAATGATCCATAACATCTCTCCCTACTGCAGCCTGCTTCTCAAATGATCTGTGGAATTCAAAGAGCTCAAAGATGATGGATTGAAAAAACTCTGAGAGTGCATTATATTGCCGACAACTTGATATGAAAAATTCTTGAAGTGCAATATGACGATTGAAGCTTGACAACAATCACGTCGGAATTTCAGTCGTTTATACACGTAACGATCGATATGAGATGTGAATTGTGAAATTAAATTCACCAGACTATAAAAGGATTCTCCATCAGACATTTTCTAATTTCAATTTGAGAACGAAAATATATAATGGTATATCATTGACACGAGAGATTCGTTCTCAGAGAGAACGAGTTCCACAATATACATGGTGTCCCAGAATAACGTTCGTATTCTCCGGGAGGTAATTATACACATAAAAATAAGTGAAAATTTTCCTACCAACATGTGTCCGAGAATGCTTCCTAAGGACGGTACAGCCTTCTAGATATAGGTCCCTAAATGCAGTTTCCTTCAATTCCTTGATTTGTTGAGGAAATATTCGCATCGGAAATTGTCGAAATTTCACAAACTCATTCACTAGGTGAATTTTTTCATACATCGAGATGAAAAACTACGATTTTCTCGAAAACAGTTGGTTTCACGGCATTCTAACAGGACACCGTTCTCATGTGAAAGTGTTCGAGATTAGAAATAAGATGAATTCTGAAAAAACAATTGGAACATTTTCATAGCTTCGGTTACGAATCACGCACCTCCCTGTATATTTCATCATGTTTTCCATTCCTCCAAATGATTTGTAAGATCGAATTGTCTATAGGTACCTAATTTCGTGATACTAGGATCAATGACAATGAATACAATTGAAGAAAACTGTATTTAGGGACCCTTTCAAAAGGTTGTAGCGCCCTTAGGAAGCATTTTCGGACACATGTTGGTGAGGGCATTACTTCTCATTTTCATATGTACAATCACCTATCAACGCTTATGGTGAGTGATCAACGAATTTTTTTTCATTCCATCTGTTTTACTGCAAATCTTCCATGTTCGAATGGGGCACGGAATTGTGGAATTTTTTAACAATAGTTTGAGTTTCTAAAATCATGTATGAATAACTTTGAATGTGTGCTCTAGTTTTGGAAATATTTGAACAGAACTTGCATGTAGTGGAAAAATGATGTGAAAATTCTGTATGACGAATCAGAGACCAATTCATACCTACTGAATACATAAGATTAGGACGGAGATCTCATACTTGTCTATCAATGCGTTTTTTTTTCAGAATGAGTATAATCAATACCATTGGCATGGGGGTGAGGTAAGTCATGAAAAGGAAAGTGTAATCACCGTCTTTCTTCACTAGAAAATTACTTTTGGTACCAAACAACTAAGGACACGTTTCGAGGGCTGAATTTTCTGAATCTCCAGAAGAATTAATTGGTTGACGGTGAATAAGGCCTGTATAACTTACACTCTCCTCTTCATGACTATTTACAGTTGGATATGACACAAATAACTGAGAATCATACAGCTTCCTCTATCACATTTTCAGATTGACTTTCTTCCGCTGTTCTGCTTTACCTTTCGAGTCCCAATTCAACTTTATAGTCGTTGCCGATATCGAAGAAACCCTGGCACAGCATCGCCCACTGGATAATAAAAGAACCCAATAATAATGTGAATCCGAGGCTGCTGTATCCATAACGTTTCAGGAATGTCATTAAAAATCCAAATCCGATGAATATCATAACGTGAACATCCTGAAACACTGAAAAGAAGGAGGATGTCAATTTGAAAAATCGATGAGATAACGATGTGCTTTCGAATGGAAATTGTCGCGGTATTGAATACCAGGGTTTCACAGTCTTACAGTTCACTTTATCCAGTCTTTTACTTCACATTTTCACCAATCAGTACTTTTTACAGTCTCACTTCATCAAGCGATGTCTCTGATATTTGAAATTTGAAATTTGAAAAAAAAAATGAAAAATTATTTCTTACGATTCTCTAAGTACCCTAGCTTTTCATTCATAATTACCACAGCAATATTTGCGCCAAAGTTGTAAATATGGTCTACAAAATGTACAGAGTGTTCTGGAAGAATAAATGAGTCCGCTAGCCAGTTGAGATGACAATTCATATTCGAACTTGTTGATTTTTTATATGATGTTATTATTCATGGGTTTTTTCTTTCACCTCTGTAATATATATATATATATATATATACATATAGGAAAAAAACATCAAACAGAAAGGAAGTATCAATTATCACGAGTGGAAACTCATGTCAGCAAGAATTTAAACATTTTTCTTCGTGAAATTTTTCAACGTGCAGTTGGTTTTTGACACTGAAAAGTGACAATTTGGCAGACGGAGGAATTCTGGTTACAAGGTGTTTTCATTGATTGATATTGAATTTTCCATTTTCATATTCAATTTCAAGTAATCATATTCTTCCTCTTGTACACCCAACTTCAAGAGATCTACTGGATCTCTCTCAACGTCGTGACACTGTCGAAGAATCCTTCGGTGTTTGTCTACGCAGTCTTTTGGGACCATTTTGGCCATCACATTTGAAATAGAGCTGACTGTGCTGTAGTGAATATTATGAAAAATCAAGGATTATACGGGCTGTTCCATTGGGAAACCAAAAAAAAGTTAACGCAGGATAGAGATCACTAAGATCGTGCTGAATATATCATAGTTATCGTCTCTTCGTAAGTTTCATTAGGTACTGTATACTCGGATTTTTAGAATCCGCTTATTTGAACTCTCGAAGAGAGCACATGAAGATGCATTCTCGGCTGCGTATATATATATATATATATATATATATGTCTTCAAGTGAGATTAATTTGTTTTGATTCGTTGGAATTCTTTCTTTGAATTGGTGGATACATCAAAACGATAATGACATTGAAATATGTGATTATAGGTCGTTTGGAAATATGTCTCAAATATACCAGAGCTTTCAGGCAAGCAGATATAGCAGTTATTTGCAGAAAAGGAAATTGAGGAAGATACGTGACCATAAGCTCGTTCATCCAGCGTAGCAAAATCCACCCCCTGGCAAACAACTCCCGAGAAACCACCCCTAACTCTTGTTTCTCAAATTGCACCCCCATTTTTGTTTTGGTTCAGCTTACAGTCGGTTCCATTCTTTACTCAACAATACATCAAAATATGTAGTTGTGAAGATATAGGTAATCGAGAAAATCGAATTCGTTAGTGGGTACTATTTATTGGGCTGAATGAATGGTTCCACGTTGTAGAAACAAGGAAAATGTGGATGTGGAACGGTAAAATCAACTTAGCTTTTTTATTGAGGGAAAACTATGGTAATATTGGAGCATTCCTTCGAAATTACGTGTCTGTTCCAAAGAAGAAAAAATCACTAAATTGAAAATGGGAATAAAGGATATACATATTATTAAAAAGAAATCGTCACAAAGAATGATTCTTCCTAAAACGTGTATTATGGAGATAGTGACATTCATTTTCTTCTCAAATACAGCAGGGAAGAATTTCCGAAACCATACTGTTCGAGAGATACGAGTTCATTCTGCTCGTGTATGAATTCATGTTGACTAAGATTATTGGGCTGTCTAGTTCAATATACCTAATGATTAATCATGCTCTGAGAAGGATGTATCAGCTACTATCGATGAAAACTCTCTACTCACTTGCATATTTACTCAGATCACTAGTCTTCTTGTACGTAGCAAAAACACAAAACAAAATCACTAGCAGCCCTTGGCCTATTACTAAAGGCAACACACATTCCTTGACCCTCATGTTCTTTCACTTCTAATCCACACTCAACTACTCAAAACACTATTTAATCTCAATAGTTTCCTGCGGCATCTCTTTCGAGTTTCGTTCGTTTCCCAAATAATTCGATGAAATTGTTCTCGAAAAAAACGATCTAGGACAAAACAACAAGATAATTTCCGGTAATGTGACTGGTTGCTTGCACGAACACCACCAATTCACAGCACAACATCTCTAATTGATAGTTCAAATGAAAATGTTGCAGTATTGATTCAGGTAATTTGGCCTAATTATTTTTCGTCTATTTTTAGTGCTCGAGGGGAAACATAATTATCACTTGATGAGTTAACAAGTGGATTCGTAAACAACAAAACATGCTCCGAACGACAGCATCTGGTGATATACAATCATGCGACTGAAGTATTTCATTTCACCCATAGCATTCAGCATCATGATCTGAAAATAATTGTATAAGAACTTACAGTTCAAAAATTCATGAATACATGACATGATAATTTTTTACTCGCTTTTCAAAGTATCCACTGC
This sequence comes from Gastrophysa polygoni, assembly GCA_963576655.1. Taxonomy (NCBI): domain Eukaryota; kingdom Metazoa; phylum Arthropoda; class Insecta; order Coleoptera; family Chrysomelidae; genus Gastrophysa; species Gastrophysa polygoni. Next base: position 14,837,388 of record OY755084.1, read on the forward strand.
TTGGGTGAGGTTTCGAAATCGTTTTTCTTTTCAAATTTGTTGCATGATTCATTATATCGCTATCGATTGAATTTCCTCAGCATTGTAGACAGGTCATATTTCAAAAGTTTTTTGGCCAGTTGGTTACATTCTCGATGTTTCTCTCTTTATGATTTTGAAGAATATGTCAATAGTTATATTTTTAGGATCAAAGAACTACGAAAATATGATCCTGATGCTATTAAGAGCTGTTAATTAAAAATTCAAGATTATTATTAGAAAATATTATTCATGTCTGGAAAATGTAACTCTATTTTTTTTATCTGTGGACAACACGAAAGGGAAACCTATGATGTTCGAGGAACATCGTGTTAGCCAGCGGTGGAATTTTGGGAGAGTAGGAAGGTGTTGGAATTTTTCTTGAAAGTTTGGAGGTTGTAAGCATCAGGAAAGACTTCACTAGGCAAAGAATTCCATAAATTTGCCGTTCTATTGAGGAATGATGCTTGGTATAGCGATGTTCGACAGGTCTCGAGCCTGACAGTGTAGGAGTGACCAGCTTGAGCTCGTCTGGTTTGTCTAATAGGAATCGCGCGTGGTGGCATAATAGATGATATCTCCGTTGAGCACCGACCATGAAAGTACCTATAAAAAAGGCATAGATCGCCGACCTTTCTGCGATGATCTAGAGAGGTCAATGATTTGGTGAGTGTTGTATCATCGACTAGGCGAATAGCTCTCTTCTGAATTGAATCTAAGACCGTCAGCGTATGTTTGGGGGCTGAGCTCCAAACATGTGAACAGTACTCCAGGACAGGACACGTTCAACCAATCATATCAACTACTAAATAGGTTTTCGACTAGATGATTCCATAATTATTTCAAGATTCTTGTCGAATGCAGGAGCTTCTGTCAAGACGTTTCATATAACTCGATAATCAATAACCCAATCATTTTCCATCCAACTATGCTATTTCTCGGAATTCTATTTAATCAACAGAAGTTTCTTCAAATCAAGTCAAGTTATTCTATCCAACTTCAACATCTATCATTCTCTCCTTGAAAACAAGAAAAAAACAATGAGGGCGTTGAATTATATACCCCTATCCGCTGTTGTGCGATGACAGTTCAACTCATGTATAAAAAATCGCATATGTGGAATTGACTTTTTGAGAGCGACAAAAGTTAGCTCCAATTTTTACAGCGCATATCCTTACGCATACATTTTTTTATCAATCATTGTTGTTCCTTCTTTCCTATCGCATTGCATGTGTCTGAATTCCTTATTCTATATTGATAGGTGTTGTTCAAATTCTGAACTGTTTCCTTGAGCTATTCGACTCGCTAAACTGTCAATAATCAAAAACGCGACACAGAAGGTTGCGAGGCAACAGTTTCTTATTAAACAACCCAAATTTACCCAACGGAATTCAATTCTGATGCAATTAAAAGTCTCATTTACTCGCATCTTTCAACAGCCAGTGAGAATCATCAAGAGTGTCATAATCAAGAAATCGAATATTGTGACATCAGACATTTCAATAAACAGTAAAATCTACCTAGCTTCTTCATTGAGGGGAAAAATGCACCTTGATTTCTCATACGAGTATGTCGCCAATGTACAATATACAACTCTGACAACTGTCATTATGAAATTTTATATTTCGCTTCATTATGTGTCATTATGACACCCAAATGCGTATCGACATATCTTCCATACCAAACACTGAAACATTTCATGAAGAATATATATATAAATATATATATATCTCGTTTCCGAAACGTCTACTAAGATAAGTAAACGTTTTGTTCTTATTGGAAATATAGTGTTTCTAAATCGTTCAAAAACAAGATATCACTGACAGATAGATTCCTCTATTGGGTATCTGAAGGTGTTATTTAGGGGCATTATGACTATTTCCTATTGACAAACTTTTTTCAATAATGTTCATAATAGGTGTCTAGTTGAGAAATCTATTGGAGAGAGTTGAGATTTTTCAACTCGAGTCGATATTGCCGAAGCTGTGCCTTCGATCTGAAACTCCCAACTTTGGATCATATCAAAAATGCCCTACCATTCAGTCCTCATTATTTCAACAGATTTGTGCCGTCTTGTTTAGTCATGTGTGCTTCAGCCACAATTTATAATTTCCTTAATTAAATGAATCCCAGATTCCTCCAAAAATAATTCCATTGATTGAAAAATCATAGCAGAGGGGCTGATATCTACAATCATCATCAGATTTTACAATCATCTGCTATTCGCATCAACTGATTCAACTAGATGTCAACGGACATCAAGTCAACTTGAACCTTCCTCATGACTCATTTCAAACTATATATTATTTCAAATCATCAGTTTATCATCTGGAAGTTGGAGAGACAAGGACACAGTTCTGATGAGTGGATTTTGTACTCACAGTTGAATATTGTACATACTGGAGCATCATGGGATCTATCACAGTAATTACTTATACAGCCGCTGGATTATTCAGGCAACAACTCCATTGATTTTGCAAAACCATTTATCAATACGATGTATCCTCTCGATAGGTCTGAATCATAACAATAACATCAAGTACGCAATAACAGTTTTGGGCCCGATATTTTTTCAGCAAGGATAACCATCCTGGGGTGCCTTGCGATGGGAATTCAAGTTCTCTTTAGATTGTATGTGGAATTATAAAAAGGACGTAACAATGTTTCAGGATATACAGGCTGACTGTCAAAAAACGCATAGCGTCGTTTTCGATTCCTGGTTTTGAAAAACCAAAGAGAAAGTGAAGTGACTCTTCGAGTGAAATATGGTGGCACCACAAATAATTTTTTTCCACTACTCACCTGAGAAATCACTACTACTCAAGGAATTCCTCTAATGTGAAGAGTAACACTTTTTTGACGTAGGTGAAAAATGATAAAGAAATTTTATCTAGACAAATGATGAACTTCCAATAGCGTCGATGATATGAAGTATACACACGTAGATACCGATACCTATGCAACAAATGAAACATTCATATTTAACCGAAACGTAAAAGGTAAATAAAGGAATACTACAATACACTACAGCTCGAAGAGTTTCATTTAATCATAGAAAGATGTTATGAATAATAATCAATTCTGAAACTGTCACATATCATACGTGAGCTGAGCTGTCACTGTCATGTGCTAATTAGAGATGGGCATCAACTGAGAGAATACCTTCATTCGCAAAACTGATACGACGTCCATCAGTTCGACGGTATCGGAAGCATTTGCGATGTTCATGAGGTTTGGATATCTCGAATTGTTCTAATGGACACTGTATTTTTTATATATAGTTGCAAAATTTATCAGTATCGATATTCTGATTCCGATCCATTATACTTACGTTTCCCAACGCATCTCTAATCTATCTTATGTTTTAGTAATGTACTGAATGGCATTGGTCCTTCAACGGAAACGAAAATCGGAATTATTAAAGTGTTACTAGTGGGACAAATATTATATATACCTCGGGTGGAAATGCGATCATATATCTAGCAATTATATCAATATTATATCAATAATTCGCATATTATATCAATAATTCGCATTTATATATACAGGGTGGCCCAATGAAAACGAAACAAACTATGCATTCTACTCAGAGATGAAGGAACTGACATTGAAATGAATAATTCCTAATGTAATGTTGGGAAGGACAGGATTAAAAAAAAATATAAGGCACTTCTTAGATGAACATCGTTCTAACTATGAGATGAGAAATAGTGATGAAAGAGAAAAAAGCGTTATTTTCCATCACTAGCCGATTATTTTCATAAACGTGTTTTCTCGAGAACTACTGCATTGAATTCCAGAATCAAGGAAGCGTTGGTAAGGGATTTCGATTTCCTTCGAAATGAGGTATCACTCGACTCCTTATTCCATTTGAGATTCAAGAGTTGAAGTGAGGAAATTGAAAACATGTGCAAAATATTTACCTCTCGAAATAAAAATCGACAGGTTCGATTTTTTTTTTGAGAACGATAACCATCGGCATTGTTTCGTTCTCATTGGGCCAACCAGTATATAAAAGTGCTTGCTATATAATAGCTCGCTTCTCACCCTAGATACATAATATACCATTTCAACTACAATTCTATGACAACGAATTGATTTTTTCACATATTCAACAACACATATTCTTTTTGAACTGTTTCTAATAGAGATGTATCTCTTAATACATGATGTATAATGTATAATGAGCAAAATTAGTGGATTTGCCAACGAGAAATGTGTATCTTCTCAGTGAATGTTATGAGTGATTGAACGTGGCAGCGGAGGACGATGAACCCTTACATTTAGGTTTCATGAATGCTCCATAGAATTTGGAACTTTCCTAGAGCCTTGTAAATTCACGACGATCGAGAACATCTCTGTGTGGAAATCGTAAGCTTGTCTCACGTCGTTCAGCTGCTTATTGTTCGTGTTTGGTTTCGTTCAGAATATTGTGTAGTGAGATGTTAGAATTTTATCAAATTCTGACTTCAATCCCAGAATTCAAAAAAATTCGGACAATGAAATCAGAATTCAGTGAAATTCTGTTTCAACTAGTTTGCGGCCCTCCAACCCCTCTGCACTATCAGAAAAAAAAGTCGCTATCATTATAGTTGAAGTTGAAAACGAACCGTTAGTGCTGGCGAGCTGTCTTATCATTTGCTCTTTTCAAAGTCTGACAATTAAGAGCGGCGCTATGTCTGTGGACGTTTTTTACAGTTTTTCCACAGTATTGGAAGGATCGAATGAAACGAATGGATTCTTGAACATTTTGTATTCCATATTCACAATAAATCGTGGGGTAATGACATCCAATATGCAAACCAATTGAACTGAACAGTATCAAAATCTACATGCCGAACTGAGGAATCTGAAATGAAACTGTGTCATGTATTCAATGATTCGACTCTTCTTGATATAATAGTTCTATACAGTATACTATAATAGTGGTTGGTAATAGTCGATGTCAATTATACATACATTAATGTGATTACAATTCTGTGATTGTGTAATGGGAAGTGAAACATGCATACAAATATTGATAATTCAAATAGGGAAGAGGTTTTATTCGAAATGGTGAAGATTTTGCTCTACTAATTCTCACCCTGTATTTAATTTGTGACTTGCTCATCAATGAAAATAATATTGAGGAATTTATTTGTTTTGGGTGTTTCGTGTGTACAATAATATCTATTGAGATATCTGAAATTTGTACTACTGATGTTGACACTGCTGGTGTCAATATTATTCCTGTTATTATTATTCTTCCTGTTGGGACCAGTAACTTTCTCCTTCATAAGTCAGTTAGTTCACCGTTTCAACAGTCGGAACGAATAGAAAATTATGCATACCAGGAACAAATCAAATTGATGTTATTTTCAGTTTCTTCGTATGAACTTTCCTAGTTATCATGGGTTGCAGGAGATTTCGAATGATGACTTTGGATCTCCATTATTTATTTATCATAAATATTCTTTGTACAGAAATTATCAATTCGATGATAACCTTTGTAGGTTGAATATCACCACGAAGTTGATGAATTTCACGTCAAAGCTAAAATATATTTACATTAGGGTAGGTTGAATAACGTTCTCAACATTGGGGATACGCAATGATACATTGAAAGAGTTTTAATGATATGTTATCTGCTTTCTGCATTCACTTTCAGAATCATAGTTGCGCATTTCGAGTTATTTTTTTATACATTTTCTTATTATTATAAAATATATCGTTTTATTTTATTCTTACCTAATTTAATTAAACCTATCAGTACGTTTCACCTTTCGTATAAAAAACGGGCAAACAAAATTAACAATATAATTTCTAATAAGAATGGAATCTAAATGTTACCAAACACACATAGGAAAGTATTATCGATGTAATTCTTTGACGTATGCCCAACTTCCTTCCGAACTGAACAATTCCAAATAAACCAGAATCAGCACACAAAACAGCTATTAATTCGAGAATACTTTGACATGTGTAGAATTTTGGAATATCCTATAATAAAAAGTACAGAAAAATATCAACTACATCTATAAATATACACTTAGATAATATCATTGTAAATTCTCTTCAATAACTACCTATACTCTATATTATGGTGCATGATAATTACACGAGGTGTTTTTGACGGATGTGAAAATGGGTCGTACAATAGTATTTCAAGAATCTACAGTGTCGAAAAACAATGGTCAAATGATTTCGTTGATTATTTGGATATTCATTATAGTATTCGGAATGAAATTGTGATTCATCCAACATTCAAATCAAAACTATAGTCGCATAAAGTTCTCCAAACACCTGCAACGGTTCTAGAAGACGAGCTGATTTCCTTGAATGATCCGAGTGTATTCAACAATGATACTATTATGTAACAGGTGAGTTTCATTCAGTAACGAGTATTTCAAACGATAGCGCAGTTTAGTGGGTTGAGTTCTTGGAATAAACTCCTTCTGAAAAGTCAAATAAATAAACTGAAAACTTTCAACGACTGCACACGGCGCTACTAAATTTGTATTTGATCTCTTGACATTTGATAGCTATATCAACTAGTTGATATTCATCCTGTAGCCGCTTGCAATGTAGCTTGCAAAGTGTAATTCTTCCACACTAGTGCGGAAAGAAAAATAATATAATTGTGGCATTGGTGACAGAATATGACATGATGTCATGAATAACATGAATATACTGTCTGTAAGTTTTCCGAGGAGGTGGTACATTCATTTTCCAGCTTTTTGTGGGATTTTCTCTCCTCGTTTCTCTACTTATCTTTGTGGACGTTTCGGGAACGAATCTGCTCCCGTTCTCAACAACGAAACGTCAACCAAGATGAGTAGAGAAACGAGGAGAGAAAATCCCACAAAAAGCTGGAAAATGAACATGAATATGTTTCAGCTTGTTTGCTGCATAATTAAGAGAGTTCATTCAAAATCATGATTTTGCATAATTTTCAGTAGTAGGAAAAGAATGAATCAGTCAGGAACCCTCATTGTCCTAGGAAGGATATCCGATGGGACTCGAGAAGTCGATTTGGAACAATTACAACTGAGCGATTTTTTTTTTTTAATCATCTTCCAATCGTGTTTCTGAATTATATACCCTTAGCTGTATTGATTGGGAACATTGTTTTGGTTCTTTTTCAATTCATCCAATACATATTTTGATATAATTCAGTTCCCTCGCCCATTAGGACGATTCTTCAACCCCAGGAGAATACAATATAAATGTTCCCAAGTAATGTTAATGAATATTTCTGATCCCCGTCGAAACTTATCCCAATTAGTTTGATTTCACAATTCCATCTCACCAAAATTTTGCTACAAACATCCCTCTCGAAAAAGAGTGAAAAGGAAAGAAGAGTGGAAGGGAATGGAAAGGGAAAAAACGTAGCCTGCTTCAATTAAAATTGGATTCGTGATCGTATTGGGATTCGATTTTTTCTTCATCCTATATAGCGATTTCATGTCGCTGAGATTCTCTATTTGATTCGGGATATACTCAGAGTCAATTGGCCTTTGATATTGGCTCACACGACAAAAAAGGTCATCAATCATGCCAGAAGGGATCTGAAACTGCTACATTCCGCGCCATTTAGCTAGATTATGATAAACATGGCGGAGGTCGAGGCAAAGATATAATAAAGATTATACTATATGGAACGCTTTGCGAAATTTAATGAGAATTTTTTGTATATTTTCGACGAGTAGGTGATGGACAATAGATATTCACATAAGATTATGGTGTAGAATATTATGAGAAAGCATCATGAGTGATCTGTGAAGCTCTATGTACGTTCGTCTGATTGTAGAATCTTCAAGACAAATCTCGAAATATTGATCTCATCGGCCAGATGGAGAGAGTTCTAACATGTAGTCAGACAGTATGCCCTAGTTAAGTTCGAAAATAATCATCTTTTGGCAGTCGTTCGTGATGGATTACAAAATGCTACGGAATTCAGAACTTCACTACTTCACTTGTAGTCCAGAAAGTGAATATATGTTTCTGTTATCATGTATGTCGGTATTGGCATTGAATGACATCAGGTACATATTGTTGTTAAGTCTCCGGTCTGTACGGATTCACTTCTGATAGTTCCATGGTTCCTTCTAGGACGATTATTGGTACGGAATGAGCGCCTATGGATCGCTTCACTATTAGAAAGAGAATTTTTTATTCCTGTCATTTCATGCAATATCTTTCCTAGATCATTGGCATGACACATTTACAGATTACTTGCTCATCTATGGTGATATTCTGTGGACCTATGGATGTCATCATTCATCTCCTTACTGAACTCGGGCATTTTCAGTAAGTATATATGCTGCCCCTACTACTTGGTGACGCTTCTGAGACTAGATTGACCCACTCTATTCCACCATCTATACGTTGTCAAAGAGGCAGATCATAATGAAATCACAAAGGACCCCACTCTTCTGGTTAATCAGCTCAAGCTTTAAAGAGTATGGCATCAAGCTCTCTACGGTTTGCCTTGCCAATTAGGTCGCTGGATCAAAAATTTCTTGTAACGGAATCCTCATCAGATGCACCAACCAGAGCCAGCAGCAGATCCGGAGAGAACGGTTTCATTTATTGAATTTATATTCGGAAATCATCCAAGAATGGAATGATAGTAAGATTGTCCACTCAAATGCTCAAATAATACAAGACACATCATTATCGATTCTTCGTGCCGAGGAGGCTAATGACCCAGTTCTAAGTAAATAACCTAACATCGAAATATCGAAGACATGGGATGTTGTCTCCTTAATCAGCTGCGATTGCTCCTCGTGGAAAGATCTCTGTTTGCCTAACTCAACTCACTCAAGTCTTACTCTCTCGAACTGGCCTTTCTCTCATCAACACCATTCCATTAGTCATTACCTGGATAACTTCCCAAAGAATAGGGGTTCCACCATTATTTTTCATTCATTTATCGCAGATCATCCGAGACATCATGGGTCGGTTTCTTCTGTCATCTTGAGTCTCGTATGCTAGAATTCGGTATTCGAGGGATCATGTAGGGATTTCGATTTCATCATCCAGTAACAACCGGTCTTGAACGTAGCCGACGGTATTACCTGCAACGATCATTTCATCATATTTATCGGCATCGCTTGGCAGCGGTTGGGAAATGATCGGATACGTCTGGATATACCTGCGTTGAAATGTGCTCGAAATGTATGGTGTTTATTGTTCACGGCAGAGACATTTCTATTCGTATTCGAGAGATTCGCTTACCTTCGGAAGGAGCAAATGCTGCTATTTAGTATTATCGGCTAAAATGTAGTTCGGGAAACGTGCATGGCATTCCGAAATCGGCTTCCGAATTTATACTTACAATTTGGATACCGAAGTGAGATATACTAGGCAGGGGTGCAAGGGGGAGGATGCGAACGCACAAGCTAATCACCTTCAGGAGTGCGAACGGTGAATTCAATATACACTGTGTAGAAATATCGGTTGATCGTTTCATGATCGAAGTCCTTTGTCTTTCGATCTAGCGAAAATCTCGTTGTCAAATTCTTGTTGCTCAAAGAAAAATCAGTTCCTTCTTCTCATATATGAATGACACCGGAAAGCGTCTAAGAGGCAGTTACCACGCCATTTCTCTATTTTTTCTCAGAATTTTGGTGCGATAGTTGAATCATATCATATGTCATATCATTTGATTATCTCTGGTGGTCAAATCGGTTGTGTTCCCAGATGCTCCGAAATGACAACAAATTCTCAAAGTTTGATAAGAACATTCTCAAGAAACCACGGAACTCAAAGAAGGAACATCCTCAAATATATTTTCGAATCTGTCAAATCGAGAGAAGTGTTCTTGAAAACGTTGATCCTTCCAGGAGGTCAGAGGTGATCATTTCCAACAACTTTTGGATAGTAATCGTTATTTGTTCCATACATTTCCGGTTCATGTTGGTTTGAAGTGAGTTCTGGTGTCCCCTCACAATTTCTCATGCATGAGATGGCACCGTATTTCGCCATTATTTTTTGCACTTCATTGATTTTCCACGTATTGATACCCACTCACGGCGATTAATTGATTCTCCTGGCTTGTTACATTCCAGTTCCAAGAATATTTTTGTCGAATTTTCATTGTTATAATCTTGCCTATTTTACTGGAATGAGGGTTCTAGAATCTATGTATGCCATGGAAACCATTAGATAACCAAGGAAATAGATAATAGATACTGCAGTCTCTAGTTTCAATCATCAGTTGGATCAAACTATTGGATATTCGAGGTGAGTCAAGTATGCGTTTACAGATCCCTGGCAATAATGGTACGAATGGAATCGGTATTTGATATTCATTAGCACAGAAGGTGAGAGATAGATCCAGGGAAGCTTTCTATGATTATCGCCATTGCATCCCCCCAATTACTACTGTGAAACAATCATAGTGCAACTCACACTAGAACTGCTCTCAAGATTTTCTATTACATGGAACTAGATCAGTGGAATGTTGGACGAATCACACGTAGAAGCACACTATAGAGTTGGAGAAATCTGAAGCAACTCGAGGACGAAATATGAAAATTAACTCCACAGTTTATAGGGCGATGAATACAAAAAGTACTGGGAATCTTGATAGGTCCTTCAGGCTGCTGAATATTTCTACACGGTAGTTCTTTTAGGTAGCGTCAACATCTCCCTAATTCTGGGAGGTATGATGTCTGTTGAATTAGATTAAATTAAATGTCAGAATTGAATTGTGATTCATCTTTTGTGTGTATCATTCATTTGCTCTCTTTCACCTGCCAAATTACATGACGTCTCTGAAATAAAGGAGAAGAAGAAGAAGAAGAAATCATTTCTTCATGAGCTCGATATTTTCGATATCTAAATAGAAGTTTCGATGAGACAGTAAAAGAATTTTTCCTCCTCTACAAAATATTAGTCGTTGAATTCTTACTATGACATCGATTCGATCAAACACTATAAATTCCATTTATCCAAATACGAACCTCTATTCTTCATTTCATTCAATGAGCATTGATCTCATCCAATGAGCAAGGAAAATCATGCAATATTCGTACACAAACTTTCTTTCAGGTCTCGAGGATATCGAGGTCATGAAGATATAAATCTCCAACCGTTCTCGAACTTTTGTTGATATTTCGGCATACAATTTAGCAGTTCTGTGATAATATCAAGGAGTCTTCTGATTCGCAGAAAGCAATGTTGAGGATATCTGAAAGAACCACCCGGGAGATTGAAAGTCCTAATACAAAATACTCATTTTTCTTTGTATAGGTACAATGTCTATAGACCACAATTTCAGGTTCTGCTCTTTTTCAAGCTTCATTATGTATGTACCTATATAGTATAACAAATACTTCGGTCTCTGAATTTCTAAAATATGCTCGAGTGTATTGTGGTATTACATCAATTTTCCGGGGAAACTTCCAGACAACGTTTCACATTTTCGTTATTCATGATGTTATATTTTGGGGATATATGAAAAACCTCATTATTATAAACGAGTAAATATCTGGAAATAATAAACAGGCAGAAAGAGCAGGATTACAACTCGGTTTGTTCTGATGGATTCTGCCGGTTGTTTTATCATTATTTCACGAACCAAAAGGTAAACAATTTGGTATGATACCTTCGAGGCAATATCATATAGGTACCTATAATATAAAAGTTCACTTTGAAGAGACAATATTTTCTTCGTATCCACATAATCAAGTTTGTTGCTACGTTGTAGTCGAGCTTGTTTGATTTTCACGATGATAAATTCCATTATACACAAAGTATTCAGTCCTAGAGATGGATGATTTTGTTTCTCGGTTTCCAAAAATATCACCGAATTCATTTATATATGTATAGCTTCTCCTCCATAGTGTGTTCTTTTCACGAATTTCCATTATTCAACACATCAATGATAATTTCAACATTTAATTGAGCTCAATTTTGACATCTCTTCGAAACATGTTGAATATTTCGGTTCAGGAGGAAAATATCGGCCAACCTGTCAGCACTCTCGTACACAGGGTAGTTATATATGAAGGAGTAAGTATAGTTTCCTGATATTCCGTACATTATTTTCATCTGCTGCCCAATATATATTAGATATCAGGATTCGTAGTAGTTGTTTTACATAAGCGTGGATCTCGATCAAATATTACCAAACGAATTGTACGTTTTTCTTGCAACCAAAACATTTAGAATTCATCTACGCTTGTGCAAGATATTTCTACCTTCAGCTCTCACCTCACCAATTATATATTACCATATCAATTCTCCTCTTTCGATTATTGGAATTCGAATCAATTATTGAATGTTAATTCTGACAGATTCATCATCTTATATATTATCAAGAATAGATTTCATAACAGTAGAGAGTCAAGCATCATCTTCCACCATTATAAACTTTGAGAAATAAATAATATTCTAAACCTATCTTCTATATACACATCGAATAGAAATTTTTGGAACCTCCTGCTTTCGAAGGAGTTCGGTAATATCACATTCATTCCGAAATCAATTTAACTTATGAAATGATTATTGAAAAAGTATCAATGGCAAAGTTCTACTGAAATTGATTTTTCAGTTCTCAACTCTCCTCTGAACTCATACAGTTCATTGGGAAATGAAAGTTTCATCTGTCTCACTCATATAATATTTCTCCCAACCATACTGATATTTCATAGATTTTCATTCCTGAAGTTGGCTATTTAGCGAATCATCAGATTTCGGAACGAAATTGTTTCTTATTCAATCTCATAGTTCAGCCAAGATAAGAACGAATACAATCTTCCAATAGCCGATAAAATGATACCTACCAATTGAATATATGATGAAGATTTGTTCGGAGTCGTGTTATAACAATGATTATTTGAATTCTCCTGTTACACTAAAGATCAATTATTGTACTGAACGGAAAGATGAAAAATTGTTCAAATACTGTAGGTTGATCGAGGAGGTAGTGTATTTTTTTCTAGATTTCCTAGGATTTTCTTTTCACGTTTCTGAAATTGAGAATAGGAATTTTGATAATTATTTCGATATATTTGATGTGAGGACATATTTATAACCTGGCCCTTGAAATTCAATTTTTTGTATATATATATATATAATTGAGAAATTTCCTATTCGTTAGTAACATCTTGTTTTTGGAGAATTTGGAAATACAAACGAATTTTTGATAAGATCAAAACTTTTACTTATCTTAGCGGACTCATCAGGAACGAATCTGCTCCCGCTTTCTACATGATTTATATACCTTTTCCTCTGTAATTTTCCCGATGTTTTGTCGTTTTTGACACTGGTAAGTAATGATTCGTCATCGCAGATTTGCTTCCGTGACGTCCACTGAGATAATAAGAAGTTTTTATCGTGTTGAAAATATAATTGTTTATCCAAATTTCTGACAAAGAAGGTATCTCTGACAATTTTGCAGTGACATACTGGAGCAGATCATAAATCTGTTCTTGTTGACGAATATATTGGAATAATTATTCTAATTCCTATTTCCATTTCTAGAAACAAGGACGATAAGATATCCGAAAATCTAATGAAAATGAAGAATTTGTTTATTTGATCTGACCAATTTTGCAGTGACATACTGGAGCAGATCATAAATCTGTTCTCGTTGACGAATTTATTGGAATAATTATTCTAATTCCTATTTCCATTTCTAGAAACAAGGACGATAAGATATCCGAGAATCTAGCGAAAATGAAGAATTTGTTTATTTGATCTGACCTTCAAGGATCATCCACTTGATGTAGGCATTCTCTCAATATGGAATCTGGTTTGTTTTTCGCACTCTGTATTGTGATTATTCAAGTATCTATAATATAATGTTTCATTCGTGAAAAAAAAATAGTTATTGGGACTCGTGAGATTTTCTTGTACTTGTGAAGCAAATAATTATTTCGTTTTCATAGAAGATGTTATGAAATTTGGCCCTATTTATATTTCTCATGCTTCGAACGCTCTTAATGCATGCAATGAATAAATTACCCTGTTCAATGAATTCTGTGAAATTCATTTCCATCCTGGCTTCATTTTTCTTGAGGAATTTTTGAAAAATATATACATATGTATATTCATCGTCGTTAATGAGTTCGTTCCTGCTTTCTTCACCTCATAAAAAGAAACACCTTTCGACCTGAGCTGAAATATTCAACATATATCACGATTTATTCCACCTTTTCCTCTACGATCTTCTGATCTGACCTCACCGCGCCCCTTACATGAAACACAAAGCCGAAACGACAAGTAATAAGCCTAGTCCAGGCCTCACTGTCACGCCGTTGGCCAAGACCATCGTACCCACGGGTGTACCCTGTTTGACAGTTATCGGAGTCGGACGATACTCCGGAGGACAGGGCAATTCCTCGACCTTCTTCGACATCAAATAGATCTTCCCGGCGTCATTTTCCTCGTCATCATCTCCAGCTGGATAGTGTTTCGCGTCGAATTCTTGGTCTATGGAATTGGAGCGCTCTGGATTAGGGCACACCGGGTACTCCTTCACCTCCGTGGTGACCGCCACTACTTCGGCGTATACGGTGCACTGCAACTCCTCCAAGGAGTTGCGAATGTGGGACTGCGTCGTTTTGTGGTAGAGAGAGTATACCCAGTCCAGACGGCAGTCGCAGCTGAATTTGTTGCCTGCAAGAAGAAGCTAGTTTTGGTAGGTTGGCAACTGAAACACATCCACAACAAGATAGTATGGAAATCCCTGAATACCTCCTGAAGGACATCTCTGATTCCAAAATAACTAGGCGGTTTCGGAATGGCAAATCAAAAAACCGCAGATTTTGCCAGATTTTTACGTTGTTCTGTGCATCGCACAACTTTTTAGCTTTTTCAAAAAACCATCCTATTTATTTCAACTGCTGCTACTCCATTGAATGGAACATAAGAATAACAAATCTCAATTCCTAATATTTCCTATGATCTTGGAAAATAGTATGGAAACCCCTGAATATATTCGGAACAAGAGATGTGATTTCAATAAAATTCAGTACTTGTGAGCTGTTGTATCTGGCGAATTGAAAAATCGCATCAAAAATGTTGCCAGATTCTACGTTTTTACGTACATTACACAACTTTGTTTTTTCTCTCAATAGAACACCATATTTATTTCAACTGTATTCATTCAGAGCCTATTCTATCTCACCGAGCCGTATTGTTTGTAGTAAGTGGGTGGAGTTTTCACATCAATTCAAATTGGTGCGTTCGTGATTATGACTTGTCCGGATAAGGTATATACATAAACGCTGCTTAAACCGTTCGAGTGTATCGTATCGATTCATAGGCTATAAGATATCCTACAGGTAAGTCAGTGACAGAGCATATATCCACAGTTAATAAATAGGTTCAGCGTGGGAGGCGTCAGAACTTAGCATTCCTTGTACTATAATATACGTAATATTCATAATTTTATTTGAATTTACTAGAATTTCGCAAAGAAGCATAGCCAATTCAGACACAATGAGGAGTCTCCGTAGTTTTAGAAGGGTTACATTTTTTTGTAAATTGATGATACGAATTCGAAAAAATTACAAATTTGAATTGAGAGTCAAATAAAAACAGTTTGCTCTAGATTCCATGCTGAAGATGATGAGTGGCTCAGTCTAGAAACTATATATGTAAACTCGGAAACATGCTTAGGGCGAGCGAGACAAATCGAATTCGAATATTCAATTTGACAAACTTAATATAGTTAGAGATTGCACTTCATTACGCTCACTTAGAGCGTTTGATTGTTCGCCACGAGGTGGTAGGAGGACGGAACCTCAGATAAAATCTCACACCGAACAAATTGGGAATTTGATGAATTTCATTTGCGAAAATAGCTTATCGCCAAGGGCGTCTCAATGAATTCTGGCGTTGGAATGATCGTGTCAAGCGGGGAAGGAAACGAATCGACAAAAAGGCTCATACATAACGATATATACATAAAAATAAGATTAGCTTCTCACGAGTGTGAGAAATCAGCTGATTTTCATGGGTCTCTCGTGGTGATGAATATTTAGAATTCCAATAATTCTAAATTCCAGAGGATAAGCATGCAGTGGCAAATTTTGACGAAGTGATCGACTTCAATATCTCTAATTCGCATTGGTATGTGGATTCTTATGTTCGATAGAATTTCTGGTCATGTCGAAAAACAAACTAATCATTATTGGCGTCTGGAGGAACAATTATATCCTTCGAATAAAGTTATATAAAACACGAATCCATTTGTGCATCATTTCTCTTGATGAACTTCATCGAGAGATCATAGATCACTTCCATAAGATCGTTATTCATATTATGTACTGTGAGCTTCATTGAATCATTTGGACCAGGTCAGTTATCATCAGACTCCTCTTGTATTTTTTTTTTCATTCATTCCGTCTCAATGGTGAGAACTTCCTGAAGAATCATAAATGAATTTCTTTGGCATACTGTGATCTGACTGCTTCGAATGCCATGGAAAGTCGTCTTTATTTTTTCAATATCAACAGTTATGTGGTTTCTTGTCGTTATTTCACTTGTCATGTCAAATTATTCGTCGATATTGCCATATGAGGTCGAACTCCATTTCAAAACCTGGTTACGAAAAAAATTATCGAAAATGTAATCCAGAATACTATCGGCCTATGATGGGTTTTTGGATTTCATCAATATGTTGTTTCGTTCACATTGACAGAAGGAATGGACATGCTTCTGTGGTCCTCTTGTATACCTGACGAGTGAGTAACCTCACTTTAATTTTTCTCCATATTCATTCATAAGGTACGGTACGGTACATACTCACGAGGGCGATCTGAGGATGATTCAACAGTCGTTAGCACTGTGAAATGATTTTTGAATGAAAATTTCTGCACAGAATAGAGAATTCCTTCCTTCGATGAGGTACGAATCTCCACATGCTGATAACAAGTATAGAGAGTAGTGTATAGAGAGCGGGTCACAGCGATCTATGAATTGTGAGAAAAAGGTGGACATGTAAAGATATACAGGGTTGTCCAATGAGAACGAAACAAAGTATGCATTTTATTGAGAGATCAAGGAACTGACATCAAAATGAATGATTCCTTATGTAATGTTGGAAAGGACAAGATTTAAAAAAGAAACACAGAGGGCACTTATTAGATGCACATCGTTCTAACTAAAAAATGAGAGATAGTGATGAAAGGAAAATAAGCGTCACTTTCCATCACTTGCCGATTATTTTCATAAACGTGTTTCCTTGCGAACTACTGCAGTAAGTTCCAAAAACAAGGAAGGGTTGGTAAGAGATTTTGATTACGTTCAGAGTGATGTATCACTTGACCCCTTATCCTATTTGAGATATTTGAGACTCCAGGGTTGGATCTCACCCCTCCGAGGGGTTTGAAATGAGAAAGTTGAAAACATGGGCAAAATTTTTCCCCCTCGAAATAAAACTCGACTGTATCGCACGTTTTTTTTTTCTGAGAACGATAACTATGTCGCATCGGCCTTGTTTGGTTCTCATTGGGCCACCCACTACATTGAAAGTAGTGTGTCAACTCCAATCCACAAATGGATTCAAGTTTCCACAGCTCATAAAAAAGATTAGTAGTATTTATTCATAATATAAAGAAGAGAGATGCTCTAAACACTTTTCTGAGGCCAACAAATCCTGTGAAAATTTCATCCGATGTTAAATTCTTGACCAGATACGTCTGCTTGTGGAATGATTTCTCAGATGATATTGAACCCATGTATGAATTGATATTCAATTGAGTAAATCAGTATGATATTATTACACTACTATTATTACTGTCGAGTTCAATAAAAATAGACAACTGAATAGCCTGATGAATATGTATAGAATATATTAAACCTGCAAAAAATTCATGATCTAATTAAAATATCGGATTCAGTGAAAATTGGTGGACTGTACGTAACACGATAATATAAGACCGCATATTTCATTTATAAACCCTCTCCCATTTTTAGACGTCTCCTCGACCCTTTCGGGATGCAAAAAATATTTACGCCACAAAAAACTTGATTCGGTTAGGCGCGAGAGCGTTTCAGCACGTGAAAAAATATTTCAATCATATTATCATTCAATCAACCCTTTGATCTCGTTCGGTCCTATGAAAACTCAAATTTGATATTTTCGAGTGCAGGTATATTATTCGATGCTCAAACGGAACGGATATTAATTGAAACATATTGAAACATCTAATTAGGAAACATTTAACATTTTTCGAGAATCATTTCGATAATTGGGGCATCGTTTTGTTGAATTAGAAGAGACTGGAGGAGGTACAAAATATGCATAGGTGAACGTTTTTCTGCGGGAAGGTTTCGATTCCAAAACATCTAGCGATAGTCAAAACTCATATTCTGTAATTTGAAAGTCCCATCCTCGAAATGAATTCAATGAAATACTCTCACGTATAAGTTTAGTTATGTAACTATCGGAGGCATGAAATAGGTGATATATATGACGGATCAAGCAGCAATATTTATTTAGGAAGACATCATTCGAGAAGAAAAATATGTTACATGATTGTTATGAAAGAGACCTATTTTCCCTACCAAGAGAGTGGTGAGATAATAAAAAGGAGGAGCCAACAATCATCTGATCACTGCCTCTTCCTCGTCTGCTGCTTTCATTAGTTGGCTTCCTCTGCCTTTCTCTAGGCGCGAACTAGGGCCTATTTGAAATTTCGACTTGTTAGTTCAATATTATTGAATTCACGTCTGGAAAAAACGTTCAAATGAAATGAAATTTTCGAAAACATTCCATTCTCAGCCATGATTACTTTTGTACAAAACGTTTCCAATTCAATATGCCAATACAATATGCAATTTCGATATCCACACATCCACACATCCACAAAGAAATGATTATTGTTTTGTCTATTAGGATGTTTACCACCATGTTGTATTCCTCAATTCAAACGCATGGCACATCCAGACGTCAACAAAATGCCAAATGTCAGCTGATTTTTTATGGCTGCATCTCTTCCTTATAATCCTTTCAATTCCTTTCTGAGCTTGATCTAGTGAAAGAATATATAATATCAAATCTTTGGGTAGGAATTACATGGAGAAATTTATTTTTTCAATAACTAAAGAGGATTCGTCATATCAAGTACAACAAAAGATGGTGTGGAAAGAATTTTATAGAGTTAAAATCAAAGTTATGTTCATCATCAATGATATGATCAGGAAAAACATAATTTCAACTGATACCATCTCTTCCTAACTACCAACTATACGGGTATGTTCAGAAATAAATTGAGATCGAAATGGGGAAAGTTTTTGAGAGTGAGGGCGACATGAATCGAAGGTCATAACGTTATCAGTGCTAGGAGGTTTTCTATGAATGGAAAATTCAAATTCATTGGATTTTCATATGAGAATTCGATTCTGTGATAAATAGGGTTCAAGAAATTAACAGGAAAAAAATTGTTCAGCTCAAGTGTACCACTGAATAATGCCAAAAGATATCATCAATAATCTCATGAAAGTTCTGTGCAAAACCTGATATGTGAGCGAACGGCACCGTCTCTCTTCATCATCCTTCTCGTACAATTATAGGAACAATACACTTTTTCATTGTCTTCCAGGCACACTACTCTTTATAACTAGACTACCCGTCCATTTCCGATACTTTCAACAATATCTCAGTTCACTCGCTTTCACTAAGTAGTCAATCAAATAACCCATAAAATTTTTCAGAATGAAAAAGACGTTATACTCCGACATGGGGTGAACAAATACCGAAGGGACTAGCGAACTTTGTTGCCAATTCTCTCTCAACATGACTGGAGATACAGCAGTAACAGTAGGCTGTGGTTTAGATATCAATTTGGCGATCGCGTCCACTCAAATGATCTTAACAATATTAGCGCAAAATGTGGCAGAGTTGCATATCACTAGTGCGAGAAAATCATTGATCGACCCATAGACATGTTCATCATGACATTTTCACTATTCGAGATGTGTATATATGCTCGTTGAAAATTTCTGGTGGATGAAAGGAAACAAAAACATGCGAGGACCTCAGCATGCACGCATTGTGCACTGCCAGAAGGTTTCCAATATGATTCGTTCCCTAATTGGAAGTGCTCAACAGAGAGAGCTTTGAACATTTTTTTCCAAATTGGTATGCACTGGCAGAACTGATTGTATCGAAAGAATGACCGGAAACAAAGGATGCGATCCCAATTAAGGAAATGCGGTGATTATTGGAATTCCTCTTCGTCAATTGATATACTTACATAGGAAGATGAAAGGGTTGAAAATGAATTACCAGTGCTTGTTAATTAAATTATTCATTGTCCTATTGTGTCTACAAGACAATAAATCATAAACAAACATCGAACAGCTATCATTCATGCATATTCCTAAAATTGTTTCAATGACGACAAAGACAGCATTTCAAAAATATATCATTCCTGTATCTGATATTTCCATTGGTCAAACTTAATGTCAATGGAGCAGTTTCTTGGCCTCCTAGGTCACCCGATTCAATGTCGCTAGATTTTGTTCCTGTGGGAAATGTAAAGTCTTTGGTCTACGAAATTTCAGTAGAAATAGAGCAAGACTCAAGTGGACGAATCAAAGTAGTATTCGAAATCATTTGAAACGAGGATCAAATGTTTAGTCAAGTCCGCCGAAATCATGTGCGACGTTTGGATCGGTTTATTCAGGTTGGAGGAAGACATTTCTAAGAATTGTTGTGATGATATGATGTACAAAAGGCAAAACTCAAATGCAATGAATCCTATTTAGGCAATTCATCGTCTTTCTGAATTTTGACGCGTCTTGGGGCCGTAGTGCCGTAGTGACACTTTTACGGACATGGGAACCTCTACTCAAATGTTTTCTACTGTTGCACTGAATAACCCCTAGAGGTTTGATTCCATAGTTCTGTGACACCCTGTATTTGTAGTGAGGAACATCAGATTTATGATCTGCCGCAAAATGTCATTGCGCTTGAAATTTTACTTTGAAATTCCTAAAAGAGAAATTCTCGTATTGCCAATGACATCTCTCAATTTTTTTAAAAAATTTGAAGACAAATATTTTTTCAACGAATATCAAAATTCCTGATTATCTTGGTAGTGGACGTTTCGGAAACCAATTTCTTTCCGTTCTCAAAACAATGGAAAAATTATAATTTTCAATCGTTTCGCCTCGTCTTTTGACGATACTCGTTGACAATTCATTTGAAAACACCCATGTTCCCATTTCAACTATCCTTCACTGATCAAACTTGTCCAGTTCTCAACAATTCCCTATGTATAGAATTTTGCTGACACGGAGATCGATCCAATACAGGGTGATCGACAAAATCGCGCCTATTTGGTGCGACTTTCTTTTGGGAAGCTTCCATCATCTACGAAAATCAACTAGATGATAGCAGCACAAAGCCGAAATTGATTAGTAACATTCTGTGATTCATGAATGATGCCAATGACAATGTTGAATTATTTTTCTCTTCATACCCGAATAAACTCTCTTGGCATTCTTGCCGGCATTCTAATAGGCTTCAGACTACGCAACTTCGCATCACTGTGACTCTTGTTTCAGATCCCTATGCCTGATATGATCGAATTTCAAACAGCCTGTACTATACACCTACATCTTTGAGGTTCACTCATTTTCGACCTATATTCATAGAACTCATCCTGAAAAAATATCACTAGGAATAACTTTCTGAATTCAGATAGGAGGAAAACATTGTTGCACTGATCCTACCACTCTAAATGCTGAATGCATTGTGTGTCAAAGGAATCCGCAGCTGTATAGTCCTCGATTCCAGAAATTGAATATATTTATGGATGAAACCTTCGGAAGATCGTGCAGGCTAGCTTTCCACTTCCCAGATATGTCGTCCGCCTTCGAGATCTATAACACTCTACATAAATCCTCTCGCCATTTAGAAATCCATTTCTCTGGGCGGTTTCATCGAACTAGCACTATGAAATATAGAACGGAATCCAGTCAAACTGCGATCAACCAGTCGTACCCGAAAACTCCCAACTTCAGGGAACTCGCAACAGTCGGTTTCGATAAATTACCCTTTCAGGCCCTTAAATAACTGGATATAGTGGGCCTTTTCCGGTCGAGGAAATAAATGGACACGGGTTCGTTTCCCTCAGATGCGATATAACTTGGCGTCTTTCGAGATGACGGATGGCTCTAAGAGAACATCATTGAAGGTCGCAGGGCTAAGAAGATGAGTCATAGAGTTTCAATATCCTAAAGATCAAAATAGCCCTCATAGTGTGTAGTCGAGTATAAAGGAGTTATAACTTCAACGGTTGGAAGGCTTCGAATGGATAATAAACAATAGGAAGAATATTCATGAGAATACCAATATATATTGCATCACAAACTGACAGCTGAGAGATATGAGAGAGAACCAATGAAACGCCTGTGAATGCATTGTTAAGTGTCTATCACACCGATGTGGAAAGATATTCTTGAAAAAATTCAAGAAATTATCTTATTTTGATCCGTTTGTAACGAGTAGCGATAATTGACAATTCAGACAATTTGAAACTGCATTCTTGAAATTGCACGAGAATATCATGTGATATCCGTTGGGGAGACGATTCATATCATTTTGATATATAACCTGATATAACCTGACATAACCTGATATGATCAATAATTGAAGATATCATCGATAATGAACATATCATTCATCGATTTACAGCTGGCAATGAAGTACTTCTCCTCGAAATAGATCGGTGATAAAATATTTGCATATTGCATCATTTGAAATAGATTCTTGAAGGTGAATGATTTTGAATAGCGTATAGAAACATCATCGGAATATTCGATCGTGAAGTGCAGACTAGATAAGTAACAACCTGTACTCAAAGTTGTGTTCGGAATTGATACATTCCAGTTTGTTCTGTAGGAGTAGCAGAATAGGAATATAGTGCATGGAATGGATACCATTTGGGAAATCCATTTGCTTGTCGCTTCAAATTCGCATAACTACATTGAATTAGTGTGCGTATATATATCATCAAGCAAACTCAGACTCAATCAGTAACCGATAATAGTACCATGGATGTGTATCTATGAGCATAATTTCAATTCTGTCCCATTTCACATACATTTTCAAACTCGGCACTTTCAAAGTCCACTCTCCACTTTCAAGATGCGATGCTACCGGTTAGGAAGGAATTATTGATAGACCAGCCGTCCTTGATCCAATCGTGAGGAATTTAACTTGAAACTGAAGTCAATGAACACAGGTTGAATACAAGTTGAAATAACTAGGTGAAAAAACAAGAAAAGTCACGTAAACTGTTACCAGTTTCTTGTAATGATTTTATCATTATAATACGGGACCTTGTAATCCTCGGAAAATGATTTTTCTGCCAGAGTGTAATGAAACTCTTGAATACCTCGGTGAAAAATTACTGTTACTCCTGTTACTTCCAAGCAACGATTGAATACAACCAATTATACAATCGATGATTTTCCTTACCTTGCTTATTGAGATTAATGTCATCGTTTAACGGATTGCATGTGAGAGAGGTTCCGCTATATTTCTTCGACTAGAAAGAAATAAACAATACATATAAAGTGAGGATTTGAGATCCTACTTCCTATATTAACGAAAATCCAATCAGTATTGTTACGGAACTTCAGGTATGAGAACTGCTCGGAGTAATACGATTATGTAAATTGGTAGTAAAATAGACTGGTGTTCACACTAGCACTAGCCAGCCACACTAGAAGAAGTTTCAGACTTCTCCCTATTTGATTATGTTAAATTTCAACACTTTTGCTCTTCAAGATCGAAACTAGGATTCGCCACTTCTGTATTTCTCGATATCTTGGGAACTCTGGGAAACATGATTTGAATTTGAAATTCAACATGAATACAAAAATTGAACCGTTAGCTATGCATAACTGTCTTCATTTATCAGTAGAAGTCAATTTGACTCTACAGGATAGATGATCTTATCGCCATCCTATGTTACGAGCAATAATATTTGTTCATATCTTAGATTACTGAAACAGTGGATTAAAGTCATCTGTCTGGAAAAAATGATGAGACTGATATGGCTTTGTTTCTTTTTCATCAAAGAACCTGTGTGCTGTGCAAATCGGAGAGCAGTCCTATTAAATTTTGCCTCATCTTCGTTAATCTGGCAAAACTTTTCGACAAAAACGATGGAATTTTTTTCTGATGTCCGGCTCTGGAATTTCCTCTCCATAGTATGCCATATTGAATTTTCTGAAAGAAGATACGGCATCGGTAAATTTCAGGAGATAACTATGAATTATTGATTTTTCTGGAAATACCGATCGTCAATGTTATACGACAAATTCACATGATTCCCTTGTAACTCCTTTATGATTGGTAATTAATTTTTTGAAAACAGTGACTTGATCTTCCTTCTCCATACCTAACAACTATGGGACGTGAATGAATCCCCCATAACTACTGCCTTGTGCCTGTGCCTTGGTACCTATTTTATCCTTTGACATTTCGATACACCATAGTGCTTTACATCAGTCAACTCATCAAAATCCCTGGTTCACTGTGAGTGTCTTTCAAAGCAGTCACATCTGCGTGTGATTCCAAATTAGTGGCGCAGGGTCCTAAATTCAGAATAAAAATGCATTTTTCCTTAAGCACTTATTCACAGCAAATAAATATCAAAATTCCTTGAGAGAACACAATGATGCAATCATTAGAAGAATGATATTGAGAGCTATTAATCATTGGAATATTTATGCTAACGCGAAAATATTTTGGTGAGCATTTTCTATAAATGAAAGTCATAAACTTCGGACACAAGCTCTACAATGGTATAATACATCTGGGAGTTTCACTTGCCCTAAATCACTATTTTTTCTCACGTTGTACTAGGTATTCGCCTAGATGAACCACACTCCGTCAAATATTTATTTTTTTGTGAGGATTTCAGGAGTGTTGGAACCATCCCAGAAGACGAATGATCCCCTAATTGGATGGTTTTCATTTCATAGTTCTCTCTTTCCTTTTTGGATTTGGTAGAACATGATGTAATGGGCGTTTAGAGGTACAACATTCGTGGTACACGGAAATTCAGAATTAAATCAAAAACATTGATTTTTCTCTTCATATGGCCTTTGTTTCATGAGAAAGTACAGTGCAGTTAACAGTTTCCATCATGAACCTCGATGTCAACAGTCAACGTGTAATAGGATGCTATTTCAACACGCTAGAGCCAGATCAAAAGCAAGTGGTGAGAGATAAGTATATCAGCATATGTGACTCCACCATTTTCTCTCTCCTCATACACTGTTCAAGATGTGAGATCGGAATTATTACGTATGTACCAGCAGATGAAATCGAGGAAATGACATGGAAATCCGGTTATTTAGACTCTTCGTCGGATGTAGACAATAACTTTAATCTAGATCAATCGCCGCCGCATAGCAAATTGAATTTCGGTCCCCCGACTGCGATTTTCCAGCGAAAATGCGTACCTACTTTTGATCCGGAATTATTGAATTTGGCATGCTGAGTGGCTACCGGGGCGTGTCTATAACTCCGGGACATCATTGGGACATCAATTATCCCGGAGTAGATGGAATGAAATCGCGCGATGGAAGGGGCGGCGATTTACACCCCCTTTCGGAAATTATTGTCTGCGGTTGCTTATTCCTTTTTCGACATTTTGAATCGTATTCATCATACGAAGGAGAATTTTTGTATAACTTTTTCAGTCTTTCACTGACATTTTATCATGATGGATAATCAGCTAATATTATTCAATCAGTAATAGCACAGGGTTCAGAAAAATAGGGGAATTTCGTAGAATTTATTTTTTTCGAAATTAAAGGGCCAGATAGTACTTGATAAGATCTTCAAAATGAGGTATCGCAACACCTTATTCAAAATCAGGTGTGCTCACCCCGTTAGGAGGTTGAGGTTGAGGGAATGGAAAAAGCGGAAAATTCGTTTCCCTTATATCAGAAATCGACGAGTCCGAGCGATTTTCTACATTTTCATTTCGAAGCCAGAAAATCGTGGTGTTAAGTTTTCGTTGGATCATCCTGTAACCTTAGGTTAGGTCGAATCTGTGCGAAAAATCTATATATGAATATCACAGGTCATGTCTCAAAGCTAACACTATAGTACCGACATATACTAATAATATGATAACGATAAAACGGAAAATTCTACAAAGCCTACAGCACTGTCGCAAAAATTCATCTCCATTGTGTTAGGAATGTGTTTCTGAATTACCGAAATAAGATACCGTCATCAATGAATACAAATACACTTATACAAATGGGTGAACAAAAAAACAATATATTTTCTGCAGAATATTATATCTTCACAAAATTCTGCATTTCTGCCACAAAAAATGATATTTGTCAGGTCATATTTCCAGGGCGAAAGAATGTTTGAAATGATGAAAAATATCATCTCGAAAACCAGATATTATTAGACACATAAGTCTGTATGAAATTTTCTGCTTAAAATTGTTTCAGGAATACGCCCTCAAATTCAGTATATACCTCCAAGTTCCACCCTGTATAGGTATACCGTAGCTTTTATATTTGATTCCATGAATTCGGTGGGTTCATTGAGTATCATCAGAATACAGCGTCAATTATCTATAATTCACTGAATCACTAATGAGACAGGTAAATACCTGAATATTAACTATCGTGTTCAGACTAACCAAATTAACAATTTCAGCCCTCATTATGATCACATATATATGTTGATAATCACAAATTATTGGGCTGTAATCGGAAAACCTTTTGCTTCGATGCAGTTCGCAATGAAATAGCAGAATAACCATTTCAAATGCGATCTTGTTTTATGCGTGCAGTCAGAGACACACAGTATAGACTTTTGCAGCCGTTCAACATGTTTCCGGTGAGAGATCTGAGGGGGTGAAGAAGGCCATCACTGTCCCCCAAGCCGCATCTGAGGGAATATATTTGGAAAACAAAATGAGTGTTTATTCTATTTCGTGTCTTCAATGACACCCAAGTGTGTATTGAAATCTCACATTATGAGTAGTTATGCACGAATGTTATGCACGGAATACAAAATTTCTGTTTTCATGAGTTATATTCATTAGGAATATTTTTTATCATTATTACTATTATCACAATGTACTATGGTTATCCTGGAGGCCACAGTTTGTTATCAAAGACCTATGAATATGATGATCGATTTGGTAATACAAAAATTTATAAAGATTTGTGATCTGCCCCAAAATGTCACTGTGCCTGAATTTGAACCTTCAAATACCTAAAAGAGGGATTCTCTATTTATCAGTGACACCTTGTTTCTTGTAAAAATTTGAGAATACAAAAATATTCTCAATAGAAACAAAACTTCTATATCTTAGTGAACGTTTCAGGAACGAATCTGCTCCCCTTATCAACATAAATCGAATATTTCATCTTCGCAAAATTTTCCGATATCATTTCGACACTAAAAAGTGACGAAACAACTCAACTTCAGTCAGGTGTCACTGACAAATAGAGAATTTTTATTTCTATATTTCTATATTCTATATTTCAATAACTTCTATTAATTTTTCACTGAACAAATTTGTATCAAACAAATTCTTGAAAAAACATTTGTACTCCAGGTCATCGATATCTCAAATTTGATATAGGAATCCAACCAAAGAGTGAATTATCAAATGCCTCCAAATCTTGTCCCTCGTCTGAAAAGTGAAGTGTCTCTAGAGAGTACTTCCAAATCGAGGGAATACCTCTTCATTATTGATAATCTTTCGCTGATAATTCCGTATACGGAAGGGTCAAAACTTTTCGAAGATTATTATCATCTTTCAGAGTTGAATTGGGAGTTTGAACTGATGTAATCATCAAGCTATGGGAGATAATTGTTTTCCGGGAGTATAGACAATTAAATTAGGATGAAATCCAGGGAGATTCCGCTGGCTTTATGCTATTAAGAACGCGGAGATATCTCTCGGTTTATGAGGTACGGAGAGTAGCTCCGAGACTTTCTATTAATTTCGTCAGCAGAGAGCATTCAATCGATAACTTTTGGAATTGGTTAACTCGTTCTTCCATCGATAACATCATTAAACTGGAATCGAATGTATGTACAGTATGTATGAGTTTGTCAAACTCAGTGCCCTATTGGACGTTTTTGAGTGATAGGAAAGATGATTTTCTGAATTTTGGGACCATCCGTATAACTCTAAATCGATCGCATATTTGTTGTGTTCCGGTAAAAAATAATCACAATTCAGTGGCAACTATAACTGATCGAAATGAAGCATGCAAACTATTACGCAAGATTGATAAATGTAGAAAAAAAGGCTGAATCAATCAATTAAAAATAATCTTCATGGTTCATGGTCTTATTGACAGAGCTTGGTTCATTTGAATGAATTACAATCTTATCCTATGAAAACTTCAATCTGTCGGAACTACGCAATGTAGTCTATGTAATGTAATTCTAGTCGAATTCTTCCATATATCTACCAGTTCATTCTATTCACCACAATAATGATCGACCGAGCAAGAAATTCATGCCCATCAAAATTCATGTAAAAGTCATAGAAGAAGCTAGAAATATTTCTGTTATGAATTGAAAAAACATTCTTCCTTTTTCTATCAGAATTGTAACCTTTTGATACCAATATAGCTACTTTCAATATTTTCTCGGTCAGAACATCATTTTTATATCTATTTTTATCTAGTGTTTCATTATGTGCAATGTATAGGACAATTGCGGAGTTCCAATAATCCGTTGGGTGTATTGGAAGAATGTGATGACGAAAATATCACAATCGAAATTCTCACTCATATCATTGAAATGATCATGTGAGTGTGAAATCCAACTTCGATTTCTCAAGTGGAGCACCATAAAATTCATTACATTCTTGAATCTGAATGAATCTAAGACAATTCGTATGAAATTTAGATATAATTATGTTTCACCTTCTGCGAGTTATATATACTACGAATTAGAGATATGAAAGAGATACATTTCTTGTCGATGAATACATGCTCAATATGGAAGTTACATTGGTGGAGAAATATCTCATTCTCATGATATTTTTTGTCAAATCAAAGTAGTGTGAGGTATACTTTTCTGTTACAAAAAAATTGATCTTGGATGTATTTTGGGGAAAGTAATACACAATTACTTTTTTTTAACGAATCTTGAACAACATAACTTGTGTCATAACAGTGACATCAGTTGTTTAAGTGATAGTTGCGACATATACGTTGACGGCAAACTTCGTTTGTAGTTTTTATCTTTTATTGAACTGTCTGATATGAAGGCTTGTATCAGAACATCAAAATATCGTTCTTACTCGAATTTCCTTCTACCAAAACTTCTCATGATATCCTTCTCATATTGAAGACCCAGTCGACCGGAATTTCGGTGATTCACTGAATGCAGTAGTCGTTGTCCCTGCACATAAAATGTCATAAACTGGGTCCATATTCGGGTGTCCTTGTTTTCATCGTATCACGTGGTGTAATAATCGTGATATGTTATCTATCCCTGGATCGTTTGTCTTCTTCTTACTATTGTTTCTTAAAGGACGTCTCGTCTATATGTGTCGTGTCGATATTGGAATGCCAGCGACGTTCTTTTTTCCTCATCTCCCTCTATCTTCATCTCCTCAAGCCACGCACAGACTGGCGCGAATAATTCTGTGCGACCGCGAAGTTGTCGCCTCGCGAAATATTAGTCGAATCAAGTTTCCAGTTAATAACAAGGAACAACAAACCAGAGCGAAAATATCGCTTGGCGATGAAACTGCAATAGACTCAAATTCTATCGCGACTAGCCGCGTTTTCTGTCGTTTTCATGCGAATCAAAGATAGCTTCAACAGAAATGTTAATAGAGTCTTTGAAGAAATATCTGATCTCATATGATTCAAGTCATGAAGATTACGAAAATATAAGAGAGAAAGATAAGTTATGGGATGAAATTGGACAATAAGTACAGATAATCGAAAAAATAAAATTTGTTTTTCGTGAATTTCTCTTTTAATTTATAAAATCCTTGTTAAGCTCTTTTGTCAGTTAATTTATCCTCAGTGCTTACTCGTCAGGTATGCAAGGAATCCATGAAAATCCATGGAAATGGCATTTGCTTCCAATTGAACGATCATGAACAACAAATTAAAATATTTGTCGAGTTAGGATTCCATAATGGGCCCAGATGTTTCTCGATTACATTTTTGAAAACGTGTGATGAATTTGTGTGGAATCAGTCAATTGTGAAGTGGCGAATAAATTGACAAAATTGTCTAATGCCAAGCAGATGAGGTTTAACTTCTTTAAATTATACCAAATTCGCCAGTTACGAGTTCAACAGTTTCGGATTAGGCACCGAAGAGAATATAGGAAACGATTAGAATATCGGCTACTACATCTTTTGTGAAACTACCGTTTGCCGGTGTCAATGATGGGTAAATTATTCCATATAACATCATTGATTCAAATTTTATGACTTCGTCATCCAATCCTCTCGAACCAATCCATTCAAATCGATTGAAAAAGCCAATCGATTCGTTACTGAGAATATCTTTGCTCTCCAATATGTGAATGACTGTATTACCATCATTTCTGGTTTGCGCTTCAGATGCCAGAGTTTTTAACAGTTTTGAATTCACACTGAGTCAGCACCGCAACTTTCATATTGTGTTCTGAATTGTAATTCTTCCTCTCGGACTCCTTCAACAAGCCATCAATCTTCTCTTCAGTGGTTCAGACTCACCTACGGACTTTTCAATCTGTCCTTTGATCTCCGAGCAAACCAAACTTATATTATACCTCACAATATTTGGGAAATTTTCAACATCAGCACACCCAAAAAGATACATTTTCATAGTGAATAGTGTGGTTCGCGTTGATGATCGCGAAAAGAAAATAACTTCCTTTCAACACCAAATCGACGATGGAATTCCGATATTTTTTCACGTACCAAAACTTGCGTTCATTGGGGTGATTCAAGCGGTTCGAGTCGACTAACGGCAAACATTTTCCTTTCACTCCAGCATCACCAGCCGTGTAAAAATAAACGGCCGCCATTAGAGGTCGTTAAGCTCAAGGAGACGAAAATTTAAACGTCCTCTACCTATGTATTGCGTGTTGGTATCCGGGTTGAGCTCTATAGTGGGAGGTCGTCATTTCATGGAACGTTTACTTGCACTAAATTATCAGGAGGTCTCCTGTTTCACGAGGGAACGTCGATGTTTATGTACACAGAATTTCTAGTTCGAAAGTACGGATGTGTCTAGAAGGGTGTTTTTTTTTCATTTTTGAGCTTCTAATGAAGTTTTCAGGACATCGAAATGAGTATCGAAACATTATCCCATACAAATGACAACGACAATTTTCTGTTGATTATCTCACACTTGCTCAACACCAAATTCAGAGCTTGCGGAATTCAATTTTATGTTCACAATAATATATGAACCTTCCTCAACCATTTGAAGTTTCCATCATTTTTTTGTTTGATCTTTTGACAACACGAAAGGAAATCCTTTGATGTTCGGAAACATCGTGTTTGCGTGACCAACTCTATTCATTCAGGTCTTGAATCGTATACACCTGGAACTCAGCGAAACATGCAAATGAAAATGTGGCCTTGTGGCAGCTCACGTAATGAATCTTAAATGAGTGACCAGTGATCACTTCTGGACCTGTAAGGACAGCTGCCATAGTTGAAGCCATATTTCACTACTCTTATCAATTTTCACGCCCATATACTGTGTGTGATTTCACTTTTTGAGAGTCCACTTTTACCCTCGTACTTTCCACTTTGTGTTTCGACAACATCAAAGACTCCATACTCTGATTCAACAAGCGAAATGAAAATTCTATTCCTATTCATTCACACCTGTTATTTCTCTCTTCAAAAATATGCATATCGTTTGTAGACATCGTGGCAGTAGCTAGGTTTTTATCCAGTTTCCCCTCGAGCTACCTCGCCAGTTTTATGTTTATGCATAAATTTGCTGAACACTTTGTAAGGAGCGGCATGTTCTTTTTACTCAACTTAACAGGTAGCTAGGTATACATAATAGAAATAGATCCACGACTAGAACAAAAAAGTATATTCTTCAATATCAATTGAGATGCTATAATGAGAACCTGGGGGATCAGAAAAACTATGAAGTATTGTTTCATGACGCATACATAAAGAAGCAAAGTCACATAGAGTATGTCAAGATGGAGACAAAACAGAACAATACAAGCGAATCTTGATACAGTATTGGCGTGGTCATTCGTTGAAATATTCACCTACACATCCCAATAGCATGCTACTGAATAGTGCTACGCCAAATGTGAATGCGAAGAAAATTGACGCCCTTCCCCTATACAGGGTGTTTCATTTAATGGTGCTGATATTCATTCAATGGGTTGGCTCCGCATGAAAATAAAAGAAATTCGGTATCAGATGTGCACACACCAATTCATACCTAATCAAATTTGTTGTGGTCACTGCAGTGATCACTCTTTTCTTTCGAGAATTTTCATTTGAGAATATGCGTTATACACGAAGATAACAATAGGATATTGGACAGAATAATTGACTTTGTTGATTGACTTTTGTTGTTGATTTCCTAAGTGGATATATTCTTCTCTCTCAGATCGTATCCGGAGACGTCGTCTTTCTCATTTCCTGCATGTTATTTTCTTCTGATGCAGCGTTTCGAAGGGAATATGGGGTTCGCTGTTCAGTGGCGCAGATTTGCAGGTTTCATTCTGAGAACATTTCATACATTCACGTCCTCTTATGCCACGGTGATACACCTTTTTCATGAATTTCTAGCTGAATCACCTTGTCTACCTTCGCTGTGAGAGAACTCTCCCACTCATGTATATTCTTGAATGAGAATCAGACTTTGATATTTCACGAGTCAGTCAATGCACTCTTGATAATAAGCATTTCGAGTTGAAACATTTCTTTGAATTGCAGACCTCCACTAGTTCTTGAATGTTGCCCAAATCCGATTCATTCTAGAAAATGGAGTGTAGCTCGGGGTAGGTTTATGTGAAGCTAGTTAATTGATTGCTGTTCTCGATTGGTACGTTCACGGTATACATACTTCAAAATGAATAACAAATTTTGCATGGAAATTTGGGAGGCAGGTAACAGAGAATAGAAAAAAACATACAATGGAGACAATGCAGAATTCAATTTCGAACGAATTTTTTCAATACACATATGAAAGAAGGCTGCAACAAAGGAAAGAACAGGGAGAGGATTCGTCGAGTATTCACAGTATATGAATTTCCAATAGTGAATTTTTATGATGAACGGAAGGAAAAATAAAATCACTAGATTTGTAAAACGCTCTTGTGACATGATGTGTTAATGAACTAGTGTAATATACTTTCTCCTCATTAATATCAACTGAAAATCATATATTCATGCAGGTATATTGAAAAAACTTGGAAATGCTGATGACATGATCGAATTCTCAGAATAACTGCAAGCAGATTTATCGCTGTGAACAGAATAATTGAGAAAGACTTACTCATTTTGTGTATGAAATTCGATTTCGTGATTTTTGAATGTGATGTTGAATAACCAAGATTAGTGTATCAACAGGAAATTGAATCATGGCATATATCTGATGTACGGCTGAGTCGAGAGAGAAGCTACATTTTGATTGATCATCATAAAACAGGATTAGTATTCACAATACCCATAACAATCAATGATATTCCATAGTTTGGAATCCATCTCCAAGGCATTACCAAATTATCAATATGGAATGAGATTCCGGATTCAGTTTAGTGAAGCGAGCCTCTTCGACAACTAATCGAATGAAGAACCCATCCAACTGTCAGGTGAAGTCTCCATAGATATTGTGTATGGAAATTCCACTACAGCATGAAAGTTCCTACTCGTTCATACTGCGGAATTATTTACAGCTCTTCCTGATGAGCTCAAACCTCATCAAATATTGACAAAGGAAGCAAGATTTGAGTTCATAATATGGAGAAAACAAGACTGGATAACTTTGGAGTCGAGGAAAGTGTATCGACTAAGAAATTCATCTCTGAGTACGAGAGGCAGAATTCATTATTGAATCGCCAGGGCTCAATTGTCAATTTTTCTATCACCTCTCGAGTAGGGTCGAAATAAAAAATCTCCTTGAGAATCATTTTTTTGAATCTTATAGATGATTATGATATGATATAGAGTTTGTTTTTCACGTTCGCCAGGTGAGGCACGATGTCATATTGACCATGTTGGTGTGGTGAAATGCATTCGACCAATAATATCACCGCATATTTGGAATGGACGAACTGGTGGGCATATTTTATCATGAACCTACTATATTATCCAAGAACGAAAGGTCAGAAATGATCAGGAAACTTTATCATTCGCTAATAGAATGACAAACAACGAAACAACGTTCAGGTTGACTCGGTTGAGTGAAGTTGGTTGACAAAGATTTGTAGCTGGAAAATACGGAATTCATAGGCGTATACATCTATTTCCATGAGATAGACAACTATCGAAAGACTCCGGTGGGGTTCTCTCGTTCTTGACTACTGTATATTGAATTGCGTGGTAGCTGTCGACGATGAGCGAAACTTTGAATAACTTCGGAATTCCGAGTAGACGTCTTTCGCGAAATTCCAATGGATAACAATTTACATAAATTGAAACTTGAAATAATCATAATTCGAAAAATACTTCACTCAACTCGTTGGAAAGTGTATTTCAAGCCCTCGTTATATTTCCGAACCCGCCGCTATTCGGCTCGTGCCGAACACACACACACACACACACACACACACACACACACACACACACACACACACACACGAATGCGTCTATTTCGACATGCAACTCTTATTGACTTGACATTGAAGTAACTAAACTGTTAACTAACAAATATGAAAACAACTATCTTCACACTAACCTCACTTGTTCAATGTCACAAAGATTCGAAAATAACAGAATTCAATATTATATACGCACGAGACAATTCAATGCATATATCAAAACCATTCGAGCTACTTTCCTTATTGCGAACGTTGTGTCACTGCCGCCATTTTGAAGATCCAGTCATTCAATCAGTGCTGCCAAGCATCTACAGTATTTCCATCATGTTTAGCAATTAACAGTGGAAATTGATGCAAATTGAAAAGATAATCATAACATTGAACTTGTTTCATACACTGTCGTTCGCTTTGCTCTTCCCACTTCGAAGATTTCGGCGTTAAAAGAGCACATAGGAAAGATTCCATAATATATATACTTTCATTACATTAACATGGATATAGTAGTAGAAATTACACACCGAATTCGAGAAATATAAAACTCAACTCTTCCGTAGGTTATCGTAATGAAGCCTCAAAGCCTGTAAAATGGTGTTTATGAGGACTTTTTTCCTATCTTCTACCGAGGATTCTTCACAATATTGTCGATATCCTTCGTATGAAATATGAACATTTCAACAAACTCAATTCCCTTCAGATGAACTTTGAGTACAGAATAGAAACTACGTAATCAATGAATTGTTTAGAAGAATAAAATATCATAGTGAGGTAAGGCAGATGAGTGATGAAAATTGAATTGCCTTTTGTATTATCCTCTTTTTCGTTACGATTTTAATCCTATAATAGACGTTCGGTGCACTAGTACAATGAATAGCACCTTGCACGTTGAATCAACGAATGTTCAGTTCAGTGCTTCAACACTTCGACTTTGACATCAATCACAGTGACAATTCAATAATGAGAGTGGATGAATGAAGTTTCGACGTTGACTCTTCTAGGGATTTTCTCTCTCATCCAGTGTACCATGAATGAACAGAGATACATTTCCACGACTATTATAGCTATTCTTGTTTTTCTGCAATCTATCAAACATGCTCCAAGTTTATTATTGTGCTTTGAAAATGAAATCAATCTATACTCGGATATTCACAGAAGACTACTACAGTTGATGTATATTTTCCAACTTCATATCTCATTCACTTCGATGCACCGGGATTAGTTCTTGAAAGAAAATATTTGATGAACTAATCTGAATCCAGCATCGTTTTGTATAGTGGAGAAAATTAGGTACCTGCATATTTGCGGTTTCATCTTCCTTTCAGGCAGAGATGTTCTTATGATGGAAAAAGAGAACTTTGATGGTGATGAATTTCAATTATTCAGTTTCAGTTAGTTCCACAGTTCGCTTGAATCAGTAGCGCACAGAGTTTTCTCAGGTGAGCCATTTACCTAACAGGATATAGGTAAATTTATACATGAGCCATCAATAAGATAATAATTGGCCACGAATACATTCTACCTGAGTGAACTGATACATTATTGTATCAATGCAGAACGAACATTCCATAAAAAAATGAGGATTCAACACATCAGACAAGAACAAAGAGCCAGAAGCTATAGAAGTTCGAAAACTGTTTGACAATGATCATTATGATTTTTGTTAGCAGCGCCTCAATGTATAACTATTTTAACATGAACATATAACTTCGAAATGGTAGAACGGGTTCTTTAGCATATCAAGAAGATAGTTTGGTTTCATTGATTCAAAAAACTCTTGTGACTTCATTTATACCGTCTCTTTGTATGCTGACTAATAACTTCATTTCAATCAAAAATATTCTTTGTCATCTTGGGGAATGATGCACATTTTTTAAATTGGATCCCAGTACCGTTCAGCATACCGATTGCTAAACATATCAAATCAGAACCAAGCTATTTGCTGATTGAACATGGTGTAAACATGCAGTACTTGGTCAGATTACAAAATTCAGAGATCATTTCTTACGAAGTTACTATATGGAAGTACTTTTCACTCAGTGAAATCAATAATTACCGTTCTCTATTGAATAACGTTTGGTGAATAGATATATGATTATTGTTTCGTGAAGGTGTTATTCTGAATAATTCGAAAATCAGCAGATTGAGTTATATATCATACTTATATTTCTATTATACATGATATCACCTGATTCTATTCTATCTACGAAAACTTTTCTTAATTTTGAGGAAACCATCATTTTCCAACTTGAAACATTCGTGCTTCCAAATGGAGAGGTATGTATTGAATATGTGGAAATAACACCAATCCTCAAAATGAGGATTGAAAACGAAGTGGATTGGATACCAAATTGATCACTTCGAAAACAATAGTAACTACTTGGCCTCCTATTGACGCTATTATGAACTGGACCATTATGTTCACACAAAAAGATTGCATCTTGCCGATATCCACATGTTCTGAAGCAACAAATCGAATAAATTCTCGTTGACTACTCTGGAAAATAGATTACATTCAATTCAATAAATAAAAAAGTATCAAAAGTGAGTATGCATTACAAATCGAATTTATGAAAGCATTCCAAGGTAACATCCGAATGGAATCTCGTCTGTGAATTTCGTAATATTGACAATATTCGAAACGGAAACGAAAGCTATAAGAGAATATCAATTCGAGGAGGAGTTGATTTAGTGGATCATTCAGAACAATTGACTGAAGATTGGAAGATGTATACCTATACTTCCTCAATCCACTGTTATTTCCTGCGATGATGTTTTCGAAATTGAAGAAATCAAGTCAATAATAATTATATCGGCATCGTCATTTACATTTCCGAAACAAAAGTTGCTCAGTAGGTTGACAATAATTTCCACAGTACTACAAACGTCGACCTACGATAAATATTTGACAGCAAACGAAATAAATAAAGATGATCGTGAGATGATTACAAAATTATTGTTAAACATGTGTTCACCTTTGGAACCAGAATGGAGAAACTATGAAGAAATCGTGAAGTTATAAGATGATTCCTCCAAGACTATATCAGAACAGGCAAGCAGGAAATTTTTTTATGAAGCACGCAAAATCAATAATGAAACACCGAAAGAATGGGCAGTACGTTCGATAAAGGACCCCATACCTCGCCCAACACTTCTTTTATGGAAAATGGCGTTATGTTAAATGTTCCAAATTTTTGGTTCACCATATAGTACATGGGCTATTATCAAATATGTCCATGGGCTCAATAATCAGTTCTGGAGGTGATGCAACGTGTAGATGTCCAATTTTCTTTACCTCGTACTACTAGCATATGGATTCGAGTTTTTTGTGTGCCATATTTCCAGTTCATTCCAAAGAGTATAGAACAATTTATTCTATGATGATTCATATAATATGATCGTTCTAAAAGTGTATAGGAAACACGGGAAAACAGAAAAAAATGATTTCTGGAACAGAACGGGTTCTGTAACATATTCAAGGGAACATCATTTGAATTCAAAAGTTCTTTCTCAACATATACATGAACACTATTTACAAGAATGGAGAACAGTTCATAATTTCTGTAGATATCAGAAATCATTCATGTGAGTTCATCTCTGAATAATACTATCCACATGATATTCATCAATATTTATATAATCACTCTGTTCGAAAATAAAGGTCCTTTTAATATTATTCTCTATTCCACTCCATGTCTCTAATGATATGTCAATACCAAGAAAAGCTTTCTCTCTGAAATGGATGGAACATTCCATTAGAATTGACTAGTGAGCGTTCCTTTATTGAAAAATTAAATATTCCTAACAGTTACGGATAGTTTTGTTTCATTGAAAGAACATTCACAGAAAATATTTTTTTGGAAGAATATTCTTCGTGTATGAAAAAAGTTCTTTTCTATGTGTAGGAACTCATAAGACATCATGTCATTTTCCATCAATCAGGATCAGTCCCGCGTTTTGGGTTTCTGCTGTGGTAATTCATTTCGCATTTTGTTTTGGAAGAGTAGACACCACTGTCGGGAACCCAGTGCCGGAA
Source organism: Gastrophysa polygoni (assembly GCA_963576655.1). Taxonomy (NCBI): domain Eukaryota; kingdom Metazoa; phylum Arthropoda; class Insecta; order Coleoptera; family Chrysomelidae; genus Gastrophysa; species Gastrophysa polygoni. The sequence goes on from OY755084.1 coordinate 14,876,156, forward strand.
ACGAAATTTGGTGAATGATTTGCTTTACGTTTTTTCATTTGGAATTCTTGTTTCCATAGTCGGCCTGCAGAATAAGGTTGATGTAATTATATTTTTAAATCTCTCATGGAGGTAGAATGGTATACTTATATATATATATATATATATATATATATATATATATATATATATATCTAAAGTATTAGGTATTGCGTGACGACAGTATTTTTGTCAATCACCTCTAGGGTGGCTCAGTTGAAACAGTCCATCCTCAATGACTTCTGACACAGATATAAGGAGAAGCTAGATTCAGTTGTTTGGCTTTGATTCCTCATCCCATGAACTGATTATTCTTCGCATGTTTCCTTCGAAGTTCAATGACTACCTATCATCTCATCTAGTCTCAGATTGACATGGATTATAGTGAATTCATCAAACTGTAGAACTTCCATGACAAGATATCAATAGCAATAACATTTAACAAATTCATAAATACCAGAGTGAACTTCGAAACCCACTATCGAATCTATTTTCGTCAATACGAATATCCTTTCGAAATAGTTTGCGTACTGGTCTCTTGAGAATCCCTTGCGATGTTCGCACATCTGCTACGATTCTTCCAACGATTCCAATATATATATATATATATATATATATATATATATATATATATATATATATACACATATAATACGGTGACCATCGCCATTGTTTCTTCAACAGTGAATACCTTTCAGTGAGAACTCCAGGAGTAATTGTTTCTGTAGATTTGCCATGAGAAATACATTTGGGCATATTCTGTCAAGATCATTAGGATCATTAGGATCAGTACTTCTCCTGTTGAAAGTTTATCTTTCAGGATGGCACCAATCGTTAGTTTGAAGCAATCAATCATCCGTTCCCAGCTGCCACCCATAAGAGGAGATAGTGGTGGGATTTTCTTGGGAATTTCAGCTCTATAGGTCATGTCATCTATAATTGGGTTCATTTGTAACTCAGACCGAGCCTCCATCAATTCACCAGTGGCTACTCGATCCATAATATGCTTAGAGAATGAGATATTTCCACTTGGATTAGTGTCACTGTGAGACACGTAAAAATTGAAGTTTTCCGATCCGTCTTCTAATTTTGATTTCGAAATGACCAAAATCGTTCTCTCGGTAATAATCCCATTATCGAAAGAATAAAATCCCAATTTTGTGAACAAAAACTACATAATCTCTCATGAAATATCGATACAATATTTTTTTTTGTTTATGGAGGTTTTTTCCGATTTGAACTACACAGGCTAAATAAAAGGCCTTGGCTTAGTTCATCCAATGAAACTGAGATTCAACGAATGACAAATAAATAAATAAATAAATAAATCTCTGACGTTTCCTGTAAAACAACAGTGCATACGAAGTCTCGTGATTCATGACTGGTAGAAAAAACGCCGGCTTTACGAGCGCTTCGAAGGAGTTACCGGACTTATTACGATATCTATGGACCGTGGTCGAGCTGCTGGACGGTCGTGAGTTCGAAACCAGCCAGCAGCTGTTGATTTCATATCAAATTAGTGGTTCACAGTTTCAATTCTTTCTCGGTTCTCGGTCCTCTAGAAGTTGTCGGACTATAAAAATCCTCCTGCTTCCCTCATCCCACACGAGTTTCGATATTTGGGATATTGATTCCAACGATAAAATAGCGACGATACAATCAAATGATGATAATTATCATCCAGTCCTAGGTCAAAACCATTCATTGATTATGTAACGAGCGTTATAAAAGTTCATTCTGTGAAAGTGCTTCAAATGATGAGTATGAGTATGAGTATGAACAAAAGTAGCCCCGATTGTTATGAAACTTTCATTCACGTCATTGTCTGCTTAAAATGAATTCCATGTTCTTTCAATATAGTGAAATCAGTGAATCAACAGAAAATAATATGATGGCATATATCTTTAAATACTGTCTGTAAGTTCTTCGAGGAGGTGGTACATTCATTTTTCAGCATATCATGGAATTCTCTCTCCTCGTTTCTAAAAAATAGAGTAGAAGTTATTAAAAATTATTTCAATATATTTGTATAAGGGACAGATTTGGAATCTGCCCCAAAATGTCACTGCGCTTGAAATAATTTTCAATAACTTCTACTCTATTTTTTAGAAACGAGAAGAGAAAATTCTATGAAAAGCTGAAAAATGCATATATTTTTCTCTAGGCTTTTTCATCATTTTTAGTAATTAGCAATGTGATGAAATAGAAGTTGCGTATCGACAGGCAAGCTGTTTCGATATGCATTTGGATGCCATAATGACTCCATCAGAGACGCATGCAAAATCGAAAAAAAAAAAGAATCATGGGGATTATTTCTCGCATAACGAAGCATTTATTTTGTGAGAGAACGATAAAACCAAACACTCCTATGGAAGTTCATTGTGGAAAAATCTGCATCACAGCTGCGAATTCACATCGCGTTTCATACGATTATCTAGGCTGGATTTCACGGTTTGGAATCATCATAAGGACAATCTAGTGAGCAGTGAATATTCTCTAAAGCACCGAGTTTGCTCTGATATGATTTCGTTTAGCTATTAACAGCCAAACCTGAACAAAATGATCGCCTGCCTCCTATTTACCATTCAGAGGTAATGGGTGCAATTAGTTTATGGTTACGAAGTCTGTAACAAAACAGAACTTGCGAGAATTAAAATTTCGTTAGGGATTTCATTTAATGTTTGTGAAAATGCAGGTATCGTTTCCAAAAGGGCATATTTTCTCAGTGGAAGCTCCATCCTGTCGTGTATCAATTTTGATTCATCCTCATTTTAGAATGGTTCATAACGGGAATGATGAAATATATGAGTTATGCACTGGGAATGATACATGTCCAATCATCATGTCAATAATGTTACTAGAAAAAGTTGATTGTATAAGCATCAAACTATCATCCAAATATACATTTCCGAGTGTTATTGTATATGTGGCAGAATTGTAGGTATTATTCCTCAACGTAGATTTGGGATGCTTTGAACCACCTGAAGCTCCTATAATTTGAACGAAGTCCTATTCCGTTACACCTCAACAGTAGAGCTAGCCATGGTAGTATGGATGAATACTCAAGAAGATTCCTCATGATAGCGCACGTCGTGAATATGACATTATGCTCTTCATTGATAGTTTATACCCATACCTACATACTAGACCTATTTGTTTGTTATCGGCATTTCAATGAATATAGCGAAATTCCACTCATTCATTTGGTTCGGAGACATGAAAAATATATCCTTCATATCTTTTTCTGAAAAGTTATGGAAATCAAAAAACAAGCAAGCTAGGAAAACTTGCATGCAAACTTTGACAAACAGTGAATTGAATGTCAGGTGAACGATTTGGAAAACAGTTCATGGAGACATTTTTTTTTTGTTTTCAGCAAAGCATCTAACCTTCGATTCCATAAAATTCATTTGTACACTTGAGTTCTTTCAGTTTTGGGATATCGAGATTGATACAATTGTACTCCAGATTGAAGGTAAACCATCTCAATTTCTATTGCTTCCACGAAATTGTGTATAGTTCGATCATTAGATGATATCAAGAAAAGACCCATTCGGATTTTACCACAGTCATATCAACAACGTTGCCTGTGATACTTGATGAGATTAACCACCCACTCACGTGAGGATTGATTTCATCGGATTTATTATCATTGTCGAGATTTCAACTCAATAGGTGCAAGCGTAATTCACTTCTCGAAGGAGTGTTGACTGTTTGCAGCTCAGATCGAGACTGTTCATGGGCCTATTGCCTCAGCGATAGTCATTCAGAATATTCATCAGTGGTCAGCGTTCAATTGTGAGTGTTTTACAGTGTTTTTTACGTGTTATATAGTGACATAAATATGAGTTCAATTCATAACGTGATTATTTCTGATTGATAATTGGAAATAGTAGGGACCGCTTAATATTGGTCCCTTCCGAGACAAACGTTTCCAACAATATTCGAAAATGCCTAATCCGCTTGTTCCCAATTCATCATTCGGTAACTCTCTAAAGATACACGTTGATACAAACCCTCCAGAGATATAGCTTCACCCTCGCCGAGCGCAGGAGTTAATGCATTATACCGCCACAGGCTCCGACGAATATTACTACCGAATCTCCATTCAATTAGACGACTACTGAGGTAACTGAAACGCATTGTTCTCGATAGTCCCAAAGGGCGAAGAGTTCTTGGGGATCACCGAATGGAACTCAGGACAAACCATCGATTGTACGGCTTACCTACTGATGTACCGACTATGATATCGTCAGGTCAGGTCAGTGGATTCAGTTCGTTCGACCACTTCGTGTTGTCTATCGGATGTTTACTCACTGTCAATATCTCAGTAGGTCATGCCTTCAAGAACGTATTTCCTCCGTATGATGATGATATGTGGAGTAAACATATCGACAGAATCCTCGAAGATGCGCTCGCAGAAGAATTGATCTATGATGATGCTACGGAGAGATTGCAGGACGAGTCGTCTGCGATATTCTTCCGATGTTGTGAGGTTTGAGAAGATCGTATCAGAATTTAGGCATTTATGAGCCTGATCAAGCAAATTTAAGAAATATTCATGGAGCCCAAGCCCGAACATTCAAGGAGCTCTCAACAGAAGGTCGAATATGAATTATGTAGTGTCAAAAATATGTACTTATGTGATATTACCTCTCGACAGTGTTCACGACATGGTCGTATCAAGACGATAACACAAGAACGTTTGGCTCTCTATGACAAAAAATTCCTGCTTGTGGTTTCGAAGTATTAGGATTTGGATTGGGGTTCATCGCATGAGTATAAAGCAATGATGTGACATCTTCAGCTGGAATAAAGACTGTGTTCGTTATCAGATCTTCAATTTGTTGTGAAGACAATGCCGAAGAAATATTAGAGCCCTGTAGTAATCCTGTGTTGGATGAGTTTGCAAAAGATCTTCACAGTACTTCGGAGTATATGCGAATATCGAAGAACAATTATTATTCAACATGAAGAAAGTAGTATATATACCTGAATGACACTGTCATGCAGAGGCTCCAATTTGAAGAGCAGTAGTTTATTCGACCCATGAACAAATCATCCGTTCCGTTGGTTTGTTGTTGTCCAGTGAAAGAATTGAGTGCAGAGCGATGGAATACACAAGATTTTTAGTTTTGCGTTCATTCTCGATGAAATGCATCAATCTGAGTATATTGATCAGTAGTGCACCTATGAAGAAATATCGAGAAACTATTAGAACGGCTCGATCTTCTCGAAGATGATCTGGTGATATTCTGAAGATATCTTGACATATTGAAGCTATCCAATGGATAAACAACTATCGTCGAATATTCAATCTGTATAGACTGGCCTATATCATTTCCGCGAACCATCATCTAATCAGTTCCTTCAAACGGATGTTTTCTTCCAGTTCTTTCATCATAAATTCAGTGGTGTGACAAGAAGAGTCATTAGTCACCTGACCAATATTCAAAATTGTCCAAGACCTCTAGATTATGTGTATTAACTTGCTCATCTTTTCGATGATAGTATGGACTCCTGGAGAATTTTCCTCAGATGAATAGTATCACTTTCTTGTGCATATCCAATAAATAAATGTTTTATGGATTCAATCTTGCAGCTCGATATTTCGTTATCACCTCGATAATTTGCAATTCAATATTCTCTTGGTGAAATTCATTCCATGGCCATTTCCAAGATGCATGCGACGACATATAATTATTTTTCTTGCTCATTCCAGCACATGACAAATTTAGAAATAATTGAATGAAACATTGTTATGACGTGAGTGGAATCAGATAATACCATTGTGGAGTATGGAAATAGTACAACCCAACTACAATCTGCATGGAGTGAGTACATCAGTAAACCGTACTGTACATCTTATTGTACTGATTCGTACTAATATTTCCTCTCTGTGGAGAGAGAACTTCAATCGTACATGAAATAAGAAAAATCCTCATATGACGGTCGTCAATTGCAATCACCATAAGGTTGGGGTTTGGCAAATGATCAATTTCAAAGGGAAAAGTTGATGTATTGGCAAGAAATATTGGGTGAGAAAACTTGTTCTTCTAATTCACATTTTTATTTTCTTCATATTGTTATCACTGAACTGTAAGTCACACCATCAACACAAATTCATTTGTAGTTTCGAACATTCAATCAGAGTTGCAAAGCATTGCTTAATATACTGTATCAAAATCCCCGCTGGTTCACACGATGTTTCTCGAACATCGTGAGTTTTCGATTCGTGTTGTCAAAAGATGGAAACTGAATCATTCAGTGATCATTGATGTGGAAAAAATAATAGTAGTATAATAATATGATATCAAAAAAATAATTCACGATATATAACTCGTTTTATGGGTGTGACTTGAATGATGTCATTTTCCCAAAACGGTGATTCCTTGTTATATTTGATATAAACTTCGTTTCCGAGTAACGAAATGTCAAAGTGATACTATAAAATACGTTTTTCATTGATAACTCAGAAGTATTCTCGCCGATTTTGATGAAACCAGGTATGTTTGTGAACCCCCATTTCTACACCACTGTTCAGCCATCAATTTCAAGTAATATCAAACCCAGCAAGAACATTAGCGTACAATATTCATTATCGTAAATATCATGTCACCCTCTGCGTCACCACTGGAAACAAAATTCGAAATCTAGTTTCATGACAAGAAGTATCGTAACGAAGTTCAATCAAAATCGGCGAAAAGAATTTGGAGAAACCGATTTTTCATTGAACTTTGGACATCCCGTTACTCGAATACGGAGCAAGTTGGGACATGATTATGTGAACTTTTTTTTAAAATATGACAAGGAATCACCACCTGAAATCAATGACATGATAAAACCTGTACAATTACTATATCTCCTCGTAAACAGCTACTATACTCTGTATTTCGATAGATTAATCAATCAAACTGCAATGTTCTCGTATTTCTGCGAATCAAACCCCTATATATACCTACGGTTCTACTACCAGCTCGAACAAGCCACTTCAATTCGATTAATAAATCACAGAAATATCATGTGCATCGCCAATAAAAATGTTCCAGACCTCGCTCGCAAAAACTCCAATCCAAACGGGGAGATTTGTCGGGATAACTTCAATTTATTATCAACTAACATGAACTGCCTCGGCTAATCCTAAAAAATGTTTAAAACAATTTCAGCTGCGCGCCCGGCAAGTAATTTATGATATCGAGATATCCTCTAGAGATTACACTCATCGCTCACGATACTTTATTATATATTTGACGATAATAGCCCCCTGTATCGCCTTAATCTCTTATGCAATTTTCAGTGATAAATCACTTCGGGGTGTTCGATTGGTGCGTTAATTCAATACGGAATTGACAATTTCATTCTGGTTGTCGAAAGGTCATAATCCTCTGACCTCATATCACGATGGGACATTATCTGATTTACTTATTGATATCGTCAATATTCACACCGAAACGATTTTGATGCATCAGCTGAAACTCGTTCATGATGAATCAAACATCGAATGAAATACTACTACAATTGGAAATGTAGAATGGATAAGAAGAAGAGAGATGACACCGAAGAAAGAAAAAGGAAGAAAAAGAAAAATGAAAATTATCCATTGGATTGCCCCAACCAAATTCAGTGTAACCTCTGATTATATATTATTTGAATACTCAAGGGTGTAACATCAAATTGAACAGAATATCAAACTTTTCATGCTGCCCCCAAAACCAACATCATATATCCGCGATCAACTGTTTTCCGGTATATATCGGTTTCTAAATTTGGATAATTCAAGCTATCAAAAAAGCTGGTATATAGGAACAGTATAAATTGGAATCAGGGAATAGAGGATTGAAATGTAATTGTACGAATGGGTCATCGAACTATTTGTAGAGGGTGGCCCATCGAAAACGTACCGCAAGGCCTCACAGGCTGGGAAAGAACTTTTCGATGAAATCCGATAACAGGTCAAATTTGTTTGTCAGGGGACACATTTTGACGTAACAAGCATAGTAACCCCCTAAGTAGGGGTGTCACCGCAATATATTTTTCAAATGAGAAGGGGGGTCAAGCGATACCTCTTTAGAAGGGGCTTGTCATTCCCTATACAGTGCTGCTTAGATTTTTCAAATCGATCTACCCTTTCAGAAAATATGGAGCGTTGAAACTCCAACCATCATGTGGGACGAAAAATACAAGGCTAGGTCCAATTGTACTTTATCGCGATGAGTTCTTTCAGATGAATTCGCTATTTTTGCCAAGTCGCTTTTTTGCCGATGCACAGATTTTTTTTGGCTCATTTTAGTGAGTGAAAAATGAAGAGGATTCATTTCTTCACGTTTGTATTAGGTCGAGTAGTTGCTAGAGACATGTCGTGGTTGGAGTGTTTACGAATTGTTGACTTTGAAATTCATTATCATGGTGTATTCAATTGCAGACAGAGTGTAAATCATTGAGCTCTTTCTAGAAAACGATGAATGTGGAAATCGGGTCGCGGAGTTTTTTAACCAACGGCATCCTGACAAACATGCCTCTGGAAAAATTGTTCGCGAATTGGTGAACAAATTTCGCGAAACAGGTCCAGTTCATAACAAAAAGAGAGAGCTTGAAGAATACGAATACAAATTCAATCCTTACAAAATACGCTCAGTGCACGAACTAAATGAAGACGACTTTGATCGTCGCTTGTAATTTTGCGAAATTACGAGTGGGCAAGCGTTACACAATGGTTATTTTCTATTCAATGTGTGTTTTTCGGACGAGTGTTCTTCCTTCCTCGATGGTTTAGTGGATCGCCACAATTGCCGGTACTGGGCTGACACCAATCCAAGGATTTTCCACGAGACACACCTTCAACACCCCCAGAAGTTAAATGTGTGGGCTGGTATTTTTGGAAATGCCATTGTAGGACCTTTTTTTTTCCTGGAAATTCAACAGACGATATGTCCTTGGATTTACTACAAAATGCCATCGACCCAGCTCTAACAAATATCATTGAGAATGATCCCGCATACGATGAACAGGAACTGATTTACCAACAAGACGGAGCTCCTCCACATCATTTCCACGATGTGCGCAATTATTTACACGACACATTTTCAGGACGATGGATAGGACGACGAGGCCCAATAGAATGGCCACCTCAGTCACCCGACTTAAGTCGTTAAGATTTTTTTTGTGGGAACACATCGAGAGCGTTGTTTACAAAACACCACCAGATACATTAGAACAGTTGCAACGAAGAATCATAATAACGCATGTCGCGAAGTGACACCCCAAATGCTCCAGAATGTAAGACAACGGTTTGAAAATAACTTACCACTGTATACAGTTTGACGGACAGCAATGCGAACATTCACTTGACTAATAAATGAGTTCCGAAGTACAATTGAATCAATTTTTGCATTTTCCGTCACACAGTTTCGTTGGAGTTTCAACGCTCTATATTTCCTGAACGAGTGGATCGATTTGAGAAATCTAAGCAGCACTGTATAGGGAATGACAAGCTCCTCCTAAAGAGCTATCGCTTGACACCCCTTCCCATTTGAAAAAAATATTGCGGTGACATGCCTTCTCAGGTGGTTGAAGGTTCTACTATGCTTGTAACGTCGAAATGTGTCCCCCTGACAAACAAACTTGAACTGTTTTCGGATTTTATCGAAAAGTTCTTTCCCAGCCTGTAATGCCTTGCGGTACGTTTTCGATGGGCCACCCTGTATTTTATGATATTCATGATTGAGGAGGATAACTATGAAAGGATATTGAACAAGGTAGTTTTATTGTTTGATTCCCATGACGCATTTCTCCTTGTCAGTCATAGGTTCCTTATTTATTTTTAGGATTCCTAAGATCTATCCTCTGTGAGTATCCTCACTCAGAGATGGCAAAATAAATTCAAGTGTATCTAAGCGTATTGGAGAGAATATAATCATTGTGGTTCGATTTTTCAGTGGCACTTTTTGCAGGTTTGACTGTGAATGAATAACAAATCGCTCTGAAATCAATTTATTTAAATTCGAACTGATATACCATTTTTCTGGTACTCATGTGAATGTATTGTATTTTCAATTCGTTTTCGATCCTTGGGAGAATCAATCATGGTAATAGTTTTCCACTGAACAAATGAATGGAAGAATAGCGACAAACTTCTCTCTGGCAATGCGGAAACGCTGCCTGGGAATATTCAATTTGGCATATATTTTTTACGCTAACAGTTCATCAGTGGTATAGTCGTAGAAATACACCAAGTCAAAATCCATCTCTTTTCATTTATCGTACTTTGGATGAGAAGAAAATCACTAGGAATGTGAACGTTGGAACTCGATTAATCCACTTCCATCATCAAATTGTCACTGTGAGTAATTTCAAACAATTCGAAATGGCTAACTAGTGCGCCGAACTTTCGGTGATTTAGCTTGCCGATAGAGCATTGAGAGTTCGGTGATTCAACATCTGTGATTCGGTCTACCATTATACATAGCAGTAATGCACCGAAAGAAGAGAAATATACAGAAAGTAACTTTTATCACTCATCTACCTACCCTAGGATGATATCATATTCTACTACATAATTCATTGATGATTTATTTTCTGAAGTCGAAGTTTATCTGAAGTTGGTAAGTCTGTATTGGGTATTATTTCTATATGTAATATATATATATATATATATATATATATATATATATATATATAATAGAATTAGAACATTTCTCATGCCCAGATTCAAAAGCTACTCAAAATCAGAATGCTAAAAGTGACATTTTATTTTGTATTCATGAACTTCTCTGTATTCGAAGAACACTAACCCGTGTGCTGAATCACCAAAAGGTTGACGCAATCGTTACTTCGCAAACCATTAGATTACTAATGGTAATTCATCATTGGGATTTCATTCATCTTATGACAACACGACTGGAAATCTTATGATGTTGGAAGAACATTGTGCTAGTCATCGGTGGAATGATGGGAAAAAATCTCCCTCTCTTTTCAACTCCTCATAATGATGATCGATCCAACGACAAATGTTGAACTTTGAGTTCGATTATCCTGGAAAAAACGATGATTCCTATCAAGTCCATATATAGAATGTTGGCATAAGAGTTAGTATAAGAGAGAAGTCAGTATGTTGAATCAAAAATTCACTAACAAACTCAGATGCAGTCTCTTGGAAGGAATATTTTCAAAAAGGAGAAGAACACAGAAACCAAGGTAAATCCCATCGTTCCACAGGTTTTTCGATGAATTGTTCGAATGAGAACACCATGTTCATCAGATCTGTCAGAATCTGAAATATTCAAGATTACACATGCGAATAGTAACCGTCTGATTATGTATCACGTACAGCGGATACGGATGGAAGATACCTACTCCACATCTTTTGCCGTCAGATGGCGTTGAACATGCACAGAGACAATTTATAGTAACCCTAATAGTTAACAATTCAAGATAGTATAGGCATCACCAGATCTTCTCGTTACTCGAAAAGAAAAATTATGGTAACCATAACAATATTCTGGATGTTATAACGATAGAACATTGTGAGGATAACAAGATCATATGGTTGTGCCTATAATAACCAGGAAGTTTTATATACTGTCACGAAATATTCCTAACTTGTCAGCAAACCAAGGGTGACTGATGGTTTCTCAAAAACCTACCTCAGATCTTTTGCCGTTAGATGGCATTGAACATGCTCATTTTGTACCCAGATTTGCTCTAAAAAATCGATAGTTCTATTTTTTGACTTCTATATAATCTTCATAGGCCTCAATTCGATTTCCACAATACATTCTCGTCTCGAACATTGGCCAAGTGTACCCCTCCGTTTAATGAATACTCAACCAATATGAATTAGTGATGGAAAATTCCTGATATTGAACCCATTAATGTAATTGCTACCTCGGCGTATAATAGTTTTCAGCTCGCTGTAGACCTCAATTACCCTAGTGCAATTCGAACTTAATAATACTCATGAATATCTCGAAAAAGGTGACTATTGGGCGATAAAAAGACTATGTTAAAGTACATTTTTTCAATCTCACCTTGTGAATTCTTTCACAAAATATACAACTTTTATCTGTTCATTGTGAGATGTGATATCAGTTTCTGTTCTATTTACTGAACTGAAAAAATAAAACGAAGAGGACAAATGATTACTGTCGATAGAATAGGATACTGATGGTCCTGAATAAGATCCTATATGATCCCTAATATCGAAAACCATAGCATACACACAAAACTCAACAGAACTTTAAATCAAATAATAACACATTGTCTTTCAAGCAAAATTGTTTTCTTTGATACGGGGCGAACAGGGCCATATAAATGTGTAGAAAAGTGAAATATTTCAAAGAATACAACCTATATTTTTGGAATCAGTATTCGATTCAAGCATGGGTTTTTCGATAATAATCTATGCAAGATTTTGTTGGATATATAATAATTGAAATATTGCTGAATTATAATGAATGTGGACCTAAAACACTGAGGGTGAGGATTTTAACAACCATATAAACAGTTCTGAGTACTATCCAGAATCAGATACATCCTATTTATCCTAATGCAAGGAATTCCCTTTTCACTATATTCGTGATATGAATTTATGATAGAGTGATTACAGAGTGATAGTGTCATTCCAATTCGTGTATTCTCACTCAATGAGTGGGAGTATAAATACTACACGGTTAGCTGATGCGAGCCATGGGCGCCGCCTTATTGGCCTTGGCTGCTCTGCCAAGCTACTTTCACTCTAGCCCTACTCCGCGGCCGGCTGTAATGCGATAGATGAACGAAATGCGATAGATGAACGAAAAAATTGGGGGCGATGTAATGAAAGATAAATTTTGAAAACTCCTGCTAGATGCGTCTCCAGAACAATAGCTGTTATAATAATAATATAATGAACAATTGGACAGTGACTTCACCATCTACTGGACATCATTATACGGAGAACAATACACATTTCCAAACATTCATATCCACATCATCTATCCGAACTGACAGACGACTGATATAAATTGTGCGCGGTTTATGAGCTATTTTTTCATTCGAAACACATCGGACGTGTTTCCAATACAGCCTGAACTCGCGTTCACTCGGAGACAGGCCATTGAAAAATTCACTGCACGTCTGGCAAATGACAGAAATGCAAGTTATGAAACCGAATATTCGTAGATTCGATGTCAAGAGAAAACTGATGTATGGGGCGTAATTGTATGCACGGGGTTGATAGAAATGCAAAGCAGGATTGAACGAGTAGAGCATAACAACTTTTCGCGAGCACACTGTCGAGAATGCAAAAATAATAATAACAGACATTCAATGTGGAGCGCTGGTACGAAATATATTTTATTCTCTCATAGTTTCGCGAAATTCCTCGGACACGTCGATTTGATTCTTGATTATGCATTCTTCCACTCATATTAGGATGATACTCATTCGAGAACAAACAGACTGTTTCCCCAGATGCAAACCCATATATTTCATTCGATATTTGGATAGGCTCAATGATCTGAATTTTGATGAGGTTATCTAGGAAGTCTACAAGTCTACAAACAGTATGAGTCAATAGTGTGGGAAGCTGAGATAACGGTTCCAGTGTTCGAGATAGATGAACAAAAATTTCGAAGATGGTCTCGGCTCCAGAGCAGCACATTTCTGAATCATTTTGCATTAAACAGGGTGACTCAAAAACGCGTGACGTATCAAAGTTGTACTTTTTCTTATGGGACTCCCTATATATTTCATTGCATTTCCAGATCTCTCTGGAAAGCTGGATCTATCGATTTATCAGACTTGGGGTCTAGCGGGTCTGATCACAGAGGTATGAGGTATGAAAAGTCGAGATTTTTCAACTTCAGCTTTTCTTTGGCAGAACCATTCATTATTGGTTGAAACGGCTCTCATGTCCCCATCTCAACTTTTGATTCACTATCTACTGACGTTTGGATGAAATACATACAGAATGGTGCAGAATTCACAATTTCGCACCACCATGTATTTGTCATTAGTCATTAGGTACGAAAAAACAACGAGCAATCAGTGGGAATTGAATGTCCTTCGGTTCCAAGTTATTCGATTAGAAACATGAAATCATCAGTTTCGGGGATAGAATTGAGTTTTACGGAACAATATCTTGTTCAGACTTGTTTAGATCATGAGTATCATAGGTCGCTTGAGTCAGAGTAGGTTCATCTCTGAGTTTTCAAAAATATACAGTTATGCATGTAGATTGTTTCACTGTGAAAACATTCCATCAATCATCCTGTCAATTTCGATTTACACTCGGGAATATACAGTTGAGCTTGACAATTGACATATCTCAGCGTTCACGATGAATCTCTGGTATACCGGCAACACTAATTGCATGCTATAAGTGATTCCCAGAGAGATAGTATGATCAATTGGGTATCAGATGTATGATCAATTCCATGATTTTTTGGAACGAGTTTTCGAAATCCATTCACCCCGATTGGAAATGGATGTTTTATTTTGCCAATTCCCAAGGAATCGTGACGTCAGTAGTAATTGCCAGTGGGAAATAAATGTTCAGGATCCATTGAAAATCAACATTTCGTCATATAAATTTCAGAGTTCGAGAACAACATGACTGGTCTGATGAGTACAATCATAAATGAGTCGGACATTTTTCGGAATTCAGAAGTGACATCGAATATCTCGTGTGCGAGCTTCATTTCACTATTTGCAAATCACCCCATTGGATACGACATCGACATCCAATAAACTACCATTACAGAAGAAAATTGAAAACCGCAGGCACGTCAGGATTTCTGCTCTATCGGAAAGTTCACGCGTTTAAGATGCAATCTGGAATCGCATCAAATGGATTAGGAGATACAATAAATCGTCAATTTATCTGCAATCCGAGATTTCTATATCGTGATTGAAGCTCCCAGACTAAGCGAAGTTTATGGGGTCATATAATACTTATTTATGCACCAAGTGTCTTATAGTAATGTTTTCAAGGAATGCGATGGACAATGGTTTGGATCATTTTATAACGCTCGTGGTGCATACAAGATTTTGATTTTTACTGAAAACTGATGTCTTTCCTGCAATCAGTAGCTGATGCATGATATGACGGATTTGCATGAGATTTGCCGTTATTCAGTTATCTGACACTGATATATAGTTGCCATCAAAAAATACGTTATTTGATTCTGTAAAACTTAGTAAAATATTGATCAACGTTGCATGAATATAGGTGCATGAATAAGTTGATCAAAAGGAATGACGGAAATAATATCATTATCAAGTGATATCTTCGGACAAAATATAATCAAGCATTACGTGCATGCTAGCTCCCAACGCCCTATAGGGTATTTTGAGTTTATCCATTGGAACTGTCTCCAAGACACGTAAATGGAATGATATAAAAGTGAAAAAAGAATTGCTAATGTGACTACAGGGACAACACGTTATCTGTCACATGTCATCTCTCATCTATCATTTGCAAAGTGAAGTAGTGAGCATCATATGATCTGGTCGACGCATCGAGGGAAGGAAAAACGCCTGCAGAATTTGCAGGCACTCTAGGCTGCATTTTCCAAAGTTTTCATTCTGCGGTGACCCAAATCCCTGTGGAAAGTAGTAGTATTTTTTTGTATTTCAAAGATCGCCTTTTTTATGTTCCCATCAGGCAGGACGTGAACGATTATGGATTTATAAAACAATTTTCACATCGGTATCATCAATCAGACAAAACATCCTGTATAATCCAGTTTGAGCGATGAGGGTCTTTTAGTCGAAACAGTTGATTCGATTCCAGTCCCTGGAGAGTATGAAAAATGGGGTCCATTAAGCCACTTCCACCTCTAATTAAATTCTTTGTTCTTCACGTCATGATAACGGTCTACGTCTGTGATACCCAGAAGTCCCATTAGTAGGAATTCGTTCCTGCTCTTAGGGAGTTGCGTTTTATGTCTGTTGTTTCAGGAACGCGTATGGATACGGCTCCATAATTAATAATGAACGTGCATGAAAGAGGATTCAGAGAATAAATACTGAATCATCAGTGCTGTGTCAAGGGAGGGAACGGGATGCTCCCATCAGTAATGGGACATATTGACTGCTTAGCTGGTTTGATGTTGTATGAAAGCCAATTATTTCGTATGGAGGAAAGAGCGAACGAAGTCATCATCTAGCCAGATCATGCTTATCCTCCCATGTAACATTCATGTAACAAAGGAATCGATTCATCATCTTCTTGGAGAAACTGACTAGAAGTCTTACCTACAACAAAGAATAATTATTCTTCGATTCGCGTCACACAAATGACTGTCGAGAGAAGTTTTCTATTCTTCATTTTCAGACATCGGAATCGCTGGACTGTCAGCGTGGAACGTCATCATACTATTTTCAATGATACACTCATCCCACCTAATCAACACCACCTTCGAAACTTACGAGATCGAATTTCATGTATAATGGGTAGCAATGAATCATTTTATTAGTGTTGCCCAGAATCTAATTCCTGTTTCTATAATCAGCAACATTTCATGCATTTCATCAGGAAATTGTGCAGAAAAAAGAATAGTATACCTATAATACTTCCTTCATGAGACAGGTCGCATTCGTTCTTTTGGATCACTATTTCACTAATCGTCAAACACCCAGAAACTAGTTGAAAAATAGAGCGTCTCATCAAACTCGAATGTTAATTCAATATTGTAAAATATCGATGTGAAATCACAGTACAAATGGCAGTGATTTCTTACAGCTGGGTGAATGCAAATATTATCCCTTACGTATTTCATACATAATCAATGAGATTGTTTTGCCTTTTTGTTGAAGGCACACGTTCATTAAAATTTTAATCACTTGCTCTAATAAAATTGCCTCTTTTCACGTTGCTAGCCTGATGAATAAACCACTCTTATCTGGAGAAATTTCAGAAAAGGACGACCGAATGGAAACGCAGGTAGAATAAAGTTACGAAACACTATATGCATCAGATTAAAATTCAGAAAGGGAATTCCTTTCGTGTATCAGAAACTGCAGCAGAACTTTCAAAGCCAAGCCACGAACATCATAGGATTTCCTTTCTTGTTGTTGAAAGATGAGAAATCTGCCATCATCATACTAGTTGCTTATGCCAAGATCTCAAAAGCTGTCAAGTTTGTGCCCTTTGATAATCGTCGTCGGAGATGTTTTCCTTCGAGAAATTATCATAAACATCATCTTCAGGTGAGTAGTAGGTCTTTTGATGATCATACTTATTCATGATAGTTATAGCTATATGGAGAATTGCCATTTTGCGTTATGAATTCGAATTATTCGATGATACAACACTCATCAAATCATTGACCTCTCTAGATCATCGAAATAAGAAAGGTCGCGATATTTGTTTTTTTATAGATACTTTCACGGTCAGTGCTCAAGGGAAATATCATCTATTATGCCACCACGTGCGATTCCTAGTAGAAGAAGTAGACGAGCTCAGGCTGGTCACTCCTACACTGTCAGGCTCGAGATCTGTCGAACATCGCTATACCAAGCATCATTCATCAATAGAACGGGAAAGTTGTGGAATCCTTTGCCCAGTGAAGTCTTTCCTGATGCTTACAACCTTCAAACTTTCGAGGAAACACCTTCCTTCTCTCCCAAAATTCCAGCACTGGCTAACACGATGTTCCTCGAACATCATAGGTTTTCCTTGCGGGTTGTCCACAGATAGAAAAAAAAAGGCTGATCCAGATTCGAATTTCTAGCTCAGCAATTCAAGAGAGTGTACTAGAAACTTGTTACTTCCTAAGAAAAAATAGAGAGAAAAGAGAATTGTACTTTTTCTGCCTTCTTTTCACGTATATTTCCTAGCTAGAAAATAATCTATTATATGTTGAACGAGATAAACTTTTTTGCCCTTCTAGCAATGCACTCGAATTTTCCCTTCACGATCGAATGATTGCTTGATGAAATGGTGACTGTCATAACCGCTCATATTATGGTGAAATATAGTTTCAATTTGGATAGAAAATTGGATAGACATTTCCATATATATCAGAACATGTGGAATTCAAGTGGTCTCTCACATTTCCAATATTTGTGTTCGGTTACAGATGGGTGTGCCTTTTGGCGCCATGTCTGAACATTTTGTTTATTCCAATTTCAATTCGCAAGATGTGCAACGTCACATTAAGCGAGGGTGTTGTTCTCCTGGTGGCTAAGATATTTGACAGTGAGAAACTCACAAGCTACAGAGTCTGGTGGTATAGACTATTAAGAAAGAAAAATTGCCGTTTGAGCAAGACAAAATCATGAACAGTCCACTAAGGAGAAGAAGTATCAACTTCTGCAATGAATCTACATATTGAACAATCATTGTGCATCCTGTTCTACAAAAATTATTCGAAATTGCACCCATCATCTCGGCGAAAGCAAATACTTGGACGCCGAACCTATGAGTGACCACAATTTTTATTCTTCAAGAAATTCTTCATTGTTTCATTCGACAACTTTCATGTGAGCGATTTTTGGTAGATTGATCAAATGCTAATATCAAGTAGAACTTCAAAAAAAAGCAGTATATGAAAATCATCCTATATCATCTGAGTATTTGACAGGCAATAGCATTCCTATCGAATTTGGTCCTTCACGTATTCAACTTTCACTTATCACACAAGCTCGTTCCAGGAGTACGCCCTCAAACTCACTAAATACCTTCAAGAAACAGGCAGTGTTGGAAGAATGATGAAATGAAATAAATTGATGAGCATTATCTATCTGTACTCGTGAATTCAGTTCTACGGACACGATAATGTTTAGAAAACACTCTGTGAGGACAATCCCAGATTCCTCGACGGAAACAAAATGGGCACTAAATTTTCCACATTGATAACTGACGCAGAGATGAAAAGGAGTGAGCCAGTTCTGGTTTTAGTGATTTTTTATTTTGGAAATCACTTCAATAGCCAATTTAACTTCATTACCTACATCACCTGCCAGTGAATGTGACCGCTAGCCATTTGAAAAACCCTCGGAAATACCACTCTCCAGATCGAGTGCTGTTTTCAAAGTTGATGGATCCAATTAGGGTCGGATACCCGCTCTCTGACCATCCAACTGTTTTTCAGTTTCGAAACGGTTAGTCTGTTTTGCATAAAGAGATTTCTGAAAGGCATTAGAGCTACCAAACTGTGCTCACGGATGATTCATGATCATCCCAACAGCAAATACGGGGTGTGTGGAATGAAACTTCTCATCGGCTGTACACTCGTGTCAATCAAAAAGAATTTTGTTCTCATTCATGATAATTTCAAAAACCATATAATAGAGCGATCGCATCAAGAAGTGAACAGAACATGAATTATTAGAAGTCATCTCACCTCAATTTCGTCAGGTTGATAAACTTCAATGAAAATATCATTGTTTCAAAATGATAAAATTCATTAATTTCATGGATGAACAAACAAATACATTGAAACATTGAATTCTGAACATCCACATTGTTGTTATTTTTATGTGAAGGAATTGTTGGCGATTGATGGAACAATTTATTGAAATTGCTTGTTGCATAAGAAATGAATGAGAAACGAGGAAATGAACGAGGTGGTCTCAACAAACAATATTCATTCGAAGCGTCTAACAGGAGCATTCCAAAATAAACTGTTCTTTCTTGTGACCCGCAGAGAAGAGCTTCAGAAAGAATGTCAATTGAAGTTGCTGAGAACGGAATGAATGAATAAAAGCTGAATGACGTCTGATAGAAACCTGCCTATGATGCAATCTCAGATCAACCATAAATGCAAGAATTGTTCAGAGCAAAAATCCATTCTCATTTCGGAACTGTAATGAACAGGTATGGAAGTTTGTGATCTCAGCGATCAGTACTATCGGAACATCTCGAAACGAGGAGGTATTAGAAAGCTAGAAAGCAAAATGAGCATTTACATGAAAATGATCATCCAAAATTCAATAAGATCAATTCAAATTCACTTGCATATTAGGACAGATTTCGTTGAGTAATTCCTATTTTATGTGTGAATCTTCAAGAGGATCCAGACTGTTATATCATGTGAGTTACCTTCGCACAAGTAGTTATTCTAGAGCGAAGACATACTACAAAGATAATGTTGTTTCATCTTGGACTGTGATAGACGTGATGTTAGAGTGATGTTGAACGGAAGCTGAGCAGATTCTGCAAAAGAAGACCATTCCAGGTGAGACAATCGTAGCTCAAACAGATCAAATTCCATGATGGTATAGCGTTAAAAGAGTGAGATGTCCACGACATTCCTCATCCGATATTAGGAAGCTTGAAGGGATCGCCTGGTCACTGGTGAGTTCGATTGATCTCCTTCTAATGGAGTGATAGTAGGACATGAGCTTTGCAGAAGGACGAAAACTATTTGGAGATGAAGTATTCATATTTCGGTATGGAAAAGGAATCCCAGATCTTGTGAGGTTGTCTTAGTGCTATTCGTATATGTCGTGCAGACGAAAACTATCGTGACGCTAAGCATTGATATCAATATACTCATGGATATACTTCATCCTGCCATGTTGATATCAGAACATTCACCCCTACGACTTCAATGGCCAGATCTGTTGCTCTCTGTGACTCTGTTTGGTCGCTACTGATGTAGGTGCATGAGCATGATGCAATGAGGTAGTATCATCGGCAAATCTCTCTGCGTTCACTGTTCAAATAGACAGAGCTCTAAACTGTTGAATTGTCCTTGATACGGTTCACACCGAGCCCTTCAATAACTATATCAGATCGTCTCCAATCAATCTATTACAATCACGCATCAGTTACTTCCAAACAGTGGTGAAATGATGAACCAACATGTTTGTGTACCTTCATGTACCCACGTAACACGTGTATGTATTTACAAACGGATGAATAATTTCATACCCACAATGGCTAGCTAAACACTGATGTCAACTAGACTTGATTAGTGGCGAAATCCAATCAGTAATATTCCTATGTACGACACGTTTAATGGTTTGGTCCTCTGAGTTTCGATATCGCAATCAAGAATATTGGTAGAAACAAATTGATGATATGAAACACGACAAATAGGGTGTTCCTCATGAGGATAAAAATATAAGGATATTCAAAGGTGTGATCCTTCATGATGAATTGGAGGTCTCTTTTTATTTATGAGTTTGCTTTTTCAAACTATTGTTCATAAATTTGTAATGGAAATAAGGAGTGTTTAGGTTCTGTTATATTATGTCAGGTTATGTGTGTACACGATCAGGTTATTATTCATGACACCGCTTGAAATATACCAGTGGTATAGTATTCAGTGATATTCAATACAGACCTTAGATGATTTTCATCTCCAACAGAGGCGTACGTACAAATGATGAAATAGTTTCGAGTTCCCCGTTTGAGTTCAAAGATATATGATGTCTTGAGTTTGTTCCCTGCATCACGGTTGTTGAGAAACAAAATAGAGACCGTTGTATGTGTCTCAATCTCGTTTATACATCACTTCCACTTACTGAGATCGACCTTAGTATTCTGCTTCTTATTTTGCGATAGTTGTGATCGCAAGACTAAAAAATTGTCATGGTATCATAACATGTGTATTACTCTCCTATCATATCCTATTTCAATCCTAACATGTATATTACAAGTTCAATATACAATCGCTCATCGAACGCTCTATACAACCAGTACTTGAATTTCGAAATCTTGCCTACTCAATTGATAACTTATAACTGACTCTGGTATTCTTCAAGAGAAAGCTTATTGACTTCTATTTTGAACATAAAATCTCATTTCAAGATCACTGGAAATCGGATCAATGAATGCCGTGACTTTCTGGAGGAATACGGAGAGAATCCGAAAAATTATTCAGAAATATTACGGTATATGATGACTTCCTAATTTTTATTTGCGATTCTCATCTTTAGTGTTGCCAGAGATTCAATCCGAATGGAAAATAATTCCGGTAGTGGAAGTTATATTCGAAACTATCGACCAATTTTGTTTTAAGACGTCTAGGGGAATTTTTAAGGGTTCATCATGACCAAAAATATGTATTTTCAAATGAAATCTTCGATCAACACCTATCAACATGTTTTTCATGGCATGCAAAAGATCTTTTTTGACGAACTGTGTGTCTTTCATACAGGACACTATAGAAACATCGGAGAGAAGAGTTTCCACGTTTGCTGTTTACATCGATTTCTCGAAAGCTTTCGGCAAGGTCCATCAGCCGACCCTTGTCAATAAGCTTCGAATTTTCGGTGTGCACGGTAGCTTGCTAAACCTTCTGTACTCCTACATAGAAAGCCGTTATCTATAACGTAGTCATTAACAACTGCCATTCTGATTGTGAGCGCATCACTTCAGGGGTTCCCCAGGGTTCTCACCTAGTGCCTCTCCTGTCAACATTTTCGTAGATGATATTTTGATGGTTGTTTCGATAACACCAAAATTGCACTATATGCGGATGGCTTGAAGATGTATGAAAATATTTTCTCATTGATTGATTACGTGGATTTCCAATCTGATCTCAATCAATTTGGCAGTTATTGTGAATAAACTACACTTGAATTGAACGAGTGTAACAAAATAATCTTTACTGGAAACAAGGTATCATTTGTTGCGGACATTCACCTGAATAGCGAACCGGTAATAGATGTGAATCTTATAGGAGACCTTGAAGTATTTCTCGACACAAACCCAGCTTTCGACGTACATATTGAGAAAACTCTTCAAAAAAGTTCAAGGTTTCTGGGTTTCTTTCTGACGGTTACAAATGGCTTCAATAATGAAGATTCACCAATAAAGTTTTATATCATTCCATCGTCAGAATATCTTTCGAGTATGCATCAACAGTCTGGGTATCTCCTAGACACAATGGAAGACAAATCGGAAAAAAAATTGGCCACATTGTGGATGAATCATTCATCATATTATTCATTCAACGGTGATATGGAAGATCGCGCTACTCTTACTGGATCCTGTATAATGATACCCGATATAACAACTATGAAATTTCAGTAAATTCGAATGAACCATCTACAACTAGCACCGATCACTTATTTTCGACAACGTGTATTCACAGTAATTTGAGTTCGAGTGGTGATGGAACAATAGATAGTCGTAATAGTTAGCTGAATAAGAATCCGTGAAACATCAATGAGGAAATGCATGCGCGAATGATGTGAAATGAAAATGGTTCTAACCTCAATGATCTGAATAAACGAAACACGTATAGAACAAATACAATATCATCTAAGAAATATCCTCTTGTACTATTGGTGAAAAAATATATCTTCAGGGGTCATTCCCCTGTAATATAATATTTCTTCCATTTCCCAACGACCGAGATGCTTGTTATATCAGCGGGCATAATGAAAGAGCATTACAGCTCATAACACTCAAGACATTAGTTGTGTATTTGAAGTAACCGTATCCAAGATATCACAGTCGAGTTATTCACATGAAAAAGGTCTGTCTCGATAATACAACACAATATATATCTAATTCTCAAACTATTCTGTGCTTATCTTATTCGATCTATCCAAATTTTACGTTTATATTCAGATGGATCTGAATATTTTCTCAGTGTGAGTGGATGTGACTCATTTCCAAGATGAGTTTATAATATGGCCATGGTGCCTTCTGATATTAGTCAATAAATCATCAGCTCTATCTTGGAATATCTAGTTGAGCAAGCTATTCCGACGATTCCTATCCATTTCGACGTTTCTGCACGACCTGTCTTGCATTATTAATAGCTGGGTTTTCCTTTTTTCACGTGAACACAGACAAAATATATATGGATAGCGAAAACGAAATTCTAAATTTATCACCTTCTCTGTCAGAAGAGTAGCAATAATATCAACGGGAAACTTTGGTATTTGAAGGACCTTTTTGATTACATACGCTCTGATATTTGTTGCTTGTTATTCAGGGCCTATATTTGCTCCCATTATACATGTGACTCTAAAATTTATGGCTCGTTTGGTATTGCTGTTCAGTACAGTATTGCCAATCCAACTACAGATAGTTTCATCAGAAATTATTACATATGCATTACCTAGAATTCAGTTGTCTTCACACCATGTTTGAAATGTTCATCCTGGTCGATATTCCTGGCGAGAATGACGTTTGTACAGCCAATATTGACGTACTCATTTCATTTTTTCGAAATGAAGCAGAATGATAGCAGATATTTGCTTTCCTAGTTCTCAATCACAACTCTGGCAAATATCTCAAGTTTGATGAGTGTTGGATAATGTTATCGAATGAGTATTTGGTTCTCCTCGTGACTTACTGTCACTCCGTTGGTTGACTGGGTTGGATCTGACTCCCAATGAAAAAAAACCTTGGAGGTCGAGGAGTCCATCTAATGAAGGCTCTCTGGTGCTGTATTAGTCTCAAAGAACATCTCAGCATAAACGTAGGAAGTAGGACATAATCGAACTCTTTTCCAGCTGGAACCCTGTATATTCAGACGCATCGCATATTTTGAATGAACTCCATACTGCCGTTTATTCCTGAATAGTTCATTTCCAGAATTGTATTGATAACGTCGAATTATTTCATCGCGATTCGTCTAGTGCAGTCATTGAGAGGAATTGAAACGACCATAAGATGAGAAATCAGATAACTGTTGGCATTGTCAAAACATTTTGATGTGTAATGCCATTGTTTTCAGAAATGCGACATTTTTAGTCCATTCTATTCGAGTTGATAGAGTGAGATTATTCTCTCAAGTTCATCAAAATTTATTGATTCATGAGTATGTTGAAACAAAGAGACTGAGTTCCACTTATTGAATGTTGAAAATTGGTGAATTGTAAATAATGTCGAGGGTATTTAGAACTTTGCAGATTGTCCTATCAATGTACTAGAAGATTCGAAGGAAATCAGAATATATCATGTCATAGGTGAGTTATTGAATGATGTTGAACGAATTTCAAATATACCCTACTTCGGTTCTAGAGGAAGGCAGAGGCATCCAACTAATCAAAACAGCAAACCGTCAGCAGTTGCCAGCGGCTGACAGCAAAATTGTACCTTTCTTTGTCGCTTTCTTTGTCCGAGCGAATCGATAGCTCTGTCCTTTTCTTATGTCCGTTTCAATGCTCCTCATGAGTCGAAAGGGCGAGAGTGCATCTAGTAGAGAATATATAGTTTCATGTCTTTTTTGGAAACCAATTCATATGATGGGGTTGTTGTTTCGAATGTTACAAAACCGGATTTAAGATCCATATAACAGAATCGATAAGTAGCGGACCCCCTAGATTCAATCAAAGCCACTGAAATCTTTGATTTCAATTTCTGAACGTGACTTTTCTGACACATAATTCTTCCGTGTGCAGTCATGATTGTGACATTAAGGACGAGATCACAAATTCCTCAGAATAAAAAAAATACATTTTTTTTTGTTTACGATACATCCAATTTTAGAGTATGCTCTATCCAGAGAAGTAGTGAGGAATGAATGTTGTAACTCCTGATACTGCACTGCAATGGAGAGTGGACTGGAGTTATTGCAATTTGCAACTTTTTTTACACTTCGGAGACTCGGATCATGAGGAATGTCTGCTATTAGTATTCAGTTGAGTCTTCTCTGAAAAATTTCCTCGTCATGTCATAAAATTCAACGTACTGTATGTGGAGGAATATCATTCGAATGTCATTCGGATGACATTTCACGACTACAAGGGCTCCTCAAAACGCATTCATACCTTATGAGATATGGAACTCTTGTGTACGATATACTTCCAGTTCCTTCATGAACAAATGTGTGGGTTGAATGATAATAAAATTCGGAAGATGAATTGAAAATCGTCGAAATGAATGAGTGTTGTGACTCAAAGAGCGAGTTCACCAAAGGTATTTTACCATACTCATACCACCCGATCAGATAGTAACACAATAACCTCTAGTAAGCATTTGAACGATTGGTCCTTACATAGAGGGTAATAGTTCGTATACATAACGACACAATAACTTCATCTCAGCTACACCTCATGATCTATAGAGGGGAAATTCGTCCTGTCCTTGAATACTATTCACATATTGAAAGTCCAGCACCCAAACAAGCGCTGGAGCTCTTAGATCCGATCCTCTTGAGTAGATAGTTACGTATTCATTGATCACTACTGTAGATATCACAATGGTAAGTGATGAAGGAAATTCTCGTCTATTATTCCACCACCAGCAATTACAGGTGGACAACCTAGGCGAGATCAGGCTGGTCAGCTGGCTGGTATATTCTTGATATATTTCACCATATTTGCCCCTACATTGTGAGGCGTGGTACCTGTCTTATTTTGCTGTATCACGCATCATTCATCAATAGGACGATGAAGTTGTGATATTTCCTGTCTGGTGAAGTGTTTAGGAAAAATTGCAATACCTTCCTTCTCTTCATGATGCCAAAATATGAGAAAAAATCTGTAAACGATCTGATATAGAAGTTATCGATTTTCCTGGAGATGAAAATAAAGATCGAAGAATCACTTTGTTCAGGAAGAATTTGTTTAGGAAGGTAATGAGTACTTCATATAATATCCATAAAGATGATATCCGAGATTTATTTTTGAACTTCTCAAGTCAAATATTGTTCGTGCTAATCAAAATGAATCACAAACGAGAGGTTTTTCATTAAAATGAAACAGAACTTGAATATTCAACATTAGGCAAGTATAATTTTCGAAGCGTCGCCTAAACAGGAACGTGAAAATAATGAACGAATTCGAGCTGAACGACTTCGTTTCGGGTGTTATTTAGTTGTACAATATTGAAATATGGCCTCATAAATCTTCACGAAGGAATTATTGCTCCTTTTAGGGGAATGAGAAATTATGCAGAACGATCAGGAATAACATTTATTTTAGTATGCTGTTGGAGATAACAAACATGTATTCGAATAAATGAGTAGATATAGCATTATCTGAACGGAATACTCCTACTTTTGTGAGAGTCCATTGGTTGAATTATTCTCGAAACATTCTTCCGTCAATAATAATAAATGGGCTTCATTCATCGATATATGAATATTGCAGAATGGCGAAGAAAATTCGAGAGATGAATTACCAAGATCGATGAAGAGAACTTTCAAAGAAGGAATGATTGTACAAATAGATGCATCTTTGAATGAACTCAGAACATCAATACGAAGCTCAAACGAAAAAAATGTTGACAAGAAATCGTTATCATTTCAACAATCCTGCAAATTCGAGGTTTTTCTTGAAATTCGAGAGTGTGTAGTGTGTAATGTTTTGGGATAGTGTTGAACTGGTTGATGTAGAACAGACTGATGAATGCTTCGGAATGATGGAGGTGTTACGGTTACGCGTGCTCAAGATGGCTCAAGTTACCTTGAAATTCGAAGGTGGTGTATCTCCTGTAAATGTAATAAGGCGTTTTATTAGTGACAAATTTGTAGGTATTCACGAGAAGGTGGTGCAGCCAAATCCTATCGAGTCTCAACTAACCGGTTTCCTCAAATGTGGCTGATATTTGATCAAACTTGCGAATGCTGGATGAAAGACGGATACATTTATTTTGAATCTCATTTCTATCTGTAGACGATTTACGTCCATTTGTACTAGAGTGTTGGTACTCTATACCACAGTATAGAGAATTATTAAACTGTGTCTATACTCTAATGCAAAGAGTCATTCACCTAGGGTAGTGAAACATTATGAGATCGAAGGAATGGTGAGAAATATGAAACTGATATGCTGATACTGGGCTGGAGTTCCAACAAATCATTGATGTGGAGCAAGAACAAAGTTGGTGCCAAGACAGAGCCTTGTGGAACACCAACCATTGTTCGTCATTGTATCAGACGAGACTCCGTCTACCACCACGTAGAGTGATCTATCTGCAAGGAAACTCGATAGTAAGAGACACAGTTGGGGCGTCAAACCATATGACGGAAGTTTCGTTAAGAGGCCTTGGTGCCAAACACGGTCGAATGCTTTGGAGATATGGATTGGAGACCCCTCATGTTTCTGGATTGACACCTGTCACTCATGTATCACATAGGCAAGCAGGTTTCCAGTTCTCTGGTGACGAAAGCCATATTGCCGGTCGTTCACGATCCTAGAGCTTTCTAGATATCGGATGAGACCGATGTTGATTGCTTTTTCCATTACTTTAGAGATCACAGATAGTAGTGGAATCGGTCTATAGTTGTTAGGGAGGGTTTTCTTGCCCTTCTTTGGAATCGGTTGGACTCTAGGGTTTTCTTGCCCTTCTTTGGAATCGGTTGGACCCTA
This sequence comes from Gastrophysa polygoni, assembly GCA_963576655.1. Taxonomy (NCBI): domain Eukaryota; kingdom Metazoa; phylum Arthropoda; class Insecta; order Coleoptera; family Chrysomelidae; genus Gastrophysa; species Gastrophysa polygoni. The sequence continues at coordinate 14,904,383 of OY755084.1, forward strand.
GGTTTCTTCCAGTTAGAAGGAAATACACCGAGTCTGTACGAGAGGGCGAACAACCTGCAAAGAACTGGTGTTAGTTCTGGGGCACATTCCTTGAGAACAAAAGGCGGACGACACTATCTGTGCGTTGCCCGAAGACAATTCCTGGCATACGGTTATCGATGGTAGCGATTTTGGGAAGTTCCTGGCCTCGTGGATCCAAAAATTTTGGCGAAGGTGTTGGGTTTTTTCTTAGGATTTTGTAACCAATGTATCCTTCGTGAGGGAAGAAAATGAGCTAGAAGTGAAATTTCTCCCGATTGCCTTGGCAAAGGTCCAAAATGAACGCAAACCATTTGGGCACTCTATGAGCTTTGATCTCATCTTCGTATTGTATGTCTCTTTAGACTCATCTGTCGCTCGATTTCATGTATTCCCAGCTTCAACATGTTCAGCTGTAGTTTGCGGGCATGGGTTTCTGCGCCAACGACGGTATGCTGCTTGCTTCAGAGCGACGACCCTAGGACAGGTTCTATTGAACCATGGTTCACCAATGGTTCGTGATTTGGTGCTATGTGGTATGTAAGTTTCCATACCCAGCATGATGATTTCTGAAATCTCTCCAGCACATTGCGTAGGATGTTCCGATTCAAAACACATTCTCCTCAAAGGAAACTCAGAAAAAAAACATGCGAAGGCCATTCCAGTTGGCTGGATTGTGATGCCAAAGAGTGCGTGGAGGTGTTGGAGTGGTTCACGGAGTGATGTAAGGACATATCGTGGAGATGAGGGTGTGGTCTGAGTTCCCTAGTTGTGCACGGACTTTCACTTCATACCACCATCATTGCAGATGATACTTTTATTTAGATCAATTTCGCATCCTAATCTTCCGGAAAATCCCATAATGCCTAAACTCTATTCGATAACCGTCTAGTTATGTCACCATAATCTATTTTGTTTTTGATCTCTGTGGATATTATGAATCCACTACATTATTCAAGACAAACTGAAAGATTGCAGTAGATTCATGACAAAACATAGTGTGACGATAGTTACAAGAGATGATATCTGAAGATTTTTCCGAGCAAATCATTCCTGGATGCTGTATTTTGGGTAGCGTTGACAATGAGCGGAACTTTGAATTAATTCCGAATCTGAGTAGGTGTGAGTGAAACAAGGAATGATAATACACATGATTCAAATATTACTGGTCGTAGAAAAAATAGTGCACATAACTCGTTAGAGAGTGTATTTCATGCATTCATTATCTTTCCGCCCTCACCGCTACGCTATTCTTGCTGAATATCTTTTCGTCCTAGATATCTATACTCCTGCGGAATATGTCACTCGCCACACTGATTATTCGATATTACAGGGTGTCACATTTGACTTTCTGCAGAAAATCACATCGAAATCGTGAATATGGATTAACAAGAAAACCAGTACAAAAAGGTATAAGGAGAGTTATAGAGGATCGACGTTAATATAATATAACGTCAAAAAATCTGTTGAAGCCTGTACACATGAATTCGTTTTGTTAACGCAAGAATACGGATAATCCAGCATAATGTTAACGACTCAAGAATTCTCAACCGGAAGTAAATAATTCCTACCACAAAGAAAGCCTTCTGTTGCACTGAATTACAACGCGGATATCGAAGTTTGGAGCAAGTCATCTGCTGTGTATTATGTTGTAACATAAGGCATCAGAGTAATTGGGGCCTTTTCCACGGGATATTAGAAACACTTGTGCAATGCGGATCCGCGCGACCCTTCGACCTGAAATGTCAGTTTCATTCTCCGACTAAGGAGAACTAACTATGCGATAGCTGTAACTCCTGATCCAGAAAGGATTACGGAGGTACTTTCGCCTGTACAGAGAGTAACAATGAGTATATTACTTCCAGTGTTCCTTCACGTCTAAATTCACAGAGATTTCGCAAATATTCATTCAACTTCATTCAGAATTCCTCTAAACATGGTGCTCTCAAAGGTGGGTGATTTTTTTTCAACACGAGGCATTGAAACAATGTGAACAAAAGTCGCCTGTATGAAAAACATGACGAAAACTTCTTTGCATTCGAAGGGTGGCTAAAAAACGTTTAACGGAGCTCATCTGGAAACGTTGTTCATAGGATATGTAGGTGGAAATTTGCATACAGCGCGACATTTAAAGCTTTGTGGGTGATGGTACACTTTATACCGCTTTCTCTTCTAGGGCCATCCAAATCATCCAATGAAGCGAGTCCATGCTTCAAATGATTATCTGGTGAGATAGGGATCTGAAATTATGATAATATATATATATATATATATATATATTTATTTATGAGGAGGGTAGTCGTGACTGACTAGTTGAGGTAAAAAATCTAGAATTTAGAAAACTAGATGAAGGTTTTCTTCGTGAGGGTGCAGTCAAAGTTTTTGGCATTGAATAAGTGGACTCTTTGTTAATAAGCCGAGCTTTCGGAAATGTTTATTTCCTTTATCAAGACAATCTATAAAAAGAAAGGAAAAAATGGGTATATATAAAAACCATGTCAATCACACAAACAACAAACTATTTACTAAGGTGAGATTGAAGATGAAGATATTGCAATACATAACAGATGTAGCATTAGCGGAAACATTAATCAGGAGAATTCATCTCGTAGAGAATTACGAGGAATGAAAAAATATATTACTATAAGAGCAAGTTTTCTGGACGGACGATACAAAATGGACGGTTGGTCGTTTCAAAAGACGCAAAACGATTTGGAAACGTTCGGCTCCGAGAACCGACCTACACGTTGTCAACCCAGTGGCGGGGAAAAAAAAATTATATTTCAAATTGGAAAAAAAAAATTGAGGAAATAAATGTGAAAAATTGTTAATGTTGAAATTGAAATTGTGAATATATATATATATATATATATATATATATATATATATATACTTACTTACTTAGATAAGAGTGAAAGCTGAGCTACGAAGCCAAAAGTTCTTTTCAGAATAGAGCTAGTCGGTGATAATATATCCACAAATTTATTGACCAGTTTCAGTTCAGTCGTCCAGTCGAGTATTATCAGTGATCAGTTTGTATTCCGCATTTTTTTCAGTTGATAAAGTTAGCCAGAGTTTTCCGCCAGTTTTCATACATCACCTGATAGTCTATGAAACCAAGAGGATGAAATCGATGACCTCATACCCTCAGGAGCATCTATACGACGAAACACCTCAATCCATGACATATACCATCACTTCGAGTTCATTGCAACAAATCCTGATAGCCAGATTCACCAATCTGGAAATCTGGCGATCAAGACAACCCTTGTCAATAGACATACTCTTCCTTCGAACCCTATAGTAACCAACCTCAGAGAGAGAGGTTGAATTACAAATATCAGGCCTGTTTAGTTCTGATTTCCCGAACTATAGTCCTGCAGAAATTTCTGAATTAATTCTGTGAAAAAGTAATTTACAGTCTGGAAATTAGTCGAATAACAGGATTTCTGAGAGGAGAGCTTTGGAAATTATTGAAGATGGTGCAATTAGCACGTGACGGAAGCTGTGATGTTTGGCGAAGGCTCACAACTCTTTTCAGATGGTATCACTTTGGGTAATTATTACAATTCAACGTCGTTTGAATTATTCACCCGAAACTTCTCTGTTTCTCTCACTCTACTCAACGAAAAGTCTCCAGATAATTTTTCACCGAGATTTCAACATTCAGATGTTCGTTTCTATCCACTTTTGCAACTCTCAGCTCCATTAAGATTATTCAGTTCACAAAAACACAAATCATTCTGTCAGGTCCGAAAAAAATCGCTCAACAACCGGACAAATGCTGTTTCATGTCTTCACTTTATTCATGAAGTAATGTTGATGAAACGGGGTGAATTCTCATCCTGGAGGATGTCAAATTGCATTTCTCTGGGGACACTTCTTGCTGGAAGGTTCAAAACAAATCGTATTCTCCAACAGTAGGCACACTCTCAGTTATGCACTGGAGAAGGGTAGTAGTCTATTTCATTTTGGTAGTTTACTTGTGAGACGGTCTTTTTGGAATTTGTTCTCAAGGCTGACGTTTTCTTTATGGACTTCGATGCCATTTTATCAGTCATATTCGTTCCTTCTTCCTTTGTTTTCTTTCTCCCCGAAATTTCAGACGTTAGGAGTTCACGTATAACTGATGATTTTGACGTGTTCACTCCTTGAAGAAGGATGATTACATAATATAGGCGCCATAATTTATTCATTCAGATGAACTGATTGATGTTCTTTGTATGCATTCGACCTATACCTTGAGTTATGGCAATTGACTTTTCCATTTGAACAAAGAGTTCCCTCATCGGGAAAGACTATGTTGGAAGCGAAATTTTCGCCGACATTGCAGATGTCCATTAGCCGTTCGCGAAATTCCAGCTGTCGGTCAAAATCATCCTCTGACAATTCTTGAACCAACTGTATCTTATACGGATGATACTTTTCACTTTTTAATATCTTTCCTACAGAACGTTGACTGATACCATGTACAACTAACATTGAGTTATTTCGAAAACTGCTTCACAAAAACTTGGTTTTCTTTTCCGTGCGAAAAGGTACTTCACATCCCAGCAACTGCTTATGATCTACAAAGCACAAATTCCAACTGTTCTGGAGTATTGTTCACATGTTTGGATCTCAGTCCCCAAACATAGGCTAGAGCTCGTGGATTCGATTCAGAAGAGAGCTATTCGCTAAGTGGATGATACAACACTCACCAAACCATCGACCTCTCTAGAACATCGTGGAAAGGTCGGTGATCTTTGCCTTTTCTATAGATACTCCCACGGTCGGTGCTCAGCGGAAATATCATCTATTATGCCACCACGTGCGATTCCTAGTAAACAAACCAGACGAGCTCAGGCTGGTCACCCCCACACTGTCAGGCTCGAGACCTGTCGAACATCGCTATACCAAGCATCATTCATCAATAGAACGGCAAATTTGTGGAATTCTTTGCCTACTGAAGTCTTTCCTGATGCTTACAACCTCCAAACTTCCAAGAAAAATTCCAATACCTTCCTTCTCTCCCAAAATTCCACCGCTGGCTGACACGATGTTCCTCGAACATTATAGGTTGTCCTTTCGTGTTGTCAACAGATGAAAAAAAAATTTGAATATATATATATATATATATATATATATATATATATATATATATATGTCCAACTCTGAGAACGAATGATGCCGTTACACGATGTCATCGTATGAGAACATCATTAAAAAGGCGATTTCAGTTGGAATTTTGATAATTATTCACACCCCCATTGTTGCTAAAGAACGCTTATCAATCAGAATTTACGCTAAACCGCCACCACTCTATCATCAGGAATCGACCTCGAATATCTATATACACACACAACCCAAATCTGCCACGAGACTTGCACTGCTAATTGATACCTAGGTCCTTCATAGCTGGCACAACAGTCTCAGCTAGAGGAAAATGTTCTCATCAAAGTTGAATACGGCAATAAAAATGAAGTAGGACTAGCAAAAGAAGAAAATACGAAACCGAAATAATACGATAAAGATTTTTATATACATTCAAAAGTTGACGATGACTCAATTAGCCGGTAGTGAGAGAATGATGAGACATATTGCAAGAAAGACGTCTTAGAAATAGATGGTTGATAGTGAATGGCGGTATAAGAGACCGTTACGTTCCTTCAATCATAAAACATTCGTGCAAAGGCTACGAAGTATCATTGAACAGTGAAAAGACATATTTTCAAAGCAAATCATCATTCTCACAATTCTCACTGTTGACTACAATCAAGCTCTCCATCAAATCTGGAAGGTGACCTTCGTAGAATGAAAAGAGTTGTTTGAAGAGAAGAATCGATTCACTTTCGGAATGTCAGGCACCATTCACTAACTACAAGATTTTTCTGAAAAAAAATGTGTACCTAACTAGATTTCTCTCACTGTGGAATGGACTCAATTGTATTTTTCTCATTCAGGGTCGTCATAAAGTTCACCGAATAATGTGTCGATGATTCGATAGAATATCGAACTCTGATGGCCTGTAAGGAGCCTCATAAAACACAACATATCAACAACTAAACTATTTGTTCTGTAGCTTTCGAAGTACCTTTACATCCATTTCTTTTTCCCGCCCTACCGACTTGTATTTCTAAACTTCGAAATACACATCAATTCCTACAGTTCATGAGATACAGTGAGTTGAGAATTCCACATTCTTTTGAAAGTGGATTCTTTTTGTTATGGACTGAACCTGTTTTGCGAAATTCGTTCACCAATTCGCGAACAATATTTCCAGAGGCATGTTTGTCATGATGCCGTTGGTTAAAAAATTCCTCGACCCGATTTCCAGATTCATCGTTTTTCTCCCCTACTTTAGGGGGCTGAAGGTTTTACTATGCTTGTTACGTCAAAATTTGTCCCCCTGACAAACAAACTTGACCTGTTTTCAGATATTATCGAAGTTCTTTCACAGCGTGTAATGCATTGCGGAATGTCGATGGGCCACCCTGTATTGACTCGCCAGAAATAAAATTCCGTAGACAATATTGTTCCATGATCAGCTCATGAATGATGGAAAGAACTCCATAATCAGAAAAGGTCCATGTGTTTTCCACCTCTGAATGAACTGATGTTTTGTTTAACGGAATGTTTTCTTCTCACGTTTCTTTGTGCGTGCACCGCGTCATGAAAAAATCCTATTCGCAGAGTATTGTTATGTTATTCTCTTCAGGCAATTTCCTGAGGCAAATGAATTTTCACGTCCATCGCATTACATGCTTTTCTGTCAGTGATGCTTGATGGTGTGTTTATTCATAATAGCTCAGTCATATGTGCATTCTCAGGATCTTTTGAGAATCCTCATTTCCTGACTGAACTCATAAAACTGTTGCACATGTATTCTCCTACCCAGGACGAAAATCGAACATCCAATTTAACTCATATTCATATAGAACATCACATGTCTAATGTTGGAGGTACAAATTGTAGTCAGTCGTTTCAGCATTTCCTTCAAATTTGGGAAATTTTGTTAATTTTTTCAAGCTCCCATGGGATATGAAAGGAAGTTTCACCAATGAAACTTCCAGAAAATTTATTGATTCACAAAATTGAAACGAATGTGTCTAAGTCGTCCAAAAAGGTAGAAAAATCGCGTTTTTTTAACCCCTCAGTTTTGATTCAATTTTTTTTCAATTCAAATCCAGACTGCGTTATATCAATGAGATATCTCGAAATAACTGGATAGATTCGCGAATGGAATAGTATACTTACTCTTTTACTCTCTAGAGATCCAGTTATAGATCTGGTTATGAAACCATATACTATTTCCTAATCTATCAACAATCCCTGCGAATGGAAATGTAAACAGTGTATTCAGGATATGAGGCTTTCAGGTGCAGTTTTTCTGACTTCCCCTGCATTTAATTTCCAGAATACGAAGGGAAGCAATTCGATCTTTCAAACTCATTCGAGAATGCACAAAATTCGATCTCACGAGTAAAAATGGATACCTACTTATGGACCGGAAGTTTCTCATTCTCTGTCAACAATGTCGGAGGAACTTGCGTAATTAACAACGATTTTCCGCCAACTTTTCCACTTAAAGTTAGTTAGAAGAGCCGTCAGTTCATCCTTATCTTATCTGAATGGTGGAGTTTACCGAGTGCCACCTAACCTCACAATCGATAGAGCATCGTGTATAAACTCACCATCCTTCCTCACACTCGATTCACATTACTCAAGGAGATTTTTCATCAGGAAGAAATAGATTCTGCTCATTTCGATGCATCGTCGATTCAATGAACTTGAACTCATAGTACTAGATTGAATACAGACTACTGTAGTTCTTCGGTCATTGTTCGTATAAAAGGTATTTGGATCTATTTTGCGACTTCGTTGCAGGGCTCGTTTCACTTCCTCTCTCTGAATTTCCATGGTGGCTGGTGGCTGGTACTAGCGATTATGAATGGTGTTGAATGAGCTGAGACCTGATCTATCATGGCTTCCTCGTTCACAGCAAGCTTCAATTTCTTCAGACAATCCAGGATTTTGAATACTGGCTCTTAGGATTTTGAGCTGATCGTTCAGGATATGGTGAAGATTTTCTGGTTTTCCTCGCAGGATCTGTAAGGAAAGTCTTCTGAGCAGACTCATAAGTCGAGTTAACGCTTCTTTGTGTAGGCATCTCCATACCATCTTCGAGTCGATATTAGAAGAGCCCAACGCTATTATTGGATAAGATCGCGGGATGATTTCCACTGATATCTTGAACTCGTAATGTGGTCTGAACTCAAAGCGGATGAAATGATATCACATATAACTATGTCAACTCAAAAACCCATTTCACCAATTACTATCAACACGCGGGACCAAAACTCGAGTGCTCCTTCTGCTGTGTGCAGAAACTAAATCTGACTGAGATGCTCACTCTGAAGCGTTCATAAACGTACTCTGTCAGTATGGAGTATGAACTCATTCGTTCAGAAACTTGCTCAGAGTAAACTCAACTGTGCTCTTGATGAACTCTAACATTCATGATAGGTCGATTTGCTGTTGTGAGGGTTATGTTGTGAATATTCTAATATCTTTCATACTCATACAAGCACATTATTAACAGATGATAACACATTATCATCCTTAATGATCGTTTATCCATCGAAGATAACTTCCAAACATATATCCTCGTTTCATGATGCACTCCACATTTATTTGAGCAGGTTCATGAACGGGTGCCCTGAGTAGCCATTACCGATAATATATTTTTCTGATGAGCTGATCATATCCTACTCTACTCACAAGAGTAAGTTAATGGACGCAGTGAGTTTCAACTAGTAAATGGTGGATAAGAAGATAACTGGATGATAACCCACCAAACTACCAAATATTCTCTTGTTGCATGAAATCTGAGTGTCAGAAGGATCTGGCTAATCCTAATTATTTCTGAAAAATTGAAGCATAAGAAAAACTGAGAATGATCCAATTCTATTTTTGTGCAATAATCATTTATTTTATCTTTTGATAACACGAAAAGAAATCCTATGAACATCGTGTTAGGTGTCGGTGGAATATTGGGGAAGAACTTATTGGATTTTTCCTTGAAAGTCTGGAGTTTGTAAGCATCAGAAAAGACTTCAATAAGCAAATAATTCCTATCAATTCGAAATTCAAGTGAATCCTCAAATAGTACCAATATTGACAGTTCTTTCTGCTTCCTGAACAAATCATACATTTTTCCCATTTTTCGAAATCATCCACTCTATCCGTAATGTTATATATATCATCCATAATGGTTGTTCATCCATTGAACATAACCTCAAAATGAATAACCTCGAGTCGTGACCATCCATTCACGCAGGTGTATGAATGGGTACTCTGAGTAGCCATTATCGATATATTCCTAATGAGGTGATCATACTCTACTCTACTCACAAGAGTAAGTTGAACGCAGCCAAATGTTTTGTCACGGATGACAGTTTGTAGTTACGCAACGAATTGTTGTTGATGATTTTATAATGCCTTTTCGTGACTTTTCCTCGATTTCGTATCGAGATGGAGGACATGGTGCCACTTCAACTGATTACCAGACATCTCCCTATTCTTCAACCATTTCATTTACATTTAGCCGAAATGTTTGATGGATCCCCCTTCCTCTGAGCAATCTATACAAACTCGACTTACCAAAGTAATTCGAGTAAACTTGTGTAAGCAATCCGGCATGGTGGGAAATACCTCACCAACTCTCCATCACACCACATCGTCTTCACGGAAAGCAGTTCATTTCTCGAGACAACATTCCGACGCAAAATTAGAGGTTATGCTGATTTGGGAGACGCGTAGTCTCAACAAATAATAACACAGTCTGTCGAGTTATGGAGAGAGTTATGAATAGATTCAGGCGGTTAATGGCAGCCATATATCTTGGTGTCACATTCGAAATACGGAAAAGGAAGTGAGAAAGCTGGATAAGATGTAAGTCGGAAAGCATATGGCAGGCGCTTTTGCATGCAAACTTCGGGGCGGAATAATAATAACGGTTACTTAAGGTTCATGCGGTTTGTGAAGCCTCTGCCAGGATTGCATTTGTTTAGGCTCAGGGTATTCTATTGCGGGGATATAAAGAGAATCTGTTTGAGTGATGAAAGCTGGAAGAAGCTCGTGTGTATGAATGGAATATTCCATCAGGCCCATTAAGAAATTAGCGGATGGAGCAGAGAAAACCTTTGATACTGTTTCAGCACATTGATAGTCTCATTATTGCACGATTATTCGTTTATTGATGAGCTCCATCGATACACGATTGTTAGGTATTTAAAGATTGGTATGCCTACATGTAGTTAATATCAGCATGTCTGTGACTACCCGAGATTCATGTCGAACGAACCAGGAAGAGGAGGAATCACCAAAAATGGTACTAATTCACGCTGCAAAATCATTGATATAATCGAATGTTGAAATATAGGTAACAAGAATGATAACAATGACCATCAACAGATATTTTCTTTCAATCAAAGTGTTATTGAAGAAATAGGGATACAACTCTCAACATAGGCAGCTATTTATATGATTATTGTTTTCATAATAGAGACCTGGAGTTGAGACTTACAACGAAGCAATAATGATAATAATAATGAGGTAATCGGAAGTTCACAAACTTTGAGATAGCTAGAAATGATTACAGAAAGGATATCTGTATAGAATCAGCCGATATTGTTTATTAGTTCAACCACTGCAGATTTCGCTAGAAACGTCATCGAAATTTAGAATCTCAGACTCGTGCTAGAATATGTTGCCTCCTGTAACTTACGTTCTCATTCACTATAATACTGTCAGAATGTTAGCAGATATCTTGAGAGCCCTTGGATGATACTCATACGGAGATGGAAAAATCAAAACAGACTATCTTGATCTCAATGTACTGCCCACTAATTGAATTTGTTTTCACCCACCTCCACGATGATGTATTTTGGGTGCATACTACAGCAGAATGCAAAACTCACAGAGATCTGGTGATATCGTCTGTTTGTAATAATTTCTAGACTGTGAACTTATGGTATTATGAAATTCTCTACAACTTCTTCAAGTTTCTGATATAGTTGACGATGAGGAAATTATTGGAGAACATTCGATGCAGGAAGAAAGGTTTTTCTCTATTTCCTATTTTCATATACGAAACATCTTGTTGAATGATAATGATGATTATTGCGCTCCTAAATACTTGTTTATCAAGACTAATTGGATTCCTTTGAGATTTAGTGAAAATACCTTGTGCTCATTTGTTCTGTCTGAGTAGATCTCATTATTGCAATAATACCTGGAATCATTCCGCTGCTATTATTGAATATAAAATTGTACCTCGAAATATACAAAGGAGAAGTGTATTTTTCTAGATTCATTTTCGAGGAAGTTTCGAAATAGGAAAATGTTGGTACGTTTGAGGTTGGGATTTGGATTTGGAATGATCCTTTCGATAATATATGATTATCATCATTGTTGAAGTTCAGTAATTTTTCAGTATCTGGTCAATTATGGTGGCTCTGTATTGATTCGTAACATCGTTACCAGAGGTGGAACTGTCAAGAGCATGACGGTGGTTAGAATTGGCAGTTCTTGTCATGGCGTCTACTTTCCGTTCAACTACAATTGTACACAGAAAAATAGTTCACTACTGTAAATTGTTCAATTCATTACGCGACCAAAATGCAAGATTCATTATCATAATAATTGAGACACCACCTAATGATAGCTAATCTCACCGAAATGTGTATTCCTGTAATTATTGGGTACATAAAGAGTGTTTTCAAAATTCTCAACAAAGATTTCGAAAGCGCTTTTTCTTCAGATCGGAATAATAGGATATCATCTTCCGATATACCTGTGTCCTAATAAATGCATCATCCCGAGTCGCAGCCATCATAAATTTTGCAAAAACATCGTATTTTATCCAAATCTCCTGAAACTTCATGAAACTTCATGTTTCAGTGATTTCGGAGATCCTTCTCTATTAGGTTGAGAATATCAATAATTTTGGTCCCTTGTATATTGTTGGTACAATCAAGCGTTTATAGAGAATCAGCTACGAATAAAACGAGTATCATCAAAATATCATGTACCGTTCATCACCAAATCTTGCGTAGAAATGACTCACTTAATTAGATAGAGTTTGGGAGTTTCCAAGTCGACCTCAAAAATGAGATATTATTATGTTTGTAGTGAATCTCGGAACCTACATTTCGTTTTGTGCACCTACAGTCGAAGAGAAATCCAGTCACTATCATCCTCCTTGAAGGATATACTATTCTCAAAAACTTTTCGCTACATCTGATAAAACATACCTTTCAAATGTATTGTTCCATTGTGTACCAGGTTGTTGTAGAACTGCTCGATGGATTCCAACAGCAGCGTTTCGAGTCTGTTGCTGCTGACGTCCAGATTAACCAGAGTGAAAACGCTAGTCAGCAAGCCAGCTGGAAACCTGCTCAGGCGATTATTCCTCAGGCTGATGGTCTTCAGAAACCGCAGGCCGTCGAAAGCACGATTCGATATGAATTCGATATAGTTGTCATCCAGGTATACTTCCTGAAAAGTGAAATATTCATTTTATTATCTCTACTTGAGAACGTATGTCATATTTTGAGCTGGCGTTGTATGACCTATGACGCATGACAGATGCTAGATGATGTATGACCGGGGATAGATGACAGATGTCAGAAACCTGGAGGAGATATCACCCATATATGTATTAACTACAATATTGACCAAACGCCATAAGAGCAATGTTAGAAAAGTGATGCTTCATTATATACATATATCCTTGTCTAATTGGCAACGATGATCGAGGGCGCATGCGCAAAATTCAAATTTCGGAACTTCATGTATAATGTGTCAATCTCTTCAGTTTATAGGTTATGTTTGTACTACTTATCTATTTTCCCCTTAGATCATCCTCATTCTCTCTCTGTAAATAATCATGATGTTATTTGGAAAATATTTATTCGAATATGTATATATATTGATGGTAGACAACATAACATATACTCAGCTTTGATATAGAGTGATCTGGTTATACAGGAACGTTTTTTCAGATTGAATAGAATGGAGCAATCGATATTTAAAAAATGATAGAAATCTGGGTAGAAATATAAGATATCCTCAGTATTGAAATCATGTAAATGAACATTCATCATGGAAGGAACACATATCCGTGTGATGAATTTCTTACCGATGATATGAATTGGAGCTCTTAGAGTCGCAGAGAAAACAAATATGTACGTTTTTGCGGACATTTTGTGAAAAGTTACAAACTTGAACTACGAATACCACAAACAACAACAACTATAAACCAACGTCCAAACACAAACACTGAATAATCCAGAACCGAAAAAAAAAAACAATTACTAACAATAACGCTAATTACGAGTGATAAAAATATTCAATTCTTAAACATAGACAAGACGACAGCTCAAAGAATCTGGTTGTTAGAATAATTGCGCTACACAAAAAGTATTAGGTATAAGACACGACGCACGATCATTCCCAATTTGAGTAGCAACGTCAGGCGTAAGAGTGAAACAACACTAAGAGAGTCTGTCATCTTCCACTTTCATTTTGGCGCATGCGCATTGGCAAATAAATCCTTGCCAACTGCACTCTTTTATTTTGACATCAGATAGGCTGTCCTTATTATCAATATTCGTAGTTAATACATATATGATATCACCCATCCATAGATTTCCATGGATTTTCCCATGTTTTGTTGTTTTTCTCACTTCACGATCCATCGTGAAATGTCATTTGTCCAAGGGCATTCGCCATATGGTGAGAGTGTGTTGTTTGTCAGATGTCTTTTGGCAGCCGTCATGGCGTCCATCTTTTGTTGATTAAAACTACTAATAACTCATAATATTCATTCCATGAGGAAGCTATACTGGGTCACCTAATGCGTTATTATGGTTATTCATACTCATGGGAGTTTCCATTCCTTCGCAAACATGTATTCGGCTGAGCTATCAGCAGATGAGCAAAACATCATTCCATAGATACTAATGAATAAGCAACTTTGTCATGAACACTTTCAGCTCATACATCCAGAAATATATTGAATGTTTGACCCTTTTCGCATATTCGTGAATATCCATCAACCACGAGGAATGTGGCAACACCATGAGGGCAACTTGAGGAAGCTCCAGAAACGCAACTCCTTCCTAATTCATATCCGACCTCACGACTCGAGCTGTTCCGAAGATAGAAACGCAGTAGTGAACGTAGCTGAGAAAACCACCTTGTTAGGCAAACCGAAGCTGCATAGTTATCTCTGAAAATATTCTGAGTCGACTCTATTTGCATGCTGTTATGACCTTGCTAAATGAACCACATTGTGGATGAGAACCATTAATATGTTGATGCAATGCTATTCTCACTACCACCAGTGTTTTGGTTACAAACTATTTCAGTCGTGCTATGTATTTGGCTTTGTTGAAGAAACGAGAGTTTTGTTATCTTTTTCACAAAGAAACTCAATTATCATAAAACAAAGAACAATAGACTGTTCTTTTCGTCGCACGTTATCATTTTTACATGCTCGATTCATCGGGCTGTGCAGTAATCAGTTCCACACGGAAAAAATCCTTGCTCTTGAATTTGGTATGTGCAGAGCAAGCGTTATTTAGCCAGTGAAAGTTGTCCAATATTTTCACCTACTGAATGAATTGTAGGTTGTGGATTATGACAACTCGTTTGCATTTCCGAACATAATGTACACGCTTCAAGAGCCAAATTTTACCATCATGAAAGAATTGAACGGAGTGGGTACAACAACCGTAATTTGTTACGGGAATTGAAGGGTCGGTTGCATGAAGCCTTCCCATCTGGACGTCGAATTATAGTGGTGATACCATGAGTGCTTGCGATACTATCGATAGTAATTCTGTGGTAGTGGTGTTAACTCGAAGCAATTTAAATTTGAGATTTCTGTCAGGATTTCTCATAGTACGATGAGGAGCACAAATTTCATTCTTTGGAATGATTCCACAAACCCAAAACGTTACATTCATGTCTCACCAGATGTAGATGCATTCTATAATTTCCCGATGATAATATCGCAGGAGATGAATCATATCATCTCTTCTCACTCGTGGGCTGGAGCAAAAGTTGACATGAAGTATCCAATTAAATATTATAACCTCTCAATGCAACTGGCAACATGTCGAATTTGTAATTCGTGATCGAATTCATAAAGTATATTTCCTTATCGAATCATATTGTATTCAATGAGTTGTGTCTTTTTGTATCTGAATGACACGTGTGTCCGTTGACATTCGTCTCTATTATCCTCGAATGTTTGAATGTCAAGGAATGTACTGAGGAAAATAAATGAAACAGTGTAACCGAACCTGTCTGGATATTCCAGACCTCGCACCCGATGGGGAATTCTCATTATTGGTATTTCTGAAATAATAGCACACTGTCATTCCGGAAGGAACATTATTTCTACTAGTTCGCCAACGAATTACCTCAACTCTTTAATTAAGGTTGGCATCGCTGGTTCATTCATGTGGATTGGCTCGGATAACTCAACCAGTTGAAAATGCGAAACGATTGCTATAGTATCCCAGGTGGATTTCTCCTGATATAATCTGAGGCTGATATATTTCATCCTCGAATGAGAGGCGAATGATATTTCATTCATTGAAACAGTTCTATTAGACGATTTTTTGGCGCACGATTCTGTTGGAAATACGAGAAGAAAAACGACGATATTGACAGATACCAGCTATCAAAACTAGAGAATGCTCAATGGGTTCGGAGTTCTGATACAGCCTGACTGACGAAAACGCCTCGAGCCATAATTAACGATGTGGCCATGAACTGTACATGTATTATCTTCGTAAAGCTCATGATATTCACTCTTCAGAATACGACGAATATGAATAATTATCAACTAACCGACAGAGCTCACGCTTTCCGGACAAAGAGGCTCCAGATTGTCGTGAATTTGCAAAGCTCAGATAACATTTGAGATACTGCAGAGCATTCAAGAAACCTCTATCTCTATAAGGAATGATTCAAGAAAATATATGTTACTAATTGGAAAAGAAGTCGTTGTCATTAGAGCTGAAGTTGGAAGACACTTGTTACTGCCACAGTATAGTACTCCAATAGTCATTTCATTCACTTTTTCGTTTTTCAAAATCAGACGATATATAGCGGCACCACGCTTTTGAGAATGTTTTTTCAGTTACAGTTACAGTCCAAGTCCAAAGTTAGCTAGAGTAGTGTAGGTGATTTTAGAGGTCAGCTAAAGTCATGTTTCGCAGACAAATTCTTCCTTCGATAGCATATACAGTGAGAATTCTGAATGCGATAACTTCGCATGACATGAAATGCAAGACAATTCAACAGATTGACACTATAGATGAAGATCTGGCAAGAATTTTGAAATGGGAAACTAAAAATCAAGTGGAGTAGGCATGTATCTTCACCAGGAAGGCGTATCACTACGATTATATCAGTTACCATCATTCCCATGAAATCATCAGAATTCATGTTGCGTAATAACGCACGAACTGAAATCTTCCGATACGAAGGAAGGTTGATGGTAGACTCACCGGAGTGGACTGTTACGGTGGACCTGGATGTTCGGGTCAGACGTAGATGCGGTAGGCCTATTCTGCAACTCCTCTTCTCGGACAAGACACTGATACACTATCGCGTACTCTGACGACGATAATTGTTAATCGAAAGCACGACGAATAATAAAAATTTTTGGCCTTTTTGATCGCCCGAAGATCTTTTTCTCGCGTAGGTACTACCCCACCAACCTTCTCGGACACGCGCTTTACTATCATTCGAAAACGCGCATTATTGATGCTACACCATAGGCAACCCACAATACTTAATGATTATATTGACTTCAATTTTTAAGACTACATATATCACTAGAGAAAACTATCATTATTATTATACACTACTGAACACAAACAATAAGGACATAACAATAGGTGTTTGATAAGCATCAAAGGTAGATCAATAGTAGTAGAAGTCCATGGAAAAATCAAGCTTCACGGTGTGCTATATGCTATTTCCATAATTACGGTTTGCTTGTATATGCTACTTCCATGAATGGTATTAGACGAATGATATTATGACATCAATTCAAATTTCGAACATCGATGGTGGAGATTGTCAATTTCCTCTTCATCTTGGAGTAGTTCTCCTGAAACCATATTACTATTCGCGAACAGAATCGCCCCTATTAGCCGATCGACAGATATGAATTGTTAATCCCGCACCAAGAACATCTTACCAACAAAGCTTCGAGCGAGATACGTGATGGATTCGAAGTTTTTCGGATAAATATCCAGATCGCTTCGTTTCCAACGGATCGGAAAGATCCGATAGCGAAGGCCGTTTCCCATATTCAATTTGAACCAACATATAACTAATTTTTGGCGAGCACTCATTTCGCTCTCGTTCGTTTTTCTTTTGTAACAACTTCGGGGGCTGACAGCTGACTAATGCCTCGACTGCTGTTGTTTTTGATGGACGATCTTGGGAACTATTGAATATGAACTGTCGAAAACATCGAATGAAAAAAAATAAGAAATTGAAGGAGTCCTTCAATTCCTTAGTCCATTATCCTAATGGATGGAATATATTGGTGGGATCGATATAGTAGGATTAGTCAACATTCGATGAACCTCCACAATTTTTCCACCACATTATTATGGAATGAAATTACTGAGAACTTCAATCTGTTCTTTTAGATTCAGCGAAAGTAGAGCAAAAATGTGGATTTGAATCTATCTTTTTCCAAAGCAGAGAAGAATTCACTTGTCAACATGAACTACGACGTGAATCTCGCCTCCTATGCCATAACGAGCTATTCCAGGTAGACAAACTAGGCGATCAGACTGGGCATTTCCAGGCTCGAGAGGAGTCCCTCTCTTCTGAGCATCATCAATAGAAGTCGTCGTATTATTTGCATAGTTGAGTCTTTTTTGTTGCTATCAGTCTCCAAATTTTCGAGGGAAATTTGAATACTTCACTTGTCTCCCAGAATAAAGGTTCTCCTGAGCTCGTGTTGTGGAAAGATGACAAATATCAGCACGATGTCTCATAACTTCATGATTAGAATGCCAGAAGGAAACAAAGATGGAGTTCAATGAAGATATCGCATATTCTTCAGCTTCAACGATAGTTGCGGGCATCTTTCATCTTATACCGATTCAATCATTCATTCATTCATTCATTCATCCATCCATCCATCCATCCATCCATCCATCCATCCATCCATCCATCCATCCATCCATCCATCCATCCATCCATCCATCCATCCATCCATCCATCCATCCATCCATCCATCCATCCATCCATCCATCCATCCATCCATCCATCCATCCATCCATCCATCCATCCATCCATCCATCCATCCATCCATCCATCCATCCATCCATCCATCCATCCATCCATCCATCCATCCATCCATCCATCCATCCATCCATCCATCCATCCATCCATCCATCCATCCATCCATCCATCCATCCATCCATCCATCCATCCATCCATCCATCCATCCATCCATCCATCCATCCATCCATCCATCCATCCATCCATCCATCCATCCATCCATCCATCCATCCATCCATCCATCCATCCATCCATCCATCCATCCATCCATCCATCCATCCATCCATCCATCCATCCATCCATCCATCCATCCATCCATCCATCCATCCATCCATCCATCCATCCATCCATCCATCCATCCATCCATCCATCCATCCATCCATCCATCCATCCATCCATCCATCCATCCATCCATCCATCCATCCATCCATCCATCCATCCATCCATCCATCCATCCATCCATCCATCCATCCATCCATCCATCCATCCATCCATCCATCCATCCATCCATCCATCCATCCATCCATCCATCCATCCATCCATCAATTAATTAATTCATTCATTCATTCATTCATTCATTCATTCATTCATTCATTCATTCATTCATTCATTCATTCATTCATTCATTCATCCATCCATCCATCCATCCATCCATCCATCCATGCATTCATTTATTCATTCATTCATTCATTCATTTATTCATTCATTCATTCATTCATTCATTCATTAATTCATTCATTCATTCATTCATTCATTCATTCATTCATTCATTCATTCATTCATTCATTCATTAATTCATTCATTCATTAATTCATTCATTCATTAATTCATTCATTCATTCATTCATTCATTCATTCATTCATTCATTTATTCATTCATTGATTGACAGAAATTGCAATTGATTACCTAACAGCAATGACAGGATCCTATTGGATCGGGCGAAAATCGAATGGAGAAATGATTCAAATCTCATAAATTACGGATGACCCAAAACACCAAAATAATTTTAATACAGTGGATCACGTTCAACTTAATGGAAATAATGACCATCGTTATGAAAGGAGAACACAATATTCACGTAGAGAGTATTTTAGAATCGAAAAACTTTGTGATTCAATTGCAATTTCGCCAGTGGCTTAGAATTTGGGAAGAATCAACCAGTCACTTGTCACTGTCGTACGTCTCTTGTAGTAGCCGAAACCTTTATTCAACATAATCGAGTAGAGTGTACAGGACCTACACTTCCAGCCAAATATGACAACAATACTTCAGTATTGTGTTCTGTCTTTTACTATCGAGTTTCCTTGCAGATAGATCACTCTACGTGGTGGTAGACGGGGTCTCGTCTGATACAATGACGAACAATGGTTGGTGTTCCACAAGGCTTTGTCTTGGCACCAACTTTGTTCTAGCTCCACATCAACGATTTGTTGAATGTAACCTCCAGCCCAGTTCATTGCTTTGCGGATGATAGTAAACTTCATTCCGCCTCCTTCTCTAGAGCCACTATATCATCCAACGAGGCCAGAGATGCAAGACGAAGACGTCGATCCTTTGAATGACGATCTGACAAGAATTCTGGAATAGGGATCTGAAAATCTAGTACAGTTCAATGCAAGAAAAACTCAATCTTTCATGTTCACCAAGAAGGCAGATCACACAATGCCCAATTTGATGATGTCGGGTACCACTGTTCCTGTGAGGTCGTCAATATCCATGCTGGGTGTCACCACCAACAGCGCTCTCTCGTGGGACGATCATGTGAGGTCCATTGCGAAAACCACTCCACAAAAACTTGGTTTCCTCTTCCGTGCGAAGAGGTACTTCACATCCCAGCAACTGCTTATGATCTACAAATCGCAGATTCGACCTGTCCTGGAGTACTGTTCACATGTTTGGAGCTCAGCCGCCAAACATACGCTAAAGCTCTAAGATTCAATTCAGAAAAGAGCTAGTCGCCTAGTCGATGATACAACACTCACCAAATCATTGACCTTTCTAGAACATCGTTGAAAGGTGGGCGATCTCTGCCTTTTTTTATAGATACTTCCACCGTCGGTGTTCAACGGAAATATCATCATGCCATCACGTGCGATTCCTAGTAGACAAACCAGACAAGCTCAGGCTGGTCAGCAGATAAAAAAAAAAGATTGTTCTGAAGACATATTTTGAATCAGTAATAGAACACTTTGTATATTACCAGTTGATTCTTTCAGGAATCGCCGTTGAAAAAATGTTCATTATATCGGACGATCGAAGCATTACAATATTTCCTTCAAACCGGTTCAAGTACAAGCAGATGCCCACAGTTCAGAAAAAATTTTATTTCCTTCTCCTAATCATTTTTCAGCACCAACAAAAAAATATGACTGGTCTCAAAATCATGTAGAAAGCAAATATGAAAGAAAGAAAGCATTCAAATTGTGAATAAATATTGAATGAAAATATCACCATTGTGTCCTTCAATAGTTTTTCTTCAAGGTCTGATGTTTTGATGAAGATTATCAGTGAGACAACAAAAATCATTGAAAATTTCACAGATATTTCGCATTGACGATTTTTCCATACCGATTGTTCTCTATGTGGGATGATGGAAAAAATTCCTCATTGCGTTCATTCAGCCGTGGTATTACAAAGTTGGTTTGTGAAAGCAGTTCAGGACAATCGATGAGATTATCAATGAGTTCATACATGAAATGACAAGAATGATATAGTCTACAATCTTCCAGAGACAAATGAGAAAATTTGGGTAAAAGGATTTCAATATGAGTTCCTTGTACCGGATATGTCAGATTGTTGAGAGTATGTATTATGTATTGGTCAACAGACTGATTTTTTTTTTTTTTTTATCATCTGTGGACAACACGAAAGGGAAACCTATGATTTTCGAGGAACATCGTGTTAGCCAGCGGTGGAATTTTGGGAAAGAAGGAAGGTGTTGGAATTTTTCTTGAATGTTTGGAGGTTGTAAGCATCAGGAAAGACTTCACTAGGCAAAGAATTCCACAACTTTGCCGTTCTATTGATGAATGATGCTTGGTATAGCGATGTTCGACAGGTCTCGAGCCTGACAGTGTCGGGGTGACCAGCTTGAGCTCGTCTGGTTTGTCTACTAGGAATCGCGCGTGGTGGCATAATAGATGATATTTCCGTTGAGCACCGACCGTGAAAGTACCTATAAAAAAGGCATAGATCGCCGACCTTTCTACGATGATCTAGAGAGGTCAATGATTTGGTGAGTGTTGTATCATCGACTAGGCGAATAGCTCTCTTCTGAATTGAATCTAAGAACTTAAGCGTATGTTTGGGGGCTGAGCTCCAAACATGTGAGCAGTACTCCATGACAGGTCGAATTTGTGCTTTGTAGATCATAAGCAGTTGCTGGGATGTGAAGTATCTCTTCGCACGGAAAAGAAAACCGAGTTTTTGTGAAGCAGTCTTCGCAATGGACCTCACATGATCGTCCCATGAGAGAGCACTGTTGGTGGTGACACCCAGCAAGGATATTGACGACCTCATAGGAACAGTGGTACCCGACATCATCAAATTGGGCATTGTGTGATCAGCCTTCTTGGTGAACATACAAGCTTGAGTTTTAGTTGCATTGAACTGTACTAGATTCTCAGATCCCCATTTCAGAATTCTTGTCAGATCCTCATTTAAAGCATCAACCTGTCTTCGCCTTGCACCTCTGGCCTCATTGGATGATATAGGGGCTCTAAAGGAAAAGGCGGAATGAAGTGTACTGTCATCCGCAAAGATATGAACTGGGCTGGAGGTCACATTCAACAAATCATTGATGTGGAGCAAAAACAAAGCCTTGTGGAACACCAGCATTGATCGTCGTTGTATCAGACGAGACCCCGTCTACCACCACGTAGAGTGATCTATCTGCAAGAAAACTCGATAGTAAAAGACACAGTTGGGGCGGCAAACCATATGACGGAAGTTTCGCTAGGAGGCCTTGGTGCCAAACTCGGTCAAATGCTTTGGAGATATCCAAGGCTACAGCCAGAGACTCCCCATGTTTCTCTATTGACACCTGCCACTTATGTGTCACATAGGCAAGCAGATCTCCAGTTGACCTCTGGTGACGAAAGCCATATTGCCGGTCGTTCACGATTCTTGAGCTCTCTAGATATCGGATGAGCTCAATGTTGATTGCTTTTTCCATTACTTTAGAGATCACAGATAGTAGTGCAATCGGTCTATAGTTGTTAGGGAGTGTTTTCTTGCCCTTCTTTGGAATCGGTTGGACCCTAGCTTTCTTCCAGTTAGAAGGAAATACGCCGAGTTTGTACGAAAGGGTGAACAACCTGCGAAGAACTGGTGTTAGTTCTGGGGCACATTTCTTGAGAACAATAGGCGGTATTCCGTCAGGCCCCATAGCCTTCTTGACGTTGAGGCTAAGCAGAATGTGTCTGATTGTGCGTTGCCGGAAGACAATTTCCGGCATACGGTTATCGATGGTAGCGACTTTCGGAAGTTCCTGGCCTCGTGGATCCAAGGTAGAATTGTCTGCAAACATTTTGGCGAAGGTGTTGGCTTTTTCATGAGGTGTTATAGCCAATGTATTATCATCCTTTGTGAGGGGAGGAAATGAGCTAGAAGTGAAATTTCTCCCGATTGCCTTGGCAAACGTCCAAAATGAACGGGAACCATTTGGACACTCTATGAGCTTCGATCTTATTTTCGTGTTGTATGCCTCTTTAGATTCATCTATCGTTCGATTGCATGTATTCCTAGCTTCAACATATTCAGCTCTAGTTTGAGGGCTTGGGTTTCTGCGCCAACGACGGTATGCTGCTTGCTTCAGTGCGACAACCCTAGAACAGGTTCTATTGGTTCACTAGTGGTTCGTGATTTGGTGCTATGTGGTATGTAAGTTTCCATTCCCAGCATGATGATTTCCGAGATCTCTTCAGCACATTGCGTAGGATCTCCCGATTCAAAACACATTCTCCTCCAAGGAAACTCAGAAAAAAACATGCGAAGGCCATCTCAGTCGGCTGAATTGTAATGCCAAACAGTGCGTGGGGGTGTTGGACTGGTTCGCGGAGTGATGTAAGGACATATCGTGGAGATGAGTGTGTGGTCTGAGTTTCCTAGTGGTGCACGGACTTTCACTTCATACGGTTCCGGATTGTTAGTGAGGAACAGGTCGAGCGTATTGGCATAATGATTGCTGATATCAGGGATTCGAGTGGGCTCGTTTATCAGTTGCTCAAGACCATAGGTGATAGCGAAAGCCTCAGCCAGACGTCCTGCGTCGTCTGTTTTGTTCGAGAATTTGAGCCAGGTGGAGTTGTGGACATTGAAATCCCCCATGATGATTATTTCAGCTGCTGGGTGATTCTGTTGGATGAAATCAAGTTTCAGAGAAAGGAATTCGAAGAGGTCACCAGGAGTTGGTTCGTTTGGTGATAGATAAAGGCAGCAGATGAACTTTGTCTGTTTGTGGTTATCGATCTTGAGCCACATTACATCGAATTCTTTCGGTTCCAGTTCCTCCTCACGATGGCATGAGAGATCATTTCTGGAAAAGAGACATAAACCTCCTCTGAATCTGAAACGGGTATGCAGCTCATATCCAGGGCAGAGCATATAGGTCGTATTAGTTGATGAGTTGACCTGCGTCTCAGTTAAAGCCAGTATATCTGGTTTCTCAGCCTGTAGATGGTAATGAACATCGTTTATATTTTTGTTCAGACCTCGGATGTTACAAAGGTCTATTTTTAAATTCAGATGTTTCGTGAACCCCCTCGAGCACCTCTCGCCCGGAAATCCGAATGGAGAGGTATTTTACTTCCGGAGTGTTTTACCCTAGGAGAATTCATCATCTAGATTTTTCTTCAGCTGAAATGGGCGGTTTGGGTTGGGAATAAGGAGATAGGGTATGGGGATATGACCGGAAGCATCGACCAAATACTGAAACATGGGAGTTACCCATTTCACAGCACCTCTGTCGATGTGGTGGTGTCGCACCGGGCGATGATGAGAACCATCATCTTCCACCTATGGGTATCCATTTAGTCGCCTCTTACGACAGGCAGGATTTACCATGGGGAAATTCTTGATCCGTCCCCATACGGATGGACCCATATTCCAGGAGCGACCTAACATATGCAACATATATAGTTGTTTGACTTTATTATTCATTGAAATCCTTGCATGTCCCGGAGATGAGCCATTCTTTTTGCGGAGCAGGCTATACTATTCATATGATGAGTAAAACTGAGTTTCTGATCGAGAATAATGCCCAAGTCTTCCATTTGTTCTTCTCTTCTCAATAGTGTACCGTTAATCGAGTAACTAATAGTTGATGTTTATTTTTTGATATATGGATATGGAATACAAACCTTCACTAGCCCACTAATTGTTACATCTGCTGTACGATCGCGCCTCGTCCAACATCATATGGCGCAGATATTGAATTTTGGAGGGCGAAATCGGGGTGATGACCAACCAAGAAAGGCCAATAGAACAAACTTAAAAACGTGATTAGAGAAAGAACTACCTCGGGTGCTCTTTTGTCTCTCTCGAATAGAACAATGCCGATGCATCCATAAAAACGAAAGCAGATTTGTGCGGTGAACTGGAATTGCCACATTTGGCACGGAGCTTCCGGATCCGAAATAAAACGAAATTTATAACTACGATTCGAGATCAGCTGATAAATAGCCAATATTTTTCATGAATACGATCGTAACGTGTCCGCCATATATACAACGCCAAATGGATTTTCTTCAGACCCATCAATCTTGTAATGTACATTGATGATCCCTCTAACTTACCGACAAATCACGATCTAACGTTATGTGACAGCCATATTGATCACGCTGATAGTGGTAGGAGCGAGAATAGAAGGAGGAAGAGAATATCGAAGCAGGAAACCATAATGAGGATTATAGCAATGCATTGTGAGATGAAGCAGCTTGGTGCTCGTTAGATATGATAGCGCTAGAAATGTCACCGGATGCATGATAATGACATCTTGTACAAAATCGAACCGAATCGGATAAGTTTTCCCTTTCAGAATGAACAAACAAACATTAGTTAGGCGAACGACGAGAAGCGAAGTTCGTATGAGTTTTTGCGCACGTGTTAGGAAGAACATCTTTCCTACGAGCTCCACATCAGTAAAGAGAATAAAAACTCAACTCATCTGATAATTTGAGACCGAACACTTTTCAACATTGGGTATTTACTCCATAAGGTATTTGGCTGATTTTTTTCCGTAAGTCAGAGAAAATAGGCCAGGAGCACACCCTTCCTGTTACTATTTGTCCCTTTGTTGTGACACTAGTATTCGAAATGTGAAGGCAGTGAATTCAAATTTGCATTTTGTGGCCTTTAGGATGGAATCTGGTAGATCGTCGTCAACGGCTTCTGAACTTTTTTATGATCGATGAATAGTAAAGTTTCGGTGAAGTGAACTCGTTTCTGCTTGACGGCAATGAATATAATCGTTCATCATCATAAAAGCTACTGAAAGAATATCATATATTTTTCGATTTGAGCTGAAGCTTGAGGTGAAGGGAATATAAAGTTGCAAATACTCCTCGAATTGCATTTAATATAGTCTACAACAACTGAAGTGAATATAGATTTTCCATACCAGTGAAATTTTCATGTACTTCAACTTCTCCGCACTCAAGTGCGAGAAAAACTCTTTTTCCTATAACCGCTTGACAAAGTAGCCTTTCAAATCCCATCACAAAGTTGACGTTTTCCGAGGAATGTCATTCTGTGGCAGCATTTGCGCTCGTGAGAGGAAATATTGTAGAAACGCTCGCATCTGTGGTGCACTTGCAGCCGTATATACCTACCTATAGGTATGTATTCACCTATTGTTGAAAGGCCCATTCTCGAATGATGGAAAATAGTGACAGTGAACTATCGAACACACTATCTGATATAGCAGAAAGTACAAAAAGTGTAACTTTGAATCTCTCACCAGAGAAATCAAGGAAGAAATACGAACTACAATATGATACTGTCTGATGTGAGTTTTTCGAGGAGGTGATAAATTCATTTTCCAGCTTTTTGTGAGAGAATGATAGAATAATTATTTCAATATATTTGTAGTGAGGACAGATTTTGTGATCTGCCCCAAAATGTCACTGCGCTTGAAATCATACCTTTAGATAACAAAATTCTCTATTCGTTAGTGACACCTTGGTTTTGAAAAATTCGGAAATACAAATATATTCAATGAGAGTAAAGCCTCTACTCATCTTGTTGGACGTTTCGGGAACGAATCTGCTCCCGTTCTCAATACATTCAAAATATTTTTCTCTTTGCACAATTTTTCCAATATGCTGTGTGTTTTGACACTGAAAAGTGACAATTTGGTAGACGGAGGAATTCTGGTTACAACGTGATCTCAATAATTGATATTGAAATAATTAATTAATTGAAATTAATTAATGAATACAAATATATCGAAATGATCGAAATAACTTCTACTCAATTTTTCAGAAACGACGAGAGGAAATTCCACAAAGAGCTGAAAAATGAAAACAATATGATAAATTCATGAATTGGTGCCACTCCAAGAAGTGTCAAGAAGTATTGAGGAAACGTGTTAGTAATAATAATAATAATAATAATAATAATAATCTTCATTCAAATAGGAAATCCTAATTTACAAACAATATGGTGAAAGTTAAATAAAAAAAAAACATAAATAGATAAATATTCAACAAACATACAATAACAATACATTCTGAAATAAATAAGTGAGCAAATAATTTTGGTGATGTTATTCCTTACTGTAACCTGACAGACCGGGGCCTGTCCTAATGGCGTTGGTTTTGGCTGTGATCGTCATCGAATAATTTATTATTTGATTGATAGGGTTAGGACCTCAATACGTTGTTGATAACCTTGTGATTCTTTTAAAGTTCAATACAATTGTAGCAAATAGAACACAAGTGGAAATCGAAGGGGTTTATTCATATAAACACATAGTGCCTCAGCACATCTGACTCGCAGGTCATTCTGTCGTAAATCATTCGAAAATCAAATCGTCTACTCAGTGAGGGAATTCTCTTTTCAAGTGGAGATATAGTTACTATAATGGGATGCCGAAACTACCTTATCGGTCCTAAGAAACTTTCTCGCATTCGCATCACTAGAGTTCGTCGATCACAGAGGCGTTACACAATGTTGGTAACGAGGTATCGTAAACGATACCTGATATAGGTATCAGGCCAGCGGCCATAGTTGTGTAGTAATCCTTTCAGTAATGCGATAGCTGATGCAGGTATTAGACCAGCGGTCTATTTCATGTGTGTATAACAATCTTTTCAGTAGTGAGATACCTGATGCAGGTATTAGACCAGCGGTCTATTTAATGTGTGTATAACAATCTTTTCAGTAGTGAGATACCTGATGCAGGTATTAGACCAGCGGTCTATTTCATGTGTGTATAACAGTCTTTTCAGTAGTAAGATACCTGAAGCAGGTATTAGACCAGCGGTCCATGATTCGTGTGAGAGGATTGGTTATATATTTATATACAACGCCCCTCTGATCGTGATCCCATCTCCAACACCGGCACTATACATGCATTGCCACATAGGCTTGTCAACCTCAGTAACGTCCCGTTGGTATAAAAGGGACACTGTTTCAATGCGATCCGTAGATCTATTCGGGTTAATCAAATGGGTACTCCCCAACTGACCCCACACTGATAACAGTTGCGAAGGGGAACCTTCAGAATTTCACTGCTGTCGACATCCTGTTACAATGCCATGATAACATGGGATGTAATAATTGCAGGTGGAGTATGATGTATACCGCCAATCACCAAGCTTCACTGACACCAAGTGTAACCATTAGGCCACCGGGATTTTCAAGGTTGGGTTTCCGTTCAGGTTGGCACTAGGCGTCTTTTGTCATGTGGAACGTAGACCTTCTTTTGTGGGAATTATATTCCGTCTTTTAATTACTATTGCGGTTCCTCGGAACCGCAATTCAAGCTCTTTTGTCAGCTAGACGAGGTATTGACGGGGATTACACATCATACTCGCCTTCCTTATAAAACCCAAGTGCAAACACACAGTCGCAAGAATACAAACTTCCATACACCGAGAAAGTTCCTTAAAACCTGAAAGGTTAAATGATGGTAGGATGGAGCAGTAAAGAACCCCGCCAGTGGCAGACGAGACATGACCACATATTCACAAATAGGTAACAACATGCCTGATAAATAAAAAGTACTTGAGAGGTCTCGTTATCTACAGGGTTTCGAATAGACACCCTCACAAAATAAATGGCCTGAGATGCATGAATGAATGAAACGATGAATGAAGGCATGTCGACAAAAAAGGAATCAGTATTTACATGGAAAAATCGGAAATACACAAATGAGACAATATCAATATTAGCAATTAAAAAACTGAAATGAATATTATATAACGATTCAAATTTCCGAAAGCTACGATAACATCTATGAAACAAAATTAACGAATCTAAAACATGTGTACCCTAAAATTAATGTAATATAGTATGTGATTATAATATGCAAATGAATATCTGTGATATCGTGAATTCATATAGAAATATACGTACATTGAGAGAAATAAACCCCTTTTGCTTTCACCAACATCTGTCGCAAGTTCGTAAAATTCAACATCGACCTATACTTCATTTTCAAAGAATTCCCTTTATTTAGCTCTCTAATCTTTTCTGACCGCAAGGGAATTGAATAGCTTAGTTTCCACAAAGAATGTTATGAACTTGCAAAACAAAATCTCGAATAAAAAATAAAGAAATACATCATTCAATTAGTTTTCTCACCTGGAATTTCACTAATGGGAGGTTCTTCTCCCCCGGATACCACAGATGCACCCATTTCGCGACAGGTTGCTTTACTCTTTTGACGTGACATTATTTGGGACTTATAAAACTGGGACTGAGTTGAGAAAGATCAAGAAGGAGTTGATACGGATAAAACAACGGAATCGTATTAGGTAGGGTCCTCTGAATCCTTAAACTGTATGACTTAGTACGCTATCTTGAACGCTCTTGAAAGATAGGGTCCTCTGAACAGTCTTCACGAGATGACTTAGTGCGCTACCTAATACGTATAGGTGAAAGACAGGGTCCTCTGAACAATTTGAACCAGATGACTTAGTGCGCTATCTTGAACGCTCGTAAAAGATAGGGTCCTCTGAACAGTTCAAATAAGATGACTTAGTGCGCTGTCTAACACGAAAATTCTTCAGATGTTCACGTTAACACGGTTTCGGAGAGAATCCTCATCCGCGACTGTGTAATGCGATTTCATAGTAAGTTGAGAAGGATGCAACATCTCGAAACTCATATGCCAGAGACAACCAAGTATATATCCAACTTTCTCACGAACCCTCCTACAGATATGTTCATTCCCTTGATAATTATCGATTCCAAGAAATCCACACTCAGACGCTGAAAGTGTTCTCACAACAAATTAATGCGGTGGGATATATACAAATCGAAAAAGGTCTCAACTTTTACTAGCTCTACGTGTTCGATTATCTACCCACTTGGCTAAGAACTATATACAAGTTAATGATCGGATTTTACTTCTTTGTGGGAACCAGATTTGTGTTGAACATAGTCATTGCATTTGGGAATTATTATCAGGAATCAAATAAAAAAATAATTGGTACTGACCCTGGGTCGTATGATTTCATTACGAGCAGTGAAACTCAATGAAAAAAAGGACATATATTCACATCAAATAGATTTGAATGGACTAATCAATCAAAATAGTCTTCAATCTGGATTTGAATACATGGATTGAGGAAATTATCCGAATTTCAATGGGAAGATTATTATAATCAACTGAACCCTGATGAAATAGTGAATTCATAGTTTTCTCCATTCTAGTACGGTTAATATGGAAATCATACCTGCCTCTAGTCTCATAATTGTGAATTTGATGATTGAACGTTATGAATTCGTTGAAGAAAGTGGGGAAATTACAATTCATTTTATAGATAAATATCATGAAAAAGTATTCAATCCGGTATTTCACTGTCATCCATTCGAAAACAGACATCAGATGGACAGGGGTTGATCTATTACACTGAAGTATGATTCTCATTTCGTGGTTTTGCAATTTTTCTAATGAAGATATACTATTATTATCTAATAGGGAGCTGGCACAATAATCGAAATATGGTTGTATGATGGTTTGGTATACAGTGACAGATGATTTGAAGGATAAGAGTTTCCTGATTCTAGAAAAGAAAAATAGGTTTTTAACGGTTTTTTTTGTAAATGTACATATGATGAGATTTGAAATTCAGTGTATTGTCTACAATGACACCAAGATATTTGATTTCCGTTTCTATTTCTATTTTGTGGTCATAAATTTCTATATGTATATCTTGAACATTTATTTGATCTTGTTTGTATTCTGAAGTGATAACCATAGCTTCAGTTTTCTGATGGTTTAGCTTTAACTTATTTATATTCAAGAAAACTGATATTTTTTCCAGAATTCTATTCACTTCACCTAAAGCAATATCCAATTCTATATCACTTGCTGCGATAAGAGTATCATCAGCAAAAAGTTTGATGAATTCAATATCATCAATAAAATTTATATCATTCAAGTAAAGAATGAATAAAAATGGTCCTATAACGCAGCCTTGTGGAACACCTGTGTTTATACCTTTACTAGATGAAATTTTATCATTCACCTTAGTCATTTGAGATTGATTAGTAAAATGAGATGTGAACCAATCAATTACATTTCCACCTATACCATAATATCTCATTTTCAGAAGCAAAATATTGTATCAATTGTTTCAAATGCACGTTCAAAGTCGAGGAAAACAGCTACTATATATTCGTTATCATCCATTTTTTGTTTCCACTTCGATAGTGTAGGGCTGTTTCACATGAATGGTTAGCTCGAAATCCTGATTGATGATCCATAATGATATTATTACATTCAAAGGACTCTCTGATTTGGTTATATGCAGCCAACTCAAGATTTTTTTCAATTGATGGTAACGTATTTATAGGACGAAAATTCTTTGATTCTATCGTATTATTCACTCTAGGAATAGGTATAACTGTACTTGTTCTTAATTCATTTGGAGTCATATTTTTTTGGATATATCTTTAAGCGGATTGTGCGCAATTTGAATAGCTCATAGCTTCATTCAAAAGAGTTGTACATGTTAATTTTGTCATAGGTAATACTAATTATAGGTATTGCTGGTGCCTGTAGAAATGCAGATCAGTAAGATGAAGATTCTATTTCTATAGTCCGAATTCCGGATTCAAAAATGAGAATACGCCGCGTTTCCACAGTTGTCAGTAATAATGAAGAAAAATCAGTGGATTATTTATCAATTCGTGAGAAAAACATTGCCTTGAAAATACAGTGTAATAATAATGATACCCTCCATCGCCTATCTTCTCGTTATAAAAAAGGCAGATGTGCTATGAATAACCATAATACTATCATATTCTTGTTGGATAAAGTGCGTTCGCAGGAAAAATCATGTGTGTATTTCGAGCACAAAGTGTCATTGCCGCTCTCGAAAGATTACCGCGCTCCGCTTCACGTCACGCGTGAACTCTGTCGAGCGGCAATATAATATCACTTTGCACTCTGAATATCTAATCCACACGGCGTATAGAGAAGTGTAACTTTGCGCACGCAAATGTATGCAGAGAAGTGATACTTTGCGCACGCTCGTAGGAAAATATATTGTCAGTATCTGGAAGAGAACACTGTATCCGAAATAAAAATGCAGGGTTTTCCATCAGCCAAGAGATGGTTCTGAAAATTTCGTTCTACCTGAAATATCCTAGGCAATGCGGCGTTGCCGCTTCTCCTAGAAAGTAGGTGCAACTTCGATATTTCATATACAGTATATGAGATTTCAAACCGCAACATCTTTTTTTTTCAAATTCCAAAAATGGGGCATTTTCTCTGAGAAATCATGGCCTCTTCGATTCTAGATCAGCTGAAGTACCCCCACCCTAATTTGAACGCAATATCTCATACAGAGCGTCAGTTATGCAATGCCAAATTTCAAAATTATTGATTTTTCGATTCATCCTGTATTCAAATCTGAGGACCTTATAGAACCGGCAAAGTGGTCATTCAGCGAAGGAACACATCGAATACTCAGTTACAAAGGAAAAATCAAGGAATAAACTCTTGGAAAGGAACCTCCATCAACTTATTTTCATTTTCGAATATGGGCCTTATCATGCGTCCAACAAATTTTGAAAGCTTTTTTCATTCCATTTCATGACTATATAGTGAACTGAATGTGTTTCGACCTACTTCTAGACATCATCATTTGTTGAATTGTTTTGCTAATAATTTCGGTTCATTCGTGCCATGTCGATTATATTATTCAGAGCGTCGAATATTAATACAACCGCTCGGATCAGATAAGCGCTTTATTGTCAACTAAGGGACGTAATGAATCATACCAGCGAGGAGGAAATGAACGAGAACTCTGAATTTGGTCGAGTCAGGCTAATATATCAGTTTTTCGAGTTCACGGATTGTTTTTTGCTTGACCTTATGAGGCAACATCGAGAACACAAGGCTATGCTGTGTCATGATCACATGCAATTATATATGTAGTTCGTATCGATGAAAATGAAGTCGTAGTTGATTTTCCTGCTAAATAGTGTTCAGAATAATTCAACTCAAACTGAAAATTTGGGTAGATCTATCGAAAAATAGAAAATCGGATCATGACATCTATACAGGTGATTCAAATGATTCGAGCACCATCATTATTTCATGATTTTGGAAACTGCAGGAAGTTCAAGTTACGACAAGGTCGCGCAATTTCATGCAGTGCCTCTAAGGAAGAACTGATAATTAATCATTTCGTATTAATATTTTCCTGATGCCATCTGAAATAGCCCAAAACATCATCATCAATTTTATCCTTTCTCAAGGGCGCCATATTGTTTCCTTCATAAAGAAGAACTCTGCTTTTTATTTCGATTCCATTGATGTATAATTTGATATAATTCGATTCTCATTGAGAGCATAAATATTCAAGTAAAACTAATATTACGTTGGTAAGCTTTTTTGCTCATCAAAAGCGAAAGACGAACATATACCTGTTTTTCGAACGAGATTAGTCTACAATGCCTCTCGCGGAGCAAGAATATCGAGGTGAGTTGAAACTTCATTTTACTCCGTTCAATACGTACCTCAAACCTCATGAATCGAATATGATGTGGCTGATTTGATTTGAAAATCAACAAGTGAGTCAAAACAATGAAGATAATTCTCTAATAGATATATTCCACCAGTGGCACCCCAATAGACAATTCAGAAGGGTTCAATATTTGATGGAATAATAAAAGTACACCTAATATAGCTCCGACGAATACATCAATGAGGAACATTCATAGGTACTGCCGATGCCGATAATAACATACAGAACAACAACAACAACATATCGAACAAAAGCGAAATTCAACCACTCTGTATCGAAAACCAATTTCTCCGAAGGAAAACGGAAAAATACTACTGACAGCATCAAATACAAAATAGCTTCATACCCAAAACTTGAAAAGCATAAGAGGTGAGCGACTCGAGAGTCTAAAGAGAGAGTCACTCCAACTGATTGACTCATCATGAATATCATGAAATCGTACCGAGATATCAACCGAATCTGAGAATCCAAATTGGAGATTTATAATTCAAATGGTTTATGATTGTACCGAGCGGCACCAATCTGAATATGTGATTCTACCAAATTTTGATATTTTTTTGAAAAACGCGAATTTTATTTTTGTTGAAGTTACTGCTGTTTGTTTTCCATGAGATGCTAGCCCCGGACATGTTTTCGATTGCTTCACAGTGCATCATGAATTGAATCTCCTCTTTGATTTCCTCAAATCATCAGAGATGCGTGAAAATAGAGAAGATTCAAAAAAGTCGGAAGCTCACATCCTTTATGAGATGATAACAAATCTTCTCGAGATATTACCCCAAAGATTTGAAAAAAAGAATTCACGAAAAAATCAAATGATTCCTGAGGAATATGGGACCAACCTGGTGTATCATTCGGTAGAAGTTTCGAGCAATTCATCTTCAGAAAAGAGAATGCAGCTTTCGGATACTCAATTCTGATTGGGAATCGGTAGATTTTTGAAAAAAATATGGCAACTTGTAGATTGTTGTAATAATTTGCGGTGCACCTAATTCTTCAACCACTTCACATACGAATATCTATATGGAATACGCTTTGGAGTAAAATTTGACACGTTCAGACAATCAATAATCTTGAATTCACTAGACTGTTTTTTCTCCTGTAGGAAAACTCTAATCAATAAACGCCTGCTCGCTCTGTCGGTTCGTACTATTTAGTATATCAACATATTCCCCTTCCGTGTTACATCATTATCGTATATGTGACAGTGGATCTGTCGGTGTCATTATCTTTTACAAGTTCCGAACGTCACGAAACGCGTCCCACCCAGCACTGTAATCAACATCACGCCAGCTCAAAATCTGACAGGTAATCAATCCATTTCTCAAATCTCAATTACTTGGATTTGTAGATATTCAAATGGATTAGATTGGATTTCCTCATCGGTTCGCTTCACAATAATTCCGATCACACACTTTCAGGTTGATGAAGGTGAAATAGCTTTAATTCGGTTCAATTTGCGAGATTGTAAATGGGACTATATGAAATCTAATGGTCCTCGTAAGCTCCTTATAATATGAATTGTTGAATGTTATGTTCTGAAGATATTTTCGGACTCGTATTTGGTGCACTTACTGAACTACTAATCTTTCAATTCAATTCATGATTCATTAAAATACTCCGAAGCAACTGTTTCGAATTTTTGTATTCAATGTATTGAAATCGGACGACTTCAAACTGGCATAATAAGGAACTTCTACATGAATGAGATGTAGATACTATCTTCTGAAGAAAAAATCGAATTTTCTTCATACTTGTAAAATACTCGTTTCAATTCTGCGCTGCCAGACTATCCGAAAAAATTAGAGCTTAGGCTCCGAAATTTCCACCAAAATATTCAATGACTGGTAGGCTATAGTGAAAACACATGAAGAATTTAATGGGTAATTTGATTTCATTATGACGGATAAATATGAATGATTAACAGTGAGGTGTAGGTGATTCAATATCAATATAATATTTACAAATTTCACAATGATACGAATTTGCTCGTGAACACATCAATACTGCCAAGTCGCGGATATATTATTATTTGAATATATCCAGCGTTCGAGCTGTAACAATATAGATCGACGAAAATATTGAAATTGTCGATATGAATCAGTACTTCACATCAAAATGGTCCTCACAATAATATAGATCATTTCTTTGCGAGAACTATTCAATTTTCTCTGACGTTCAACATTTTGTCGGATAACAATAAGATAGTTGATGACAGATGGAAATATCTTTTCTGAATGTGTACGGATATCACGAAGAATGAATGGAAACATTCTCACATTTTATCTTCAGTAAGATCTTTTGTTTTAGGGTGAGTCGGGAGGAAATGTCAGTATTATCCTCCGAACAACAAACCCACTAGAAGGATCACAAAACAAATATTCTGATGCTAACATGAATTCCCAGAATTATCATAATATTAGTACCCAATCGTCGCCAGTGTTGTCATATCCAATCATCATGAATAGTCCATAATATCTAAAGTTCCTTATGAATTCATGTAGTTCAATGCACAAATATAATGATAAATTTGGGTCATGACGATTATGAATCAGTTCCGATTAATAGAATACTGCTACATTATTCTGAGACTTAGCAATTTTACTTTCTTGGGGGCTCGAGGACCAGCATGGGTATCGTGAATACTTTTTGCTCAACGTTGCAACACCGCAATCTGATATTGACAGTCGACGGCGATTATTGCTTTGTTTGGTATCGGTCATTATTTACGTTTCGATTTATCGATATTATTCAACTTGTGTTCAGTTTTGTGTACTCAGAATTCATCAGAAACTCAGTTTATTTCCTGTTTTGGTGATTTGATATAATGGTGAGACGTTGTGAGGTGTGTTAAAGACAATTTGAACCGGCGATCAAAACACGTCATTTCATAGGCGAGTTACCATTGTCGTATCATTCGAGATTTTGAAGCATTTTCCCAAATGGAATGGATAAAAATGAATTTAAATTGAATTGATTAGATTATATTGATTATACCCATACCCAGCTGCGACAGTGTCTTGTGGTAAAATATGTAGCACTGATAAATGCTTCCTTATTTGTAGTCAAAATATGCGAAGCTGCTGAAAAATCACTGAGAATAATGATGAACTCAATTAATATTTTTGATAAAAAATATAAGGATATTTCTATACTTCTTCTACACACAACAATGAGAAATTTACCGTTGACTGTTTTTGGAACTAGTCAAAACTAATTTGGAGAAATATTTCACTGTAAGACTCCATCATGAGGCAAATAAATTGAAAGATTCAACGGAAGTTAGAGTAAGAAGTATGTTAACAAAAACAATCCTATTCAAAAATCAATAAATTATTTGTGTGATTATCCATGGTTGTTTTTCATTTCAGTCCTGTTTTAAATGAGAAACACTGCTATTTGCTACTTCTTCACATGATTCATGATTTTATTGTTGATATAACATTTCGTCATAATACTTGTCGACACATATTCATCATCGATTTCCATCTATCTACATGAAATGAAATAGTCAGACATCAATTTTTTGCGTCAAAATATATGAATTCTGCTCAAGATGAAAGCTCCTTCATTTTTGACGATATCGTGAAATGATATAAACAAGTTTCATCTTCAGACTTGAAAATGACATTCAAATATGCAATCATATCTATTTGCCTTGAAAACGAGTTTTTCACTTTTTTGAAAATTATTTCCACTAGTAGGTACTGAACTTTGAAATCGTAAATATACTTACATGCACTGTCACTGATCGCCAAAGATATAAATGTTCATTATTGAAATTGAACGTTATTTATGATAAAGTATAAGTAGACAACTGTATACTGAATAGTAAGTATATTGTTTTATATGGCGTTGAGAATTGAACTTTTCTTGTGACGTGGTCATAATAAGTTTATTGATTACAAGCAAGTTACAAAAATCACCATAGGATTGTATGTATTCGAATTTCTCGTAACAATGTGAAGGAAGTATAAAGATGTTCATTTTCCCACCAAGAAATGCTAAAAAGTACCACTGAAATTGTTACGGATTTTCAATTTGGTTTCATCATGAATTAATAATAAATTCGACCCCCTCTGACAACACGGCACTGGTGCTGGGAGAATCAGCTCCTGCTATCCTTGTTTAGAAAAAGATAGATACTATAGATGTTGCTTCCAAACGAACTGTATTGCCAGGGCTGTGGATTACTTATCTAGTCTGTTCAGTGATCGAAGGTATTATCCTCAATAGTATCCAATGATATGGCTCTTCAATTTCGTTACAACTCGGATACCCTTGGCAAATATAAGATGAGATGAAAATTGATCATAAAAAAATTACATGAGCACGACAAGGTTATTGTACATTTTCTGTTACTGGATACTGTTATTCGGATCCTTCTGGAAGATAAATCAATACAAGTTTCTGACAGGACTCTAATAAATTCCTCTCAAATCATGCGCCGAAAACATTATTTATACTTTGGTCGAGGCAGCCACTGACAATGTTATTAAAGTTGCCATTGTTCCTACGGAATGGAGGATGAAAATATTGATTCATCGTGAAGGTATCTGAGGATTAGACTTACGGATGTATGTTCATCTCCTTGTTGGTTCATGAGCATCATAAATACTACAAATTATTGTTGGAATATTAACTAGAATAAACTAGAAATATAGAGGGGTGCTTTTTTAGGTGCGTAAACTATTGCTCAGTAACGGTTCGAGTTGGGAATAGAAAAAACGAATACATACTGGAGAGTTCATCAACTCCATAATATTCTGGAATGTGCAAGGATTCAGTAACATGAGTGCGTTAATTAGTGACTTTACCATCCTTCCTGAAATCATATGTGTTTGTGAAACGTGGCTAGTCTCGGAAGTTCCCATCCCATCATTTTTGCCTGATTACAACATGTTATTCTCACCAGCAATAAAAGAAAAATCACGTGGCCATGCTAGTGGCGGATTATCAATATTTTTTAAGGTTCATTTTCAAACTCGTATTTTAGATAGTCTGTTCAAATATAAAAACTTTTCTTTCATATTATGCTTCTGCTACTTCAAGCCAAGTTCAATTTTAGAAGAATTACTAGATACTAGATGTACTTCAAATTTCACTGAATGAGATATCAGAAAAATATGAAAATCAAATGTTTATATGCGCAGGTGATTTTAATTGTAGAGTAGGTCAAATTGCAACAATTCCCCAACATCTTACTGATAATACAAATTTATACGAAAGTATATTGAGCTGTGATGGGGTGGCAAACAGTAAGGGTTATAAGTTGATGGATTTCATGTTCCTTAATAAATGAATGAATTCAAATTTGTTTGTC
Organism: Gastrophysa polygoni; assembly: GCA_963576655.1. Lineage (NCBI taxonomy): Eukaryota > Metazoa > Arthropoda > Insecta > Coleoptera > Chrysomelidae > Gastrophysa > Gastrophysa polygoni. The sequence goes on from OY755084.1 coordinate 14,943,299, forward strand.
ACCCCGAATTTCCGCTAACTTTGACACATCTACTTTGTGAACCAAACCTCTTGTGATAAGAATGTAAACTTTCTTTGACACAATAAATGAAATTGAATTGAATTGAATTGAATCGAGTTGGGAGGTGAGTGGTTCCTGAGATATTCGAAAATTCAATTCTCATACATTTCTGGAACCATTGGAGATGGGATATTTTTTACGAGTTTCATATTTCACCAGTTCTTATGAAATTACTTCTTCACCTACTCCTGTTCTGTGCCAATTTTGACCACCGAGTTACTTCTTGTTCAACACAGCTGAAAAATCTAGAAAAATCCATTCGTGTACATTTCCCAACGTTTCAAGCCATGAAGTATATCGTCATCCTCGCCTTTCAAGAGCTGATGAATTGAGCAACTTATTATTCTGATTGATGTAAAATATCTGTGAATTTGAGTACTTGACAGCACGAATATTCGTAACTTCTCTCAATTCGGAAGAAGAACTCATAATGTTAGTGAAACATGGTTTGAGCCAGCGGTGGAATCTTGGGAGTGGAGGAAGTGCACGAACATATGAAGTGCACTATGAACCGCACAGTTATGGACTGGACAAGAGGTCACATCCAAAAAATCGTTTATGTGGAGTGAAAACAAAGCTAGTGCCAAGACAGATATCCTTGCAGAACATTAACATTGATAGACTTCGTTTTCCATGATATAAGGTAATCAATAGAAAGGATCCAGTTGGCGAGAGAACTCGATAATGAACGATTCAGTTTTTTATAGCTCCAACATATTCTGTTGTAGTTTCCAGGTTACTGCGCCGATAACGCTGTGCTGCTTGCTTTGGGGTGGCGACTCTGAAAACAGGTATAATTGAACCATGGTTCACCCGTGCATGGTGATTTTTTGTTTCAGTTCACAGCATAATAACCCATATAATGCCTTAAGCACATTTTGTAGAGTCTCCTGATTCAGGATTCTTTTCCGAACAAACTCAGGAAAAACATACGGATACCATCCAAGTCGTCTGAATCTTAATACCAAATGCGCGTGGGGAGGACTAGTTCGTAAAGCGATATAACAGATCGTGGAGAAGAATGTGTGGTTGGTGGTTGGTTTATCAGTTTCCTAGTTTGCTTTCACAGTACCTGTCGAATGTGATCAGTTCACACAGATTTCGAGTAAAGACTTTCTTTCATGAAAGGATACGATATTTGTTGAAATTTTTTGAAATATATTCGCACTTTTCTCATCATATTCTTGACACAGTTTAGTACTTCTTTTTTTTTATTCATTTGAGGAAGGCATTTACACTCGAAAACGAATGCAGAGTGATCTGGTTTGACGAGTAGGTACTGTCAGCTATAATATTCTCAAATAAAAATCGATGTTTCCATGGCCAAATAAGTTTAATATTGATTTTACTTGGATATTCGGGCTCACAAGAGATCAGATTGAAAAAAAATCGAAATATCATCAATTGAATGAGAAATGAGGAACTATTCTTCTCTCAGAGAAGAAAAAAAAAGCTGATGATGTTTGCCGTGAGATGAAACGTCGGATGTCAATCTGAGAGCATCACTGAATAGCTGCTCAAAAGTGACTATAAAAAAGTATAACATACGAGAGCTATCAGAAAATCAAAAAGGAACGATATTTCATGAACCACCATAGTTCTTCAGATCCGGTGAGGAGTCGAATTTGTGCTATTCATTGTGTTGTATACTCAGTGATTGATCAATCAAGGAGTGGAAAGCTTCGCATAAATGGAAAAGAAATAATTGATATTGAAAAACGACACTCACCTCAACATCCCACATTTCTGAAAACACAGAAGACGACAAACTGATAATCCTGTTCACGCTCAAGTCAATCACTTTCAGCTTGGACAGACCGAAGAAAGTCAGCGTATTGATATCACATATATAATTTTCGGATAAATCCATCTCGAGCACGTTACCCATGGCAGAAAACGCTTCGTCCTCCACCTTGGTGATATTGTTGTTGTTCAAACGAACATACTTGAGCTGAGGCACGTAGTGGAATATCGAAGTACCGATTGTACGCAGACGGTTCTCTTCCAGATTTATTTCTATGAGCGAAGGTAGGTTAGCGATGGCATACGGTTCCAAATACTCGATTTGGTTTTTGGCAAGTTTCAAATTTTGTAATGAAGTTGAATTACCGAAGACGTATTTCTCCAAACGGTCCATCATCGCGAACGATACTGTCAAGTTCTTCAGATACCCCATCTTCTGCAGGAATTCTTGCGGTATTGACTTGAGCTGACCTTGGTTATTAGCTATGATATTGAAATCTGCCAAGTACGGTTGAGATTCCACTATGAGCGTCCATATGAAGTTATCCCTTGCCACAGAGCCGAAAATCCAACATTCTGCCGATGTTATCGTCTGAAATTTCTCCTTCGTGCAGAAACATCGGATACTGTTGTTGTCTGATGGTTCCAGGTCACAGATGTTCCTCGGTTTGGATGCTTTGATCTTCGCTTTGCTTCGCGCTCGCATTTCTTTGGCAGTTGCCTCGTTGAGCCACATTATGGCCAGAATGAAGGCCAAATTCATATCGGCCACCTGGAAAGAATCAAAAGTCAATAATCATTGTGCCTGAATTTGCATGATGAATGATCTCAGTATTGGTTATTACAGATTCCTAATCAAAATTTTGCCTCTGGGAATCAATCATTCTTTGGTTTCTGATTCTTTTCGCGATTGCATGAGCTGGTTACCATCATTTTCACTCATTCATTGAAGTTTCAACAGTTCCAATAATCCATAAGATCCCCGACTATGTTCCTTGGTTATCAGAATTCAACCCTTGTTTTCAGAATCGAATTTCATTAGGACCAAATGCTGTCGGTTGAAACTTAGATAGTGTGTATTTGATTGCTTGTATTTCATGTCCCATGTCATTCATAAATGATGTATATCATGAAAATTCAAGAACACCAGTATCTCTCTCTCTCTCTCTCTCTCTCTCTCCCTCTCTCTCTCTCCCTCTCTCTCTCTAGTCATTCGAGTGTCGTACCAGATGACTCACAAACAAAACCATAAAGAAAAAACGTATTCTATTTCCACCAGTGTCTCGTTACATCTATGTTGTTTTTATACTGCGTTGTAATTCTGACGATCTGCCTCAATAACTTCTTTGAGAAGTTACTGGTATATTGTGATATTAGTGATTGAAACGTTTCTTCAGACATCTTGACAGAATCAGTTAACATAACAATAATTTGTTGCACTTGTCTTGTCTGGTTTTTCCATGAATGAATGTAACCTATTCAGCCAATATAATTCCAATAATACCAAAGATGGAGATATATACTATTGATATTTCCAATGGAACTTCGCCATCAAAACATCATGAAGGAATTGAAAGTGCAGTTTTCAACAATATGACTTGATGAATACTCATACAGTGGCCAGATTTTCCATGAATATCTATTTTTCGAAAAGAAAATGATTTCAGTTGTACAAGGTATTTCTCTTTCTGGACGAGAATCACCTTTGATTTTTCAAACGAGGTTCATCATGTGACAGGCACCTGTAATGGTGTATTGAATAACCAATGTGAAAAGTGGCATTTTCGTGGAAGTAATCGCAAAAAAAACTTTTTCATGAAATCATATCTATTATGATATATCTATGATGATATAAGTTTCACTGAATATTGTTGCTAGCTTTCATACGGCTGCAGTAACAGCTGTATTCAATAATATTATCGGTAAGACCACGATTATGAATATGGAGCTGCATATCATCATGACGTTAACACGGGTTCCAAAAATCATGTCACAGTTTGCTGCGTCAAAAATTATTAAATTTTGATCAAGAATTTCATAAGGAATTCATCTGGAGGAAACTTCATGGTCAAATCCGTTTTATGCATGGCGTAATCCAATGAATTTTTATCTCGCCTAGAAATGCACTGATTTTTGTTGTCCCTCCCCTCGACACAAATCCAATAAAACGCTATACCAAGTCTAAACTTCTTGAAAACTCGCACCGGCTTCTCGAATATGCGAAGAATGGTGTATTCGGCGACATTTGAATATGGAAATCAGGCTGAGAATTGTCGGCAAGATATTTCAGTCTACATGTCACCTTTAATAAATCCGAGCAAATTGCATTCAACACAAATTGTTTACGATCATGTAGCACTTAATTTTATGCACAGTGCCGCGTGACCTCGGTCATTAGATGGCAGTACGTACTCCCTATACACAGTCTGGATTTTTATGAATATAAAATAACTGTTGAATATAAAACATTCCGCCTCGAAGTTTTCTGTCTTCGGAAAAGTTTCGTGGGCATATAATTAAAAGTTCCTCTCATAACTATTATGGGAGTTTCCCGATTCTTCTCAGGCTGTTCATGAATTTGAACGGAAGCCAAAATGTTGAGTATAGAGAACGACCAATGAATAGCCAAGATATTCCAAACTCTAGAAGAAGAATACGCTAAATTTTAATGGGCATACATCAGAATTGTGAAATCCAATATTGCTGAGCTAGTCCAACGGAAAAATGAAATAATGAGTTGTGGAATACGAATTAGATTCTCATTCAAAAGTTTATTGCAGAATGCACACTCCACTCATGTTGGAAGGGTGGCACTTCCAAATAGAATAGTCTGGACTAACAATCTTGAAAGGAGGCCAAGACCAAGAGATAATATTACTTGACCTATGAAGACGCTGTTATGACACATTCAGCATCCACATTGGTATGATGACGTGAATCGAGTATTCAAGTAGTCGTTACAATTACTGTTTGCTTTCTTTTCGAATGTCTTAGTACTAAAATGGCTGCCTATCGCGACGTGGCGCTGTTTTGGCAGTGAGGTTGATTATTCACCAGTTCATTCTGAAATCTGCTTTCAGAAAAAAACTTTCACTAATAAAAATTCCAACGCCCTCCTTATTATGAATGAAACTTTGAGCACGAAATACATTTTTCTGGCTTTTATCACTTCATTATTGCTGATATTCTTGCTTCTCTTGCCTTCAAGTTTCGCATAGGTCGATCTGTTCTTGATAATTGGGCAGTTCTTCTTGGATCTTCTTGGATCACTTATGAATATCCTCTCAGTACTCGAATACAGCTAGTTCTGCATATTATATTGTTGAATAATATACTTATTATGTCTTCAAGACATCAGTAAGTATCCGGGGAATAATTTGGGATGGAGTTCCATATATTTGGTTCGATTATTCATCTTTTCGCACGCCTCACAATTTTTCATTTATCGCATTCCTCTCTGCCGAAGGGTCACAAGAATTTATATCAATTCGATAATTGGAAAAACTTCGCCAGACATAAAAATTGCTGCCAGCCTCTGTTGTCCAAATTGATACTGGGTTCTCACTTCTTGTTCTGCCAACTTCGTTGATTACCCGAAACTTTTCCGAATCAATAAGGTACTGTTGATGAAAAATTACCTTCCGAAAACTTCGCAAACTCCGACGCTTCGTACCGGAGTTCCAAGAAGTTAGTCACGGCAGTCACTTCTCCCAAAACGTTATTCAGTCGTAATTCAGCGGGAATTTCAATGTTGACGTCAAACCTGATGGAAAGTATCGGAACTTTCAGTACATGCAGGACTACAGACGACTAATCAATTTTCTGGGGGCATCTTTTCTTGAAAACATCTCGAGAATTGTCTCAATTTCATGTACCAAAGTAGATCGGGAGCTAGAATCTTTTCATGGCAGTCAACCAATATTTATTTTTCTCAGTCATATGACTCTGAATTTGCATCAATCGTATCGAGCTGAATGATCGATCAATGATTCAAGATATATAATTCCCTCAAGTTATTGAAAATGTAACTATAGAAAAAACAAGTCACGATAGTATATCCTAATAGTTATGATAGTTCGAATCTTAACTATTGGTTCACCCTGTATTCGTTGTGTTGCAAATGTAATTCGACATAAATTTGGTATTCCCAACAGGATAATGAATGTAAATTGTACATGTAAATGTATATTAACTATCAGTATGGAATCAGAAGCAAATTTATTTCACGAGAAATCAAGGCATTTTCAGTCATGTCATGCATATCATTAAATTCTCTCTTGGATAAAGAAACCAACATCGGAATTCAGTCTTTCAGTTTTTACACCACTTACGCCAGGCAACTGGATGATCCCTCAGAAATACTGGAAAACACGTGGGAAATTACTCTGGGAACATTGTAGCCATTCCGTTTTTACTACCTACCGCGTTCACCAGCCGAATAACAAGATATACAAGAAAAAATAAAGTGCTGCCATCGTTCTACGCAGAAAGTTGTCCAGTTCCATTAGGAATGCGTGTCGATGGCTAGGCAGGGTTGATAATAACTACAAGAACATGTTGATGGTTCGTATCTCTAAAATAACATTCTCAAGGATAGCAGGAAATAGTCTATTAAATAACTGATGTGGAAAGTGATATATTCTGAACGAGTCGATATTGAGCACGAGCTGTGAAGCGGCTAGTGCTGAAATGTAACGAGTGCATGAATACATTTTCCAAAGATTTATGTACACTATTTTGACTACGATCATGAATATTTGAATCATTATCATTCCAAGTTCACTGTCCATTGTCATCCATTGAAATCTCAATAAGAAATACGTCTACTCGAATTCGGAAGTTTTCCAATATTTCGTTCATCGTCGCAACCCAAAACCCAGCAGTCTCAGGAACGAGAGAACCGGAGCGAAGAACTTCTTTATGATTTGAGAGACACTACCCACGTCAATTTTATATATATAAATGTGGACGCCGATGAATTGTCAGAGGTTCCGCAGCCTTGGGATATTTCATTTTTGATTACCAACTTCACTCAACTGAGTAAACTGTCTTGTTTGCCATCGTCATGAATGAGTAACGTGAGTAACAAGCGTGCGTTTTTCAGATATTTCGACACGGAATATTACTGAATTCCGAGTAACTTGATAACCATACCCATGCCTATACTCACTATGCTTGACTATAATTGATGCTATAATTATATATACTACGACCATACTATAACTTGAATTAGTCACATTGACAATACAGGGAAACCAAAATATTCAACATTAGATCACTATACAGCCACCAATGTTTGATATGGATTTGTTCTTCCCTTCGGACCCAAACTGTGCAACCTTCTTTCAATGCACCAGAAATATATCGAGGAAATAAGTGATGTGGAGGCCACCCTCAAACAACACATCTATAGAGAACCAGAGAGCTTCCTAAATATTCTAAAATATAAAGGATCCAAAGACACACTAAAGTGATCGCTGACTCTTCTTCTCTAATATGATCAGGATTGATATTATGTTTCTTTTTTTCTTTTCATTCATAATCCTCATTCTTACCTGCAACTCCTACTAATACTGTCCTATGTCTTCTTTGATATCTTGCTGATATAATACACAACCAATAATCCGCACGAATATGATACAGAAACATTGGGGCATTGCAGTTTTCATGGCATCTTGATATCTCTCTGGAATAATTCTCATCAACGGCATCTCTAATAGTTTCCTAACATTAGTGTTCCGGACTGAACCCAATTTTTCGTGATGATTTTCCATCACTAAATATTTCTACTACTTTTTTATATCCTTATGACGAAAGATTGATCAATCGGAACATGACATGCCCAGTCAATGAAGAATTTTTGTGTGATTGAGTTAGATTCAAACCTATCCCAATCTATATTATTTCCATCGTTACTTACAGTGAAGTTTGACACCGAAGCACGATGAGGCCTACGACATGAAAGGTTATAATTTCAAGGCATTGTCTTGGAAATCCTATTTCTTGCACGTTTTCCAGGATGAGAGTAGATTTTCATTTCACTCTTTCGGAATATAACAGTGCCTCACAATTTACTGTCAATTCCATATAACCGTGGATTGAGTACTGCCGAATTGATTTCCAACACATGATTGAAACTCATTCGATTTTGAGAGAACTCGAAGTAGCACAATACAGAAGATCCTAGAAAATAAGTAACTACTGGTTTTCATTGGACTTGTAGGCTTTCAGGTATTGTCTTCGGGTTGAATTCGTCCTACGGGCCATATCCAAATCTTCTCAATCGCCTCCATGCATAATATATGACCTAAAATTGTATACCATGTAGCATATAGGTAAATATTTCCTATTGATATTTCATCTGAATGGGAATATCTATTATGCATGCTGTAGCATTTCCCATTACCGTTTCGATATGGTTTTTTTGTAATAGTCAATCTGATGCTGATATCGATTTTCGTTGCTCATTCATGGAAGGGAGACGCAGTGATCCATATCCATCTAGCCGTTGATTGATATTAACGACCTACTAGGTATGATAGAGATGCTAAAATTGGAATGTGGTGGCCTCGAAGTTCGGATTGAACTACTGACGTCACGTGAAGTCGAGAATTGTCCGCAATCGATACAAAAAATCACAAGCGTGAAACTTTTTCAACCCACTAACTTTATAAAAAATATATCTGAGGCATTCGCTGTATAGAAGTTATTGATTTTCAATTTCAATGGGTGAGTGAACAGATTCCAGTGCCCAATAACATTATCAGAAATAATGAACCTTCTTCATTGGAGAATGTCTTTTCACAAGCCCATTTTCATCATCCCAATCATTGAAAAATGTGAAAGACGCCCGAATCAGTACCAAACATGATAAATCATCGATCTTCCATACAGAGTACATGACATATTATCCTCTATCCACTCATCTAGGAAACCCTAGTAAATACAGAAAAATAATCGAGAAAGAAGGCAATCTATTATAATCAACTGTTCAGTCTTTGTAAAATCCATCAATCAATTCGTACAAATTCATGGTTTATTGTTTTGCTTCATTATTCTCGACTACTATAGACGGTAACAAAGTTCTCAGCAAAGGTTATTTATGTGAGCTCCAGTCTGAATTTCCAATTGCAAAATTTATATCCGATGATTTCCGTTTGGATAACTTCTCAATATGCTGATGATGAATTCGGAACGTGTCCCAATTCTTCTGACTCACTCATCATCTTCTTCTGATTCAGTTGAACTGTGAGAAACACCCTCTTCTTACAAATATATATAAATTTTTTCATCAAGCTACAAGGGTCTAACAGGTGATGAAGCATCATGTCAATATTTGTAGTTGAGGAGTCATCTTGTAGTGAATGAAAGGTAGCTATGACTAACTGTTTGCATTTCGATGTAACTCATCAAATAACACCAGAAAAACCAAGGATTTCATGGAATTTCGGTTTTTGAGGATATCTCCGGAATCCTCCAAATAACGAAACAGCATCAGGTATCAGGCATTGACTCATGCAATTTTGTTGTGATCCAGCGATTCTATATCTAAGTTTGAGTTTGTCGCATGGAACCTGCGGCACCCTGTGAATAATCGAATAGGAATTCCGCAAGCGGAATATGTGCTGCGCATATATTTTCAGTAGTTGTATCACGTAGTTCTAATGGAACTCAAAACCCCAAAACAAAGCCAAAACGAGCGACAACTCCTGTCGTCCTGTATAAATTTGAATTCATGCATTCTAAATCAATTTACAACACCCTGTCGACAATCAAGTCGCGCCCTGTTCCAAACCAGAAAATTATGCTAATGGAATGGATATAATGTCGAAATTGTTAACCGAGAGCAGTAAGTTGGAAATTTACTTTATGAACTTGTCAGCATTATCAGGAGCGGAGTCAGCTAACTTGGGAAACTCGCAGCAATTGTTATTGCAATCTTCATACCACTGGAATGGCATGGGGATATTTCTACGTCTCCAAATACAACAGGCAACATCAACTATGCATTGTCATTTGTGGAATGTGTTTTCCGCCAAATGTCATCTGTCGTAGGTCATATGTCATTCGTCATCTTTCAAATGCCAAGTGTCATATCTGTCATATGACAACGTGGCCCTCTTGAGTTCGTACTGCTTTGATTCTCTACTGTTCACTACTGTTGATCTTTGCTGAACTCATATTGCTTTGATGGATTCAGTGGAAACGTCTTTTCTTTCACTCACATTACGTAATGAATGAAAAGGAGTAATGTTTTCTGGTTTTCTCCTGTGAAGCATCCATCAACGTCGTCTCAAATTCTAGATCAATTTCATATTTCGGTCAGTTTGAGATTGTGAGTTTTGTTGATACGTTTTCGAACTCTATCTGGTTTATATAGAATCGCGAGAGGGGCAGAGGAATATTCAGTGAAATATTGGAACGCATCAATGTTCGACAGAAATTGAAAAATACTGCGCACGAGTGTCAAGGTAACTATTGCTATAGTCTACAGGTATGTCTGAAGTTATTGTGGAAATATCGTAATCGCAGAACAATATGTTTCAGTAAGGGTTATCTAAATCAAGTAGAAACTTCATAGTGGTAACTCACTCCATAGTTGAGAAAAAATCACCATTCATCAGCATCCAACATCTCAAACTCACGAAAATTCATAATCTGTGTTACAGTATGAGTTCTGGAGTACTCCAAGTTCTATCGCTTCACGAAACTTCGGAAGAACTATCCAACACGGAATGGGTCGTTATACTCAAATGATATCGTTCGAGTGCTCTCCGAAACAGTATATTCCGATGTGGGAATATAAGATTTCAGAACAGGGACTCCCTCTTCTAAATGTGATGAGAATTCTACATGTTTGAGACGATGAACAGGAAACTATTCGACTTTTTTGACACGAACTCTCTCTCTAATCACTGTTTTGAAACTGTTGGATCATATATTCGCAAACATGTTCACAATGAAGATCACAATAATTATTCATTCGTCATTCCGCTTCGCTAACCTCAAAATTTTCTCGAATATTTGAAGAGTTGTTGAATACTATTCCATTGAGACAGATGTTACACTACTCGCCATCATTGTGCACTCGTTGAATTATATATCTACTATCACTTTGAAGATCTACTGAAGGACGCATCGTACTTTCCGAAATTTTCCAATATTGTTGTGGTGATCATATGATTCAGCCTCCAAATCTTCACTTCATCCTTGTGTGTGGTGAATACGGCGGTCTTTCTGAATTTCTTCTTGACAGCAATTTCGAATATATTATTGTTTATTTTTATTGTTAGGGAGATGATAATATTATGGTAGTGTGATGACTCGGTATTCGGAAGATGGACTCAAACAGAGAATCCCAGAAATGAGCTAAACCAAATATCAATCAGAACTGAATTCATCATAACTATATACAGGATATTCCAATAAGAATGTACAATGTATTGTTACAGATGGGTGTCGAAATTCAGTGAATCACCCTGTAGGTGCATTGATGGATTTCCGTTCAGCTGTCTTTTCATTAAATATTCCTCTCGGTATTTTCTTATCTGGGGAATACTGCTATTATTGAGGTGAGGCAATGAACAAAGGAAAGGAAACCATTCGAAGAATCCACCTCAAAGACGACATGACGAAGTTGGCGCATCTCTAGCGGAAACTGATTGCCTGAAAGACAATTTTCTTGATTGGAAGGATACACCACAATCCTTAGAAACCCTTTTATCATACCTGCTTATGATCGATTGTAAATTCCAGTAGGAAAATATCGATTGATTTTGAGTAATTGTTCAAGAAAATGAGATTCAATTCGGTTCGAAGGAGCAATATACAAATATCGTTGTGCATATTCACTATATCATTAGTTGCATTTCATGGAGAATAGTAAATTTTTGTACTCCTAAATAATTGATATGTAGTGTGAGAGGGTGGTGCTACTGTTCTATTAACGAATTTGGAAAACAAAACGAAGGTGTATCGTTTTCGTTTCAAAATACGGAGAGAAACATGGAGAAAATATTTCATTGAAAAGAACTTCCGAGATCAAATATGTCATCCACTCGCATCCTTTTTTTCTTCGTCTCCACGATGAGGAATCACGATTTGCTTCCATCGACAGTGACCCTGTACTTTCTATATATTTTCCATTCTGAATATCAACCGATTATATATCTGACAAAATAAACAAAATGATATTGCATTGTCGACAATAAGATCTATAGGTAATAATGTTGATACACATCCAACTGTTATATGAAACAATAATCACACACAATCATACAATATCAATCAATTGAGGTGTTGACAAATATTTCTTTTTCTTCTGAGATTTGTATTTCCATATTTGGCTACCCTGCAATATCAATATTGGTTCGGATCAAATCGTGCGTTACCAGATATGGCAGCAAATTTTAGTCTATTTCAATATTATCATAACTCATTTGTGATTTTAGCCTTATGAAAGATGACTAATGAAATGAAACATACTGAATTGGCATGCATTTGTGTACATTGTGTGCTTAAGATCAGGATCTATAAAGCATGAGGATCTCGTAAACGGTGGAAGATACAAATTCGATTGTGTAGGAAAAAAGTCGAATATTCAGAGGGTCATTCCAACAGTCTTGCAGAATTTCAAAATTATTCATAGTTTTTCAGTTTAGTCGGGAAAAATTCCATTTTCGAGTAGTGAACATCATTATTTTCCCCAACGTCATCATTATCAATAACTGGAAATACTTCTTGACAGCATCTTTTAATATAATTGAACGATTCCTATTTATGACACCATCATCAACTGAACTCCTTCAAATATAGTGAATCAAATGTGTTTCGACCTAGCTTCAGACATCGTCTCCTTTCTGAATATCTGAAATCTGAATTAAAAAGTCACCTTTTCCGATATAACTGGGAAACTATAATCAATTTCAAAAATTTCCGAAGACTGACAGAATGGCCTTCTGGATGCGCAAATTTTTTCCTATCCAACCGAATTCGTATCCCCTATCGTTTCTATTCTGATAAACTACTTTACTACCTCCAGTCTAAAACCTATATGATAACTGAGAGTTTTCACAACATGAATACCTTGAATTTGACACGGTTACATCCTCAATTTTCTGTTATTGATAAGGTATGAACGACATAAGTGAAAAAAGGGTATAGGGAGATCCTTTTCCACGAGTTTTTCAATGACCGTACACACCACATACCTTTGCATCTGGAAACGAAAGCATTTGGGTAGGGTTGTAGCTAAGAGGTTGAAGAAAAAATATTCTATCGTCAACAAATACGTTCAATGTGAAAACAATTCACGTGTTTCAACTAATTTTCCATTTCAAGTTTGATTGATTGAACAATAATAATTTTATTCTGGAATTCCGTGCAACTCTGTAGGTATCTAGGTTCATTAGGTCATTAAGGCCAGGAACAGAATATATCCTCAAGAAGACAAACAATCTCGAGTTTTTAGATATTTCCCATTCCCTTATCCTCTGTTCTGGCTCTTATATCAAATATCCCCCTGCTCCTAAAAACACAGATCATATTATCCTACCCTTTTTTTCGATCGGAGAGCGAACGAATTCCCATCTCCACAAAATCACGAACAAAATGCCGGACTTCCCGTATAAAGGAGGATCTAAAAAAGTTTTTTTTTTATTAAGGTTAAGGTGGATGCTCTACTAGAAGTCCCGTTGTTTAATTGAATTCCGTCTACTTGCAGGAATCTCTCTGACTCGTTTTGGTTACCTTGATGCTTTTTTCGCGAGGAAATAGACGGAATTGGTCCAACTTTTTAATTGGATTGGTAAATATTTTCCAGCATGTTTTGCATAACAAAAGGTTGAATCGTTCAGGAGATTTCCATTCGAGAGTGACAGGAAGTTCTAAATGGAGCCGAATCATTCGAAATCACGCTGAACACTGTGGTGGAATTATTTGGTGAAACAGTCGCTGTGATGGTTATTGTTTGATTTGTAGAAGAATTACTCCATGTAGGAGATTATGTTGAGGAACATTCTGTCATATATATCGATAGCTTTTGACACCCCGAGTACTATTCGCATATTTGGGGCATCGAACATTATGGGGTCTCCAAACATTCCCTTGCTTTGCTGTAGTCGGTTCGAAGGAAAGTAATTACCTTTTTCCAGTACTATCAGCCTCCGTCCGCCAAATTCGACTGGTACACAAAAACGGAGGACAATCTCATCAAAACGACTTGTCGATCGATTTTATCGCAATGTAAAGGAAAGAAATTTACTCGCATTCTTGTTTGAAATGGAGTTCACTGTGGAATCTGAGAACTATACGTGTGAATTCACATTACTTCACATGTAAATTGGACGAAAATTGGGCTGTGTGGATGTGTGACATGTGCTTGTGAGCATTTTCATATTCAAATAAACCTGATACGGGGTTAGCACTGTATGATTACAAGACTTGATATGAAGTTGATCTTATATGTAATGGAATGGCATCGAGTGGCACATTATAAAGGGAATTTCTCCCCTTTCCCCATGACTTTTTGATGTATAAGGAAGATTATGAGATAGCTCTGAAGGATATTCTTCTATCCTGAAAATCAATTCGTTTCCTCAGTAGGAAAGTTAGAGAATGTAACCATGATGAAAATAAATGCAGTTCAACAATCTGTATCTCGGGTTTGTATCATTTCTCGATACATTTCATAGGAAAAAAATCATTTTTTGTGACGAGATTCAACACGTACTCAGTTTTTGTACTGTTCTCATCAATTTCATTCAGCACCAACGGAACAAAGTAACGTGCATCGATATAGAAAATTCCAAATATTTCGAAAACGATCACCTCCAGCTTCGAAGAGAAAGTACTTCAAGAAGGTGAGGAATTGGGGTATGTTCATGAAAAGTTGCAAAAGTTCACTGTCAAAAAAGTTACGGCAATTTCAAATGAATAATACCTCCTGGGTGCTACTTAAAAATCAATACAAATTTATGATTTTCTACTTCGATCTACTTCGATCTTCTTCGTGTATCAATTTCAGTGCAGAAAACTCATCTTTCGCAAAAGTTACTGGCGAGAAACGAATAGAAAATTCCAATTTCAAAATCCTTCATATCCGAAACGGAGCATTTCCGGACACAAAATCGTAAATTCTCCTTGAAAATCATTCAGAATTACATGATTATAATATTCAATTGCAAATACTTATATTACATCCATATATATATTTATATATACTGGGTGGCCCAATGAAAACGAAACAAGGCCGATTTGACATAGTTATCGTTCTCAGAAAAAAAAACGCTTGAACCGGTCGACTTTTATTTCGACGGGGAAATATTGTGAGCATGTTTTCAACTTTTTCACTTCAAACCCCTCGGAGGGGGTAACTCCAACCCTTGAATCTCAAATGGGATAAGGTAATCGAAATCTCTCACCAATGCTTCCTTTTTTTTTGGGATTCAATGCAGTAGTTCTCAATAAAACACGTTTATGAAAATGTTTGACTAGAGATGGAAAGTAACGAATTATTCCCTTTCATCACTATTTCTCATTCCGTAGTTAGAACGATGAACAATCTTAGGAGTGCCTCATGTGTTTTTTCAAATCCTGTCCTATCCAATATCACATAAAAAATCATTTAATTAAATGCCTGTTCCTTGATCTCTCAGTAAAATGCATACCTTGTTTCGTTTTCATTGGGCCACTCTGTATATATATTTGTGGAACTTACCAATATGGGAATGACCATTATGAGTCAATATAAGCGATTCAAATGCTTCATAGATCCATAGTAATTGATTTAGATTCAGGTAACGAAAAAATCATATGAAGTTGGAGTTATTCGAAGTCTTGGAAGATCCCATCGCATTTTGTTCCCCACAGCAATTACGTGGATCTCTTTTCAAAACAGTCTGTAATCCCGAATAACCGCTCCAGTGTGATTTGAAGTTCATAGAAGTTTGCTGCTGCGATGCAATCTTTTTAGGCACTTCACACATAATCCCACCGATAGCTGTAACTAAAATTACATTGGAAGGTACTTTTCTGCAAAGTGAGAACCTGAGCAATTTGATTAACGAATAGGTATTTCGAACGTTCCACAGCTCGTCAGATGTGTTTGAACAATGATCCATGAGATACTCTGAGAATTAAACAAGTAGTGGAAGTATCACAGACAGGATTTGAGAAGTATGAGGTTCAGATTTTTTAAACTACCATCTCGTGGTGAAAGGAAGGAAGTATGAATATTCATTCAATCAAAAATGTGAGAAAGTCATCTTCATTCATTGGTGATTGATGTACATGACTCATTCTAGAACCCCAAATTTGTCGGAACCGTCTACCACATTCCAGAATATTGAAAATGAGAATGATAGAATCAATGGGTCGGAGAAATTGAATGAACATTAGCAATTATTATCAGTAGTTAGCCAGTATTATCTAGATTTCATCCATGAGTGGAGTCGTTAGAATGATTGATTTTTCAGCTTTTCATGGGATTTTCTCTCCTCGTTTCTGAAAAATAGAGTAGAAGTTATCAAAAATTATTGCAATATATTTGTAGTAATGTCACTGTCAAAATGTCACTGCGCTTGAAATTAAACCTTTAGATACCTAAAAGAGAAATTCTCTATTGGTCAGTGACACCTTGTTTTTGGGAGAAATTTTGGAAATACAAATATATTCAATAAGAATAAAACTTCAACTCATCTTGGTGGATGTTTCGGGAACGAATCTGCTCCCGTTCTCAACACAATTGGAATATTTTTCTCTTCGTAAAATTTTGAAAAGTGACTTTTCAGTGTCAATATCGAAAACATTGAAATATTTCACGATGAGAAAAATATTTCAATTGTGTTGAGAATAATATATCCGATCCATATGATCTTCACCTCCATTTGTCAATAGATAATCAACATTCAGAAGACGAAGTATTCAACAATCGTAAAAAAAAGTCGTCATCATCATCATCATAATCACTAATCGAATGAACAGAAGTCAATGTGGTTCACAATCACTTTTCATGTTCTGGAGCAGTTAAAACTATCGAATTCATCGCTAATGAACTGCTCCAAGAAAATCATTCGAATATCGTTACGCATACTAAGGCAGCAAGGGAAATCTTCACCATGAGATGAAGGCACAACTCTTGTTATTTAACATGAATCAGAAATAGACGAAACATAAACACCATAACTAATGAGAATATAATTACTGGAACACTCGAATTGAAATTCTTCAACATAGGAATTTTCTCGCAATGAAAAGGTAATGTTGGATTCGATCGACAGTCCTTGATATATAAATCATTCACTGAGGAGACGTTTTTTTCCACTATCAAGAAAGAGATATTGTGTCGCAGGCGCAACATTAATAAATCTCGAAGATTCATGGAACATCAGAAAGCTGCTAAGAGATAACTTTCGAAATATTGAGCTCTACGTGTATATATATATATATATATATATACGGTAAAATATATATTGTATGAACTGTGACAAGAAAGAGCTGAAGATACTTCACGTGAGCGGATTGTATAATGGAAAGCTCACGTTCAATATCAGATCCCACTGACACGTCACCGTTGCACCATAACCTTTTTATTTCATTGATGTAATTATCTTCAGTTGTTTTCCGATGAACACAATTCATTATGAATATTCATTGTTGTATGTAGAACGAGATTCCATTTGAAGCGTAGTGAAATCAACTCTGGTAGGGTAAAATCATAGACTAAATGGGTAAAATGTGAATGGAATTACTTCTCTTCTATTCTCATATCTATTCTCATATCCGTCAGTTGACCCAATGAATCTGAACATCATGTGACCCAATTCCATATCTTGTATGTGTATAACAACTCATCAGGAAATATGATACCGCTACCGTTCGAAGTTCCCTCAGTACAATAGATCCCGTAAATTCTTATCCTGGAAGCTGAATGTTCATCACAAATCTGGAACATGTTCAGCTCCGTCTCTATCGAAAAGCTATTATAATATCCTCATCAAATCCGCCAAACTTCACTCAACTTCTCGAAATACGCCAACGAAGCCTGTGGACAAGTTCGTTTCAATGAAAATCTACATAATCTGCGGTGGATTCGAGATTAATTATGTGTAACTCAAGTTCGATAAGATCCGATAGAGGTAGCTATAGGGGGAGCTAGAAAATCACCCACATCATCACGACCGACCTAACCTCTGCCAAATTCATATTATCATTGGATAGCATGAACTGAATTTCAGAATGATCACTGATATACAGGGTGTCTGTGGGGATGTGGGAAATCTCTCTGATTCAGACAGAACTCAGAAAAATAAGATCGCATCTCATAGGCTTTCCTTGAGTAGACATAAGCCCCTGAGGGAAACCGCTGGAAATCGATCTATTTTGTTTACTGTCGATGAAATGAACCGTTTCCGAGAAAAATATGATTTTCTTCCGAGAACTGATTATTCATGGACAATAAATATGAGTACCTTCTTCAATCTGAGGTTTGAGCTACCGAAATTCATTCTCCAAGATCTTTTTCATACAGGATATAATTTATCAATTCTAAAGAGGGCATTTAGGAAAAATATATAGGAACTTGTCATTTTATCTCCTTCAGGTTCTATCTGAATCCGAGAGAATACTCATATTTTCCCAGACACCTTGTATATGTCGGAAATTGATCAATAGTATATAGTATTTCACGATACTGAGTTGAATTTCAGGAAGTATTGGTTCAGTTTCATCGAAATTTTAGAAAGCATCACTTGTATTTCAGAATGATAATTTGATATCAGAAACGTCGATTTCATTTCAGAAAACATAGATAGTTCAAAAATGGTGATTTCAATTTCAGAGAACGTCAAAAGAATTTCAGAAAGTATTATCCGTAAATTAGAAATCAATATGGTACTTTCTGGTCTAGTATTAGAGGATGTGGTGGTGATGCAAATAACACTTTCGTAGGAGGGAATTCTGATACAGAAAATTCAACCACACACCATGAGGCTGCAGAAGCTATGTAAGATATGCTTGTTGGACCCTAAATTCGATTGTTTCATATCGTTGTTGTCCAACAAGTCGTTGGGGCACATAATCACCGATAAAGAAACATGATATTCCGTTTGATATTGAACAGTATTTTGTTATGGTTATTGCTGTTATTGACTATCATAGAAAAAAAAAGGATCTCTATTTGATATGGAGAGTGTCCACGAATTGATATTGATGAATTCTGTAATGCAAACAACACTCTTCGAGATATTGACTCTTATGGAATCCCAATGATGGTTTCCCATACTGAAGAAATCGACTCTTCTGAAACTGAACTGACAATATCTAAAATTCAATTCATACTTTCAGAAATGGAAGAGAAAATTCAAAATTTGTTAACCGTTTTCTGAAATTGATTCATGATACCTCTGAAATACAACGGGAAAAGTTGTAGATCTGCTGTAGATCAGATGTCTATTGCATAACATGGATCAGGACGAGTAATAGTTTGTTGTCATTTCATCAGCAGAATGATAATTCATATTGGTAATTCATATTGGTAGTATCTACCCAGTAATTCCCACTTTGAAACCTATGAGCGTCGGGACCTTTTTGTGGTGGCAGACATCGACAATATCAGGTGTTATTTAGAATAGTGATGGGTTGAATTTTGGAGAGAGTCATATGTCACAACGATGAGTCGAGTTTAAGGAACTATCACTTGATTTTTAGAATAGTCGATTGAATTTCTGGAAACATCATGAATGCAGAGTTCAAAATGTATTGTTAGCATTTCAGAAAACGTCAGTAGAATTGAATGAATCAGAAATCTCAAAGTTCAATGTTTATGACGCGTTTAGGTCAGCACCTGATAGAAGAGTTAGCTGAAATAACATAAGAAGAAATATCTACTTCCTTCCAGGAGATTCAGCACGTCCAATATCTATACATCGTATTTTCTGATTCTAGAATAAAATGTATGTAAAGCATATCGCCTCAGGTGTCAGCTCAGCTCAGGGGAGTACGAAAACAAATATAATAGTGACAAGAGAATGTGGAATTGTCAACTTGTCACTGGAAAGTGTAACATATCAGCATATGGAATTTTTGAATGAGGATATTTTTCCAGTTTTGTATTGAAGGAGGGAGCAGAGAGAATTTGTATAGTAGTATATAGTAGTATATTTTATTTGACCATGTTATGTACATAAAACATTTATGGCAAGTCGCATAGGCAATATGACTTCAAAGTCAAGAATATAAAATGATAATAATGATAAAATATTTTATCACTACAAGTATTATATAAATTTCAGCTGAAAATCAATATACTGACTTACAATTGATCAGCGAAAATATTAAAAATTCGAACAATACAAGTTAAAAAAAAAAAACACAACAAATAAAGACAATTAGTGCACATCTAGATATTTGCAGAGGAAAATACAGAGAATCGGGATGAAAAATTTTTGAAGGTAAAAGTGGATTAAAATCAAATGCACAATGAACTGGCAGAGACGATATAGCTATCAATGTCATAAAAACAATGGCTGAGCAGAAATTTTTTAATCACCGTTTTGAATCTATTGAATTCCAATATTTTGACAGAGTTATCAAGAGTGTTATAGAGATTGAGGTTCAAGGAGTTTTTGCAGCAGACAGCTAATCTATGTCGTGGAATAGTCAGTAAATCAGCCGATCTTGTGTTATAATCGTGTGAATCAGAATGTCTGGAGAATTTGTTCACATTTTTGTGTATTTCTAATAAAACTGTGAATATGTACAGAGTAGGCAGTGGCATGATACCAAGTCGGATAAAATGTTGAAGACAATGGTCTCTAAAGCCCACGTTTGCCAATATTCTGATAGCTTTTTTTTGACATCTAAAAACTGCTATTGCATTCGTTGAATTCCCCCAAAGTAGGATACCATAAGAAAGCACTGAATGGAATAAGGAATAGTATGTCATTTTTAAGATACTGCTATTTGTAATGGGTTTTAGTCGTCTCAGTAAAAACAGAATACTTGATAATTTTCGAACGACGTGATCTACGTGATTGGACCAGTTCAATCTGTCGTCGATGATGAGACCAAGAAACGTTACGTTTTTCCCTTCTTGGTAATTTGTGTTTGAAGAAACTATTATATTTTGAGTTTTATTTTCATTCAATTTTAGTTTATTTTGAACAAACCATTTTTTGGCTATACTAACAATCTCAGATTTATCTTCAGTAAGGTTATTATGAGATTTACCAGAGCATATCAGGGTTGTATCGTCAGCGAATAAAATACATTTAGTAGGTGCAATGTATTTGCACAAGTCATTGATGTATACAATAAATAAAAAAGGTCCGAGGACTGAACCCTGAGGTACCCCATGATCAATCTTTCTATATTCAGACTTTACGTTGTTCAATTCTACACATTGGTATCTATTTGAGAGGTAAGAACGAAGCAGATCTAAGGTAGTGCCTCTTATTCCATAGTAGCTCAGTTTTTCAATCAGTAGGTCATGCGATATGCAGTCGAAAGCTTTTGTTAGGTCGCATAGTGTCAGCGAAGAATGTTTGTTTTCATCAAGACCCTCTACAATATCAGTCACAATTTTGAAAGCAGCCTGTGTGGTGGATTTATTTTTACGGAAACCGTATTGTGATTCGCTGAAGTAAAATCTCTTTTCGAAGTAGGAGTACAACCTATCTTTCAAAATGTATTCAATGATTTTGCCAATGATGGATATAATGCTGATTGGCCGATAGTTATCCATAGAGGATTTGTCTCCCTTTTTGAATAATGGTATTACTTTAGAGATTTTGAGTGCATCTGGGAAAACACCTTTGCTAAAGATAGAATTTATCATGTTGGTGAGAGGTGGAACTATCTGTTCAGCAACTGCCTTTATTAATTTGCTGTTAAAATCATGGATGTCACGAGAGCTAGACGAGCTCAGTCTTCCAATGGCTGCAAATACATCTTGGGAACACACAGGTTCCAAAAAAAAAGATTCGACAGGAGAAGGAAAGCTTCTGAAATTATATGTGCTATCAGAGTCCAGCATTGGAAGAGACTTGATATTTTTTTCAGCAATTGTACAGAAAAATATATTGAGGTCATTTTCGGAAAATTCATTTATGTTTTTCTCTTGATGTACTTTATTTCTCTCGGAATTTATTATGTTCCAACACGCTCGTGATAAATTTGGAGATCTTATAATGTACTCATCATATGTCTGTTTTTTTTGCCACAACAACTCGGTGTTATATCGTTTCTTCATCAATTTATATGCTTCAACTTCCTCAGATCCGCCAGAGACCACAGATATAATTTTGATAGCTTCTAGGTTATTCCTCATAATTTTCAGATTATCATTATACCAGTTCAATTTGAAAGACCTATATGATTTTGATTTCTTCTTCGGAAAACAGATTTTAGCGGAATTTTCTAGGGTATTGATGAAACAGTCGCATTTAAAGTTGAGGTCATTATCACTGAAGTCCAAAATACTCCAATTTATTTGGGAAAGGATCGATTTGAATTGTTCCAATCCAGCTTTTGTTATTGAGGACCTAATGATCTCCTCATTATAGTCGTGGGAAAAATTGTACATAGTCAAAAATTGACCTTTATGGTCAGAAAGGCAAGGTTCTAGTGTACCTACCTCGAAATTGTGACAGTTCAAATCAGTAATTATATTATCGATGCAGGTTGAAGAAGTTTGTGTGACTCTGGTGAAGTCTAATATTGTTGCAGATAGGCCGAAAGACTGTATAACTCCATTCAAGTTGGAGAGTGTTGGTGAACCAGACAAGAAGTCAATGTTGTAGTCGCCAAGGAGCACAATTTTGTTGTTTTGATTTGAATACTTGAATAATAGGCCTTCAAGGTTATTCAGAAACACGTTAACATTACCTAAACATGACCTATACAAACAAATTATCAGGATATTTGAAAGCTCCAAATGAATGCCGCAGAACTCGGAATGTAATTCTTCATTGAACTCACCCAAATCCAAAATATTGAAATTCAAGTTATTTCTGCAATACATGACAACACCGCCATGTTGTCGAACCTTTCTACAAAAGTGAGTGGCTATGTGGTAGTTATTGATGTTTATGGTCATCAGATTCTCTTCATTTAGCCAATGCTCTGACAAACAAATGACATCGAATTTAAAATGATCAAGAAAACCACTCAAACTGTTCACCTTGTTAGCAAGACATTGTATATTAATATGAAAAACGCTAAATTTGCCGTTATCATCAGCTTTTATAGGTTTAGTTGAAATCACACATTTCCGTTCAGACCCGTCTCTTCTTGTGATTGTGACGCCGTCCTCTTCTTCAGAAAAAACTGTGATATCAGTGCACCGCTGGGCCATATCTCACGTTTCCAGGCTTTTGAAAGATTTTGTTGTTTTATGGTGACTTTCATGGATGCATATAATTCAGGATGTTTGGACTGGTGTCTTTCACATGTCACTTCTGGAAAAATTCCAATCAAGATTTTTTTGAGATCATTAGGTTCTGTGTTAGGATTTAACCTCGTCACATGCAGAGATGTATATTTCGCAACTGTGCTAATACCGGTATTATCGTCGTTGTCTCCCACCATGAATCTGCGGTTTCTCCTAAGTGATCTTCTGTTTTTCACTTGCTCCCAATTTCCATTTCCTTTGCTATCTAAATCTGAATTTGATTCCACAAATGTGAATGGAGATCGATATTTATTAAAATATATTTTCTATTCTTGGAATTTTCAAAAACAAGATGAAATACTCACTGAGGAATTTCTCTTTCAGGTATTTGAAAGCTGAATTTCAAATCCAGTGACATGTTGAGGCGTATCGTCAAGCTGTCCTCACTAGAAATACTTATTGGTTATATTGTTTTCAGGAACGAGGAGAGAAAATCCCATACAGCCTGAAAAAATCAACATACCTATACTATCTCTTCAGTCAGGAGTTCGGACCAAGAACAAGGAAAGGAACTCCTATTCTCATCTGAGAAGGTTCAGATAGTTCAATATCCACACATTAAAGTTGGATTCGTGATTTGTATGTGATGTATGTAGAGAATATCGTATCGTATCGCATTCTTTGTGTCACATGTAACCCGGAGGAGTACGAAAACGAACATGACGTGAATAGATATCACTCTACCTCCCATCACGTCTTCGTAGAAAATATCTCGGATTTCCTATATTTATCGGCAGCAATTCGACTCAGTTTGTTGCCCTGTAAAACTATGCCTTTTCTCGGATTACTTCACAATATATATTAGGGTGGGACAATCTCACTGATATTATGTATCCTACCTGTACAATATCGGGACAAGAGGATATATAAGGTGTATGACGAAATATTTAACTAACCGTTTCAAGGTCACGCAGGAAATAATTGAATAGGACTTCGAATGCGTGAATATGGATTATATTCGATTACAATATGAATTGCAAATATGAGACAGAATTAGAAAAATATTTATTGTCATACAACCTTTCACATTGAGTCACTGTTATAGCAGAAACTTCAACGAATGTAAGAGGAAAAAAAGGAGCGTCGACTGTAAATATCAACTATATTCGATTGGAATATGGACTGCAAAAAATGAGGATATGAGAAATTGGATATCATGAGAATATTTCTTGAAAAATCAATATTATTTTCCATCGAAGTGATCTTGAAACCCGCGACGGGGTTGTCGTAGTGAATACAGAACGAATGATAGAGGACGAGTGACATGAAAATATGAGATATGTTTTAACTGAAGAAAGTTAATGTTACATTGAGGAAGGATTGGCTGATTGTTTGCTCAATATGAGTACATCGAAAAAACATAATGTTCAAGTTCCAGATCTGATTGATTCGTGCTATTTTTCTCTGGGTTCAAAAATATCACATATACGATTAAAACCTATTTACATTTGCCAGTGCTGATTGAAATCTATCAAGAAATGAAACGGCACACTATAAGACTATGTGCTTCTGGCGAAGTACCTCCTGTTGTACCTTCTTCAACTTATGCTTTTTTTTTATTTGGTCTTGGGATTCATCCAGGGATTCAGGAATCATCCAACAATACTCCTCTTGTGTCTGGCCGGATGACGAAATGTCAAACTCGAAAAAAAAAAATAGCCTTGAGTTTGGAAATGATGTCTCGGAAAAAAAAGGTCGCAAGGATCGATCCTAGCTAGTTTGAATTGCTGTCTTCTCTTGGCTCGATAGTTGCCATCGGTATTAAAGAAATGTATGAATATTTTCTTCATATGATTGCAAACTCGTTCGGAATAGGTATTTCATTTGTGAAATCTCAAGTGATAAACTAATTAGTCACTTCTCCATTGCCATGGTTTCCGAGAGAGTGGATAAAGGATCGTATTGTGGACAATCTGTAGAGGAGATGGTGTGGCGAAATGTCATCATTGCCTAACATCACGACGGTGCATTGAGTGAAACAAAGCAGAATCAGTGATTTCACAATCTTCTATGTTGCATTCTTATCGAGACTGAATCAGTAAGATGCAGCACTCACGAGTATCCTCGCAACGCACTATAAATTCCGTCTGAGCGGAAAGAAGGCAATTTGCAATTCCAGCACACACCCTCAGATCTCACGCCGCCCCTAAAAGGACTAATATACCAACGTCAAGACATAAAATAACAAAAAAAAAAGTATTAAGTGGACTGGCGTCGCAGGGTCCACCAGGAATAGTCTAGGACCGCTTCATCCGACGATGTGGTTGGTCACTCCCTGGAGTCCGGAGGACCCTATATAAGCATTCTACGGAGTTATGCAAATTTCGTGCCCTCCTATCATAGCTAACGGTGAATACGAATCAATCAAATCATTGAAAATGCCTCATTCGTATGCCTTCACAAAATATCATGTTGAATCAGGAGAATTTCGATTGATTTTTTTTCGTCGTGAGAATGAATTCACAGAAGCACATACACTTCTTCAGGTAGAGGATTGTATAGTATTCGATCACAAATTCGACTAGTAAATAGGTTATACCTTCCAGCAACAATTATCAATATCGTAAACTATCAATTCTAGAAACAATTTGAAGTCGAAACAATATTAGCCTCCCAATAATTTTCATCATTTGTATTCCTGCACCATCTGTGCATAGGATTTCTAGTATGCTTACATGATGTTTGAGGATGAGAAGAAACAAGTTGATTCTCAAGTATTGTCCTATCGCCATGGTCATGGAGTGGTGAGCAAGTATTCAGGATGGAAATTGATTTGAATGA
The DNA here is from genome assembly GCA_963576655.1 of Gastrophysa polygoni. Taxonomy (NCBI): domain Eukaryota; kingdom Metazoa; phylum Arthropoda; class Insecta; order Coleoptera; family Chrysomelidae; genus Gastrophysa; species Gastrophysa polygoni. The sequence continues at coordinate 14,969,331 of OY755084.1, forward strand.
ATTCTTCCAGTACTAAAATGATGTCAATCAAGGTTTCGAAATTCACGTGATCAAGTACAGAGTCCTTCTCATCCAGAACTACGAAAATAATCTCATGTGGAAGTTTGAATCATGTTTTCAACAATATATAATTGGTCAGTATAATATCCATCAACATCTTAGGAGAAACAGTAGAAATTTATATTCATTCATAATTAATAATATGATCAGTTCAATAGTTCACCATATTATATAATTTATTCAAAATCTGATGAAGGGTACGGCAGTGAACATGAACAAACAAGCATTCATTCACCTTATATATCAGATTATGTATTCATCTTTCGATTTGTATGATTGAAATATTTATAGCAACTTCGTATATCAGGATTTGTATGTAAATAAAGATCTATCTCCATGTCTCTCTACGTCTATTTCGAAACGAAACTTAACGTCCAAGTTGAATTTCAAAATAAATTATCGATCATAAGTTTTTCCCATATGATTCCGACTTTCTGTAGGACACCGTATCTGCCAGCTCTAGCGGATCGGTATAGAAACTGGAAACTGAATTAGAGTTGCAGCTCGTCCTGGTGTCCTAAGAACGGCCAAATCGGACGTGCAACCGTCGATTGGTCGGGTTAAGTAGGTCGGAACCTAATTCGGTCCGGAAGAGACATATCCTTGAAGCGATAACGAGCTGTAACATCTCGATTGAGGTTGATCTGCAATAATATGGGTGCTACTGCATTTTCAATGCATACACAATCATTGTTAAACTGAAGTGTTTTCAGTCAGTACCACGAGACTTACTTCCTATTAACCCAACGTGTTTTATTCATGACCAGACGAATACATACCTAAATACTCATTCAGTAGAAATCAAACATGGAATGTAAAAGGAAAAGTACTCGAAGTAGAACTGACATTAGCTACTAGGGAAGGAAAGAGTAGAGTTCACAAAAAAGTTTTCAAGCCATCTTCAAGGTATTGCAGTGGGGTTGCGGTTGAAAACAACAAGCATCCAATATCGAGTCGTGATGAGAGAACTGGCAATGTCGTATAACCAGATTTGTGGGTTTTCCTCATGAAAGCATCTGAAACTAGGTGGCCAAAATTGTTTTCCGATATTTTTAAGCCTGATATTTCAAAAACAATATCATGTCGTAATATTTTTTTTTTCAAAATAATGATTAGGAAGATACGATATACGATCTAAAACGACTCGTTTCATTGATGTGCGTCATCGTTATTGTCGAACACTATATCAGAATGTGTTTATGTAATGTCAGGAAATAGTTTGTGTAAGGCCTCAGCATCGAAGTACAAAACATTATTGACATAGTGTCATGGATCATCATCATCTAAAAAATACTGCATAAAATACCAAGTAGCTGACTTTCGTAAAATGGGTGAATTAGAAATCTAGAGTGCTGTCACTGTGCTAGTTAAGAGTATTCAATGGATGATATCACCTAAGTAAGTTGATTTTGAAAGAGCTCGGAGAGTTTTCATCGAGGTGGAGGAAACACATCATTATCCTAATTCAAATTCAAGAATTCTTTGCTGAATATTTGTGAACGTGGGAAAATTTCCATTCTTTCTTGGTCTCTGATTGGGAGTCATTCGATTATGGAAATCTGAAGCATTTTTGGATAGGAAGAAAACAAGGATGAAACCAAAGCATCCTATTTGATCACAATCAAAATTCAGTTGAATGCATACATGCATTCATTCATCTTGCGGGATTTGTGACTTGATCATCACAAGAGTTGGGTATTCATTCACCAGGGAGGCGAGGTATTTTGCAGAGTGACGGTTCATAATTCCATAGTTTTATGGAATGGTTGAAAATTCTCATCGAATAACCGAAGCAAGAAGGCAATTGAGCGCCAATGCAACATCCTTGACGTTATAGAGATAATTGAGGATTTGCCTTTCATAATTCTTGAAGAAATCGGAGTTCTGAAAATCACCCAATTCCACTCCTACGTGTGATAGTTCAAGATGAATTCGGAAAGACTTGAAGTCACATCGAGTTCTCATTTTTCTTTATGCAGACCCGTTTTGTATATTCATTATGCAAATATCAACTGTTCGAAATATTCAAGAGTTCTTGCTTGACAGCACACTTTTTTCATCTGATACGTGTTCGTTGGCCTCTGTCATTATTGATCAATAAAATGAAAGGAATATTATTATCAGAAAACTTCGTGAATTGCTGCCACGATCTATAGTGCCCACACAGACAGAGCCCACCACAGCCACAGATATGAATGTACAAACACCAACCATTATACTCTGGAGTATTGTATGACCCTATATCGAGCCCTATATATATATGCCCTCACACACCCTGAATCCTTGATAAAAGGACTGAATGAATACATGGCTGTTTGTGGAACAAAACACAATTTTCAGTTGAACGACAGTTTTGATGGAACATTAATAATTTTAATCATCACTAAACCAACTCATATATGATTATCATTGAATCTCAGTAATTAACATCGCACAATTTCCGTGAGAGATGACTCTTATATTATCGAAATATTTTGTTTTGAGTAACAAACTATAGCAGTACAAAATCCTCTATCATTCAATGATAAGAAAATGCAGATATGACACCAGTTTCAATATTGATAAATGTACCAGAGTTTGGTGAATTTGTGAAGTATCTATGAATGAATTTGACAATTACAAACATTCAGTAATAATTAGTGTGATTTTTCTTTCAATGTATCAGTTGTTTGTAATACAAGAGTGCGTGTTATGGTACATATAATGAATCACACTAGAAAAAAAAATCAGTTCACGAGGCCTTCAAACCAAATGAACTCATTTTCTCCTCCATATTACACGAGTGATACAATACTTAATTTTATTCAACACCTCCAAACGTATAATGAAAATCGTGAATCATCATCAAACACGCTACCAATAATTGATAAACTCCTAGTCTCATGATATGGCTGGTTTATCAGATAACTATTGTTTCATTGTCTGATTAATCCGAATAATTTCTTGTTTGTCGCGTTTTATATCAATCATCTCGAGAATGGATTCAATGCAAGATTAAAACGAAGTTGTTTCCTATGAGGTTCGAGACGATAACAAGTAGCAAACAAAGATGTATCTTCAACGTGGAAATCGTCTACCCTGACGAGCATTACATGCACGATCTCATATTTAATCAACGAGTTAACTTTCGCATCTTATGAAATTCAGGGCATGGAGGAGTTTATTGATATTGTGATTTAGATAGTTTCTGCATGAGTATTATAAAAGAGTCGATCTGATGTCAAGTGATGCTGTATACTTGCTTTGTAATCCCGTAGTAGTAAATTCAGTAAAGTTCAGTAAATATTTGTAATGATCATAATTCCAAAATAGAAAATTCAATTACCTACAATGCCAGTATTGATATCAACTGAAAATGAATATATTTAGATCATTGACCGATAATTTAAATGTATTGTGGAAATGTTCAATCAAATATTAGTCGTACAATTTTGATGAAACAATATACGTTATGAATTGATACTCACCCATTTTTCATACTGATGAGTTAAAATAATATTATAGCTTTTGGCCCTATCATGACTTTCTCAAAATCACCGTAGTAATGGATTCATAATCGATGAAATGTTGGATGGAAACAAGTGATTTCTAGTCGTTTTGCATTCTTCCACTATTGTTGATATGTTGCCCCTATATTACATTTTCCCTTCCGTTGTGGATGTATAGTAAGAATGCTTCGCCACTGCGAGGAGGAAAGAAAATGAGGTGAGTTCAGTTCAGTTTTAGTTAATACACTGCCGAACTCTCTCTCATTCCATTCCATGCGGCGGATGTTTTTCATTAGTTCAGCAGTAAACTATGAAATCCGGCACAATCTTGGTATAATGCAAACTTCGGAGAATTCGAGCTCCCACCTACTCAAGTTTTATAAAAGACCAGGAATTCCATCTCATTCTTGTGATATCCAATGAAAACTTGCAAATTCTCTAGTTAACGTCAAAGGAAAGTGTGCTGGAGCTTTACGATCAATTCAGAAAACCTTGTAATACAGAAGATGGCGGAAAACTTTTCTTGGTGTTATTTTCATTGGCACAGAGTTTATTAAAATATGAAATATACTGTATACCTTCATACAGTGACCAGCAGGAATTACGTAGCACACAATGAGGATACTGAAGTCTCCACCATGTCTCGTTCGAGGTTGTTGAATAGTTTTAATGACCTCGTAGCGATTAGTTTGTTCTCGAGGTCATGTTCGACACAATTTTTTGATGATGTTTTCCGTTCCATATCAGTAGAAAAGAAATTGCTTATTCATCGTTTCTCATTCCGAATGACTCATTTTGAAACCAGTTTTGGAAAACAAAATTGTTGATTGTTGATGATAACAAAGATGACTTTTCGAGTACAAGTCATATAGTAAGTGCTGTTCGATTTCGAATCAAATCTAGAATTGCTTCAGTATATACTTTGTTCTTTCGAAATCATAATTGTTTCAGTGGGAGTTCACCATCTTGGTAGGATGAAAAATTTTATTATTAGCAAAATCACATGAAGATAACTCTATTCATAGCAGTTAGCTATGTGGAATTTTGCTATGGCTCTCAGGCCAGTTGATGATCGTGTTGGTCGAATGCACCGTATATCCTCCATTGAATGCTTATCAAATTCCTCCGTTTTCGAATCAATGTCTTACATGAGTATTTCTACCGCATAACGCGGCTTCATCTCCTCAGTTTGAGTTTTGAATACATGAACTTGATTATATATCAAATTTCAATACCTGATTGAGGCTGCCCAAGTTCGACATGAGCTGGCATAATCTCTGTCAATCTCGAATATTTTCTTGGAAACTCTGGAAAACATGATTCAAATTTGAAATTCAATACGAATGCAAATATTGAACCATTAGCTATCCATCGCTGTCAGATCAGTAAAAGCGGATTTGGCGTTAGTGAGGTTGTTCGACAGGTCTATATGTTTTGGAAAGAAACGATCGAAGAGTTGTTTCATCATCCCACATCGACCTAGCAGCTACCCAAATCTGGCGTCACTGAAAAGATATTTTTTCGTCAGTAATATCATGATTGATATAGAGAATATTATCAATTCGCTTGTCTATAAGTTCGAGAAATGGAATGAGAATTTCGAGAAATATATAATTTCTGGAAGAATATTGAGCCGATTATCGTTATTCTTCTGCTTGGCTCGTGACTGATGATGATCATCCGCTATCGAGAGCGGAAAAGTCCTAACAAAGTGGAGGGTGGATAATGTTCGCTCTTCCTCGATGAGTAGAAGAACTATGAATATATCGCTTTCTGGATCGCAGCGGCTTAATGAGCTGGATTAGGACTGAAACACAATCGCATGAAAAATGTGCATGCATTACTCTTGTGTGGCCGAGTTATAAATCACAGGATTTGTACGATGGCATCAGCAAGGGAGAGGTCAGAGCCTATGATATAACATGATTTTCATTCTAGGGCACTTTTTCGTGTACCGGGTGACAACTCATTACTATAATACAACTCATTACCGTAATAGATTTTCGCCCGTGGAGAGAATGATAAAAATATAGTCATGAGATAATATACGATATAATATACGGCATATAGGGTAGAAGTATACTCGTCATTTTATGATTCGCTTGCTTCCAATCAACATCATGAGTCTTGGAAATGAACACTTATCTGATCTGAATTTGTAGTGATTATTTCTTGAGATACTAGATCAAAGAGTTGAATCAGATTAACTCACTAACTTCAACTGAATTTCAATTGAAGATTCATACATCTTTCATTCGAAAAAGGAAACCTAATAAACAGAATTCAATTTACAAAAATAATGTAACGAATTGCAATGAAAGAAGAAAGAAACTAGCAGTCATAAGTAAAGTGGAGTTTGAAAGATAATTTTTCCTATTTGTTGATAATTATCACAATTCAAATATTTGGTTATGTTACAGGTTGCCTTATATCGACCAAATAGTGAAATACCATGATTGAAAATAATTATTGGTCAATGACTTTGAACTCTACCTACACTAATACTTATAAAATTGGAGTGTCTGTCTCTATTATGCATTTCATTGTCTTTCATATTCGTTGATTCCTCACAAATTCCTTCAATGCTGTTTTGAATTTCTCCAAATTAGTTAATCTTCTCGATACTGCGGGTAATTCATTGAATTTGTAGAAATCTTTAAGAAATAATGGGTTTGTGATACTTCTGACAGTCGTTCTATTTATATGTATACTATTCGAGTTTCTAGTGTTGTGAGTATGAATATTGTTATTCAATTGGAGGTACTATTTAAAATATTCATATTGACCGTTGACACAATTCAATTTGTTCCATAATTCATTCTGAGGTTCATACCGTTGATGTCTAGGGAACTTTATTATTATTTGGTGGTAAAGATCATTGCGTTTGTTCTCATTACGTTTAACTCTTATTTGTTGGAGCATAAATACCCATACACAGTTTCTATAATAAAAATAACAATTTCTATATATCTAGTTCCACTACAACTGAGTGATGTATCATCAACAAAGAGGTTTATGAACTCATATTCTACGAATAGACCAATCATTAAGATATAGAACAAAAAGAAGAGGTTCCATCACAGTACCCTGAGGGACACCCACATCAATTTATATTTCGTTCGATAGTGTACCTTCAAATCAAGGAATACCCAGTGAATGCAAATCGACTTCGATAGCCTCATGTATGTGTGATATATCTAGTGACACTATTAATAATAATAATAATAATAATAATAATAATAAGAGTTCATTTGTAGTTCACAATATATTACATCAAGTTTTATAGAAAATATATAAAAAATTAAATTTTAAATTCAAATAAAAAAGCATAATCTATCATAATCTATCATGAAACTACAAAAAAGACTAACTAACAACATAGCTCTAAAGTCTGCTGATCTAAGTAGTTGCCTTGGGATCTAAGTAGTTCCCAATCAGATTTTCACAACCCCTCTACTTTGCATAGTGCGCGGGAATAGTCTGCTGTGAGGCCATATTCTTGTAACCGGTGTTGAGGATTCAGTATTCATGGGGAAGTGATGGAAGTCAATGTATATATTTTGTGTGCGAATAACCAACGTTCAATTTGCCCTTCGTAGGTGAATAGATATATAATATGGCGACAAGGATAGTATCATGCTCATCAGCAAATAACCCTACACCCAGTCTGACGAATATTCACAACAATTTCAACCCACCAGGATATGTTTATCTATAAATCATTATCCTTCGCCCTCGTCGAACCAGCGCTTTATGGAACAATCACTTTTGAATATTGATGAAGTGGCATAATTCCTGGACTACATAATTGTAACAGAAATCGATAGTTAGGAGCACCTAACCAATCTGGAAAAGGTTCTTCAAATTCTACAGAAATGTGATACATTCAACTACGAAGGGCAAATGGAACTCCGGTAATTTGCACAAGTCATATATTATATATATATTGACTTCTATCACTTCCCCGTGGATACTGAATCTCCAACACTGGTTACAAAATATGGCCACACATAAGACCATGCTTACGCACCATGCAACTGGTGTATTTATAATACAGACATTCTCATTTTCAACAGATACTGTCATTCTATTTCTCATCTCCTACTTCATTTCAGGAAATGTCACACGATACTCACCAAAGGTGTGCCACTCGTCAGAAGGACGTACGAAGTTTCGAAAATTATCTTGATTGTAAGTGAAAATACATTCTTCGAAAGATTTATTTCACTCCTTATTTCCTCTATGTGGGTTATCTATGACCATAAAAATGTTCTGTAAGCACGGCAACTATATCACCACAATGGTACAAAAGTTCGCAATGTATAAGCAGTCGAAAAAGATAGCGAGAGGTATTCGTAAGATGGTGTGAACACCGATTCATGAGGAAATGTTTCAGTTATTTCGACTTGTCGGACCATATTGACGGTATAGTCAGTTTTGTTTACTCTGTGAGGTCACACATTTTATTCTTGAAGGAAAAAAAAACCTATTTGTGCAATGACACTGAAAAATGAGAAGAAGGAGGAGAAAATCTCACCTTGGGATAATCACAGTAGTCTAGTAGTATGTATATAGTTTTATCGAAAAAACATGGTGAACCTTGTACCTCACATTCAAAGTGATATTTTTTGGCATTCCAGAACTATTTCTTGGAATACCGAAAACAAAAATGAATATAGAGAAAGAACAGTACGCACTGGAGCAAGCAGCATACCGTCGTTGGCGCAGAAACCCAAGCCCTCAAACTAGAGCTGAATATGTTGAAGCTAGGAATACATGCAATCGAACGATAGATGAATCTAAAGAGGCATACAACACGAAAATAAGATCGAAGCTCATAGAGTGTCCAAATGGTTCCCGTTCATTTTGGACGTTTGCCAAGGCAATCGGGAGAAATTTCACTTCTAGCTCATTTCCTCCTCTCACAAAGGATGATAATACATTGGCTATAACACCTCATGAAAAAGCCAACACCTTCGCCAAAATGTTTGCAGACAATTCTACCTTGGATCCACGAGGCCAGGAACTTCCGAAAGTCGCTACCATCGATAACCGTATGCCAGAAATTGTCTTCCGGCAACGCACAATCAGACACATTCTGCTTAGCCTCAACGTCAAGAAGGCTATGGGGCCTGACGGAATACCGCCTATTGTTCTCAAGAAATGTGCCTCGGAACTAACAGCAGTTCTTTGCAGGTTGTTCACCCTTTCGTACAAACTCGGCGTATTTCCTTCTAACTGGAAGAAAGCTAGGGTCCAACCGATTCCAAAGAAGGGCAAGAAAACACTCCCTAACAACTATAGACCAATTGCACTACTATCTGTGATCTCTAAAGTAATGGAAAAAGCAATCAACATCGAGCTCATCCGATATCTAGAGAGCTCAAGAATCGTGAACGACCGGTAATATGGCTTTCGTCACCAGAGGTCAACTGGAGATCTGCTTGCCTATGTGACACATAAGTGGCAGGTGTCAATAGAGAAACATGGGGAGTCTCTGGCTGTAGCCTTGGATATCTCCAAAGCATTTGACCGAGTTTGGCACCAAGGCCTCCTAGCGAAACTTCCGTCATATGGTTTGCCGCCCCAACTGTGTCTTTTACTATCGAGTTTTCTTGCAGATAGATCACTCTACGTGGTGGTAGACGGGGTCTCGTCTGATACAATGACGATCAATGCTGGTGTTCCACAAGGCTCTGTCTTGGCACCAACTTTGTTTTTGCTCCACATCAATGATTTGTTGAATGTGACCTCCAGCCCAGTTCATAGCTTTGCGGATGATAGTACACTTCATTCCGCCTTTTCCTCTAGAGCCCCTATATCATCCAATGAGGCCAGAGGTGCAAGGCGAAGACAGGTTGATGCTTCAAATGAGGATCTGACAAGAATTCTGAAATGGGGATCTGAGAATCTGGTACAGTTCAATGCAACTAAAACTCAAGCTTGTATGTTCACCAGGAAGGCTGATCACACAATGCCCAATTTGATGATGTCGGGTACCATTGTTCCTATGAGGTCGTCAATATCCTTGCTGGGTGTCACCACCAACAGTGCTCTCTCATGGGACGATCATGTGAGGTCCATTGCGAAGACTGCTTCACAAAAACTCGGTTTTCTTTTCCGTGCGAAGAGATACTTCACATCCCAGCAACTGCTTATGATCTACAAAGCACAAATTCGACCTGTCCTGGAGTACTGCTCACATGTTTGGAGCTCAGCCCCCAAACATACGCTTAAGCTCTTAGATTCAATTCAGAAGAGAGCTATTCGCCTAGTCGATGACACAACACTCACCAAATCATTGACCTCTCTAGATCATCGTAGAACGGTCGGCGATCTCTGCCTTTTTTATAGGTACTTTCACGGTCGGTGCTCAACGGAAATATCATCTATTATGCCACCACGCGCGATTCCTAGTAGACAAACCAGACGAGCTCAAGCTGGTCACCGCTACACTGTCAGGCTCGAGACCTGTCGAACATCGCTATACCAAGCATCATTCATCAATAGAACGGCAAACTTGTGGAATTCTTTGCCTAGTGAAGTCTTTCCTGATGCTTACAACCTCCAAACATTCAAGAAAAATTCCAACACCTTCCTTCTTTCCCAAAATTCCACCGCTGGCTAACACGATGTTCCTCGAACATCATAGGTTTCCCTTTCGTGTTGTCCACAGATAAAAAAAAATAAAAAAAAAAAAAAATTCTAGGGGGACATTATTCTCACATCATATTCAGTTCATTTCAAGAAGGCGTTCTATTTGAAAACAATTACTTTCCTGAAGGGCATTGAAAGTCCATAACACTACCCAATATTATAGGGTTTGCCGAAATTATATAGAAAAATTACAACTGAAGATTTTAAGAACAAGAGTATTGAAAAAAATTCATATGAACATGGGTCCAGAAATGGCCTCCTGGGATGTTATACGAAGATAAAAATCATTATTCTCCTAATGAAAGTTCTGATTAGTATAAACACAACCAGATTCACTCGTGACTGTAACAATCCTTCATGATAACCATAACAATGATTTGGTTATTGTATTGGATGACAAGATCATATGGTTGTGCCTATTACTAACCAGACAAGCGATTCTGAGGTGATGATTTTATGTGAATATTTTCGAAACCGACTTTCGTGCAGTTACCTTTTTTTCATGCCCGATTCGGATATGTTATGAATTACCATGAATTTTGATCAGAAGCGTTGGAAACGTAGAGCCTTTCCCCCCCCCCCTCAACTATTTGTTGATGCAACTTTCAGGCCAGGAAAAGACAGTTGAATGCAATTGATAAATAAATGAGAATGTTGAGCAAAAAAATATTTCCTCATTTGATACTAGGTACTAATTCAAACTAGTTTCCAAGCACTTCCTACTTTTTATAAATAAATATAGAAGTTCGCGATTATCATATCAGCAGGAAACAAACAAATTCAGTGACGTCAATATAGGTACCATTAGGCTTCCGCCCTTGAATAGAGAAGAGCTGATAGATCAACCACTCAGATTCAATGCAAAAATTCCTCATTTAACACGACATAATTTTCGACTTTATTTGTATTTTATGCTCATTGTTCATGACACAGATGAAAGTTACTCTTGTATGAACACGGCTGACTAAAAGCGTCACGGAACGTTGACAACAGTCGAGCGTCTAGCGGTAACACATGAAGAGGAACGACAACAGTAGGATAAACTCGTCACCAGTTTGAATTGATTTTTGGACAGTGCTCTGATTTGAATTCGAAAATGAAGCATGTGAGTCAACTACCAGAACGGATAATGCTGTTAATGATGTTTTTATATGAAAAAATCATCACAAAGGTGGTTTCAGTTTGAAATTCGATAGGTGTGTTTGTACACCCCCATTGGTTTGAAGATATTGACCTTCAATATCAATATATCAATTCATTTCAGTTCGATACAACCTCCGGAAAATTTATCAACATATCGCTCGGTTGAGCAAACTATTTACAAGTGTTCTCGCTCTCCACAAAGCGTTAAAATGTTTCCGAGCGCGAAATGTTCGTAATGTCAATGCACTCGAATCCCACCGAACTTTAAGGACTTTAATGACCGGGCACGCGATGGATATCTCGGTATAGGTATATGTCCCAGCAACATTTTCAGCAATGTCCATTATATTCCTGACCCTTCGTTATCACAATGGTGCTGCTAATAGTCCATTGTCTTTCGCATCGCTCCACTTCGAATACGTGAACATGTATACAAGGTGTTACAATTTTCTCACTATCGTCACGATTCTGGATAAGTAATATTGCTGAGCTACTGAAAACATACGTACGTACAGTATTTTTCCGAACATTTTAGGACCTTATTACTTACGGGGGATATCTTGCGAGATATAAAAAAAGTTCAAAAGTGCGATATATTTTTTTTCCAATCTCCAGAAGTTCTTGTCAAAAATCAAAAGTCATCTCGGCAAATGTCTCATTTTCACATGTTGTACCCAATTGTTTCCCAATGGAGAACCCTGAGGGTGATTATCTCATAACTGAGTAGAGCATTTCTTTCAGATTTCTCTCATTCATCATTTGTTTTCGATACATAAATTTTCTTATATTTCAAGAAATGTGAATTATTGTGCGCTGGAAAATAGTTAGCCTATTTCAAGGGACAAACTGGAATGACATGACCTGGCATCATTTTTGATGTTCGTCTATAAAATGTGAGTTTTGATGGCTCAATAATTTTTTGATGACTTTTCGAATATATCCTGTGGGTAGGTGCAAAACTATATGGGATAACCTTGTACGAATTCTTAATATGATTACCATCATCTAGATCACGGTTTAAACGAATACATGATATAAACTACTGTTATACACTGAATTTCCGTTGAAAATATCGAGGAGATTTATTGAACAGTTTCTCAAGAATGACTTCGAAAACCGTTCTCAATCATTCATCATAATGGAGATATGCCACTAACAATTCACAATTCATTCTTAGAATGAACATGGTAAAACAAGATGGTAATATTCTTAGAAATATACATCTTCTCACAAGAAAAATGTAATTGGAATGATTGAATTAATTCAATTTCTCATAATGATAGGAATTTTCGAAGGAATTGTGAGACACCCTGTTCTAGAGTTCCACTGAAGCTATCTATGGATTGTTTCATAGTATGAGATATTCTGAACGACGTGGGATGAACAAGGATTTCAGGGGTATTAGACACACTATGTGGTGATAAACATTCTAACCCAACGGAGGCAACAAAATAACAAGAGGCTTCGGAATTTTAAGCGAACGTTATGCATAATCCTGTCTTTCATTCGGTGGGATTACTTTGTCGAAGCGTGCTTATCAAATGAGCCTCCTATCAAGTCGATCATATTAGTTGGAACGGGATTCTAACAGATTGAGAGTTGGGAATACTAACCGTTCACGAAATACTAATTGACGACGGCTTCTTGCAACATTCTGCCTAACTATATTGTCATTATACCGAAATCACATACATAATAATAGATGTTGATTACTTCCACTGATACTGATGCATCAACAATTCTAACCAACCTTCTAATAGGTATCAATACAAAGAGTTCAGGAAGTGAAGAAAATGATCTCCTTCATTCCATATCATAGGAGACAAATTTGAAACAGCTTGGAATTCTCTGTCAGTCTAATCAATTTAGTAGGTTCATAAACTAGTTTTAATCAGTTGTGAAAATGTGAATCAATTGTGATCATAATAAAATGAAAATATAATTGTAATGGACGTTGCATGAATCCACCTCCAATCATCAACGATTGATCCCATTCCACAAAGCGTCGCTGAAATAACTGTACAAAATGATAATTGTGAAACAAAATGAAGATTAAGCTGAATTTACCTATACCATGCATGTTCAGCAGCGAGAGGGCATTGATATTATATATTTTTCTGCAATTTTTTCAATATATGAATACTCTCAATAGATCTTGATAAGAAAACTTGTAGGTTTACTAGGCAGATTATCAGGCCTGACGAATATCTCGATCAACTCACAAAGATGATAATCCATCGCCCTTAACTCAGTTATTAGTCATCCGATATCATATATCAAATACCATCAATATAATCATTTGCTGGATAAGGTTGTACGTCTCCATCGAAACAAAAAGGTGTCGATTGTTGTAAATAGTATAATAGTAATATACATAGTAACGTTCAAAATACTTCTGATCTTCCAAATGTGCATTCACTACTACAAGTTCTTCTTGATGAATTTACCCATAACGAATAAGTATTAATGATAATTTTGATGGGTCCTTTAAAAATTGGTTTCGATATGCCCGTATATTTGAACCTTCAATAAGAGTGTTATTAGAAAATCGATATTTCATATGGTTGCCCACATGCACATATGTTTCTCAGGAAGCGATAGATCTTGGAGTTGTAATTGATAGATCATTCAGAACAGTGAAAAATTGTGAATGGAAGCATTCTGTTTGAAGTATAATAAATGAATATTTGTGTCACGACATCCAACTATGTATGGCAGCGAATACATAATTTCAAGTCTCAATAGCTCTCTCGAATTGATTCGGAAGGAAAACAAAAGAATTCAAACAATCCTTCAACTAACTCTGATTTCGCCTTCTGCTACAGTAGCTATTTTGAGCGCTCCATCTTATTATCTTGTTTTCCGTACCAATTAGCTGGAGTTAATCATGTTGTGTCATTCTAAGATTCAATTAGAGTCTCCGTGATATCGAGAGGACGGTGAAATGGTTGAAGTCGTCGGAGAATGCTGAAAATGAAGCTGAAATTAACATATTCCATGCAGTATACCGAGTACTCAACTGCAATACGGTCGGAGAACTTGAGAATCTCACAGGATTCTACTGTTCCCAAATGTTCAATTATATTTCTACATACAGTGTGACTGCTCGAACGATTGCATTGAATGATGATTTCTGCACTGCAGCCTTTTAGCATATTGTTCAATTTGTCATACTAGTCATAGGTAAACAGGTTTGTTGCCTTTGACAAGCTTGAGAGCCTCCTCACCAATTGTTCTTCTTGGAATGGCCTCCAAGGAATCTCTACTGTTGTCGACACTCGTGGCTTGAAAAATGACCGCTAGTTCCACTTGAAATCTCCTGCCGATTGTTGTAAAGTTCTTGGTAAACTTCTACGTCGCAAGGATGATAAAATTGGATGTTTTCATGGATACGTTAGAAAATTTCTTCGACTACGAATGAAAACAGCTTCTACAACAGGTATATCAAAGGAATGTTTCATTTCGTGAATACGCTGGGGAAGTTTTCCGACGGATCACCTACCACAACAATTTTGATTTGATATGGATTTACATTTGTGGAGTTACATGAAGTTTGGTGTGTGCAAATCTTATGATAATTATCTTCAATTCATGTGGATTGGCCATACGCACCCACATACGAAAATATAAATATCGTATGGGTCACCGCAACATTAATTCCTATCATCAAGGGCTTGCATTATTGCCTGATGATGAGTATAAGATATTTGTTATCCCCTTTCATCAATATTTTGTTTCATTTCACTCGAATTACACTTTGGTTGATTAATGAATAAATACTGCATCAGGTGCATCACACTATAATCTATATAAAAAAGTCGATTTCGAACGAGTCTCCGTTATCTGTGATTACCCCACTGAAACAAAGAATTTCTCAATAATTTGTAGATGTCTTCGACAACTACTTCACTTTGATGTTATAGGTATTCATCTGAGCAAATATATAATGGGCATATGGAATCTTGATACCATTGAATATTCTTCCGCAATATCACGACTGTGAGTCACAAAGTCAGCGCGAACAGATGTATTGAATGATCATTTCTCCAAAATAACTGGTACGCTACTCACGTAACGTCCTTATTTTTCACGTACATCCTCACCCCTGGTGTGTGCAGCATTAATATCATCGCTCCGTGACTGCTTTTTATGTAGATTTTACTTTATTCCGGCCATTTCAACCCGGGATATCATCACATGTACATGCAGTGTGGGACCTGCATATAGTTTTGGGGATCGGCACATGTCACGACTACTTTTCTGAACATCATGCGGTGAGAGAGACTGTTACTGGCATGGATTGTCTGGAAAGCGGGTAATCCACAACATTTGGGGATGTATAAATCATGAATATCATGAATAAACTTGACTAGATTAGAATTCCAAAATATTCATAAGTGAGTTTCATTAGACGTACTAGGTTTGCATCACCTGACAGTTGCAGAAAAGTGACCTCAGCTTGAATGTCGATACACTGCCAGGGATACGAAATAAATCTCAGCAATGGTAGATATACATACCAGGAATGAGATAGGTTGAAGAATTCAGTGAACAACCCATCGCCAAAAGAGGAGAAAAGTTGACCCTCAGCAAGTCTAATGACATGCTTCTGCGGGCAATCGATACTTCTAACGAAAGAAATATTTATTAATTCTTTCAGATAGGTGCAGTTCCAAAAAACTTGAATGTAGGAGTCATGTGTGAATGGTTCCATCAAGAATGCTTATTCTGAATGGAGAGATACAGCTGGCTGATGTTTTACTTACATACGGAGTCTACAATAGATCTGGAAAGGTGGCAGTGGACTAGGCCTAGCCAGCTCTCCCTCAAAATCGAATCTGATCTTGGCGAAGTATGTTTTGGTGCAAAAGTTATTATTCTATTCGGCAGATGGAGCTGTGGGCACTATCAACTTGACGATATTGAACGACAAGGGGTGTCAGTTGACAGGTATTTTGATTTTGTGTTCAACCACCAGTTACACTTTGAACATCTTCTGAGGATTTTCCTGTTGAAAATGTGATATATATCGATAAATATGTCATTGTCACTAGTTTCATAATCCGGTGAATCAATTTCAGAAAACTATTGAAGTTGTTAGGAAATTCACTTGTATTGGAGTGAAATTGTAGATATAAATCATTGATTTTTTCATCTTCTCTTATCGATAACTTGAAAATGTCTAGAGAGTATTCAAAGTGTAGAGGGTATGGATTTTTGAGAGAGAGGATAATGTACCAAATGACATAACTCAGTCTCACATTACTTCGATATAATGGAACGACAACTTGAAAAGCTACTCTCCTAGAATGGAGAATTATAACAAAAAGTAATCAAAATCTTGGAGTCGAGATCGAGAAGAGAAGAGTCACTTTTTTTTTCTATCTTTGGGGACAACACGAAAGGGAAACCTATGATGTTCGAGGAACATCGTGTTAGCCAGCGGTGGAATTTTGGGAAAGAAAGAAGGTGTTGGAATTTTTCTTGAATGTTTGGAGGTTGTAAGCATCAGGAGCATGGAGTTAGTTTGGATCAATCTGAAAGTCGAATCTAGTATTGGTATACATCATGACAAATTCGAATTTCGATTACAATCTCGGGAAACTTTGGGAAGGGGTGAGATGAGTATGCTGCATGTTGTTTCCGTTGGTTGAATCTTATTTACCTAAAGATCTGTTGAGAATATAGCAGTGAAGTCAGTACTTCAAACTACTGGAACAAAAAATTGCCGATAGAAAAACTGGAAGATGAAAAGATTTCTTTAGCAACATCATTCGAACTCAAGACGAAGAAAAATTGCAGTGATGGTATTCTGATGAGATCAGCAACTGATGAACCGACCACTTCTTCATCGGTATCTAGATATACTTTTGAAGCATCTCTAATTTCTCAGAATCGAAGCTCACAGCTATAGTAAGCCATCAGATCAACAACTGGACCTCAAGTAGTGAATGTGTATAGCAAATTCCAATAGAGAATGTGAATAATCGGCTATAAGCGATATTTAAACACAATATACTAAGTCTTGCTCTCTCATGATACCATGGAACATTAGTTCAGGATAGTGAGGAATGAAAATTATGATCTATTTGATGAACCTACCTCGTTCAAAACGAACCCCTACAATAATTGAGGAAGAATTGAGAGGACACAGAAATATATCTCAGATGAACTTTTCCCAATTTCGTTTCCTCACTGATTTCTCACGAAATGAAAAATTCATGAATAGAGACCACCTTGGAAGTGGAAATAATTAACTGTCTCTTTGATAAAAACTTCAAATGTTTTGTCTCTACCAGCGCGTTGAAGACAGATAATGGAAATAAACGGTGCCTAAATAGCTGAAAAATAATTTCGATTAGTATATACCAAGATGGGATCAATTCGTGCATGGAGATGGCACGTTTTTCGGTGCCAACCAAATAATTCAAGTCGTGAGAATAATCACACAACAAATAGTAAATCGGTGATAGAGTAAAGTAGCGATCTGATGGTTAATTCCGGAGTGAAATTCCAATGGAATTTCAGCAGCTATCGAATTCCTCCATGCATTCTTAGAAAGCAGAGTAGAGAGAAGCCGAAAGTTCCCAGAGTTGAAAGTCCTTCCTATGAAATAGCCTATACGTCAGCATTACCGTCGGTCTGAACAACGCTCAACTCGAATTATCTCAACTAGCCCGATATTTATGTATGGTCGATGTCCAGTCTACCCCGAAAAGCTCATCTGTTCCGTAAGTCGACCTGAATAATTAACAGGAACTACCTCTGCCGTGTCCCCATCCCCGTGTATAAATTCGGATATTTTCCCATCGTATGAGGGCAAACTTGAATTTCAGCTTATTACTTGGACCGCACACACAAAATTTCCTTTCACGTGCTTGTTATAAATGGCCCATTAACGAGAATTTATCTCGAGGGGTGTCAGTCGGCTCAACGTAACATCCCACTTCTGATAACGTGACGTCGACTGATGAAAAGACCCAACTTCGGGGAGCTATTGCCGTCAATATTTTATTATGGGTCTATATAAGGGCAGCTGGCATCCGAAAGCAACAGAAATGCAATGTTCCCACTGGGACTATATGTGACATTAATGATTAGGGTCGAATAATTTTCTTAAGCCAATCGAACATATGTATCTAAAGTAAAACATAATAATTTCCACATGAGCGAGAAAACATGATATCTCAAGTAACATTTTATTAGCCATGACTTATGAATCTTGAGGTCAAATTCACGATCATTAAATGATATTCTGGAACATTTTAATTGGTTCGAATCCATTCATTTCTCAAGATACCAAATGAATTTGAATCATAGAGTGTATTCAAAAACCATCAGATTGAGCTCTCATAGGTATTCGAATTGATGCAATTCACATTGTTACCTTCTCAAGACACCACTGCTGAAATTCATATCACTGATTGTCACTGGATAATTGATATCACTAATTGTTCGCCATAATAATCTGAAGATATAGTGGAATGTAATGAATAAATCATTATGAATGTTGTTGTTCACAATATCGACGAGATAGTATTAGGTATTCACTCAACAAATGCCAAATGACGATACACGGAGGCACTACGAAAACTGAATCCTTCACTTGAAGTAAATGAAATCTTGATTCTTCAGGAAGACGTCCACACATCGACTACCTAATTTTACGGAGGGAATATCATCCGAAGTCATCTTATCGATAGATTCTCGAAATGCACTGAAATCAATAATCGTCGAGGAAATTTGAAATACTTTATTCTACATTCGTGAATTGCATGCAACCAAAACCAGAATGATGTCCTCGAGCTATGCTCATTGAATGTTACTCTCTAATTATTCATATGATTATTCTCTAATTATTCATATATTCATATGATATTCATATTTCAACTTGCATATCGTGATCAATGCTCACTACAATTTGAGAAGACTTCATCAAAATATCTAAAGAATAGGGAATATTCCTTTGAATCAATTACTATTATTTATATTTCCAGAAGAATTTTTCCTGATTCTCGACTGAACTAGAGACATCTTCTTGTGGAGTTTATAAGGGTGGGACTTCGGATCTGAATATTCGATATGTTCCTTCATTAAATGACCATTCCACCGATTCCATCAGTTCTTGTGCCTAAATCGAATGGGCTATCCATTTTTTCGAACAAAAATTGCCATTTCTGAAATTCCTTCTTTCAGACAAAAATAGTAGGACTTGAAAATATGAATATTTCAGAATAGGCCCCATTTTCGAATGGAAGTATACTATTTTATAGATTTTTTGTTTCCGAAAACCGTTCGATTGGTTTCAATTCAAGAGGCTGTTGCGGTATGAAGTCGCACACACTATATATACACATATCGATATACACTGATATATATCGATACATCAGTATATATCGATATAAATCTGTCGATATTTATCTATATACATCGATAGGTTATATATATATATAATATTATCAAGTGAATGACACATAGAATGTAATGAATATTCATTCACACATAATCCACCATCATTTCTCGAATTCAATATTCCGACCCTCCATTTCAATCGATTCTCGCGAATGTTGAATCACAATGGGACGCAATGTTTTTGTCACAATATCAGCTACAATATTCGAATCGAATCTCTATTCCTTTCAATACCTACAATTCCAAAATTTTCGATGTTCTTCGGTGATCTTCTTGCTATCGATTCATCAGTTGTTGAATTCACTCAATGTTTGTATTCGTTTGAATTTGAGAAGTACCTTTTATTTGAAATGATTGAGAAAGGAATCGATTTCTTCTTCAGGGTTGATTACCATTCCTACTACATGCGAAATAAAAAGAGTTGTAGTTGTGTCACCCAAAACGTTTAATATTCGTGAACACACAACAAAAAAGTATATTCATCGTGCGAATTACGTGTATAAAGCTTTAG
Organism: Gastrophysa polygoni; assembly: GCA_963576655.1. NCBI lineage: Eukaryota > Metazoa > Arthropoda > Insecta > Coleoptera > Chrysomelidae > Gastrophysa > Gastrophysa polygoni. The sequence goes on from OY755084.1 coordinate 14,989,602, forward strand.
AACGATCCCAATCATTCCTCATAATCTTGTATTCTAGTATGTCTGTAATACTGCTTATACCAGGTAGACATCTCATTTCATCATTCCCCACAGTCTAGTGGATTTACTCGCGCAATTTCATTCATCCCAGAAAATCTCTCCGCGTCTTCGGTGCATTGACGTCGCTCTCACTTTCACGGTAATTCACGGTGAGATTTCAGTCAATCTATCCTCTTTGACGCCTAGACGACAGAAATCCGAATAAAATTACGGGCCAGCCGCATATCTCATCATTCATCCCCTCCTCTGTCTCCGCCGCACAATTATGCCCCTACCTCGGAGAGATCATCTAGATAGTGTAGGCCACGTCACTCCGTCACGTATTTTACAGCCACTTCGCCACAGTCGTTTGAGGCGTATAGCTATATATCATCAGCCGTCACGTTCCTTACATTTTCGAGACGTCAAAAAGACGGACAGATATGAACGTGAATGTATCGAGTCGATTTTATAACCGAATTTGCGAGACGATCGTCGCAAGCTAACAAAGTTACAAGTATCTCACAGTGGCAGTTCCAATTCTTTGGAATTAGGTTTTTCCAATGCTAATAGAGTGTGATCGAAGATGCTTCCTCATTGATGAAAAGTTCGAATTCAATTTGATGAAGCATTTCTCTGCGGATATAACTAGAGAGCCTACATATATCATATAAAGAGAAATCATGTTCTATTCTGTTTGACCCTATCATTTCATGAAATCTTCCACTCATAGTATGATAAGTGATTCGATAGATACAATCAGTGGCTGACCTTAGTGGGACACCTTGTATATAAGGACGAGGTTCTCGTATTTATTGGTTATGACCCCGTCGGTCCCAACTTATATCTCAAAAAATGTTGAAAGATATCGACAAACAGTCTTCAGATTCCTGTACGGGAGGTTCGAAAATGAGATGAATAAGGGGCGGGTATATCCCTTGGGTCAGGTGATTGGTAAGCTTTGCTCCACATTCGCACAGAGAGTACATTATTAAACTTTCGAACCTCATATTATGTATATGACTTATTTTCATGCTAGTCCTCATGACAACTCCTCATTTCTTTTCCTGGTACAGAATATACAATAATCGATATACATTTTTGTAACTCTCTGCCTGAAGAAGATATTTGTGCTACTTCTTTCAACGAATTCAAGACAGAACTGGACCGGTTTTTCTTTCTCTCTTCGTAGTATCAATTCTCACAAGATTCTTCAACAAGAACCGTTACAATATATCGGATATATATCCAATATTTATATAAATATCATGATATTTTCGAACCGAGTTTCGAACCCTTCATCCACCATGGTCAACATTTCACTATATACTGATCAAATCTGTCTGATATATGATATGTATATGATATGTATATGATATGTATATAATACTAATACTATACTACTTGTAGAACTATCAGTTCGGTTCATTGGTGGATGCAAAGCATGACAGTCTTAGATGCGCTGCTCTACTATGAACTTGCCTATTCACCAGTATGTGTTTGTTCTATAATCGGAGTCCAATCGATGCATTGTTTTGTGACTTGTGATGACCCAGCTGCTGTAACTCTATATAAACTGACAATAACAGATTACTTATGGCAAACTCTGAATGAATAAGATCGAAAGGCACAAAATTATTGAAAACCTGAATTGAAAGTCAAATCTGGAATGGAAGTCTGTAATGGAAATCAGAAATTCAAAGAAAGTATGGAAAATGTGAGGAGGAAATAAAATCAACACTTTTGAACAGTGAAGAAACGACAAATGCACATTTGACTGTTCCCATTTGATACGAAAAAAATAAACTGTGATTTCACTGTTGTGGATTGTTATTTCGAATGGTATAGTCTATATAACTCGCTATTTGATTCTTCGCCTTGGTTAGTGAATCATGTATTCTCTTCAGAATCAATTCCTCAGTGAAATGTCATCAACACTGAAGTATCGATGAGTCGGTCGGTATCCTGAATTGCCACTTTCATATACTTATCTGTCGGATTCACATTCCAGCATCGTCAACTTGTTGCATAATATGCCAATTTGCTGATCAATTAGGAAAGGTCAATGATATATGATCACAGAAACAAATGAAAGCGTCACTGACAAGTCTAGCCACGAATCATTAATCTTCACGTAAAATCTCCACCAAGCAAATCAACTCTTGAAATCAGGCGTTCTGTCTGAACATCGTTCAAAAAACGTTCCCTATTCATCATAAAAAGCAATTCAAACATTAACCCTGCTTGATGTTCTGACAACTTCAAACTTTGATTTTGAAATCGCCACAAATCCTCTGACTATTAGCTTTCAGGCAAACCTCGAGAACTAAGAGCGAACTGAATGAGCTAAGTAAACTAAGAGCGTGAACGAAGTTCTATATGATAAATATACATAATTTGCTATTGCTTTAGCCATAGCTTCTTCATTCGGAATGAAAAATCGACCAGTTTCAGTATTCATTTGTGAAATACCTGATTGAATGATTGAGTTAGTTCTTCAACACTCACGACCCACATCAATTGCAACAGATTGAACAAATCCATACGTATTTGCAAGATAATCGTTAGATCTTTCGGAAGATGCATATACATACCTGTTCTATTGAAAACATCCAGAAAGGGAGTCACTCTTCTGACAAGTATTGAAAATTGAAATCGGTTACAGAATTTTCGCAACTTCTGAATTAGCTTCAATATTCCGATTGAATTTCAAACGGAATCATGTCGGAATATATGTCTTGGTAGATGAAAATCAACCCACAGCTATCAGAGATGATATCCAATACTCTCTTGAGGAACTATACATGCCTTATATGTGAAAGCGTACACCATTCGAGATATTCAGGAACAAATCCATCGTTTCGTGGAGAATATTCCTATTTCTCAGTGCGAGCACACAAAAAATTGAGGTCGCCATATATCTGCTCGCTCTGATACGTCAACTGTCACTCAGGAGATAGTGCTAGACCTACACGTTCACAGCTAACTGAAGCTGTGTGTGAGAGAGCCATCGGCAAGTATGAACGATAAACGACAACGTAACTCAACCGGCAATTGGAATGTTGTCGCAATAGTTTTTCCGGGGTCGCCACAGAAGTGGTCCAACTTTGGAAAACGAGATCAATTCCATGTTTTCATGGAACGCCTGCAACCATTAACAGTTCGCCGGCAAACTTTATCAATAAACACCGATTCGGTGTGCCGTGCTCTACTAATATAGACCAACAAATCTAGTGCTGTTATGTTCACCCACTGGCTACAGTGAACCGAACTTTCCTATTTATCGGTCAGAGCTTTTGTCATATTCCGTCTGGTACATGTGCATATGCACCTGTCCTATGACTATAATTATGGTCATACATCAACGTTGTCACAGCGAATGGTTCCGATGACAAGTCTGAGCTATATCATGCCAGATATTTTGATCCTATCCACACTCAGCAATACGAGTAGAGTAGTATATCATGTCGTATTGAACAGCTGAGGGAGAAGATAGGTACAGAGTGAGGACAGTTCGAAGTATTGGAATGACGGGCTGCTGGACACCATCTTGTTAAATTTTTCAAATATCTTTTTATGTTCAATAGAATCTAAGAATTTCCGAATATTCACATTTTCTTCTATAATGTGGTTGCAGAAGTGAAGTGGTTGACGAAGTGATGAAAATGAACTCATCACACATCATGAATATTTATGGAAAATCAATGAGATGCAAACGACAAGAGTCATTACAGACGCATTCAATTCATGCAATCATGAGAGCTCCCCAGTGAATCTAGAAAATCCATTCCAACCAGTAATAAAATGGAATATGGAAAACACAATGATATTTCCAGAGCTGTTGGAGAAATACAACTTGTTCACATTGATAAAACAACATATTGTGTTTGAAATCTTGTCTTATATTTTTCGTGATATTGCAGGAATCATTTCCGCAATAACTCCGCGATTGCGTTGGCGATGCTCATTCAGACAAAATCCGATTCATGAGTATGAAAATGATATGACACTGATCATGCCTGATTAACTGATCCTGACATGTTGTATTACATACTTCTGAATATCAGATCCATGCCACCGCTATAATCTGTTTAGTCGCCACATTTATAATTTTATATGCATCCTAATGATGATGGATCAGCACATGACATTTGAGTTCAAAGTGGTCAAAAAAATTGGCAAATGGCATTGACGAGTGTATTTTCAATGAATATAAAATTTCTACTCATCTTAGTCTAGTAGAAATTTAGAGAGGATAATCTGCTCCTGTTTCCAACACAACTGATACGATATTTTTCCAGTTTCCAAGTTATGATATTACTTGTCACTGTTCAGTGTCAAGAACGAGAATGAAAAAATGATTGAATTTTGCTGGAAACGGAAACAGAATCGTTTCCCAAAACACCTCCTACTCTAAGACGAGTAGAATTTTTTGAGTCATCAAAAACATACTTGTCTTCTAATTTTTTCCACAAGGTGTCACTGACAAATAGAGAATTCCCCTTCCAGGTATCTGAAGGTTTGATTTCAAATACAAATATATTGAAATAATTCATCATGATTCCTATTTTCATGTTTTGAAAAATCTAGTTACACAAATGTAATATCATCCAATCATTATCCATAATTCCAAAAATTGACTCATTATCACTCAGTTGATCTAACACTAATATCAATAATGATATGGTCTACGGTTTTCATTGTTTTATTCATCCTCACATATTCATTATGCCATGAATCTGGGCAATGAGCAATCATCAATACTCCTGTTCAAGACATTTGCTTTCTGGAATGAATCGATTGTGGGATACGTATACTTTTTATTCAACATCTTCTGCAATATTTCAGGCTCCTTCATGTGTGAAGGTAAGATTTCGCCAAATCCCCCAATTCCCCAAATGTGTGTCATTCGAGAAGAGTAGAATAAAGTATTTCCAGGAGAGCTAGGTCCAAGTAAGATTCTCCCAACTGAGGATTGAATATTTTGTGCGTGATTCGAGGAGAGCAAAATGAACTTCTCCCAGGTGAGTTAGGCCCAAGTTTCTTATATGTTTGAATTCGAAAAAAAATATATAACTCTCGGAGTTGCAGTCATGTTGGTCGCATCTTCATCCCATCACAAACATTGGTCACTACCCCCTGATATTCGAGAAAAGTTGTCAGGTCTTATATTTCCACATTAAAACTATTATATCTCACCCTAGAGACAGTGAACGGAGTGAGATGATGGTCTGGTTGGAGTACAACAGACATAATAATCATTTCAATAAATTCAATCCGTGCTCATAGTACTATCACAAATTCTATCAGAAATCCTAAACCCAATGAAATTATTCAATTCGAACTCCTTCTGACTCATGGTGTTACCCAGCGATTTCTGGTGGAATTACTATCGATATTGTTTCGAGCACTCATGGTTCACTCCCAAATAGTGCATTCGCAGGAGCTGAAAGTTTCATGCAGCAGGATTTATCAGCCAAAAACTATTCAAAATCAAGTCGATGATGAGTATATACGATGATCTATCAGTTGTAAAAACATCATCTGGAGCAAATGATGATAATATATTATATACCTTCACATTACAAGGCCTACGAAATTCTACTAGAGTATTATCTGAGAGCGCAGGAAACCCGCAGAAAGAGCTGCAAAAACAGAGTTTCCACGAAAATACGACACCCGTACGGCCAAAAATCATTATGAAAATTTCCTTTCCGCTCAGTACATTAGCCACGGACCGCATTTACATCGATTTGCTGCCAACCGTGAGTAATTCCATCGAAATGGGTGCCCCGTTTTCCGGCAGTTTTTCTTTTCCTCCTACGGTATGATTTACGTTTCAATATCAAAAAGACGCCGGAGTTCGGACTCGAAAGCAAAATGGATCCCGCTACCGCAGGCTCGGCAACTCCCGGAAGAATATTAATACTAATAATATAGAGCGGAAGGTCGTTTGTCGTAAATATGCCCCGAGAGGTCGGCGTCGCCACACGTACATATAAAATTCACCAACCGTAGAGGTTCTTGATCCCACGCTCAATATTTTTGAATCAACATTCTGGATTTCCATATGAAAATAATCTCAATCTCCCAAATCAACCGATGTCCCAGTTCATATCAGACATAGCCTTCTCTGTCTCTTGAGCCAAAGTGAGATAGAAATGGCAGAGGTGCCGCCGGTGCCTCAAAGTTTGTGAACTCTGCCAAAGTTCCATTCCTGGCTTCGATTCCGCAGTTTCATTGAGGACTTTGATCGATTGATATCGGTTTTCGGAGACTGGTAGATGTAATTCCTGTGAAGTATTGTTGGAAGTGTCGATACAACACACAATATATATACACGTGATCAAACCATAAGCAGGAGTGTGTCTGAAAGCCAAGGAAAATAGAGTGCCAGTCAGGTTAGATAAACCTATTCGGTAAGGTATGCCATGAAGATGCTCCGAGAGGTTCGCTCCTCCACGCATAGATAGATATAGAGTTATTCAACTACAGAGGTTTTTGCTCCCCCGCAACGCCCGAAGAGAACATCCATTCTGAAATTCTGATGAAAATGAAGTCACAGCCTTCACGATCTCACAAGCCTTTCTGAATAGACTTACTAACAGTATCAACCGATGCAGTTCTCACTGATAGACATAACTAGGGAAGTTTCGTTGAACAATGTCAATATGGAAGTTCATCAATAATAAAGTTTAAAATGAAAAATTTCAACTTTTCTTTGTACCTATCCTATCATAGAAATCATTATATAACGAATACTTCGGTCAGAACACCTTTCAGAAAAGGAGTATGTAAAATTTGTCCACAATCAGATTTGAGAAATGAGGAGGTGGGTGGTCTTTTTGAAACATATATCACATCATACATACGATGAGTCATACATTCTTCCACAAGAATCAATTCGAATAGAACCTGACAGTTATGTAGTAGATCTGAGAAAATGAATGAGAATGTGAATGATTGTGAAGAGATTACCATAGTCCTTGTTATTTTCTTACATGAACCAAGAATGTGACGTCAAAAATTACATTTTCATTGATTTCTCATGACATCAATTTCATATCATCCATGCATCATTATCTATCTCATATATATCATATGAGATATGGCAAATTATATTCCAAATATACTGAAGATACGCATTCAAATCTGGGACGAAGTAGTTGCGGCGATCAATAAGGAAGAGTTAGGTACTGACCACAGTTCAGTTTAGTCACAGAACTGACGTATTGTCAACTCGACATATCGATAAATGATGATTCGGAAGTGAGAGAAATGTTGGATAAGATATTTATTCACCCAATGAAATCAGTTCACCATTATCACCATCACAGCTCGTAATGCAGCGGTTCTAATTCTCGTAGCATTACTGAGCCCTGCTATGAGAATCAAGAAAGCCGTGATGTAGTAGAAAGTTGAGCTGTCAGTCACTTTTACAGTAACAAACACGCCGAAGTGATCTCAACATTGGCAGTCTTTCAACTTTTGGTCATCCTGGTCAACTCATACTTCTACTCTCATCATTCTATACCAATTTTATGTCAATAAAATGAGAAATTGAATAAGCAGTATAATAATAATGATAATATCATTTATTGACAGACGGAAAGAAAAACAGAGTATGTATAAAAAAGTATCAATGAGTTGAATAATGCTTCTACTCACTCAGTGATTTAACACTTGTTATCACAAATCAAATATTTAATTGACGGAAGTATACGATATATAAAATGAGAATTATTCGACGTTATAGAATATTGAAATATATAATATATAAATAACTAACAAACTGAGAAATCGAAGAATATATTGTATACCTCAGTATACGCTGGAATCGAAACAACCTCAACTCTGAACTTTCATAACATCACCAACAGTTATCTCAGCGAATACAGATATCCCAAATATTTCCTCCATATAGTGAGCTGAATTTATATGAATCGAGAACACGAGAGTTCGAAATCGATACACCAGGAATATCCATCTGTTGTTTTGAAGTTATAATGAGAGGATTCAAAAGCAGAAGGCAATATTTGACCAAAACAATTCCAGCGATGAAAAGCAATCTAGAGTACCAAATTTATAACACAGCCCAACAAGTGATTCCTTCACAGATGGACGTTGGGTTGACGAATGAAAAACGAGAGATCACAAAACAGCATTCCTTTATTCAATCGAACCTAAATAACCCTGTATGAGGCATGATAATTCGTGATGGACAATTTCAACTATGGATGCAGTTTATTGAGCTATACGATCGCTATGAGCTCAGGTATAATAAGGGTGAGTTGTTTTCGAAGTAATGGTGATTGGCTGCCATAAAACGAAAGATTGTTGATGGAGATATAGCTCCGAAGGTGATCATTACTTTTACGCGCTCTGAATAATTTCAAAAGAGCTGTTGCTATAGCAAATTGCATGATACTTTAATGGCTTCGAAATTTCCGAGAATTCATGGAATTGTGAGTTTCTCGTGGATTCTGGGAAAACAGGAACACTTTGTTGTGGATGCAGATTTCAGAAGAGTCTGTTAATTATAGGAATTGAAGGGCACGACAGTAGCCTCAACAATGTTTTGTATACTAGCAATTATTGATAGTACTGATGAGCATGACTGAAAATAATGAAGAATGTTTCAATTAATTCATGGACAAATAGTAAGTAATAGAACACTCATATTACTGTGACTCATTATTGATTCATTATAGATTCATCACCAGAACAGTGTGAATCGACGTCGACACGATACCTCATCTATTTTTGGACAACGCTATCAACCTCCTCTATTGCATTAATGTCTATGTAATAATTGATACTTCAATATCTACGACCTTTTACTTCATAAATAGCTAGACTAAATGGCTACCTTGCATTCTTCATGAACCACTTCAACGATGGTATTGGATTTTCCACCTTAATGCTGAAAACGTTGTCATGCAACAGCTCCCATTTTATCTATTCATTTCTATCACCTGAAGTTAATCGTTCGAGCGAGAAGATTCTTTTGTGTCTCATCAGAATGGATATTCTCACGAAATGAAATTCATAAGCATTCGTCTTGAAAATACTTGTTTCAGTTTCGAAATAAAAACATGACAGGCTGATATTGACATTGAACAAACACACTTTTCAATTATTGTGTGTTGATCTCACCAAAATACATTCTTGTTCAATCCCGAATGTTATATCCTTTATTTACTTCATACGAGCATCTGCAAATTTGTATGAATATTTCTTCATTACTACATTGTATTCACTCCACACATATTCCAGCTCTACTTGAATGAATAATGTAATAATTATAATAATAATAATGCAAAAATATATATTAATAATGAGTTACATTGAGTTTAGTTTCAACATGTACAATTTCATTACAAGCGAGAACCCAAATAAACCATGGATGGTTGTATATGGGTATAAAAATATTACAATAAAATTTATTATCAGTGTTTGATGAAATAGTACCTGAACATGTGATTATCGTTAAAATATGCATCAGTAGTTTCTGCACAAGTAGAGAATTAATCACATCATGCACTCATTGAATCATATCTGTCAACGAATATCTCGAACTCAATAAAAACTCATTGAAGATACCTTAAGAAAACTATAGGTCTGTGCTTCATCTTCTTTGTTTTCCAATTGATTTCGAATCGACGACATATTTACCCAGGGCCGAAATGGGACATTTTAGCGCGCTATTCTGACAACAATTGGGTGCCACGTTTTGGGAGGAAACATCTTGAAAATTTCTTGATGATGGTCCGAAAAAACTCGAACTGGACTCAGACTGGAAAAGGCTTCTCGAATTCTATATCATAAAATCGGGACCGTATTCGAAAATATGTTGATGATGGTTGCGACATGATGAATCGGTAATCGATGGAAATGTCATCGAAAGTGATTGAAATATGTTCCATGGTTGAGAAAAGTTACGATTTCAGCAGGTGACTTGGTGTACTTCACTGTTTCTACGCAAACTGGATGATCATCTTAAAGGCAAAATTATCCAACATATCTTTGGAAATCGTGCGTTAAGTCACTCAACATAACGATTTCTACGACTTGTTGCAATTGTTCTCTGGTTGTAATCAACAAATTAAACTAGTAACGAACTGAAAAATTCAGAAATTTCGATCGTAATCATGAAAGTGATTAGAAAAGACGTTTACTGATTCAGTCAAAATGAATCGAAACATTCTCCAATGCCAATTTTCTTGTATGATGGAATTAACCCATGTTTTATAATAATAATAATAATAATAATAATAAAGCGGCTTTATTCATCATTTCAGTTTCTACAAAAAAAGAGAACAAAATGTCGGACTGATGAATCGGCGAAGTGTCAGCTATAGCTGTTTTTCAACTTGACCAAAAAATTAATAAATAAATAATAAATTCAAACAGGTGAAAAAAAATATATATATCCTAACAATTACAAATCAAATTACCTACTATAACAAGATAAAGAGGGAACGATTTGTGTTCCTAGATTTGTATTGATACATAACAAACCTACATCGTAAACCAATACAGTATTCAGAAGCGGGAAGTTTCGTACCTAGTTTTGAACCTAGTTTAGTTCCTTGTTTTGTATCGATACATAACAAACATACATGGAAAGCCAAAACAGAATTCAGAGCGGTATTTATCAACGTGAGAACAAAAACTGCCTATTCTTCAGGAGAAGTTTCAATCGCTTTTTAAAGTTACTCAGTGTGTATAGTCTGAATTCATTGGGTAACTGATTGTAAAGTTTGGCAGCATTGTACGAAAAACTTTCGTATAAATTGAAGTGGAGTGAGGAGGAATTACAAGAAGGTGTCTATTACGTGTTCTGAGGTCATTCAATGCCGAAAAAGTATTCAATTTTCTATGCAGGTATTTAGGAGTTTTCGTTACAAGAACTTTATGTGTAATAGATAGTAAGTGAAGATTTCGAAGATCGTTCAACCTCAGCCAACCAGAGTTATTAAATACAGAGCTTATATGATCAAATTTCCGAATACCGGAGGAGAATCTAATATATGAGTTTTGTATTCTTTGAAGACGATACTGATCAGATTTCAGGAGGGCAGGTCCGTAGACGCTATCACAATAAGAAAGTTTGGACATCATCAATGTTTCGCATAAAGAAAGCTTCAAGTGCTTGGAAAGCAAGTGTCTGTTAGGAAAGAGTTGTTTGAGGATGTTGAAGGACGCTTGGCAAAGATGGCTGACATGTTTGGTGAATCTCAGCTCAGAGTCAATCCACAGTCCAAGATTTTTGCATTCCTTGACTATAGGCAAGATATCAGAACCGATTTTTATTTTCATATCTTCACGAGCATTGTCCACTTTTCATTTACGAAAAAACTCATATGCAGTGGAAATAACATTTCCTACGAGCATCTGTGGAAACTGCAGGTACCACACTGTTTTGTTATGTATGAAGTAGCCTATTCCACCATGGCAACAGTAAAGTGGAAAAAAAGGCACACATATTGAAATATTCCAAAAAACGCACGCTCACAGTGATTGATCAATGTAATGATATTCCTGAAAATGATTATGCCGGTATCATCACGTATGGTACTTATATTTTGATTCATTTCGCATTTCAATCGTTCTTAAAATGCATGCATCACTGATTTCTTTCCACCTTTGAGATGTGTCCAGTTATGTGACCATCACGGCTGATAATTTTTCATCAAAATTAAGTAGGTTCTGCGATTTCAATCCTGACGTCGATCTGGCAGTCTCGGCCACGGTCCATTAGAAGTTAGCGGAGTCCACTATAAAAACTCCCGCTCTTCTTAACCCGCTCAAGCTTCGGCTTATGGGACGTAGAAGAAATAATGAGATTAGTAAAAAAAATGCACACAATTTCAATATTTATGCTTGTAGGTGACATAGTGTACCTAACTAGTAGGAAAGTGTATCTCATGCACTCGTTACATCCTCTCACTCACCGCTACACGGCTAGTTCTAACTATTTACTCCTGCGGAATATGCCACCTTCCACACTAGATATGTAATTCTATTAACCAAATGGGTCACTAATAGCCTATATAGGTGAGCGTCTTGGATAAAACGGCACTATATTCACTCTGCGATAATTCGAAATCCAAAATCCCGTCGGTCTAATTGAACAAATAACTAGAGAGTAATAGCAATCATCTAAAGCAACTTCGATGAGTTGATGCGTTTATTCTTGTAGAATCATTCTCATGAGCAGAAAGAGAGTTTTCGGGACTTAGAGAGAATGGAAAGCACGAAAATGTTCGACATATTTTATCTGGATTGCCATTCTTTTTCAGCTCGCAGAAGATAAGAGCACTTATCTGTCGGAGGATTTATTTTGTCAAAGAAAGAGTCATTTCAATTTACCCCAAGCGAGCTTCCTGAATTATTTTCTTCGAGAAGTAGTATCTCAAGAGATCTCATCTCTGCTGAGGTGATACTTGGAAGTAGTCACAATGATATGTTCATCAAAAACTGATAATGTTATCAAACGTCGTTCGAAATTTATCTGATATAATTTGGAGACCTATTTGTTATTGGAGAGATTTTTCCAACCAATTTTCATCTGTATTCCATTGAAAACAAGGGAGAAATCAGCTCACTAGAAATTATAATGATGGTTCCTTCCATCGCTCGGTGTGAAACCTCTACAGAGATGTTGTGAAATAGGTAACTCCCATGTTTCAGTCCCTGGTCAATGCTCCCGGCCATAGCCTCATAGCCAGTCTCCTTCTTCCCCTTCCAACCAATAACTCCTACCACAAGCGGTTCCAGCATGATTACCAAGCATCATTTATCAAAATAACTGCGGAGTTGTGAAGATACAAGATATTCCACGAACATTGTTAATTTCACTTTCGTGTTATTGATAGATGAAAAAGATATATATTCGATATTGTGAATGGTGCCCATCTCCAGCATTAGATGAACTAATCACAAGTGTAAGTAGTCTGCCATTATTTTAGTTGTCATTTTGTTATCGATGAAAATTTGGAAGCGAAATTCCAGGGTCAGATAGTACTCAATAAGATCCTCAAAATCCCTATCCCCATTCAAAATCGGGGGGCTATGCTGACCTCCGGGATGAAGGAAGCGGAAAATTCCCCCTCGGATCATAAATCGACGGATCCAAGCGATTCTCCAAATTTTCATTTCAAAGCCGGGAGTTGATTCATTTGTCAGTCCATCCCGAGTGACAACAAATTCCACCGCTGGCTAGATGTTCCTCGAACATTATAGGTTCCCTTCCGTGTTGTCCACAGATGAAAAAAAAAACACATTTCCTTGTACGAAGATGTCAATATGAACTTGAAGTGCGAATGGGTCATAACAAGTCATATCAGGATATGAAGGATATCCTTCTGAACCATCACGGAACGACCTTTAGACGTATCTATCAATACGCCAATGTAGTTCGATAGAGAGGAGGCATCCATCCATTCACGACTTGAAACATTTCCACCCCAACGACTTCATAAACTCCGTCACTTCACCAAACCCCTTCGAGATATGAAACATTTGTCGAGACTCTCCATTGTTGTTATTGGTGTCCTTCCTTCCACCAGTCGCCTCGATTGTTCAGATATTTCGCCTATGATAGCGGACCGTTTCTACAAATTTCCACTCGATTTCCGTGGTCTTAGTTCAATTTTCGAGAGAATGGTCATGATATTCTATCCTTCGACATGACTGCATATCTGGTATTTGTGAGGGTTGAAATCAGATCATGTTGCACGTTTTCCAATAATCAATATGGCCGACATCTACAATGTTACTCCAGAGATTTTATGCAAAAGGAACACCGTGAGGTATATATCATCTTCTCGATTAGACTCAGTAGTTTGAATTGAATTAAATATATTTGTATTCCCAAAATTTTTTTCAAAAACAAGGTGTCACTAATAGAGAATTTCTCTTTTAGGTATCTAAAGGTTTAATTTCAAGCACAGTGACATTTTGGGGCAGATCCTAAATCTGTCTTCATTACAAATATATTGCAATAATTTTTAATATCTTCTACTCTATTTTTTCAGAAACGAGGAGAGAAAATCCCATGAAAAGCTGAAAAATGAATTACTAACATTCTTGTGAATTTCGGGTTGCGACCACGCTGGCTAACTTCAGTTCCAGCTCATACTTTGATTGGATTTATTCTTCCCGGTACTCATATCCTGCACAGCTACAGTTTCTGGAGAGTAGAACACATCAAATGTTCAGTAAATGTTTCTCAATAATTGATGTTGATCACCTGTGGTGAGAATAGATTTGTTGAAGCCGGAAATTGTGTGATATTTCCATCAACTATCTGAGCAATATCCTTATTGAATGCGGGAGTATTATGGGTAATATAACGTAGTCAAATCGAAAGCAAACACGGATAGTATATTACACAACAAGTGTGGAAGTGTGTTTTTTTTTTTTTCGTTTTTCGAGTTGATATTCAGCACGAGCCGCATAGCGGTGAATGCGGAAATGTAACGAGTGCTCGAAATACACCTCCCAACGAGTTATTTACACTATTCTTCCTACGATCATGCATTATCTGATAATTTTCCCAAGTTTCACTCATGTAGATTATCATTCATTGAAATTTCACGTAATACGCCCATTCGAATACGAAAGTTATTCAAAGCCGTTTGTTCTCGAATAATATAGTGGATTCATATGATATCCACATGGATCAAAATCACAAGAGGAAGAAGATGATGGTCACATTACCAGACACATCTCAAAGAAGGAACTGAGGTAGTGGATTGAATGATTTCCCGGAAGGTTAGGATGCGAAATCAAACTAAAATGCGAGTACCATGTGTGATGATACCAGCAGGAGAATTTCCAGGTGAAATATCAGTACATGCATTAATCATTGCAAGCTTGTCTTTCTCCGAAATTTCCACACAAGTGAACTCTTCCAATATTTCCACATTAGTGAGTTATACTTTCAAGTTGCCATAGTTGAATTGGCTACTTTCTGAATAACAAAAACAATGCTGAGAGCGCTGATACCTTGGGTGATCGTAAAAAAAATATTTCGGCCACAAGAAATAGGATCTCCAGGTTAGCTTTCACCAATCCATGGTTGAGAGAGTTCAGAGAGTATATATAACTCAGCAGAGCTAGGCGCGAGCTTCTGAAAAATCAAATGTGCCAATGTTTTGTGTCGAACCATGGTGTAAATAGACAAGTGTTCTAACTTCCCATCCCCAGCTACCTGGTGTAATCCTATTCGTTTCAACCCTGATGCACCTTCCTGCTTTATCTCTCATTCGAGACTAAGGAAATGCGCCATGACATTGAGAATTTCCAACCTACCGAATACTAATGTTGTTATTAACTTCGACTGAACAAAGCTATTCGAACATTCAGAGGAAACCTACATCTACGCTGTTTACATAAATAGTCTAATTAGCCGATTTGAAATGACGGATAGGGGTTGATAATCCTAACCCCGCAACACGAGCACCGTCAGCATTCGAAATGAATCAGTTCGATTATTTTCGTGTGTTTCTAGTAACGAGATGAAGTTGATTTATGGGAGTTGAAAAGACAAGCGCATAATATCGCTTTCAACAGCTCCAATTGAAAACTCTGAGCGATATATCACCAGCATTTCTTGCTGTCTCAGTGATTTATGAAAACTCTTCCTGTGAATGGAAGAAATCATAAGATGAAAAATGAAAAAAAAAAGTGACCACGGAGGTAGATACAAGGTTTCCTCAAATATTTTGGAACCCCACCTACAAAGGTTATTTGGAAAGATATTAAAACAATATGAATCAATCAAAAACGTATATTCATAGGACAACAAAAATTGCGTTAGGTCTGCCTCTTGAGCATGTTTTAGTGCACATTAATTTACATTTCTCGGATATATCAACGCCTATAATTTGAATGCAAGGAATGGAGCTTTTGAAATCAGAAAAATACCTCATGTCGAATATTCACAGAGACACAGGGTGTTCTATTGAGAAAGTGACAAGATGTGAAAATATGTCATTTGCCAAAATAATTTTGAATCTTTGACAATAGATTATTATGATTCAGGAAAAAATATGAAAGCTCAACTTTCAATATTTTTTGATGGCTGAGGAATATCCTCTCTAGGTGGGATGCGAACATATACGAGAAATCTTTGTCTGCCGTCATTCCACTACCTTTGAAGACAGGATTTCAAGACTTCAATACATTCAAGGTAATCAAGCGCCACATTTGGGCAGTACAGGCTGTCCGATTTTCGATGTCCTTACGGGATATCTCGCTTATTTTTGAAGATACAGATTTGCGGTTTTTGCGAACGTTGGCTACATTTTTGTGAAACTCACGAAACCGTGAACGAAATTTACATAGCCTGCTTCGTTCCTGAGATACAGAGCGAAATTGAAAATATTGCATTTTGGGACCCCCCCTGTATCGCAGCTATCTTTCAACTTAGAGGCAAAGTAAGAACTGTTCTCACGTAGAATCCAGTGGCGTAGTCAGATTTTTTTAATGAGCTGTCGTTAATTAGATATAACCCAAAGTTATGTTTTTTAAATAGAACACCTCTCAATATTTGAAACAAGAAAGCTTTGCGCTTTTCGAAAATATATAACACTTATATGATATTTCGAGTATCAGTCCTGTATTTGGGTGATTTTCAGTTCTTTATGTAGGTTTCTTATTAATATTATTGATGGGCCTTGTGAAAATGTGGCAACATTATCCACTTCACAGATTTTCATATTTCCCTTATTGCTGACACAGTGTTTCGTCACACACTTACCACATTTACCAATATTCAGTACTAATAATCGACTATGAAAGCCGTGGAAAAATTGTGAAAGAAACAGTTCTTACTTCTCCTCTAAGTTGAAAGATAGCTGGGATACATGGGGGTCCCAAAATGCAATATTTTCATATACGCCCTGTATCTCAGGAACCAAGCGGACTATGGAAATTTTGTTCACGGTTTCTTGAGTTTCACAAAAAAGTAGCCAACGTTAGCGAAAACCGCAAATCTGTATCTTCAAAAATAAGCGAGATATCCCGTAAGGACATCGAAAATGGGACAGCCTGTACATTTGACATCCAATATTGTATTTCAATTCAGATATATAACCAACACAATGATATACCACAAGATGACCTACATATTCGAAATGGTAAAATTCATAATATCTCAAAAAATAGTGCCTCTTTGATTTCTTGAGAAGTAATATTTTCGACCAACTCGAATCAGTGCATTGTTGATATGATTACTTGGTGGCCTAATGAAAACGAAACAAGGCTGATTTGACATAGTTATCGTTCTCAGAAAAAAAACCCTAGAACCAGTCGATTTTTGTCACGAGGGGAAAATATTTTGCCCATGTTTTGAGCTTTTTCACTTCAAACCCCTCGGAGAGGTGAGCTCCAACCCTCGAATCTCAAATGGGATATGGGGTCAAGTCATACATCATTTTGAAGAAAGTCGAAATCACTTATCAACGCTTCCTTGTTTTTGGAATTCAATGCAGTAGTTCTCGAGAAAACACGTTCATTGAAATAATGATGGAAAGTAACGCTTTTTTTCCTTCCATCACTATTTCTCATTTTGTAGTTAGAACTATGTCCATCTAAGGAGTGCCTTATGTGTTTTTTTTTTCAAATCCTGTCTCATCCAACATTACATAGAGAATTATTTCTTTTGATGTCAGCTCCTGGATCTCTCAGTAAAATGTATACCTTGTTTCGTTTTCATTGGGCCACCCTGTATTTTCCTCTCAGCCCACTATCATTACCGTTATTTGAACTCTCTCGGAATGTCAATTTTGAATTATCATATTTCAATCCTTCTCTATTTGGAGCCCAATTACACTAAAATCTTGAAAGCAACTAGATATTCTGCATTTATCAAATTCAGAGCCCATTTATTCAACACTCCAATCATTCTGAGTACATAATACGTTGAATAAGTATTTCTTCATGTTGATCACTAGAATATTCAGATTAGAGCAAACATTCTAGAAAGAGGAATATTATAATACGAAGAACTTCAGAATGAGTGCTACATGATTCCACGACTTTTAACTTGTGTGAAGTATGAAGTAAGAAGTATGTTTCTGGATCTTGTGAAATATAAAGGATACTAGATCTTTCCGAAAATGAGTGGCCGGTTTGTTCGCCATTGTGAATGTAAATCTTGACTTCTCATATGTTATCGAAAAGGCCATGTGATATGGAATGAGATGACGCAACAAAGGAAGATATATCAATAATATCAGCTAGGGATGTGCAGAAGTATCGATGGGTATATAGCGACATTCCATCACAAATATCGATATTCGTGATTATTGTAGTGTGTCGGTTGCAGAAAGCCTCCTGGGCTACGTTCAGAAACTTAGTCCGAGTGAGCTTGCTTACTCTGAAGCGTTCATAAACGTAGTGTCAGTATAGAATATGAACTCCCATTCGTTCAGAAACTTGCTCAGAGTGGAGTCAATTTACTCAACTCAATGGTTGTTTATACATCAAAGATGACCTCATCACAAATAACCTTGTGTAATGACACTTGCCATTTATTCAGGAATTTTTATGAACGGGTGCTCTTAGTAGCCAATATCGATGAATTCATAATGAGGTGATTCTAATCTACTCTACTCACAAGAATGAGTTGATAAACGTTCCGATGCGTTCCGATGGAGACAAATAAATGGAATATTCAGTGGTCTGTTGAATGTTTCGTACAACCGGGCCCTGAATTTTTATATTTGGAAAACTCAGAAAGTTACTGATATCAAATTCAAAAATATAATATGCAAGCAGCGAATAATCTGAACTCCATTTTCGTCGAATACAACCTCTCAAGTTGTAATCCGACGCACCCTACGACGCAAGCGAAGAATAAAAACACACAAATGGAAAGCTCTATCAACAACTTTTCATGTCTGTATGCTATACGATGATGTGAGAGTTAGGTATGGAACAATACGGGCGCGAGATTGCCATAGTAAAATTTCAGCAGAGTCTGCAAAAGAATAAAGTTTTACGATCACGGCCTTCATTCTTCCGTTCTACTTCCCGTGCGTGCAAAGCCGTTATGTATAGGGAAAATGGGAAAGGTGGGGAAAAATTTTTGACCGCATAAATGTGTTATAGGAAGTAGACACGATTGTGATATACGGTCAATTAGGTTATTATTGATGATGCTATACGATGAATACAAAATATGTGATGCATGCTTCTTGAGTGAAATGAAAATAGGTATATGAAACGATAGATATCGAATAAATGATACTAAGTGTTCTAGAAAGTGTAGTATACTTCACCATTTCTGATGATGGGCTAGCAGAATTCTCTTCCACCAAGTGCCCCAGGATTATAATGAACTCCTTTTTTCTAACCCAGAGTCATAGAAACTTATTTTGAGATATGTTGACTTATTTTCGTAAGCAACAATTTTCTGATATATCGTTTGCTGAAGGGGTCATAATTTCAAAAACGACTGGAGGGCTTTTTCCACAAGAAATCAACAGGTTACTTGACCCTTCAGCCTGTTACCACTATACTGAATTTGAACGGTTCATCTCATATATATGGTCTCAGTTATTCAATGGTAAGTGTAAAAAATGTGTTGACCCTGTATTGATATCTCAGAAGCATATAGACCCGGTAAGGTGGTCATTCAATGAAAAATTCATATTCAATATTCTTCTGAGAACATCAACAGTAGTGATCAATTCGAAAGAATGCTCTCAAAACTCACGATCATTTTTACAGTGATCACAATTTTTTGGGATCGATGTGAACATTGTTTGTCTGCATATAGTGTTGATTTCGTATTCTATATCGTTTGAATCTATTCTTTATGAGGATTCTACGTATTGCAACTACTTTATATCAATGTGAACAAATAACTAGGAGGTTGTCTCATTTTGAATATATTTCAAGATAAACCACTAGATAAGAAGGTAATGTATCTGAAGAGTACTTCACCAGTATTATTTGGGTCGTATACCAAAAATTCACTTCATTACCTGTCCATCAAATGGAGCTATGATTGGAAAAAAAAAACAATTGGTTTTCAATGTTCTGAATAATTCATTGACAGCCTATCATTCGGCAGGAGCACTCAAAAGTGAGTAACTCCTCGCTTTTATTTGAAGAGTCAATCAACGGATAGAGTAGGAGTGACTGAGAGAGAGCTATCCAGTTTGTTTTCCTCTTCATCCGAGTGATATTGCTCAAATTTGTCCAAAATATTCCCATGTGTGCACACACTTGGAAGTGTTTTTTTTGCAGTTATTTCCTTTTAATTTTTTTTTCATCTGATGACAACACGAAAGGAGCAGAAATCTCTCAGGAAGTTATTCAGTTATTGTTTGAACGTTCACTCCCTCAGAAATATCCAGTCATTCGGTGGCTTCTACTACAGTTCTTCTTCCTCCATTTATATGACCGATTCGAAAAAACTAACACGTGAAACACTACTCAATTTCGTGAAGCCTTCTCCATATCCATCAATATCATTACCACCATGTAGTCTTCTGTTGGATATGAAACATGTTCCATAATATATCCCTGAATTTCCACCGGATCAATTCCTCAGGAGTACACAAATTGGTCTATGTTCTTGATATAACTAATATTTATTCTTCGAACTCTTGAAGCATGTCTGTGAGCTTTGTTTGAAGTTTGCTTTGAGGAAAAACAAGAGAGGCACTCAGATATTACCCTGATTTTTGTTTTACATCTCGTGGCGGTTCATTAGGCAAGCAATCTCTTTATTTCGAACAACATGCCGGGCTCAAGGGCGAAACGAATAAAGGAACATCCGTAAAGTAGAATTCGGTGTTCGAAATTCCACGGAAATAACTCGATCCACAGTGGAGGGAAGTATTGCCTTCTCTTGCTGGGTTTTTGAATAGAAGAATTAATTAAATCTACCTCGGAAAACCAAATGTTCAGCAAGAACGTGTTTGATTTGAAAGTAATATGAGCATTTTTCCACTGAAAAAATAGAATTGGTAACTTCTAACAATGGTTCCAGTTTATGTACGTAATTTGGATCCAAATCATTTGAGTGATTCTTTGCTAGCAGAATATCATGGAAGAGTTTACTTTCGTTAATAATGATATCAATAATGAATGGTCTTTCAATGCAATTCACAAGTGTGTATACTCATATTTGATTACAACTTCGATGAAGGGCGGAGTTCAGCTCGAGATGTTTTCAAACTCAACCAGGTAGGGTGAAATTTTTCTAGAGTTGTGATCGATTGATTCGATTCGATCAAATGAAGAAGGAGTGATAAAAATACTGTATATAATCCAAAGATAAAGATGACGACGAGATGATACAAAAATCTTTATATTGTTGAATCTAAGGGATGAGATCAAATGCCTATTGATTCATCTGTCCAATGGTTCCTCAGTTCACGTGGTGTTCGAGAGAAGATCCTTCAGGCGTTTCTTGAAGTTCAGTGTTGCATAAGATCTAATTCTTGTTCGTTCCTTCTCGAATTGCGAATCTTCCATCCCAAGAATCATTCTTCCTATTTAGCTCAATCAACAGAGTAGAAAGTAAGATTACATTTTCCTTCCAGAACTCAGTACTTGAGACTCTGACATGAAGATCAGAAAACTGATGACTAATCAGTGGAACTTTATTTTCGCACTCAGATTCCCAAACGACTTGGTTTCATAAATCAAAGGCAACCGACAGAATAGAAGGCCATATTTTGCGAACTGTTCGCCAATTCCCGAAAGTTTGCTGATGTATTAGACTGATCAAACTTCACAAATTCGGAGGGATATCGTGGACCACCTATCACCCTTTATCACCACTACTAACATGACCGTCGTCCTCAGATTTCGACAGTCTCTAATATCATATACCCACCCTCGCAGTCATAACTGATACACCTAGAACACCGTCTAAGGAACGTTTCCTCTTTTGTATAAAGTCATCACCAAAGAGTAACAACGAGAGGCTACAGCAATGACGAATCTTTTGATGTTTGATGGTTCACTGCCACTTATAATCTTCAAAAAACTGTGAGAGAAATGTCAACTGATACACACTTGACTACAATTCTGTTCAGCAGTCCTTCTAGTATGTGGGCATACGTCATGATAAAATTTTATGATATTGCAAAATGAATGAGATTCGTTCATGACATTCAGATTGAAGGATGTTCCATGCGATGGAATACAAGATGAACTGAAATACGCATTCATTGAAAGACTTCAATCAGAAGAATTCAACGATATCCTATTGAAATAAGACAACTCGAAAATACTGATATCGGGATGATGAAAATGATATCGTTACGTTGCTCATCGATAAAAACAGATTCATTCATTTTCGAACGCTTTAATAGTTTATTCAACAACACTAACACTGACTAAACCTCACCGATTACCTTATGATTCCTTATACATACACCTTCATACACCTTCATACACCTTCGTTTTTTTTTGTACTTCTCATCTGATGATAATACTCTCTCTCTCTCTCTCTCTCTCTCTCTCTCTCTCTATCTCTCTCTCTCTCTCTCTCTGCCACTCATAGAGATAATCAGGTCATGATTTATCATGCACAAATATATCATATTCCACCAGCTATCAAATTTTCATGGGTTTCACACTTGAAATATATAATAAAACTATCCACCACATGATATTGAGTGTGATTATTCCGTAACTGTCACTAGCAGACTGTCACTGTCACTGTTACAGGAGGCCATTCAAGCAATTGTCCGTACATATCCATACGAAAACGGTACACGAAAAAAGCTGAGCTATCGCCTCCCATTTATGTACTACTCTCTGGTCGTCACTTCGAAATTCATTAACTGTGAATGTTCTCCACAAGCCAACCGCGATTCGAAATCCTGCAAGAATCATAAATATTCACCATCATTCGTCCTTCAGTGGTCTCAGTCAAAGTTTACAGTTATTGAACTGTGTCTCAGTGCAACCGTGAGGAAAAGTTCGATCGATTCAATGCGTTGATGGAAGTTCTGTATGAAGTTATGAAACTCCTCAACGAGGAATGAATCAAATCACCAATAAATGTAACTCAGTAATGGAGATACAGTGTCCATAACTCAGCCTTAAGCAGCGCTACAAACTTGTAAATCACCTAATTCATATGATTCATATGTTCTGTTATACATTAAGTATAATTTGCCCGTTATAACCACACACTGCATATTATAGAAGTTAGCGAAGGCGGTCTGGAATTCTACCAGAGTTGCAGACTATCTGCTACATGAATATCTCCCGAATATTCCGTTTTACTGTATGGCGATATACAATGTTACGCTCCTATGCCATCGCTAGAGATCATCTAGCAGGCCATTTGCACATTCCACGTGGGAAATGAAAGGAAATGGTATTGTTCTCACGAAAACATCGCTCCGCCAGGCGGATATGAAGACAGAAATGCATACATAACCCTATAGTTTAAGTGGAGACGACACTCAAAGAAATATTTGTCTGGGAAAACCCAAGAATTGGTTCGCTTCCACGAACTCATCCCTTTCCCAAATTGATAAATTGAATGACTGTATTGAACTGAAGTGATACCGGATGACATGAAATCATTTCGAAAGACGCTATCCAATTGTCTCTTGTTAGAAATCTGAATTTCCGGCTCTCAGCATTGCCATCATGAACAATTAAATATCTCTTCAGGTTTTTTTCTGGTAGTAGGCATAACTTACGAATTCCTAATGGAGATATTTGTGTTTTGAATAAAGTTGAACAGAACTGAAGTTGTCGTTCTGAGTGATATTACAAATATAGATCAGTGGCGGCTCGTAATCCTTTCAACAGAGAAGGCTGAATGAGAAATGTGGAAGTGATGAACTTCCACTGAGCCAATCTGTAGCACAGCCACATGATCAGCATAACTGACTATCGCTCAGAACGAACCGAAAGGAAGGTGTATAGTCGTATCGTAACGAAATAATATCATAATTCATAACCTGATTCGCAAAACCAATAAATAAACATTTCGATCGAATGGTCCGATCGTCTTCTTCGTTTGACCACAGTATATTTATTAAACTGTGGTTTGACGTTTATCTTCGAAGCAATCTGACGGTCGAAGCAGCCCTCTGTCCCTCTACCACAAGATTTCCACGTGCTGCTTATACGTGAATTTCGTTCGTTCAGAGGCTAGTCTCCTTGGGATGTTGCCAAGTCGTGAATTTGGATTTCATTTTCAATACCTTCAAGTAGCACCATTGTTGTCAGTCTATTATAAAAACCGATGGAACGAACGAATGTTAGCGATTCCTGTATATATCCTGTGTATTTCGAAAAGGCTCAGCATTCGTTGCCTCCCCTGAGGAGCCGCCACTGGTATAGATTCGAAATGATGGTTGTAGAAAGTATTTCTCTTCGATTCAACACATACAGTGACAAGCTTATGTAGGTAAGAAAGAAAGGGATCATAATTAATTCATTCAGCAAAAGAGCTATTCGCTTACATGAAGTTCATAATTTTGACAGATAAGTTATGAAATTGATATCTGATGAGTAGTCACCTGACAATGAAGTTTCCTATTGTCAGTTGGTAAACAATCTGAAACCAGCTGAATGTCACTCTCGAATCTTCTTGATTGAGCACCCTCACCAAGAAGGATTTCCTAGTGAATTCTGTATTGAAATTGTCAGCTGACGTTGTTAGAACTTGATGGTGAATGATTTTGTAGATTGAAATTAACTGTATCACATTCACTGTTGTGCGTACCTACATCACAATTCAATAACATTCTCATGCATTTGTTTTGCAGCATTTGTAGTCAGTAAATAGGCAAGTTTTCAACATCCGAATAAGTGTGGGGACTAGTAACAGAAAAGAGGATGTATTGGAGTGACATATATACTCACGGAGAAGAATTCAACAAAACCCTTCAAAAAACATAATCCCACCTTTCTTGCATAAATATATTCAGCATGAATATTAAATCTTCTCTGCTGCTCTCCATTCAAAATGATGATCTCACTTCGCGCCTGAATTTTTATCATCGCATTTTTGTGCTCAAGGCCATATACTTAGTTTTATATCATTTTATATCATATCAGCTTGTATACCCAGCGCATTGCTGAAATCTATATCATAAATATTATACTTAGAGCAAATACAATACAAAGGGAGATGTTGAATTCCTATTTTTCTCATTTTAAATGCCACCTGGGAACTCAAAGACTTCATAACTTCCGTTATGGTTCAAATAATAAGTCGATGGAAAACCATTCAACCATCAACTTCAAAGGCATCAGATGCTCCATTAATTTCATTCCGGGGCGCTGAAAGGACAATATGGATTTCAGGAATTCATTTCACGTGAAACCGTACATCTCCATCATACCAACTTATCATTTTTATCGCGGAAAATCTTTTACCTCATGCAATTCTCGTTCTCTCATGAATTTCCCAGACGAAAACTCACCGTGTCGTTACTATTTGGTCGTTAAAAGCCATTTTCCACTCGATTTCCTCCAAGTCGCTGCACTTCAATTGTTTTTGAAGTGAATCGAACATGTCGAGATACAGTTCTTGCCTTTTCTTTCATTTTGTCGGACGAGATTTCATTCGGTTATAATACTGAATTTTCCGTTCGGAATATTCATTCTGATGCACATTGATGCCTGTAACTCTAACTTTCCTGTATCGGAAGTTCGGGTGAAATCCGCAAGATGAGAGTGGTTTGAATGATGTCGGAGGCCCTGGCGTGTATTTCAGAATCTTCTTGAAATAATCTGGCCCGCGCTCATAGATTTTCGCCTCTAATTCACTGAATTAACTCATCGCAGTTAGATGATCAAGTGGTATGTTCATGCTGTGAAATAGAATGGGGTAGAAATCTGGTGCTAGAGAATAAGAAAAAGATAGTCATTATAAGCATATACAGCTCAAGTTCTGGACCATTATCCTTTCATACATTTGGAAGATTAAATTCTGCAGATTTAAATACCCCCACCAATCACTCCTCAGTGGGAGTTGATTTAATAAATCGCATCAAAACAATTTCACCCATTTCAACATGTATTGGAAATATTTTCAGCCGCGACATATTTTTCTCATGCAGTCCCTAACGTTACTGAACTGAAACACCGAAAGTGGAATGCCAGAACGAGCTCACGGCACACAGTCCTGACGTCAATATGGTACACGGAGAAAAATAAACAGAGTATCATCTTCATGAGCTAACGCGATCTTTAATCGAGAACTGAAAGCAGCATGAATCAGAAGATTCGTAGTGACGATGAAGGAATCATTGAGAATCCAGCTGAAATATTTCTGTTATTGTGAATCTTCCGGATTCTCCGAAAGTCACATCGTCATTATTATTTTCAATAGGACACCCTGTATTTCACCTGAATCCATGTATCGTATCCCATGCTGTTTTCCAACAGTGAAAACACAAGATAATTTTTTCTTTCTAACGAAGGAAAGCCAATTGGTAATTTTACAAAAAGAACTGACATGAAAAAATTGCGGAACCATAGGTCGAGCAATTTTTTCTGATATCAGTTCACAGAGTGAAATTACTGATGGAAAATTCTTGAGTTAGTGGGGAAATTTATCCAATAAAAAAGAGGTCGAGTGTTTTTTGCCAAGATAAATCAACGACAATATATTTATAAATTACCAACAATAATGATAAATTTGATTGAAATAATTTTCCAGCTTTTTGTGGGATTTTCTCTCCTCGTTTCTAGAAAATGAAGTAGAAGTTATCGAAAATTATTCTAATATATTTGTAGTGAGGACAGATTTTATGATCTGCCCCGAAATGTCACTGCGCTTGAAATTAAACCTTTAGATACCTAGAAGAGGAGTTCTCTATTTGTCAGTGACACCTTGTTTTTGAAAAAATTTTGGAAATAAAACCTCTACTTATCTTTGTGGACGTTTCGGGAATGAATCTGCTCCCGTTCTCAACACAATTAAAATATTTTTCTCTTCGCAAAATTTTTTCAATGTGCAGTCGGTTTCGACACTAAAGTGGGTGTCAAGTTCTATCTATATCAACTGAGCAAGAAGCAATATTATTGTCTCCGTTCAGGAGAATGCAAGCAGACTCTTCGATTTTTCGTTTTTGGTTGTTGTCTTCTTGAATGCACCACCTTCTTGAGAAACTCACAGACAGTATTTATTGAAATATTTATTCAAAGGGGCAGTCATTGAAAATACGGGCGCATAATAGATGGAGTATTATGGTTTCGAGGAACTGGCATTTTTAGAGCGTTAAAAAAGATTGCACCATTTGGAATTTGTTTGAATCGGTGCTCTACCTGTCTGTATCTAGAGTTTTATACCTTTGATCATCACTCAGTGTTATACAACCATTCAATATTGAGAATTGACTACTTGTCAAACTAACACTGCCAGTCAATGTTAATGATTGATTGATTGATTGATTGAACTGGTCAATTTTGTCTTCTGACCATGTCTATCCAATCATTGTGATGAGGTATTTCTTGCTGATCAACGAAAATGTCGGAAAGGGTGTATAAATGTTATGTAGAGGAACATTCGCAAGGAACATATGAAACATATTACTCTCAAAAAGAAATCGATAGCGGCAGCTCTGAAAAATACAATATCGCCGAAGGCACATTGCATTCAACTTGCACAACTTCGAGTTGTATGAGATTCTTGTTTGGTTACTTATAATTTATTATTATTGTAACGAATACAGTTATATAAACTGTCATACTATTTGCGCGTGAACGATAAATCGAAGTTGATGGACACAACAATTCAGCTATTGAACTAATGTCGAAACACTCGAGCAAGACGTACGGATTGAGCTACGAATCCGCTCCAACTCCGCTCGAACGAAAAATTTCCAATAACCAAAAGCCTCAACAGTATGATCTCCACATCTACGATATTCTGGAAACAATTCGTTTTCAATTTTACGAACGATATGGCGAACGGTGCAGCATTATAAAATTATCCCACACAGGAAGGATTTTATCACCCCTCACAATGGTTATCCCAACATTGAGCTGCCATCAATTTGAATGGATAGAGCAGAATTGTTGAAGATATGATTACTGTCATCGAGATGAATGTCATGCATTAATCAGACATTTTGCATCGCAGTGTCGGTGTGATGCCTTGATTTAGTGGAATTATAGGTACGGTATAACAATGATCGATGCATTTTGTTTTGTATCTCACGATAGATAGACAGTCGATTTCAATTGGCTATGGCTAGAGATATATGCGAATGAACCACGAGGCCATATTCCAAATTCCAGACTACTCATTGGAGAAATTAGATGGGAGCAGTAATAACTGATATCTCACATACAGCTGTCTATACCATCAACTTCCGGGATCTGTTTGGGAATAGGTTCCTATACTGTGAAATTATGTTTCCAATTCTTCACTGGACACTGGACAACGTCAATTGGTTTTGATAACACCATTATCAAACGACTTTCCACATTGTCCTCTACGACACAGTATAGAGATTACTAATCTAGGACAACAGTAATGAGAGGATAATACAACAATCCTCCAGAATCACTAAGACGGCGCAGTATTATTATTATTCCTTCCTGTTCCAAGAACAGTGAATGAATCGTATTATACGGAAGCGTACAAGGGCCATTCTTATTTCCAGCTTGAATTCCGAGTTGCAATTCGGAAATCAGGCAGAAAATAAAAATTAAATAATGTTGGCCCTTCTATTACTCTTCCGTAGTATTCTGAGTGCATTTGCAATGATTCATTGGAAGATTGCATTCAGAAGTAATATCGGTATTCATAAGAAAAAGTTCGAAATGATTGATCTAGTAATATTGTCCTTGACAATGTAGCATAGTTGATATACATCCTGTATGATAGAAGGTTGAGTTATTTTGGTATCTAGGTGTCAGGTTGTCATGTAACGAGAGGTTGGAGATGAGCATCGAGAGAGATGTCAGGTGGAGAGGTTTTGACACGTAGATTCTCTCCTAGCTCTAAAAACTACACCTGTACCCCCTGAATATTTGAATAAACGAGCAAACGGAGAAGTTATATTCATTGTAAAAAGAGACTTGTTACAACAACTATCATCATAGATTGGTTCACTCTATGCTGTCATCCCTCTGTGAATTTTATTTGACAAATTATTCGTTGAATAATATGCTAAGTACTTTCTCATATCAATGAGCATTGCAGAACTGTGAGTTGAATTTCAGAGAGCATCGATCGTCAATTCAATTCGATTTCAGAAAGCATCCATACCTACGAGAGTGAAATATTCAAGTTTCCAGCTAGCTGATTCATTGGAGGTCATTTCAAATACAAAAAATTCACTTATATTTCACGTCCACATAATGATGTCATGATTACACCCAAATGCGCATCGATACATCTCAATTCAGAAAACGCCTGTATCATTTGTTTTAAGTGAACTACCAGCAACTATTTTCGGTTTATATACTTGTTATCAACTTATCTCGTCACTTATTCAACACCACGTTCCGAAATGATGGAATTTCATACACACAATGGCCATGATAACCATTTCGGATAATTTCGATGTATTGACAGGTTGACCATTGCCATTTCAAAGTTTCGATTATATGATCAGTGTTGCCAAGAGTTATTAACTCTAGGAAAAATTGATGCATACTATGAAGTGAAGAGTAGACACGTTTTAAATGATGTTTCGTAATACTGGTTCCCTCGCTTCGCTCCTCGAAATCCAAGGAAAGCGTATTCTCCAAACAAATCGCATCCGTAATTGAGTCACTGAATCACTATGTATTTTCGTATAAACGGACATTGTATTTCGAGTAAGACCCATCTACCTATATTTATCTAGAATCGAATTTTGGTATAGTCATTTCATAGTATGAAATCATATTTCAAGGAATATTAATTGTGTTCATGTATATTTCGAAAATTTCAGAATCCTTCGATGTCAATCAGGTCGAATAGCTTACATTCCACAGCGAAGCATTTCTTTCATACCCGGACAGATTTCAACTTTCAACCAACAAAGGAGTCTGACAACATTCTGGTGACAACATTCTGACGGCATTCTGGACAATGAAATGAAAATGCTTGTGAAGTTACACTAGACAAACAGACAATGTTTTTGTATCGTTTATTCATGCATTCTAACGTCGATGTAGACTGTTCGCTCATCAAGCCAACGATGACAACTTTATAAGACTCATTCGAATGAGGGATTCATCATAGTATATTGAAACGTTAGTTATAGAAGCCAACATATTCTAGCACGAGTCTGAAATCGGAACGGACGAATGTTTTATAATATTTCCTTTGTTCCGGCTGTATTGAACGGTTTTCTCAACATTGAATACATATTTTCATAATATAATTCAAAAAAGAAATTTCGGCGAAATGACAGAAATGATTCGTCTGTGACAGTTGACAGAGTTTTAACACAATGATACAGTAAAATCAAAAGATACTTGAAATATTTGTAGAATAAACCTTCATCATATCAGTGAATTTATATGTCACATGGTATTCCTGGAATTTCGATGAATGCAGGAGATACTTCCACCATTTCTGACATTCCTTTCGAAATCTGCAGCAGTTGTACTATCAATGAACAACATCAGCAGACTCTATAGATACCTATTATGTGATAATTTGTAGCTATTTCAAATTTTGGGAGCTTTCAATGAACCATTATTGCTTCATTGTTAGTCTCAACTATAAATACAATAGTACTTCAATTGAGAGAGGAATCTGTTATTTTTGATCCCTCATTTCATAATGAGACAATCTTGCAGTGCATATTAGTACCATTTTCATGTTATTCTTCCTTTTTCTGCTTCGTATAACATAGTTTCAGAACGAAAACACCTAGAAATCGTGTATTAATAGAGCTCAATAATAAACGAGAAATGGTTTGAAAATTACACTATGTAAGTACCAAAACAGAGAAAATATATTGACTTTTCTTCTTGAATCCGATTATGAGCTATATAGAAACATGCCTTGAAAGACTGGAAATTGTCACACTTTCATGGCTCTTGTGATATAGATTGGCATTTGGTATTCAGATTGATCATTTTGTCATCCCGATTGTTGTGGAAATTATACAGTTTATGTAAAACGCTATTGTATGCCAAATATCATAATGTATGATTCAAATGCCGATTAAAACAGAAGTTTTCGGATTCGCTGATAAATTTTCGGTGAAATCTGGTAATTACGTTGGAATAATTCATCACACGAATTCGCTAATAACGTTGTTATAACATATAGGATTATAATTCAATGCGATAGTCTTCCCATTAATCTCCTCAAATCAGATTATTGATTGCTCCGTTTATCATCGGAAGGATTTTATTGTGGAAGTGTTATAGGGTATTTTCTGAATATAGTATTTTAAGGAAAATTATAATTTTTCTCCTAGTTTTTTCATCAACGTTCGTTTTCACTCATGAATAGTATTCGTACTTTGATAGAACAATACATACTGTTTGCCAAACATACTAGACGAGCTCAGCCTGGTCCCCCCTGAATTGGCAGGCTGTAGACATGCCGAACTTCTCTCTAACAAGCATAGAATGACAAAGCTATGGAATTCTTTGCCTAGTGAAGTCTTTCCTGATGCTCATGACCTTCGAACTTCCAAGACTATTTAACACCAATACCTTCCTTTTCTCTCAATATTCTACCGCTGGCTAACACGATGTTCTTCGAACATTATAGGGTTCCCTTCCGTTATGATGGCTTGACCGATTTGAATCACTTCTCGAAACTGAATATGAAAATGGCAAATTCAATTTCAATCAATAAGAAACACCTCGTAACCAGAATTCCTCTGTTTGCCAAATTGTTACTTTTCAGTGTCAAAACAAACCAACATTGAAAAATCTTGCGAAGAAGAGTATTCTAATTGTGTTGGAAACGGAATCAGATTCGTTCCCGAAACGTCAACCAAGATAAGTAGAGGTTTTATTAAATATATTTGTATTTCCGAATTTTTCAAAAACGAGATGTCACTGACAAATAGAGAATTTCTCTTTTAGGTATCTCAAGGTTTAATTTCAAGCGCAGTGACATTTTGGGGCAGATCACAGAATCTGTCCTTACTACAAATATATTGAGATGATTTTATAACTTCTACTTCATTTCACAGAAACGAATCGAGAAAATCCCACAAAAAAAGCTGAGAAATGACTGTACCACCTCCTGGAATGACTCACAGACAGTATTCAATTTGGAAGAAGTCAGTCGACAAGATAATCTGCACATATATATATATACAGAGTGTTTCTAAAAAGGTGGCATCGTTCCTAGTATAGGCAGAACTGCAAATCAGGATGAGAAAAATCGGTGAAAAACATCCGTAACGAATTTGCTCCCGTTTTCAACACAATTAGAATCCTTTTCTTCGCAGAATTTTTCCTTAGCACCCACTTTCAACTACTTTAACTGGACTATGGGATGATGATGACGTTCATGAATCGTCAATACAAATACAAAAGAGAATCATCAACAATGCCGAGAGAATAAATATCATCAAGCAAACTGAAAATCAATTATTATATCGGATTGGCATTGGAAACGAACTGAATAGGATTTCACAACATCAAAGACCAATATTATAGGAAATAGAATCGGTACACGTGAAAATATTGCTTATATAGCTTCAACATCAAAAGTTGATCCGTGAAAGCTTTCCGTGTAAACAAGTTCGAACGCGTTTTATAGATAATTGAAGTTCATTTATATTTCTGTCTTCCAATATATTATATGAATGAAATTTTTCAAATGGTTTTCCATTCGAAATAGAACGGGTCGTTGAAATGTAATTCAAAGACAGATCTTTGTTATGCATGGGAAAATTGAGAAAGATCTGAAGCCGCCCTTTTTCTGCGTGGAATACATTTTGTTCCTCATGAAGGAAGACATCGACGTGATTTATTGAGAAATATAACCTTAATCCAGTTGAAATGTACCTACCCACTATGAAAATTCAACCGTTCTATTGAATTACTAGAAATTTGGTCATCCAGTATGTTTTATGATGATATGAACTATAAACACGCTCACGGGGTCACACCCAACGGCAATTACATTTTTCATCAGAATAGAGACACCCAGTATATCATTATTCAATGTTCGAGTAGTTGAGCTCATTATAACGAATTCAAATTTGATGGGATATTTTCGAACGATCACGACAATACCTTCAAAGAACTGATCAAAGAATATCCAATCCAATTCCACTATCCAATAACGAAGAAATCAAAATAATCAGATAGTACGTATTTGTATCTTCCAATTACTTACAGATATGTCGATATGTATACCAATATTTTCTTTCAACAAGATGGACGTCGTGCACATCCTGTGAAGGATCATCTAGAGGAGTCTCAGAGCAACTCTGAAATAATTGCTGATTGTCTCGATTTTGACAGTAGTTGCCAGCTCAGTTGCGAAACCTCACACCACTACATTTTCATTTGTGGGGCTACTTTGTTTGATTTATATTTTAACACATAGTGGAAAACTGTACGAAAAGAGCAGTCGATATGTTCAAGAACCAATAGGAAGCCGAATCGTTTGGTCTATACATCCCAATCAGAAGTTGAGAAGAACATCCAAGAATATTGAGAATGAGTTGAAACCCAAACCAAATGCAAATTTAGAAGTAGGCAGCGATACAAATACAGATGCAGACAGTAATAGAAATCATTGCAGACAGTTAGGATTATAGTGGAGGGGAATAAATGATCCTCATCAGATGACTGAGGAAAGATCGGACTAGATTCAATACCAACCTGCTTCAATTATGAGTTGTGAACATGGTTAAGTTTTTTTTCATATATAAAGTCAGAGAAAATCATTCTTTTCTTCATTCATGAATATAAATACAAATTTGCGTTTTACAGCATCGATCGATCGTATCGATTATATTCATATATATATATATATATATATATATATATATATATATATATATATATATATATATTTTTCAGAGATAGAAAAAAATAACAACACCCTGTATATCAATATTCCGAATTGAAAAGAACCTCAAATTTGAGTGAGACTAAATGTATTTGGTGTTTCGCATACAGCTTCCTACTTATTAACTTGAGTCAAATCTGGATGTTTCCATAAGAGGTGGCACGAAAAAAAATCTTTCTTTCCCAAATAGTACTTTTCCAGTTTCAATCCATGAAAACATCAACCATTTCTTATTCTCTCAATTTCTGGATCTCAACGTAAAAAAATTCCCAATACATTTGTTTATTGCGCTACGTTTGACGACGAATCAAAAGAATGATGAAAAATGACCATTCCGAAAGGAGCAAAAATTCATTTTCCATTATTCTTGTTCAAATATAGTTGTTTGTCCTTCACCTACTCTTACTGTGTGAGCATTGTAACACCTTGTATCTCTGCAAATAGTGCTGAACAATATATAATGAGTTTTTAAAGAGAACATTTTTTATGATTTGACTGAATAACTATGAATGCTGCTGAAAATTTTCTGAATGCGCAAAACAGTATCAACCCTGCTTGCTATAGGCAACCCATTTAACGATCAATTCGCATATCTATACCCGAGAGGTGCTGCCTCTGAAGATGGGATGTGAAATTATCATTTTCACGTTTTGCTGAAGAAACAGTTCTAATCGATACAGTGAGCTGAACAGAATTATTTTAGTCTTGAGTTTTTTCACTATAGGCAGGTCAATTCATCAGTTCTTGCGCGGTAACTATTTGGCAATCATTGTAGAGTTTGTAAGTACCGTCAACTTCCTCTTTCGAGGATTGAAGTATCTTAAGTTTGACTTTGCATCAACTCGAACATCTCCGGTTTATTTAGGGTCTCGATAATCGGAGGTGAGTTCTTACACTGGATTCACAGGCATCACCTAGTGCATATTCAAAATATCCTCTTTTTTATTTTCAATCACTTCAAAGTCGCCTGAGGGATCGAACAAGTCAATATCCCGAACCATATCCTGTATTTGGTCCATGTATCCACGGTTTGGAAATTTCATCACCAGGATTCTTCAATCAGTGCCCTTTCAATCAGTCAGCTCGTATTGACGGGACTTCACATAATCAATCAATGTATGGATTTGTTATTGAATAACCAGATCATTTAGGAATAGTTATTGCTAACCTCTTTTCCCTATGCCCCCTGTATATACAGGTAAAAGAGTGCGCGAGAGTTTGTGCACGACCCTCTGAACACCCTCAATATTGTAAGATTGTTAAGTAGGCGAAATATATATATTTTGTCTCGAAGACTTCCGTATCTAAATATATACACCCATAAGTGAAATGTCAAATATATAGGAATTTCATAGGTTCGTTTTCTGTATGCCTAACATACTTGATTTGATTGGTTTTCGGTTGACGCCTTCCTGGAATTTATGACCACCCTGTAACGAACTCACCCCTCCCTGCTGAAAGCTAGATTGTCAGCCCATAACCAATCCTCCATGTTAGATGTTGGAATCAATTGACAATATTTTCAAAATTAAGGCCTAATGGTATAATCTTAGTATCAGGGCGTCTCTTTGAAATACAACACGTAACAACCATACTGTATTAGGACTGGCATAGATGGTATTAATCGTAAATAACTATATCGCATTCGACATTTGCTGCAAAGATATTTAGAACTCATTGTTATGATAGTCCCTATAGAGAAGTAGCGAATCTGTGAGACAGTTGTTTCAAAATTATGAAAAGTCCTATACGTGACTTATGAATGCACATGATTTCCATTTGCAAGACAGATCTCAATGAAATCATTGATTGAGAAAAACTCATAAAATGTATTAGAAGGATAATCTCAGATGGTTCAACAAAGTAGAAGTATTTGAGAGACGAAAAAAATTTTACATCAGCAACTTTACTCCACCAAATTCCTTTCTCAGCTATTCCGAGTCAGACGAAGTTTCAGTGTTGACAGAATTCTTCATGAGTTGCTGAAATATATCTTTCATAATGTTCCAAGCGCAATAAGAGGTTCCATGTGTAACTTGGGTAATTGTGGAGTAGGGTGAGGTTGATTAATTATTCAAATCATATATAGTATTTCACAATGACAAAGTATACTTAGTAACTCTGTATGTGTTTGCTACTCCGTGTCGAGGCCTATTTATTGCTACTTGACATTCACTGAGGAAATAGTCTGAATTTCTATTTCGACCGAACGAATCATTTTTGCGCCGTCAATTACAAATGATCGTGTAGCTTCGGAGATGGGAAACGAACTGAATTGCAAATTGAAAAATCACCTTAAGCATCCGATATAATGAGAGAATTTCTCCCAATTGCTCCAGAAAAATGTTTCAGGATGATTTATTCATCTGTGTAAATATTTGAAGAAATCAGTCGATGCGTAAAAGCTTGACTCGTATTTCGTTCCAGACAATCATGATACTACTATTTTTGTTCCTCATGAGATTCGATGAACATTCGAATATATTTTGGAGTATTTTCAGCAGGGTGTTCAAACATGTGAATTTGATGACAAAGAGCGGTATAGCGTTGTCTGAATTGAGAATGTTTTATTGGGACTCAGAGTTTTTTCTTTGAATTTGGACCTTTCTTGAGTTGTAATGTCTAAGCTGGTGCACGTTTCGATATGATCAAGAAAGAACTATTCGTTGACCATTTCTACGGATGAACGAAATACAGACATGTCCCTATACTCTGACAGCCCTTCTCAACTACTTTATTACGAGAGCTATATCGAAAACTGGAGGAAATATATTTATATGACGAATGAATATATTTCTCAAATGGAACAACATATATATTTGAGCATTCTAATGAAAAAATTCTTCTTCTGTTTTCAAGTATATACAGGGTGTTCCGTTGATCATGTTACAAACTCCTAGGGTAGATAAAACACACGAAAATAAGAAAAAAGTTCATGTGAACATGGGTCCGGAAACGCTTCTTCATGGAGCTAGGGCCCTTCGAAGATGACCTCCAAAAACTACTTTTCGTTTTATAGCTTCGGTACTACTGCAGCTATCGCAACCAATTTTGGGACATAAAATCTAGTTCGTAGGTTCATCAATTTGAGCCTTCCGGATTTTGTCACCTTTAACCAGGGGCGTACAAACCTCATTTTCATATTTCAACGTAATAATTGGTTTAAGACCAATAATTTATTATTGATTGGATTTAGCCATTTTCGGAGGAAACGGTGACAGATAGCGATTTTTACAAGAGTACCTTTTTCATGTAATAGGCATTGAAGAATTATAATCAGATATAAAAATGGTAAGAAATTGAAGCCTAAGAGGAGTAGGGTCAAATTTGGCCAAATACCCCCCTGGTTTGTACGCCCCTGGTTAAAGGTGACAAAAACCGGAAGGCTCAAATTGATGAACCTACGAACTAGATCTCATGTCCCAAAATTGGTTGCGATAGCCGCAGTAGTACCGAAGCTATAAAACGAAAAGTAGTTTTTGGAGGTTATCTTCGAAGGGCCCTAGCTCCCTGAAGAAGCGTTTCCGGACCCATGTTCACATGAACTTTTTTTCTTATTTTCGTGTGTTTTATCTACCCTAGAAGTTTGTTACATGATCAACGGAACACCCTGTATATGATTTTATAGGCTTAGCTAACATAGTTTTCGACATATTGAATATTGATATGGAGCATGAAATTGTTCTGAAGATAAGTACAGTAAGGTTTCGATTCATGATCCATGACCATGCATATATTTCTTTTCAGGTGAAAAAAAATTGAAAATGAAAATTCCACAAGAGAAATGGATGGCATAATATCTGAATGGCAATCTTCGACTGAAAACACATTTTTGAAAAATTCAAGAGATTTCATGATGGATTCAACTCCGTTGGACATTGTTAGATTTTTGTGGGGAGAGGATCCCTATCCCCAATTCTAGAACATCCTGTATGTTACAACATTTTTCTCCAGTTTGAGGTTGCAGTAGCCTGAAAAAATATAGTGCTGCTCTTCTCAGATATACCATGAGTCTCGAAGGACTTTTCATTTCAACAATTCTTTCTTTCGCCGAAGATGTAAGAACAAACCAAATAATGAAATGGCGAATCTGAATCCAGTTGTACCGGGTGGGCAAAATTGGGCGTTCAGTACTCAGTAATCGGCAATCTTTCTATTTCTCCCTTCATCTCTGAAACGAATGAGGATTTCAAAATCAAAAGTGTGCCATTTTAGGTTCCTCCGAAATCGAACCCGTAACATGTATATCGGTCTCTCGATAAATCCTTCAGGTATTGAGGAAGCCCCTGAAAATGCCCAATTTAGCCCACCCTGTAAATTCAAGATATAGTTTGTGTCGGTGAATCTGAGATATATTCCATTCTTCACTGGAGTTTTGACAATTCAGAAGGTAAAGAACGTTTCATCTAGGATGTGATATCGTTATATCTAATGATTGACAATGATTATGCATTTCAATTGGTTGGAAGAAAAAAAATATTGTGCGTCCCTAGCGAACTGAATGATCCGAATATTTTCAATTCTGTCCCTTCCAAGTGGAGAATTATTCCGAACCGTCACGAGCACTTTGATATCAAGAATCTTATCTTCCGCCTTCCTCAATTTTAATCCAGCCAGACACCCAACCATCAGTCAGTGGAAGCATGAATGATTCACACACTGTTTATTCATCAAATATTTGCATTTCTCTACCTCACGCGAATTCGGACTTTATTATTTGATCTATTCACTGAATGCCAAATCCACAGATTCAAACAAAGGTGTTCAATCATCAGGCATTTTGGCTTGTTTGGTTTCGAATGACAAGATATTACAAGATATTACAAGGTCAGATCCTGGATAATTGAGTTCTCCTACAGGTCTTCCAAATATGGGATATTCAAAATTCATGTCGAAATAGATTGGAATTTGAAGTCAACTCAAATTGGTCTGGTATTATATCAATTCTAAAAGATCCGAGGTATTTCTTTCACAAGGTGTAGACCTCCAATAGATACAGAAATGATTCATCTACGATGAATTAGCAATATGACGATTTCCAAAAACTTCTGATCAAAGAGGTACTGATATGGGACTGATATAAAGGGTGTCCATATAGTACTGGGGTCCTGATAACTGCTCATCGGGATGAGATATCAAAATTCAGCAAATACAGCACATCGATATTCCTCGTAGGTATATATTGATATCATCCTGATTCATACAAGGTGATCACAAACAGAGTGTTGCACGAATTTTTTTTTTCTGTATTCAATTATATTTTTGAAGAGAACTCCTCAAACTGATAAGTGAGAGTTCATCTTTTCTTTCCTATACCGAAAATATTACATAAGAACAGCTGCTCTCAAAAACCAAATCGACAATGGGAAACTGAAACCGATAATAATGATACGACATTGTCCTTGCTGGAAAAAATCACTGTCACTGGATAGACTCAATCGTCTAGTGAGGTTTTTGCTCTGAATGGAAAGATCTGAAAGAAATGAACCATTCAAAAAAATCAACTGTTGTTTATGATTTGGGAAAAAACAATTTCTGGAAATTACTTACTGTTCACAACAATTCAAGTACTCAAACATCGACCGAGAAAATGCACCACAAGATCATATAAGATAAGATGCTTTTGATGAACGAACATCGTTTTATGTGTTGCGAGGTATTTGTTATTTTTGACATTTGGCTCGATCATTTCATCGAAGAAATGTAGGTAGCTGACTATCATCGATAAAAATATTCATTATTTTGAAGAATGAGGTAACTTATTCCGATTTGAAAAATTTCAGGTATTTCATGTTTCTTTCATGTGTTTTATATTATCAGTTGGAGGTTGAGAAACGTCCTGTATTCAAATGACTACAAGACCTAATGGATCTCTATGAGAAATTAATTTCCATCATCCTCACAACTCAGAGCGCCGGTCAATTTTCCTGTACAAATAACTAATGCGATGCTCAGTTGATGGAGCATAACCACTGTTTTTGTATGATGCATGGGTTGAATATGCAAGTTGATTTATGTAGCCATAGGCTTCACGTTTTGTTATTAGAAGCTTAAATAAATAAATAGGATTGTATAATCCCATATTTGATATTGGTTCGATCGAATCAGGTCGACACAACCAATCAGTCACAGCATGATTTTTATCTTATAGGACAAACGTAATCATTGAAATGGTACGGAAGCACCATTCATCATATATGATGCATTTGTTTTCGGAAATCATAGCCTAGGATGATTTTTTATTTCCTTTTCCCTTCATTTTCATACACCCTTCCAGAGGGAACAATATTTACCTTTTTCTTCCTCTTTGCTATTCACTGTGTATTTTTTTGCTCTTCCTCTTTTCTTCTCCCCATTCATCTTGCATTTTGTATGTTCCCAGATGTTCTATATATAGTCTCAACCATATAATTCATCGATATTATTTCAGTTGTCTCGTACTTATTTAATTCCTCATCTATTCTTCCTTCAGAGTCGTTTCCAATCTTTTGTAACCCATGCTGAGAAAGGGTGGAGCACGATAGAATTCCGCCAATTGTTCTTGAGAAATATGCCTCATAACAACTCTCTTTGAGTTGTTTATCATTTCATATAAACTCGGTGAGTTTTCATGTGCACGAAAACCTAGACCGATTGCACTACTATCTCTAACGTAATGGAGGAAGCAATCAACGACCGACTTCCAATACCAGAGATCAACAGGACCTACTGCTGTTGTATTGGATATCTCTAAAGCATCTGACCGAGTTTGGTATATCTTCTAGCAAATCTTCCGTCGTATAGTTTGCTCCAACTATGTCGTTCACTCTCGAGATTCCGCGTAGATACTTCTTGTGGTGGCACAAGAAGTCTAATATAATGACTACCAATGCTGGTGTTCCACCGACTGTGTCAGTCGGTCAATATCCATGCTTTATGTCAAAACCAACATGGTGTCTCTCATGGTGATTTCGATTGCGAGAAATGAATTGGCATAAAAACATGATTTTCCATTTCGTACAGAAAGCAACATGCACTTGGACTTGCAGCTCCCAAACATGAACATTGGCTATAAGATTCTATTCAGAATGGACCTATTCATCTAACCTATACCTACTATTCTCAGGAATCGGTCCGTCAATTCCCATATAATGTTGGAACAACAAGGGTAGAGAATCATTCCAGTTTATCTGATTCAATGAAGTGTACGAGGAGACTTGCTTTTGTAGAAGGCTCAACATGGAAAACTGATTCAGTACGTACAATGAAGTCATACGCGAAATAAATATTTGATATTGAAAAATATGAAATACAATGAAAAAGATAAGACAATGATTCTTCAATGAAATACTAGTGATGAATGATGCGAGCTATTCCACTGATTCTCTGGTTGACGATGATCAATATCAATTGAAAAAATGAAAACGATGAAGGATATTTACCACAATTCAGCTCCTACGAAGTCATTTCACGAAATATCATAGTGATATCGATAAGGAACATTGATATATTCAAGGAAAAAAATCGCAAAAAACGCATTGTATATTTCTCATTGAGCAATTCAGGATATAGTCCTTTGAGAAGAATCCCGCTTATTTCCTCGAAATCTGTCGAGGTTTCTAATTCGCTCCTAGAGAATGGACAACCTTGTATAGTTGAACATTGTTGGCAGATGTAGGTTCGTCCTCTCATTGTTCATCGTTATCATCATCGAAATAGTGATATCGTGTTTATTCAATACAGGAACAAGGCGAAAAGCAAATAAAACTCGAATTGAACCTGAAACAGTACAATGTGAATAATTATATTTATCCTGGAATGGAAAATGACTGAATTGACTACC
Source organism: Gastrophysa polygoni (assembly GCA_963576655.1). Classification (NCBI taxonomy): domain Eukaryota; kingdom Metazoa; phylum Arthropoda; class Insecta; order Coleoptera; family Chrysomelidae; genus Gastrophysa; species Gastrophysa polygoni. Next base: position 15,031,397 of record OY755084.1, read on the forward strand.
TTGTTTGTACTGAAGTTGATCGATGAGTTTAAATACGACGACAAAGTTTGAATATTATGGAATAGGCATAACCGATACGTGATGGTATGTTTTGATAGTCAGATTGGGATTACCAAGGATTTTTTTCCTCTGACTGAAATATACTGCACATACTATCACGTAACTTATCTACCCTCGTGGCATGAACAATTACAGTCATATATATAACTCATGCACTAGAATCATGTCTACATAAATGGATTATATGAACGCTCATACAAGGTTAAATCAAATAGGATTTTTTTTTCTTTTTGTTCTATTTTGACTTATAGCTCTATTATGAAATATTGGAATACTTAATGTCCATGAAAATATTCGATGTAATTCACGCATTTTTCGAGGATGAAAAGATTCTTAGATTGAATATTGAACTGATTTCACACAAATGCAAGCAATGTTGGTAAGAACAGTTGTTGCTGTCACACGAAGAATTGCATTTCATGCATTTATGCATTTCAGTTTCCAATTCTATTCGAGGGCCTGCAAAATGTGAGAAGGATTTATTTGCAGATCCAAAATCAAACTGCAATCACTCCACCTGCAGAAATGCAGTTTTCGTTATTGAATGCTTGCCAACATATCCCTCTGATACGATAAGATATTAGCGATCCTATTCGCGAAAATCAAGAATCAAATGATGGTACATGTGAGAGATTGAAAGAAAACGACCATTTCCGTTCATATCCAGTTCGATTGGTTGATATTTGAATAGAAAATTTCATGATTGGAAGAACATTTGATCTTATTGGGATCTTATTCTGAATACTCTTTTATGCCTTACATAGGACAAATAATGTGTATCGCACGAAATTATTCAATTTGGCTCGCTCTCAGAAGCTTTCGATATCTTCAGTGCTATATCATTGAATCAATTCGTATTTCTCATCTCTCTTCTCTTCCTCTACACTATTTACAGAAATGGCAAAGATCACCGCTAGTAAAACTGATCAGGCCTTCTTAGAAGCAGTATGAAGTTTTTGGGATGCTAGAATGCATTTATACAGTGCGTCAGTGAAGTAACGCATAATTTCATTATTGGCTCAATGAACAATAAAATTAGACTCAGAATTCCCACCCTGTACCAATTTCAAGCAACGTATTATACATTTTTCGAATCAGCTCAGCAAGAGCGATTCGTAAATTGAAAAAAGAAAGGAAGGGTTCCGTTTGAGAAAAATAGTAATGACGTCATCACACGAAGGTGGTTCACCCTGTATTTTAAATTATGATTTGAGAAAATAGTGAATTGAAATCAAGAATCAACTTGTTTCGGGATTTTCTGATTATAATGTTCCTTTAGCTAATGATGAATCCATGCGTAACTTTGTGGGCGCATTGTATGACTACATTATAATTTTTCTTCTTTGTGTGGCAGTTTGGGCTCTCAGATATCCTGAGGTAATCGAAAGAATACAACTGATGATTTTTGAAATGCATTATCCTAGATAACGACACTCTCCGCTACGATAGGTTACAGTCTATCACAAATCTACCTACTAAATTCAATAGGGCATCTTAAATTAGACAACATTTTTAGAGGGTGAAAAGATATGTTCTATGCAATATCTTTCTGCTCATCTCTACGAAAAGAAAACAAGAGCAGTTCTTAGATTCGTACCGAACTTATTCACTAAGAGAAAATATTCTTTGTTTAGGATAGTCCTGACCTTCTCACTATTCTAGAATGTATTCGTCGGAATTAATGGATCGTTCTACTTAGAGCTCAGTACTACGAAGGCCATCACAAGAGCATTCGCCCTATTGCGGTATTGTGAAGAAATTACTGCAAAATCGGTAACTGCTGCTATGTTATCTATCAATACATACGGAATATGCAACTCACTAGAATTTGAAAGTGTGAATCACTTGATATTTAAATGTACTAATTGAGATGTAAGCGGGCAACTGAGGTTGTACGCGAAAACTTTACATGAGTTGACTGACCTGTTAGAAACAGCTTGCCCCAGAATCATAACTGCTATATCTTATTGAGTTATTGCCATTTCGAAGCTCCGCTATTCCATCATGAAGGAATGAGTTATATCATTATTGTTATCAATATTGCTTTCTCAAGTCTCTCTGTATTCCAGGAACCAGACCCTTGTTATATGGATATTGTATTCTTTGAATCAATGAATATCTAATCATCTATCTATCTGTCTATCTATCTACTTTGTCATTCATACTCATTCAGCTGAATATGCCCCAAAGTCGAAGTGGATATATTCTACTGGATTATATCGACAATAAAATGGGATTCCAGGAGTATTTCAATTCTCATTGAAAGTGTTGCTAATTTTTTCAAGGTTCATTAGCTGAATAGACGGAGGAAGAAAAAGGATATCAGGAACTTTCGAAGATCCTATTCCACCTAAGCTCTAAATGACCACCACAATCATGCATTTGAGGAATGAAGAATACCCAATTGCTGGCTAGACTACGAATGGATTATGTGAGTTTCCTATTTCCAAAAAGAAATCGGGTCATCATAGATTCCGTTTTCTCGGTTGCATGTAGTCGTCACATGTTCAAACGAATGTCAAGTTCACATGTATAAACTCAATCCGAAAAAGATTCAAAATGATTGTCTGAATTGACTGGGATTTGATTAGAAGACTCACCTTAGAACTCCTCATAGAAACATCATCCAACGCTAGAGAACTTTGCGAATGGTGCGAATATATAATATTCTTATATATAATATTCTTCCTCATCTGCAGCTACCTTCACAATATGCAGAACAATAAGTTTTCCCAAGATCTGTGTCAATCCTTATATATATATATATATATATATGAACTTTTTCATGAAGTGAGGAGACATTTCAGTCCGACAGATCGGTATTCACAGATTTTATGGTTGACAATGGAATTTTATTCCGATTATTTTGTCAGATATTCAATTTGTTCAATCAAATAAGTAGTATGATTTAAGAAGATGTTCGATTTCAAAATTTGGCTTTGGAAATTGGCCATAGCGCTTCCGGCTATGGACATCATCGATATAATTTGTTGATTAGACCATATGTGGTACGAACACGCACTGTTTTCAGTGTATTTTCATTTCGTAAATTCTAGAAGAACTTTTCAATTCATATCTCCCAAAATACTTCTTCACTAGAAGTTCATGCTATGATTTCGTTTCGTTTCTTCCACTTCTGATTTCCACTTTATTCATCACTCCAAATTTGAAACAAACTTCAAAAAAATGACATGATGCATGAATTTTCAGAGAGAAGAAACGTTGCTAAATTCAATATGCGATACTTCGTATCATTATCTATACTGAATCTTCATCTTTCTAACTGCCTGACCTTCAAAGAACTTTCTGTATAGTTGGAATATTGTGAGGAATTATTCGTGATTATGTTATAACTCGCAAAACCTTCGCATGAATTTTATTCCAATGATTATAAATAACGCATCGGAATATCCATAAATTAGGTGTCATATCAAGTTATGTGATCCACTATTCACGGGTTTGCAATTTTTTATCGAATGATGACATTGTTCATTTCGATCTCGATTCAATTCACACATATATCCACACAGTGGTAATGTAAACTTATTATTACTTGCAATCCAGTTGTGATCATTATGCACCATCTGTATGATTAACGACAAAAACATTTTCAATTCTTCTCACACAGAGGAACCTACCATAACTGCATCTACATTTCGCCAGGATACCAAACATCCAACATATTTCCAAGCAAAATGGTGGAAGCGAAAAAATTCTCTCCAACATGGTAAGGGCCAATTGGCAAAGGAAACCTAGATGCGTCTAGGAATATATCCATTCTTCCATGCCACAAAAAAAGAGCAGAGAATTTTCAGCTGGGAATCAAGCCATGGATGAATTGGAAAAAGATCCATCATTGTGAAGTGAGAAACCCCTCTGAAAATGTCGTACGATATTAGCAGCAATCAGAAAACTCATTAGGTTCACCTGGAGATACTGTATACCTCGTATACACTATATATTTTATACCACTGTATCATTGATGATTGAGGATAACATTTGGAGATTATTCGTCAAACATAGCCAAAGATGGGGATGAGGAATATGACATAGGTATATGGCATAGGTATATAACTATCCAAACTAGGATGATCATCAATTTTTCTAATAATGAGAAACAAGATGTTCGTAAGATGAAGCAATATTTATGTGTTGTATAATATCTATCACTGACATATCTCATCGCGATTTTGAGTTTTCTACATAGGTAAAAATAGTATCTAGAGTATTACTCCATATTAATTACTCCAGTCCACTCATCTGAGTGAGGAAGGGCAGCTTTTTCAATATTCTATATGGTAGTAGCTTGGTGAATATAGTTGTTCTCTGTCAGATATCACAACAATAGTGGAAGAAAATTTACGAATATTCCTGTATTGACAAAAAAGATATTTCAATTCGAATGAGTAAATTTGATTGTGAGGGCTTTATTGATTGCCTTGATTCTTTACATTTTCGTGCAATCATCATTCACTGATGAATATAGACTTTGGTTGAATTGAAAACTTTCTCGGACTGAGGTCAAATAGCACATTGCGATTCTAGTGAATTTCCTAGTTTTGACTTCAAACATTCACCTCAATTCCTTTTGGCAGCATCTCAAGTCCATGTTCTTTCTCCAATACTAGAATTCTCATTATAAAGCTACCCCCTATCCAAAACTGAAGGAATTTTCTATTATTCTTCGTTTCGAAAATTGACGGTATTGCATACACTCATCAATTCATTATCCATCCATGAAAATTGGTCTGAAATGACACAATCGGTTTCCATTCAAACAAAGGATTGTCATTCTGAAAATTCAATTACATAAATCCAGTTCAGTCTGAATTTACGCAATTGTGTACGCAGCAAGAACTGGAATCAATCAAACAATCTGATGAAATATCATCCAAGTAATTTTGGCGGTCATAACATTTCAGATAACTATGATGTTGATGAAGAAACCAAGCAATTTGGTCTCGTTGATGCATGACTAACTGACTAAATACCTACAATCGATAGTACTGCCAGCACTCATGTTATCCTCCCCGAGAGGTTACCATATCTTATAATGGTAACAAATCTCTCAATCATTCTTGCTCTATGATCGCATGAACCTCGGAAAATGCGTTACCTCGAATGTGTATATTTCCCTCTTTCTCACTACACATTCTCTCATGGGTATTAACAAATGGAAAAGATTGCTCATCGGGCATGTTCTCGCCTGTAGCATATCGTGAATTTTGTTGATCCTGGATTATTCACCGCTTCTGATAATCAACGAATCGCCAATTGTTGACAGATACTGAATTTCATTTCAATTATTCCACATACAATGGAGATACAAATCGATCAAGCTTGTCATGGAATGCCCAACAATGATATTCGGACTGAAAAAATATTCGACATTCAATGTGCCTGCACCGTATTCAGATGCACAACACAGCATTGCACGCAACAATGTTCATTTACTCTTCGATTTACCAAATTGCATTTGAGGGAATGGATTTTGAATACACGTCCATTGGGTTCAAAGCATTCAGGAGTTGATTAGGATGATAATTGGTGGGAGAGTTTTCAGGTAATTGAAGCTGTCACATCTTTCCGAATTAGAGTTACTTAGCTACGCAACTTTCCATGGAGTAAGTTGATGTCGGTCGATGCCTCTGACAAGGCATTCGATGTGAATAACCATGGCGAGTATCGACCAAAACAGTTCGATATGGCTTTCTTTTCGATAGCAGCAATTTATACGATATAGCGTACGATATAAGTGTGTCCCTCGCTTGTTATTCATTGGTCGGGATGGAAACACGAATTCTACAGGATCGCTTTTCGGTGTTATGTTATATCTGACACGCAGCGATGGTATGAAAGTCATGTGGATGTATTTTCGTATAAACAAGACAACTTCCATTGGATGAGCTATCAATGACTTTTCAAGTCAAAATAGAACAGTCTTCGAATCAAGAATTCATCTTTTGAAAACACTAATAACCTTGTTAACCTTGAATGTTCAATAAACATCGTATGAGCCAGCGGTGGAATGTTGGAAGGAAACGAAGGTTTTTGAAATTTCTCTTGAAATTTTGGTCATGAGCATCAGGAAACACTCCACTAGACAAATAATTCCACAAATTGGTCGTTCTATTCATGAAAACAGCAAAGTTTCACAGGTCCCGAGTCTGACGATTTGATGGATATATATATATATATATATATATCGTCAGACTCGGGACCTGTGAAACTTTGATGTTTTCATATATATATATTGTAGTAGAGGATAGTCGTTGCTGACTAGTTAGATTTCGTGAATTTATTCTTTCCATCATCAGGGACTACAATAAAATGTTATATTAGTGGACAATAAAATTCTGGACTCAGTAGACTTAGAATCTCAACCAAGATATCTGGATGAAATTTTCGACACCTTCAATAGTTATGATCCTCATATATAATTCACATTGGAAAAAGAAGATGCTGAGGTTTCCGTACCATTTCTTGACACCAAACTCATCAGATCTGGTGGGAATACAGTGCAGATCGATTGGTACAGGAAACCATCCTCCTCGGGTAGGTTTTTGAATTTCAACTCCTACCACAAATACTCAATAGAATATAACTTGGTCCAACAGACGAAGAAACGTGTCACAAGAATTTCTGACATATCATGCAAGGAAACAAATCTGAAGAGAAAAATATTTTAATTGTGTTGAGAACGGGAGCAGATTCATTCCCGAAACGTCCACAAAGATAAGTAGAGGTTTTATTTCCAAAATTTTTTCAAGAACAAGGTGTCACTGACCAATAGAGAATTCCTCTTTTAGGTATCTAAAGGTTTAATTTCAAGCGCAGTGACATTTTGTGACAGATCCTAAATCTGTCCTTACTACAAATATATTGCAATAATTTTTGATAACTTCTACTCTATTCTTTAGGAACGAGGAGAGAAAATCCCATGAAAAGCTGAAGAATTAACAAATCTGAAATTGTTATACAACCTATTCATTGATAGTTCATATCCACCCAGTCTGCTCAAGAAAATACTTTTCAACAACACTCTACCATACATCAACAATGAAATTACACGAACTCAAAAAACTCAAACCCCATCGACAATGATCCTACTAATGAGAGACCAATCAACATTATATATGCTACCCTCACCCCTATATAAGGAAAATCACTCCCATGCTGACAAGAATCTTCAAATGCATTCCAAATTTGAAAATTCCATACAAAACAACCTTATCAATTGAAAAAATCTATTCCAGTGTAAAAGAGAAAACCCCTCTTAGAGGAATGTAGTTTACAGTATCAGCTTATGTTATTAATTGAACTCCGAACATGAGCAGTACCCTAGGACAGGTCGAAAATGTGCTTTTATAAATCGTTTGAAGCTTGACAATCTTCGGTATTTCAGCTTTCATTTTCGGTACCGAACTTCACTCAACTGAGTGAACTGTCATAGTCATGTATGTATAATGTAGTAGATTCATATCCACAGAGAAGGGTGGAGGTGAGGTGAAAGAAGGAAGGGAGGTAGTGGACTCATGAATTTACCGGAAGATCAAAATTCGAAGTCAATCTGAATATCAGCAGTGAAAATTTCCAGGTGGATACATAATATGAATCAAATAATTTTGAATTTTGTGTGGAAGATGGAACAATATTCATCAGTGAAAATTCCACGAAGAATCATCATTTCCCAATTCTGATTTCATCAACAAGGAGAGGAAATCCTGGGAGGACAGAAAAAAAATGATATAATAATTTATATCAATCAATAGAACACAGTATTGAGGAATGAAAGTTGATACGACGTTCCGTTCAGTTGAAATCTAGCAGTTCTTGTATCACAACAGTTTATTAAAGCTGATCTTGAAATATGAAGACGTATCAGAAGAACTTCTTGTATCGATATCACTGTCAATTTCCAGTTTGACAATGTGGTGATGATGTTCCATCGGACACAAAGTGAGGTCTTCCGCTAATGAAATGGAAACCCTTTCTCGATTTCCTCCATATCCCGTTCAGCAATCAAGTACGAACGAGGGTGAGTCTTCCTCAATACTAGGCTAATCAAAGCCGATCATCTGAGTTACGAGTGCAATTTTCTGGAATAATGCGGGGGAGTTATTGAAACTTCGATGATTTAGCGCAACGATTCATCAGAAAATTGTAATTTTCCGACAGCACTTTCCGAAAGGGTCTCGGAATTTATGTCGATTCGGGAGTGGATATGAATAAATGCGATTGATTTTCGTTGATTTTGAGCTGAAATAGTGATGCATACCGAAGTGAAAGTACCCATCTCGATATGAATTAAATCAAAGATATCTCATTGTACACGATGCGTACTTCAACAAAGACATATCAAACGATACAAGCAATCTCCTAGTGAGAGAAACGTCAAAATATTTATTCCAGTATCGAATATTCAACACATTTCCAAATGGTTCATGATTCATTCTTTCAGAAATGGAATGAATGACTTCTGTTGCTAGGAGGCAACTCTGGAATGATATAAGAAAGATAATAAGGAACTAACAACTTGCGAACTAACAATTTCATCTGCACCAGTATTCATCAATGAAGTGGTAATTATTGGTCAGGAAGGAAACGTCACGGTAACTTTATAGACGAATACACCCAATTTCAAATGATTTTATTCTATTCAGAAGACCAACAATGAATCTTTTGGGTACCACGAGCAATGTTTGCCGAAAGAATCCAGCATTGAGAAACAAGATTATCGTTATATTATATCGTGTTGAAATTCATCTTCACAGTTGGTTTAGAAGCATCTTGTCTGAGGACTCAGCTGCTGCATTTTGTTCTTCCCACATTGGGACATCTTTACCTTGGTAATCGTCTTCACTTCCTTCTCATTATCTGCAGTTTCTACTGGTGTCCTTTCATATCCTTCACTTTTTCCCTGCACTTTCCTTCTCCTTTTTCGAAAAATACTACGGCTATCCAGTTGATGCTCCATTTATTTGCATTCCCGTTCATTTTTGGTCGAATCTATCGTAGAGGCATCCATCTTCAGAATATTCGAATCGTTATGAATTCATTCTCATATTGAATTGGTGATTGATGGAATCAGTAGTTGTCAATTGTCGCAGCATTCGAAAGTTCGCATCCGATAAACTATTCACGATCCACTATGAAGCAGTCTGCTCCTCATAACTTTGAAATTCAATGGAGGGGTTGTGCAGTAGTTCTCTCAGTGATGAAATTGGTGTAATAAATATCATATGAATTTAATAATAACACTGTCTGTAAGTTATCCAAGTAATTATTGAAATGAAGTGATTTGAATTATATGATGATGAATATTATATCGACGAGAGGAAAGCAGCAACTCAATCATGATATTCTGGAAAAGGCGTTGGTAGTGAAACGAAATGTCGAAATAATGGAGATATAAATATAACAATGCCACTGTTCGCCAGTCAAACATGATTACTGAGAGAAGAATCACAGGAAAATGGAAGAGAGAAGAAGACAAATGGACAAAAGAGGAAAAATAAACCTGGAACGATGTGGGGCAAAGAAGTGACAAGATAACTGCTGACTAGAAAACAAGCTGAAACGCTATGAAGAAAAAGGAAAAAATATGAATTTACATCCTGCGTGCACTCGACAGTACAAGAGGCTTTTATTTTGACGATGATTGGTACACTGTATAGAAAACCTCTGAGTGATTGCATATATGTTAGGAGGAAGTTTTGCATTCATGATTCCATGACAATATCCGAAAAGAAATTGAGCACTAGAAGTTTGGTTACAAATAAAATAAACCTCCGTTTGCTGAAATGCGAGGAAATTGGTGCCTGAATTCCGATTTAACGCCATTTCATCTTCAAATATTGGCTCCTCTTGCAATATTTCCGGCTCACGATAATCAGTTCATCGGCAATAATATAACAAGTGCTATGATTATCATCGATGATATTTCAAGTGAAACCGAACTGCAGCTTCAACGAGTCCGCAGGAATAGTGAATCTGCCTCTTTGGTCACGCACATAGACATATAAATATGTCTATGGTTACGCAAGTTCATATTATCGATTATTAATCACATCACCAGGTTACAACTCAATGAGAGACGTCTCCCTAATGATTATCACACAATTTCGTGCAAATTCAAATTATCGAAACTGACAGATATCTCTGCTCGATAGGGTTACAAAGGTGAACTTTTGTTATTTATCATCAGAAGACGGAAGACGCGTTACTCTGCATTTCCAGATATTTCATTGGTTCAAATTCGAATGAATATTATTCTCAAATAAATAAATGGGCCGGTGAAACACATGGCCCTAGCGATAAGAAGCGGCGTGTGAGCTTTGGAAAAAATGTATACATAGACCAATCCGTGTGGAGCTCTAAATCTGCGACGCAAATCATTCGGGTTCAGGCTATCTCGGCGTTTGCTCAGTTAAATCCAGAGGGAAAGCCGTTAATTGGGGACGAAGAATTCGGTCAAATAGTTTTCCGATTTTCCAGTTGCAATTGACTTTTTCATGGTCGACAAATTGATGTTTTTCGAATCCATCTACTTTGACATTGGCTAATGACTCATCTGAAAGTTGAGGAATTGAAACCTTATAGTGGGATAATCCTCCTAATTAATAGATTTCACTTTCATTGTATGTTCTGGTACCTTCACTTTTATAGAAATTTCATCAAAGAATTTTCATAGCTCACCAGTTTCATTTATGAGGTCTTGAACATGAAACGAATTGTGATGCTCAAAATATTATTGGAATATATAGTTCAATTTCAACTAGAAACTTCCCCGAAAAAAAAATAATGAATCATTCCATCAATTTAAAAAGCCCTGCTATCAAGACACGATGTTCCTAGAAGATTATATGTTCTCCTTTCGTGTTCTCAACAGATAAAACAACACAACATACGTACCAAAGTTGCATGCATGATTTATCAGTTTCTTCAAGATAGATTCCTTGTTGACATAGGAAAGTGCTTTCTATATATTGAGTGAATAATAATTCTGATAGTTGTCACTCTTCACATTTCCATGGATATTTCAGAAACCACGCGACATATACAAGAAAATAACCGTTTTCAAAGAGCAACTGATAATTGAAGAACTGTGAATTTGGTTAGAACGAAAAAAACATCATGGACATAGCACCAGATGTTTTTTCATCGAATTGATTTTTTTGGTGGAGGCAACGGGTTAACATAATTATTATTCGATTATATATTTAAGTTGTATGAAACGGTGAACAACCTACCTAGAGCTGGTGTCGATTCTGAGGTACATTTCAATAATAGACAGAATTTCGTCTGGTTCCATAACCTGCTCAGCATTGAAAGCAGGATATGCGACTACCAATTCCGTCTTCAAATTTAACGAAGAACTCTCTGATCTATAGTGCGATTAAACTATACAATCATCTCCCTCCCGCCTGCAAACACAAACTTTTGCCATCTCATTTCAGGAGATCTGTCAAGCGCTTACTTATACTTATCGATGAGGTGTTTTATAGCGTTCAGGAGTTCCTTGACAAAGATTGGAATAGTTGATATATAGATGAATATGTCTATTTTAACAGGAATTGTATTCATTCATTTGAAAATCTTCCGATAATAAAGTATATTTTGATCGATTGATTGATGCCTAACTATGTGTTGGGGGATGACAATTTTAGGCATACTGCATCGATGGTAGCGATAACAGGATCCAAAATGGAATTTGCTACGAACATATTGGTGAAAGTGTTTGATTTCTTCTTGTGGTGTCTTGCATGTATACATCAGATCCCAACTCCTTCAATTCTGCACCCCTGTTCAGTATTTTTTCGACAAATGCTCGGTTCTTCTTATGATATTATGGAATATTGTATCGAATTATTGATATATCAAACCGTTTAGCCTTCTGCAAAGAGATGAAATAGTTAACGAATCACAAATATTATATCAGCTATATGATTGAAGAAGCTTTGATTAGACGAATGTTATTCCTAATCACCTCTTTCATCACTCCAATCTGAGGCTCCTCCGAAATTTCGATGCGTAAATTAAAACGCTCTTCAAAAGATTCTAGACCTAATTGAATTTCTCTAATTCTCAGTTATTCCTAATGACGTCAAGAATTCTCTCCAGCAACCCTCTTGAATTCCGGCGCTTAGCTGAAATTTCACAGCCCAGGATAAAACAGAATTCTCGGGCGCTTCTTCTCGAATTACTCCGTCAAGTGGGATCAAATTACATAGATGGCATAATCCCTCTTCACCAAAGGGGTAGGAAGGTAAGTAGCTGCTAGTTGACAATCACAAATGACTGCGAGATGATGTTCATGCAAACTACGAATGAGAAAAGCAAGAATGGATGAGTTGCTCGATGATGCTGGAGAATGAAGTTTTTGTTGTAGTAACCTAAAGTGCGGTATTGAATTGACGCGTGAAATCTATGGACATAATATAAACTTGACCATCCAAGTGATGGTCGTTCAAGCCTTCAAAGTCCGACTTTGATCTGTCAGTTTTCGTTAGTTCAAATAGCTGCACAACTCACAGGATATCATGGGTTCTGCCCACTTCACATCACATTTAGAACTGATGAAACTAAAAGGTACAATTATTACATAATCATTTGAATAACTAGAGCTTGAGCTCGCGCTATGAGCTTACCTACTCGCGGTAAGATAATATTACGGGATAATCCAGGAACTACTATATTTTGGGTTGATTATGTGGAACATATTCATCCATGATAGAGAAACTGGGATCGGAACTGTTTCAGAAGGAAGCAGATTCGTTCCCAAAACGTTCACTAAGAAGAAGTAGAAGTTTTGTTTTTATCAAAGATATATTTGTATTTCCAAATTTTTTTTATAAACAAATAGAGAATTTCTCTTTGAGGTATCTGAAGATGAAATTTCAAGCGCAGTGACATTTCGGGCAGATCACAAATCTATCATAATCATAAATGATATAATTCTATTTTCTTTTGTAGGAACAAGGCGAGATAATCCCGGAAGAATTGATACTGTTTCTGGAAATTCAACACAAATTTGAATATATCTAAATATCACCAGCCAGATTAATTGTCACGATAGTGAACCCTACCATCACACTATATTGCTTTTATGAAATTTTCTCACTTTTGCTGACGTTGCTGAATAAATGATTTCTATGGGATCATTTATTAGATAATGAAATAGTTTGGTTCAGAGATATGAATGAATTGATATATTCCACCCTAGCAGTAGTGAAATTGTATTGCTGTAGTGAAAAATACACATCCCTGCAGGATACTTCTTTCGAATCAGAATTCTGACTTCATTGGGAATATGTCAACATATGTTCCAAAATAGTGATCACCTCTAATCTAACAAAGATATTCATTCAGTTGATAGCAGGAATAATAATAATATCGAAACACCATTAGGAGCAGGATTCTGCATGAATCTAGTCTCTGCTGGTTCTACTCTTCATGAGAGTACTTCGACTAGGATGCATTTCATCTGTTCCTGATTGCATTAGTGATATTGTTCCTTCCGAGAAGTTCTACACCCATACCTACATTCTACTACATACCTTCATTCCGGAAACACCTTGTAATTAGTTAGGAAATTAGAATTTCCATGTATCTCGACAATCACGGTTCTTTCAGCCTGACGGTTAGACATTTTTCTCACGTAATTGCAAATATTCTTCGCTAATAGAAATTATTGAACATAATGTTCTTGACAAGGCTTGATGAACAGACCAAAAAGCAAATTATTCCTCAGTTTCGCTATAAATTTCCTGGAAATCAGGTAACATCGCAACGCCGCATTCTGTTCGGATATATGGTTTCCAAAGCTTCTTTCTGGAAAAAAAGGCCGCGATATTCGATATAGTATACTCACGTCATGATTATACCTATGTGTACTTTGCCAAGCGATAGCTTCAAAGGAAATTTCAGCCGTGGAACATTTCGAATCACTGTCGGCTGTCCAGTTTGAAAAACCATTCCTGCAGATGAAAACCAACAATTGTTTGGTTCAGTCATGAAATTTCATTCAATACCTTCAACAAGCGTGTCACGCATTCAAATGAAAATTTGAATTACCTGATTGTTTTGTTTATTTACTTGAAAAGCCCATGCTTTGAAATTTTTGAATTTTCATTTCCACATTGTGGAGGACTTTTGATGCCTCAATTCTCTATTTGAATGATCTATGATGCATACTCTGCCTGAGGTAGGTAATAAACGAGGTGATAAACTCATTCGAAACTAGTAGGGCACACAGAACGAGAACGATTTTGTTGAATCATGTGCATAAATTTTTTAAGTTCTTCGTCGATGAAAGAGTTTTTCACCAGTCCAAGATGTGAAGGTCGAAACGGAAACGAAGAACGGAGCGACTTTTTCGGTGGATTTTACCTCACTTGAATTTATCAGGATATGGTTCGATTCAAGAAGAAGTTGACGATTTATATAAGTTTCACGGTGTTATTCGAGAACTGTGTCTAAAATGAGTTCGATCGATAAAATAGCATATACAGCATATATGTAGTATGATTGTAGTTCTCGATATTTCCTGATGTGATTACTTTTAATTGCAGATTTTCGAAAGGTTGGTTGATCCATTCAAAATTAATAGCTGTCCGAAATTGAACAATGAATGGAAATGTTGAGGGAGGCTCAGAATATACGTGAAAATATAAATAAAATGAACATGCTGCGAGCAGTTCACATCAGTTGAGAAGTGACCGAACAAAAAGACGTTAAGGAAAAAATGTTGAGATTATTGAACGATTATATGAATAGAAAGATAAACACCGTAACAATTCTATGCACCCTGTGAACCTGCCCACCACAACGATATCTCTTCAAACAATGCTGTCGCCATTTTCCCCCATGTAAAAGCCGTTGAGAAATAAGTATCAAGCGTCACAACTTGAACCGTTACAATACTCCAGTTTCCTTCAGCAATTAGGTTTTTCCCGATGATTCTTCCACATTATGAACTTCTAGCAAACCCAGCACATTCCCATTGCCCGAGATATAAGGCAATGATTGCTGTGTTCCAGATAAACGAAAGTTTTTGCCTCACATGTTTGAATATCCTCCTCGTGGCACAAAACGCTCGCAATTTTCTCTCCGTTCTCATTAGACGAAATGAGAATTTTATTAACTCCCAAAGAATTTCTCTCGGTAACGCTCTGGATATATCTCTCATTGTGTGAAAATAATCTTTTTCTCCAACGCTTCCAAAGATGGGAAACTCCGGGCAATTTAGATAGTATGCGAAATGAGTACGATTTTCTCGATGCAATGCAAAAACAAATAGATAGTTCTCGAGGAGAACCATAACAAAACTGAAACTGAAAACTGACTCGTTCTATCCCTGGAGGTAACTTCATCAACTAAGATATTACTCTTACTGGGTTTCACGAGACAAGGTTTTTTTTGGTGAATTCTTCATTAGTGAGGTTACATCCTAGCAAATATCAACTGAACGCGTCGGAACGTGTCTTTGGTTGATAAACCAGGTTAATATCTCAATAAATCAGCAGTTGAATTTTGGCTGTGAGAGACCGTTCGTTCTCAATGAGATACAGGGTGACCCAATGAAAACGAAACGAGGTATGCATTTTACTGAGAGATCAAGGAACTGGCATTGAATTAAATGATTATTTATGTAATGTTGAATAGTACAGGATTTGAAAAAATACACATAAGGTACTTTTGAGATCAACATCTAACTAAAAAATGGGAAATAGTGATGAGAGGGAAAAAAGAGTTATTTTCCATCATTAGCCCATTATCTTCATAAGCGTGTTTTCTCGAGAACTACTACATTGAATTCCAAAAACAAGGAAGCGGTGGTAAGAGATTTCGATTACCTTCAGAATGATGTTTCACTCGACCCCTTATCCCATTTGAGATTCAAGGGTTGGAGCATACCCCTCAGATGGGTTTGGAGTGAAAGATAAATATGTCAAATTGGCCTCGTTTCGTTTTCATTGGGTCACCCAGTATATGAGTATGGAGTACCCCATTTTTGCCTGATCAAGCAATAACAATAGGAAATACAAAATCAGTTAATGAAGGAACACCTGGTAATATAAGGTTCATTTCTATGAACGGGTCACTGAGATGTCAATAAGCAGATAGGGAAAAATTCCAAAGCGAAGATTGGCCAATTTTGTGTTGATGTCGTGAGCATATTCGTTACCGAAATGTTCACAGAGATAAGATCGAATCAATTTTGATTCATTCATAGGTAGGTATACAAGCTGACCAGAAACACCTTAAGCCATAGCACCTATAATTATTATCTAATTTTCAAAAATAAATGAAATGACCACTGGAGTACCCACTGAAAGGTGGCACCATCATCTTCAATTTTCAAAAGTGGTCAAGCTTTACTACTCTACAGCAATAGTTCCTCAGGAGTTTCAAATCGTCTCAAATTTGTAAGGATCAGAAAAGATTCGAGATATACTAGGGAGCATTCAAGAAACCTGAATGTGGAAGGAATCCAAAAATTCTATCCGGGGAATATTGCTAATAATATTCGCGTTTCGCAATGATCCGTGCAAGCAATATTAATATTACGTTATATTCAGAGAAGTGAATATCATGAGCTGTTTTAGGATATGGCAAAAATATGACATTGATAGTTCGAAGACCCTATAGAACATTTCAATGAGAAGATCCGTTTCTTGTTGGCGGAACACTAATTTCGCTGGAATGCCAGCTTGTTATACATCACTATATAAAGATTCGGAGGAAGTCTCTTCCAGGAACAATTTGAAACGACAGATCTTAATATTTTGAAGGAAATATCAGAAACCAGGTGTCATCGACTATCAAAAAGAGGTACCAGAAAATACCGAATTGCGGAACAAAGGATACTCTTCACAGATATGAGAATGTCCAGAGGTAACAAATCGGTATAGACAACCAATCTGCGCAACAGATTCATGAGTTATCACTCTCACCATGCAATGAGTATGAAAATGAATTCAATCGTCGCTCATCAAACAAGGGTAAGAAACTCCAATTTTCAATTCGGAAATTTCAAAGGAATTGAGAGAGATACTGGAAGAGAATTCATATATCATCAAAATTATCTTTCGATCACTTCTCAGGTACTCAGCCTCACGAGCGTACCATTATATCTGATAATTCTATAACAACAATCCCTCAATGAATGACAGCATCAATGAACCGCCCCAAGTTCAACCACAAGATTTCCGATCTCATTTCTATATTGATGAACCCACTTTCGAAATATCGAATGTTTTCAAACAAGAAAACTTGAACATTGCAAAGAAAAACATCAGAACTCTCGAAAGTATCTCTTCTGGAACTGAATCCCCATCACAAACATCTGAATATCTTGTAAGAATATCTCAGAAGAGAAAACAGATGCACTCTCGCTGAATACACAATCAAGCATATGACTTATGTCATCGAGCATGAGCATTATGCATAACGCTATACTTACATCTTGGTTGAGATTTTAAGTCTACTGAGTCCAGAATTTTATGGTCCACTAATATAACATTTTATTGTAGTCCCTGATGATGGAAAGAATAAATTTCCGAAAGCTTGGATATTCTTGAGAAGTTTAAACTTGCTGCTATCCCTACGATACTTGCTTTTATATATATATATATATATATATGTATGTATTGACATGATGATTATAATATCTATCTCAATTGGAAATGGAACGACGGCAGAAAATGCCAAAAAGCCAAAATGCCAAAATGCCAAAATGCCAAAATGCCAATTAGTAAAGAAGAGAATGAATAAAAATGAATGAATGAGATCGGCGATGTTGTTTTTTTTTTATATTTCAGAAACGGCTGGAATCATTCCAGTTTGTTGAACGGCAAATAGAGAGATCCAAATGACGCAGCTTCTTCACTTATCATCGTTCACTTCATTTAGTCTCAAGAAGATACCGATACTGTTGAGATGAAATATTCGGAACCCTGTATATATTTTGATATCATTGCCTCGCGAACTGTAGGTCCCATCATTATTACATTTCCCACGTACAACACATTACATAGTCAAAGTCCATGAATGTCAAGTTTCCATCGAAGTTTCTGCATACAGTTTATAACAACTTATCGGTAACTTTATAGTGTTGACACTTCGACATTGTTGAGAAACTGGGGTTGCGCTCTCACAAGACCTCCTTGAAAGTGCATTCGAGTTAACAAGGGTCGCATACAAGCATGAGTTCGAAGAATATATAATGTATATTGTACTCGGAGAAATTTCACAGTATGTGCTAGATAATCGATGAGTCTGTTTTCCACTACTCTACTAGGTGTCCCGGATATACGTGCTTCACACAGTGATTTGATTCAATATTTGATGAACTGGGAATATATCAGTATCAGCATAATTTCAAGATTTGGCATTTGTATAGGTCTTCCCCAAACTGGAGACTGAAGTTCCGGACTGCAATACAATGTTCATATATTTTTTATTGATGGTGATCAGTGCCAAAATTCAAATTCTTGCACTGCTGCAAAATGTAACTTTAAATTTCGATTACGAAATCGACCAATGATGAGTAACAATAGAAATTTGCTCTACAGGGTGAGTCATGACTAACCAGACATAGCCTAATGACGGATAGAGGAGATCGAGGTGAGTTGATATATATATGAAAAAATATATTTCGCCTATTCGTTACAGAAAAACAGGGCATTATTTGAGTTCGGGCCGAAACTTCGATGAACGATATTCCAGAAACGTCTCGACGTTATGGAGACGTTAATATGTAATCTATTTTGGAAATAGCTGAATGTTATAAGAGCAGCATATTGATGTCGAACATGAAGCAAACATCCACTTATAAGGTGAATCAATATTTGATATATTTGAACTGAAGATGTGTACTCACTTGTTGAGAAGCCAAATTCCGGAAGATGATCAATCCGAACTACTGCAAACCTGGAAAAATTGAATACATTCATTGATTGCACCGCTCCAAGTTTTCGAAAGTATATTGAAACATATATCTGCCTGTTCAGTGTTTTTTAGTTCCATCATTCTCAATAACAATTCTTTTCGAATCTCGCATTTGAACAGCGAAACCTCATATTTTCTTTGAAAACACGAATTGGTTCACCTCGACCCTTAGTATTGCCAACTGAATTAGAAAGAACAAGTTACAGATTATCAAATCGATTTTCTCAAGACTATCCTCTATAATGATAATCGTAAAAAATTGCAAATTTGTTCCCGACAAAATTGAATCTCAGATATTTGAATTCGGTTGTTGAATGGCGACACTGCCTTCCCTTCATATTGAATAACGTTTAATTTTCAGTGTCAGGTCACGTGACAACTCACTAATTCAGAATTGGACACCTTGTATGATATTATATATTCCAAATTGTCACGGAACAAGTAATTCACGTCTGAAGTGCAAGGTGAACGACCTGAAATATCTGAGTTACATGACCAATATGTACTTTTTTTCACGTTGATATACGATAATCGTTTCGTAAATGACTTTGGGGAATGAACTTGAATAAACAAATAAAAGCAGTGTGTTGACATTCATACTCTTAAATCACGAGATATCGCTGGGATAAATCGTCGGGGGCAACCCCATAATTATCTTCTCCCAACTACTTCCCCGCCTCTGTTCACAATCAGTCTATATTGAAATTATACATCAGCACCTGAAAAAAAGGCTATTTCCCGTTGAATTCGTGCGATGGAAGATAAATTACAGTGATAAACTCATCACTGTTATCAGTATCACTCATCAATACCAGGAAGTGAAGAAAAGAATATGAAAAACTTAATTGATGACATAGAAAGTGATCTACCTGAATATGCAAGAGAAAGGAGAATACATAGCATTGTGTCTACACAATTTCATAGCAATCTGATAACTCATAATGGTGACGCTGATGAAAAATGTCCATTGTCATTTGAAGAAAGACATGCCATTTCCGTCACTCTCCGTATTCATTCGAAAGAGAAATCAGGGGGCCATACTCAATGCGGGCTATACTGAGAAAGGGGAAGGTAACGAGCGGCATTTGCGGAGAGTGCCGGAACTGACACGAATTTTTCAAGATGTGCTGATGATCCTGACCGTAAGTTTCATTGCGAAAGATATATGTGGATACTAAGATGGTGATGAAATTCTGAATTCTTATCCTGGCCAAAGTATAATGATGTCATAATAGATAAGAAATTACGAGAAGTGTGTTCACGAAAAAAATCCCTGCAGTTGCCAAAAAAATGCAGAACAATCTTATATGCAATAACTTCTTGTTCACTAAATCACAGAGAATGACGGACAGGATGAAACTACTATTCGAAACCTCCTTATCATCACCAGAAAATTTATTCGGTACTGCTCAAAGTAGGAAATTGAGTGAGACGGAGCATTGATAGGTACGAAGTTGCATTATAGTGCTGGGATTATGGCGCTTTTGATAGTATTTGAATCGTTTGACCAAATTTGGCAACAAGCAAATTCCTTTGACATGATTTGACACTTCCTTCCTGGATCTATGTATTTATGTTGTAGATGAGATTGTCTCGGAAACGATACGCAACGCAGGAGTATCAAAGAGCGCTTTTCTTCACTGATACTGTTTGCAAGAGGATATCATATCACATCAATGACTCGTCAACCCAGGTATTAGTATTTTTGCATCCTATACAAAAAGTATCGTCAACTGAATGGACACTATTGTGTTTCACCAGAGCTGAAACACAACTCTGATTACAACCTTCTTCAAGAACCAGAAACTCATCGTGAATTGTTGCTACGATTCAAAAACATTGAAACAGGTATTTTCCAGGTGTTTCCTTTTTATTATCTCTCAATTAGTTCGCAATTCATTTGGTGAAATTTCGAATTATCAGAGCACTTCACTTTCAAAAAGTCAAAAGATTAATAGGTTTGGTTTTCCTGGGCTATTTCATTCCAACTATCCTCTATATTCTTCCTACAGCTATGATTATTGACCATGCAGATTCCTGATCATTCTATCAATTTCCTGACATTTCTCTGGTACTTACTGTTTAATTCAGTGGCTACGTTCCGTTGAGAATTCGAATACTCAACACAAAAAGTTGAATACTCAACACAATACTCAACACAACGAATACAACTATCTTATACCATTAGAAGAATTAGATCCATTGGAATATTCTAAAGACCTTTACGTGTATGTGTTCGACTCTGGAATCAATTTGGAATGTACAAGTGAATTGTTCTCGTACATGCCCTGATCATTTGATATTCAATGTATAAAATGGAAAATTCTCATGTGTCACGCTAGGTGATACCCATCATGCAATCATGTAATTTGTATGACCCGTAATTTACATTTTTCCAACATTTTCCGAAGTTATGTCATAGGCTGTCACGGTTCGTTTCATAATGTCAGCGGAAAGACTTCCTATTCGCATTGAAGTTTGTGGTCCTGCGGAGGAACTCCGAATGAAATTCAATTTGAACGTTGTAAAGGAATCCTTCTATAGCGGAACCACTCCAGAAATGTCTGAATGGCATTGCCAAGAAGAGTGTGTTTCTGAAAGTCGTTCATCCTGCTTATTTGTACAATTTCGAAATACGAGCATTACCTAAGTGTAGAATAGTTATTTATTCGCCAAGTGTGGTTATAGAGGTGATTTTGTCCATTTGGCATTATCGTTAAACAACGCTCATGGTGCTCAAAAATGTATTTCTTCCAAAAAATTAGTATACATGATAATGATACATGAATTTAAAAACGACATGAGACGCAATTATATTGAAACAGTGATGAATTTGACGGAACGACTGACTTAACCAATATTACAGATCGTCTTGTGATTACTCAGTCTCGTAATTAACATCTCCTGATGTCTTTCCAGATAGAATTAGATGCCCCGTCCATTTTTAGTTCCAACTTCCATGATGTTAATCATGGTAGGTTAACGGAAGAGCGTGATGAAAACGTTCAGAATACGGACATTTCCTGTGTGTTTTGCAAATATTGAATCATATTCATCGAGTGTATTGAGCATGATACGTACTCCAATTTCATTCAGTTTTTAACGTGTTTCAATAATCAATCAAGTACCCAGTTACTCCAGGCGTGTCTTCCAGACATCTCGAGTGTCCCAGATTTATGTTCCCGAGAAGAGTTATCTGGGTACGTACAACGTTTTTCATCCATTGACAAAGTAATAATCAAATCATCAGTCAAAATCTCGATATAATATACAGTGTGTTCATTAAGTTTGTACAATAAATTCAAAAGACGATTCATTTTAGGTGATTTTAAGACAAAAGGTTTATGAAAGCAGGTGTTGAACTTGAAAAAAATATTTTTTCGTAAGTATCTTGAAAATCGTCCAAACAATTGTCGTTATGAAGGGTTTATGTATTGAGCCTGAATTTCATCAAATTCCAGTGGCGTTCGAGCTGCACCTGGGTTGGTTGGTTGGTTGTCACAGATGGTGAGCAGTAACGTTTCGAAACAATATGAGTCTAATAATTCTTGATTATTTCGAAAATTTTCCGAAAGCAAACGTCAATTATCCTAATCCGGGTGAAAAAAAAAACAAGAAGACAGAGATAATGACCCCTCAGTAATAAGACACTTATTTAATTATCACCTTGTAGATATTCCATCCCATTCGTAATAAGCAGGTTGGATGCACTTGCAAAATACACAACCAACGAATTCGAAAATGCAAGAGAGGTCTATACATTGGAACGATGACGCTTCAGATATGCTGGTTCACAGAAATCTATTATTCGATGCTAAAGTTAGCAATCATTTTGCCAGCATACTGGACCAGCAAAGAGAATGCAAATAGAAAGCATGTGCTGTCTTTTCCTGCGGCTCTTTCCATAACGTAAAACGTTTGTAAATGGAACTAGTAGGAAGCTTTCCAAAACAATTGATTTAATGTCATGGTGCTGCATCACAGCTCAGATCGGCTTTGTTCGAAATGATAATAACTTTCAGGCCTCTGTGTAATATACGATATATACGTACCGAGAACAAGGTTATTGCATTAAAAGTTAAACTCGTGAAAACTACTGCAACCTTTAGAAATTGCTGAAAGCAATTGAAAAGGTCATTAGATGTGGATATTCATTTGACGTAAATCTGATGTGAGTATCGTATGTAGATTTTTGAAATTGCACAGTTCCCAATGTCGTATAGGGTCACAAAACTGGAACGCGCGCTTACAACATGAAATATGAGAGTTATTTTTCAGAACCCGTATTGAGATTCCTGTTTTCCGGTATATTGCCAGATTGGATAGTACTCCTCGATAGGACTCGGTCGGGAAATCTCTAAACATGACAGGGGCTGATATTTTATAATCAACATCATCAGCCGTCACCAAAACTCCTCCGTACTAGAGAGATTTCATAGTAGCAAAGACAAGGGTACCCATCTGGAAAACGCTGTATGTATCAACACATCAGGGAAGGGCATCTTTACATGAAGCTCGCGCCCTATAGAGATGCCATTTCCGGATCTTGTTACGCTTTCTGAGGCATAATTCGAACCCAAACCTAAGTGGGTTCCGAATGCCAAAAGACTGAGAAACTAGTTCGGAAATTTGAGACGTCAGTGAATAGAGTACACCTTGAAAGTAGCCCTCTGACAGTTATTAATGAAATGATAAATATAAACTATGTATTCAACAATGTGATACACATACATACGATAATCTAATAGCAGGTATATATTGATACCGAATAGAACTACAAACATTGTTTTTCGAAAACATCACCATTGAAAAATTTCTCAAATTCTAACATTTATGTTTCAAGTATTGATATTTCATTTCCTATCCAGTGATGTTTGTTCATTAAAATTGCATATCAGTCGCGGTTACTATGACATGCGTGCCTTTGTTTCCTTTCTACTCCACTCTGTTATTAGTAAATATCTACCAGCCACATACATTCTCCCACATCACAACCATTGTTGTGCCTGAATATCCAAAGAGCTGAATTTGACAGCTGTATCGAAAATCAAAATGCATACGAGATCCAGGTCGCCTGAATACCCTGCATTCAGGCGAGTCATAGGGCATGCACGTTCACACCTTTTAGATGGGATTTCGTTAGAATGTGACAAACAAGTACTTGATGATAAACATCCTGATTGGTTCACTCCAGAGAATTCTGCTATTGTATCTCTGCTGGATTCTCATAAGAACGGCCGAAGAATTCTGACATAGCATGTCATGTTATTCACAAATAATGTAAATTGGGATGTGAAGTATATTGAACAGAGGACATATGAAACAAACGAAGGAAGCAGTATTTCATGTGAATATTGTATCATGAAATATGCGAAGTACTTTCGGCTACCAATCCATCATGAGTGCGATACCTGCAAGTGAGAATTGTGAAAAATACTAACGCTTGCGCGCCAAGTTTTCACAAAAAGTTCCTAATAATATCATTCGACAAAACCATAGGAAAACTGCTTCACAAAAACTTGGTTTTCTATTCCGTGCGAAGAGATACTTCACATCCCAGCAACTGCTTATGATCTACAAAGCACAAATTCGACCTGTCCTGGAGTGATGTTCACATGTTTGGAGCTCAGCCCCCAAACATACGCTAAAGCTCTTAGATTCAATTCAGAAGAGAGCTATTCGCCTAGTCGATGATACAACACTCACCAAATCATTGACCTCTCT
This sequence comes from Gastrophysa polygoni, assembly GCA_963576655.1. Lineage (NCBI taxonomy): Eukaryota > Metazoa > Arthropoda > Insecta > Coleoptera > Chrysomelidae > Gastrophysa > Gastrophysa polygoni. The sequence continues at coordinate 15,056,135 of OY755084.1, forward strand.
AGATCTTCGTAGGTCGGCGATCTCTGCCTTTTTTAAAGGTACTCCCATGGTCGGTGCTCAACAGAAATATCATCTATTATGCCACCACGCGCGATTCCTAGTAGACAAACCAGACGAGCTCAGGCTGGTCACCCCTACACTGTCAGCCTCGAGACCTGTCGAACATCGCTATACCAAGCATCATTCATCAATAGAACGGCAAAGTTGTGGAATTCTTTGCCTTGTGAAGTCTTTCCTGATGCTTACAACCCCCAAACTTTCAAGGAAAATCTCAACATCTTCCTTCTCTCCCAAAATTCCACCGCTGGCTAACACGATGTTCCTCGAACATTATAGGTTTCCCTTTCGTGTTGTCCACAGATAAAAAAAAATAGGAAACAAATATTCATGGGGTGAACAGATATCCATTCAAAATATGAGTCGTTCAATGGGATCATTAAATTTTTGAAATTCACATTTTGATGTAATCATTTCAATAATCCATTCCAACAGAACATGTGAAACAGTAATGACTAATAACAGGTGACCTTTTACAATGGACATGAATTTGATTATTGACGAATAATTATTGTAAGCTAGTGGGGCTAGAAAGTAAAGTGATGAGAGCTCAGTCATAATTTAAACATCACGTTGAAACTGTTGAGGTGCAGTAGTATGGAGATAAGGAAGGGAAAAGACACGGATTAGAACAGAGGAAATCGAAGTCATAGTGTACACCTCGAGATCTGAGGAAATGTCAGCTGAAGCTAAATATCTCTAAGCAACATCACACTGAACATCACACAATTGTGAACCAAGACAAATAGTCTGGCTTGCCAAAGAAGTCTGGAAGAAGAAATATGAATTCAGAACATAATTCAAAAGCCCTAATCAATTCTAATTTGAACCGAAGTTGGATTGAGGCATCTAAGGCGCTAGCCAGATGTGATGGCAGAGATGCAAAGAACTGTAAGTCTTATCGTTCATCAAATGATGACATCGACGTAATCTGCAAAACCAAATTGGCAGGCTTCTGTCTGCTCGAAAGATCAAATATCTGAACAGTGGCGTTACATCATCAGACTGATAAAGTACAGATGATAACGTCTATCATCTCAAACTCCGCAAAAAAATACTCACTCAGCTACTGAGGATTTCCCGTTCGTGCTGCGGCAGAATATGAAAACAAATTGGAGTAAATCAGGATCAGATTGATGCTGAGTGTCCATGGAATCATGGGAAGACGATTCGCAGCTAGGCGACAAAAATAAATAATCATATTAATTATTTTTCCATCATATTAGTACACTACATCACTGCTAACACATATTGTGAAGTCCGTATGCCACGAGTAATTTTTCCACTTCATAGAATGAAGTAGTTGTGATATTTCCTACAATCTGTCAACAAAGTAGCCAGGCTCTCAAATCTGAACACAAAGTTGTTTCCGAGCAATGTCATTTTGTGGCAGCATTTTGCGCTAATGAGCGGAAATATTGTAGAACGTTCGCATCGCTACACCGTTGCATACCTATTGTTGATATGTCAATTCTTGCATGATGGAAAATAGTGACATTGGACTATCAAATACACCTGCTGTAAAAACAAGAATGAATATGAATAACCATATGACACACACATGCCTCGAGGCTACAGTATCAAAATAATATCCAAGGCATTTTCAACCCTACAAAGGAAGTAGATGTGTCAATCAAAATGTGGGTATGGATATATAAATCGGCGAAGTTGCTAGTGATATTGTCCTTGAATATTTGATATCACCCAAGCATAATTTATACCTAATGAGATTGAAGCGAAACGGTGGATGAAGACGTAGCAATGGTGCAGGAAGGTATTTTGATGGATCAATCAAAAATAAGATTGGAACAATCATTCATTTTCAAGACCACCCTTATCTCACCGTGTAGATGTCCAATATTCCAATCTCCGGGAGATTCCATGTTGGCAAAATCTGCTGATGGCCCATCAGGTTCAGGGATGAAAATCAAATCAAAAAATCAATTGTTCATTGTGTTACGAATGGAGATACAAGATGAAGTAGATGAAGAATGAAGATGAAGTATCGAGTGTTTTTGTCCAAGAGCTGAGTTTGTAGAAAAAATCTTGTGTTCGTTTCGAGCACAAAGTGTCATTGCCGCTCTCGAGAGATGGCCGCGCTCTTTGTCGAGCAGCAATCTATCACTTCGCGCTCTTAATACACAAATAGCTATTTCGTGTGGCAATCCGATGTTGTGCGACAATGACATACGATATCATGACTAGAGGCATTCCCAATTATTTCGCTTCATATTATTATTCATTGCGTCAAGATGACAAGGTTAGACATGCAGGTTATATTTGAAAAATGTATCGAAATGAAAGAAAAAGTCATGGCTCATGGTATTTTTCGATTGATGAAGTTCACAATCTGACATGTTCGAAATATATGAGTGATATCATTTAACATGTCAATAACCTTTTCGAAACACGAACAGTTCCAAATTATTAAACATTCCCTCGTTTATTGCTTGAGCTCCAACATAATCTGAATGAAGAAAATGATTACATGATTCTCGTTTCATCTAATCTTGCAGTCAAACTCTGTTGTTTATTATGTGAGTCGTATCCGGACTTCTTTAATGGGTGGTACTATATTTCGTGTTGATACGGACTGGTGAATAGATAGGTTTCAATATTTCTAATTGCTGTTCCCAGAGCCCAAGATATCGTGAGAGTATAATAACCCTCCACACCATGCTATAACACTGTTATCTATATTTTATGTGAGTACTGCACTGCATAAGCGCCAAGCGCCAAATTTCGTTTGTCTAGCTTGACCCGCTTTCCTGTCAAGGATAATTGGGTCCTTATACTGCTGCTAGGTATGCACAACCGGCCCTAAGGGCAAAGCCCCACGTAATAGGCCGGACGTAATCTAAAATTCACAGGAGGACCAGGCACGCATGTTTCAGGACCTCTTCGAAGAATATTCTCTAATCAACGGAGGGTTCATCAAAATTGGCTTTATCTTCGAGTGATGTTTCTCAGGAACTCGCTGGAGGAAAATCGGCATAAACACAGTGCAGTATAGTATTTGTCACATTGCAACAATGAACCGTCATCTGTCATCTCCAAAAATGTGATTGGAGTGCGAAAAAGCTTGAGAAAGTGTTCAGTTGACAAATGCTGGGTAGAAGTTATAAGGGGTGACAGCCGGAGAACTCCGCAAAACATTACTCATGTACAGAAGACATCGAAATGAAACATAATAGTGACTAATACAAATCATTGAAGAATCTGGGTGAATTAGATCTATAGGTTAGATTAGGTTTAGGAGTGATCAGGACAACTGAAGCTTATGTTTGATTTAAGAAAGAATCAGTCCTAAATCTCATTCTTTCATCACTCTCTCATGAATTCTGAAAACAGACATTTCCAACAGAATCCAACTGTCAAAAAAATAATACAATATCATAAGTCTAGTGTAGGTAGCTCGAGGAAGGGTTAGATTATGTCACACTTTCACGTTTTGTTCATGCTTTTTCAGAAAACAACCATCTTGAGCTTTGCAAAACATAACTCAGCTACTTTACCCGTAGTTCACATTACTCAGCTGATCTTCCGTTTCTGCTGCAGCAAAATATGAAAACGAATCAAAGTATCTCCATCAAATCAATTGAGGTTATGTTAGATCAGGTCAACTAGAGCCTCTGCATGCAACTTTTTGATTTACGAATAGTTCCGTTCTAAATCAAAACCCACTGTTGCACTCTCGTGAATTATCAACAAAATTCAACTGTCAACGTGATAGTATAACGTCATGATTCTAGTAAAGGTAGAGTGAGAAAGGTTTAGGTGGTTACATATTCACATTCCGTTTACGTTTTTACAGATGAAAGATAACGGTTGGCAGTTGAAAAGTGACAGATAACAGCGACGGTCGTCTGGATATCAGTTGATATCACTCATCTTCTGAGATATCCTGTGTTTGCAGAAGTCTCCGTCCTAAATCACCCTCTTTTTTTCACGGATTCCAAACACATTCTTGACAGTATTGAATAATTGTATAATTTTGGTTCATATCATACTTGGAAATGAAATATCCTCATTCTGTCTGATATTGGGTATCTATACTTTCCTCAAAAGTATTCCATGTAATGAAGTCGTGGGAACTGGGTCCACAAAAACCTCATTTGCATTCATGGGTCGAGCAGACGACGACTCATCACTGGAATGATATGAAGTAGATGCTCTTTAATGAATTCAATGAAATTTTCCATTGAATTTTTTCAGTCCATCAGGGCTCCACCGCCATGAAATATCATACTCCGAGTACTATTAATTCAATTTTTTAAGTGATCATAGTCATTCAAAGTGTATTTCCCTAATGGGCACTTTATCGGTTTCATGATGGAGATCCCATTTTAAATATTGAATTTACGTTACGGTTTCACGGTGAGCATTGTTGAAAAAATTCGATGTACGTGTCCAATGGAAGTCGTTGGAGGTAATTTCTCCTCTATTCATCATTCAAAGTAATTGGGTGTACTTGTTGATATTTTCGTCGAGCAGGTTTTCAATTATAATAATTACTGGAATTCCCTAGAGACTTCGCATGCTAACTTTTGAATGACTGTGCTCGGTTCACTGCTGAAGCCTCTTCGAACTTCCACTTGAACCAATTGTATTGCTGGATAACCTGAGACTCAGACCATACGATGTTACGGTAGTTCTCAATCGATATCTCTGATATCGATATCATTCCTCTCAATTTGTACTTTCATGAGTACCATATTTGAGTTTTTTCTGCATATAAGGGATTTTTGTTTCATCATTCTTCCCAATATGAATATAAGAAAGATGTATCGACAAACAAAAGTAGAATGTATTCTTTTCAACCTCCTCCAGGTGGATATATCCTGTATCAGATCGTAATGCAGATTGTATACATAAAGATATTGTACCCTTTTCCATCATTGGGATTTCGTGAACTAGAGGATAAATACAGATTTGGTCGAATGAGAAAACAGTTTTCCCTTGCATATATCCTCTCAATTTTTCCTGTCTCTCGAGGGTAATTTGTGAAGAATATCTTGGAAGATAGTTAGGAGTCGGTAATTTTTTCCACTTTTTAGGTCTACTGAATATAGCAACTTAGTTGCCGAAATACGTATTCTGGCTTCTCTGAATATTATTGTGATTTGTTTATTTGTTTGTATTTCCTGCCTATAAGATGATGCAATCTGGTCACTGATATGATGTATATTAAGGTTGTGAATAAATATTTCATTGTACCATTTATTTCCACTAGGTATCTCCTATACTGGATCAGATTGAAATTGATGAAATTACAAAGATCAATAGAATTGATATCGTATATTGTGTACAGCAAAAGATTCATATCCATGTTAATTCCACTTTGGTAACAAGCTCCATCAATAATTCAGTGTAATGTTTCTCATTCTATGTTGGTCATGTTTAAACCTGCATACAATATCACTAATTCATTTATATCCCCACGAACGTGGCACTGATTATTTATTGATAGTATAATTTCATTTACTGCTTCATTAACTAATGTGATAATTTCATTATCTAAATGTGAATTTTCGTGAAATTAAATAGCGATTCCATGGAGACTTCAATGAACATAATGACAGATTTGATGTTTCCAAACAATCATTCTTTGTTTCGTATAACATACACTGAAAGGGTATAGTCAGAATAGAAGTGGTTTTATGGAAGCTCCCGCGACGATAGCATTGAATGAGAAGCCAACTTGGAGAACGATGGGTTTGGTCAAAAATGATAACGAATCGAATACTAACCCACCCATGAATTATCAGTGGATAGCTGCCCAAATACCAGTTCAAAATGAATTAGATTTGATAACAGTACAATAATTCATGCTGTTCTATTTGATAAGATATAATGGTTCCAATAAAATAGTTCATATAATAATTATCGATCGACTATTGTTCTCATGCATTTTCGCACCAAGCGATTTGACATCATGTGTACATAAAACATATGGCCGCTAAATAGCAACGTATCGTATGTCATTCATCATATGTCAATTTTCTACTGTCATCAGTCATCTGTGATCACAAAAATTTCCATGAGAACATGAACGAAGGGTCTGAAAATCTTTTCTTTCGCACTAACTTCACGCTTTTTGGGATGACGGGCGGCATTTGAAAGATGACAGAAGGCAGCGGCGGCCATCTTGAGTTCAGTCGAACATAAATAATCGAGTGAATTGGAAATATATTGACTTATCCATAACGATGGACTTATCCTTTCAACTCTGACCATCTCTATTGATCAGAACAAGACAAACGAAAGAACGTAAATCGTTTATCACGTCACCCATTATTACACGTGATACTCACTGGCACTCCTAGTCAGTGCCTTATGAATTTATTGGACAGTCTGAGCCGCGAAAATAAAGAAAAGCCCTTTTGGTATTAGCATTTCTGGCGCGTCTACCCCGAATTTATATTGCAATCAGCGGGTAAAACAATAGAAATAGAACAGAGCTACCGACGGGAGCAGGTTATGGGAGAGAGCATCTCGGAAATTTATTGCCCAGTGGCGGGTTCGTCTTGATGCTGACGCTGTTTCTATTGGATATCCGAAGGTAATTAATGTCTTTGTTTACGAAATAGGTATACAGTGTGCTCTAGATGAGAATGCACAGCATGGGGATCTCAGAAACGGTGAGAGGTACGATTTCGTTCAAATAGGAGAAACGTTGCGCATTCACAGGGCCATTCTAACAGCTTTTGGAAAATTTCAAAATTATTCAAGTATTTGCAGATATATCGAGAAGTAATGATTTTCAAGAAGCTATTCCATCATTTCTCAGAGTTTTTATGAGAAATAGAGAGAAACTGAAAATGATTGTCTTAAGCAAAGATATGAACGAAATATTATCGAACGTATTCCCAATTAATTTCTCTCTCCAACGTTTCATATTGGTGATACCATCATCATTTTTTTAACGGCCTGGTTAGGTTTTCACAGATTCTGAAAGCTGTTTTCCATCCTGGATACTCCTGTCCTATGCACAGTGTTAGTGTATTTTGACCTAGTTTTAGGCATAATCATTTTCTTTTTTCGAAACTCTGGAACGAGAATATCATCAATTACACACGTTCGGAAGAAAGACTCAAAATCATAGAATAATAAGGAATAATGATCATGACAAATGCAGAATGATACGAGGAATACAAATTTTCGAACATGATTTTCGCCCACTTCCTCAATATTTTGCAGAAATTGAATTTTCGTGGTTTCTACAGTTCTTTCAATTGTATTACTGAACTACCGTTTCATTAAAACGATCAAGAAAGAGAAGAGAAGGTAGTGAAGTAATGTATGTGTTACTAAGAACAAGGCGTTGAAAACTGTTTGATGTTACAGGATTTGGCATAATTAGTCGTCTGATTAGTGAGTGCTGATTCAAAATAATGGGAGATTTGAACAAAAAGATATAATGTTGACATGCTACATTTTGTGCTTCGATCAATACTAAGTAGTTTGATAATAAGTTGATCAATACTAATAGATATATGATAAGTAGTTTCACTATCTGGTATCACCTTACTGGTCTATTTTACACTGAGATATCAGAAATCATTCTGTCGACGGATGTATTTTCGAAACAAGTGGAATTGATTCAGAGTTACGAAAAGAAATGTAATGGTAACAAAAACTAGGTCGAAACGATTGAAACTACTATGTATGTATGTAATATATATATATACATATATATACATATACTATATATATATACTATATATATACATATACAGGGTGTCCTTGAAAGGTCTTTACAAAAAGCTACCACATATTCTTCAGACCAAAACAATTCGATACAAGCAAACTTACCTCGGTAAAAAGTTGCTTAGTTTGGGCGCTAGACGGCTCTGAAGTTGAAATTTTCAAATCGATTTTGCTTCATAACTTTTGAACGGCTCATGAGATTTTTTTCAAATTTGGTACGTTGGCATAGACTCATCGGGCAATGAAACTCATATCATAATCATAATGAATATCATTCCATGGGCGTAGAACTTGATTTTTTCAGTAAATAAACATCTAAAACTCCTACGCCAATGGAAAAAAATTAGTTTCAATATGAAATCTAAATTATTCAACTCATTCACTACAAAAAAGGTACTCTTGACAAAAGTCGATTCCTCTCATGGTTTCGACAAAATTTTAATTTTAGTGATTTAGAGCACAATTAATAATAAAACGATTAACAGATATTTCATAAAAATTGTTCAAAATGTTCACCATTTTCACGTATACAAAGATTTATACGACGCAAAAAGTTGAGATGTACTTTTTGCATAGGTTATTTCTATTGAAAATAAGTAGCACTGGTTTTTTTTCTGAAGACTATTATTATCTGCTCGAAAACAGTGATATTCACATTCTTGGTTTCCATAGTTTCATCTGTGTTGATTTGTCGAGTTTTATTGACGTTGATTGTTGATATCGGACTTTTCTGATTTATCATGGCCGTACAATACACCAATGAAGAATACACCGATATGTTATTGGTATTCGGATATTGTCAAGGAAATGGTCGAGAGAGTGTGAGGGTGTATTCGGCAAGGTTTCCAAATCGTCGCGTACCAAGCCACCCAACCTTTGCTGCAGTTGAGAGACGTCTTCGGGAGACCGGTCATTTTGCTCCTAGAACTGGTGATTATGGAAGACAGCGTTATGTAAGGATTCCCGAAGTCGAAGTAGAAATTTTAGACCGTATTGAAGAAAATCCAGAATTGAGTACTAGACGGATAAGTAATGAACTAGAAGTTTCTAGGAATGCCGTTCATGAAGTACTAAGAGAACAATTATTATACCCATACCACAAGACGCCAGTTCAAGATTTATTAATCCATGATTCACAAAGTCGTCTGATGTTTTGTAGGTTCATTAATTTGCAAAGAGAAATGAATCTGAACTTTGGAAAGAATATTTTGTTCACTGATGAAGCCTGTTTCACGAGAAGAGGAATAACTAATTTTCATAATGAACACGTTTATGCAATTGAAAATCCTCATTCCATTAAAATAAACCATTTTCAACACGAATTCAAAATCAACGTTTGGGCTGGAATAATAGGAAATTTTATAATTGGTCCTGTCATACTTCCACAAAGATTAACAGGAGACATGTATTTACAACATCCACGAAATACGTTGCCAAATTTGTTGGAAGATTTACCACTCCAACATCGGGTAGATATGTGGTTTATGCACGATGGAGCTCCACCACATTTTTCGGTGGATGTTAGGAATTTTTTAAACCAACAGTACCCAGACAGATGGATAGGTAGAGGTAATGATGCACCCGTGAATTGGCCACCACGTTCTCCAGACTTAACACCGATGGATTATTTTGTATGGGGTTATCTCAAGTCTACGGTTTACAAGACCCCTGTGAATACTGTAGAACAATTATGGCAACGTATCCAACAGGCGACGAATAATCTTACAGGCGATGAAGAAGTTATGCAAAGAGTACATTTCAACTTTTTGCGTCGTATAAATCTTTGTATACGTGAAAATGGTGAACATTTTGAACAATTTTTATGAAATATCTGTTAATCGTTTTATTATTAATTATGCTCTAAATCACTAAAATTAAAATTTTGTCGAAACCATGAGAGGAATCGACTTTTGTCAAGAGTACCTTTTTTGTAGTGAATGAGTTGAATAATTTAGATTTCATATTGAAACTATTTTTTTTCCATTGGCGTAGGAGTTTTAGATGTTTATTTACTGAAAAAATCAAGTTCTACGCCCATGGAATGATATTCATTATGATTATGATATGAGTTTCATTGCCCGATGAGTCTATGCCAACGTACCAAATTTGAAAAAAATCTCATGAGCCGTTCAAAAGTTATGAAGCAAAATCGATTTGAAAATTTCAACTTCAGAGCCGTCTAGCGCCCAAACTAAGCAACTTTTTACTGAGGTAAGTTTGCTTGTATCGAATTGTTTTGGTCTGAAGAATATGTGGTAGCTTTTTGTAAAGACCTTTTAAGGACACCCTGTATATACATATATATACATATATATACATATACTATCTATGTATGTAAGACTTTCGGAATCTGTGAACACCTAATCAGGACCATATTTGAAGAAGAATAATGTAATGATAGTTCCACGAATAAGAAAAGTCGGAGGGAGAAATCTGTACCACTACGTTGAATGATATCGAAAAGTTGATATGAAAAAATAATTTTTCAGTTTTTCTATATTTCCAAATATAACGTTGAGAAATGATGAAATATATTTACCATGATTTGACTTTTTTATATATAAACGAAAGACTATGAATAATTTTGGAAATGTTCGACTTTTGGCATAACCTTCTGAATTCGCAACTTTCCTCTTATTTAGCTGAAGTTGTATTCCCCACTGTTTCTCAGATCAACGAACTGTGAATCTTTTATAATCTGTTGGTTTTAATAGGGAAGAAGATCGCAACTATTTTATATTTTTCCACCTTGTGAAATGAAGAAAGTCGTTCGTGAAGGGGTGGTACCACTTCTGAATAAATGACATTATTATTTATTTCATAACGTATTACCTGGTACATATCACAACTTTGGTAACTTGATTTCATTCCACTACTTCAGAGAAAATTTCTCGTAGTAACAGAGCCTGTTATAATTAGATCTTGTGAAGTATTCTATGTTGCCAAAGTAAGCTCCTAGTTTTCCGCCCAGGAGGATTCAATCCGTCACTGCGAGGAATCTCGTTATTCCTCGATTGCATTATTGATTTTGTTATTGCAGACGAAGGGTGACGTCTTTTGTTGTCGATCATCCAATATAGATGCCACGAACGTTTGACTCGTACCTTCACCAACCACAATTCCTCGTATGCACTAAAATTCATTCACTTAGAGAGCAGGTGAATAATGAATCCCATCCGCTCTACTCTCTAGTTCTAGTACAAAATGGTGGTTTTTGCTATACGAGACTAGAGATGGATTCAATTCATAGGCACTTGAAGCAAGACTATACAGGGTGTCCCAACGAAAACTTTCCACACGGATTCACTGGGAATTGACAAATTATTTTCGGAAACGCTGAAACACGTCGATTTTGATTTCTAGGGGGGGACATGTCAGTGATGAATTTAGTCACGCAACTTCATCCCCCTGATAGGGGCGGCTACCCCATTGCGAATCATCATAGGAAACTTGGGTCGAGTGATACATCATCTGAAAGCTCTCTTCATTCTCTATCCAAACGTTCATTATTTTTTCAAAATCGAATGACTGGTACTTGAGATTAGTGTGGTAATAGGTTTAATTCAAATAATCAATATCGTACCTGTTCTTATCGAAATTCAATTTATTAATTGCTCGAAATGAGCTCCTCCTACCTCCATACAATGATAAAGTCTACTTTCGAAATTATTACGAACGTTTTCCAATACTTCTGGAGTTATGCTGCCGCACTCGTTTACAATTCGACCACGTAGATCCTCTAGTGACTCTGGCGGAGTGGCAAAAACTTTGCTTCTGAGATGCCCCCATAAAAATAATCCAACGGAATGAGGTCCGGTGATTTAGCTGGCCACTCAAGCCTTTCGACTTGTCCGATTTTCAGCGTTTCTCATCTGTAAGGGAGTGAGTATATTGTTGTGTAGACGGTAAACTTTGGTGGGATATTTGGGTTCAAATTCACTTCCGATGCATGTCAGTCCGAAGGCCAATAATATACAGTAGTATTCCATTTGAAATCATGAAAATTTTTCGAATCTGACGTAACTGATGGGCAACATTCGAATGACGAACGTTTCGGAAATTTTGTGGAAAACCTTGTAATGTTGAATATTTCGAAAATTAACAAAACAAAGGAAAAAATTAGCAGTGGAAGAAGCTACACCTCCTTTCCTCCGTATACGACCTCCATTATTCTAGCTATACAGATAGAGCAAAATAACTATTTGATACTCATTGTACTACGCAATAATCAAAGCACTGTTTACTTATTCATGTTGCTTCATTAACAAATGAATTATGGTTTGAAATGATTGTTCAAATATTGATTATCTACTTCGATTCAAAGATTGCACCATCGCGTCATTGAATCGGGAATCCTTTGGAATATTCCGGGAATAGCTTCTATATGGGTACAACTCACCATTATCCATGCATTGCGACAGATATTCCTCATTACGAACAGGTGTTTGGTAAAATAAACTTCTCAGATAACCCCTAGGAAAAAATCTATAGCGTTGAGATCAGGAGAACGCGCGGGCCAGCCCACGAGACCTCCTCTTCCAATCCAGGGTTGGGGAAATCACTGATCTAAATATAGGAGCACGTTTACACCGAAATGTGGAGTTGCCCCATCATGTTGAACCACATGTCATTTCTGAGGTTCGAGGGGATATTCCGCAATAATGAAGGCAGAATATTTTGCAAAAAATGATAAAAACCTTTACTTGAACGATAAGGCATCAAGTAAAGTAGTATGTATCGTCTCTCCAAGAATACCAGCCCACATGTTCACAAAAAATCGTTGTTGATCTCTTCTAGGGTCACAAGGTGAGGATTTTGATCATGCCATCTATGGCTGTTCCTGCTATTGAAATATCCACGCGCGTAAAACAAATTTCATGAGAGAAATCAGATACGTTTTGATACAAAAACCATTGGCAAAGAGCCAATCGGTAGGGATAATCTTCAGGATTTCAAGCTTGAAAAGAATAGAGAAGTTGTTCCTGAAGGGCTCTGTTACCTTCCTCCTAGAGAATTTCATATTGTTTCTAATTGCACGAACACTTGTAGATTGGTTTTCTTCCACGCTGTGTGAAACTATACGAACTGTTCTTGACGACTAGCTCCACCAGGGTCTCTCAGTGTTCCAGGCCCTCTAAGACGGCGATGGATAGGAGTAAACGTTGTATGATGAGATTGCCCATGCTCCATACAAGCGAGCTGCTTCTCTTCCATTGCACAGAGTTGCACCGTAAGCCAGGTGCATGCCAGCAAGTTCTTCAAATGAGAAATTATTCGACATTTCAAATGCAAATTTCCAACTGAATAGTCACCTAAGTTATTTTTATAACGGCAACTAATCACAAATAATAAATTTCACGACGATCGCAAAGTAAGGAAATGTTTTTGCAGCTCGTTGTCAACTGATTGAAAAATCGCGTGAAAAACTGCGCATGATGCAAATAGTCCATTTGCTCTACAGTCGTAGCGGCTCATATTTTGCGACCTCATGTTCATATGAATTCGAATGTTTTGATGTCCCCTATCGCCCCTTCAAGTTTGTCGGTATCTTTTCGGGGCATCCTGTATATCATAAGGGCTCGTAAAATGATGAAATCATCTTTTTATTTATCGATGACAATAATGAAAGGCCGGCCTGTCAAAACTTCCTCTATAATTCTAGCTTGGCGTTAGTCCAAACTCGGGCCAATAAATAAAGGAAGTCAGTGAAGCCATTGGCTGCTCACTTGTCGGACGTTTCTCCTGAAAACAGATATCGACACATTACTCTGGCACCGCGTATCGATTGCCGTTGCCCTATCACGGTCCCTTTAACTGAAATTTATCGGTTTCGATTTAAACGTTGTTAACTCGAATCACCGAGTGTTCTCTGGTCATTCACGAGAAAACTTCTATTTACGTTTCGATACATCAACTACTCCAGTCCTATTACACCATTTCATCTGTATATCTGTTTAGTATTGTTCAAACAAAACATTATTTCATGAACACGTACTATAACCTCACTCTCTCATCGCTTATACCCTGTCAGCATTCATTCTTCCGTTCGTCCAATCCATCCAGTGCATGCTCTCTCACAATCTTTGATGCACCCAGCATATTTATTCATCCATCTGACTGACGTCATCAGAGCTCATGACAAGGGCGAGCGCTCGTGTAATACATTTGTAACGAAACTTCTATGAGCGATAGATAACAGTGCCACCTTGTGGCAAGTGGGATGGTTACACCTTTACCACGAGGAATTCTTCCCAATTCATAATACGAAACGAATTTTTCGGTAGTAAATTCGATGAATGCACCGGAATGACGCCCGCTGATACTACGTCAAAGTGCAGTAACGCTCATGGGAGGACAAAAATAAAACAAGATCAAAACCAACTTTCCCATATCGTTCGATTGTGATGCCTGTCAAGCATTCCAGTACAGTCGCTGTTGATACGAACATTCTAATTCGAACAGGATAACAGAAGTAGCAGCCAAAAACAAAAACAAATGAGATTGTATGTGAATGTCAAAATCTGTATGAATTTCCACACAAAATTGCCTCACGTTCTGACAAAAAAATAATACAAGGTGGTAAAGAATATAACAATCGTTACTGAAATTCACTAGATTCCTATAAAACTAATATATCATGTTAGAATTGATGATGTCACTTCGGAAAAATTGAATAACTCAACTAATTTGAATACCAATACAATACTGATTATTTGGCCCAGCTGTCAAATCAACCAAGAATTCTTTACCTTTCACAGTGAAGTATCAATTTGGGCGAATTATCAATAAAATCCTCAGAAAAATCCTACCAGAATTCTCATAGATAGCCTTTCACTTCTCATCGTTATATCAACTCCCAAATGGGTGATCACAAATTTGATCTTTAATGTTGCTATGTGATTCAGACTACCTGGATGGCAACACAAGATAGCTCAGGTACTTTGAGAGAAATATCAAGTTCTTAGATTTCACTATTGGTACCTATTTCCAATCGTGTTACCAATCAAATATCACGAAGAATAATACGGTGATCAGCCATAACAACAATTGTTTAATTCTAAAGTCCTTCTAGCCATCGTTACACTATTGAAATAAAGGCTATCCTTCGAATTTGATGTTGGAGAAGTCTACATTGGATGGATTAGATTGGTGAATTCATAGTATTGTATCATCAAATGGTCTATGAAATGATATGGAATAGTTTTTTTTTTTTTTTTTTTTTTTTTTATCTGTGGACAACACGAAAGGGAAACCTATGATGTTCGAGGAACATCGTGTTAGCCAGCGGTGGAATTTTGGGAAAGAAGGAAGGTGTTGGAATTTTTCTTGAATGTTTGGAGGTTGTAAGCATCAGGAAAGACTTCACTAGGCAAAGAATTCCACAACTTTGCCGTTCTATTGATGAATGATGCTTGGTATAGCGATGTTCGACAGGTCTCGAGCCTGACAGTGTAGGGGTGACCAGCTTGAGCTCGTCTGGTTTGTCTACTAGGAATCGCGCGTGGTGGCATAATAGATGATATTTCCGTTGAGCACCGACCGTGAAAGTACCTATAAAAAAGGCAGAGATCGCCGACCTTTCTACGATGATCTAGAGAGGTCAATGATTTGGTGAGTGTTGTGTCATCGACTAGGCGAATAGCTCTCTTCTGAATTGAATCTAAGAGCTTAAGCGTATGTTTGGGGGCTGAGCTCCAAACATGTGAGCAGTACTCCAGGACAGGTCGAATTTGTGCTTTGTAGATCATAAGCAGTTGCTGGGATGTGAAGTATCTCTTCGCACGGAAAAGAAAACCGAGTTTTTGTGAAGCAGTCTTCGCAATGGACCTCACATGATCGTCCCATGAGAGAGCACTGTTGGTGGTGACACCCAGCAAGGATATTGACGACCTCATAGGAACAGTGGTACCCGACATCATCAAATTGGGCATTGTGTGATCAGCCTTCTTGGTGAACATACAAGCTTGAGTTTTAGTTGCATTGAACTGTACTAGATTCTCAGATCCCCATTTCAGAATTCTTGTCAGATCCTCATTTAAAGCATCAACCTGTCTTCGCCTTGCACCTCTGGCCTCATTGGATGATATAGGGGCTCTAGAGGAAAAGGCGGAATGAAGTGTACTATCATCCGCAAAGCTATGAACTGGGCTGGAGGTCACATTCAACAAATCATTGATGTGGAGCAAAAACAAAGTTGGTGCCAAGACAGAGCCTTGTGGAACACCAGCATTGATCGTCATTGTATCAGACGAGACCCCGTCTACCACCACGTAGAGTGATCTATCTGCAAGAAAACTCGATAGTAAAAGACACAGTTGGGGCGGCAAACCATATGACGGAAGTTTCGCTAGGAGGCCTTGGTGCCAAACTCGGTCAAATGCTTTGGAGATATCCAAGGCTACAGCCAGAGACTCCCCATGTTTCTCTATTGACACCTGCCACTTATGTGTCACATAGGCAAGCAGATCTCCAGTTGACCTCTGGTGACGAAAGCCATATTGCCGGTCGTTCACGATTCTTGAGCTCTCTAGATATCGGATGAGCTCGATGTTGATTGCTTTTTCCATTACTTTAGAGATCACAGATAGTAGTGCAATCGGTCTATAGTTGTTAGGGAGTGTTTTCTTGCCCTTCTTTGGAATCGGTTGGACCCTAGCTTTTTTCCAGTTAGAAGGAAATACGCCGAGTTTGTACGAAAGGGTGAACAACCTGCAAAGAACTGGTGTTAGTTCCGGGGCACATTTCTTGAGAACAATAGGCGGTATTCCGTCATGCCCCATAGCCTTCTTGACGTTGAGACTAAGCAGAATGTGTCTGATGGTGCGTTGCCGGAAGACAATTTCTGGCATACGGTTATCGATGGTAGCGACTTTCGGAAGTTCCTGGCCTCGTGGATCCAAGGTAGAATTGTCTGCAAACATTTTGGCGAAGGTGTTGGCTTTTTCATGAGGTGTTATAGCCAATGTATTATCATCCTTTGTGAGGGGAGGAAATGAGCTAGAAGTGAAATTTCTCCCGATTGCCTTGGCAAACGTCCAAAATGAACGGGAACCATTTGGACACTCTATGAGCTTCGATCTTATTTTCGTGTTGTATGCCTCTTTAGATTCATCTATCGTTCGATTGCATGTATTCCTAGCTTCAACATATTCAGCTCTAGTTTGAGGGCTTGGGTTTCTGCGCCAACGACGGTATGCTGCTTGCTTCAGTGCGACAACCCTAGAACAGGTTCTATTGAACCATGGTTCACCAGTGGTTCGTGATTTGGTGCTATGTGGTATGTAAGTTTCCATTCCCAGCATGATGATTTCCGAGATCTCTTCAGCACATTGCGTAGGATCTCCCGATTCAAAACACATTCTCCTCCAAGGAAACTCAGAAAAAAACATGCGAAGGCCATCCCAGTCGGCTGAATTGTAATGCCAAACAGTGCGTGGGGGTGTTGGACTGGTTCGCGGAGTGATGTAAGGACATATCGTGGAGATGAGTGTGTGGTCTGAGTTTCCTAGTGGTGCACGGACTTTCACTTCATACGGTTCCGGATTGTTAGTGAGGAACAGGTCGAGCGTATTGGCATAATGATTGCTGATGTCAGGGATCCGAGTGGGTTCGTTTATCAGTTGCTCAAGACCATAGGTGATAGCGAAAGTCTCAGCCAGACGTCCTGAGTCGTCTGTTTTGTTCGAGAATTTGAGCCAGGTGGAGTTGTGGACATTGAAATCCCCCATGATGATGATTTCAGTTGCTGGGTGATTCTGTTGGATGGAATCAAGTTTCAGAGAAAGGAATTTGAAGAGGTCACCAGGAGTTGGTTCGTTTGGTGATAGATAAAGGCAGCAGATGAACTTTGTCTGTTTGTGGTTATCGATCTTGAGCCACATTACATCGAATTCTTTCGGTTCCAGTTCCTCCTCACGATGGCATGAGAGATCATTTCTGGAAAAGAGACATAAACCTCCTCTGAATCTGAAACGGGTATGCAGCTCATATCCAGGGCAGAGCATATAGGTCGTATTAGTTGATGAGTTGACCTGCGTCTCATAGTAAAGTTCATCATGAATGGAAACAGTTGTCATAATTCATAATTGAAAAAATAATTGACGATAACTTCCCGTTAAATAGTAGGTAATTTATTATGAATCATTAAAATAAGAGATATAAGACATATAGTGTTATTATTCTGTTATTATTATTGTGTTATTATTCTGTCTTTGAATAACTGGATAATCCACCATCATGATTTTAACGGAATGTTTATTGTAATCAACTAATCATTGGTTGAGATGATGAATTCATGGTTCTCCCCATTCAAGTGTGATTGACATGTGCACAATTCATAAGAAAGTACACAATGCTCTGTTTCCGAATATCATCGAGTTAACAAAGCTATAAGTATCAGGCATCCAATCAAGAACCAATATCATCGAGTTAACAAAGCTATAAGTATCAGAAATTCACTGCATGATAGTTCTGCATGTGAAGTGTGGAAAATTATAAAAAAAATAAGCTCTGGATCTGGAGAGGAGGAGAAGTTTTGTTTATATTTTCAATATATCACATCGGTCAAATGATATTTGAAATTCAGTGTATTGTTCACAAAGCGAACAAGGCATTCACTTTCTGGTAGTATTTTATTTCCATTCTTCCTATTATTATCCAAACATCAATTCGAATATATTCTAGTATTTTGAATTTATAATCATCACTTCAGTCATTCGATCGTTGAGTTTCACTTTATACAGAATCAGGAAATTGAAAATCTCTGACAATAAAAATTGGAAATAAAATAGCTGAATAAATGCATGGAACCTTCGATCATTGAACAGACTAGATAAGTAATCCACAGCCCTGGCAATACAGTTTGTTTGGAAGCAACATCTATAGTATCTATCTTTATCTAAACAAGGATAGCAGGAGCTGATTCTCCCAGCACCAGTGCCGTGTTGTCAGAGGGGGTCGAATTTATCATTAATTCATGATGAAACCAAAATGAAAATCCGTAACAATTTCAGTAGTACTTTTCAGCATTTCCTGGTGGGAAAATGAACATCTTTATAGAACATTTATATCTTTGGCGATCAGTGACAGTGCATGTAAGTATATTGACGATTTTAAAGTTCAGTACCTCCTAATGGAAATAATTTTCAAAAAAGGGAAAAACTTGTTTTTAAGGCAAATAAATATGCATATTTGGATGTAATTTTCAAATCTGAAGATGAAACTTTTTTATATCATTTCACGATATCGTCAAAAATGAAGGAGGTTTCATCTCGAGCAGAATAATATATTTTGACGCAAAAAATTGATGTCTGATTATTTCATTTCATGTAGATAGATGAAAATCGATAATGAATATGTGTTGACAAGTATTATGATGAAATGTTATATCGACAATGAAATCATGAATCATGTGAAGATGTAGCAAATAGCAGTGTTTCTTATTTACAACAGGACTGAAATGAAAAACGACCATGGATAATCACACAAATAATTTATTGATTCTTGAATAGGATTGTTTTTGTTAACATACTTCTCAATCTAACTTCCGTTGAATCTTTCAATTTATCTGCCTCATGATGGAGTCTCATAGTGAAATATTTCTCCAAATTAGTTTGACTAGTTCCAAAAACAGTCAACGGTAAATTTCTCATTGTTGTGTGTACAAAAAGTATAGAAATATCCTTATATTTTTTATCAAAAATATTAATTGAGTTCATCATTATTCTCAGTGATTTTTCAGCAGCTTCGCATATTTTGACTACAAATAAGGAAGCATTTATTAGTGCTACATATTTTACCACAAGATTATGTCGCAGCTGACCTATGGGTATAATCAATATAATCTAATTAATTAAATTTTAATTCATTTTTATCCATTCCATTTGGGAAAATGCTTCAAGATCTCGAATGATACGACAATGGTAACTCACCTATGAAATGACGTGTTTTGATCGCCGGTTCAAAGTGTCTTTAACACACCTCACAACGTCTCACCATTATATCAAATCACCGAAACAGGAAATAAACTGAGTTTCTGATGAATTCTGAGTACACAAAACTGAACACAAGTTGAATAATATCGATAAATCAAAACGTAAATAATGACAGATACCAAACAAAGCAATAATCGCCGTCGACTGTCAATATCAAATTGCGGTGTTGCAACCTCGAGCCCCCAAGAAAGTAAAATTGCTGAGTCTCAGAATAATGTAGCAATCTTTTATTAACCAGAACTGATTCATAATCGTCATGACCCAAATTCATTATTATATTTGTGCATTGAACTACATGAATTCATAAAGGACTTCAAATATTATGGACTATTTATCACTTTTTGATGATTGGATATGACAACACTGGCGACGATTGGGTACTAATATTATGATAATTCTGGGAATTCATGTTAGCTTCAGAATATTTGTTTTGTGATCCTTCTAGTGGGTTTGTTGTTCGGAGCATGGAACAGTTCTTTTCAAGATACTCAACTTTCATCAGCTTGATATTGATATTACTCAAATGTTAGCCGAACGTCAGATATATGCCATATCATATTATTTTATCTGAATGCACTTATCTCACTTTTCCAAAACCAACACCAATATCAACAATCGAGAAATTCGATTTCATACACAAAATGACGATACTTCTCTTCATCTTCACTACCTTCAGCCATGTTCATTATCATAGAGACACAGGTTTTATTATTCCACAAGATAGATGGTTGCCATAAATTTCCAGATAAGTAGTTCATTTCGACACCTCGCTAGAACAATGCCTTAACCTAAACTTATCTGTCGAAATTCGAAAGTTGTTAACTCAAAAGCCCGTTGCCCTTTATCGGAGAAGTTTAGTTTTCATTTTATATAGGTGCGGTAGAATAAACTCTTCATCGTGCCTTGGGGAAAGATTGTAGAAAGATAGAGACGTCGTGAGTGTTGGAAAGTTTTTTCGCCAGCAGAATAAATAATGGCGTTAGTTGCTGTGAAATAGTGATGTGCAGAAATCCCTAGGTTTCAGCTTGCCCATTCGGCGGAGTGAATGAAACAGTGTGACGGTGTATGAGAGAACTTTGCATAATTTCGTAAACAAAACTGTAAATACTATTCCGTTTCACCAGGCAGAAAGCAGGTGATCAACTGATACCTCACTTGAAACGGCGTTCAATTCTATACATGGTATCAGAATTTCAGACAGAAATGTTCGACCAGAACAAAATGGCTGGTGATTTCTTATCAAAATCCCTTCAACTAGATTGCTATCAACGAGCTCTAGTCTCATTGATCTATTATTTGGCATCGACAAAAGTCTACTCGACAAGATGGCAGATGAAAGCTGTCTTGAAAAAAATAAAATGGCATGATAGTTATTGATGTAAAATTTTTCCTCGGAAGGCGTCCATCTGCCATTTTGATGGGTGAAGAACTTTCTTAGGTCCCAAAAAATAGTTGGAAGGGTTCATTTTTCATTTATTCGTGAGATTTTCTCTCCTCGTTCCTGAAAAATAAAGTGAAAGTTATTAAAAATTATCTCAATATATTTTTAGTAAGGACATATTTTGTGATCTGCCCCAAAATGTCATTGTGCTTGGAAGGGTCATTATAACTTGATAGCTATCTTGTCGAAGAGATTCTGCTTATGGAGTGACATTATTACCCATCATTATGTTTCGGATGAATCATATATATTATATATTATTCGACCCATCATTCGAATTGATGAAAATAAGCCCTAGCGCCATTTTGAAAGATGCATATCCTTTAACGGAGTCAAAATATTGCTCCTGAAGTAACATCGAAGTAAAACAAATTTGAGAAGTATTTGGAACTGTTCAAAAGTCAACCTGGAGGCTCACTTTATGGACTATGGTATTACATAGACCTCCAAATCGAATCAACGCTATTGTATATATGGTCGTATAATCGAGCAAACAGGGTATTTTCTCCAAATAGTAACATCGATATCACTCAATACAGATCAGATGTGTTGCGTCCACAGTGTTGTTAAATCGTATGTAGTTTCTGAGATGTCTGAGGAAAAATACTGAAACCTACTTTTCAATATACTCGATAACCCTGTGTCCTACAAGGAAATCAGAAATGCATGGTTCTTTCCTGCTCTGCATGAAATTCGAAAATGTAATGAAAAACTTTTTTGTGTCATCAATCTTTCGAGTTATCACTCAACTTTTTCCATTACGGAATTATATTTTCCATTTGATCGTCGTGCCAATCAAACAAACACTCTCAAGTCAGTCAGAATACCTTCATATTCTGGCAGTTGAAAAAATTGATATCACTCCACTCACTTACCTATTCACTCACTTCAGAGATTACTTTTCAAAAATATATATAAATATAAATGCGTGACCAATTGAATGAAAACTACAGAAGCTCCGAGAAAAAGTTCAAACATGAACCTCATCCCATTAACATAACGAGAATTCAGAGTTTCATTTCATTCGAGCGAACTCAACTGCTCAAACGAAATAATGCCACTAGATTTAGCAACTATATGATAAAGAATTTCTGAACGAATGAGAATTCTTGTTTCATTCATTCCGGCAGAAAAGATCTCCATTGCACGCTTTTGTTTTCATGCCATTTCAAAATTGCCGACATTCATCTAGATTGGAATAATAATCATTCAAAAGTGATATCAAAAGATGGGAATTATTATGTCTGAAGAAAAACTCCAATGTTCACAAAATAATATTTTTTTGGGATAGCAAATTACCAAAAAAAATATTTTACTATTCCATCTTTGTAACGAATGCATTTTCGGAATATGCTGAGGCAAAATTATTTCTCGATTATACGGCGTGTTCTCACCGGTAAGGTATTCTTTATATCAGGGTATAGTCTTCCTCTGACGCCCTCCCCCATGACGATATTCAGGATCCCCTGTTTCTTCGTGACGACGAATAGCTCTATATATTGAAGCCCTTGAAATTTCGAAATACTCAACAATAATTTCAACACTCAATCTACGATCTCCCATTCTGAGAACCGTTTGTAATTGTTCAGGAGACAGTCGTGGCATTATTAATTATACGATATTCAATATTGAGACAGCTTTTATCTCCCAGGCAACATTGAAATATACATGATGTTTCATCGAATGTGATTTACGGTTTGGACGTATCAAACTGCAATCAATATGTTGTATAAAATTGCATATTTCAATACAACCTGTATGGATTCTGATGATTTCAGAGCCTTTCTGAGAAAACACATTGGGCCTCATCTTTTCGCCCTCAGAATTAATAATAAGTGAAATCCTGCCAACGGGACGACCTTCATTTTACGTCGATCACCAGGCAGATCAAACGAGTGAGTCAGTACCGGATTCTTTGGTGAGTCTCTTTTTTGATTCTGCAAGTTATATCTAGACGATTTTTGAGCCATTGAATGCTTCGATTTCCACCTCATCACCTTCGGTAAAACTTTGTAGAAGCAATTAATTTTAATGAACTTGGACATGAGAAAATGGAATTAAAAAAATAACTTTCCCTATGAGCATCTGTGAAAACAGCGGATACCACACTGTTTTTTTTTCTCATCAGGATAGTTGCCAATTTCACAATGGCAGAAGGAAATTGGAAAGTGAAACGCACACGTGTGGAAATATTTTGAAAACGCACGCTCGTGAATGTAATTTCACAACTGGACATTTTATTGCTGATATGGTACTCATCATAAATTCAGATTAATTTTGCATCCCATTCTTTCCGAAAATGAATTGAACCATCGTCTTTGAGATGATGCGTCTGATTATGTGACCATCACTTCCTCTCTTTTCTGTTTTTGATCCCTCTGGATATCATGAATCTACTATATCCTATTATTTCCTACTGATTTCGATTTTTATCTCTAGGAACAAGGAGAGAAGATACCAAAATATCTGAAAACAATCAATTATATTCTCTCCGTGGTCTAAATCTTTCCATGCAAGAAAATTTTGCCGAAACCATCAGAATTGATCAAGTCTTGGGAGTTTATTTAGTGAAAAATTTTACGAACATGGGAAGATATTTATCTCCATCATGTTATGGATTTCATTGCTCCCATTGAACTATGCCAAAGTACCAAATTTGCCCAAGATCTCATGAGCCATTTCGAAGTTATGAAGCAAAAACGATTCGAGAAAATTGTATTTGCAGAGTTGTTGTAGTGTCTTGTATCAAACAGTTTTGGTCTGAAGAATGTGTCAGTAGGTTTTCGTTACACCCGTAAAGTTGTTCACAGTAAATATTTGCTGTCATATCAATGTTAATTGTTGGAAGCTCGCTTCGAATAATCCTGTTAATTCCCCACTCCACCATGAAACGACATTTTAGTTCGTGTTAAATTTCGGTCTGTTTCTTCAGCTCCAAATCACTGACGCTCATATTTGATGCACAGAAACCACTTTTCATCCCCCGTAATCCCCACAACTCATTAGTACGACAGGGACTGAAGCGGCGGCAGCTCACTTACTTGGTAACATAACAGAATAATTCCAAGACTTTTATAAAGCATCGAAGTTGCTTCATCAGACAACGTGAATTCGATCTGGGATCCATTTCTATGAACCTTTTTTCTCCCTCATTCACTAATTTCCATTTTTCAATCTCCTGAACCAGTGTTGATCAGTATTATATTGTGCACAGATAAAAAAAATAAATGAAGCCATGTTAGAGATGTCGAATTATCGGGTACAGTTGTCAAATGATCAGACTGCCAAAAATTGCTGTATCTCTAGACAGCTCTTCGAAATTCTAGATGCTCTTCATTGTATGATATTCTTTAATAACATTGAGGAAATCGGCGAATCGGATCATCTACATGCAGGTGTAATTATGATGATTAATTTGGCAACAGAGGATAATAAATTTCCAATGTGGCCTCTACGGTCGATGCGAAAACCAAGCTTTATTAGTTCCTAATGGATTTGGAGCCTTTAAGCTGGAAATCGATGTATCTTCCTTTTTCCGACAAAAAAGTGAAATACAACTTCCTACTAAGTGGCTATTAAGTGAGCATGCTGGTGAACTGTGCAAAACCAGAGTCCACTTGAAATATAATAACATCGTTTCACATCGAAATATCATTGAAGGACGTATTGTAGTTTGGAATATGTATTCAACTCAACTTTAACGAACAATTAGATTCCGTGTTCACTAATAATAATAATAATGACAGCAACCATAAAATGAGAAATATCAAATCCGTAGTTGGAGATTTACTACACTTCCCATTGCATCAGAAGAGAGAGCAGGTGGCACTCACTCGATTGAGAATTGGTCATACACATATTACATCGAAGTACTCACTATGTGGCGGTAGACCGCCAGTATGTGAAAACTGTACAAATCACCGTAGAACACCTGCTTCTAGAGTGCCCTGCCTATATCCAAGAAAGAAACGAATGCTTGCTGACACACCTCAACTATGTCTGAAGAAACAACCACAGAAAACAATCAATTTCCTCAACAAAACTGGTCTGATGAAAAAAATATGAGAAAGTGACATGAATTCAAATGAACAGGCAAATGACCCTTGAAGTCGAAGCCTTAAAACAGATAAAAATAATGATAATGATAATAATAATGATAATAATAATAATAATAATAATAATAATAATAATAATGATAATAATAATAATGATAATAATAATGATTATGATAATAATAATAATGATAATAATGATAATGGCATAGCTCCTGGAACAGAGCTGGCGTGACGTGATGACCAGAAATCGATTATGAAAGTCATAACTCATCTAAAAGAAATTGATATGAATTGAAATGATAATAATAATAAGGCTCTAGGGCCTGCCATGGAGCGCCTGGGACAATTATGCATTTGCTGTCAGCATGTTCAGCATATGCCGTCTCAGCCTATATCCATCGTCATAACGCGGCGTTACGAGTGTTGTATTTATCACCGGTGCTACCGTACGCTCCGACGGATACTGAGTCTGTTGTGGAGAATTTATTGGAACTACTCATTCCCCACCCTCGGGCAATTGCAAGCCAACAAGTCTGATGTAGTCGTCCTCGACCACCAGCAGAAAACGATATTCGTCATTTAGTTTTTGGCTCCAGCCTCGTGCGGAAGGAGGAGGAGAAAGGGACTGAATATCGAGAACTACTCTTCGGAATCCACAGACCATTCTGTTAGGATGGTGGTCCTGATTATAGGGGCCCTAGGTGGAATGATGCAAACGTTTTTCTCAAATTTGTAGATGATACTGGCTTGCCGAAATTCGGGAGAATCTCTAGCCGGACGCATGCAGAAGGCAGTCATTCTCGGATAGTTACGTCTTCTCAGAGCTCATGTTTCTCGGACCCAATGGACTCTCACCTCACGGATGTGAGGAGAGGTCATTGGTTTTTGGAACCAGCAAGCCCTTTCGAATGGGTCGGAGCTTTGGAGGCTAGGGCCCGACTGGAATGGATGAGACTGAATAATGATAATAATAATGATAATTTTAATAATGATAATAATAATAATAATGATAATAATAATAACAAGTAGTCCTGTGTAGAATGCGGATCGGACATACAAATATGACTCATCTACACCTCCTCAACGGCTCTAGGAGGCCGAGATGTGACACATGCCAAACTCGCTGGACTACACAACATATTCTGACGTGCCAGAACTTTGAACATCAAAGACAAACCATTGGCATAGCACCTGGAACAGAGCTGGCGTTACGTGATGACCAGAAATCGATTATGAAAGTCATAACTTATCTAAAAGAAATTGAACTCTTTCATAAAATCTGAATGTTCCAAAGATGAATATAGAGCGAATGACCATTGCAGTCGAAGCTCTTGAAATAATAAAAAAAAATAATAATAATGATGATAATAATAATAATAATAATAATAATAATCATAATAATGATAATAATAATAATATTAATAATGATAATATATATGACATACCCATATTCATGCTCAAAGGAGAGATACAACCTAGATGTCCTCACTGTGACCAGCGACTCACAGTGAAACACATCATTACTCAGTGCCCTCACATCGATAGAGCACGACAACAGAACGGTATCCCACTCACCTTCCAAGCGTGCCTTACTATAAACAACAATAACCAACGGAAAATGATAGACTTCTTGAAGACACTTGGTTTGTATGAAAAAATCTGAACACGGATCTATTATTCTACTATTTATTACTTCTTCAGTAAATGCAATTATTCCGATATATGAATGAGAAATCACTCGTTGGAGACTGATGACCTCAGTAGTCGAAGCCGTTAAAAAAAATGATAATAATAATGAAAATAATAATAATAATAATGATGATAATAATAATTTTCCTCGAAGAACATGAATAAATTGAGAATGCTCATTCTGGATATGAAGTGAGTACACGAGATTGAATCAAGATAATGACAAGAATCTGATGATGAAAAGAGTATGGGTGGTTTCAATCAAAATAACAAAAATTGTTTTCATTTTGATTTTTCAAAATAAAAAATTTGTTGTGTTTTCCACCCATTTCACGCTACTTTACTCGTCATTTACTCGTCAGGATACATCCTATACATATAAAGAACTCAGAACTCTGGTTTGAAATGTGCCATCAATATACCTTACGAGTTCTGACTGACAATTCAATTTCTTCGAATTTGCATATCGATGTTCACAATTCCAACTCTGAAAGTCAACTCCAGATATACTGTTGATTTGATTGATTTTTCTGAATATTTACACCCTTGTGGACATAATTATATACGAATGAACATTCTGAAAATCATGATGCAAGAATGAACTTCGAAATATTTGATCATGAATATGGTTATTTTCTGAATCACATTTCCGAGGTTTGGAAATTATTCTATTGTTTCTTCACTCAATCTTACGAACTGGAAAAGACTCGTCAATTTGCTCAAAGCAGGTGAACTGAAACATCGCAACAAACAAGTACATGAAGCGAACTATTGTGTAGGATCCGTGTCCCTTTTGTTGAATGTTAATGCTGCGGTGAATGAGATTACTTTCTGGATTTTGAAAACTTTCAATCTTTCAATATAATTGATATATTCGAAAATTGACAAGATCGATGCAAACAGCATTAGAACTGCTGTTTACGTACTGAGAAATATAGAAGTTTATGATTCATGAACAATCATCGAAAGTCACAAAATAATTTGGAATTGACATCATTCGATGAGAACATCAGATTATCATCTCCATGAATCGTGTCTCATATATGTATTATTATGTATCACGTATTATTCTATCATGAAGTATATAGTATTATGCTGATGAAATTAATAATGTCACTGTGATAAGTGAAGTAATAGGTATACCTACTCTATAGAAAATCACTCCCGAATTCTGAACTTTAGTCACCTTACATTCTCATTTTCGTAACTTTTGTTATCTTATTCAAAAAGTTATCATCATTTTCATCATCTTCCATTATTTCTTTAATTTTGTCTCTTAGTGACTGCTGATTGCTCAACAAAATTTGTACCATTCATGTACTGAATCAATTCTATTGATAATTTCATAATCCCCATTATAAAAATAAATTCTTTGGAAATATATTGAGACCAAAATCGACCGAAGTTTGGTCACTTCCACTATCGATTTCATGTGTTAGATACTTCAAAATCGATTTGCCTCCTTTCTAATACATTATTCTGGGTATGTTCCAGTTCTTTTAAGATGAGGAAACTGTTTTCTCCAAGAGGTATACGCACTGTATTTGCTTTAATGCATAACGTCAGCAGCAGAATATATATTAATTACATCAGTAAACAAACAACTCGAGAGCCTGATGATGTCATAGATCCGTATGTTCGACGCGACAATAAGAATTGAAATTAACTGCGGTAACGTCACAACAACGAAACAAAATAATAGAGTTACGTAACGAGATTTATGTTCGAATAAAATGATGTAGGGGACAAGGAAAATATTCGTTTTCTTTGTTTTGCCTTGTTTTGTTTTGACGAGCTACTCATCTGATACAAACAATTCATTAAGAAAAATGTGGAAAAACCATTTGGTTTTCTTATGTTTTGTTTCGCCTTGCCTGGTTTCAACCTGCTACTAATCTGATACAAATACTTGCGAGTTCTTGATGAAATAATGTGGCGAAATGAGTCTAACAAAAATAGAATCCTTGCGTGAGAGGGGATTTGGAAATTTCTAGAAAAACATGGGAATATGAAGAATGGTGTCCGATGAAATGTAATTAGGAGGCAACGAAATGTATGTCAGAATGAGCACCAAGTGGTGCTTCAATAACAAAACTAGAGTGGGATTTACGAAATTGGGATTAGAGTTGGAAATTTGACGATGATGACAGACACAACATTCAATACATTATAATGTGTATTGTGTGGCACATATTGGAGCGTTACATTCACCGTATAGACCATTTGTACAGCGCGAATTGTTTAACTGAATTTTATTATTGATTATAATTTTGAACTTCGACTTGATTCACTACGTGCACTTGATCAGGCTAAGTTTGTTCAAAATCATCCATCAAATTGCACTATCTATCGTGAAATTGTGAGGACATTGAAAAATAATGATATGTTGCTATGAAAATCCCCCTAGACAGTGTTTATCACGAGGAGCGTGAATTGAACGCATAAAATGCACTTTCTGTTGACCTACCTGAGAAAACCAACCTCATACTGGGATATTATGGAACTGCTTCAAGAACGCATATTTCAATTCTATCAAAATTGGTGATACTGATTGAATATAATTTTCCGGATTTAGTTGAACGATTCACCAAGATTGCTGATGGTTCGCACATTGAATGGATTTTTTTCTGGCACTTGGAAGTTGATTTCGGGATTTTTTGCTGTCTCACGCTGATATTCAGTCAATAGCGTACAAATCATAATATGATGATACTATCATCACAGTTCATAGAGAATCACCACTGGCTCTGAATAAAATAACATATTTGAATATCGCCCAACTCTAGCCGTACGAGATTTGTATCTCACCCCACGCATTTACCGAATTTTCGTTACAATCGATGGCCACTTTGTAAAACTAAACCTTTTACGGACACAAAGAACATGAAAATGTTTTATGAGGTGCTATTTTTGCCTGACCCATTGTGTATTCCGCGACAGGATATAATTGTCGGAAGGGAGTTAGCTGGTGAAAAAGCGATTCAATGCCCAAATGTGTCGGTTCTGTTATCCTACTTTATTCGCGTCATCCATCTTCTTTTCGAAAAGAAAACGGATAATATCTACTCATCAGTTATTAATAGGATAACTAGACATGAGGTCAATCTCTCCTGGAGTAGGCATACTTTATATTGTCTTCCATGCATGCGTGATGGAACTAACGTTCCTCAGGGATCTAGCTCTGGGCCAGCTGAATTCATACTGTACATAAATCAAGTTCATCATACAAGTCAACACAATCATTCACATGATTTCTGATGATTTCGGAAACTATCATCAAAATAGCTCAGGCTTATTCGAAAGTATTCTGAATATTTGCATTTTACTTCCAAAATCTAACCGACTTGCCCAGTAGATACGCCTGTGGCATTATTATATCAACAAAAATATATCCAAAAGTAACCTAATCAGAATATACCAGGTGACACAGACTCATGGTATGAGCCCTTTCTCTTTATAGCAACATTTCTGAAATTTACAAAATCAGATATGCTCACTAAAGGGCATTTTCTGACATATTCAGAAATTTCATCCAAATTCCAGATTTTTTGTATCATATTTATTATGAAAATAATTGAAATCGTACTACACTAGCGTCATTTCGATAAGAAAAAGTATTGTGGTTAGAAATAGGTGCAAAAAAGTAAACCAAAGCGTTTTTTTTTTTTTTCGAAACTTCATTGTTCCAAATGGTACCATGATAGTACCATAAAGTACCATCAAAGGGCAATCCAACCATATCATGAAGTGTTTCAAAATGTAATAATATACGAGTTGTTTCATTTGAAAATTTGAAGTTGATCTCGAATTTTGAATATGTCAAGAACTGTCCTCTAATGAGCATATTTCATTTCATTTCATTTCAAATTTCCGAAATGTAGCTACAAATCAACGGAGATAGAGGTGCGTACCATGTATGGAAAAAAAAACTACAGATATTCCATCAAAATGATCAGAAACATTTCCAGACAGAAACGAAGCATTTGATTTTTTTTTAATCTATTTGAAATTGACTGAGGATACCCAATTACTCTCTGTATTACCCGAATTCTGTCATAAATGACTACTAGCATTTGGATTCTGTATCCACAGTTAGTGTTAGCTGGACAAAGATAATTTCAGAAATACTGTGGAAACTTCCTTTTCTCAAATGAGTTGTATTATGTAACTATCAGATACCTCTTCATTTCCAGTGTAGGATTTGGAATGAACTCTCTATTCACTACTGCTTGGAAGAATATTCACCCTATTCGTTGCATATTAATGGATTATGCTCATACTGTTTGAATTGCTGAACCCGCGCTCACACACTGGATGAGGGTTGCCAAGTCAAACATGAATCTGGATTGGAATCTATGATAAGACTATTGAGTTGGGTTATGTAAGTTTGAAACTCTCACCAAGTGACCTTCACTAGATCGATATAATGACTGCGAGAAGAACTTCTTTTCTGTTCAGTATCAGTATAGTTCCATGCTGATTCGGTACATTCCTATTTTTTTATTGGTATTCTTCGAGGAAATTAGGAATGACATTGAACTTGCTTTCGAATTTCTATGTGATGTCTTTGAAATCTTCTTTCAACTGCAGGAATTGTAGTCTCAATACAAGATAGGTTGAAACATAATATACTTTTGATAAATGATCTGAACCCCTTGATAGGTGTTTAAATCAGGTAATGATTGTCAATTGGCATGCGACTCCAAATTTGGTCATTAGTTGAAACGTAAAATTATTAAGTTAAAATAGTCTCAGTTAGCCGACCGACTTCAGACGGAAAAAATGATGATGACGATTATGATTATAAAGAGAACGATAAGAGGGAAAAAGAAGGCGGAGAAGAAGAACAAAAGAAGATGGGTAGACGATAATGAATGAAGAAATTGAAAAATATGAAGGATAAGTTCAATTTATTCGATAGTACATGAATTTCAGTCACAAGAGAAACATTTCGGTGCAAAACCATGCACTAACTAAAAACCTAACCTGACCTCATCATCACAATATTAGGATGAACTTCCTATTCATATCGTGGTTTCAGATAGTGAAACATGGCAACGCCTCGAGTTTTATTCGTCCAGCCAGATTGTATCAATCGTTCGCCAAGATTTTTTATTTGCCCCCTCTTCAAACCCGCCGTCAAAGCTTTCGCGTGCGTTTGTACCTGGTACGAGGATACATTGAATAAGACGATAAAATTCTGTATGAAATCTTTCGGTTCGTGATTCCGTGTGCGTTTCGAATGCGGATCAAATATTTTCCCCAGAGGGTTTACTTCTGTTGCACGAAGGTCGGAGTGATTTTAAGTAATGAATGGACGTCTTTACGCGTCCGATTGATTTTTTTCAACCAGCTTTGTCTTAAATATCATGAGAAAAAAGGGGGTGTCCACACCTATCGAAATTCTAACTGAAACCACATATGTGATGATGTTTTCATATTGAAATATCATGTAACGGCATCAATCGTTCTGTGAGTTAACTGACATGCTTCATTTTCGTATCCAAATCACTTTCCAAAAACCATTCAAGTATCATCCTGCTATTGCCGTTCCTTTCCATTTGTTACAGCTAGACACCAGTCTCTTGTCAACGCTTCGTGACAGCCGTGTTCATACAAGAGTATTGTAATCTCTGTTAGAAACTATGAGTAGGATACTAGGATGATAATTTTTTTCATCAATTTTTAGTGGCAACCGAATGGCACGGATGATTTCAATTATCATTCAAAAACCGCATGGAGTACTTAGAGAAAAACGGATCGTGCCAGAAAGCTAGTTTGGGTGAGAACTATCGAATGATGAAATAGTTTTTGTTTGCCGAACATGCCCATAAGAGTCAAAAGATGGTAGGCACAAGTTTGCGTCTATTGAAATCAAGTTATCTGTCCTGACAATCTAGGAGCGGGATTTCCCAGGAATATTCATGTATTCATCTACTCATTCGTCCATTCATTTTCATTCATTTATATATTGGAGAGCCTACATATAACGGGTGACACAGACTCAATGTAGTCAGACACAGGATATTGGATTGTTCGTTTGTATTATGTACTGAATGAATCTTCCAATTTTGGTCGAATTCATTTCAATTTTCTCCTCATGAATCTTTGTTCAATTATCTTGATCACAAAAATAACGTCATCGTTCTTTATTTTCAATTTTTTGATGATTGTTTTTATCATACTTTCTTTATAGCATCACCAGTTATCACTTCATCATTTCCATCATGTTCATTCTGCCTCAAACTAATGTCCCATACGTATGAAAACAATGCCGAAAATACTGACTGGTCTATGGAAATGCGGTAACCTTTGATTTGAGCTGGGCTGTTTTCCACATCGATATGCTCTCAATGAGTTGCGTATCTTTGTGGTTGTACTGGATGTTACAAAAAGAACACAGCACAAAAAGAACACTGCAAAATAAGTCGATTAATGTTATTGTTCTTGATTTTTGATGACTAGCTCATTGTTCTATATATTACACACTTAATAACAGCAGCAGCTGTTACTTCATCATTTTGAAATCGAAATATTCCGAACACGGCATACAGTATCGAGTTTTATCAAGAGCAACTTTCAAGTGTAAAATTGACTGTTGAATTCACATAAAATTTTGACTAGGAAATTCAACCTCACGAAAGTTAGTTCTATGTATCCTAGCAATGGAGCCACATCTTTGTGGAACACCTTGTATATTATCTTCCAAATGAAAAATATATGTATATATAACTTTTCATATTCATATTCATATTCGAATATATTCAAATATCAATTGAAATAAAAAACAATCTATTTCAATTGGAAACTCTGACATTCAAAACCACAATACTCGAAATGTAAGTAGAGAAGGCTATTGAGTATTTCATTTCTAGGAATGGACGTGTCTTAAGAAGGATCATTCCACACGAAAGATCATATTGTCGGACTGATCCAAAGAGACGCCTGCTGCCTCTGCTCGATTCCATCAACGTAACAACTCTTTTGTTGTGAACAAAAGTAAACACAATTCCCTCAATCTCTACAATTGTACATTCATTACGGTAGCAGTCTTTAGCGCCATTGTTCTAGATGAAATCTCTCACAGAACGCATCAACTCCAAGAAATAACGGTGTTGCAGTCTAAGGCAATTATCTCCTGTCACAGTTATATTATCTCATATCTCACGGGCTCTTATTAGATCCGAAAAAACCGAGAAAAGCTCCTCGGGCGGCGATTTGTTAGCTCATAAAGTGTAATACAACAAAAACTTTCCATTTATCAAACTTTTCTTCTTCGCCGTCACGGTAAGAACTGTTTGTGAGAGGAGATGGGATGATATAAATTCACGGTGTGATGATGTAATAGTCGCGAGTGTTCGGAAAGTTCATTTATCTCGAATTAGTTCAATTGTCTCTGCTGATGAAATAATAAGGGAGCGACAGTGGCGCCCCAGGGGATCCGGGATTCGAAGTTTTAGGGGAGATCATTTATCATTATTCCGATGGTCCGTTGCTTCTCGGCTCCTGCTACGATGGATGGGGGGCTTCCCAGGGCAAGGGCGAACAATCACTCTACTCCACCCTCCCATTGGCTGGATAAAATGATTTGATTGCATCTGTATCAGTTTGGACGGTCATTGATCAATCAAATGATCAATAAACCGTTTATTGCATGAGATGAATGGAATTTTTTATGAATTATGTACAACAGACCTCGAATAGTCATAACACGAGTTATGTATTAAAGTGTGTATACACTGAACATATAGTCTCTCAAGAAAAATAATGATCTCGCCAGTATAACAGTGATATAACAGTTCTATCATATAATGAGCATTCTATATACGAATATAAATATATTTGGATGAGAAACGAAAGAAATGTTCTTCGGTTACTGAAGCACGTCAACTGTTAGAGGCTCTAGAAGCATGTTAAATGGGAATTTCAAAAAATTCGAAATTTTGATAGTGAATCTTGGAACGTTTAATGAAGAACAATGAAACAAAAGAAGTTACAGTCACGAATAAATCAAATGTACTTCATTCAGCAACAGGTTTGCTATCGGTGGAAATATCAACAAATCTCGGATTCAAAGTGGAAATCCACAATGATATTTGCAATAGCAAACTCCGACAAAAAATCATGACGCGAGGCACTATGAACGGGAATTTGTATCAGTTGAATTGTAGAAACGAAGCTATGGCAGTATGGGATAGGTGCAATGATGGATGTTTTCATTTATCGCACAAAATAGTCGGTCATAGAGACCCTACAGTATTGATTGGAGTGTAGAAAAGATCAATGGAATGAAAATAAGCAACAGTAACATGGAAATGATTTGAAAATCATGCATTCGAGGTGAAATTACTAGGTAATCTTTTCCAAAGATATCTTCACAAAAATAGTTCACACATGACTATGTATACCTGTGTGTGCAGACGCTCACACCAGGTGGCAAAAAAATATATTCTCACTTTGATACATGTTCACTCTAGATATTGTACCATATATCTACTGAGGAGGTGAAATGATGGAGTATCAGAAAAAAATCTAGGATATTCAATAGAAAACCCAAAATTTTGAGATCATATGGAGGAGAGAAATATGTCAACATAGAGTTGAAGAAGTATCTTAAGCAAGAAGGCATACAAATGCAGTTGTCGGCAAAATGGCATTGCAAGAAGAAAAAAGCGATATCTCACCGAGATGTCCAGATGCTTATTGATCGATGTAGATCCATCAAAGGAGCGGTGATGACATTTAATTATCTTGGAAATGTATTATCTATCAAAGCTAAAACAACAATATATCAAATGTAGCATAGAGAAGAACAAAGCGTTGATTATATCAAAACTTCCGGAAGCATTGCCTATGTGCATATTCCAAAAGAAAAAAGGAGGAAATCAAATGGGAAAGCTAAGATATTCGTATCGATGGATACGAAACAGGATCGAGAGCATATTGATTGTGGAACAGGAACTGAGAAAGAAAATGTATGACCAGAAACGTGAAGTTTCTTGGGTATCCGTGGTTTCCATGAGCCCTAATAAAATGGCCAGAAACGTTTAGAAATTGCGAGAAAGTAGAGGAAGTAGTACACTCTGTAGTAGCACTACAGAAGAAGAAAAATCAACTACTGAACAAATGGAAGCTTCAAAAATACATGATAAGAAAGAACACATAGAAATAGTGAGCCAAGAGAATGAAGAACAGTTGAGAAATGTCGAAATGTCGAGAAATGATGAAAAGAAGGAATAGATGAAAAACAGAACAGGACCGACATGAAATCGGAAATTGAAAGAAGTGATGATTCAATCAAGAATCATATCCCTAAACACAAAGAGGAAGATATTTAGTATATATGGAATGATATTCAGGGCTTTTGTTTGAGAAAATATGGAAATCAATTGAATGTTCAGAAAAGAAACATCTCTTCCGATTTGATTCTTTCTTCAAATCCAAAGTTGTACATCCTGTACAATATCGAATTGATTCCGATTGAGCTCTTATGTCATAACAAGGTTTCCGCTTTCATAGCTTTGTCTACATATTCAAGAATTCAGCAATGAGACATCATACATTCATTTCACAAGATGAAAGACTCAAGTAATGGAACGATTATTGAAAAAGAATGGGAAACATCGATTCAAAAAAAAAGCGTACACAACTTCGATGAACGTACGTGATTTCGATAGTTGCTTTCTTCATGAAAAATCTGAGAATGGCCCTGGAATGAGTTCCTCTCCATCTGAAAATGATTATCCACGATAAAACACATTTGCCAAGGTCATCACAAAATATGGAGCTATAATAACATCACTAACTAACATGGACACGTCGGAGTTTGGTGGGTGAAAATCCATTGATTGCAATCACCTAATCTAAAAACAATTTGTAAAT
This sequence comes from Gastrophysa polygoni, assembly GCA_963576655.1. Lineage (NCBI taxonomy): Eukaryota > Metazoa > Arthropoda > Insecta > Coleoptera > Chrysomelidae > Gastrophysa > Gastrophysa polygoni. The sequence continues at coordinate 15,092,962 of OY755084.1, forward strand.
CATGATGTTATGAATTCCGGATGTTCACCAGAAATCAATAAATCAATAAGTTCATTGTACAATTGACAGAAGAGATGAAAATCATTTCCATTTCTGCTCCTTGTGATAATATAAATGATGTCAGATTGATACCTAGATTCTCCAATTGAGACATTCAGGAATAACCTGTCAATTTTGTCATCATCAGATTTGTTCCAATTTGGAATTTTTGACAGTAACTGGAGAGATCTCAATAAATTTCGCCATTCGAATAGAAGATGACTTGTCTCAGCATTTTTCCAAGATACATTAATTTCGAATGGGCCATCACCCAGTGTGAACAAACTATAAAAATTAATGAGCATTTTTTCAATAATAATAATAATAATATGTTTATTCACCAAATATAACTTGCATAAGAAAGTATAAGAAATATATAGTAAGAATAAACAAAAATAATCACTGAAGCTGTAGTAGCTTGTGTGTGATAACAAAACATACAGGTCAATCAATATGAAATATAATCATGAACACACATCTTAAAATATATCATACGAGAATAAATATTCAAATATGGAAACGTTGATTGTAAAATATCAAGTATAAAATTAAAAGATTTGAACAACACGACATTTTAAAATACAATGCACGACACTTTAAAATATAACATATGAGTATAATAATAATAATAACGGAAGGACTATAAATAAAAATATTTCAATATTATTCATAAACAAATATGTACAGTTACTGTCTAGGTTTTAATTTTGCTAATAATTTTCTTTTTATCACTCAATCAGCTCTCTATCATTTTGTGTATTTTTATTCTGTCTGTCCCATTAACATATAATAAAAGTTGTGTTTTAAAGCCTTTTAAAGAAGTTTCATTGATGATTTTTTGTGGTAATTGACTGAACAGTTTAGGTGCCAAATAATTGTAACTTTTTTGGCCTACTGTTTTAGAAACTGTCGGTATGCAATATTGATTTTTTGATCTGGTTGCGTATCTGTGGTTCTGAGTGGTAAGTTCGCTTTCATTTTTATATTGCTGGCATCCTATCTGAATAAAATACAATTGTCTGATATCTAATATTTGTGTTTCAGTATAGAGTAGAGAGCTTGCATACCTTGCAGGTTCGTTGAGCATCATTCGGAGGAATCGTTTTTGAGAGATTTCGAGGGCATGTAGGTAATTTCCTGATACTCCTCCCCAGCCAATACCATAATTTAGGTGTGACTCAACCAAACTGTGGTACAGTATCTTTTTATATTTGAAGCTCAAAAATGGCCCAACTTGTTTGAATCGAAATAGAATACTACGAAGTTTTTTTGTTAAATATTCCATATGATGGTTCCATCGTAAGTGATTGTCGATGTAAATGCCCAAGTATTTTATTTTTTTTTTGCAGGTTTAATTAAAAATTCTCGTTGAATATTCAGACTTTATTCTGGCAACGATGCTTCATGGCTACTGAAGGGTAGGTATACGGTTTTATCGAAATTTGTTGAGAGTAATCTGCTGTCGAACCAGTCTCTGAGTTTTGCAAGATCATTTTCAATTTTTAATTTGAGATTGTACCAGTCATCATTTTTGCAATAAATCACAGTGTCGTCCGCAAAACTGATTATTTTACCAATTGTTTCTTGTTGAAATAGATTGTTCAAATAAATTACGAATAATACCGGACCCAAAACGGTTCCTTGAGGTACACCACATTTAATGTTTATCTCTTCACTCACATGATTTTTGAATTTAACTTTTTGTGTTCTATTTGTCAAATAACTTCTGAAAAGATTGTGTGCTAGACCCCTTACACCCATATCTTCCAGAGTATCTGAAAGTATGGAGTGATCGACAGTATCGAAGGCCTTTTTCAGATCTATGAAAACACCAATAGAAGGAGTACTTGAATCTAAGGATTCATATATAGGTTTTGTCAAGGAATGGATTGCATCGTTGGTAGATTTTTTTTCTCTGAAGCCATATTGGGATGTCGACAGCAGGTTATACTTTGATAGAAAGGCGGTAAGTCTTGTTTTTAAGATTTTTTCTAAAACTCTGCTAATTGATGATAGGAGAGAAATAGGTCTATAATTTGAAACATTGTCAGTATCGCCATTTTTGAAAATTGGAGTTATGAGTGATTTTTTGAGAGTGGAAGGAAAAATGCCCAATTCAAAAGATTTATTTATAATATCTGTCAAGGGTTTGCATATTAATTTTGACATAATCTTCAGGGTTTCAGCTTTAATTCCATCAAGCCCGGGGGTCTTTTTATTTTTCAAATTATTTATTGTATTTTCAACCTCAGCAGTATTCGTTGGTGTAAGAAAAAGAGAATTTCTATTGATAAATTTTTTACTTTTGTAATTGGGATTTGGTCTTATGTTCTTTGCCAAATTTTCTCCCACATTCGCGAAGAAGTTATTGAATATATCGGCAGCATCTTTTGGATCGGTGACGTTCTCATTTTTTTCATTTTTAAATTATTAATTATTGTTCCCGTTTTGATATTCAAGATTTCATTAACGGTATTCCAGAGTTTTTTACTTGCATTTTGTTCTTTTTCCATTAATTTTTTATAATAATTATCTTTTGCAGTCTTTATTTTCGTCTCAATTTCTTTCTTTATGGTTGAATAATCATTTTTTTAAGTTTTCATTTTCTGGATTCTGTTTCCATAGGAGATAGGAATGATTTTTTTGGTTGATGTGCTTTATCAATGACTTTGTTATCCAATTTTTCCTTTTACGTTCACTATTTTTTATTCTGAAGTATTTAGTTGCTTTTTGAACACATGTGTTTATGGTGTTTATGAATTTTTCTGTTGTTGATTCGATATCATGCATTGGGTATAATTCATATTTCCAATTTATGGTACCAACTGCTTTTTGTAATAATTGTTCGTCTATTTTTTGAAAATATTTTTTTATTATTATTCATTGGATTAGTTTTTGTTTTGTTCAGTACAACTTGTAATAGAGTTATGTAGTGATCTGTAATTGTTGATGATATAGTGAGTGGTAAAATGTTATTGAAGTTTTGTTGTTTTGTTTTAATAAATATATGATCGAGACAAGATTCAGATCCATTTCTCGCTCTTGTTGTAGTATAAATTGTTGAATGGAAGCCGTACTCGCTCATGATGTCGAGATAATTTCTTGAGTCTTCAGTTTCTCTCAGTAAGTCGATGTTTATGTCACCTGCAAATAGACTGTAATTAGGTTTATCTTTATCTTCATCTAGTAAATTATTGAGCTGGCCAGGGAAATCGTCGATTCGACTTGCTGGAGATCTATAGAATGCATATATGCAAAAAGTTAGCTTTTCTACAATCATTTTTATTTTTAGTAATATACTTCCATTTATCTCAATTTGTTCATGGGAATGGTATGAGTTTGTTTTAACAAAGACAATAACACCATCATTTTGGTTATAGCTACCTTCATTATAAAGAGTTATGTAATCGGCCATATTGAGGAAGGAGGTATCAGAAATCTGCCACGTTTCCGTTAAAACTATGCAATCGAAACAATTCCCAAGTTCCTCAAGATGGATTTTAAATTCATCTATATTTTTTGAAACACTACAAATATTAGTATTGAGAATTTTGAAATTATTCCATTTGTTGTTCACTGATAAAATTTCTTTTACTTCGTTTGAATTTCTTAAGGGGTATGTTGTTATTTTTTCTACTACAAAGTCTCTTATATATTCATCCATGTGAAACTAATCATTGAATCATTCGACAGCCTTAACAATAATTTTATGGTTTCTACAGATTATACAGATAATACAAATTATATAAATCATAAAAACCATAGAAATTGTACAATCATACAAACTATATTGATATCATAATTAGACTTGTTTTTCTGCATAAAATATAATACATGAATTATTTGATGCTTTGAGTAGAACCTGCGCGGGCTCTAGTTTTTATTTTTTCTAAATTAAGTGAAACTGGAACGGATGCTACGGTTGGTATGTTTTTGGGAAGTGCTTTATTTGGGGTAGGTGTAGAAGGTTCGCTATTTGATTTTGTTGTGTTGATTTCAGTACTTTCTGTTCCTTCCAAGTCTTGTGGTGAATATACTTTTCCATCTACAAATAACTTATTTCTTTTTATGTAGCAGTTCATATGGTTATTAGCTTTTGCTAGACTCAGATGTTTTCTTAATATCTTGTTTTCCTCTCGCTGGATGAGTGTTAGGTCATGAGCTATGCTTATGTGCGTACCTTTGAGCCTTTTTGCGTTTTTGAGTACTGCTGACTTTTTCAAATATGAAACAAATTCCACTTTGATAGGGGATCCTTCCTTCTTACCCAAAGAGTAAGTGTTATTGAGGTCGCACTCATTTATTGTGACATTTACTAGTCTTCCTAATTCGTGACAGATGTATTCAGGTGTTATTTCCTCGGGTTTCTTGTCAAGTCCAAAAATCACTATATTATTTTCTTTCGTTTTTCTCTCTATGTTTTCAATCTTATTCAAAATATGCAAGTTTTCTGCTTCAACTTTATTTAGTTTTCTGTACAAATCTTCGATTTTTAGGGCTAACCTAGCCTCTACTGCTTCTATGAGTGACTTCAATTCCTGTTTACTTGTTCTGATTTCTTCTAGTATCAATTCTCCAGTTATCGACATTTTCAGCTTTACTACAAGTGTAGGACGCGCTTTAGTTCGTTTGTTTATATCGGTTTTTACATCGGTGGTAGCAAAATCAGGTGTTCGGAATTCCGAACGCCTCTCTCTCACTCCGATTTAAAGAATAATGGACTTTACTCACATGCGGTTTAAGGTTGATTTACTTATTTATTCTTCAAATGCACTTTGATCCAGTATTTTCGTACATGGATTCTTCTGGTTTATTCAACCAACTAAACACAACAGTCTTGCACTTTTTCACAATTTAGTGTAACGTATTAGCATATGTTTTTATCAATTTAAATTGGAGACACTTTAGTGAAACGACGTGATATCGGCTAGCAATATATAAGACATAGCATACTGAAACATTTGATGACCTACAATTCCTTTAGACATGTTGATTGAAATATTGATGGGACTACCTGGCATCTTCATCCCTGGACGCTATTAAAGGAGTGGAATGCTTGTGTTCATCAGACGAGAGGGACCTGACCTGGTACAATACGGTCGCGATATGGGTAGACAGAAAATTAAGATGGTCCACAACACTGACCTCATGAATTAAAATCGAGATAAAAATACTGAGTAATACTTTCTTCTGAAGTGAACTAGCATAATCATCACACTATTATGTAGGACTCCTTCATATTATATCAGTTCTCTAAATACGAGCATGATCCCTAAAAAACATGATATTATGGCGTTTCTTCCTGCTCATTAGTGACAACGAATGCTTCATTACGTCCTACAATAATTCATAAATGAGAAGCCATACAAAAGTAATAAAATGTGAGTAAGGACCGTATTTATAGTCGTTACCGAAGGAATTTCTCAAGTCTTCCTCACAAGGTTAGCTTCATTCTCAATTCATACTGACAATGAAACAGAAACTAGCCCTCAACATGCCTGGAATTTAGCTTCCAGCGACTGACGAATCGAAACAGACTGCTAGTTCATGGGTATTTCCGCTCCTGTTCATGTATTATTGACGATAATGACACTTGCGTAGAATCATGGTGTATATAGACTGGTGTTCCAACTCCCTATCCCCAGCCACTAGAAGAAATTCTGATAAACTTCTGCTCACTTGATAACGTCGACTTCGAATACATTACTCAGATCGGAATCATATGGCGTCACCTCTACTGATCTCGATGGACATCTTGAAAACTCAATGAATGCAAAAATTCAACCGTTAGTCAATCATCACTGTCAGATATCATAATCGATATATATTTCAACTTAACAAGACAACAACAAACAACTTTATCGCCCTCTATACCTACTAAAGCGGCACGGCCTTAGTAAGGTTTTGACAGGTCTACATGTTTTGAAAAGGAGAATGAGAATGGCACCCCAGAAATATTTTCACGTTTCCACTACCTTACATAATTCAGATGCTTTTGCATAACCATGAGCTACTTTCTATAAAACGAAACAATGCGCTATGGTGTTTCCATAGATGGTCGTTGGAAAAGTAATTTTCATTGAATACAAATTCGTTTCAAAATGGTAAGATTTCCTTAGAGTTGTCATAGTAGTTCATCAGATATCAAGAGATTGAAGAGAAACATAAACGATTGAGATATCAAGACAGAACAGCAAAACGTCCGACTTAAAATGAATTGTTGATCGGCAAAAACGTCAAATAGAATGCCATAAAGGCAAGACATAAGGCAGATTTCAGCTTTAATTCCATCAAGCCCGGGGGTCTTTTTATTTTTCAAATTATTTATTGTATTTTCAACCTCAGCAGTATTCGTTGGTGAAAAAGAAAAAGAGAATTTCTATTGATGAATTTTTTACTTTTGTAATTGAGTTGTCATAGTAGTTCATCAGATAGAAGAAACACTAGCGATCAATTTCTCATCAAGTAGTTCAGCAAATTGTTCATTCCCTAATTGTGCACTTCGAAATTTTGTTTTTCTGCTGACTAATCAGCTTGAAGTGGCAACTGCTGAATCAACAGTTTATGTCCAATAATCTGAAGAATGATTCACGCTGCATGTTCAGCTAAAAGAATATCATATAGTGGAAGGTTGTTCGCAGGTTCGTCTCCCAACTATATTGGAAATAAAGATATAAAGGCTATCAAGAGATTGAAGAGAAACATAAACGATTGAGATATCAAGACAGAACAGCAAAACGTCCGACTTAAAATGAATTGTTGATCGGCAAAAACGTCAAATAGAATGCCATAAAGGCAAGACATAAGGCAGATTTCTGTCGGAGGAAATATTCAATTCACATCCCACTTCTGACTGCAATTGGTACGTTATTTCTTATCAATAACGACCAGGAGGATCCCAATTCCCAATTCATTCAAGCATTACGCTAACAATGCATGTAACACTGACACTGCGACTAACCTGAGAATGAATTATTTGAATAACTCCTCTAGTATGTGGACAAATCTCATATACCGGGTGACCCAGGAGATGATTATATGACTTTACTCATAATGCACATAATATAAATATAAATATTCACTTCTGGTGGATCTTGCTGAATGTCCAGTTCTGCGAAATATATCGCTTTCCACACTGGTGATGCAACGAATTATTTCATCCTAGATAGTTCTAGAACGACCGATCCACTTTTTCCATCCTATTCACGAATTTTCTTTTTCATTCCATTCCACAGAACTAATAACGTGACAGTGCACTTTGAAAACGAGTCTGTGAAAAAAAAAGTCTCCAATGTCATGAGGAAGACTCATTCTTTCATCATCATTGAGTGTTGTATCAGCATATAGAAAGAATAATATTTCTATGGGTTTTAACTTGAGGAAGACAGAAATTCGTGAGAGTTACAGCAAGCGCAAGAGGCGAGTGGTTGATGAAGGTATACAAAAGTTCATTCCAACACATATAAGACATACTTTCCCCAACAAAAGGCCGTCGATTTTCATCAAATCCGTGTAATTTCCATGAGAAAATCATAATATTTAGGATATCCGTCGACTTCGATTTCTCATTTTTGATACCTTGGAACTATATCACTACCTATCAGAGCATTAGTACTTGATACTTGTTCATTCATTTTTATCAGCGATCTTTGAAGAAAATGCGACGAGAACCTAATTCTTACTATTTCATCATTCCTTATGGAAATCAAAGAAGCAATATCTCTCTATACAACAAAGGAATATTTTACATGAAGAGCAATAAACGAGAGTTAAGTTTTTGCATCCTGGTTTCCTACATTTGGATTGACTCTTCTATTCCTCATTTCGAAAAACCGGGAGATGATCAGCATGTGACTTCACAAAACGTTGTCAGGAATAGCTAGAGGTTTTCTGGGACGCTTCCATGAAATTTCGTTCTCCTGTTCATTATTACCAACAATGTCATCAGCGTTCTGGACTAGGAACTGATTCATGAGTTGTTCAGGTACTGCAAACTTGAAATCTGAATGATCTCTGATCTTCTTCTTTGGCAAACTTTGACGTCTAGCATCATCACTGTACTGAAGCCAACTTGCAGCAACGCTAAAATCTATGGAGTGGTAGATGGCTCGTATTGTCCATTTGTTTGTTCGATATCTCATTGGGTACTTCCCTATCACCCGATCCAGAAGGTCAACACTCCCCCTTTTGGCGTTATACAGGGTGTCCTTAAAAGGTCTTTACAAAAAGCTATCTAATAATCTTACAGGCGATGAAGAAGTTATGCAAAGAGTACATTTCAACTTTTTGCGTCGTATAAATCTTTGTATACGTGAAAATGGTGAACATTTTGAACAATTTTTATGAAATATCTGTTAATCGTTTTATTATTAATTATGCTCTAAATCACTAAAATTAAAATTTTGTCGAAACCATGAGAGGAATCGACTTTTGTCAAGAGTACCTTTTTTGTAGTGAATGAGTTGAATAATTTAGATTTCATATTGAAACTAATTTTTTTCCATTGGCGTAGGAGTTTTAGATGTTTATTTACTGAAAAAATCAAGTTCTACGCCCATGGAATGATATTCATTATGATTATGATATGAGTTTCATTGCCCGATGAGTCTATGTCAACGTACCAAATTTGAAAAAAATCTCATGAGCCGTTCAAAAGTTATGAAGCAAAATCGATTTGAAAATTTCAACTTCAGAGCCGTCTAGCGCCCAAACTAAGCAACTTTTTACTGAGGTAAGTTTGCTTGTATCGAATTGTTTTGGTCTGAAGAATATGTGGTAGCTTTTTGTAAAGACCTTTCAAGGACACCCTGTATTTCTCCACAACAGCAGGCTGCTTCACTCAAATATACCTCGAATCAGGATTACTCCAACGTCTACATTCTCCTTCGGGTTGACAACCATGAACAGAAGATAATAAATGGACTGGTCTAGTATCGAACCATTTCATCAAAGCAACTACAGAAACATCCCTAACCGTTTGTTCATAGGTTCCTCTGCCCACTTTTTCCATTTTGTTATCGGGAGCCAAATTCAAATTTCAAGGAATCCTATTTTTCATCAGCGTTCCAGTCAGGCTGATTGATAGAGTCAATAACTTATCAATTAATTGCATAGACGTGAAATATCTATCCGTGAGAACAATGACTCCTTTTGGCAGAAAATCACATAGTCTCATCACGAATCTTCCACCAACGTCAAGTTTTTCTGGCGTCTCACTCTAATCTGACTCTACTGATGTCCCCTTTCCTTCACATAGTTGGAAGTCTAGTGGAATAGTTATCACAAAATTTTTCGAGTCCAGAGGATGGGGCTTTCCTTTGACATACTGTCGCATTTGCACCTGGCCATGAAACGGTATCATCTGCTTATCGATCGACTTCCGGACTTCTCTCATTTGCTAAACAAGCTCTTTGAATCTTATCCAACATTGATCTGATCTCCAAGAAGCGATCCAAGAGTCTAGCTCGTTGAGATACAGTATTATCATCGACCACCTTGACACGAGCTCTCAATTGGAAATAACGATTGCGTGAAATATCATCTGCCACAATGGGTACTCTTGTTCGTTTGCTCCAGTACATTTTTATTCGCGGTAATCCATAGATTGCAATGAGCGAGTAACAGGCAATAAACTCACTAATTTCAGGAGAGGTTTCTTAAGATTTCCCAGAAACATCAACTTTCCTCATGTTGGAATACAATGCCATTGTTTCGAAGAATTCTGCATCGAGATACCGACTGAAATAATCAAAAGGCTCAAACAATTCTTTTGCATCACAATTCACTGATGGTCCATCATCAACCATTGCAGAAATTATTGATGACTGGTTAATGTGTGACAAATTCCACTTTTACTTGTCCGGAGGAATAAAAGCTATCAGATGTAGATCATCTTCAGATCAACATCTCCGATAACATCCTCAGGTTCTTGAGATGTCTCGAATATGTCTTCATCCTCATCATTTCCAATAGGAAGCAAATCGTCATCGATATCTGAGTCATCCAGATTTAAACTATCGGCCAGTTAAAGGCACTAACAAAGCAATGGAAGGATAGTTCACTCATATCGAAACAGCTATCTACATAACAAGAGAGTTAACATGAAATATTGGGGATTACATTTCCGAAACTCTTCCTCCATTCAAAATGATAAACTATGCATATTGCTTCCATCCCAAACCCAGATATCATTACAAGTGATTTGAACCCATCCTCCAGAGCTTGTTTCCTCCTGGGTCAAACTCATCCTGAGAGCATCAGAAATATGCAAGACAACCAAAAACTTTCAGGTGACACAAATCAATTTCCTTCCACACCACTTCTTCTGGTATTGTTCCTCTAACAGCTTCCGTTGGAGATCTATTTCTCATATATATCAGATAAGTATTCACTGCCTCATTCTAGTAACGCTTGTCCAATGCAGCGTCCTGAAGTGAACATCTTGATTTTTCCATAATAGCCCTTTACAAACTCGCAGGATCGCCGATTGATCATACTTTTGATTGATTTCTGGTTCCATTCTCAAAAAGAAGAAGAAGAAAAACTTCGAGATGTTTGTTGCTAGTTTTGATTTCTTTTAGCGCCTGAAATGCTGGAACTTCTTATGCTTGTGAAATATTCGAATGTTTTCCTAGTGAAATCGTCATTGAAGGCCAGGAGATATCTGGCACCGTTGAAAGATCTACATGAATCAGGATGAAAGTCTTTCTGGAGCTCTTTTCCTTCCGTTTTCTGTTAATAGAATCCTAGTTGAATTTTTTGTATTGAACTGCGCTTACCATTTCTTGTTTCATACTCAACTTGTTCAAGTGACCTAATTTACTGTGCCATAGTCTTGAGATTCTTCTGCTGCCGATAATGTGCCTCTTCTTGAATTCCTTTCTGAACATTCAACAGGATTCATCAAGAAAATGAGGCAACCGTTCTCTGTGAAGGTCACATTCAGGTGTTTCTCGACTAACAAATATGTAGAAAGTCGTTATATTGTTGTATTGGGATTCCATGCTGAATTCGCCTCTTCGTCACCTTTTCTAGAACTGGGGAGTTTTTCATTATCAATAATAGTCACTTATCTACCAACCAAATCTGCAGTGTAGTTTTCCGTCCAGTCTCTCCGATTGGTCACGTGGGTTGTAGCTCTATTATATGTACCAACCATCCGCAACGAAACTCAAAGCAAAAGCTGATACAGTTTTCATCATCACTTACATTCGATATCATTTGTACTGCAGGATCATTATATTTCCGATTCAAAAGACAGTCTTCATAAGAATGAGTAGATTCATGACGTTTGAAACACTCGAATAGATTCTCTTCTTGATATTGAAGCTGCCTCCATATTAGATATCTTGCCACATCCTGCTGATTGGTCCTCTTGAAGTAGCGTGGTTTTGATGACATCACTTTCGATCATAACATTTGAACTCTCGAAACTATCAACATTGAATTGAATCCTGAGGAATAACACCAGCGAAATCATCAATCGAAGCAGCACCGATATCTGGTAATTGCTGACAATACATCGAATACCAAAATAGCTATCTACAAAGTATCATGATATGAGAACAAATATATGGAGGATTACATTTTCAATACTCCTCGCAACTGAATGGATTCTGTATTAACAAAAACCGCTGAATTGAAAACGATCATAACAGGTATTATCAATTTCAATGCTTTAGAAGAAAGATTTATCCGACTTCTATGGAATGGAGAACATTTAGCACTGAACAAAAATCAAAATGGTGAGCAAAACTCAGCTGGTCGATAGAAGTGATATTGAAGTCCGTTGAAAAATCAATCGATGATTCATTAACCATGAAGAGGAAAGTGGTAATATATTGAAAGCAAAATGTAATAAAGTGCCAACAGACTTGAAACGATAATAAATGTATTACATCATAATTACGAGAACACCAATGAACCATTATTGTTACCAGAATATTCATAAGGCAGTAACTGAGATAACGATCGATTTGACATCTGCCTGAACTGAGACTGCTCTCAAATTCATTAAGGCGTGTTCAACACCATGCGCCAGTGATGTGGCCGATGTGACTGTTTTGTTGAAATAACTGAGTTCGTAGCGGGACACATTGCTCGCATACAAATATAGAACGATTTTCCAGCATATAGGTGTTCCTCGTTTCTCACCAACGTTCCCTTCAATGATAAAATATTCACCATTGAAATGATAAGGAATCTATTGCAATATAATGACAAGAAAAATGCACCGATTAACATTACAAATTTTTCAACTACACAGGGGTGAATTTTCATTAATCAGGAGTGAAAAATCAATAGGATCAAGGAACAAGTGGATAACTCGTCATCTACAAAAGAAAATATCAAAGATCAACGTGCTCGTCTGTGTGATATATAAGTGACAAGTATCAATCGAGAAAAATGGGAAGTCTCTGGCTATAACATTTGATATCTCCAAAGCATTTGACCGAGTTTGGCACTAAGGCTTTCTAGCAAATCTTCATCGTTCATTTGGTTTGCCGTCCTAACTATGTGTTTTACTATCCAGTTTCCTTACACAGATCACTCTTTGTGGTGGTAGATGGGGTCTCATCTGATACAATGATAATGAATACTGGTATTCTACAAGGATCTGTCTTGGCACCTACTCTATTATTGCTCCACATCAACGATTTTCTGGATGTGTTCCTGCACAATCCAAGCTTTAGGGATGATAATGCAATTCATATCGCCCTCTCCTCTAGAGTAACTATATCATCCAATGAGGTGAGGCGAGGAGACAGGTTGATGCTTCAAATGATGATCTGGATATTCACCAGGAAGGCAGTACCGAAAATGATGATGTCAGTTGTCAGCCATGAAGTCGTCGATGTCCATGCTTGGTATCATCACCAACAGCGCTCTCTCATGGTCATGTGAGATACATTGCGAGAACTGCTCCACAAAAACTTGGCTTTCTGCCAACTCGAGCGATTCCATATGGACAAACGAGACGAGCTCAGCCTGGTCACCCCGAAATTCTGATCGTGGGTCGATACCTGCCGAACTTCAAACTACCAAGCACAATTCTTCAATAGGAAGCCAAAGTTTTAGAATTATTCCCATGGTGACTCATGCTTAGGACCTCCAAACTTTCAAGTAAAATTCCATTTCCATCAGTCATAATCCATGGCAAATGGATTAATACGTTTGTTGATAATATTTTTTTTCATGGACGGCAATTTTTTGCCTGGTGGCTTATGGAGTGTCACAGGAGAAGTGATCATTTCTCCCATTTTTTTTACTGTGAAGTTGCTCTTACATTCATTGGCGGTTGTCCACGCCATGTGATATACAGTAATACATGTGAGACAGAGCAAGCGCGTTTGGTCAATCACGGTTACTTTGTTGAAATAATGAAATTCGTACAGCGTGATGAGTTACTCATATACAAATTCGGAACCGCGCGTTTGTTCCAATATATTCTTCTCCATGATTAAATATCAAAAATTGGAGGAAACCGTATAAAGAAGAAGAAGACTCACTTGAGAATTCCAAGAATTATTCAATGGATCTTCCCCACCAATGTTATCCAAGTGAAATGAGAAATGGTATTGATAATGTAAAGGAAATCAGAATACTATCAGGTACTATCAGGAAATATCAGATAGTGCATTCCCATGATCGGAACATTGACCTTGCAAGGACTTCGGCGACTGCTGAACCGTGTGTATGACTGATACACATGCAATTTGATTTCAGATCTTGTCACTTCCTAGCTTTTAATTCCGATGTTATACATTTCCGCACACCAAACTTCATGTAACTCCATACCCATTCAAAATTGTGTGCTCGATTAGCGTTTTTTCTTTAACGAATAGCAAACATATCAATCGTGGTAGATACAGATATTCGTTATAGGAGAAAATTACTAACGTATCCACGAGAACTCCAAATTTGTATAACAAATAAATCAGTCCAACATTTCGAATGCAATTGGTCATCACATCGCGAGCATCGAGCAATCTAGAGAATAAAAAAAGTATTGCCAGCCCTTCTCTCCGGAAGTTCTTTTGCTAGAACAAAGTTCACACATTCGAAAATATGAGTAGGTGTCAGATGTGGATAATGAGAGTATATTGACTTCGTTCCTGAGTGCATCAGTCTTTGTTTCGAAAGGAGAAGGGCTTCGCTACTCAGTGGCTAATCTTCGGGGTTTCGGTTTGAAAATATCCCACAAATTCACTCGTATCAGTCTGAAATTCTGCAGACACTTCCTCTGACGAATCACTGATAATGCCGAAAACAACGCCAATTCATAACTTATTTCAGAACGTTCATTGAGCAGTGTTTCTCAACTAAGGGTACTCTCACATTCGTTGAGACGAGTTTCAAGATGCATGCACCAATGAGTATATTTTTATGGCGAGAAACACTGGCTGCATACAAACCCGGAACAATTTCTCGGTATTTAGCCGCAAATTGGGATGAACGTGTATCCTTTTGAAAGCGCGAATTTTTCATTTTCCGCAACCGTTCCTTTTAATGATGTTTTGAGATGAGGTAATTTGTCCTAGGAGGAGACAAGAGGGTAGAGTATGGGGATGGTGTTGCTCGAAGAGGTCCGGTAATTGTGTACTTTTCCGGAGCGTAACAGATTTGTTTGTATTTCGCGGTCCCTGAGAACTAAGTATGCAATCATTCTGGTGCATAATCTTATTATTTTATTTGTCCCAGATTCCTCTATAGAAAATTATCCTATCAGAAATCTCGCTTTCTTGCCTATTGTTCATTCTATCACAAAAGAAAGGCAAATTGCACTGTGTTACACAATATCAATGGGTATAATATCCACAAAACAAATGGCTGTAGAAGATCACTGATACTAAGCTGATGCCTATCACGATTAATCGAATGATCATGATATGATTTTCACGAATAACGTATGATTTTCACTTTCTGTACCCATTTTTTCTCAATTCTCTCTGTTCAGTTGACCAATTACGAAATTGGAAGTAATAATTCAGAATACAATAATGATTTTATGTGAACAGGCTGAACACATGTTACAAAGAAACCTAATCAATATCCATCTTCCACATAGAATAAATGGATAGTTCGAACAAATGTTACCAGAAAAGTAGCTCACGACGTAGAAATATTCATAGTCTCAGAAATGTGTAATAAACGTTTCAGGAAACGTTCCGTCCAAGAACTCCGACTACCTATTTTTATTTTCCGCTGTTTATATGTATCGCATCGAGTGAAGTTTTTCTCTCCGTAACGCCAAGCGTTCAGCGTGAATCTAATATTTTATTATAGAAATATGTGTAGCGCCGCTACTCGGCGAATATAAAACGGCAAATATGCGAAGTTGAAATTTATTTTATTACCTGTCTCAAATTGGTTGATCTCATTCTCATGCAAATTTTGTACCTACATTTTATTTTGCGCCGTGATGCCAGCTGCATCACCGTCAAGAAAATAAATTTATAGATATGCTCCAGTTCGCCTAATAACATCTCTATTCGTTGCTCATTCACGGTAATTCAGGTATATATTTTCCGCGCCTGTTCCATTTTCGATATTGTAAGGAGCAAAAACTTAGGCTAGGTTCTATTAAAAAAAAAACAGAGGATTTTCTCAAAGAGCAGTAGCTGTACCTCCATGTTTGAGACAAAGTGGAAGAAGAGATGATAGCTCAGAGTTTTCTACAACAATATTACTAAATGGAGACCGTACTATATTCAATGTAACTAAAGTGAATGTACTATCATATGATCTTTCATATGAATCAGAGAAACTTCCTAGTTAACTCCAATATCGCATCTATGCAACATGTTCCAAACTCTTCAGTTAAATTCCTAAGAATCGTACTTCCAAACCCATAATATCAAGTCATATCTGAAAAGGCTTCTCATAAATATATAGTTCACCCTCCCATCATCAATTAGATGATCATGGCTTTCTCAATTGAGCTCATTCAAAATCTCGATGAACTCATCATCTAGCATGAAGTATCACTTTCACCTTATAATTTTGAGAATTTGTCATTGTGGTCGAAGTGGTGTTCGGTATCATGTCGATTGGAAGTTTATTTCTAACCATTTCTAATCCAGATAAATGGGCTTGTGAATATGTTTTCTCAAGGTTTTTTATCTGCTTCTTCCACCCGATGATCAAAATCTTGTACGTATTTCAAGCAAGGGTATATCGTCCTCTGATAGTTCTCCTGACTTGAATACTAGACTAGAATAGACTAGAATAATTGTAAAATTATTCTACCCTCCAGAATCTCTTCCTATCGACGTGCCATTTTTCAATATAATGACCTTCATTTAGTACCCCCCCAAAACACCCCCTGATAGAACATCAATTTCCAAAATGATGAAAATATCCGAATGATTCATGTGATAATCATCATTCAGCATTTTTTCCAGGAGTGAACATATTATGATTTTCCCTACTCCAAATTTACATGAACCTAGCAAAGCAGACACCAAATTCACCCATTCCTATTTATATCTGTACTTGAAATAATTAAACTCTCCTCTACAATTGTCCATAGTTTCCGAAGAATACTGATCTTTCATTATGAACTTCAAGGAATCCATGTCCCAAAAGGTACCCATTCCCAAGAAATTTTCCTGAGGAATAGGAATGACAAGAAAGCGTAAAAGGTTGCAAGCAGAAATTAGAACGAACATACGCGATTCAAGATATATCACGCGATTATTGTCACAAGAATATTGTTGATCATCCAGAAGGCAAAATAATCAACATATCTCTGGACACCTTGCTTTCACTTAACTTTCATAACACTTTGGGCAAACTGTGTGTGAGGCCAAGCGATTTTTTTTTTCGTAATCGACAACTTACACTAGTAGTCGTAGAAAAAAAACAACGACACACACAAACTTTCGATGAAATATGGCTCTCAGGCTTTCATCAGATTTTATGTTCTTGATGAGTTCTCGTTGGAGTTAAATGTCACTGAAAAATAATCGTTGAAATCTTCTGATATCATCAACTCCGAATATTTCACCTTGCCGTCACTTCTGAAATTCAATAAAACGAAAATTTCACCATCTGTAGAGTACTTTTTGAATATTCGGTGCCTTGCTTCGAAGCACTGATGAGATTACTGCAGTTCATTTACAAAAGGGCCTTAGGGTTCATTGTAACTCGATCCAGACAAACAGACCTCAACGCATTACGAAAATTGACTAACTTCAACTTTCCTGGAATTCAGCAGTTGGTATCATATCATGGAAAAGACACACATGCAACGGTCTGTCAAATATCATTTACCATAGCCCTGAGCCCTTATAACAGCTATGTATATCTAAACTGGTTTCAAACTTTCCGGAGTAGAATTCACAGAACGAGCTTTCAAATGAAATCAAAAACTACTAACGTGGTTTCCGGAAGTTGAGTATCGAGTAGAAGCACCATGTGTTTCTATACAGTGCGTCCTTCAATACTTTGATTGGGATTAAAAATGTGCGTAATGCAATTTCTCCATGAAGGCCATCATCAGTTTGGGTTTGGACAACAATATATGAACTGACATACTAGCCTAAGTAGGTGAAAAAATATTACTATTTCAATCATTAAGGTTGTTCGAACAACATAGCTTGACGAGTGGTATCACTCACCATTCGGTGAAGAACATGAGCGCCTCATGTGACTGGTTTTCAAAACCCTGGGGTTCCGGTCGAAAACTAAATGAAGTTCACTTGGAGTTTTCGAAAGGGTGGCTGATTGATGTCTTGATCTTCAATTGATCTCAGGGAATTCGTTTTGGACCGTTCAGCAGTTGTGGTACATAGTTTCGAGATATTCTGTGCGTCACTGATATTCAAGAAGGCCCATCGAAAACATACCGCAAGGCATTACAGGCTGGGAAAGAACTTCTCGATGAGATCCTAAAACAGGTTTGTTCATCAGGAGGACAAATTTTGACGTAACAAGCATAGTAAAACCTTCAACCCCCTAAGTAGGGGTGTCACCCCAACAGTGCTGCTTACATTTTCGAAATCGATCCACTCGTTCAGAAAATATGGAGCGTTGAAACTCCAACGATAATGTGTGACGAAAAATGCAAGAAAACTCATTTATTAGTCAAGTAAATGTTCGAATTGCTGTCCGTCAACCTGCATACAGTGGTATAAGTTATTTTCAAACTGTTGTCGTACATTCTGGAGCATTTGGAGTGTCACTTCGCGACATACGTTAATGATTCTCTGTTGCAACTGTTCTGATGTGTCTGGTGGTGTTTTGTAAACAACGCTTTTGATGTGTCCCCACAAAAAAATCACAAAAGACTCAAGTCGGGTGACCGAGGTGGCCATTCTATTGGGCCCCGTCGTCCTATCCATCGTCCTGGAAATGTGTCATGTAAATAATTGCGCACATTGTGGGAATGATGAGAAGGAAGTTCCGTCTTGTTGGTTAATCAGTTCCTGTTCATCGTATCCGGGATCGTTCTCAATGATATTTGTTAGAGCTGGGTCGATGGCATTTTCTAGTAAATCCAATTACATATCGTCTGTTGAATTTCCAGGAAGGAAGAAAGGTCTTACAATGGCATTTCCAAAAATACCAGCCCACACATTTAACTTCTGGGGGTGTTGCGTGTGTCTCGCGGAAAATCTTTGGATTGATGTCAGCCCAGTACCGGCAATTGTGGCGATTCACATTGAGGAAGATGAAACATTCGTCCGAAAAACACACATTGAATAGAAAATTACTATTGTGTAACGCTCGCTCACTCATAATTTCGCAAAATTGCAAGCGACGATCAAAGTCATCTTCATACAGTTCGTGCAATAAGCGTATTTGGTAAGGATTGAATTTGTATTTTTTCAATACCCATAGGACACTGGTACGAGACACACCCGTCGCAATGGCCAATTGTCTTGTACTTAGCATACTATCAAGTACAATTTGCCACAATACTGCTATCTCAGCAGGTTCATTTAGTTCTGGATTTTCAAGATCTCTCTTTTTATTTCGCGGAATTCGTGAATTTGCGAGCCATTTTTCCAGAGGCATGTTTGTCAGGATGCCGTTGGTTAAACAACTCCGCGACCCGATTTCCACATCCATCGTTTTTGAAAAAGCTCAAAGATTTCCAATCTGTCTGCAATTGAATACACCATAATAATGAATTCTGGAGTCAACAATTCGTAATTTGATAGGTATTTTTAGTTTTCAAAATTGAACCGGTTTTTCGGACTTTTTCGGACTGCATACCTTATACATCTGAGATTGGCAATCTTTAAATCCATTGATTGCATCTCATATAAAGTGGCCCACGAAAATGATATACGAGGAACATATTGCAGAGGAAAAATCTAGGCCTGATCAGTTTATCAATCAATATAACTCTAAGCCACGCATCTTCCATCATTAGAACGGCAAAGTTGTGAAATTCTTTGCCTAGTGAAGACTTGCTCACAACCTCCAAACTTCTAAGACAAATTCCAAAACCGTCCTTCTCTCCCAAAATTCCATCGCTGGGTAACACGATGTTCTTCGAACATTATAGGTTTTCCTTTCGTGTTGTCAACAGATAAAAAAATGCCTCATCAAATTTTGCTGATTCATGAAAAAATATCGAAGTTTTATTTTCATTATTCCTTTCATTTCCAATATAAAGCAGAAGTCAGGTCGATGATTCAGATTGAAACCTTGTCATTAGTGATGTGTCTATTCACATTATTAACTGGGATACGTCCCGTATCTATAGCCAATCATTTGTGGAAGTCTTGAGAAAAGTATGATATCCTCTTAACTTACTTAGATTTCCTTTGACTCAGTTCGGAATTTTCACCTCCATAGCAATCATCATCTATAAAGTAATTAGAAAATATACTATAATTTCTCAATTCAACCACCCTGTACCGCCCTGTCACTCATATTGGTTCAATACTGAAACGTCCTATAAATGCATTAGGTATATCTCCACTCAATTATTCTTCTTACTTATCATGAATGAACCCTGCATCGAGAAAGTTCAATCCTTCTCCAAAACTATTTCATAATTCACCAATGGAGAATAGAATAGATATTTTATTCTCCTTCGTAGTAAAGTCCGACTATTATTCTTCTCTCAAAACGAACAACTACCCGAAGGGAGTTTATGTGATTATAAGTAGGTGAATTTTTAACGAGAGATCGTAACTTATCTATGTCATACAGTAACAGCAAAGTTCATAAAACAAAAAGTATCACTTTCTTACGGAGTGTTTGATATAATCTCATACTTGAAACAGATATAGCTACCAACTAACTAGTCATTACCAAAGTACTATCATTTGATACTTCGCCCACTTGTCCAATAGTTGAAGTGGCTTGAAATGATAGTAGGTTGGCAATTAATGTTTCCGCAGCTCGGTTTTGAGAATATTATACAGTTTCTAGAATTTCTCAGAGCTGTAAACAGGGTAATTTACCTAAGAATGCGAAGTTTTATTCAATGGGTTGTTGCCAAGGATATTTACCCATGTAGCTATATAGGATGGCGAAATTTCTATACCGCTAGGTAACGTTACCATGTTG
Source organism: Gastrophysa polygoni (assembly GCA_963576655.1). Classification (NCBI taxonomy): domain Eukaryota; kingdom Metazoa; phylum Arthropoda; class Insecta; order Coleoptera; family Chrysomelidae; genus Gastrophysa; species Gastrophysa polygoni. The sequence continues at coordinate 15,113,530 of OY755084.1, forward strand.
CTTCATGGGTGTTTGCCTTCGCCGTGTTCGGGCAAATGTCATAGATATGTCATTTGGTTAAGTTTGTTTCAGATATTTGAATTCTGTAATCACTTTAGGAATGAAAAATTAGAGACTGATCCATTGTCACTGATCTCTGATCTCTGATCTCTGATCATACTTCTCCATGTTGATAAACTCATTTCACTTCATTCGAAAATCACGCATATCACACGATGAGTTGGTCGATTTTTCGACCGTCTTGCTTACGAACGACTTTATGTCTGTGAATATATTCAGAACTCATCATCTTCAGGAAAAAAATAGGCATATCAAAAAAATAATATCACACTCATTCCATTGGATATACCGCTGCTATAAATTTTGAGGGCAATATTCTCTATCATCTCGAATGAGATGAGGCAGTGTTGTACTCCGTTAGAAAGGTAATTTTGAGTTCTAAATGAAAACTGAAGACACATACACTGAGCTCTTTTAAATGAGAAAGTTCGCTCTCGATGAAACCGGAGGTTATTTCTGATTGTTGTTTAGCTCAAATCGAAGAACCTTGTACATACAGAGAAGTGCACAAAAACGGTCAGTGCTGTAACTTCTGTGATTTGGTCAAGTTTATTTCAGACATTTCAATTCTGTAATCACTTCAGGAATGAAAAATTCAAGATTGATTCATTGTCACTGACTCATAATAATTGTATGACGTATTATTATTATGATTATGCATTTTATGTCGTTCCTGGAATTGAATCAGCAACAATTGAAATTTGAGATATTTTCGAGATGAATATTCTTAAACTTCAACGTATGGTACGAATGACATTGGAATATGGAAGCATTTGCATCGAATTCACCTACTACTACCATTCACCTGCCTGGTTGTGTCCTCATTAGGGTTATGACCAATATTTGCATACACCAAAGGTAATAATAACTCAAACATTCTACAGGGTTGGGATAAAGTATGGAACCAAGTGAATATCATTCAAACGAGAAGGACGATATTTATGAAAATTTGCAGGTGAGTGGAATGGAACAAAATGAATCTGATGTACATTTTTTGTTCATAATATACTTCCGGTTCAACCGGAAATGCCATCACCATCACCTTCTTCAATTCAAATGGGACACCTATATATTTACGAATGTAAAATTTTAATTCACGGAAATAAATTTTACAATCACCATAACAGATCATAATTAAAATTTCAATACGCTCTTTTTCACCCAATTGAACCATTCCGAATTATACAATTTGTGAATTGTTCGTTTATTTATTACTATGCCAACAAACAACATCGATTATTGCATCTAAATAGTTTTTTGATCTAATGCAAACAACTCGAAGGAATTTGATTAAAGTTTCAACAATTTTTTATATTGCACGAAATGGCAGGTTCCTTAGTTCTCATATTCATGCCTTTCCTGTGAATGTGTGAATTGATTTGCTCTTCACGTGATCCTAGAAGACCCAATTTTATTGCGTTTCGTAAACTTTGGTTGCCTGAGCCCCACAAAGACAACCCTGAAGAACAAAATATGTAACTTTTCGCTCATTTTTATTCTCCTAACTCCTTACTGAAGAGTCACCCCAGTCAGAAACTCCCGAAAATAATGCATCGCTACCGAAACTCTTTCAGTTCCTCATCGAACATTCAGCATGATTGCCCATTCATTACACCAATTTGAATTTCAATGACCAAAGTTAGATTCGAAACGGAACTATAGCCTCTTTTCCGAACACGGAGATTGTAGAACCGATCGAATAATGATACAGATATCGTGCAGAACGATTTCCAGCGAGTGTAATTGAAAATTTCAACGAGTTGATGAAATTTTTAAAAGCAATTTTCGGGACACTCTATTCACGGTGGTGAATAACTAACTACATTGATTCTGCAGGCGTATTTCTATGCTGTAGAATTTGATGCAGGATGTCCGTATACTCACCTCCTCACAGAATCAACAGTGTGTAAGATGACAGATGCATCACTGATCATACTTCTCCATGTTAATATACTCATTTTCTGTGTTCAACACTTCAATCGAAAATCACGGATATCACATGATGAGTTTGTCAATTTTTCGACCGTCTTGCTTACGAACGTCTTCATGTCTGTGAGTATATTCAGAACTCATCATCTTCAGGAAAAAAATAGGCATATCAAAAAAATAATATCACACTCATTCCATTGGATATACCGCTGCTATAAATTTTGAGGGCAATATTCTCTTTCATCTCGAATGAGATCAGGAAGTGTTGTACTTCGTAAGAAAGGTAATTTTGAGTTGTAAATGAAAACTGAAGAAACATACACTGTGCTCTTTGAAATGAGAAACCAGAGGTTATTTCTGATTGTTGTTTAGCTCAAATCAAAGAACCTTGTACAAGTTCACAAAAACGGTCACTGCTGTAACTTCTGGATCATTCGAGATCAGAATTTGAAATTTCCTGGGTAGCACTAACACCATATTCTTCATTTATTGGCAAAAAATAACTCATTCCATCACTTTGGGTCTAACCGGAAGTAACCCCAACGTCTGATGTTCATATAGGAACCCTTGTATTCTTTTTCATTTTTGGATTCAGGGCATCATTTCACATACACCAGCAGTTTTTCCTGACCAGATTGTCATGTGAAATTTTTTTCAATTCGTTTTTATCTTTCAACAGTGACAATAAATTGGTTATGGTAATTAAGATCTCGGTAGGAAGGTAGGTAGATAGGATCTATATTTATACACTCCTATGCGAAGCATGACTCGAATGCATCAAATGGATTTCTGTCAATAAAATGGCATTCGATGGTGGGTATATTGGGATGTCCTCAGCTAGTTTCTCATCAACGATGTTCTGACGACAATGAGAATAATTTCTTCAGTAACTCATTGTTTTCTGTTTCATCTGCAGTGTTCCCTGATTAGAGTTATTTTGTCTCTAATGTTTCGTAGGAGAATATTTATTATCATGGGAATTCTCAATGTTTTGAGAGTTCTCTCCAGAAAAACAATCTTATATCAAGACTGTGTTCTGCGAGAATTATTTCTCTACGAGTATCTTTCATTCAATTCATTGAGAGATGGAATGATTCTAAAGAAAGCAAGAAAATATTCATTCGAATGTTGTTGACTTTGGAGACAATAGTTTGAACATTTGGAAATCTCATTGGGTCGAAATTATTTGAGCCATGGTTGGAAACGTATGATACATCATTCAATACTATCGTATCGTTCCGATCGACATGAGTATGTAATAGCAAGGTCACCACATATTACAATATCTCCGAATTCAAAATATTCAAGAGCAACAGAAAATCTATCAATTAACTTTCCAACGCATATGAACAGGATTTGAAAAAAAATCATAACTGATACTATGAGTTTTTTCAGCTTTTGATGGGATTTTCTCTCCTCGTTTCTGAAAAATAGAGTAGAAGTTATTAAAAATTATTGCAATATATTTGTAGTAAGGACAGATTTAGGATCTGTCCCAAAATGTCACTGCGCTTGAAATTAAAGCTTTAGATACCTAAAAGAGAAATTCTCTATTGGTCAGTGACACCTTGTTTTTGAAAAAATTTGGAAATACAAATATATTTAATAATAATAAAACCTCTACTTATCTTGGTGGACGTTTCGGAAACGAATCTGCTTCCGTTCTCAACACAATTGAAATATTTTTCTTCGTAAACTTTTTTCGATGTTTCCGATTTTGACACTGAAAAATGACAATTTGGCAGACGGAGGAATTCTGGTTACAAGGTGTTTCCATTAATTGATATCGAATTTTCCATTTTCATATTCAAGTTTCAGAAGTGGATGCCAAGTTCTATCTATATCAACTGAACAAGAAGCAATATTATTGTCTCCGTTCAGGAGAATGCAAGCAGACTCTTTGATTTTCCGTTTTTGGTTGTTGTCTTCTTTTCCTATGATGTGTTTGTGGAAAATATTATACCGGTGAAACCAGCATGCCTCTATCAGTAAGGATGAAAGAGCATAAGAACAATATAAAGAGAAGATATACTGACAAGTCAAAATTAGCTGAGCATATCCTTACTGAGAATGGACAACATATGGCCGATTGGAGTAATATTAAGATCATAGGAAAAGAAGACAACAACCAAAAACGGAAAATCAAAGAGTCTGCTTGCATTCTCCTGAACGGAGACAATAATATTGCTTCTTGTTCAGTTGATATAGATAGAACTTGGCATCCACTTCTGAAACTTGAATATGAAAATGGAAAATTCGATATCAATTAATGAAAACACTTTGTAACCAGAATTCCTCCGTCTGCTAAATTGTCACTTTTCAGTGTCAAAATCGGAAACATCGAAAAAAGTTTACGAAGAAAAATATTTCAATTGTGTTGAGAACGGGAGCAGATTCGTTCCCGAAACGTCCACCAAGATAAGTAGAGGTTTAATTATTATTAAATATATTTGTATTTCCAAATTTTTTCAAAAACAAGGTGTCACTGACCAATAGAGAATTTCTCTTTTAGGTATCTAAAGGTTTAATTTCAAGCGCAGTGACATTTTGGGACAGATCCTAAATCTGTCCTTACTACAAATATATTGCAATAATTTTTAATAACTTCTACTCTATTTTTTAGAAACGAGGAGAGAAAATCCCATCAAAAGCTGAAAAATGAATGTACCACCTCCTCGAAGAACTTACAGACAGTATTGATACTATGAGCTTCATGCAGATTGGGGATTCCAACGTAAATCATCAATCATATTCGATGAACGTGAGGTAATTATCTACTTCATTTCGTATAACCTACGTATGAAACGGAGCAATATCGAAGATCACCGTGGGGAATCCTGAATAGCCATTCAAATAATCCAAACGAGCGGATTGATATTTGTCATGTATACGAATTCCTATCATGAATATTCAATCGAGTACATTGGTTCCAACAAAGTTGAATTGCAAACTAATTAGCAGTCCCCAATGGCGCTCATCATTTTATATATAGTATGAATGGCTGACAAGATGTAACGGAACTATTGGCACAATAATCTCGATGAAGAGACATTACCGATCCCATACATATTCGAAAATGACCTGAATACGTATTCCGGCAATTGAGCAGTGGCAGCTTCTTCTTAGAGGAGACGGAGTTAGAGCCACTTCCGGAGAGTCGGTTTCAGGATATGGAAATATATTAGCTGTTTTTCAAACGGAGAGATAGGTATACAGATTTTTTGAAAATATGTGTGATGAAATGCAATAGTGAGTGCAGCTCGATAATAACATGACTAACAGAAATTCTATCCGACCGTACAGCTTCAGATTTGATAGCAAATATATGACGAAACACTCTTAGAACCACTTCACTTTTGTTTGTTAGTTCGAATTGAAGACTGAGCACCTCCCTGATACTGCTGACATAATGATTCAAGGTTTCCTGATCTGATATCAACGTTTGTTCAGGTATCTTGCAGTCTCTATGATTGTTCCTTATGTTGATATATCTATAATAGTCCCAGTGAGGAGTGTTCTCTGATGATATCGATTTTGTTATCGTTACTAATCTCCTTAGTTGCCGAAGCAAACCTCAGAAGTCCAGGAGGGCTTGTGCTAGTAAATAAGACGGATTTTTTTACAGTTGATACGAGTTGAATCCACAACCATTGGGATATTTGGGCTAGTTCTGTGTGAAACTTTATGATATACATTGTATAGCGCATACATGAATCGAAATTCAACGGCATGTCATAAATGGTGATGTATTGCTACATATATCTATATATCCACAGTGTTCACCATATAACGTATGGTGCATAGAAGAAATTACCGAAATATTGGAATCTCTCTACTAGGGACGTCCGATACACTGGAAATCAACATGACACAAGATATATCACGTGATCACTAATATGGTGGCAAACTGAGAACGAATGATATTGAATAAGCTACTTCATAAATACTTATAAATATATGAACATATATCGATATATCTCGATATGATGATAATGATATAAATATAGTTATGACTTCCCACCCTTAGCCAGATTCGAGTGAAATAGTCCTGAGGTCGTTATTCTTGGGTCATTACGTGTACCTCAGAGCACATGGAACATCGACCCCAGTGTGGCAAACCGTACTATAATTACAGTACACGTACTATAAAATTCTAGAGTGATTATAGTACGCGAATTGTACTATATATTGAGCAAATCGTACTATAATTGTACTGAAATCGGATCATATCGGATACAACTAACCTATGATAGATTTGTCGTTCAGAATGAACACAACCACAGAAATTATACTGATATTGACGTCTAATATGAACGATGTCTGGCATCGACTGATGTTTTTGTTCATGTGTATAAGTATTGAAAAATTCATTTTTTTCGTTACTGATCGAAGATGTTTGTATTTTGTTTTCTCTTTCAACATATTTCAACCTTTGAAATTAGATTTTCTGATTCTGTAGCCTCCCTCAATTATTATTCAAGGACATGATAGATCATAGAACACATTCTGGGTTTGAGTTGGCAACGCTGATCGACCCCACGGTTGTGGGAAGTGGTCACTGGTTACCCTCCACATCGACTCTGTCGGAGGCCACAGAGTCAAGACTGGGTATAGATTGCTTCAATACTTCAATTATTATACTGTATATATAAGTTATTCACGGGGCTGGTGAAATAACTATCCTGGCTTTCGTAGGATTTTCTCTCCTCGTTTCTGAAAAATAATTTATGATCTGCCCTAAAATGTCACTGTGCTTGGAATTCAACCTTCAGATACCTCAAAGGAGGATTCTCTATTTGTCAGTGACACCTTGATTTCAAAAAATTGATAGCCTGAAAATTAAATTCAAAGGAGCTGCTTGAATTCTTCTGAACGGAGATAATGATATTGCTTCTTCTTCAGTTCGTATATATAAAACTCGGCATTCACTTCTTCAAACTGTATATGAACATGGTGAAATTTAAGGTCAATTAACGGAAGAGCATCTGATATCCAAATCATTTGTGACTTCAATAATAATGATAAAAAGGTTCATCAACAAGCTCTGACAAATGAATTTCACAAAAACACAGAAATGCAAATATCGAAAAATAACACAGGAGATAGTGAAATCTTTCCTGATGCTCACAACCTCCGAACATTCGAGAAAAATTCTGACACCTTCCTTCTCTCCTGAAATTACACCGCTGGCTGTTCCTCGAACATTATAGATTTCTCTTTCGTGTTGTCAACAGATGAAAAAAAAATATCAGTGTTTTGTGATTGAACAGGAGGAGAAACTCTGAAGCAGTTATGCTGCTTGTGCGTGACATTCATATATCGACATATCGATATTTCTGCATTCCGCATCAGTATGAACTGCTCAGTTCACAGAACATGATTACAAAACTCCATTCGATGGAAGAATGACAATTGCTTTTCTTTGGATCCGTATTCTTCCTTCGATTATATCTGAGGTTTTGAATCAAACGTGATCGGTATCAGACGGTTTGTGTATTCACTGAGGTGACGTTCGACAACGATTCCTGCCAGTCACCAAAAACCTTCCATTTCCGACCAATCCAGAATAAAATGAAGGGAAAAGAACTCGCCTTCCCTAAAGTGTGTACGTTATCAAATGCACGGTGAGACGATGACAAGGGTTTCATTGGTTTTCTCGGACCCATATTTCCCGCCGAAAATTGTTTTGTAGCTGGCGAAGGCAAACGATGGAATGAATCCAATAGCATTCTGAGTTTTCATGGACACAATAAGGATTTTTTCTCTTGTCAATAGTACCTTATCATTAATATATCACATGTTCTTATATTTCGTTTTCGAGAAATCAGCAATGAAAAAAAAATACAGGGAATTCAGACTTTTTTGATGATTGACCTACGAAGTCATTGCTCACATGTTGATATTTTCTGAGATACAATTCAAAATACGACCTTTTCGTATCATTTTTTTTTGTATCTTGCTTTGTTTTAGAGATAAAAATAAAAACTATTTCACTGTTCGCTCTTGAACCAAGTGAATAAAAACCGACATGAGAACAGATAATGAATCATTTTGTTTATTATCACCATTTGTTCAATATTCCTATTATCATTATCACAACTGAGCAATTCGAAAGAAGAATCATCAATTATTCAAGGTCCGTTTTTTTTTGGCAAATTTCGATACCCTGTATTTCGATGACTACAACTGAAAAACTGTTCACGAGAATTTTTCTCATTTTTTTGAAATAATTTTCCTCATGATGGATTCCTTAGAATATTGATAGAAGGCCCTCCATTACTCTCAAAATATAAGTGAAATTAGTCACCGATTCAGGTATACAAGATTACAAGGTGATTTAGATATGGCACAATCTTCTATGAAAATACATCTCTATTTTCAGAAAGAACAAGAATCATCACTATATTCGGTTCAACCCCGGATCAGTCTGGTTTTCATCATTGAAAACCTACGGAAGTTATTCTGACATTCATTGTAGTTCGTGGCATTTGCACGTTTCACACATTTCTGTTATCGTGGCATTCTCCATCAAAAACAAAAGGAGACGAATTGAGAAATTATTTGAAGATGCAAAAACAAGACAGTCACTATTCGATACATCGAAATGTGATATTGATAATATATTTCACCGGTCGCTGACAAGATCTTTCTCGAACATCACTTTTCATGGTTTCAAAAGACAAAAATAAAGGACTTTCTTAACCTTGGACCATGAAAATACAGTAGTTTTCAATACGGTCCAAACCATTCTACCGTGTCCGGGTTTTTGGCAGAATCACCATATGAAACTGAACCTGAATATGATAAAGATCAAAAATGAAGAATCATCCAAAGCTTCTGAATCATATTGAAAATACTTCAGTATTCAAATATATTGGGGTAAAAAGATAAATTTTTTTGACTTGTTTCAGTTCAAGACTGGTCATTCACTATTCCATGAGTATTCATTTCAAGATTTGTTTATATTTTTTCACATTTTTATATGAATTATATTTGTAATGATGTTTCATCGATTGTCCTATTTTTCTAACAGCTTCAATGAAATGAAATGAATAAATTCCCAGTCACACTGATATGACCTTTTCATCTCATAGTTTGTCACACCTTCTCCTTTACCTTCTCAGGAAATCTCCGCTAACGTCAAAGCAATCAACTGGCCACTTCACCTAACCTCGAATAGAACTCCTCGTTGCGAGATCGCGGCGTGCTCTGCGAGATCGGTCGACGAGCGTAGGGCATCAACCAATGGGAGGGTTCGCGACGAGACTGAAGCCGGCGATGCTCTTCTGTTCCGGGAGCGACGCGCCGTCGAAAATTCGAGTTCGCAGGCGTCGGGATTCCCGACGGCGATGACGCGTCTTCCCCTTAATATTTTATATAATTTCACCGAAACTATTTACCATCCGCGAGGCCCAAGGTAAACTTCGTAAGAGATGGCAAAATAGATGCTTTGATCTTCTGGTCGAATTGACCGGAACAGACTGTCCTGTAAATCTACCGGCCACTAAAAATTGGCATCTATTCGAAATGGTCTTTCACGCACAGAGAAGAATGAGAACATGTTTCATAAGCGAAGTTTGTACAAAATGGGGGGTCGTAGCACAATGATTCAAGTGTTTGAACCATAATCAAACTGGCGGAAGATAGTGTGTTCGAAGCCGACCACGGCTCTTGATTTCTTATGAAATCACTCAAATTAGCTTTCTGGCTCAATTCGTCTTCGTTCAAAAACCCGTTTTTCTACGCGTTTTTTTTAATAACTATTGAAATTGGCGATTCGCATATTAGCAACGAACATATCTAGTGACATCAATAGCAGTGCCATTCGGCTACCACTCTCAAGCATAGATGAGCTGATAAATTAACCACTTAAAATTATTGCGAAAATTCCTCATTCATCACTACATACGTTTCGACTATATTTGTGTGTCAAACTCATGGTTCCTGTCAGAGATAACAATTACTCTTATATGAACACGGCTGGACTAACGTCACGGCGTAACGCAGCGGCGACAGAGTCTAGCGTCTAGCAGTAATACGTGAAGAGGAACGACAACACCAGGATACTTTCGTCACCAATTTGAATAGGTTTTTGGATAGGACTGTAATTTTAATTCGAAAATAAAGCCTGTGAGTTAGACAAAGGAAAATCCTATTGGAATTTCTATGGAAAGTTTGCAGGTCGTAAGCATCAATAACCTTGCTAAGCAAATAATTCATACCTTTGTCATTCTATTGAAGAATGATGCTGAACTCGTCTTGTTTGTCTACTGGGGAGCACCGATCGTGGAAATATCTATATAAAAGAAAGAAGAAAGAGAACCTCTCTGCGATGTTCTAGAGAGATAAATGCATTCGTGAGGTCTCTTTTGAATAGAGTCCAAGAGCTTCAGCGTATGTTTGGGGGCTGATCTCCAAACATGTGAACAGTACTCCAGGACAGGTCGAATTTCCAATCAATGAATGAAAAAAATAAAATAAGTAAATAAACTATCTAACTAACTACGTAACTATAGGAACATACGGAAGCGTAGAGGTAATACGGAGGGAGCGTTCACAAAGTTGCTCATCAGTTTTGTCGAAACTTCATTATATCTGTATAAAAAATACTTGTTGCCTGATATGTTACATAGACAATAATATAAATGGAAATCGATTCTCTAGAAAAATTCGAATACTATCACAGCAAAAAAAAATGGCAAACGTCTACATGCAATTCTGAGTAGTTATACAGTTTTCAAAATAGTTAAAACTAGCCACAAATTGGCCGAGTTGGTCTCACTGATAGTCAGTTATTCTGACATTATGTCTTACATCTAGTAATTATGTCTTAGTAAGACAATATTACGAGTAATTAAGTTGGAATTTTGAAAGCATGTCCTTCATTTCGTAATCATGTCTCAGTATCTAGTTATCACAAGTTAGTGAATCAAAAGTCTCTAATTATTTTTTTTTCTCTTCGACAACAAGGAAAATCTATAATGTTCGAGGAAAATCTATGATGTTCGAGGAACATTATGTTAGCCAGCAGTAGAATGTTGGGAAAGTAGGAAGATATTGGAATACGATTGGCGAAGATTGTTTGCTGTTCAGTTATTAGGAATATTATAACAATTAGGTATATTCTGATTCTGATACGCAGCATTCGAAAAATGGTTGTTACTTCAAATTGATTGACAATGTTTGACATCTATTCCTCAACTGCGTATTAAAAATGTCAGTGGCTTGACTCAAGTATGGAAACTCACGTTGAAAAATTCCGGATCAAATGCAGAGATCAACTGATCGAACACAAATTGTCTATAAGTTAGTGGAATATATCTTATCATTGTTTTGTGTTGTCATCTTGAAAAATGCGCGGATAGTCGATTATGAAAAGTACTATAGTACATTATTATTCATAAACTTTCTCCATACAATTAGAGGATCGCCCTATATAATGCGTGAACATACGCTTCATTTAATCTCACAGCATTGACCATTGCATAACGATTACCTCATAAATAATGTGGGCGTTGGAGACGCAGTAATCAGATGTCACCCTGTATTTACGTAATGCCGAACAGGGGCCAGTCAAAAGATGCACTTCGGGAGGCTTCTTTGTGATGAATTGATAAATGGGTATCCTAATACCTCTCGTTGTGATAGAGAAGGGGTCGCAATCCCATGGGGATTTGATCGATGTTCAGGGTTCTGCTCAGGGTTCAGCTGTTTTAAATTAAATATCAATACTTCCACTGTTTGCTCCAGATGAAGTCAAGATTCGGTTTCTTCTGACGAATCTTTGAATTTTCCACTGGAAAACTGAGAGGAGCCTGAAACACTCTGAATCAAAACATCCTGCATGGAAATGAAACACAGTGTTGAGTTGAAATAGGTATTTACATGATTATTTCACTCATGCTGAGATACACTGTTGGTGGAAAAAGTTGTGTTGATAATCGAAAACACAATGTTTTCGAGGTAATTATTATTTTTGTTTGGTACTCACGTATTTCGACCTCAGGAACCCGAACTTCACAATAAAGACGTGCACAAACTTATATCTTTCGAGATATTCCAGGAAAAAGTATGAAAATTAACCTTCTTGTTTCGGCCTGTTTTGGGTAGGCACCATAGCCATTCGAAGTTTCATTTCTCACATAAGATACTCTTTATATCTTCCTTATACATTCTAGAAGCTAAAAAGAAGGAGAAACATCCTCTAAGAAGTTTAATTCATCGTCTCCAGCATCTTTGATGAACCCTTCTTTCATATGGACGGCGCTGTCAGATGTGCATCTGTGATATTTTGACTCACAGAACTAGTGATTCTGACGTAGATTATCATTTGACATCGCCGTACATATGAAAAATGCTGGATCCACCTTCCTCCAAGATGCTGAAGAACGTTGATTCACCTAGTTCGAGAATGTTTTCCCTTCTTTTCGACTTTTTGAATGTTCAAGGAAGGTATAAAAAGTATCCTGTGTGAGAAAAGAAACTCCATGCCTACCCAAAACGAGCCGAAGAAAGAAGGTTAATTTTAATACTTTTTCCTGGAATATCTGAAACAATATAAGTTTGCGCACGTTTTTGTTTTGAAATTCGGGTTCCTGAGGTCGAAATACGTGAATACCAAACGAAAAAAACGAAAAAAAAAACCATCCCATGATAAAAGCAAAATTTCAGATTCCGTATTTAGGCTCCTGATCGACTAATAGATACCTTTATGCTGTTTCCGTTTTTTTATTTCACCACCTCATTGGTAGGATAGTTCAATTATAAATTACTCACCAGATGCAATCTGCCACAATAGCTTCCATTTTCCCGATAAAGAAATGGAACTACACCAAATTTAGTCCATGTAGTCGTAGTCCGTTCAGTACCGTGATGATAATCACACACTATTCATGTCAATCAACTTCAGAATTCTCCACATACTCACCACAAACTGTGACCCAACATGAAATGTCGTGAGGTCAGTCATTTAAATTGTCATTCCGGAAGGTGCATAAAAGTTGCATACATAGTCATCTTGAGCGGCGAAATACACAGGATGTTCAAAAAATATTGAGTTCAGTATGCTGTGTCAAGGTTCGAAGGATAATTCATGAAATGATCTGAACAAATGCAACTCGTGTTGTTGATCATTATCGGAAGTTCCTCCTCTTTTTCGGAACTATTCGAAAGAATTTGTTTTTCAATAATCAATACACATGTTATATTACATGCAAAAAGTGTGTGAAGTGATTGTTTTCGCTGCATGCGTTGTCCGTTTGTATCATCGATATAGTCGTAATTTGCATAGCTCTACTGAGTGAAATGTTATTCATTGATTGTTTGTTATTTTTTTAATTTCTTAGTCCTCTTTGAAAATCCGTAACATCTATCTTTCAGAAAGAAGATATCGATAGGTTTCAACAGTAGACACGTGAAGAGTCAACTCCTTGCAGGAGTTCAGAATCTTCAGAGTAAAATGCAAGTGTCAGTTTCACACTGCATAAATCAACAGAGCTGTTTGTAAATCCTTACAACTAGTCGAAAAAAAATTGTTCTCTCTCCAAGAAATCACATCATGAGATAGCCTTGTACAGTGGGCTCGAACTAAAAAATGTATTAACTGTATAAGTCCCTTCTCCAAAAGTCAAACAGATGATTCACATCTAACATCGAGTATCGGAAACACAAAATATAAACAGAGGCCGCGGAGACTCGAATATAATAATAAAAAAAAAGAGATACAAAAGAGTCAGTCCCGATGCCAGGATGAATGGGAGCATTGAGCCGTTTCCCAGGAGACAATGTCCATGAGTGGCTCTCCCTCTGCCGACCCCTTTCAATTACGTTCAGTTGGTCGTGATTAAAACGATTCCTTGTTACCCCTTCGCTCTATCGGACGAGCCAAAGACAGAATCATCGTAATCTATCTCGCGAAACGGAACGTTATTCTATTTCTGCGTCAGTCCTACCTGACTCAAATTGGAAATAAGGATAAAGGATGGGTTATTCTGTATTGTCTGACTGATCCCATCAAGATTGCAAGAATGCAGGAAAAATTGTATTTCTTCCACGTGCAAATACGATGCATTTTTATATGTCAGCTAATAGTATGGATCCGATGAGTTGTCTCAGGTATCAGAATACAATGCAATGTTTCATTTCGACTTGCTACATCATGTATCAAGAATTGTTATCCACAGGGAGTTCCCAACGCATTTGTACAGCTGAAAATGCTGGAGAGAATTGATGATGAAACTTGATTGATGGAAATGGCCTAGTATCAACTGAAGGATATCACATCATCCTGATGTGTTGAATGCCTACATAGCCAAAATTTTCCAAAGTGTTGAATAGAGTTTCGGTCTTACCTAATGGATATCCTACCTATCGGTCCTAACCTAACGGTCAAAAGCGCTTTGCTATACAAGGTGAATCAAAGCACTTTGACAAACTTCCAAAAGGTGATGCCTCACAATTTTCCAAATGAATATACCCAGGAAATATGTCGAACGGAGATTCGTAATGAGAGGATTCTTGATGTATCGAATTTGAACCTGATGTTCTTATTGCTCTCACTCGTAGGGGGCGCCACCTACACGTCTTTCTTTTTTTTAAAGATTAAGAACTGTTTTGAGCGTACTTGTATTAGCACATTCTCCAGTAAAGAAATCGATTCCTCTGTCATATCAATGTGAAAAAGCTACCCTTGTTAGAAGTCGCTATGAGCAACTGTTCTCTGGATATCAAGTCGATTAGTTGATAATCGATGCATGTTGACATTATTTTGCAATCCTCACAAGATTGTTTAGGAAATGATTTTGACGTTTCAGTGAGAAGTTTTGGTAATTACACATTTGGTATTTCATAAGGTATTGAGAAAAAGACATTAAAAAACATAAAACATCAAGTCACTGTATCTTAGTAAATATTAGTTCATTCAATTATACCTATCACTATATATATCATTGAATACCATATTTGCCTGTGTTTCATGTTACATGCACTTTTTTGTCTCACTGCATGTGATAATTCTAATCAGAGATTATCGAGAATTTATGTTGAAATCAGATTCTATAAATATTCATATATATATATATATATATATGTTCGTCATTCATTCCTATATTCATGATCATTATGTTCCTGTGTTTTAGTGATATGTGCCAAAATATGATATTATTATCAGCATTATATTAGAATATTGTGAGAAATCACCTCGTGGAATTTTTCGAAGTACTTTCGAATCACCATGTATGTGGATATTGAATGAGCATTAATGCACGAAATACAAATTATTTCTTCGATTATATCGACACACTCAGACATCTGACCCAATATCAATGGGCAGAGTATGAATCTCCCTACCTAGTAACGGTAATGTTCATAATAGTTGTAAATGGATAGTTGGCGTATCGAAAACTACTCCAGCAGTTTTCTCCACAATCTTGAGAAGCAAAATCTATTTTTTGAGTTTTGTCGATGCTTTGTAGTCATTTTCCAAACGCTCTCCTATACTATAGAGAAGGTTTCTAGTATTCAGTGGAAGTCAATAGCCAACTGCGACCATCTTCAGTTTTGAGGAACTTGATCAATGTATAATGTATTTTGAAACTCGTATCAGAAGAATATTATTAAATCATTCATATCATTAATATCAATAATTAATAATAATATCATTAAATATCATTGAATTAGTAGAATATCGAGAAACAAAAGGGATATTGAAACGAAGTCCACCCATTTTCCAGCGTAGAACCTGATGATGAGAATGAGGGTTGCTATATGAAGGAATTCTTTCTTTCTCCTCTCCTTTTCACCCTCTTGGGCGTCAGTTGAAGGAATTCAATTGCAGTATTTCCAAAATTGTGGAATTTTTGGTTGAGTTCTCAGAGACTGGCAGAGCTATAGGTTTTAATTGAGCATATCCCGGCAGTATTTTGCCAGCGTCTTTTGGATACCTATGTATGCATTATTTTTTGGGGAATCAATAGTAGATTCTGAAAATGCAATTATATACGCTGTGTTCAAGATAAGGATGCACAGCATGCACAGGATCTCGGGAATGGTGGGAGATATACAAGTTCGGATGAATGGGTGAAAAGTTGCGCTTTCACAGGGTCAGTTCAACAGTCTCTGTGAATTTCCGAAATCACTTATAGTTTCTCAGTCATATCAAGAAATGGTAATTTCTGCAAAATCTCTTCTGTATTTTTCCGCTATTTTTAGAGATAGAAAAAAATGAAAATACTTATATTCGATATGATTCAACGTGATGATATTGATTTCTTTCTACGACGTTTCGTATCAGATAATTTTTCATCAAAAGCACAGTAGTGTTATTTATTCTCATCCTTTGATTCTGGAATAGAGGGTGCAAACCGCTAAGCCTCAATACCAATATAATAGCCTATTGTGTATATTGATAAATGGCTGTTATGGTGACCTGGTTCGAGTAGTAATTGAACGAGAACGTCCCGAGACAGTTTGATAGATATTTATCACTATCAAGAAGGGATAATGAGTAATATAGACGACTTACATTGTCATTGAGATAATTATCGAATTGGATAGTAATTAATACATATTTTTCAGGGTTTATCATGTGACTCGAGTTAGATGTTTCGAAAGCGAGAACGTATTTTTAAAAAGATTTATTTTTATTACAAAAATACGGCTTGACCGTCTCTGACAATAGTTACGAATAGAATAATGAAAAATGGTGCGTGAGATCTGCTCTCGGAGATTCGAGAACAGAGCTTTCCTGGAATACTGCTTATCTGCGAAGCTGTGTCCGCATATTTCGTAAGAACGGCAAATCTGTGGGAATGTTCGGCATATAACTCCTCCCTCCTTAGGACGAGAAAATAAGGGAGTTATTTTGTCGGGTTGGAACCACTTCTGCTTCCTGGCTTCCTTCTTCCTTCTGTTCCCTTTTTGACTGGCATTGAATAATTCTGTTAAGATTCTTCTTCAGCTTGGTTGATAATACAATGATTATTATTGAAAAGATCAATCCAAGGAGAATACTGAACACTATGGTACTTCCATTGGAATTTTCGGATTTCTTGATTGGCATCAATCGTTCCATCATAGTGTTGATTTTGTAAATTTCTTCTAAATTAAGCTTGGTGAAGTTAGGTGTTTCGTACACGTTTGATATCCTCAACTTGTCGGTGTTGAATTTGGGTAGAATAAGTGGTTTACCCTGATGAATTCTGATGTCATTTATGAATGTTTTGTGGTTCACATGAAGTTCGCAGGTTTCCGGAATTTTGATGAGAGTGGGAAGATTTATTTCCACGTAACGGTCAGTTTTGCATTTCGAAAATATCCTTTCCTCTTGAACTGGGATGATCAGGACTTCTTCTTGGGTGACTTGTTCGATGATGGATTCTGCTAGGTTCATTTGGAGTGGTTGGCAGCTCGTTGAGAGATTTCCTTCGATCAGCTGGATAGTGCAAAGATCCTCTGGGTAGTAGTCCTCGATGCAGTAATAAGTTTTCTCCAGTAGTGGACATGGGGTTGATTCGAACTGGTTTTTCGAAACTGTTCGTGCCAAATAGGGGTATTTGGGGATGAAAATATGGTGATTTTGTATAATAGGGTATAGGTGATAGAATAATTGGACTTCGTTTCTGATAATTGGAACATGGATTGCGAAAATCAATTTAGTCTTAGATAACATAACTTGGGTACCAAAAATCTGATAATATGTTAATACATTTCCAAATGACGGTATTTCTGACTGTTCATAGAATTTTCTCAAATAAATCAGCATTTCTTTCAGCTCTGAACTAGATACTATTGAATTATGTAAAGTGTTCAATTTTGCAAAAGTAACAGCATCCTCTAAGTTGTCAATGAATGTTATTATGTTTTGACAATCCAAGATTATTTGCGCAAGTATGCCTTGAAAGCTGATATAATTAGTTAAGTCACCAATAGTTCTTCGTACTGCCACCTGGAATATTTTCAATCCGTTTTCAAGTTTTTCTTGGTTTGAATTGAGTATTTGAATAGTTTCATTATAGTGATTGATGAGTTGCTTAGATAGGGAGATTTGCATATTGACTTCT
Organism: Gastrophysa polygoni; assembly: GCA_963576655.1. NCBI lineage: Eukaryota > Metazoa > Arthropoda > Insecta > Coleoptera > Chrysomelidae > Gastrophysa > Gastrophysa polygoni. Next base: position 15,131,577 of record OY755084.1, read on the forward strand.
TCAATTATATTATTTTGATTTTGTTCTAAGATCGCGATGCTTCTGTCATATCGTTCGCCGTCATCGGCGTCGAGAGTGCCGAAGAGCCATTTATCGATTTTACCTATTCCATCTATCATTCCTCTTTTCATACGAATGTGAGGTTGAAGATTGTCGAGCTTAGTTTTTGTTATACCTATGAGATATTCAGTTCTCATCAACATATTTGCTGATAGACCATGATAAGATATAGGGTTGGAAATATTATCCTTATTGAAATTAGCCTTGATTGACTTGAAGTACTGGTTTAAATTATTCAATTGATTTATTATAGGACATAAATCAATATAATGTAAAAATGTATGTTTACTATGTATAATTTTTGCTTCCCCTAGTTTTATGGGTAGGATAGGATTATTAATGGTAGTCACTTGGATGTCTTCGTCGTTACAATGTACTTGGAGTACGTGAAGTAGAAGGTATAGGGTCAGTAACTTCATTTTTGGTCTTTCCCTGTAACAAATTTCTTTCATTAGTCTTAGGTTTCCTAGCTATACTTTTGTGATAGGTTCCCTTGTCGGTTTCTAGTTTGATTCCCGTGTCTTTGAGTATTTTTGTTCTCTTTCTCTTTCCACTACAGAGACTCCAGTTAGGGATTTCAGGGGGTACGCTTGACCATACCGAGAAAATGAGTCGATAATTGTGGAGAAACTCTGATTAGAAATTTTGAATGTATCTATGTGGATGTGTTCGAATGGTTTTGAAGTGGTAGGAGTGAGATTGAATTTTATTATCGGAGGGTTGCGATCATACTTGTTCTTTTGACAGGTTTCGCAGTTATCTATATAGTTTTTTATATCATCCGCCATTTTTGGCCAATAAAACCTAGAACCGAGGGATGGTTTCATTTCGTTAATACCTCTGTGACAAGTTTTTTTTCACATGATAAAACTCGAGTTTTTCTTTTTGATCCTCTAATGTTTCTATGTCGATTAAAAACGTTGGGCAATGAACGATTTTGTAACATGCATTTTTGAATAAATTTTGAACAGTGTTACTGAAGATTCTATACAAGGTGGGAGTTTTGAAATGCAGGGCATATGTTTGTTTCGGGTCTATATGATCCTTGAGAAGCTTGACGATGTTTTCGATCATGTTTTTGTTCGGCATTGTGACGTACGATCGAGAGTTTTCAAAAATTTTCTCTCTTCTATACTTAGTTTCATCTATGTCACCGATGGCTATGATGATTTGATTTTTATAAGTATTCACAGCTCGTTCTGAAATTGGTATAGAACATACAGGGTCTTCGAGGGAAGTGTGGACTGTTTCTAGGTCGGAATGATTTTCATCTTTTCGTGGTGGTACGATACGAATGTCTGATAATATTTGTGCTTTAGGCTGAACGGCTGGAGGACCTAGAATTTGTTGTAGATCATTATCGTCTAGATCTGGAAGTTTTTCGGGGTTTTGCAAAAAATCGTTTATTAATTCGTTAACGTCACCGGGATTATTTTGAATTGATAAGGTTTCGAGGGCGTTCAAATCGGTATTATGAGGGTTCCTAGAAAGGGCGTCGGCTGCTTGATTGAATTTGCCTTTTTTATATTTTATAATATAATCGAATTCCTCTAGTTTCAGACGCCATCTCACCAATCTGGAATTTGGTTCCTTCAATGAAAAAAGCCATTGGAGTGGTTTGTGATCTGAAAAAATCGTGAACTTTCGGCCAAACAAGTAAGGCCGGAAATATTTACAACTCCAAACAATAGCAAGAAGTTCTTTTTCAATAGTTGAATAGTTGACTTCTGCCGGGTTCAGCGTTCGGGATGCATAACAAATTGGGTGGTCATTTTGGGACAATATGGCACCTATAGCGTAGTTCGAGGCATCTGTAGTCAATTCAAATTGTTTTTCAAAATCAGGATATGCGAGGACAGGTTCTGAAGTGGGGATAGATTTACAAATATCGAAACATTCAATGAATTCAGTGGTGTGAATTACCTTCTCATTTTTCTTGAGGCACTTTGTCATTGGTTTAGTGATTTTGGCAAAGTTTCTGATGAACTTTCGGTAATATCCTAATAGACCTAAAAATGATTTGATTTCTTTCTGAGTTTTTGGAATCGGGAACTCTTGAATCGCGCTTATTTTCTTTGGATTGGGTTTGATACCTCCTGGTGTTATTACATGGCCTAAAAATTCGACTTCTTTCCTGAGAAATTCCGATTTATCCAACTGAATTTTCAGGTGAGCTTCACGTAATTTGGAAAATACTGATTTGAGGTTTTGAATGTGTTCTTGTAGTCCGGTGCTAAAGATAATGATGTCGTCCATGTACACCATGCAAATTTTATTCTGCAGGTCTTTCAGGACCTCATCCATTACCCGTTGGAAACTGGAGGGTGCATTCTTAAGACCAAATGGCATCCGCAAATATTCGTAGTGTCCTTGCTCTACGTCAATCGAGTTTTGGGCCATTTCAATCTGGTGAAACCCGCTTGCCAAATCAAGGGTGGTAAAATACTGAGCTCTACCGAGTTTGTCTAAAATGTCGTTGATGTTGGGAAGTGGATATCGGTCGCCGATGGTTTTTTCATTGATTTTACGATAGTCCACGACTATCCGCCATTTTGCTTTTCCGGAAGAGTCTAACTTTTTCGGGACAATCCAAATTGGGGAAGACCATGGGCTGCAGCTTGGTCTTATTATATTTTTCTCTAGCATATCGTTGATTTGATGTTGTACTTCTTGTTTATGTATATAGGGGTACCGATATGATTTTGTATGGACAGGTATTTCGTCAGTAGTCTTGATTTCGTGTTTAATTTTTGATGTAAATGTCAAGTCATCGCCTGGTTTGAAGAAAATTTCGGAAAATTCGTTACAAATCTTGAATATCGCAGATTTTTCTTCTGCGTTCATGTGGTCTGTGCGTATCAAGCTTGAGATGTGAGAGTATTTTTTATCTGAATTTGTCATATGATTGTCCGAAGTGGTAAAAGAATCGAATGTGTATATTTCGTAAATCGATGAGCCGAATTGTTTGACAGGAATTGGTTTCCGCAATGTCACAGAAATTGTTTGATCTGTGGGGTTTTGAATTTCTATAGGGGCGTACCCTTTTTTTGAAATTGTCACTACTTGTGGAATATACAGTTTATTAATTGTACCTTCGACTGTTAGAATTTCTCCATCGTATATATCGACAGGTATATTTTTTATAGTTTTTTCTTGTGGATTAACTGAAAATGAAAAGCTCGACTCTGTGGCTTGTCTGAATTTGAATGGGATATCAATGTGATTTCCTATCAATTTTGTATTGGTTAAATCAATATTAAAATTCATATTCATAAGATCTGTCAATCCTAATACACCGTCAAAATAATCATGGAAGTCGAATAAAATGAAATTGATTTCATAGTTCGTATTGAATTCAGGAAATGCCGGAATTAATGCTTGGTATCTCGCGTTCTGACTTCCTATAGCAGTTTTGATTATTGTTTCAGCTTGATATATTTTATTTGGATAAAATTTTTCGATTATCGAAGGTTTGATTATTGATTTGGAACTACCTGTATCTATGAGTAACTTGATTTTTGGACATTTTATCTCGACATAAGGAAGAGCGTTGTTGCTAGAAAGATTTATTTCGGCTAAGTCAATAGGTCTTTTTGGCTGGTTGGTTGAAAATTTTCGGATTCGTTTGTGTTAATATCTTCATTGTATTGGTCTTGGGAGTATGGTGGCTGATAATCGATTGTTTCTTCAACGTATGAATTCTGATCATGGTATTCTCCTTCGGGGTAGTACGCGGCTTCGGCGTAACCGCCATTTTCATAGGACATTTGATTTTGATCGGGAATGGGTATTTCGTATTCATTCAAAAATAATTCTTCCGATACAAAATTTGGTTTTTGATTCGATTGAAAGAATCCCCTATTATTTTGGAAGTTATTTGAGTATTGACTTCTGAAATTCGGTCTGGGTTGTTGATTTTGTTGTGGAGAAGGTTGATGGGACATTCTAGTGGGGTTTCGAGAAGTTGTTGACATGGGCTCTGGTTTAGGTAATTGGTTTGCCGGAATGTGTTTTGGTCTGAATACGTTCTGAGGGGGTCCGAAAACTTCTCGATTAGTTGGGTACCGCTGAGGGGGTTGTGGTCTCGGTTGAATATTCAATGGTTGGTTGGGCCACATAGGTCTAGGAGATAAATTCGGGTTTGAGTAGTTTGTATTACTTTGTTGGAATTGTCTTTGAAAATAATTGGGTCTTTGCGGTTGGACGTTATTCATTTGAACGTTGGGAGTAAATACTTGTCTGGTTCTTGGATTATTGAATTTTATCTTTTCATTTTCCTGAAAATGACCATACATGTTTTCGAAATTGTCATATTCGTTCACATATGCCATTGCGTCTTCTAAGGAAGCGGGTTTCTTGAGATGCATATTGTTTCTCAAGATACCTGTACATCCTGCGATAAATGTACTCAGAGCGACTTTGTCGTAATGTGAAATTTGATAAGTTTTTTCTTCCCGGGCTAAGTTTGTATCGTTACTTATTCTTTGGGCAACACTACTTCTTAATAGTTGTAGTCTACTTCCAAAACTGAGTAAGTCTTCTCCTTTATGAGGTCGACTTCTAGTCAGTTCCTGTACTAAACAATCTAGGTCTCTACGGTCGGCAAAGCATTGTTTTAAAGCATTTTTTAAAGTGGCCCACGTATTTAGTTCGGCCCTATTTCCTACCATATATTCCGCTTTACCTATCAATTTCTCCTGAATACATTCAAGAATGTGATCGTTCAATGATTGATCGTTAAAAACTGCATAAGAAATGAATAACATATCACACCTATTGATAAATTTGTTCAAAGCGTTACTATCGCCATCGAACGGTTTGATGTTATTGATTCTAGATTTGAAAAGATTCCAGTTCATTTGGGCAGGTTGTGGTGCTTGTTGCCCTGTTGCCATAGTGGATGCTAATAAATTTACCTGTCCTAAGTTAGATTCACTGAGGGTTGAAGTCTCTTCAAATGATAAACTGCTTAGCCTATCCAATATATCATTAATTTCAGTCATGAATTAATTATTATCTTTATTCTGATTTGATTTGAAATAATTCCTTAAGTTATTCGTCTAGCATAGACATCAATTTGTTCTCGATGAACTGCACTAACTATCTTCACCGAAGTCCTTATTCAGAGGGTTCGATGAGGGCAAAAAGGAATATTTGGCACTTACAGGTTTTTGATGATAAAAATCCTTGTAGTCTCCGGTTCCTTCTTCGTTGATTCTACGTAGCTTTCCAGGGGTTGGTCGTCTCGTTCGGGGTGATCCTCGATGGATTTTGTTCGAATTTGTGCTAAAGGTGTTGAAACTCCACGATGCGAAAAAAGTTCTTTTAACGCACTGCACAAATCCTACCGACTGCGCCAGTTAGATGTTTCGAAAGCGAGAACGTATTTTTAAAAAGATTTATTTTTATTACAAAAATACGGCTTGACCGTCTCTGACAATAGTTACGAATAGAATAATGAAAAATGGTGCGTGAGATCTGCTCTCGGAGATTCGAGAACAGAGCTTTCCTGGAATACTGCTTATCTGCGAAGCTGTGTCCGCATATTTCGTAAGAACGGCAAATCTGTGGGAATGTTCGGCATATAACTCTCGTTCATTAGAAATCTCGAGTATAATTTGAGACATATTAGGTAATCATGAAATATCGATTTGAAATATAGTCAGGGGTATAGCACTTTCAATTCAACCGGAAGTGGATAACAATATTCGATCCATGTCAAATTGAACATCCTACATTTTTTTATGAAAGCAGCTATCATATTGAAACTGGTCTAATGTTTGTTAAAAATTTGCACTAGTATCTTCTTCTCTTACGAACGAAATCAGTAGTTAGTTATATGATGTGGTGAAGAATTTTTTATCATTTGAAGAGTTTAAAAACTCTCAAGATCATTTCTTCACGCGAAATGGTTATTTGTGAATCTCCGAAATACTTTTGACGCTTTTCAATTCGTTCAAAAGCCAATAGAGCATTCTATGATACAGAGTCAAGGAGAGGATGCGGAGCTCATCGAAATTGGCAACAATAGCAAAAATCGTAGAAAAAAAAATCCAAGATACCAAAGTAATAAAACTCACCAATAAAAGTGTTTCAGCGTTCCTGACATTGTTCATGGTATCTTAACTGTTGATTTGACGCCCACATGGTCTTTTTTGGCGTGAAATTGTTTGTTCACGATCACCTTCACAAATATTACCTTTTTGCTGCCCCTACCAACACCTCCTACCACGACACCTTGACGAACTGACGTACCTACATTCATGGGTTTAGATAATATTGCCTGTTGTGATTGCCTATTATTTATTGTCACATCTCTCAATAATCGGTTCGTGATAATATTTCGATTGCGATGAATAAGAGTTGTTGCTGCGGTACAAATGAAAATCAAGAGAATGAAAACGAGTATATTGTTTTGCGAACATGCACTATTTTCCACATAAAACAACTGGGAAACGCAGTTTTTATGCTAGGTCAAAATCCATCTCTTTTCTTAACGTACACTGGATGAGAGAGATAATCCCTAGAATAGTGAACGTAAGAAACTGGATTCACCCACTTCAATCTTTGAATTGTCACTGTGAACAATGTCAACAATTCGAAGTGACTAGTGTACCGACAGTTCAGTGATTCAGCCTGCCGGCTAGAGCTCTGAACGTTCCAACATCCAACTCCACGTTCATTATTAGGTTATAGTCGTAAATAAGAAGGGAAATATACAGAAGGTTACTTTTATAACTCATCTACCTACCTTAGAATGGTATTGTATTCTGATACACAATTAATGGATGATGTATTTTCTACATTCAAAGTTTATCTGAAGTCCGGAATAGGTATATTATATGTTCATATGAATGAAAGAACTTGAGCAACATGCATGGGTTCTCAATAGCTACTCGTGAACGTAATGTTCAAAGCATAATTCTATGTTGTATCTGTCTTTGAAAGATGAGTATGAATGAGCTAAGTAGAAGTATTTTATTCTCATTGATTATATTTATATTTGCAAATTTTTCAAAAAAAAAGGTTCAATTTCGAGCGCAGTGGCATTTTGGGGCAGATCACATAGCTGTACTCACTACAAATATATCGAAATGATTTTCAATAACTTCTACTTCATTTTTTAGGAACGAGGAGACAAAATCCCACAAAAAGCTGAAAAATTAATGTACCACCTCCTCGAATAATTCACAGACAGTATAAATGAGCTCGTTGAAATTTTTGAATTTCTAAGTGGATAAACATATTATACGGGGTATATCAACAATATTGAGAAAAAATTCTTGGTGAAAAATTGAGATTTACTTTTCATAAACTTTTTTGTATTCGATGGAAACCGATACCTGTACGAATTTTATTGAAAAACTAGTCTTCATCAATCCTATACAGCCGTGTCCCGTTCTGTTTATTAGAGTGTGTCCTAAATCACCGAACGGTCGGTGCACTAGTTACCGATTTTTTTTTTGTCATTTGCAATTTGAATCTCTCATGATAATTCTTCATGAGAATTTATTTTCATTCTGAAAAAACGATTTCTTCTGTCAGTTCATGGGAAGAATGTAAGTACAACAGTCGAAGTCTTCATATCAGAGTACAGTATCAAATCAAAAGTTCACCGTATAAAAAATTTCCAATGCAGTCTATGCAGGAAGAGTTCTGAAATGGCCAGAGACACAAAAACTAAGGTAAATCCTACCGTTCCACAGGCTTTGAGGCTTTATTACGAGAAATTGGAAAGAGAACGGCATGTTCGTCAAAATCTGAAATATTCAAGAATACACATGCGGATGGAAACCAAAGAATCGAGTGTTTTATTCTTTGACTCGATGTTTTCCTTCAACTACATAGTACCTACTTAGATATGTAGGATATGAGTTTCGTAAAGATTCATATTGATTGTGTTCTCGGTTGTCACTCATTCTGCGGACTGAAAACTTACCTAGTACCTTGTTGAGTAAACACTTGAATAACACCGAAAGCATAGTTTGTCTGTTAACCAAATCGCCACGACGCTTATTTCCTGGAAAATTGTTCACTAATTTTCTGAATATCTTATAGTGGGTGTAACGGAAATATTTCACTATCGATCCGCATGTACATGATGGATATATGAGACGGCCCCAGAACTGCAGAAATCATTATCATTATGTTTGACATTACATATTGGTAGTTAGCGAGGTAGTAAGGTTCAGTGGGAGTCACTTAGTGACGAAAGCTATAAGATGTGACAACGATTGTCAAAACACTGGTGCAGTCACTGATGGTGATTTGTTTCGTGAAAAACGCTAACGCTATTTCCCGCTATAATGGCCTAATAGTAATGAAACTCCCCAGAAGACACTTCTACAGATTTCTGTACAAATAGTTGACGTTTTGAGATTGTAATTATTTAGTTCGATCTGAAATTGAGAAGTAACCTAAATTACTACTTCTGAATCAACATTTTAATAAAACTGATTGTGCAATTATCAATAATAGTGATTTTGTTTTCATTTTTGTCGGCCATCTAACAACTGACATTCGAGATATAACGAATGAAATGCTGTTATCGAGTTAGCTGTACGTTAGAGTTTTGGTTGAAAAAATTAGATAGGTGAATAGGCAGAATAGCTCCACCAGTGTTCTGTACATCATTCCTGTGACAAATCTCAAGTAATGTCAGATTACACTCAGAATGAATCGAAATCAATTCTCCTTATGTTTCTGAGATCTTGTTGCCGGATGGCAGAAAATTCGGAAAGAGAACTGGAGACACAGTCCATTGCAGGAAATATCATCTCGCGACCCTCAGCACCATAAACGGAAACTCCAGATATCTACGAGGTCGTCACAAAAATACATTTTGCAACAGAATCATAACCAAATTATGTGACTTCGACAGGAAATGAATTCATTTTCCATAATCAATCGGAAGATGTACTCTCTTGAATGAAGCAATGATCATTTGAAAATCATCTACGATATATTAGTCCCAACTACAATTCCAAAATGGCCTTACCTTCAGATGGGGAGATTTTCCTAAAAATGCAAAAAAAAATGGTGTGATAGTTTGACATCAGGAAAATTGATTTCTGGATTTCTTCCAAAATGAAGCACCGAAAATGAGCCACTCGGCACAGCAAAGCACTTTCGCTTTCGAAAGACAGACTTGATGCACTCTTCTCTTTCAACTGCATCATAAGCAACAACTTCCAGAATCTGAGCATCAAAATAAAGGCAAATCTCATCATGCAATCGGTAACAAGAACAAATTCAACATGGAAATCTGATATAATCAATTACATTCTTTGATATCCTATAATCATGCCGATTTTTATTCCATTTTCGAATGTTCCAAAAAAAAACGTCAAAGCAGTCAAAGTGGTCAGAGTAGACATCCAGCCTCGCATAATTTCAGAAAGATAGATCGTGGTGTAGGCCCATAGCGGGGAAATACCGTTGATAAAATCGCGCCAAGTACACTTACCTCATAGGTAGCGTGGAAATATGCGCATATTATAGAGAATACAAAATTTAGAATATTTTGAGATATGATGGACCATGGTGAGAAAAAAATTCTAGGATAATATAGGAAATTGCATAATCGACAATTTTCTTCCTAACAAATTTCGCGTTTGGCTGAAAAATCCAAAGAGTTTTCGCCAACTTGGACCTCAAATTGATTTTTTCGCACAAATGGGATCGATAAGGTCTTTCCACAATTTATCTACAATGATGTTCCTAACATTTATGCCATTATTATCATTTTTTCATTTCATTTGTTCAACATATCATCTGGTGGAGACAACCCACCATCATCAGGTCAATCACCCTGTAATGAATTATACATCCTGTTGAATAAACCTCCTCGCCTTTCAGAAATGAGCAGTTGACATTTCCTCTAATGCAGTTGAAGAGGGTGTAGTGTAAACTCGATGTTAGGGCTGTTCCGCGAAGATTATCATCTGATAGTCTTAAAGAGCAACATTGGGAATGATAATACGAATTGTCGCCTCATGGCTGTTAATAATTTCCATGTATCCGTTTTATCTTTGCTGGATTCGAACGCGGCATCTCGCAAAGGGAAAAAATCCGGGATGGTGTTTCCTCCTTCAGCCTCATAAAGCTTTCCTAATGTATGCCCGTGTACATTCTAGAGGGTACTCCCCGAAGACCATCTGATATGATCATGGAGAGCATGGACGCCGCCAGTCAAAATTCCAGGGGGGTGTTCTTTCTAAGTGGAAAATTGTTCTACACTAGAATTGGAATCTTTTTGACCAATTCCCGCTACGAGTGTGCTTCAATGTTATGTACATAATTCTTCCTACTACCATAAATATTTAAATTATGAGCATTATGAGTAGATATTCATCAGACCTGAGTAGATTATGAGTTTCCCTGATTTCTGACAGCCCTGAGTAAAGCAGTCAGAACAGAAAATATCCGTACGGTGACCCTTTGAGGATTCAATGACATTATCTTTGTCGATATCATGAAATCAAATGGGTGTGCAGATAATTTGACTCAATTTCTATATTCGTATACTTCAGCTGTGATTGCTGAGATTACCCGCCCCCCCCCCCTCGGGGTGGGGCAATAGAGTCTGATTGCTCCAGACCTATGATAGCTAGAAACAAGATACAAAAACGAATGTAAACTAGAAAATATAGGACCTATCTTGAGAAATTATTGTGGCATATACAGGGTGCAACGACGAAATCTAGAGAGTCGACTGCAATTTTTTTTAATGAAATGCCTTGTATATTTCCCCAATATTATCGACTGAGTCTCAATCACTTGAAAGTCAGTTCTTCTGTCGAAAGTGCAGATGCATACATGAAAGTCATCATAATAATCAATGTTGTTGAGAAATATTGCTAAAGCTATCTGATGGATAGATGATCATTATTCAGAATATATTCGGACGCATCATACATGTATTAGAGTAGTCAAAAATGATTTTTCATTCCGAAGTATCTTTAATTGATTTTTTGTTGATGTAAAATTGGAATGCGAATATTTTCTTTCTCATAGTTGCTGGTGTTATACTGATACACCCGTGAAGGCATTGACTATCCTTTCCTTCATAATCGGAACTGGTGTATCTCTATACACGATATCTTTCACGTAACCCCAAGAAAAAATCTATATCAGTCAGATCTGGGGATCTTGCAGGCCATCGAATGGGTCCGTTTCTTCCAAGCGGATGAAAATTGCTCAGGTGTTTCCTTACAGATTTCAACTTATTTCTCCTACCATTCATCGAACATATGTGCTGGTCATCAACTTGCCGAAAGAATCGAGGATACTCCGTTACATAATAATGGAAATTATTCAGCACCTCCTTGCCCTCAAGTGGCAGCGCCTCTGATGGGGAGATATCTATTTTCCATTTCTCTCTCGGCATATAGACTTTGCGACTTTGTCCCAAGATGATCCTCTCAGTAAATATGCTTCTCGACATTCGAAAACATATGTATAGTTACCTAAGATGAATATTTGGAATCATTGAGAATTCTGAAGTGTATCAATATGTCCACTGAATATGTTATGAAAAAAAATCCTCATGAGATCCTAATTGAGTCAAATGAGGCAATATTGAAGCGGTGCAGAATAATCGTTTTCTCAGCCACTGAAAATAAAATGCAAATGAAGAATGTATAACGTATATTCGGTACAAGCTATTCAAAACACGTTATTAGTATGCCCTTACTTTTGGAGGTATACTAGGACATTCTTCTTCGTTGAGGGTACAGTCTATCACTGGTCGATATGTGAAGCAAACCTAGAAAATAATCAATCTTAAGGTCATCTTCTGGCAAAATGACCTTGATGGCCCGATGAAAATCGTGCAACCAAATTCACTTGCAATGTACTTCGTTTCAGTTCAGAATAAAGTATGTGAAGAGAGTGTTGGTCTAGAGATACTAAGAGATTATAATATCACCGAGCCAATCGACCATCAACCAGGTAATCATTTGAACGGTATCGGTTGCCTATATGGATTTTCTACAAAGATTGATCTACAGTAGTCAACAATAAAAACAAAACACTAGGAAATTTGGTTCGATTTCAAAAAATCATTGCCTTTTCACTTGTGTATTGTCTCAGAAGTTCTTTTCTGTGAATCAACAAGCTAATTCTTCTTGTCTGATAACTTCAAACATTACAATTACAGAGTGATGAATTGTTCAGTGTCGAATTGATGAAAAAAACATGCGTTTCTCGTTAACGAAAATTTTGTTCTTTCTGAATTCTGAAATATTTATGCTTCGATAGTAGCTTTTGAAGATGTGAACCTACTCAGTCTTTATTTTCTATTTACATTGAAGCCAAACGTGAACATAGCATATCTGCTGTCGCTCCATTATGCAAATTTTCATTCCACAATAAAATTTGTTATTGCAACATGGGGAAGTTGTTCAGGCTTGGTTGATATTTTCAAGTATCAGAAAAATGTTATTAGAATGATATTTGCTAATGATGAGTTGTATAGGGGCATTATCAGAGTCATTTCATATGTTGACGGTACCTGCAAATTTTGATATAGACTCGTTTTAAATCGAATGGTAAAATATGACCTCAGTACTCGATTCGAACATGACCAGTACTATCCTATACATTCAAGGACTTTCATTCAGATAGGTCCACTATATAAAGGAATACAATTGTTCAAGTGTTCTCGTATCGAATTAAGTTTCATCCATGTAAACTTTTCATCATCATCTCTAGTCTTTATTTCCATATTTAACTGTCTGTATTTTATCTGTTGTTTTGATTCATTCGTACTCTGTGACGTATTTTTCGGACCGCAACTCCGATGCTGAAATAAATGAATTATTTATCTATCTATCATTTTTGGAAAACATTTCATTGGCATTCGACATGATGGACGATTCTCTCCCGTTCGCTTTCTCACACATAGGGTGTTATATTTAGCAGTGCGAATTAGACTGGAAATACTTGAAGCCGAGCTTCTTCGAGCCGTAAAATTTCCATTTCCTATTCTAGACACTTTGGATCAAACAACCATTTTGCATTTCCTCAATAATCGTGAGACAATAATGTCAATAAATGCAATGAGGTTGGGAACATTCATACTCGATCAAACAAAAACTGAATGAATATATTATTCAATCAATGTGATTTCTATAGTTCGAGTCGGTTTGATTTCAAAAACTGGCGAAATTCACTTTGTAGACCTATTCATGAATTATTATCAATCATAACACGCTCCAATTTAGAACTATGCTTCATCTTACCTCTCCAGTTTGTACATCCATCCAACACAAAGTATGTTTCCTCCAATGATCTTCGAAAGATTTCCTCTTTTGTCCTCTGACTGGCTTCGAATAGTCGTACTCATCAATTCGATTCTATTGAATAAAATAAATAAAAACGTTGTCATTACTGTGAAATGGAGCTTTCAGATGATAATTCATTCTGACTAAATCAAACTGTGAACAGAATTCCTAAAATTAATGAGAATCCTATTCAGCTACAGTATTTATCGAATAACGTTTTATCGATTGATACTCGTTAATTTTTAATTGCTGATATTTCATACTCGTGAATCCTCTCATCAGTTGCAAATTGAAATTGGAAATGTAATCTTTTTCCGGCATCATCGCGAAAAAAATCGAATAGAATATAATTTCAATTCAAGAATTGCAGTGCAATTTCGTTGGATAACCGATAAATGAAAATGATTCGTATACAGTGAGGACTCTCGGATGATCCTAATGAGCTACTTCAGATGGCATCCAAGTTATTGGACAAAAATCAGTGTAATTTATAAAATGCATACTCGATCTCCGAAAACAGGTTTCAGACGGTGTCCTTCAACATTTGGAAAATTCCCAAGATGACGCACATTATCATTTCGATATATAATGAATTGTATAACAAGAACGTTAGTATCGAATTACTTTGAGCTCTGAGGGGCTCGCTCCTATAGAGTTTGCATATAGGTTCAGCCAACGTCACACAATCTACAGAACAAATCACAGACTGGTACCATGTATATATATATATATATATATATATGAATATATGTGAATTTGAAATATCATCACGATTCGCTCAGATGGAGCGAATTCCATCAGACACTAATATCAGGGGGTACTGAAAAGTGGTATTGAGACCAGACAATCAGTGAATTACTGATGTTTTTGGTGGTTTCCAAAGAGCACGTTCGAGCTGAAATATTCAAAGTTGCCTGTCACTTCCGGTTATAGCAGGAGTATACTCCAACTCCATTATCATGAATGGAACATTCTATTATAATTGCATTCTTGGAAAATCCAAAAGAGTTAGTTAGTACGAAAGTTTTCGGAATCTGCCTGAGACCTATGCTCACTTAATCTATAAAATCTTATCGAAAAATTTGTACAAAGTTCTCAGAAAATGGCGCCAAATTCCACAATTCCGAAAATAATGTAACTTAGTTTTTTCGAACAAAACAACCCTCTTTTTATCACTATCAGAAAATTATTCTATGCTGGAAAAAAGGGAAATCATCTGAAACGAATGGTTTCTTTGTAATTTTTTTGCAGTTCAACCGTTAGGGATACAAAGATGAAGTCCCTCTATATTGCTCAGTTTAGAATGGTTCGGAAAATTCAATCTCAAAGATTATTGAGATTATTGGTACCATCAATCTATTCGGCAATAATTGAAAGATATGCATAAATACATGTATACATATTAGCGATATTCACCTGTGTCAGTATGTTGAAGCTTTCCGAGAATCGCAGGATAAGGTAAGTGCGGAATATGCACAACAGAAAGTTAAATAAATTGGAAGATGTCCTAGTAACGCGAATCCTCTGATATCCTACCGGAATATCTAGCATCGCAACGCTTCAACAGTCAACGCCCATTATATCTCATCCTTTGAATCACCATAATTTCGGTGGAAAGCAAACTGATATATCTTCCATAAGTTTTCCACATTTCTGATGAATTTCCCTTATGCTCCACAGCATCTTACTTACAAAAGGCAGTGACTTCCCTTCACGTTTCCACATAGGGGTTGATAACTTTTTGAAATAATATGTAAATTAATGTTATAAGCGTCATTTCAGTAACGGGTATTTGGAGTAATTCATATGTATATACGACTGACATAATCGAATTATATCCAACACTCAACTGATGTTGATATCCCATGAAGCCTCGAATTGAATAACGACATGAATCTCATTAAAGAACAGAAAATTAATAGTGAAGTAATAATGAAATTCAATATTAATAGTGATGAATTGTCTCCCTACAGCCTGAATCCCATCGTAGAGATCAAATTGAACACTCTCTATCACCAGTATCACTTGAAGGCTAGCCGCTAGACTGACAGTCGCACTTATCATGAGATGGGTTTTTTCACAAAATGTTTCTGGTGGTGAGTATTTTGGCCTCAGGTGCTAGAACTTCACAATTGGAACGTGCACAAACCTATATTTCTCGACATAATCCAGGATAAAAATGTGAGAATTCACCTTATTTTTTCGGCCTGTTTTGGGTGGACATATAGCCATTACGAGTTTCATTTCTCGCAGAGGATAATTTTTTCAACTTGCCTTATCACAGCATATGAAAATAGCTGAATCCACCTTCCTCCAAGATGCTAAAGAACGTTGATTCAACTTCTTTGGGTTTCGGTTTCTGTGACGAGGTATGAAAAGAATCTTATGTCAGAAATAATACTCCAATTGGCTACCCAAAACGGACCGAAAAAAGTGAGTGAATTACCAGACTTTATCTCGAACATATAGGATTGCCTATTTTTTTTACAACAGATTGCTCGATAAGTGGAAAATCACCAAATCAAATACTGTCTGTATGTCAATTGAATAGTCGAAATCAGATGAACATATCTTACTGATTATGGATAACATCATATGACTGACTGGAATAATTTTGAAATCATAGGAAAGCAAGCCAAATAATAAAAATCAAATCTTCTGCTTGCGTTCTTCTGAAAGGAGACAATCACATTGGTTCCCGTACGGTTGATAAATATATATAGACCTTGTAGATGGTGAATTCAAGAATATTGAAAAACTCTCGGTGACCACAAAAAATTAGGGATTCCTTCATTTGATAGTACTCACTCAACCTAGCTTCCTCACACAATCCGTTTTTCTCTAATAACCTCCTACGTCACTTAAATAATTATTGAAATTCGCGATCTTCATAGTAGCAGGAAACAAACAGATCTGACGTCAATAGCCGTGCCATTCGACTGTCACTTGGGCGTTGACATGAGTCTAGCGTACTACATGAAAAGGAACGACAACAGCAGGATAATCACATCACCAGTTCGAATGGGTTTTGAATTTGAATTCGAAAATAAAGCATGTGAGTCAACTTTCATAACAAATGATGATGATTCTATATGAGAACATAATTATAAGGAGTTTTCAGTTGGAAATTCGATAGGTGTGTACACCCCTATTCTCTTTGGCAACTGCTGACTGAAAAGTTTCAATTGTGAAAACAGACTAAATATTGCGGAAATATGAATGTATATATTCATCAATATACAGTATGTGCGATGTAAAAAGCAACATCCTCTCAATTTGAGATCCGTTGACCGATTTTCCAGAACAACATATATGTAACAAAGTACTTATCGAACTTTCTCAGAAACTGTAGAGAGATCTTGAATATTCATATTTTCAAGGCATACTGTTGTTCGCTAAACGGGTCGAAATTTCAAATCAGTGGAACTGAAGAAAAAAAATATGATTATGATTTTTTTCTACAAATATCAAGGAATATTCGAAATATCACATAAATAGGAAGAGAAATAAATACTCTCCAAAGCCTGCCAAACTCTACTGTATATAGTTTAAAGTTGTCCTTATTGTATTGTAGTGCCGCCACTGATGCATAGCACTCACTGTATAGCATATATTACATAGCAAAGGGGAAAGTAGCACTCTTTCGAAGGGCGCCAATAGAAAGACTTCCAAACTTCTCTCGAGATATTATATCACTTTTTTATACGGCGAGAGTACATGTCAGAAAAATGCTATGAACTTTATATATCGCTCGAAAATGTTACTGCATGAATAATATGCCAGATGTCGGATATGTGTGAGATGGAGTTAATAATGAAATTATTTTCGTAGGTTGGATTGATATATGATATGATGACAGAATTATACTTCTCTCAGGAGAATGCTTTCATTTCCAAAAGCATGACCTATTATCTTCCTAAAGCTGCTCCTTGGCTCATACTATGTGCATGAATCATTCGAACTTGGTACACGATAGGACAAAATATATTTATATTTATATATATATATATATATATATATAAATATATATATAAATATATAATATATATATATATATATATATATATATACAGGGTGTCCTTAAAAGGTCTTTACAAAAAGCTACCACATATTCTTCAGACCAAAACAATTCGATACAAGCAAACTCACCTCAGTAAAAAGTTGCTTAGTTTGGGCGCTAGACGGCTCTGAAGTTGAAATTTTCAAATCGATTTTGCTTCATAACTTTTGAACGGCTCATGAGATTTTTTTCAAATTTGGTACGTTGGCATAGACTCATCGGGCAATGAAACTCATATCATAATCATAATGAATATCATTCCATGGGCGTAGAACTTGATTTTTTCAGTAAATAAACATCTAAAACTCCTACGCCAATGGAAAAAAATTAGTTTCAATATGAAATCTAAATTATTCAACTCATTCACTACAAAAAAGGTACTCTTGACAAAAGTCGATTCCTCTCATGGTTTCGACAAAATTTTAATTTTAGTGATTTAGAGCATAATTAATAATAAAACGATTAACAG
Source organism: Gastrophysa polygoni (assembly GCA_963576655.1). Lineage (NCBI taxonomy): Eukaryota > Metazoa > Arthropoda > Insecta > Coleoptera > Chrysomelidae > Gastrophysa > Gastrophysa polygoni. The sequence continues at coordinate 15,149,452 of OY755084.1, forward strand.
ATATTTCATAAAAATTGTTCAAAATGTTCACCATTTTCACGTATACAAAGATTTATACGACGCAAAAAGTTGAGATGTACTTTTTGCATAGGTTATTTCTATTGAAAATAAGTAGCACTGGTTTTTTTTTCTGAAGACTATTATTATCTGCTCGAAAACAGTGATATTCACATTCTTGGTTTCCATAGTTTCATCTGTGTTGATTTGTCGAGTTTTATTGACGTTGATTGTTGATATCGGACTTTTCTGATTTATCATGGCCGTACAATACACCAATGAAGAACACACCGATATGTTATTGGTATTCGGATATTGTCAAGGAAATGGTCGAGAGAGTATGAGGGTGTATTCGGCAAGGTTTCCAAATCGTCGCGTACCAAGCCACCCAACCTTTGCTGCAGTTGAGAGACGTCTTCGGGAGACCGGTCATTTTGCTCCTAGAACTGGTGATTATGGAAGACAGCGTTATGTAACGATTCCCGAAGTCGAAGTAGATATTTTAGACCGTATTGAAGAAAATCCAGAATTGAGTACTAGACCGATAAGTAATGAACTAGAAGTTTCTAGGAATGCCGTTCATGAAGTACTAAGAGAACAATTATTATACCCATACCACAAGACGCCAGTTCAAGATTTATTAATCCATGATTCACAAAGTCGTCTGATGTTTTGTAGGTTCATTAATTTGCAAAGAGAAATGAATCTGAACTTTGGAAAGAATATTTTGTTCACTGATGAAGCCTGTTTCACGAGAAGAGGAATAACTAATTTTCATAATAAATACGTTTATGCAATTGAAATTCCTCATTCCATTAAAATAAACCATTTTCAACACGAATTCAAAATCAACGTTTGGGCTGGAATAATAGGAAATTTTATAATTGGTCCTGTCATACTTCCACAAAGATTAACAGGAGACATGTATTTACAACATCTACGAAATACGTTGCCAAATTTGTTGGAAGATTTACCACTCCAACATCGGGTAGATATGTGGTTTATGCACGATGGAGCTCCACCACATTTTTCGGTGGATGTTAGGAATTTTTTAAACCAACAGTACCCAGACAGATGGATAGGTAGAGGTAATGATGCACCCGTGAATTGGCCACCACGTTCTCCAGACTTAACACCGATGGATTATTTTGTATGGGGTTATCTCAAGTCTACGGTTTACAAGACCCCTGTGAATACTGTAGAACAATTATGGCAACGTATCCAACAGGCGACGAATAATCTTACAGGCGATGAAGAAGTTATGCAAAGAGTACATTTCAACTTTTTGCGTCGTATAAATCTTTGTATACGTGAAAATGGTAAACATTTTGAACAATTTTTATGAAATATCTGTTAATCGTTTTATTATTAATTATGCTCTAAATCACTAAAATTAAAATTTTGTCGAAACCATGAGAGGATCGACTTTTGTCAAGAGTACCTTTTTTGTAGTGAATGAGTTGAATAATTTAGATTTCATATTGAAACTAATTTTTTTCCATTGGCGTAGGAGTTTTAGATGTTTATTTACTGAAAAAATCAAGTTCTACGCCCATGGAATGATATTCATCATGATTATGATATGAGTTTCATTGCCCGATGAGTCTATGCCAACGTACCAAATTTGAAAAAAATCTCATGAGCCGTTCAAAAGTTATGAAGCAAAATCGATTTGAAAATTTCAACTTCAGAGCCGTCTAGCGCCCAAACTAAGCAACTTTTTACTGAGGTAAGTTTGCTTGTATCGAATTGTTTTGGTCTGAAGAATATGTGGTAGCTTTTTGTAAAGACCTTTTGAGGACACCCTGTATATATAAGTTCACTCTTTTTCCCAAACGTGATAAAAGTTAACGAAACCTGATTATCATTTGTTGGAGGGTGCGAGGTGCGATTACATATATGAAGAATTGATGATAGTTTGCTTCTTCGAACTATTGCCCAAAAATATTCAGTTACGAATATAAAAAGTGTTCAAGTTCAAGGATGGAAAGGATCACTGGGTTTGATATTTCGAAGCCAAAAATGGAAGGCCAAAGGTGTATCCCAAATGAATATTATTTTTCGAGTCGAGAAAATTAACATTTTCATCGAGGAGCACAATTTTGCAATTTAGCTAGTTGACCTGAAATATTTCAGTATACAAGTGACTTTCTGTCGTTCGAATCTGTCCGGGAAAATTGATTGATTTCTATTTTTCTCCATGAACTGCAATGCCCCATATTTTTTTGACGGAGCGAAGTATTGTTGAGTCATATCACACCCTTCAATATTCAAAAATATCATTCGGGAAATCCTTGTACATCCAGTGATGGAAGGAAAATCGCTCCTCTCTTTCAACTATGATTATCAAATAAAGAATGATATAAATACTGTTCATAGGTTAATCGAGTAGGTGGTATATTCATGTTGAAATTAGAAATTGAAATACTTATCCTTATATATTAGGATAGATTCAGATCTGCTCCAAAGTGTCACTGCATTTGAAATTCAACCTTCACATACCTGAGAGAGGAATTCTATATCTGGCAGTGACACCTTATTCTTCAATAATATCAGAGAGTTCAAGCAGCGTTTATATCTGAAAATAATCCGAAAAATTCAGAAATACAACGAAATTAGTTAGAGGCAGTCTATTTTGATATTCTCCTTCAAATCGTTTCAGATCGATGTTTTATAGGTAGCGCATTCTGCTTGGCCTCAATGCCAAGAAGGTGGCGGGACTAGACGGAATACCGCCTATTGTTCTTAAGAAATCTACCTCTTCAAGTTTTTCACCCTTCCAAACAAGCATGGTGTATTTTCTTCTAGCTGGAAGATAGTTAAAGTCCAATCGATTCGAAAAGAAGGCAAGGAAACCCTCCCTAACAACTATAGACCGATTGCACTACTATCTGTAATCCCTAAAGTAATGGAAAACCCAATCAACATCGAGTTCATCCGATATCTCGAGAGCTCAAGAATCATAAACGACCGGCAATATCTGTATGTCGCGAAAGTCGAGAGTGTTAAGACACTTTGTTCGTATTTCAATCGTGAATCGCTTCCATCGCGACCTGGGTTCGAATCCCAGCGTAGACGAGGATGTTCGTGTATGACTACCTTCCAACAAGGGAGTGCAATTGTGAAAGAAAAACTGTGGCTCTCATCACCAGAGGTCACTAGGAGACCTGCTCGCCTATGTGACATACAAGTGGTATCAATCGATGAATATGAGTCTCTGGCCATAGCACTGGATATCTCCAAACCAGCTGACCGAGTTTGGCGCCCCAACTATATCTTTCGCTGTTCAGTTCCTCGAGGATCTTGGTATCAATTTTGTTTTTTCTTGCACAATTGCTTCCCGGGAGATAGTGGTACACTTCATATCGCCTTCTTCACTATATAATCCAATGAGGCGAGAGGTGCAAGACGGAGACAGGTCGATGCTTTGAATGATGATCTGACAAGGACTTTGAAATGGGGATCGGAATAGCTCGTAGAGTTCAATGCAGGAGGGCAGATAACACAATGCCCAGAATGATTTTGTCAGGTACCACTGTTCCTATGAAGTCGTCAATGTCCATGCTCGGTATCACCACCCCATCAGCACGAGGTCCATTGATCCGACCTGGCGTCCTGCTCACATGTTTGGAGTTCATCTCCCAAACATACCTCGAAGACGACAGATATAAAGTTCTTTCATAATTATCATCATCATGATTCTTATTTAACAAAACAAATGCGTCGAAGATACGATTAAGCGTCATTTGCAGTCTGTCAAATGTCTCATAACATGTCAGGCGTCATACGTCGTCTGTCAAATGCCACCTGTCGAATTTAATAGTGAAAGTAAAGAATATCGGTTAATTTTTTTTCTCAACCCCTATTCAAGGAATAGAAAGAATAATGTAAAGATTGGAGCTGCAAAAAAACTGTTCCCCTTATGGGTAGGAAGAGCAAGATGTCTCTCACCAACAAACTCATCCCTCATCAGTGCCGTAATACTTCCCATACTCATACGTAAATCGATATAATATACAGGCGCAATAGAACCTATCCCTAAGGTGAGCTCTCGATGCGCCTCATTACGTCTCAAACGCGACCATCTTCAATGATCTAAGAATCACTCCCGGTCACTACGACGATTAACGAAAAGGCAGAAAAGTGGTTCACACTAATCGAACAGCACCCGAACATATTCGACTACGTGTGTTAACAGATAAGGACCTCAGATTGAGAGCAAGGTTCGAACGTCCAAAAATGCAGCTCTTGGAGACTGATCAGGTGAAGCAAGGCGGAGGAAGACCAGATAAAGAATAATCCGCCAGAGCAGAGAACGTTCTGATGAATGAAATTTCAAATACTCGCACAGGGCTATAAAAGCCCCAGACCGACACACAATGTAGGACTATAGCCTATTAAATAGAGGAACATCTGTGAAACCAAGTACATGAAAGCCATAGTGCCACTACACACACAGACAACTGTTTACTGTTGTTGCTTGTTCCAAAACCAGTCACACGACACAAAGACGCTCTGAAAGATCCTCAGGCTGGGCGCATTAGTAGCAGAAAGCGCGATCGTACCACGCAATAAGGTTTCGTGAGAAAGATGAGTGAGGACCACTCCAGGAGGAGTTGAGGTTGGATGGTAATTCTTTGGAGAATTTTATCCAGATAGATGAGAAAAATTCCTCGAAGATGGAACATTGATCTGAAAAGTTCATCCTATGCTAGCAACATATCTCAAGTTCAATAACAATTCCCAAACATTCAGTGTGGAAATGTTTAAAATGTTGAGAAAGCACTTATTTCGTACATGAAGGTTTTCTCGCTATTTTGCTGTTTCAAATATCGACAAAAAAATGTTTTATCGAGGTGAGCAATTGCCGTTGAGAAATCCCCCACTGCTATTCAGATTCATGGTCGAGATAAGACAATCAACAAACATGTTACTTTATCTTATTGAACTCTTAAATATATTCGATTCGAGGAATACGCATTTTCAAATTGTCCGGGTATTATATATAATGCCTAATGCATCTATGATCTCGCTGTGTTTTCTGACGTATATAGTGTGAAGGTCTCCATGTGAGATAACTTTGAACGTCATTTTCACTTTCCAATGTTCACTCGAATGTTCACTGTGTGCATCTTGAGAACATATCGATGACATTTGTTATGTATGCTAGATGTTTTCATCTCATGCAGATATTTTTCTGTGGTAATGCATAATCATTTTCAATCACTAATGAAAAATTCTCTCGGTACAGAAAAACTGTTGAGTCCGATCCCTGGAGAGAGAAAGAAAGGCAGGAAAAAACCCCGGCCTTGTCCGATATGTCGCAGATAGACGACGTATAATACAGAATACAGCGAGGGTGCATATTCAAAGGAGGCTTAACTCGGTTAAGGGGGCGGTTTATTAGTTTTCATACGGATTTTCTGTTTTTCTTGGAGATTATAACGGTATGGAAGACTGAAGACGGGATACACTGTTTACTCGCTGGGGATTTCGTTAGACTTCAATGAACTAAGAAGAGCATCACAAATGTAATCACGAAACAAAAGCGTTTTGTATTCTGTGTGACAATTTGATCATCCCAATGCGAAATGATTTGTCATCCGATTATTGAAATCCGGTTTTGATCTTGTGTGGACTAATGTTCCGGATGGAACAGGGTTAGTCACTCTATTCTGAACCCCGCGCTAAAGCTTTTTTATTATGAGAGCTGTGAAGAGAGGATTGTATATAATTTTTCTTCAAAATAATGAGGAATTAATGAAACAATAATCAAAAAATCAAGTTTTACGCCCATGGAATGATATTCATCATGATCTTGATATGGCTTTTATTACCCCATAAAGCTGTGCCAATGTATCAAATTTGAGTTAAATCTCATGAGTCGAGCATATGTGGTATCTGGTATCGACGAAGGATAACTTTCATCTGGCATTGAAGATACGTCCAGAAATTCACTCTGAGTGAGCTTGATTACTCTGAAGCGTTCATAAACGTACTCTGTCTGGACTCACTATCGTTCAGAATCTCTCTCAGAGTAACCCCAACTCACTCTGCTTTTGAACAGGAGTAACGATGTACTCTGACATTTATGATAGATTGATATGTGAGGGTTATGTTGGGAATATTCTAATATTTATCATCCAGATCGAATAAAATCATTACATATTTACATCGTGATGTTCATGTCCTTCGTCTGATGATAAATTGATAAATGACCATGAACAAGTCATCAAATAGGTAGCAAGCAGGTTAGTTTACTGAATAAATCGTTTCACACATAAGTACATTCCATTCATTCAAAATCCCTACCATGACCTTTTATATTCCGACAATATTTCGAAGTAGCGAATAGAAACGGTCTCAAATCATCCGAATGGTTCGATGGAACATTCCAAATCTTTAGGATCCTGTGATTTTCAAAGTTTATCGGAAAATTGTAGATAGAATCACTAGAGTGAGCTGATTATGTAAAATATCAGATATAGAATTCAAGATATTCATTGTCCTCTATTCACTAATCACCTCCGTGGATATACGATTCTAGAGCTATATCTTAGGAATTTGTTTTCAAAATTCTCATGGTAGAAGAATCTAATATATACCGTCTGCTGATAGCTAAGTTCTCACCTTGAAATCATCTCTGGCGTGAGCTCCTCTGGACTCTTTCCTCTGTTCCATCGAATATATGGTCTGAATCGCATTAATGAACAAATTTTGCAGTTCCAAAGCTTCAACCAAGTCCGTATTCCAGATCAGTCCCTTGTCAGACACCTGAAATAATCAATGAATTGATTATCAAACTCGGAAAAAAAACTGGTTCCATCAATTTGATAATATTTTACGCTCTCACTTCCAGTTTTCATCCGTCAACAACCATCGCTGTTGAAGATAAAATATAATTGATTTGGTTAATGGAAATAGGGACCCGAAGGGCTAAAAGTGGAAATTTCGGAAACATTAGGTGTCAATAATCATAAGTGAAGAACATGCAAAATTTCTCAAGTTACTAAAATCATATCAACAAGTTCAACCTCATTAGCTTTCTGTAAACCATCTTTGCACCATGCACCATCTTTGTTCTTCTATCTATCTATCTATCTTCTATCTATCTATCCCAGCTCGTGAATGTCTGAAAATCACCATGGCTTCATATTTTTTTGTATAGGAAAGAAGAATACAGAGGTTCCCCCTCGCGCCCCTCTTATTGACTCATCGTGAAAATCATGAAATCGTATCAAGATATTGACCGATACTTCCGATCCAGATAGAAGATTCATAATTTCAATGGCATATGACAGTAGCAGAACTAATCTGAATATGCGCACCAAATTTCATTTTTTTCGCAAAAAATGCTATTTTTATTTTTGTTGAATTTACTGCTGTTCCCCAAGAACAATATTTACAAAAATCGAAATTTCATATCCGTTTCGAGATATTGACACAAAGTTTTGAAAAAAGAGATTCACGAAAAATTCCTTTGTGAAAATCTCTTTGAACACCTGATGATCATAACTCGGTTGAACTCGATAAGTTTTGTACGAAGCATCTTCAGCAGAAATAATGCAGCTTCCGATAGCTTCAATACAATTGAAAATTCATAGATTCTTCGAAAAGTTATGGTAACTTGAAAATTGTCACTTACCATACCACGAGAACTCCAATTATTACCAAATCTACTCCCGTTTTCGCCTCGGGAGAATTTTCAAAATATTTATGTTCTCGAAAAAAATTCCGGTTGAAGTTGAATGTGAATGTGATTTTACCTATGATCGTCAAGAAATTCCAGTGTAATCTCATGCTCCTTTCCCCAAGGAGTAGGAAAAAATTTCAGTAACGATAAAAAAATACAGGCTTCCGATTGGTCGAAAATGATAGGTGAGAAATTTTCAAAATAATCTGCGGTCCACTCAATTCATTGATCACTGTATATGTCAGAAAAACATTGTTGGCTTCCGAGTCCGGGTGGAAAGATTTCATTGAAAAACCCTGGATACCAGTGGCGGCACCTGATCCTTCCAACAGAGGATGCTGAATGACAAAACATGTAAAGTGATATTCTCCCAAAAATAAACCTTGACTCAGCTCATCAATTAACCAACCTGTGTAATGTCTTTTGATTCGTTATGAATCACAGAATCAAGTACGTTCGTGATGAACTGAATATAGCTGTGAACTAGATAAATTTGGCTGTGAAATGAGTTTGACAGAAAAGTACAAAAACATGACAATTAAAAAACACTATTGGATCAGAGACATATCAATTCTCATGTCAGTCGCTGAACAAGAACATTGAATCTGAGGAACTTCTTTATTTTCTTCCAGTGATATGCTTTCGAGAGATATAATGAAATTTATTTCGAAATAAGTTTCAATCAGGTTGAAGTAAGAAAAATTTCTCTCCAACATTTCCTACCGTTCCATTTTGCGCTCTTTGCATTCCGAATGATTATCAAAAATGTATAACCTAATCAATTTCCAGAACGCAGACCCTAGAAACGTCGCAGCTGATTACTTTTTCGAGCAGACTATGGCCGAACTGAAATGAGCACGACGAAAACTAGCGGCATCAAATATAAAGTTCACGACTTCCTGTCCCAACTTTGAATAAAAAGTTAGAGCTCGGATTTTTTCCGAACTTCCTTTGGATCTCCGCATTACTACTTCACACGTACACCACACAGGAAACAATACGACAAACTTTCGGAACGCCAACAACAAAGTTCAGCCAGCCTGACACCGTACAAAATCCACGTCGTCTTTCCTAGATTGCATACAGGAACAGCCACGAATGTGGCTACAATGTTCAGTGCCTTGATGTTCTTCTAGTGAAATGTCAGGCTGCATGCACGTTTCGATATAATCGAAAGAAGAATTTTGTATCTCGTGCTAAAATTTTTATTATAAAAATTGTAGCAGAGCGATTTCGACTGTTCAGTCATCCTCAGTGCTTTCCTGTGAGTACCATAGATTGAAATTGTTAATATAATTGAAAAATTTTTTGAAATTTGAAGTGGAAAGAGGTTACTCATTCGTCAGGTGTACAAGAAATCCATAAAAATAATGTATTAGAATATTTGTAAATATATAAGTCTATATAGGCCCATATTTTCCCGGACAAATTTTGAGTCTGGACTACTTGCTAACTTGCTAATGTGCAGATCTTCAAGAAAATCTGATTTGTTGAAATTTTTCAAATTGACCTCATGTAAAATTTGTGAATTTCTATTTGGACTGAAGTTATGGTTATCAAATCTCAGGTGATGGCCGAAAGCGGAAAATTTACAGGGGTTCGGATATTCGTTAGTGCAGACTTTCATAGGTCTACAAGTTCTGTCGATATTGGCTGCCTCACAATCTTCACAGTTCAACTTGTTTATACCATTTTTGAATATTTTTTCAATTCAATCTATTGTGTTCACCAAGTATCTATTTGAATTATTATTAGTTCTGAAACAAATATATCAACTACCACCAAAGAGCTGTTTTTTGTTCTGTAACCCAGCCGTAAGGTGGCGTCACTATAGAAGAAACTGCATGGCTATGGCACTCATTGAAAACGGCATCGATAAGATTGATGTAATGAACTAGCTGGTAGAGCTACTTTTATATTTATCCGGTTCATCAAATCTCTTGATAAGAGAAACTGAAAAAACTGCAAAAACTGTCAGCCGAGTTTCCAACCAAATTCAGGAATTGACATAGATCGATAAAAATCATATATTATTCTGTGTTTCCAGATTCCTCAGTGTTGCCAACAACTATTCGAATATTCTTCAAGGTTATGTGTGCTACAAGTATCTGTTTTTTTCCGAAATTATAGTTTTCATATTCTCATTCTATTTTATTTCAATTTAGAATCAGATGAGAGTGGTATGAAGGTTAGTTGGCTCAACTATTTTATATCAATCATCTTCTGATTGAATAGTGTTTTCGAATCCAAAAGAATTATCAACCACAGTGCAAGTCAGTTCATAGGAAATTCGCATATTCAAAGATATTGTTTCAAAGTGATATCTTGGTCAGAAAATTGGGAAACATACAGTAGCTAACAGCACTGATCCTCATTATTATAAATGCTCATAGTTTGTTCCAGCAAGTGTTATCTATATATTTAGGTATACCAACTTTTGGTATTGAAATCATTCAATAATTTCGTATCTGTACCACATCCAAATTCAAACTGTCACGAGCTATCGATTGGGATGTTACCTGCTTTGTAATTGATTCTAAATGATTCTTCGATGGCCCCGTCATCTATTGTTAAATATTAGAACCCTACGCCATCGGCTAGCATTCTTTTGCTTTCGGCCTATTTAGTTGAAGAAAACAACTGAAGAGTGGACCCACTAGCTAGTTCATTACATCAACGCAATAAGTATCTACTGACAGCTCTGTGACTAAATTTGAAGTACAAGATATTTCTGTCATTTGGCCATTGAACATCATTGTTGTAGAAAGACTTGCTCATTTTGTGCTCGTTGCACAATAAACTATATACTAATCTTTGTAACGTTCCATAACCTCACTTTCGACATGTATACCAACTTTGATATCGTCCATTTGGTGATAGAGATCCGACACTATCTTGCACCCTTCCTCGAGAGTCTTCTGCGTCCGAAATACGCCTCCGTGTTTCTGCATAGTTTTTTGGAGCTGCAGCCGCAATTCGCCCACCGACTTTTTCCCCTCGGAGTAGCGCAGCCTGTCGAAGTTGTCCAAAGAACAGCTGCCCAAAGTCTGCAAGAATGAGTCATGCGAAATGTCAGTCGAGAACCTACAATTGTATTGTGTACAGGCAGAAGTTTTTCAAGTCGCACCTATATTTTTCATAATTCTTCTCTTTGGATTTCATTCGAAAAACAGTGGCTTGAATAATGAATATTTGAGTTACCGAGTGATATTTTAGACATTATAGAGACACTGTAAACCTCTAGATAAATTTATTATAACTTTGTTGTCTGCCAACATGTCATTGTCCAAAATGTATATTTCCTGCATTTTTATCGACTGACCACACAAATGTGAAGAACAAAGAATGATGTGAACACTGTGTTCACATCTGTGTTCACTCTTGGACTGATTGGATATCATAGTATATTGCAATTCATTGCAATTGATTTCCGAATTTCTCAGTTTCTCTCCGAAAATGCTTTTTTCGCTCGCGATACTCTTATACAACTATCATTGCTAATTCGAAACCACAAAATTTTTCCTTCAAATCATCAGTTCTGAATATCAATGGCACAGCCGATTCGTCTGTTCGTAATCCATCTTGAACGAATCTATTTATATGAAAATGGACTCGAAATTCTACATTTTGTGTGCCATTTTCACAAAGTAATTTATTTACCTCACATGTTGCTTCTCTTCTGACTGATTCAACATCCTGGTTTCATTTCATTCTTCCACTGAGTCACGCAATATGCATATGCATAAAGACATTGACAGAAATTTAAAATAATTAAAAAGATAAAGTGGGGCGAATATGCTGATCCGTCACACAAATGGCTGTCCGGACTTTCATCCATCTACATAATACTATCTAGATAAGAGATGGCTATCACTAATGAGAACTCATGTTTATTTTTGAATTTTATTTGTATCTCAGCGAACTCGAAGTTGAATAGATATGTTTAATGAGTATATAACACACAACGAGACTAAAGTGACCCTTGTAATCCCGCGAATGAAGTTTGTTAGAAGAATTATTATCGGAATCAGGTCAGCTGTTATTATGAAATCGAAAGCGCCTTCTATCTATTTATTCATTCATTCATTACAAATTTGGGATACATACAGGTTGAGAATCCAGAAAAGTATCCGCTAATTCCTAGTTTCAAATATAAATCTACGAAAAAAGCGCAAATTTGTAGAATAAATTATGCTGGTAGAGATGAGAAAATGTTCTCAAAAAGTTTCTTGAACAAAAGTGAAGATCAATTATATATATCTAAATACTAATAATAATAAGCAAAAAGAACTAACTGCACGTTGAAAAGTTTCAATTGTGTTGAGAACGGGAGCAGATTCGTTCCCGAAACGTCCACCAAGATGAGTAGAGATTTTATTCTTATTAAATATATTTGTATTTCCAAATTTTTCAAAAAAAAGGTGTCACTGACGAATAGAGAATTTCTCTTTCAGGTATCTGAAGGTTTAATTTCAAGCGCAGTGATATTTTGGGGCAGATCATAAAATCGGTCCTTACTACAAATATATTGAAATAATTTTCAACAACTTCTACTTTATTTTTCAGAAACGAGGAGAGAAAATCCCACAAAGAGCTGGAAAATTAATGTCTATATCTAGGTTGTTACAGAATCTATCAAACCTAATACTCAGTCTAATGATTAGAGAATTTTGGGCTAAATTTCTATGGTCTGTGTTGAGAAAAAATGTGTATCGAGTATTTCTAGCAGGACTGTGTATAGAGATTGAAGATAATAATGTGGGAGAGACGTAATGTCGATAATAATGTCAAAAAAAAAATACCGTATCGATGCTGTTTTTGGATAATAATAACAAGTCACAACAGTTATATAAACTCTCATACTACTTGTACATGCTTTACTTGTGAAATGATAGAGATAATGGTGTTTGAAATGAAGAATTAAAGTTGATTGATTTCATAATGAATATCTGAAAGTTACTATGAGAGTGGATAGTCATCATGATATAGGTAGAAAAAAATTATTTTGTGGAAATTTATAATCAGATCATCATGAAAATAAATATTGTAGGTATAAATAAAAGTTTTCGATACACAAAAATACAATCACTGAGTAAATCTCATTGAAGTATTCATAAATTCGGAACAAGTATAAATATAATGCATGTTGAATGTAAAAAAAAATGAAAACAAAACAAACAATATTTCATTCCATCGTTCATGAAATGAAATTGAAAGTCGAAGTATTCAGATCGAGAAAATCAATGATTATTATGTTTCAATAAATTAACATAGGATACCCACTCTTGTCCCTAATAGGACTCAAATGAACCACTTTGGTCCCTCTTTGAAAAAACTAAAGTAATCAGTCAAGTCCTGGAAGTGCAAAAAATGAATATATCTAGATATCATGTCACTCTTCTTCCTATTAGGACTTGAATGAACCACTTTGTTTCATTCATTCTTTTGTTCGAAAAAATTAAAGTAGTCAGTTCAGTCCTAAAAGTGCAAAAAATTAATATATCCAGATATCATCATCCAATATGAAACAAATCCGGTAAATTATACTGAAGAGTTCATTACGAATGAGACATTCCATAAGTGTAACGACCTAATAGTCTTATCAAAAACCGGTGAAAAAGTGCATTTTTGATTGATTATGGGCATAGACTCAAATCTCATGACTCACTTCGTCGCCTTCGATAGCATCTCCTGGACAACTGTACTGGCCGATAACGTCGGCAACGGCTTTGCCGAAAACAACAGTCTCCAGCAGAGAATTCGCCCCAAGTCTGTTGGCGCCGTGCACGGAAACACAGGCCACTTCGCCGCAAGCATACAGTCCTTGAATTATCTGATCCCTTCCAGGAGCCTGCAACACAAACCAATTGATATTCCTCGCGAGGATTCGTCTCGAGGAGGTTTTCATTAGAACGGCTACGAGCGTATCAAAAATCCCACATATTTATACGATTCGAACTTTCGCGCTATGGACCCAGAATCATTCATGGGACTACCAATATGCAGGGTCATTCACTTTCGCTCATGCTACATGAAATTCGAATAGGACTTCTTCGGTTCAGATTTCAAAATAGTATATTGCACAACAAGTGTGTAAGGTGACTTATTTCACACTAGTTGATATTCAGAACGAGTGCTTGGAATACACTTTCCAACGAGTTATGTACCTACACTAGTAGGAGCAGTTGAATCGTCCGTAATTCACTCTAACCTCAATAATCGAGGCGGGATCATTATTTGCCAACCTGATATGTGTATTTCGTGATCATGCGATGAGTTTTGGGATATACTAATACCTACACATCGTTCCCCACATTCTATTTTTTGGTCAGGAATGTAAATCATCCAATATTCCACCATTCGCCTCCCTCCCTCTCCCATTCCTTCTGGTCTACCAACACTTCGTCACGATGTGTCGAAAGGAGAGCTCGAATAGTTCCCGCGATAGACAATCGATCATCGACATAAACCTCTCAAATATTACACCGGAAGTGCTGCTTCAGCATTCCGTCGGTTGTTGAAGTGAAAATTCCGGTCGAACCGACACGCAGTTAATTTTCCGTCGATCCCTTCATTTCGCTGACTGCGATTGGCGTCACTAAAGAGGGTTTTGGGGTCTCGAGGCCGCGTCTGCCCCTTCGATATCAACAATACCCTCTCTAAACGAACCACCTGTTACGTAAACATATGTCATCCTTGTCAGAATAATTGAGCACTAGGGGAGGATTTCTTCCTCCCTTGAAGAGTCCTGAGGTGATATCCAGTAAATTGAAAACTATAGGATCAAAGGTTCTGTATCACCTTGATTCTGAGACGATTTCAAAATTGAAATTGACTTCATCGGATTTTCGGAAGCGGTTATGATCTAGTGGAGTGTATTCCACCTCCTGCTTCAATATAAGATTGAAGACGCTGCTGCATTCTGTTTACGAAATTAGAAGTGAATGGGTAGAGAATATTCTGTCATTCCTCTGAAAGATGACTCCCATTTATAAGATACAGGACGAATTTGAAAATTTATACTTTATGGACCTCTTCTATATCTACTATTGGAAATGATTCAGAACTAAGAACTACGTGTTACTGAGAATCTTTGAAGCCGTATTTTTTTTTCCTTCGAAATGATTTATAATACCATAGAGATTAGATTTTCAGGAATGCTAAAAATCACTGAATCATTACATTGTGATAAATTCGTGCTAGTAGACCACGGATTTTTCATATAGAAGATGTTCCAATTGGGGAATTTTGATTCGTGATATTTATATGAGAGAGTAAACAAAGTTAAAGAATACGAACACTAATTCACTAACACGGAACACATTGGGTAGGTTACCTAAGTTTACCAATCGAAGAAAGGAAATCGTTGCTGCGATTTCATAGGTACAATGTCTTCCTCCAATAATTATACTTTGGCAATAAGAACGTTAATTCTCGGACAACAAAGCACATTGACACGAATAATATGTATAATATAATACGTCAATCCCTGTGAACATTCTGTGATTTCGATATTATCTATTCCACGTTTTCTTCAGTTGACATGATCAATACCTTGTTTCAATAATCTTCTGATAGAAAAAACTTGGTTTAACTTTACTTTTGATTTGCCGACGCTGTCAATACGTTAGAAACAAAAGTTAGTTTCAGTTTCGCTCAGTGCTATCGTATTATAAACCCTCTAGAAAAGACAATATCTCGCAAACAGATTGATTTCTCATTCATAATCGTTCGATAAACGCTATAGAACTCAGTCCAGAACGGACAAAGTCTCGAGTAGATGATATATATCGTGCATATAATTGAAAATTGATTATTGCGTTACAGTCCTGAAGAGAACAACTTCAAAGGATCCACTGATTAACCGGGATGAAATGTGTGAATCGAAGATAACGTTATCGTGTATGTCTACTGCCCTCATTATACCCCTGGAACCCGAAATCGGAATATCAGAGAATGTAGGTAAGGTCAAGGGTCGGTGAAATATGATGGAGGTCGTGACAGCGGCAAGGTATTACCAAATCAGCTCCTTTGTGCATGAATAAGAACGAAGGAGAAGATCTGGCTCATTGATGTGTACTTGAGGACGTCGAAATGTTCCATCAATTACTAAAAACGGCGAAAGATGACGACTGGGTTGAATTACAAAAATCAGCTCCGATATTGAAATAAATTGAGGATCTTCGGTCAGAACTTTCACACTAATGCTTGTTAGAGTTGTGGAATGTTGTACCCTACTGAAATTTGTATGTTATGAAAAATATTCCAGACATATTAGATTCGAAGATAATAGGTATCAAAGTTTGACTCTCTCAATGTTCGCTATAATGGATTTTCATATCATCGGATACACAAAAAAAATATCAGCTCATTGATGTATCACACTTGTATGTTCATCGGTGAAGTAGTGGAAGTAACAAGTAAAATAAGAAATTTTATGTGAAATCTATGTAATACGAGGAAGGAATACGGATAATCGCTAGTTCAAAATGGCAATTAGTCCTAATTGTCAGTTTAAACTGGCAATTAGCCATAATTGCCACTTCATATAGGCATTTATCTGTAATTGCCAGTTCAAACTGGCATTTATAAAAAAAATATCATCATGTTCGTTCAGCGCTAAAGGGAGTGAAATTTGATATTTTCAAAAGAATAATACTTGTTGATTGATGATTTGATGAATTTCGAACACACACCTAGATTATTCATTATTTCATTGCAAATTTCTGTCACTCTAACGCCATACTAAAATACACCATGTTTTCTGCATTCTCGGGTAAATAACCTGTACAAAAAATAAACTTGGAAATCATAATCGATTCGAAGAAAATGTTGGTATCCTTTGGCTATATACAATACTCACCACCTGTGTCAAAGCTTGTCCTTTGTAGTTAGTCGGTATACCGCCCATCGTATAATGTACAGTCGGTATTACAGGAATCGGCTCTCTGGTGATATCGACGCCGGCGAAATCGGAAGCAGTTTGCTTGATGCCAGGCAGTTGTTTGAGAATAGTTTCCTTCGGAATATGGTGTAACTGTAAACGAGATAATCATAATGTTATAGAAACCGTGCCACCCTATCCGCCGGGCTAAATGGGCTATAGCCCTGCGCCGGAAGCCTTTTGGTGACGGCAATTTTTATATGTTCGGTAATGAATATGTATGCCTGTTCTAAGAATTTTTCGGCTGGCTTCATGAAAGTACACGGCCGTATGAAACGACCCTCTGTCTATTCATTTTTTTTCAATATCGGTGTTACATCTGTTTCTGAGGTCTGTGATCAAGTTCAGCTTATTCTTCTAGTCTATTACTTCTCAGTTCCGGCGTGATGTTTTGATGATTCATTATATTCTTATACTACAGAAACTGGTGAGGCATTTCAATGTGTCGTGTAATAGGGCTAACCATGGAATACAAACGAAAAGGTAAATTGGAGGACGAGAAAGGAGCGAGACAGAATGCTGATATCGAACAAAGGCTAACATTAACATTTTTTTTTTCAAAGAACGGAACATGTTCTATGAAAATTATACAACACGAGCAACATGAAAAAGGAACAGTATGGTAATAATGCTGAGCAATCAAGAGAGGGAGAAACAGAACATACTATTCAATCACAACAAGAAGAGCATGAAAATCAGGGAAGAGAATATGTAGATGAGGAAGTGTGCCTATATGATGTTATTCACTCTCAATTTGGGTTTCTGGATAATTTTAAAAAATCAAATGGAGACACAATGACATAATGAGAAGGAATGCTGCAAATTAGTGCGAAACATATATGGACGATTTAGAGACTGATTTAATTGAAGAATGTCATCATTCTAAATACGTGTATTCATTGGAAATCAACGAAATTAAAGCACTTAGAATTTTTTCAAATTTTTCCACTAAAAATTGCAGCGGCGAAACATATTTTTCAGCGATGAAGAGGATCAGAAATTATTCACGGTCTTCTTGGGGACAGAGCAAATTGATTTGAATTATCTATTCAACCGAAAGTAGCTCATTCAATAAGGTGGTACGTCAATGAAAATAAATAATGAAATCAATAAGTAATACATGATATACTATATCAATCAATCCGCAAAAGAAGAAGTCAGGATGATAAATATATAGGTTATTTTTGTTTGCCATGAAGTTCGTTTTTGTAATATATTTATATTTATTATTACTTATTATATATTTATTATATATTTATATAATTATTGGTAATATATTGACTTTTTATAGTTCCAACACGTCTATATATTTCTGTTTGTTGGTCACCCTGTTCCTGATCCCGTACATTTTCTTATGAAAAGGATGCATCACTTTCAGTAACCCACACGGATGCTGAATATGGTTAGAATATGGCGCTGATTAGATTGTCATTCAAGCCGACCTGCCAATCAACTCTCAAATCTAGAGCAGTATTTTAACTCTCGCTATTATACATATCCTATTCCAAGCCTGCGCTTTTGGAACATTGCATTACGCGTGCGTTTTACTTTCCACTTTCCTGCTGCCATAGTGAAATGGGCTAATTTCTGAATTAACAAAACAGTGTGTTTCATAGATCTTCGTCACTGTTTTCGTAGATGATGAAGATGGTACAATTTCTCTACCAGTTCTTTCAAATATATTCTCCGTATTTCCCTGTGTGTTACCCACCTGGAGATGAACGTAATCCTTTTCAGGTCCGCAACCACGGCCGTTCATGATCTCGAGCGATATACTTCTGCAGACGACGTCACGTGACGCCAGGTCCTTCGCCGTAGGCGCGTACCGCTCCATAAAACGTTCGCCTTCCCTGTTGACGAAGAATCCTCCCTCGCCTCTCGAGCCCTCCGTTATCAGTATCCCCACCCCGTAGATGCCTGTAGAGGACAATTCTAAAAATTAACCCACATACTTCATTTTTCAATTAAAATTACAGCCCTATCCAAAAACCCATATGTTTTATGTGTTGTATATATATATATATATATATATATACAGGGTGGCACACTTATGCTCGTTCGGACCATAGCTGCTGGGCCGATAAAGATATAGGAAAAAATCTCATTGGAAGTTATTGGAGACTCGATGAGCTACTATTCAATAGATATTTACGTTACTAGTACACTTTTACAGTACGAGTGAGTACGAGTGGAATTTCGAAACGAGTACTGTAAAAGTTTACCGGACGTGTGACGTATAACATTTTATTTCATACTGCTAAAAAACAAAAATAAACAGTGAAAAATAAAATATTAATCTTTGTTGAAGTGCTACAACAAAAAAATGGGAATGTGTCAACAAGTAGCAACTCCCTAATAAATAATTCATCCAATGGAGCTCCTGGTATCCATATTCACGGGAACGAAAATTTAACGGTTAATATTAATATTAGCAATAAGTAATTTCTGTATATTGTTTTGCTGTTGAATTTTTAATAAATGTATTCATGCTTTTGACGCATAACTGAGTTTTCAATATTTACAATCTGGTAAAATTTCATTACGGGATAGTAGCACATGAAATATTACGGGCGCCTATCCTGTAAAAGTCTATTTTCCGGATTGAAATCAGGTACGTAAAGGTATGTTCTATGATGCAGTATGAAATAAAATTATTTCCGAGTTCACAGGGTGTACCCTGTAAATTTTTTTCTTCCTCAAAATTGATACTGAATATCCAATGACTGCTATTTAATATAATGGACACACAAGAAATCAAAATAGTTATTTTGCTGATTTCGCTATGACTGTAGCTGATACAATCCCGATATTACAATCACAAATTCCACAATTTCAAACTCGTTCGTGAACACAGCAACATTGCAAAGGCTTTGATATTCTTGGAGATGTAATATATAAGCGTCCAGCACAATTGTTTTGCCAATGATTTCATAATATATCAACATTCATTCAAGCTGTATTCAATATTGGTGGTCAAATAGATCTTGGGAGTGCAGTCACTTATCAGAAACTCGCATCGAAACGGTCCTCACAACAACATTTTAGTTATCTCTACAATTTTCACTGCCGTTCAAAATTTTGTCTTAACAGATGAAAATATCTGCGTTGAGGTTTACGAAGCTCTTAGAGTATCCGCACGAAACATCGACGAATCATATTCTGATACTGAAATAATTGTATTTTTCGAGACCAGAAATCTGAAGGTAAGGTGAACCTGGCCTTCTGGTAGTATTTATTTCAATTGCCTTCAGCCAGAGTATTTTTATATCTGATCGAAAAATATGTATCTATAGTGGATACGTAGAACGTGATGAATGAGAAATTTTCATCGTGGTTAAATAGATCTTGGGAGATGCAGTCACTTATCTAAAAAGAATTCTTTCAAAAATGGTGGTGTCTGATTGTTCTATTTCATATTGAAGGAAATAATCAATGGAAAACTTCATCATCATTTCAAATATAAAAGTATAAGAGTAGGTGAGAATAATCTTTTTCAAGAATAATATGATTCATACGCTCTTCAATTTTCTATTCATTCTTATGAACTGAAGTTACAGGAGTGGAGTTGAAGTGGTATAATTTGTCCTGCGAGAATATCTCTGAAAGGTTTTCTTCTCCTTGGATACCTCTTACGGTACAAATTGCTCGCTGCCTTTGCATTTCCTCCAGCTTGTATGGAACAGACCATCATATCCCATTCCCCATAATTTTCAAACTCCATTGGATAGCATGGAAATTCAACAAAAATCACAAATTGAGGAAATGTCTTTACCATCTTCTTTACTGCTCAAATCCTAATTTGACAGCTACCAGTAAACATTCGCTTCCATCAACGTTTTATTCCAAACATGAAAACATCAAACTCGATTGAAATATGCGGAAATATACAGATTGTCCTATTTGAAAAAATATTTTTCTGTCAATAATTATCGATGTATAATCTCAAAAAATAAATTATTGACACCATTGAATTCTACGTAAAAAAATGCTCTGGAGATGTTTTCATAGAATCTAAGAATGTTTTACAGGAAAAAAAGTTACAGCAACTCAAAAATGCATATATTCGAAAAACACGTTGTCACTCATTGACGACAATTATTGATATCGATATGCAGTTTTCACCATCGTGTTTCTAAAAATTGACCCACAGACACCGTCATCAGTTTCCATCTATCTAGTTTAAAAATAGGACTTCTCCTCCAGAAAAGTGTCCAATTTGGCCCACCCTGTACAGATGTTCGGCAAAATGTGAGAGAAAAATTCAAAATTCCAAAACGTTCAATTTATATTCGATTGTTTGATTGTTCTATATATGCTCATACTCATTCGGTAATGAGTTGTATAGAATCATTCCAGTATGAAAAATTGAATATTTGCCTATACTCGACTCTATATGTATTTGCTATCAGCAGATTTGGATTCCGTGTTTCATTAGTATGTCATGTATTCATTTCATTGAAATTGAAATTTGAAACCTTCAATTTATTCATGACAAAATGGATGAAACAGTATATCTTGAGATTTTACAGTGATATCAGATCCAATGAATCTATAGGTTTGTACAAATTGATGGTTGGTTCTAGGAAATGAAAAAAAAAATGCTCTTCATTGTTTCAGATGAGACAAAAATTAATACTCTTCAAGTGGTTAGCAAGAATGATAATTTTTGTTTGAACCTCTTTCAAGCCGCCGCCTGGTGTGAATACAATGATCATAGATTGAAGGTTTTACTCATATGTGATATATTTCAGGACAAGACAATTTATAGTGCCATTCACAACTTTGAACAAAAACTAGGACATACCTAGAATTCGCTTCCTATTCGAAGATTTACAAATATAAAACCTATATATATATATATATATATATATATGAATGTTTTCAGAATCAGATTATCTTTCGAATTTCTGTTAACCTCTTATATTTGCCAGATTGAAGTATCACTTGAATATATCAAATTCTCAGAATCCCAAATTATTACCTCTTGTTGTTCTAGTAATCGCAACGACCATCCGTTAGAAGAGGAATTTCCTACAATCCATTGACACAAGCACACAAAAGAATCAGTGCGACAATATTCTGCATTAGTCGTTATTGAAAGTTGATGAATTGGTGCTCCATATAATAACAGGATTGTTTGAGAGGCTGAGAAATATTGAAAGAGGTGCAATGATATAGCATATCGTTGACACTAAAAAAAGTAGTCCAAATAGTCATGAGAGATTCCTTACTTATTGTGAGTAATATTCGATTGTGGTGTTGACCAAGTGAAGTGTATCAACAGAATTAGCATGAGGGCATATTTTTGTAGTTTGGCAATGCAATAGTAATAAAGCAATACCAAGAAATCAAAAGTATCAAATTTTCCGACCTATTCTTAGACATCATATTTCCTCTAGAAACTCTCATTCAAATATATCATCGATACAACATCATCAATATTTAATTTATCTCGACCGATGATAGACTGGTAATGCTAGAAATTTGAAAAATATGTATCAATGTAATGTAAGTAGACAATGATACAAGGCAGTTCAGAATAATTCGAGGAATACAAATTTTTTAATATGATTTTCACCTAAAGTATCATACATATAGTATGTATACCTACCCACTATTTTGTAAAAATCAATTTCTTGTGGTTTCTATCATTGTATATTGGGCAATGTAGGTAGTAAAGTAATATATGTGTTAGGTACTAAGAAGTAGGTGTTAAAAACTGATGTTTCGGGATCTGTCATAATCAGTCGTCTAACTATTCTGTTTGGATTCTAAATAATGAGAGATTTCACGAATGTAGAAAAATGTGATTGGGTCGAAGTGACATGCATTGATTTATTCAATGAGTAGGATGATTTTTGTTTACTATCCAGTATGACCTTGGTAGTCGATCCTCATTTCACAGTATTCACATTTTTCTTCAAAACGAGTGGATTGATAATGATTTCACGAATACGAAACATCGCAGAAAGAAATCGATATCACAACAATGAATTATATCGACAGTCGCTATGAAGAAGTATTTTCAGTGCATTTTTATTCCTTATGATAACACTAGGAAATAAAAGATGTTTTTTCTTCAAATTCGCTCCATATAGAAACTGGAGAATTATAAACAATTTTTAAAATTCTCGAAGACTTTTGGAATTACCCTCTCAATGCGCAACTTTTTCCCCATTCAACCAGATTCGATATTATCAATATTGAATAATCAAATGTTTCTACGAACGAGAGATATTTCAAATTAGGTCTGTGATATTTCAGCTAAGTTTTATTACCCAAGTGAATTTTCATCCAGAAATTAAAAACGAAATTAATTATGTCATTCGGAAGTTACGGAGTTTCCAACGAAGAGTAATTATAATTATGCATCGTTCCGTTTTAATTTTTGAGTAGTTCAGAAGAACGACATTCGGAGAAGTATACATTCTTGTGATTCATGTTCCTCCATTGCTATTGAAAATTATTATCATTTCACATTGAATCAATCTCATTTTACATGTGAGTTGTAACTATCCTATACATCATAGTGTTGAAAATAATTATCTTGTTTTCCTCGAAATATGGATTTGCAAAAAATAATTCTGATATATGTTATAATTCATCGAAACACCTTTAAAAGTTATTTATTCAATTAGCACAGTTTATTTAATCACTCCTGGCTCCCATCTCCAGTCAAATATGCTTTTAGAATCCTTCAATAATAAATGAAAGAGTTCTTTTTGACCTGGAAGCAAACAATAAATTGGTTTATCCCACGCTTCTAGGTAAAAAGGTACTCTCTCTTGGAAAAATCATTATGCAGGTAATGTGCCAGGTACTATTATATTCTGGTGATATCTCTGGCTTATTCACTAATATCCCAAATAAGATTATATCATAATGAGTTTTTGGATAGCCCTCGCCTATAAATACAAATTCTGAACTCATCTAGCTCCATAATAAAACTGTTTGTGGTCGAAGTGGCAGCAGCTGACGAAATAAGTGTTCCCAATATGAATACGAACGCTCATCTACCAGAATGTCATGACTACGAAGAGCTCTGCTTCTCGTGCTCAGTACCGATCTACTTGGCAAGTTTGATCAAGCATCATGAAACCATCCATGGAGAGCATTCAGACACGGCGAATAGTGAAGTTCCTCGGCCAGCGTACCAGGACACAGAATTCTGCTCGTCATTCGCAGATTTCCCGATCTATTTACAAGAATTGATCAACATCCAGAATGGCGTCCATGAAGATTACCCAACGACAAAGGAAGTAGAAGAAGAACAGTTCTTGTTCGTCTTCCTCCAGAGAGCAGTGATCGGGGAAAAAATCGAGTTTGAAGCTAAATTATGGATGAGGAAGAATTATCCCAGGTGTATTATTCCAGTTTCGAGCCCAGCAGACAAACTGAGTCGGTATATCATGAAACTGAAAGACTCTAATGTGGAGCTGACAGACCGTTACCGAATGACCAACGACGAAGATCTTTTGAGCAAGAATAGAGCAACAGAGAGTGCTATAAAGATATTAACATATATTCAAGAGAGAAAACATTTCGAGAATGGAGTATATACAGCATTCAAATACATCGATGCCAAGAAAGTTTTTGTAAATGAAATGAATCTCTCCGGTAAAGTATGTATCCACTGTTTTATGACATATAATGATAAGTATGGAAGAAAGCAGAATATATCTGGAATCAACTGAGTTTGGTAATAAACTATATATGTGATTCATTTCTTTCAAGAAATATATGAATGGGATTCATTATTGTGTACTTTTCTTGTTGGTGAATCCTGAAGTTTGTCTCTAATATCATATTATTCATTCAGAAAATAAATGACTGATTTTTGAACAACTGACAATTCCGAAAATCTTATTCTTCCTGACCCTGACCGTTTGAAAACAAAATTGAAAATGAATGGCACTGTCACTTTTTTAAATATGAACTTCATTTTTTATTACTTCATTTATGAATGCCATACTCTTCAGAAAGCACCACATAACTTTTCTAACAAAATGCTTATTTTTCTCCTGCAATCCCAAAAGAGTAATTGTGACCCTAATATAATATTGGCAAGCTCTGAATATAGCTGAATCAAGAAAAAAGTACATGTTCACATTTGAATAAAATAATTGAATTCTGTAATTTTTGGATGTGGCGTTGAACGAGCAAGATGAATGTATCAACAGAAGATAGTGTGATGGCATATTGCTATCTTCTGGCTGACACTTCAGTGATGATAATGTCAAGAAATTAAAAGTAGCGTACCAAAATAGATGTGTCTCGATATATATTCAGGTTTCACAATCTGAACGATTTTGCCTCAGTGGCATATTGATTGGGTCGCAAATGCTCCGATGTTACCAGTTTCGTAATACATCCGACACACGACATCTTATAATTTTCTGGTGAGAAACGAACTTGTAACACACATGTCAACATACCTGTTGGATGGAACTGAACGAATTCGAGGTCCTGCAATGGGAATCCAGCCCTGGTGACTAGGGCAGTGCCGTCTCCAGTTGAAGTGTGAGCGGCGGTACATGAAAAGTATATTCTTTCGAAGCCTCCTGTTGCTATGACGGTATTGTTGGTGAAGAATCTACAACATCCGAGAACGAAGTGAATGGATTACTGATATGTTGACAAGATACCGATATTTATTTATAGGTATAGATTGTTTTCCATTCTGATATCTTCGTTTATATAGTCGATTATAAGTATGCACTCGATCTCAGATGGATCTCAAACACATTGTACATTACAGCTGGTACACTTTGAGAGCAGAACTGTGAAATTGATTATTATCAATTATTATCATAATGTATTATACAATATTTCCAGAAGACAACGCCGAGTTTTTTCGATTCACATGGTGAATTCCAAGCATCACAATCGATTATTCAGTGGGGAAGTAACATTTACTCTGTGAAAACTACAATATTGCTTTGGAGATATACCAATTTTCCGGTGAGATGACTGGTTTTAGCGGAAATCCAGTAGGTTATTTCACAGAAAATGTTTCGACAGTTCTGACAACCAATTTAAATTTTGTCATTTTGTGTCATACGGGACGAAGCCGGCATTCGATTGTCATAAAATTTTCTCATCTATTATGCACCTATGTTGCGCTAGAAACGACCCTACTGACTGCGTGTAGTGATTGTGGTGAGAAGAAAGAGATTGCCATTGAACAATAGGATATAAAACAGTGAATGAATTGAGGAACTCATTTAAGTTTATTTGAGTAGAGCTCCTTCTTTGTATAGACTTACTATTGAAAATTGTATACATACAATGTTGAAGATGAAATAGAAAATCAATTTTATTATGGCAAGAATTTCAATGGGGGACATTTGGAACACCTTGTTAGATAAATTTGACGTGAACACCTGAATAATGAACTTGGAAATTTCAATCATTCGGTATTTTTATTACAACCAAGGACTCGATGAAACCTTTAAGAAGAGGTATGCCGCGACTCCTTTCCCCTGTGCAAATTTTGGGGGTTGTTCACCCTCTCGCTACAGGGTTAACGCTACGAGGGGAAAAAGCTGAAGATTAGTTCCCCCTCAAATCAAAAATCTACGTGTTCGAGCGTTTTCCAAAATTTTGATTTCAACTCCTACAGATTAGGATGGCTCACACTGTATATATATATATATATATATATATATATATAGATACAATAAATGAATACAAGGTGACATTTCTAAAGCTTTCCAGCCTCCAGCCCTCCCAGGGTTATTTATGGCATCTAATCTTCTAACAAAATTCATCAGAAGTAGAGTCAATACAATAATTCTTGTTTGAATACCAACGTGAAAACCATGCATTCCAGTGCAGGCATGTTCTGATTACTTCTATATGTTCAGAACTGTATTTTTCGAAAACTGCTCATCAAAAATAATAAACCAGGGTACCGTTGGAATGAGAATTGAAAGCCCTCCAAACTGATGTGCCACTGGACTAAGATTCTATGAGGGTGACATCTACCACTCCTAAGGGGTTCAACCATAAGGACTGAGAATATTAATAATCAAGGTTCCCCCTCAAGAATGAAATTGACATGTCTTTTCGATTTTCCATATTATCTGCTGGAAGGGAGATACTGATGGTGGAATGTTTTAGAAATGTCCCCCTGTATGTAAATACGACACACACAAGCTAATGTCCCACGGTTGACTGGTATTGGCCGTCTACCGTCCGCGCATGTCATAACGACTTGTCACGAAGTGAATCAACCTGCCTCCTAGGGTTTTCCCTTTATACAGTTAATCTGGAGGAGCTGCTCGGAGTAGCTAGGTGTGAACAACTGTACTGGCTGAGAGGAAAATGAAAAATTATTATCCTCTGACAACTCGCAAAAACCATTCAGGCTCTGAGTTACACAAGTCCAGTCTCAGGTCAAATATTGCGATAACGTTTTGCGTCGAGAGGCTCCTCCCTAATCCTCGACCTGCTGGCCAGAAGGCACAGGATTACAGACCGTTTCTAATAGCCCAAGTATTATCCGCTAGTGAAATATTTATACGGTGCCATTAGCGGCAACCCTGCATCTCCCCTGATCCGATTACGGATATTGATAGTATCGATTCGCGGGCCTTTTTCTTCGCTGGATGCAGACGCAGATTAATCACTGCTTTAGACGATCTTCTACAGTGAAAGTATCCAATTATGAAAATTGAGTTTTTCGTCGGAAGCAGCTGATGCGAATTTTCCGGCGGCACTAGCAAATAAGTTGTCAGCTCTAACATTTTTCCAATATCTCGACAGAAAATTAAATTGGAATCGGGATTGTCTGAGCTGAGCCGAATCTACTGGGTTTTTTTCTACTGTTGCATATCGCTCTATCAGTTTCGACATATTTCAGTGAAACTAGAAAAGACGTCTAAAATGATATATCAGGAGTATATCATCAGTCATAGGTGCGTATGGATGTGACATATATTTTCGTAGTTTTTGATGGAGACAACATTAAACCCGGTATCTATGAATCCCTCATTATGAACCATCAATGATCTGACCGGAAGTGCTGCCAACTTTGTTACTTTGAATAAGTATCAAAAGTTGATAATCATGATCAAAATTGCAGATAAATCTACGATCATCTCAAAACTTCCGTATCTCCATTATTCCGCGAGAAATGAAAAAAATCGTCACACATGAATATTTAGAAATGAATAGCACTTCACCTCCTCCAGATGTATTTCAGAAAGCGTCAATCAATTCTCACAATAGTCACTCATATTTCAGAAAATATCAATTGTATTTTAGAATAGTACGTTGAATTTCCGGTCAATGTCAGAAAAGTCATTTGTATTTCGTAATAATTATTAATCCGTTCAAAATGTTCAAATATGTTCAAGTTGTATTTTGCATTTATTATTCATCCTTTGTAATTCATTGCATTTCTTCTTTTCAACCCACCATGGATTTTTTTTGTTTTGTTGAATTTCATGTTAGATTATTATGCATTTATTATGTACATGCATGTTCGCACTGAATATGTTAAATTCAATTCTCATATATCATTTGGCAACATCGCTTTTGTTTTACCAATGAAGTGGTTTTACAAAAGACCTACTAGTAGAAAAATATATTTTTAACGGCGGTCGGTAGTTTCAGAAACGAACTATAATTTGAAGGTGTGACGAAACTCCTAGGTATTCTTATGGTATCGAGGTTCTTGAGTACTATTTCCATGAAGGAGCAATCTCATCCTATATTAAATCCTAATACTCCTCTCCTTCTCTATTTTCAATGAATCTTGTGATTGAGACAACAAAAAGGGAAATTTGGAGTCACAATACCATTCGGTAAGTCCTTTTGTAATTCCCCACTGAGGTTTTTCGAGGAAACAATGCATTTATCTCACATATTCCTATCACAATCACCAACATTTCTTGGGATAATGAAGAATAATAATCATGAAAATGTATTTATATCTTTGTCAAAAACTATGTGATATACAGATATAGTCGGTACGTGTGTTGAGGAATTTTGCATAAAATTTGATTGATTACTGTAGCAGTTCATATCTGCTCAAGAATGGTAGCCGAATGACGCGAATTTTCAGTTCACAAGATCTGTTCGTTTTCTGCTGACATGAAAATCGCGAATTCCAATAATTATTTTGAAAACATAGGAAAATTCAACTCACTTCTCTCAAATTCAATTGACACATTCTGAAATATAAGTGAATAATTTGAATTTCACTTGACGCTTCCTGAAATCAATTTGACGGTGTCTGAATTACAACGGAAAATGTTGTAATTAAAATTCTCTTTATTGATGCTGTTCTCTTTGGAGTATTTGCTCTGAGCTGGATATCTTCATTATTGAATAGCCTAATAATGACTCTCCCAGCTTACTGTTCACATGAAATATCACGTGTTCGACGGTTAGAGAGCTCATGAAATGGGCTTCGAAAATAGAAAATGGAAAATACCTAGTTGCATTCAAAGATATTAGAGAAATTGGACACTAAAGATGAAAATGAACCGAAATATCATCATTCAAAGTGACGGGCAAGGATGGTAAGTAGGCGGAGAAGAAATTAGTTAGCATATTTGTGTTTCTCATGGAATCAAAATTTCACTAGGTTTTTGAAGGAATCTTTGAGACTATGAGATGGTTGATGTGGAATATATAGGGTTGTATCCTAAATAACGGAGTTGAAAGAATCATCACTTCAACGATATAAATCATACCTCGAAAAATATTCAATCGACTCACATCATCTACGCTTTGCGTTGGCTTTAAAAAATACTAGAAAGAAGAAAGAATTTATTCATCATTGAAAATTTCATACATGTATCGGATACAACATGAAACCTAGGTTATTGATAACATCTGTTGCAACTGACAGAGTGATTGGTGAGTGGGATTCGATGAAGAAACACGAAAACAAGTCGAATCGAAGCCAAAAAACTTCCACTGTATCCTTCTACCTTTGCAGAAAACAACGACGATGACTTCCTGAATGTAAATTCTGATGAATATATTTGGCGAATACGCATTCGAAAGTTCTTCAAAATATGCCGAAGGCACTGAAACTCTCTTTTTTCCACTTTACCACTCAACTCACACTATTCAGAAGTGAAAAAACCATCGAACTTCTTCCTGGATATTACGAAAACGTACTATATAGAATCTAGACCGTTGAGAGTGAATACTGAATTGTTAGGGATGGCGTGTCCATTTCGAAAGCGAAAGAAACTGCAGGAATAAAAGAGAAATTCTCTATTTGTCAGTGACATCTTGTTTTTTAAGAGAATTTATGAATACAAATATATTTTCAATGAAAACAGAGCTCCTATTCATCTTAGTGGACGATTCGTTTCAGTAACAATGTACAAAACACTGGTGCAGTCACTGATCGTGTTTTGTTTCGTCAAAAACGCTAACGCCATTTTCCACTATAATGACCGGATAGTTATGAAATATAGTTATGACATTTCTACAGATTTCTGTACAAATAGTCGATGTCTTGAGATTTTAATCATGTGATTCGATCATTAATTGAGAAGTTACCGAAATTACTATTTCTGTATCAACATTTTCATAACACTGATTGTGCAATTATCAATAATACCGATTTTGTTTTCATTTTCGTGTCGCCATCTAACAACTGACATTCGAGTGATTTTCCTCTATAACGAAGAAATGCTGTTATCAGGTTACCTGTACGTTTTCTTTGAAGAAGTAGTCTGTACATCGTTATTTCAGTTCTTCAATTATATCGAAAAAATGGAATTCATGGAATATCTATTTTATTATTTTTCAACATTATTA
Source organism: Gastrophysa polygoni (assembly GCA_963576655.1). Lineage (NCBI taxonomy): Eukaryota > Metazoa > Arthropoda > Insecta > Coleoptera > Chrysomelidae > Gastrophysa > Gastrophysa polygoni. The sequence goes on from OY755084.1 coordinate 15,179,874, forward strand.
TCAGGAATGGAGGTGAGAAAACTGGAAATACTTCTTCTCAGCAACTCACGATATGTTTCACGATATGTTTATATTAATTATTTCCTCCGACGTTCCGTGTTTGTGAACCCATCATAACTCAATTACTTCAAATACGGCCCAGATTGAATATCATAATATCAAAAATTCTACAATATATTAAAAAATATGAAAAACTCATACACAATACTTTACAGTCACGAAAAAGATTGCACCCTTGACCAGCTTGTAACTTGACGTTTAGATAACAAACAGAAAGTCTAACATAAGACCAAGTGGAAAGAATTCGAATGACAATGGCACTTGATCGAATTTCAAAATATAAATATCTCTGTGTATCGGATAACTCGAGTCGAGGGATGAATTTCGAAATAAAATGAGAATGTTCCAACCGAATACCCGCTATAATTGAATTTGTACAATATCTACATAATTTACACGAAGAATTCCGTTCATTTTCTCCACCATTTTTTATCCGAATACATTCATGTCAGAATAATATAATGAATTTCGATTCCAGGAAAAACTATGGATCACGAATCACTGGATAGAAGATAACAAACAGATCTCTAGAACAGGGTATTAGCTCAACAAAAGGTAGGATTCATTTACTTGCTTGTTCGTGCTTTGTTTCCCAACCTGTAATCTGATATAATATTACATTTATTTCAGATGATGATGTTTTCGTGGACTACAGAATGAGGCAGCATAATATACAGTGTGTTGCGGATAGAAACATCATTTTAAACTTTCTTTTGAGGTCTTCATTTCAAGAGGAAATGAAAATATAAACTATATAAACTATAGTCAAGATGTTAGTAAATCCTGAATGTGAAGTTATTATTGAAAATGATAGGGGTAAAGGTTATATCTATGCCAACTACCAATTCGAACTTTCAATATATGGCGAAAGCGCATTTCAATTTCTTGAAAATCTAGCGTGTGCATTTCCTACTCCATTTCAACGCTCCGCCAACAATGGAATGAAGGTATCTCAATTATTGTCCACATCACAAAGTTGTTGGACATGAATAGGATACAGAATCTATCTTCTGATAATATTTGTCGTTTTGAATTTTTGGAGAAAGCGCATTCTCAATTGTCAGTAATTTGGTGAAAGCTCTATTTTTTCATTTTTTCACTGCTACTCATTGCGAATTTTTCTTCTAATGTTCACTCAATTCGGAGGAATCCTCCAAGGTAGGCCAGTGAGGATAGATACTGGATCCTTATAAAATGACTTGGGAACGGTGTGAAGTTTTTACCCCAGTGACTTTAATATTTTTTATTTGCCGGAGGCGCAATTCTAAACCTCGAAGGAATACGGCTGACTCGATAAAGTTTCACTTGCTCGCCCAAGTACGCATTTGGTGGAAATGTACCATATGCACCCACTGAGAATATAAGATCAGTCAATTAAAATTATATCTTCGCACAGTCTATAATTATTGGATCTAGACAAATTGGTGACTCCCATAAGAACAGTTCACCGTTTTGATAGTAATTTAGATAGTAGTTAGTTTGGAAAAATTCGGAAAAAAACATTGAGGAACGTTTCAGTACTGCTGGATTGACTTGTGATCGCATCAAATATCACAGTTATCGATGGATTTTCTCAGATCAGCAGGGTCTCCTTGGACACAAAACTAACTCATTCGAAAAATCCCTAAATATTTCAAACAAGCAAAGAATCCAAAATAAATTCCATTTTGAGTGGACTTATGGACAGAGAATCACAAGAATTGATTGGAAGGATGATCGAAACTGATATACTCATCCATATTTGGTCGGAAAAACTTTCACTGGTATTTTATTCCATTCATTCACCAAAATGGGATGCACTGCACGCATATAGTTTGCTTTGAAGCAATCAATCGAAGTGCATAATTCTATAATATTAACGGAAAACTAACCTGTGCAAAGTACCATCCTCTAGATTCCAAGCTAACACACCGCAACACTTATCATCTTTCACCAGCAGATCCAGCACAAAGTATTCGATGAAGAACTCGCAATTCAACTTGACAGCTTGTCCATACAGGGTGTGCAATAAGTAGTGACCGGTAGCGTCAGCTGCAGCGCAAGTCCTATAAGAAAATAATTCTTGAGAAAATCATTTTTTCGTCTAATTTTCACAGAACAACCAAGAGATCTTCAAGGTACCATCAAGTTAACATCGGGTAATAACGGATATTCTCCATAATGCATGATTCATAATCTTCATTAGAACTATTGTTCTGAAAATTCGGTTGACATATTTTCAGTATTCTGTCACGTACCGTTATACCAGCAGTTGAACCACAACTTTTTAAGAATAATTGTTCTATATATATTCGGGTACTGACATGCATTTTCCAGTTCTACAAACGAATGATAGATTTCATCATCTATTTTCATCATATATCGCTACATTCTTGAAATCTACGATTATTATAATCAATCATCAGGGTGATTGATGAAAATGCAAAACATCATCGAGCTGATTTTGATACCTCCGTCGTCTTGAGAGATACAAGAAACAGTTGTATGTTTAATTTATAAAGGGAGACAAATCTCATATTCTGAATATACAAGATGATTCATGAGGTCACAGGATACTCATGTTTCTCCAATAGAATACCCAACACATCATCATGGATTCAAATTCCGCTCATTTTCCCAATTCCAATTTACTAGATTCTACATAAACAGGGTAGTTCCAAAGATCAATGTAGGAGACTTTAATGGAAAATCTCAATGGAATCGACAACTGAGGATTAATCTTTCCAGGCCGAACGCATTGTACAGTATAGTTCAGTTTTTTGCGACCTAGCACACAATTCTTATTTTTCCCAATTCCCATACCTAAATGTTCGAGTTATCAAGTTATTTCGATCGACATTTTCGAACGATACTCTTTCACTTTTTTCAACAATATTTTTTTAGATTGGCCATATCTGCTCTGCTCTGGTACCCAGATGACGGGGCTCTATTACATTATAATGTACTAATTCACGTTCAACTCGATAATCAATTCACGATAGATAGAAGAAGACCAGTTAGACCACTAGCTCTCAACAAAAATCCACTTTTTTCTGTGACGGTGTGTGAAAAATGAGATGCATGAAATACCTGTCACTGAGAGAAACGATATAAAAAATAGAACTGGAGTCGCTCTCAAGAACATTAGTATCCCAGTTGGTAGAATGGTCATTCAAAAATTGGATTTTCTGTAAACGATTTCAGTTCATTGTTGGTAGTCTGTTAATATTATAAATCCATTTTATTTTTCATTTCATCAAACAATCTCTCGAACATTTCGAAACAAAATATAACTCAAAAATGGAGTCCTCTAGACACATATCATACATATCACTGGCATGCAGAAATTGAGCTTGTATAGTGAGAAGAGAAATGAATGAGATTATTATTATTAGCGCGAACATGTGGAAAGATTTCAGTGCGGATACACCAAAATTTCTGTCTATATATTTTCATTGATGAATATCTATTCAAGAACGCACTGATATTCACCCGGCCAAAATAAAAAAATAAAATAATGGATTCCTGAATAATTCATTTTCACCGAACAAACATCGGTGTGGAAGATAACTTTACTCAAGGATTGCCCACCTGTGAGCTTGTCCTCCGCCCCCCCTTTTCAGCGTCTGTCCACCAAAGGCCCTCTGATATATCCGACCATCTTTGTTCCTGGAAAAAGGCATCCCTATGTTCTCCAACTCCAAAACAGCCCTCGGGGCGTCCTTCGTCATGTAGTGTATGGCGTTCTGGTCGCCCAGCCAGTCGGAACCTTTGACCGTATCGTATTGATGCCATTGCCAACAGTCGTCCTCGTAGTGACCTCGAATCCGGAGGGAAACATTAGTAATAATAATAATTCATTCCTGAATAAAGAATGATCATTTGATGAACAGAAATAAAGTCATGATATTAGACTATTAACAAAATACACTTTTTCCTTTTTTCACCTTCAGTTGCACCGCACTGAAAATTGAATATCACTTCACTAAACGGACTCAACTCTATAATCATAACCTGAGATAATCGTAAATATCCAAATTCTACTTGAGAAATCAAATAAGAATGAGAGGTAGAGTTCATTCTTGGTTTGAAAATTATCTAGTTGGTAGAAAGAAGCAGTTTGTATATATGGGAGATTCAATTTCTCCAATTCCAATCAATTCCCAGAACTATTTCATTTCTCATTCATATCAATTCTGTTCCACGTTTGAATACGCAAGGAAGTTTGAAATATTTTACCGATGATACAACTCATTCCAATAACAAGTTGATACGCAAATAACTCTTTTGGATTATTAATGAATAAATAAACATGCTCACTCAATGCCGCATTTATACCCCCTTGGGCTGCAACCGTATGGGACCTTGTAGGAAACAATTTGGTGATGCAGGCTGTTTTGAAACCTTGCTCGACCAATCCACAGGCTGCCCGTAAGCCGGCACCACCGGCTCCTACCACTACGCAATCGTATTGATGATTGACGATCGGGTACTTTTTCTGGAAAACCAAAAAATCCAATACTGCTACGGAAGGCGGAAAAAGCAGCCGAAGCTCTGCCCAGCATAGGTCATCATATCGATGTACAGAAGACTGTTGCAATCACTGATGGTGTTTTATTCCGCCAAAAACACTAGTGTCATTTTCCGCTATAATGATATTTGAGTTATGAAACTCCCCTGAAGATGGCGACATTTTTTCAGATCTCTGTTCATATAGTTGATGTTTTGAGATTGTAATAATGCAGCTGGGTCATTTATTGAGAAGTAACTTATCAAGTAAGAAAAAGATTGTAGTAAGTTCATCCGTATGAAAAACGTCAACATTTCATTAAAACAAAAACAAATGTTATACTCACCGCGACGAAACCAACATTAGAAATGCAATGATACGATACAATAAGTTTATCTCATCTTCAAATATAACAGGGATATAGGTAGCCTCTTTATGAATATCATATGAATGTTACCACCCTGTATTTTGGAAGTAGTGGACGATAGAATATTTGTCGTAATTGTATTGAGTGGTATTTATCCTTACTAATTTTGATACACGGAAAATTGCAAGTTAGTAAAGAAATAGCCGTGAATCTATCTCAAATATCAAGGCAATGCATCAGAAAATCTTCGCCATATACATCTTCGACCTAATTTGTTTAGATATCTTATATGTTATAAGTATTTACTAATTTATCCATCAACACTCCTCAAAATTTCATACAAATAGCAGGTCGCTCTAAGTACCTATTAGCAGGGTCTCATAAATTTTAGTCTACAATTCGCCAAAACGATCTTGTATCAAGATACAGATATAAATACCTCAAGAGATCCAACAGAATCCGATGATAGTCTTGCAATGCTCGGATAGAAGCTGCAGGCTTTCCTTCGTAGGTTTTTCAATCTTTCGAAAATTTTTGCCCCGTACATAGCGAAATATCACTTTTTGAACTGTCAGAAAGACGCTTACTTCAAAAATATTGCAGATTATGACAGCTCACTAGATTGATATTTGTTGCAGACCCGTATCAAAATATTGACATCATTAACAAACGCAAAGCAGTAAGGTACAGTCAAATCCAGAGGACATTTCGATAGAAGCTTTGGGGAATTGATACAGACTTTTCAATTAAAAAATAATCAACATCAAAAATTATCAAAGTGATTTCATCTGGGAAAGTAGTTTGACGATCCATGTAATGGTTGGTTAGATATTGATGTAATGAACTATCGGTTAGATCTTGGTCTGTCTTGAAAAATATATTAACTCAATCGTTTGGTTGGAGCATCAGCCATTGCCAATTAGCCAATTAGCGATTTTATGTCGTAACTATATTCCTTCTAGCATTGTTACATGAAATGCCTGGTTGTGCAGGTTTCTGATGATGATAGTACTCACGATTCGAATATTGGCGCACTCATTAGCCAGATAGGAGCCAATAGGAGGCAAATATTGTAGCAGTGCGGACTTAGTAAGGTTGTTTGGCAGCCTTACTAGTTCCGATTATATATATATATATATATATATATATATATATATATATGATATCACGATATATATATATATATATATGATATCACGATATATATACACGATATGATATGATATCATATACTTGATTTGATATTATATACTTGATTATTTCGAATTTTATTACTTTATGGAAACTAGGTCTAATAGACCTCGTCCTAGACCTACAACTAGACCTATGCTGATCTCGATGGTTATGTTGGAAACTCTGGAAAATCACGGTGCGGCGAGCAGCCTTAGAAAGGTGGATATGGGATGTCCTCCTTGGGCCCTAGTAAGGTTGACAGGTCTACATATGTTTTGGAAAGAAACAATTGAAGGGTTGTTTTACGATTTAAAAATCTCAGTTCCAACCATGCAGCTAGTTTGGGTTTTGGGTGGAATACTATCAAATGATGAATAAATTTTCTTGCTAAACATGCCCATTTTTGTGTCGCCATCTTAAGGTTCACATAATATCAATTACAATAATAATATCAATAATCCAATAAGATGACATTTGATTCGGGCAGAGTAGCACTAGGATCATGCATCAAAGGAGTAGCTTCACCATTGTTTCATATATCGTGATTCTGTGGCACAACCAGGCACAACCCACAGTTTAAAACGTGGACACAACCATGCTCAAGATGACTACTGTCAACGGAGACTGTCAATGACAGCAGATGTCAATGTAGACTGCTGTCATTTGTCTTTTCCTTATTTTTATTGTTCGTTATCTCGTTTTCTCGTTTAGTGTTTAGGCTATTTCTAAGAGCGGTATTTAGTATGTAGTATGTAAATATTTATCATTTTATAGTTTTTCAATAATAATGTTGTTGTGAAATATATATTCAATGGATGATCAGAGTAAAAATGTTTGGAACGAGATAAACGAGACATCAGAATGGAGCAGGCAAAACCGTCTGACAAGTATGTTATGAGATAAACTGCTGAGGTTGGGATTATAAGTTTTATTTTCAGAGGACATTCTCCCTTCATTCTGAACAAGAAACCCATTCCTGATGTTACATTGATCGTGCATGAAAAATCTCTGGATAAGAATTTGCTTGTGAGGATAATACAAGAATGTCACACACCATATTTTTACCACAAATTCATCGTAAGTCCTGTTTGTGTTGGAGAACCAACAGAACTTGAAGTGGTGATTGAACTATAAACATATTCTGTTTTTCTGGAATTTCCTCAAATTGTCTGGTGATACTCAATTCATCATGAGCATAGATACATAAGTATAAGTGAACATGTTTACAATTAACTTGTACAACTGAAATACCAACTAAAGGTAGTAGGTATTAGTCTATGAATTTTTTAAGTTTTCTCCTTATTGCATCTACAACGATTCATTCGTGCAAATCAGAAAAGATCATTATAGTCATTGTTCAACTTCACATTCCAACTGACCTGGGTTTTGTCATGTAGGCTAATTTCTTTATTCACTCTGTATTTTTTTGTTTTTCAGATTGGTGACATTGGTGATTACTCCAAAAAGTATATACTGAAGTCCATTTCAAACTTTGTATATCCTGCCACATTCAGAGCCCTGCATTTCACTATTTCCAAGAACAAAGCAATTTTCTTGTCTAGGAATTGTCAGGAACTTCTACTCAAAATATGTAGTGAGAAATTCAGAATCCCTAATCCAGAACATCCTGAAACTCCAGTAAGAAATTAACAACTCAAAAATATTTCATAATCAGTGAGGTATTATTTCAGTTCAGGATCATAATTCTTGCTAATTTTATACTATATGAAGAGGTGCAATTAGAGGATAACTCACAGAGTATAATAGATGTGATCTCAAAGCGATTCAACAAGGAAACAAATACTATAGATCTGAATGAATTCAGTGAGGATGAAGGTATGAATTATAGGTCAGACACTGAATGTACAGTTGAAATAAGAGTATCAGAGAAGGCCATTTTGTTTTCTTCCTTCATTAAAATGATGAAAAACAGAATTTAATGAGTATTTACTTATTGTTACTTCAACATTGTGAACCAACATCCCAAAAGTGAACTCTCGAGTTAGTGGACTCTAAACCACTTCTAGGGGACCAAGACTACAGAAGCAATGTCAGGATTGAAATCATGAATCATGATAACAGAGTTTGAACTCATGACCACTAGAGCTAAAGGTTTATGAAACAGCCCATCTTCCTATTGAGTTATGGTCCTCCCATATATCTCATCTGTCCTAATCTAAAAATCTGAATAGGATTAATGTAGATGTACAATGTTACCACTTCAAATGTATCCACCCTTGTATATTGGAGTGGAAAGTGAGGTTCGAGATTTTTCCCAAAATATTTTCAAAGAGATCTATCAGGTGGTCCATGAATGTTTTGACACTGTCAAAAGTATCGAAAGACTAAATAGCAAAACAATTTATGGATTTCATTTATATTTTGATAAACTGATTTGATATCTATTTGTTCCTATAGTTTTTGTAAATATTTACTTTTTAATTGAATTGACAATAACAATGTCACATTATGAATGTGACAAGGTTATAGTACCAAGCATATTATATATATTTATTTCTCTTGTATTTATCACAACTTTATCAATGAGATGAAAATTTTTCGATAATGAAGTATATAATGATTAGACTTGATGAAAAACATTTTTTCCACAGTGTTGAAAATGAGAACTGATTTGTTTCTGAAATGTCCCATCACTATAATAAGTAGAAAGTTTGATATTTGTCAACAAATAGTGAACAAATTGTGGCTAGCCCAAAGCATTTTTCATTTTCAGAATTCATAATTTTATGTAGATCAATGTTCAGTGATAGCTGATTTTGAAAAAAATTTCACCCTTCGTACCCCTGTTTCAGAGGTGTTTTGGTTTGGTTGAATTATTATTGGCTGAAATAATCTTCATTTTGCAGCATTGGGCCTACCTAGGGTTCTTTGTAGTTCTGATAGAGAATTCAAATGAAAAACTTAGGTGGTGAGATATTTAATGTTGTTCTTTTTTAGGCTTAGAAGACTACTTTCCACTATTCCAAATTAAATTTATGTTAGCTGTTTCATCCACAGTAGTTAGCTTAACACCCAAACATGTAAAGTTACAGAACAATTTCATCAGAGATATTTCTAATCTACATCCTTTAAAAGATGTCATTGAGACTCTTGATCTTCGTGATAATATGGTAAGCCAGTACAATTTCAAAATTGTTGGTTGTGGAGTAAATTTATATGCCTATTTTTTTCTCAGATGGAGGACATCACTGCTCTCATGCCTTTAATAAATTTCAAAACATTGAAACATTTGAGTTTAAGTGGCAATCCACTATGTGAAAAATATAATAATTATAATTATGTTTTGGATGTGAAGGGGTACTGTCAAAATCTAGAAAAGTTGGTGAGTATCACTGATAGAGTCAACAATTGAAATTATTTTTTCTTGGCTATTTAGCCATGTATACAAAGATATAAATATATAATGAATAAATATTCTCTAGATGCACCATTGCCCTATTGACTTATGAAGAGCATTGAAACGAACCTATGAAAAAGCTATCAGCTATCGATTCGTGAATGTGCAACAAAGAAAGGTATAATTTTGCTAACAGTCAGTTGATCACTGTTGGTTGCCTCTCGTTTGCTGTTTTCATTGGTTGGATTGCTCAACTTTTCTCTAGGTGTGATCTAGGGTCTATTTGAAATTTGTTCAATATACTTATGAAATGATACCTTGAATCTATTAGTACAGCCATAGGCTGAACAGGACAACAAAATCTCAAACAAAGTTTTGAAATCCTTCCTTGACTTGATGTGCTGAACCGGCTGAACCACTAACTAGGATTATTTACCAATTTATCATATTCAAACAACAATTAAAACTGAGTTTCTTCATTTCAACAGACTTATGGATCAATTAACTTCGCTAAACAACAGTCACCTGATTTCTGATCGCTGCGTCTCTTTCTCATGGTCGTTTCAATTCCTCTCTCTCTCTCTCTCTCCCTCTCTGAGCTCGATCTCTGCTTCCATCGTAAGGGGTCTCTACAACAAAATGTGTAAATCAGATTGAATATTGTGAAATTCAAGAATTTTTCACAATAGTTGTGACATTCTCCAAGATTTGTCTATATTCAAGTGGATGTGTGTAATTTATTATATTTTTTAAAGATTTTCAAAATGTTGAAGCTTCATCAAAACATGAGAAATTTCTGATAATTTCCGATGTTTGTGTTGATTTCAGTATTCATTAAATTTTCTGGAATCTTGCAGATTTTTCATGATTTCAAGATCAGGGTTGGGATTAGTTCCAAGATTTGAAACTGATTCAAAGTGAGACACCCCTGTCGTTATTCTTTCATTTGTCAAATAGTGCTTTATTTTCAACATTTTAATTCATGTCAAGAAATTTATCCATTAAATCAAATGTATCTTTTGTGTTTTCATAGTACTATCAATGTATAACAGCTGAAAAATTCTATTTCAGGATGGTTTCGATTTATCAGTACCGGTGTTTCAAAAAAATTCCTTCTGCTCATTAGATGCAATGGACCTAGTAAAAAGTTTTATGGAGCACTTTTTCACGGTATATGATTCCACAGAAAGGCAGAATCTAATAGACCTCTACGACAAAGATGCCTTGTTTTCTGTCACATCTAAGATCATACCTTTTCAAAATAATACTTTTACTGTACAGTAAGTGAAATGCAATATATCTACTGTAACATTTCAGAAAAATAGGAATGATACATCCATCCTACGAATGCTAAATAATATTTTATTGCGATTTTATTATTCAATAAATCACTCACTCATATTTGAAATATAATCAATTCAATATTGAGCTCATTGGAAAAAAGTTGTGATTTCCAACATGAAAAAATAACTTACAGACTGTATGAAAAAAACATGTTCCTGCTAAATATATATACATTATCACAGAGTCTGTGTCCTCTGATTTTGGAACTATAATAGAGGTGAACAGCAAACCATTGTGTGATCGTCAGCAAATGAGTATTGTTTAATTTCTCATTGCTTTTGATATTTCTTCGCACAAATTGTGTAAGAGACAGGCCTATATTAAAGGCGCGCATCAGAATAAACTTGCAAAACTTTCCATAGTAGGTAGATTTTTTATAATTCAACAACGAGTCTACCGATTCCAAACTGGTAGTGAAGACATATCAGATATTCAACTGTATGCCAGATATACCGGCAGATTTTAATGTTATCACTATCATTACGTAATTCTCACACCTCGTATCTTATACAAACCAGAAGGGATCTTTAATGATGCAAAAGTGAGGCCGATTGATGGTGTAGGCAACCTGCAAGTGTGGGATATCTATCTCTCTGTAATATTTCTTTCAATATGGATTTTGATGATGTAAACAGATAAAATCATTGGCATTTGATTACTTGTTCTCCTAAAAGAATTATAATTATATCACAATAACAAGAATATCAACACTGGAATATAGTTCCACTTCATGTAATTTTTTTATTGTACACTGCCCAACAGAAATCCATATACAGAGTAGGAAAATTATAGGTACAAAAATATTCTAAGAGTAATCGAATGAATATAAATTAAAAGCGTGAAGATATGAAACATATTTTTTTTCAATGAAGCAATGCTGCAAGAGAATATGTCGCATCTTTCAATGATATTATCGTAATTGTTGCAAATTCTGTTTAAAAGTGAGATTTTCTGTACATTTTTTCGAGGTACTTCGAGATAAAATAGATTGGATTGTCTAGAATTCACTCTGTTGCGCTTGCCTCAGTTCTTCTACTTCACCCATATGGATTGGTACCTTTCAGTTTGTTAGATATAGTTCACTGGAAATAACAATAATATGCTTTAGGTTAAACCACTATGGGATGACATTACCATTCACGATATATGGGGCGACAGAAATCATAAAAGTCTTCGAAACATTTCCGAAAACGAGCCATGACCCGTATCCACCAGTGTGCGATGTGACTTTATTCACGGTAAGCCAAAGAAACATCAAAATTAAAGTGGTATAAGGAAGAACAGATCCAGGGATTCGGGCAAATGCTGGACGAGGAATACACTGTCTTTAGGTTGTGTGTATAAGCATTCACTATTGTGGTAGTTTTTTCATCTTTTGACAACACAAAAGAAAAACCAATAATTCCATAAGACTGAAAATTGTAAATATAGTTATAGAATAATATCCAAGTACTTATATCCTATCATTTCCATGCACCTACTCCAAGAGTAGAATAGAATATAGGAAAATAAAATGGAATAGAATATTTTATTCATCCAGTAATATCACTAATTATGAAATAGAACATGTCTGCAAAATAGAAATAAAATGTTCTAAAATCAGTAATATCGAACATGAAAGCACTTGATCATTTAAATAAAACTCAACATGAAAATCTATTAAATTCAATGGTATAACAATAATGCTCAATCAATGCTGAGAATCATTGTATTTTATAAAGACACATTTTGTTTTTCGACGTTCAAAAATACGTTTTGGCAGACTCCCAATTTGTGAGAGAGAATGGCACAAGTGCAAGCCAAAGGTATTCGGTGCTTTTTTAGATAGTTCCAGATGCTTGAAGGGTACGTAGAAGTTTTCTGTCACTTCCTTGTAAAAGTATTTCAATTACATTGCACGAGGCGTCTTAGGATGTGCTTCTGAGAAGACACTGTGCAGCTGGAATGTTTCCCATACAATAATTCCATAAGGAATTCTGGAGTGAATTCCGGCATGCTATTTTTTTTTTCAAGGTGGTTCAAACTTCACGCACTTTTTGGGTTTCTCAATTGATAACATTTTGAGTTGAAAACTTCACATAATTCAATATAGTGAGTCCAAAAAGACAAGGTGGAATCGAAAAATATACCTAGAATTTCAACACATGTTATTGTAATAATTGTACTATTACTTAAATTGTTCATAGTTGATATATTTGAGTACTGATGGGTATGAAATGTATAGTTACTTTTACTGTTCAGTGGCAGATATCTGTCAGAGGACCAATAATAGTCAATGTTGGAATCCTGAAATGTATAGTATCAGTATGGTGGACCTGGTGCCACTTTTGATCGCCTGACGGCGCCTCCCCCTTATACTATCACACTGAACATCCCCCAAGTGAAAACCGGCCTATAATGCTATGTTTCAGGATACGCACGCTTCGATAGTAGTCGGCGGAGTCTTCAGGGAATTGGCGCAGGTGCTCTCTTTCACCAGACATTTCCTTTTCAAGCGCACGGGCGGTGCGTTCCGTATCACGAACGAACAGTTACACGTGAGCAATGCTCTTGATTCTCAAATCGGATGGAGTTTCGGGTTCCCTATGCATATCGAGATTAGTGGCAACCCGTTGCCATTCTTCCAGGAACAGTATATTGAGCTGGAAGAGGCAGTGCATAGAATTACCAACATGAATTACGAGTACTCGCAAAAGTGAGTATTTAATTGTATTGTATACAGTGGGAACTGCATCGATCGATATATGGAAGACTATAAGAAGGCCAAATTTGAAATTTTGGTAGTATACCTGTTACTATATTGTTGGATGCTATGCAACATTCTTATATACAAGTATTAGTCTGAGTGTTGATCCTGGTAGTTTATTCATTTCACTAGATTTTTTTGGATATCTTCTATTCGTTTCTTTGGTTTGGTCATGTTATCGAATCTGCTTCCATTTTTGATACAAAAATGTAATTTATTCTTTTCGCAATATTCTCTTTCATGAAAAGTGTCGATTGTCAAAACAGACGGGCAGAGGAGATTTACTATTTTCAAGTTCGAAACGGGCGCAAATTCTTTCCAGAAATATCCAACGAAACGAGTAAAGAGAATTCCAAAAAAATCTAGAGAAATGAAATCTTATATGAAAGTTTTGACAAAAACTGGAATTTCAAGAAAATGCATGTGCTAAATGAAAAAAGCTCAGAAAATTATCACCAGTTGTTTTTCATTCTGAAATTAACCCAATTCAGCAGAATGTTGAAATTATTCGAATAATAAATGTACACAACGTTTTCATCAGACAGAGATGTATCCAAATTCCAAAGTTGAAAAAACTACCACTTTGAAATTAAGGTAACTTAGTATTAGTTAGACTATGCCTTGATCCAACTGTCTTTAGAAAATTAATAACCTGAAATTCCTGAAAATCACATACTCTTGAGGTTAGTTGTTTCAAGTTGAACATGAGCAACAAGAAATTCACCCAATATTCCTCATGATCAATGCGCTCTCATCAATAACAAAAACCTAATTGGTAAGATTGTGATTTTTTGGAAGTTGAAATTTTTTAGTAAACTGTTGAATCAAAGCATATAAAACCGCCAGAATACAAAAATTTACGTGATTTTGATTCGATCGTATTTTGTTGTTGATGAGTAAATATCTGACTGCGGCAATTTGAAAAAATAAAACAGTCATAATCAAGTAAAACATACCTTTCAAATGAATTATCATAGGACCTATGTTTCCAATTGAATTTTTCGAAAGTTTGGTCTCTAGATAAAGGGAAGAAATAACTGATGACATCTTACAGGATCTTACAGTGACATCTTGAAGGATGTCACTGTAGAATCGAGGACAATTTTGTCATTGTTGAAAAAAATGCTCATCCTGAAGACTTATATCCTAGAAACTTGGTTTTATATGAAAATAATTAGGAAATAATGGTGCATATGGGATAAAAAACTCTTAACTCTCATGGAAAAATTGAGGGCTAGATAACTGTCCCAGTCCCAGTGAGTATTTTTATTTCAGCCCATTCATTCATAATATATTTCGATCATCTCTCATCAAAAACTTGACTTTTCACAATTTTCGAATATCCACAAGTGAAAACTGATTGAAACGTTAAGTGGAAACTGTAATTCACATAACAAAAATGGAATAGTTCTATTGAGAAGACACAGCATGTAGGATTTCAGAATGGAGGTAATTCTGTTTTCAATCGTTGTATTTCTTTCGGTATCAATTCTTCGACGACTCGTGTCTCAAATGTGTTCTCAAAATGACTTCCAGATATCTGGATTACTGCCATTACGACTTGAAGAAAACTCTGCACCTATTCTTAGAGTTACACCTACGCGGTGATGTCCCAGAAAATGCTTTCACCCCTGAAAGGTAAGCTATATCAATTCGAAAAGCAATATCGATTAATGTACAGGATGTTCCAGATATATTCACTGTGTATTTTGAATAATGCATCGAAACAAAAAAAAAGATTTTTTTTCTCAACATCAATTTCAAATCATTTGTAATGTCAATAAATAATTATTCCGATCGCATTTACCGTATCGACTGTCGATACGCATTCAAATCTGTAAGATCATGAAACCCATAGTGAAATGGATCACGGAAAGTCCTGTTCTGCTGAAAATAGGTGCGGGCCATTTCATGTGTTCTCAGTTCCAAGACCTTAAGGCGTATTGTCAACAGTGAATTTACGGCATGTTTATTTGGGATACCCTGTATGTTAGGAAGTGCTTTGTGAAGTGGAGTTCCGATCCTTAGGTCGAATACTCCACTTCATTCAAGAACATAAACTTTTGGAATGCTCTGTACTGTGAAATATATCAAACCCAAAAAAACAAATTGTCTTACTCTATTCTTTCTAGTGTGTGGTCCATAGAACTCCGACGAGGAGGCCCGCGTAAGTATTTTGGTTCGTTCTGAGAGTAGAGAGTAATAAATCGATCTATAAAATGTCAATCCTTCCCTAAAGGAGTTGACAAAATAAATTTTCTCATCAACTTTATCAGAGGATTTCAATACAAATATGTACATACGTATCTTTGGGGAATAATCAGAAATGTATGCACATTCAAGTCGAATATATTTGAATCCATTAAATCTTTGATTTAGAATATTAAAAATAGTTCTCCCGTGATACGTCCTTCATACATTGATTTATTAGTCTCTGAACTTTCCAAGCATTATTTATAGTCGAATTAATTTTTCCCCATAATTTCCTCCATCTCCTTCTATAGCCTATTCTGAGAATATCAGAAAACTCACATACGAGAAACACAAGAGCATCAACCTGAAGACGATCTGGGAAACCCTCGACAGCGAACGAATACGCGGACTGAATGAGAAACTCCCACCACTCAACCCTACTATCCAAAAGATCTTCCGAAATATCAACATCCCTGACACGTGCTCCATTAGAAAGTTTAAACGAAAGAAACCCAACAAGCCGCTTGTGAACATCGATTGCTCCCATATATTCAAGAAAGTGCAGAAACCCGAACCCAAGTCGGTCAGTTTAGATTTCCATATGCCAATCGCCGCTAGTCTGACGACGAACAAACCTGTCCAGAAAGTCAAGCCTGCAACCAAATCGAATGCGGCGCCCTTAGGCTTGGTGGAACTAGCCGAGAAGATGGCCAGGAATAAGGAGTTAGCTGCAAAAAAAGCTGCCGAACTCGGGTCGATTCCGAGGTTAGATCAGCCCATCCAGACGGTAGCTCCTGCTTCTTCTATGTTACCAGCTCCTGCCATGGTGTCTGGTCCTACTATGGTGTCAGCTCCTTCTGTGGTGTCAGCTTCTTCTACTGTGCCAGCGCCAGTTCAACCCAGCCAGAATTATGTTGCTACCGACTTCACACCCAGTAACCTTTTAGGTCCAGTCGCTAATTCTCAGTTCGCATCCATGGGACAACATTTTGTACCGGGTCGGTCGCTTCTAGGCGCTATGCTGCCTGTCCATCAAGAATTGCCGGCTCATCTCATGGCACAGTTCCAGATGCAGTTGGGATTCTCAATGCAGCAAGGGTTTCCTATGCAGCAACAGTTCCCAACTCCTATGGTATCTGGAGCCACTAATTTGCTAGGTTTGCCCGAAGGAGTCCCAGATAATAACTACCGGAATGTCGTGGTTCAGGTCCCAAGGCCAACTGGGGTTCCCGTGTTGCTAAATTCAACTGCGCAACCTGAAGTTGAAACAGGGTCGTCGCAAGGCCCATCTGCAGTTGCCACTGAAGTCGGTTCGAATTCGACGAAGTCAGGTGAGTAGAACCAAATTCAGGAGCAGCTAGAGGGGAAATTGAAATAGTTGACCTTCAACTGGCCCCGTTTGAACTTATTATTGTTATCATTAGATAGACTGGCTTTCGGTCGAACAAAGCGACTGGATTAAGGAGCAGCGTTGCCAGAAGCTCGTTTTTTTATCGTGATAATTTTATGAAAGATCAGGGTACAATCGGATCGATACAGGATAGCTTTATCAAATGTTCAATTATATTCACAAGAAATCGATTGGAAATACATTAATATCCCTTTCAACTTCAGGTGGCAAAAAATACCACAACAGTGACTACGCATATGAAATGACTGACAGGAATCAAAGAATAGACAAAATTTATTGATAACTTCAAAAAATCTGAAGAGGAGTAGAAGAATCTCTGGTACTACTAAGAACGTGATTTTCTCATTTGAACATCATAATTTTAGTTCACAATTTTGTATAATGGATTGGGGCAGCTTGAGGGAAGCAAAAGGATGGAATTGTGTGAAAACATTGTGAATATACCATGTACATGTTCCTGTGGCATCTGCAAAAATGAGGATACATCGTTTCCGCAAAACCAGAATAGTATAAGCTTGTCGTGGCATACCCTATATACTGTATTAACCCTCCAAGATAAGGAGGGCCAGTATGGGTGAGTCGGAAACTACAAGAGATAGAGATTTGGTTGAAAGGGAGAAAAGTTGCGCGATTGAAGGGCCAACAAAACAAATTTCAAAAATTCCTGATATAATTTTTCTTTTTTCAATTAATTTCCGAAAACTGAATTTCCGCATTTTGATTTTATTTTTTATCTGGCGTTTATAATGAAGTTCATACAAAATTGGAGAAACTAAACTATGAAAAATCTAGATCATGAAGAATTATTCAACTCCTTATTCCAAAAGTTACTTGATATGGCTAAAATATACTTGAAACGCATCGAAATCACAATGAAAAACCTATGGTTCACAGAATCGAAAACGTCAAAACTTGCCATGAAAGAAATACAATTGATAATCCGGAAATTCTCTGAAAATCACACAAAAACAAATAATCCTATCACAGATTTTTGAGACATTTTGTTGGTCATTCACTCGCGCAAGTTTACTCCCACTCAATAAATATGTATCCCTCGGAGTTTCCGAGATGCCCATAGTTCCTTCCTTACCTTCGACATAGTGTATAGGGTTCAAGAAATTAGCGGTATAACTTCAATTGAATAAAATATGGCATTCAGATAAAAATGCGGGTAATGGGCATAGATGTCAGATGTCGAAGCTTGCATGAATTCAACCTCGACCTCAAGACATTCCAATGTCGTGAACAGAGTGGTATTGGGAGGAACCTACTAGCAACTAGGCCCAAATGGGTTCATTCTATCTACTAGATTACCCTACAAAATCAAGACTTGGGTCTGCTTTAAAAGACTTTAAAGCTCCTATTGCGTCCATAATCAGCAAGATGGATATAGGATGGTGAAATAACTCTTCAATTGTTTCTTTCCAAAACATGTAGACCTGTCAAACGACCTCACTAAGGCCGCACCACTTGAGTATAGATGGCGATACGATCGTCGATCCGGTGAAGTCAAATCCGCTTTTACTGATAATGACGGATACCTGACAGTGATGGATAGCTAACAGTTCAGTTTTTACATTTATGTTGAATTTCAAATCCACATCGTGTTTCCAGCATTTCCAAGATAACCTTCGAGATCGGCATAGGTGACGCCACCTAGTTTCGATCTTGGGAAGCCTTAGTAAGGTATTGAAATCCGACAAAATCAAGTAGGCGAAGGTCTACAACTTTTTCTAGTGGCTGGGTATAGGGAGTTGAGACACCAGTCTTTATTTACATCATGATAATCAGTAACAAATAACTGATTCAGTTATGAACTAAGTGCAGAATATTTCTCATCATCAATGTTTAAATTGATATTTCGGTTCGTGAGAAGGATTTTTTCCTTATATTCTCCGAAAATTCATTCCAATGTAAAACTCAAAATATTCAATAGTATTAATTTCAACATTAGTTGTCAAGATATTCATTGTTGAAATCACATTCAACAAGCTGTGTCGGTAATCAAAAAGCTTATTCTTATGACAGACTAAGAGTTTGTGTCTTTGTTAGTATCGAATGTGTTTGGTGATTACTTGTAAAAGCAGAATAATTGTTGAATCATGTAAGTATAAATTATTCATCATCAGTGTTATACACTTTGGTCGACATGTGGTTCAAGAATTCAAATGGTCGTGGTTAGAGATGACAGCAAAACAAGAGAAACATATTAACGTGCACTCATTAAGCTCTGCAATATTTTGTAATTTGGGAAATATTAGAAAAAAACTAGTCAAACTCAAGCATTTTATTTTTCCACATTTCCTTGCTCCGTCCTTCCTGTTGATAGGTCAACAAGAAAGAGTCACTAAGCTGATAATTTTATTGTAGGTAGAGAGTAAATTCTATTCGGTGCAATGTGAATTCAAGCCAAAGGTAGGCAACACATTACTTTGAAATATGTTTTTGTTATTGTCGATGTTGTAATGCTGAGTGACGATTGAAACTGTTACTTTTTGTTCATTTCGGTAAAATATGACATGAGATAGACAGCACAGGTATAAAACTGACCTCGGTAGTTCGAAAGGTATATAACATTTTATCCAGGACAAGAGATGTTCAATAAGAGACGAGACCATATTTCAATGTGAAACTTAGTGATTGGGTTGGATGACGCAGTGATAGAACATGTGAAATCGAAGATGAGTGGATAGTATTAGGTACTCAATATTGATAGAACAATAAGGTATCCAGTTTTGATATGTGGAAAAAACAATAAGTATAGAACGTAAAAACTCGGAGGTGAAAATGAACGTTATGCTGTATGGAGAGGTTAAAGAAATAGTAATCATTCGATGTAGTGAAATTCACAATATATTGAACAAGTCAAAATATCTGAATTTTCTTTCTTGGTGCATTCTGTGAGTGTTCATTCTTCTTCAAACGTAGGTACCTACTTAACCTAAAGTATAAGAGAGCTGTTATATTTTTTCTAGGTTCGTTAGCTGGAGAATTTGAGAAAAAAGAAGGCCATGGTATAGTCAATGTAAGTAATCTATTTACATTATCACCAAACATCAAAAACCGTCAATCTGAGGAAATACCGATACCGATGAATTAAATTACTGCAATTAAAAAATCTTTTACAAAAAAAAAAGTGAAAGAATCAATCAAGATCATCTGACATATTTAATTTAACTTTGTATCAGTTTTTATTCCATTAGCTTCCATAATAACTCTAAAAATTCTATGTTGAACTCAATTTCTGAATAATAAATTATTGTCATGATTTTAAGATGAAAAATGAAGAAGAATTGGCCGATGCGAAATGGAGTGAGTCTGCAGATAAAAATCAGGTATTTATAGATTTAGCAATGTCTGATTCTGAGGAGGCTCCTGTTGAAACGGTCCGAAAAGTCATGATAAAATTCAATCGCATACCAAACCCGATATCAGACATGAGGGACCAAGAAGATGACAAATATAAGACAGTACCAGATAAACGAGATGAGGATGATAGTACATATACAGATAAAGGAAGTCCAAAGTATCCCAGTATGGTTGAAAAAATTGAAATCAAACTGAATCGCATTATGAAACCTGAAACGTATTCAATCAAAGATACTATAATACCACAAGAGGCCCAGAATGTATCTGAAGAACTTCTGGCAGGTATGTCATTCATAAAGAAAATTCGTAGAGCAGAAGCTTTCTTTTTCTGTATTGTTACAAAATGATTTTTCCTATTTTTTCAGATGGTATGGATCCGATATGTAAGAGACGTAGACGTACTACTGGGGTAAGTTTGGTTTGCTCCTCAATTCTCCCGAGTTTCTAATCCGAAGCAAATGATCAAGCGGAACGAAACGCATGCTGATCTTCATTCAGAATGATTATATGTCACTCATACTATTTAGAACAGAATGCAAAACTAAGTTAATTCAACAGTCAGTTCAGAATCATCGTAAATTGCTCTAGATTAATCACACGCTATTTTTTCCAACGTGTTTTGCATATGAAGTTTTGATGGTAATTTATTTTATTCACAACCATATGTTTAATGCTGTCATTATTAACGTCATTGAAGGTTGAGAAGTGTCACATTACACACCTCAACTTCCCAACCTCGCTTCCCGCCCTCATTTTCCGCAAATTCAATATCCGACTTCATCTGACATTTATTGACAATTGTATACCCCGTAGTCACGGTAACAGTATATCTACTTGATTATTCTGACAAAAACGCGTTCTTGGTAATTTGTCGTTAAATGTGATATTTTAGGTATGTTCAGAATGAAACAGAAATTTGTCAATTCTGATTGAAATATGACGGTTGTGAATAAAATAGTATACAAACCTCGGTAGGAAGTGTCATACCTGTCTCGAGATCATAGCTAACTAACTAATCTCACGACATGAATGAATCTCTTCCCACCTCGGTGTGTAATATACTATTGAATGCCCTTTTCAATCTAGACTCGATTGAGAAATAACCAAGTTTGCAGGAAGAGGGCATTTATGGTGAATAACCATGTACGATAAACTCATTAACTTTGTCTAATGGGTGATGTTAATACTGAACGTAGTGAAGCAGAATTCCAAAAATAGTTCCGAATTTCACTTGCTCCAAGATTATATAAAATTGGATCGTGCAACAGCGCCAACATTTTCATCCGAAAATATTTACAAGGCAGGATTTCTCACGTTCATAATCAAATAAACAAATTTCATAGGCAATCATCTAAGGACACTTCATCATTAAAATAATGGTTTGTGTTGATACTAATACTAATAATACTAATACTTATCTTTGAGGGAGATAGTCGATAGGGAAAAAATAATGCAGAACTTATTCATTCAATATTCCAATATTCTATCGAAAGTCAATGCTTCTGCTTTTGTGTACCTTATCATCTGAATTTGACGATGAATTGGTGCATTTTTACAGATTTTCTAGTATTTTCTCTCCTTGTTTCTGAAAATGAAAATAAAAATTATAATAATTATTTCAGATATGATATAAACCTGTGATTATTAGAATTTAATTTTCACTTTCAGAAACAAGAAGAGAGAATCCGCAAATCTGTAAAAATGAATATGCCACCTCCCCGATTAACCTAGAGACTGAAATGATGCGTTTCCATTATGGTTTAGAACAGTTCTAGTTGATATATTTGTAATAAGTGCTACCACTGCAACTGGATTTTCACTTTGTTCACCGTATGACACCACTTTTCATTATTTGCATTTGCCACCCTCTTGTCGTCCAAATATACCTCTCATTCCATACTGTTTTCGTTTCACATAGGCATTCGCCATATAATAATAATAATAATAATAATTTGTCTTTATTCATACAATAGCGAAGTGGTACAAAAGAAACAGAATTATTTCAACAACCAATCGTATGAAGGGCAGAATGGTATCTGATCTTGTCTTGTCAATATTTAAAAATTAGTAATAACAATGTAACTCAAAAAGGTGTGGCCATAGACCAACAAGAATATATAATCATGATTGGTAATGTTATATAATTCAAACAAGTAGTATGTATATATATATATATATATATATATATATATATATATATATACTTATATACATATATATACATATATATACATATACATATATACATATACATATATGTATATATACATATATACATATATACATATACATACATATATATACATACATATATATATATACATACATATATATATATATATATATATATATATATATATATATATATATATATATATATATATATATATATATATATATATATATATATATATTAACGACGATGTAGAGGACACTGGTGCATCTACTTTATGTTTTTGCCTATCTAATTCCTCCAAGTAAATCAGTATTATCGATAATTACTTCTCAATTAAGGATCAAACTACATAATTACCATCTCAAAACATCAACTATGTGTACAGAAATTTGCAAAAATGTCATCTTCTGGAGAGTTTCATAGCTGTTATGCCATTTTAGCGAAAATGCCGTTAACCTCTTTTTTGGCGAAACAAAACATCATCAGTGACTGCATCAGTCTTCTGTACATCGTTGTTCTAACCACGTAGTCTGTGGTCAATGAGGCCAAATCACATCACGTCACACTAATGATAGTCATATCGGAGTGAGGCTGTTATACTACAAATATTCGATTAGTAACCAAATGAAAATAGAGTTATATCACGTTATTTCGCTATCAGAAAAGGTTACCAATAATTTCATTTGTCTTTTCAGAGTCAACGACGTCGTAGACATAGATATAAAAGAAGTTTGCTACTAGGGCATCCTGAAGCGAATAAGAACGGGTCAACACTAGGGGATTCCTCGGTCGAGAACTCAAATGTGGGTGGTACGAGCGAGGTCATTGCAATCGTTGACGACTGATCATATAATGTTATGATTTTCAGAAGAAAGAATATATTGCTTATTGTTTTAATCTGGATGGAGTTTCGAATATTTACTTACTGAGATTACAGCTTCAATATTCGGATATTTTACCATTTTGTTTTATGTAGAGGTGTGGTCGACGCCACGATGTCTGAAACTAAGTTGACTTGTTTAAGAAAATAAAAAATAGAAATTCAAGTTGGCAATTTGTAGCTGTTTGCCTACTCTCAAAATTAGTTTCAGTTTTTTAAATGATCCTTGTTTGTTAATAAATAAGGAGGTTGCACAAATGATTGTGTATTTTTTCACCTGGTAGAGGGTAGACAAGAATAGAAAGTTATTGACAATGTTGTACCGTGAATTAATCATTACAAAATAATCAAACATTCAGAATTTCATTCGTGAAACTAATCCAAGAAGTTTATATTTGTATATAGTTTCCAGCTGTAGACCGAGTCTGGAGCTGCACCCAGTGCTACAAATACATTCTCCTCCGTCCATAAAAACAGTGCTTTCAACATTGTTTTTTATTTATGAAGTAGTCCATTTCACTATGGCAATAGGAAAGTCGAAAGTGGAACTTACTAGTGTGAAATTATTCAAGAAACGCACGCTCGCAGTGATAGATGAATATAATTATATTTTCACCTGGAAATTTTACTACTGATGTCATCACATATGGTAATTTTCATATGTAAGTCATACCACTACATTAGGAATAACAACCTCGATATGAATAGATGACAATTATATATGTAGGATTTGGCTATAACAGTTTCAGAATAACGATTATCGATAATCAAAATTTATCAATAATACTGAAATGTCGTTATCATCGATAGTAATCGAAAACATCGATGATGCTTTAATATCGATGCGATAATATCCACCGTTTTTTTCTGTGAACTTCTATAGAATTAATTTTTATCGAATCGTCCGAATTTTTATTATATATATCGATTAATTTTCGCAGCCCTAGACATAACACAGTAGAGTCAGTTGAGTGACGTTGGTTGCCATAGATGACAGCCTAAATATCCGAAGATTGTCGAACTTGAATCAGTTTATCTGCGCACAGATTCATTTGCATCAAATCGACATAGGCATTGTCGTCAAATGATCTAACGGGTCACCCCTCGGGTATTCTTGACTGCTTTATTTTGAATTCCGTCTACTCAGGTCTCATGAACACTCATAATGCTCATAATCTGAATATTTATGGTGATAAATAGTGTACACATAACTCGTTAGTGTATTTTAAGCACTAGTACTCGTGCGAAACATGTCAGTTTTCACACTCGTGGAAAAAGCTAAGATTTGATACTTTTGATTGTGAACAGTGCAGAAAGTTCTACTTCTTGCACTTGTGCCAAAAATATTAGGCTCACGAAATCAATTTATAACAATAAGTAACCATAGACATTCTATTCTCTCTAATACCGACCGTTACCGTCCTATTCATCCATGAACGCCTGCGTTTGACAATGACAATTTCTAAAATCAATGTGCACATCAAATTAATTCGATCGTATTTGTTGCACGAAGCATGAAGTTTGCAGATAGAGACAAAGTCGGGAGTTGCAACCATGTAAGTGCACTCCTTCTGCCCTAATCACAAAAATTTGCACAACCATTCAACTATACTAATTTTTTTCTAATATCGAATTAATTATTCTTCAAAGTATTCATGCAGATTCCAAACGCACATTCACATGGAATTAAAAACTAGAAATGGTCACTGTCAGCTTCTGTTCATGGATATCTATGAGTAAACACCCATAATTATATGGTTATAGAACAAATTTCTGTGGTAATAGATCGAATTGGTTAAAAGTTATTTCTGTCCAACGACAAAAGTTAAAAGTTTGTTACTGTTAATAGCGTAAAAAGTATAAACTTTTCATACGAACATAGTAGAATAATGAGGATTAATCAGTTTCCTACACAAGGTAGAAACTTTATCGAAGATAGTAGATCATGGTGCCTTTCATGGTATTTTCTGTTTTTTACGCAATGACAACTCGCCGAAAGGAAACGGAGTGGAAGGATTCGCAACTGCAGATAGACCGGACCAACTTCAGTACCGGAACCACGTTGTCAAGCAGTGAGAATTTTTAGTGGATCTCCGATCAATCTGAAACATAAACTAAGCATTGAAAATCAGCCGTCATAGTGTGGAAACAATTTGTTTCCTCTACTTTCTCCTGGATCACATTCGGACTATTGTTTATTCTATTTTACACCTATAATATCAGCTTTCAGTAATGTACAGAAGTTGGTAAAATCACTGACAAAATACTAATACCAATTCGTCAATATTGACATTCGAGTTATTGAATTTCCTTACAGATGGCAAAACTTTCACATATTTCCTTACATATTCCGTGGGGTTCGAAATTTTATTTATAGAAGTTATAATTTCATTAATACATTACATCAATACGTTAATACATTACGTTACATTAATACTAAATCACAATGTGAATCAACTTATTGTGTAACCATCAATTATATTGATATTGTCTTTCTTGAGTTCCCTAACGACTGGAATTATATATATATATATATATATATATATATATATATATATATATATATATATATATATCATTGAAATGCTGATATCAAGTAGGCCATAGGGGTATTCTAGTAATGAAACATTATAGACATTTATGTTATCTGAAATGTTACCATGAAGCAATGAATATCAATCAATAGCAATCAATCTGAGAAAAAAAATACAACTGATTTTCGTACACTGGAAGCTTGGGATCTAAATTATACCAGGTGCTGCAAAAGTCAGTTGACGCGGCCAACAAAAGAGCAAGTTGAAGTAATGACTAGAGTCAACGAACTCGACTCAGCAAAGTTTGTTTTCACATGCGACTGTCTCTCAGTAAGTTATTTGATTGATGAAAAAAATTTAACGAAAACCTCGCAATTCAAACGTGCAAATCGGTCTGATTTTGTTTCGCACCCTGTATATAACGTATTGTTTGTTTTCAAGTCATGAGTTTATGTTTTTGTATAAAAAATATATTCAAATTCGAAATCATTCTGCTCCTGAAATCAAACTATCGGTTTATAAATCGCCTACATCTCACTAGTTCATAACTTGAAAAATTTAGATTTCCTTTATATATTCAATTTTTCATTTAAGTGCATATGTTTCAATTTATGTCACCTATGTGGGAGTAATGATGCAATCGGAAAAAGCCATTTTTTCGACTAGACGAACAAAAATCATTTCTGAATAAAACGAATTCGAATTTATATGTTCTGATATGTTAGCTGTTTCTACAAGATGATAAAATAATGAGTAATCAATGACTGAGGAGCGAATTTCTGGACCGACTTTATTCAAATGAAAAGTTTTTTCTTCATAAAAAAACGTGCAAAAGTTCATATCATTGAATAGATGGTTCGAATTCCATTCAAATAAGATACCATATGATCCCTATTCGTAAAGGTGACGTAACATTCTCACAAGTACTTATATTAACGAATGGAAAAATTTATATCTCCTATAATTTTGTCGCTTATTGCATGAATTTCATAGTAAAGGACAAGCTTTGAAGGTCTAGATGATCATTTTCATAGATCTACTTCTATTATTCATCAGAGCAAAAGATGTTGATGTGAACAACCGATATTATTATAACCACCTCAATTATGAATCTTTCTAGTAGTATAGTGCGAATCTATTCGATAAATTTCCTATAAGTACTAGATAGGTACCTAATAGGATATTCACTATAAGCATCGAAAGAAAGCCGAAACCCTGACCACAATTTTTTACGTTTTTTCTCCAGGTGAATCAGCATCTGGAGTGAAAAAAACGTCCAAAAAGGCATCTAGTCGATTATTGAAAGAAAATTGGGTAAGGATCTTTCCATATGTTCTTTCGAGTGTTTTGCTTGGGTCGATTGCTTCATTAATAATTTTCTCATCTTTCAAATTCCAGAGACGTCGGTTCAGATGGGTAAGAAGTACAGACACCGAAATTGATAAAAGTCGTTCTCGTAGCAGGAATAGATACAGCAGTTCTCGTGACAGGGATGATCGCAGCAGTTCTCGTAACAGGAATAGACGCAACAGTTCTCATAGCAGGAATAGACGCAGCAGTTCTTGTAGCAAGAATAAACTCAGCTGTTCTCGTAGTAGGAAGAGACGCGACAGGTCTCAGAGCAGCAAACTTAGTCGCAGCCGATCTAATAGCAAGAATAGACGCAACAGTTCTCATAGCAGAAATAGGCGCAGCCTATCTGGTATCAGGAATAGACGCAGCAATTGTCGTAGCAGGTATAGACGCAGCCTCTCGCGAAGTAAGAACAGACGCAGCAATTCTCGTAACAGGAAACGTAGTCGTAGTAACTCGCGAAACGAATATGTTAAATCTGAAGAAAACCATAACAAAGATTTTAAAAGAACGTGCACAAGGATTGCTGAATATAAGAAAGAAAGTTCAGCTGTTGAGAGTGATGTGATTTTTGCCCCAAGTCCTGCCAGGGTTGCTATCGCTTCCAAGATTAAAAAGATCGAAAAAGGTAACAATATTGTCATAAATTTGACTTTGAAAATTATTTTTAGTTGGGGTTTCTGGGTTTTCAAACAAAGCAAATAGAAATCTATGAACTAGCAAAAATTCTGAGAATAAAAATAAAATTTATAAATATAGCCCATATAAATTTATCAAATAATATACTCACAAATTCGTGAATTCTTGATCGTGATATTGAATCCTTGATCGACATAATTAATGTAAAAGAAGTATTTACATCCGAAAATCGCGGGGATGGCCAATCACAAGACGAAAAACAAAGAGCCCGTCCTATAGGTACGTGGAAAAGGATCGATCACGAACGAGAACAGTTTTCAGTTATAAAATGAATTATACTTTATATTATTATCATGTTATCAGTTCTAGGTGAAATATCTGACATCCAGGTAATTAGACAGGAATAATCGATTGATCAGAGTAAAGAAGTTAGGAAAACAACGGTAATACACTACATCATAATTCATTTTATATGACCCATATGACTGGATTCACGTTGAGCATGACATCATTGTAATAATTGCAATTTCATACCAATGTACAAAAGACATTTGATCAGCTGAGTATTGTTTCTTGAGATTCTGGCGCGAGGCAAGAATAGTCTCTGTACTGTGGTACAAATGGAAATGAAGCTTTTCTCTAGTGTATCGAACACCTTTTCCAGACTGGAATATCACCTTTCTCAATTGCATACAAAAATATTATCTAAAAACTTGAAATACATATATTATATATTATTATTCACCAGTAGGAGTGTCAATTCCATTATCAAGCTTGGGTTGAAACAAATGATTTCTTAGGTCCATGATACATCCATAATGTTGTGTTATGAATCTAGAGGGTGTGATGTGATTTCGTTTATCGATCTACAAATGGAAATTTCGATGACTGAATCATTATCACAGAAGTTTTTGAGTCTTCTCACCTTGGTTCACTACATTTCAGCTTCCAAATCAAAGTGGGATAAGAGATTTCTACCAGAAACAGCTGTGGTAAGCAAAATACACGTGTGCAGGGTGGTTCAGATTCAACATCAAATGTTTGTACAATATTATATAATATAATAATAATATTGTACAGAAATAGTCACAGAATACTACCAAACTAGAAAACTTACAAACTGATTCAATGCACCAAGGAAAATTGGTATCATGTACACATATCCTATATAATAACAGGTCTCGTGAATTTTCAGTTATAACATGTAAACGTGTACGTATGGGTATATCACGATTTTCCTACTACCAATATGTAATGTGAAACTTCACGACACTGGTATGAGTTTGGTAATGGGATACTAGTTTTGGTAAATTTGCACTTATCATGCGATGGGTTTTTTTTTCGATTTTTTTTTTCGACCTCAGGAACCCGAATTTCATAATAAAAACGAGCGAAAACTTATATTTTTCGAGATATTCCAGAAAAAAAGTATGAAAATATCCCTTCTTGTTTCGGCCTGTTTTGGGTAGTCACCATAGCCATTCAAAGTTTCATTTCTCACATACGATACTCTTTATATCTTCCTTATACATTCTAGAAGCTGAAGAGAAGGAGAAACATCCTCTAAGAAGTTTCATCGTCTCTAGCATCTTTGATGAATCCTCCTTTCATATGGACGGCGCTGTCAAATGTGCATCTGTGATATTTTGACTCACAGAACTAGTGATTCTGACGTAGAAATGCTGGATCCACCTTCCTCCAAGATGCTAAACAACATTGATTTAATTCGAGGATATTTCCCCTTCCTCTTGACTTCTTGAATGTTCAAGGAAGGTATAACAAGTATCCTGTGTGAGAAAAGAAAATTCATGCCTACCCAAAACGAGCCGAAGAAGGAATGTTAATTTTCATACTTTTTCCTGGAATATCTCGAGAAATATAAGTTTGCGTACGTTTTTGTTGTGATATTCGGGTTCCTGAGGTCGAAATACGTAAGTACCAGAAAAAAAATTGAAAAAACCCATCGCATGATAAGTGCAAAATTATCCTAATTTTAAATTTCAATATTTTACTCATGAAAAGAAACCACCAAAGACAAATGGCAAATGAAGTCGTCACCATATTTATGTATATAATGTTACCTTCATCATCAAGAAACGATCATCAGCAGCTTCTTTTAGGAATCTGTGTATATTTTCCTTTGAAAATATACTAAATTTCTTCGGCTTGTAGCCTTCACTTCACCGCTTCAAAAAAACTAACACCTGTGAATATCTACTCATATCCACATTTTTCTTCATAGAAATGGTTGTTCTGAGCATGCTGTAGTGTATTCATAATGAGGATAGCTTTTGTTTTCCAGCTTTACCAACAAAATGAGCTAATAGATTTTTTTCTGATATATCACGGACCTTTTTTGAACTCTTCAAATCGCATATATTGATGCTCTTACTTGTTTGGAATTCAGCCGATACTAATGTTTGAATTGCTTCATTTGTCGCAAGTTCTATATCTGAATCCATACTTTCTTGATCGGAACTCATGTCGATAATTTCGTTCTCAAATTGAAATGAACGCGTCAAAGCTGACAGTACAGTGAATGAGTGATAACCGAGAACACAATAAATTCACGACAACGCTTGCTTATTACATTTTTTTAGTGATAATATTGACTATTTCTGATTAAGTAGTTGGCGTTATTGGTACTAGGTAAAATATTGTACTATATTCGTATCGTAAATTCATATTACGATAATCGATGGGTTATCAAACTTCCCAAACTCGTCAAACTTCCCATCTCATATTGTAATATGAATCTGAATGATACTTAATTAATATCGTAAATATCTATTACAGTTCACAAAATATTGCCGACCAAAAATTATCCAATTTGTTTCTTATATTATATGTCCCTTCTTTTCACTGATTCAGGAAGATTGTTTATTAAAAAAATGTATTGAATGAATAAGAAAATGGATATCACAAAGCATCAGCATTACAAAATTATGTTTGAATATATATATATATGTACAATATTCCTATTCCCGGCAGTCTGAGGTCACCTAAGCAGAGCTTGTATTTTGTCCTCCAGGCTTCTGATTCATATCTGGAATGTACAGTACAGGTTGAGAGTAGAATATAATATAAAGAATTCATATAAATGGAGATATATTGATGTAGATAGAATACCGATACAGTTTGGCGACGAACTGGTAGTATTCATTCTCGAAGATCTCGGCAATTTCAGTCGAGCAATATCATAATCACTGATTAACATCAACAAAAGAAATCTCAAAGCAATAACGAGATTCCAAGCGGGGCACTGCAGACTCAAAGAACATCTCAGAGAGCTAAACATATGGGAGGACAGCACAAGCGCATTCTGTGACGAAATTCCAGGAACACTTAACCATATCCTGATGAAGTGCAATTACAAAAGATGGAACATACCAGGTAGGATGATACCAGCTGACTGGAATAGAATATCACGAATAGAACCCCTTAAAATTGTAAAATTACTAAGGGAATTCAATCTCGAGGAGCTGTTATAAACGACTTCACCTTGGAATAAGCAGAAGAAGATGGGGCACAATAGATCTTATCAGGTCGCAGCGCATCTGTCACTATCCATAACTATCAATACCAAATACCAATATTCAGTCTGGCCAAAATTCATATTCATTGTTCTGCTTCATAATCAGAACAATGAGGATAATATCTGAACATCATATGAATCTTAAATCTGAAACCACCCTGTAAATATGTTCAAAGTGATTCTCACTAACTTTGACATTTTTTCAGCCTAGTTCACTCATAATAGAGAGATCACCTACAGGCGCTGTTGTGAAAATATCGACAGCAAAAAATTCAGCAGCCAATGATCCATCAGTTCCATCTAGCATTATCAATCCATCTTCAAAATCTGCTGAAAATCTATCTAATGTTGACGAAGGTACTTCTCAGGATCATTAGGGAGTCAAAATATCTTCTTACCTGTACGAAAACTTCACTGAAATGCCTTTATACTCAAAGTGAGCTAGATATATCACAAAAATTATATATTATCAAAAAGTACGTCACGTCGCTCCGTAAGTATTGTAATACCATGCTATTTGACACCAGGTTGCTAAATAAATATATCACATGCCTATACCTGGTGTCCCAAGTATCATGGTAGACCCTTCTTCTTCCATGATAAATAGTCACTTTTTGACATATTGATAATTGTCTTTCCACTTCCTGTTTCATCGTCAGTAAGTATACAGGGTGTCCTTAAAAGGTCTTTACAAAAAGCTACCACATATTCTTCAGACCAAAACAATTCGATACAAGCAAACTTACCTCAGTAAAAAGTTGCTTAGTTTGGGCGCTAGACGGCTCTGAAGTTGAAATTTTCAAATCGATTTTGCTTCATAACTTTTGAACGGCTCATGAGATTTTTTTCAAATTTGGTACGTTGGCATAGACTCATCGGGCAATGAAACTCATATCATAATCATAATGAATATCATTCCATGGGCGTAGAACTTGATTTTTTCAGTGAATAAACATCTAAAACTCCTACGCCAATGGAAAAAAATTAGTTTCAATATGAAATCTAAATTATTCAACTCATTCACTACAAAAAAGGTACTCTTGACAAAAGTCGATTCCTCTCATGGTTTCGACAAAATTTTAATTTTAGTGATTTAGAGCATAATTAATAATAAAACGATCAACAGGTATTTCATAAAAATTGTTCAAAATGTTCACCATTTTCACGTATACAAAGATTTATACGACGCAAAAAGTTGAGATGTACTTTTTGCATAGGTTATTTCTATTGAAAATAAGTAGCACTGGTTTTTTTTCTGAAGACTATTATTATCTGCTCGAAAACAGTGATATTCACATTCTTGGTTTCCATAGTTTCATCTGTGTTGATTTGTCGAGTTTTATTGACGTTGATTGTTGATATCGGACTTTTCTGATTTATCATGGCCGTACAATACACCAATGAAGAATACACCGATATGTTATTGGTATTCGGATATTGTCAAGGAAATGGTCGAGAGAGTGTGAGGGTGTATTCGGCAAGGTTTCCAAATCGTCGCGAACCAAGCCACCCAACCTTTGCTGCAGTTGAGAGACGTCTTCGGGAGACCGGTTATTTTGCTCCTAGAACTGGTGATTATGGAAGACAGCGTTATGTAAGGATTCCCGAAGTCGAAGTAGAAATTTTAGACCGTATTGAAGAAAATCCAGAATTGAGTACTAGACGGATAAGTAATGAACTAGAAGTTTCTAGGAATGCCGTTCATGAAGTACTAAGAGAACAATTATTATACCCATACCACAAGACGCCAGTTCAAGATTTATTAATCCATGATTCACAAAGTCGTCTGATGTTTTGTAGGTTCATTAATTTGCAAAGAGAAATGAATCTGAACTTTGGAAAGAATATTTTGTTCACTGATGAAGCCTGTTTCACGAGAAGAGGAATAACTAATTTTCATAATGAACACGTTTATGCAATTGAAAATCCTCATTCCATTAAAATAAACCATTTTCAACACGAATTCAAAATCAACGTTTGGGCTGGAATAATAGGAAATTTTATAATTGGTCCTGTCATACTTCCACAAAGATTAACAGGAGACATCTACGAAATACGTTGCCAAATTTGTTGGAAGATTTACCACTCCAACATCGGGTAGATATGTGGTTTATGCACGATGGAGCTCCACCACATTTTTCGGTGGATGTTAGGAATTTTTTAAACCAACAGTACCCAGACAGATGGATAGGTAGAGGTAATGATGCACCCGTGAATTGGCCACCACGTTCTCCAGACTTAACACCGATGGATTATTTTGTATGGGGTTATCTCAAGTCTACGGTTTACAAGACCCCTGTGAATACTGTAGAACAATTATGGCAACGTATCCAACAGGCGACGAATAATCTTACAGGCGATGAAGAAGTTATGCAAAGAGTACATTTCAACTTTTTGCGTCGTATAAATCTTTGTATACGTGAAAATGGTGAACATTTTGAACAATTTTTATGAAATATCTGTTGATCGTTTTATTATTAATTATGCTCTAAATCACTAAAATTAAAATTTTGTCGAAACCATGAGAGGAATCGACTTTTGTCAAGAGTACCTTTTTTTTAGTGAATGAGTTGAATAATTTAGATTTCATATTGAAACTAATTTTTTTCCATTGGCGTAGGAGTTTTAGATGTTTATTTACTGAAAAAATCAAGTTCTACGCCCATGGAATGATATTCATTATGATTATGATATGAGTTTCATTGCCCGATGAGTCTATGCCAACGTACCAAATTTGAAAAAAATCTCATGAGCCGTTCAAAAGTTATGAAGCAAAATCGATTTGAAAATTTCAACTTCAGAGCCGTCTAGCGCCCAAACTAAGCAACTTTTTATTGAGGTAAGTTTGCTTGTATCGAATTGTTTTGGTCTGAAGAATATGTGGTAGCTTTCTGTAAAGACCTTTTAAGGACACCCTGTATATTATTTAATAATCGGTTGGGAATCCAACAAAACCAATAATTTCATGATGTCATCTCGAAATATTAGAGATGTAGGCTTTTTTCCAATCATATATGCGCAAACGGTGTGACTGAGAATACTTTTCCGGCGGTCAATCAAATGTTCCTGGTGAATGGAATGGAAAAACAATCATAGGCGTATTCGAAGAAGAAGTTCAGGGGGTATTCAATAATTAATCTTTCGAGTATTAGGGGAAAGAGGGGTGTACACCTGACATAGGTCGTTGCAAGGAACATAATTGTTGTGAAATAGCTTCAAGAGGCAATTCAGTAGAAAATCTTCCAATGTCCCAACAAATTTCAATTTCACAATTAATAATTTTTTTCTAGAAATGTTGATGGCTATAGCAGAGAGAAAACGACGTTTGGATATCGTAAGTATCGACACTATGAACAGTTCAAAATTTCATTCAGTTCACCACTAACTTTTTTCTTGAGTTTGCTACAAATTCCAGAGGAACGGAAACATTCGTGTCAATCAATGCCGTAAACTTGATGTCTTTCGGCAGATTCAGAAAGTTGCGACCGAGGCTAAGCAACATTCTGGTGATCTCATTAAATCCTTAATTCTTCAGTTCAAAATGATGTATAATACTACTTGGATTGGATCCTCTGAAATGCTAAAAAAAATAAATCATTGCATTAGGATGGATTTTTGCTAGTAGGCCACGGATTTTTCATACAAAAGAGGTTCCATTCAAGGAATTTTCATTTTCGATTTTTTCATAGGACAGTAAGCAGAAAAGACGAATATCAATTCATAATTCACTAACAGGAAACAAAAAACGGGAACCTAATGTGTTTTGTGTTGGTGAATTAGTGTTCGCATTCTTCATCTTTGCTAACTCTTTTATAAAAAAATCAAAAATAAAAATTTATCAATTGGATCCTCTTATATGGAAGAACCAAGGCCTACTAGCAAAAGTCCATCATAATGCAATGATTTTTTTTTGTATTTCTGAGAATCCAACCTAGTATTATACATCATTTTGAAGGGAAAAAAGTAACAAATTTAATGAGATAATAAAATAGGGTATTGGATGATTTTTGATTACGCCCCTAGATTCTGCTACAAGACGTAGTTCTCAGTTCAACAGTATTTCTAATGACTTCATAGATACAAAAGGGGGCCAAAAAGTGATGTTTTTCAAAATCGCCCTGTATCTTTCAAATGGAAACAGTTATGCAAAATCTTATATGGGATGCACTGTACATAAAGAGACACACCCGATGCTACAAAATAACATGAAACAGTTTGGGAACCTTAATTCGAATAGAAACTAATCTATATCTCATTTTCAGGCAATTCAACAAGGACTCAAGAAAATCGAAATGATGTCAGCTCGTCGTGCCTCTGCTAATTCGAAAAATAAATCAACAGCTGAAAAAAAAACCGACAAACTTTCAGATACATTTCATGAACAAACTGTCACGCCTGTCGAAGGAGGAGACTGTGTTCTACCATATTCAGATGAATCGAATGAAAAAAATGCATCTTCTAAGTACACACTGGATGATAGAATAGAAAAGTCTGAATTGATAGATGTTATCGAGACAAACTCAATAATAGGAAGTGATGCTGACAAAAATACATTTACTCAAGATCCTATACCAGCAAAGAGATCGAATGTGGCTCTCGAATCTCCTGAAGAAATATCGATGAAAAGTGTAGAGAATGTAAGAAAAGAACAACATTGTAACACTAAAGAAGTTCCTGATATGAAAACAGCTTCAGGTGAGATTGTGGAAAATCTTAATGCAAATACATCTTCTGTATTATCTCCCAAAGAATTGTGTAAGGAAGAAAAGATTATACCATCTAACGATATAGTTGAGCAGTTTGAAGCAGCAATTGGAAAAATTGAGTGCATGGAAGCAAAATATTTCAAAGAAGAAATTGATGAAACATTGAAAAAATCAACTGATCTAGATTCTCAGCCTATCGAGGAAAGTGAAACGGTAGGAACAGACTCAGATACCGTCTCAAATATTTTAGAGATTTCAAAAACTAATGTGGAAGCTTTTAATGCGGTTGATGTTGAAATGATAGCAGGAACTGAATCCACACAAGAATTCATGGAAAAAGAAGATGATGGAAGTTCAGTCGTACCAGATAAGACTCAAATTACAGACAGATGGCAAGAAAATACCCTTTCGAATATCTTAAAAGTTCCAGAACCTGATGAAGCATCCAAGAAAGCAGAGGTCGATGCGATACTTAGGTCAGAAGATTCAGTCACTAGAGATGAAAATATATCGACCGAGAAGTCAACTGAAAGTGATGGACTTTCATTGAAATCAGGTAACTCCCAGCCTACACAAGAGGAAATGAGTATAACAGAAACCGATGTGGACAACAAAATTCAAGCAGATGGCATTTCGAGTATTGTAGATGTTCCAAAAGTTGATGATATATCCAAAGATGCAGAGGTGGATGCAAAAAATATTTCAGAAGTGCCATTGATTAGAGATGAAAATATGTGTGATTTGCTATCAGCTAAGGAGTTCATTGAAAAAAATATAACCTTTCAAAGTACAATTGAAGATTCAAAGACAGACATCGTGAAAGTTGAATCCATAGAAGAAGAATTTATCAAACACGAAGTTGAAGGAACTCTTTCAAATATTGTAGAGGATCCTAAACCTTATCCTGAAGCAGAAGCAGGAGTTTCTCATACTAATAATCAGAAAATATCTTACTCATCTCACTTATCTTCCAAGAATACAGTTGAAAACTGTGAATCAAAAATTGGAAAAGTTGAGGGGACTGGCAAGAAAGACTTGCATAGAAGTTCATTAGAATCAACTGATTACTGCCAAATTATAGTGGAAAGTAGTATGATTATAGAAACCAATTCTGGTAACAAAATGAATATTGAAGAGGTTTCAAAACCTTCAGATTCTGGGGATCCAGAATCTCTCAAAAGGACAGATGAGATAACTTCAATAAAACTAACTGATCTAGATAAGAAAACTAGTCCTAATAGAGAAACGGGAGTCTTTCATACTGATGACAAAAAAATATCTCCTCATATATCTTCCGATTTGCTGAATAAAAATGAATCATCTACTAAGAGCATAGTTGCAGATTATTCTTCAGAAATTGGCAAAGTTGAAGGTATGGGAGAAAATGATGTTGATGAAACTTTCTTAGAATCAACTGTTTTGAAACCTCATGGAGACTCAGATTCTGGAGAACAAAAAATTTCATCAGAAAACAAGTTCATTGAAGAAGCTAATTCTTCAAGGACAATGATTGATGCAGATGTAGTATCGGATATAGTTCCTAACAACTATTTGGATCCATCATCTGTTGTAGGTTGTCATTCTGCCGATGTAAATGTGCCTCTCACAATATCGCCCGACGAGACGAGTGGAAAAGAAAGCGATTCAGGCCAAGAATTCAAAACAGAAATTGTGTCTATAGAAGTGGAAGTCAACAAACAAGAAGACAATAAAACTCCAGTGGGACCAACTGATCCAGGAGATTCTGCCGTTACGATATCAGATTTCGGTAACAAAACTGACAAAGTCTCTAAGGTTGAAGATGTTTCTCTTGAAAATGAATCACTAAACGCTGAGAAGCATATTACATCAGATAAGAAAGTCGAACAAGGAAAAATAGGTACTGGTGACGAACAGATGTCTATGGAAGAAAAGGTCATGCAATCAACGAAGATAATGAATAAAGAAAGTGGGGGTCGGAAAGATTCTGTAGAAAAATCAGATGTGGGAAAGATCATGCATGATAGCGATAAAGTACATTTCGTCAAGGAGAAAAACACAGATCGAAATCTAACTGCTTCAGGAGAACCAAGTCATATGGAGTCGGTCGAGGTTGAAGAAAATGAAGTTTTTGTTCAAGAGCAGAATATTGAAAAGTCTGTTGAAGATTGTCATAGTGAGGTTGCTGATGAAACAGCATCCGCCTCGAATATTCATCATCCAATGATTATCCTTGAAGATAAAATAACACCTGCCAATTCTCTCAATGAAAACATTGCAAGCGTTGTTAACAGTGGTACATTGACGGTTCAGACTATATCTCGTGAATCACCCAAGCCCATTAATTCAGACAATACTGAGGTCGAAGCTGGTGCACCAAAACATCTCACGAAAGAAATTGAAGAGAATGTAGTAGATACCCCAAAACAAACATACACTGATGTTGTTGAAAACAGAGACAATTTGACTATAGTAATTCTAGCTGAATCTTCATATGAAAACGGCAATATTAGTTCAACAAAGCTTCCTGATGTAGTGTTAACAGAAAATACACCAAATTTGTCAGAGAGGACGAAAAAGGAAAGAAAAATCGATGAGGACACTACTGGAGATCCAGTAGGTATAATAGTGCCAGGAAAATTCAGTAGGAAAAATTCCGTCGAGGAATCAACATATGCTATCGAACAAATCGTTCAGTTGGCCGATGGAATAGCCAGTCCGGAAACAAGTTCATCTTTTATTTTGCAAAAGGCCACTACTAGTGGTATCAGAGTAGGCAGTACTGAAGAGCAAACTGTAAAGAACATTGACGATGATACTACAAAAAAACAATCTGATGAAAGTCAAAGTGTGGGCAAAACTGCAACTAGTGTTGATGAATTGAAAACTATAATTTCCGAGGGGGTATGTAATGTTTCGTCATAATTATTTACAGAGTCTCTCAAATAAGATCATCTTTCCATTTTTATCGAAATTCATAGCTTTTTTCATGTCAACACATATCCAGTAAATACTATATCTTAATAATGATAATCTTTTTTTCTTCTGATTTTTCTCTGTATCTGCTGTGATTTCAGAGGATAAGGCGATGACGATAAGATGATGAGAAAATCGATGATCTTATTTCGGAGACCTTGTATACAGTGTATACCCACTTTTTGATCTTATTCTCTCTATTCGAATGGAAAACTGTTTAGGATGGACCAAAATTTAAATTTTGTAAAATCTACGAACTTCTTGCCAATAAATATTCGAGGAGTTATTTTGAACTGCCATCATTAACTTGATTTATTCAAATTCTCTCCTGGAATCTTCATTCGATACCTTTCGGTACCCTAAAAATGAACCCAGCGTTCTTTTGTACAGGGTGAGTCATGACTAACCAGCCATAGCCTAATGGCGGATAGAGGAGGTCAAGGTGAGTTTATATATATGTGAAAAAGTATATTTTGCCTATTTGTTAGAGAAACACAGGGCATTATTTGAATTCGCAGCGACACTCCGATCAACGATATTTCAGGAATGTCTCGATATTATCGGCTGAAATTCACCAGCAACTTAAAACCTCCACTGACACTCCACAAAATGTCCTACTGTGAATGAAAAATCACAGATCTGGACTTGGAAAACTCATTTTCAAACTCCTGGATCATATATCTCAAAAACTTTCATCAGAATCAGAAAGATCAGGTAAACCACTACAAGCGTGGCTTTTCAGTTCGTACGGCACATTTCGATCGTTTTGGTAAAAAAATATCAAACAAAATACCGATGAATGTTTCCCTGATTTCGTCCGGGCGCATTACTCCCTACATTCGACTAAAAGTGATTTAATCAAATTTTTCACTTAATAATTCAGCAGCAGAAGAGGTATAATTCAATAAAAAATTCAGGACCGGACTTGATTTTTGATAATAACTCCAAAACAATTATGAATTTTGAAAAAGATTTGTCTGGATCCTAATATTCATAGAAGTTTCAGGAATTGTCTTTCTCCAATTCCTATGCAGCTTCTGCATTTCTTTGGGAGATCTCTTTTTTCTAGCTGACTGTCTTTTTTCGGAGATGAAAAGGTGAAATAATTCAACATTGTCATTGGCACTTATATGACCGACAAAATGGATTCGTCAAATTGATAATCTAACGGTTCGGGTTTTGTTACGGACCTGGATATTTTATTTGCATTTTTTGAAATTCTTTCAATCTCCCAAATACCAAGACGTTTCAAATTTATCAAAAGAATTGTTAATATTCCCATAGAATTCGATGATTCATGATATCTGGTCGGCATTTTGTTGCGCTTCTGTAACGCAACTTTGCCTTCGTTTGAACATATTTAAAAATACCTGAATAGAATACAACTAAGTTGTCATCTTCAGCCAGAGAAAAATTGGTTAGCTGACTCCTCAGTATCTATCTATCAAGATATACCTCAGAAATTAGCATCGAGACCTTGAAAATTACTGCTACTAACAACTTTGTTATCGAAATAAGTATTTTTGCATGTCTAAATATTGTTTCAGGGCATATATTTCGTATTTGAGTGTGTATCCACTTCGGAGTTCATAGTATGTTCGAAAAACACTTCGTATTCTCTTCACACTGTGGCATGTTACATTTTTTGTGACAATCTGGAACTGATCTTCTACATATTCAAAGAAACAGAATTTTCAGAGCACGCAGTGCATAAGAGGTCCATATGAAATGTTCCATCCGAATCGAAAAAATAAGCTCAAAAAGTGGGTGACAACAGTAGAGACTAACAAGCTACAGTGTTACTGATTATATTTCGACACCCATCTGCAGTCGTTATCAGAGTTAGTAGATAAATATAAAATAATCAAAAATATGTGATTTATTGACATTTCGATCAGCCGTCTTCAGATATTTGTTTCATTATCATTTATATCCAAATTATGTTTTTCATCAGGGGGTGGTAACCGCTGCAGACTGCAGGTGGGTATTAAAATGTAGTAAATATTAACTCTGTACGTTATTATCCATTATATTTTTTTCAACATTAAAAAAATTATAATATGTATATCAATATTCATTTTTAGTGTGCTTATATTTGCACGGAGCAAAATAGTGGAGATAAAAAACTTGCAGCTGAATATAGTAAAAAATTGATTGTGCAATTGAAAAATGTCGGTGCCGCAAAGAAAAAGATCCCCAACAAAATTATTTCAACAAAGGTTTGTATTCCAGTAGTTAGGAAATCTTATTCAAATTCAATTCATCATGTTTCACAGGACCACCATGATGCATTGGCAACTAATAGAAGACTCATCATCAAATTGGAAAGTATTCCACTAGATTCGAAGTCGAAACTTGAAGATGGTGTGGAAGAAAATGATGGTGGTTCTGGGGATGTCAACAGAAAACGGCTCAGCAAAAGTAGAAGACAGGTGTGTTATATGATAATTTCATGTCATTATATCAGAAATCTCCCGATGTGTCTGAGAATTGATTGCATCTATAATCAGGAGATATCATGATATCCAGCAGATATTGAAAACAGAATAATATTGTTATTATACATTTCATGTTTTTTTTTCATCATATTGTGATCATCGAAATATCATAAATGTTGAATAATCGATTCCTACCGACTACGCCAACTTTCGTCATTAATTTCAACAGAATTTTATACCAGAATTCTGAAATGTCTGGAAGATAATGGTCATCAGATTGTTGTTATTGTTACTCAGATACCGAAGCAACCCTCAGAAGCCCCTAAGGGCTTGTGCGAGTGCAGGCATTTGCGATAGTTTCATATAGAACTCTGATATACATTGTAAAGCGCATAAATAAACCAGCTAGGAATCGAACCCACGACCTCATGATTACTATAATGTCGCTAAACCATATATCGACCACCTGACCGCCAACACCTTCAATTTATCAATTATCTGAATATTTCAACATGATTTCAGTGTTAATTTTTCAAGTTACAATCCATTATTATTAGATGACTCATTCGATGGTTACAGGTTTATTCCTCTTTCTTATTGCTTTCGCTTGTCCAAACTGTACGAGATTCGATTTCAATAAATTTATCGAAATACACAACAATCACTCCAAAAGACGACGAAAGTTATGACATTTCCGTGACAATGGTGATTTAAACTAGTGCAGTAATGAATTCCCTGGAATATTATCAAAAAATCAATATGACTTGAAATCTATAATATGTGTATGTGTATAGGGAATAACTATTGAGATCGTTTCAGAATTCATCGTTCCTTTATTTGATGAAAGAAATGGGCCATTACATTAGAAAAAAATAGATTGAGACTATTTGAAGTTTCTTGAACGTTTATTAATTTTCTCCAACTTCTAATTGGACCAGAAGAAAGATTGAACCTTCTTTGTTCATAATGCTCGAATTAGATCCGAAAATTTCGATAATAATTGACGAAGTTATTCATTTTCAAGAGAAGCTGAATATTTCGAATACAGCTGAAACTAGGTACATACAGGAGAAGCTGATGAGATTCCATCTCAAGAAGAGTAAGAATCTGAAATCTCAATAAATAAATATAGGTTCCTATTTAAAATAACCAGGTATTACCGGAAGTGCCGT
Source organism: Gastrophysa polygoni (assembly GCA_963576655.1). Lineage (NCBI taxonomy): Eukaryota > Metazoa > Arthropoda > Insecta > Coleoptera > Chrysomelidae > Gastrophysa > Gastrophysa polygoni. Next base: position 15,222,772 of record OY755084.1, read on the forward strand.
CATCTCGAAAATATTCTCATTAAAGAGGACCTAATCTATATCCCCTCATAGTTTTCATTTTTCACAAAAGCGTTTCGTGACGGTTTTTTTCAGATCAATTTATCAAACATGCAGGTTTGCCCATAAGAAACATCTTGAATGCATTTGTATTGTTATTTGTCTAAAAAGTGCCCTCCTTCCTGCGGGTCTGGCATGCAAACATTCATGGTTGATTTTCTTCAGATTTTATGAAGTGACGATATTTTACTTTTAGCTAACAACTAGAAAAAAATCTCCGGAACCTATTGAAAGTGGTAGTAAACAAAAAAAATCAAATGAGGATCTAATCGTGATACCTGAAAATCTTCCATTAGTTCGCATCCACAGCTCTGATGAAGAAAGGTTTAGAGCTTATCAAACAGATGAAGAAGATTGTAGGGATGAAGAAACATCAGATCTTGATATGTCTGTTTTCACTGTAGTTGATGAACTTCTGTTAGAAGAAACTCCAATGGATAGTTCAACATCAACATAGAATAAAAATATTGCTGGAAACAATAATGAAGACGTTACTGTGAAAATAGAAATAGATGGTCCCATTCTCTTGAATGTCAGCTCAGATGATGACAAATTGGAATTAAAGATCTGAGTGCAAAGAAACTTCAGAAAAATAAGAAATCAGATGTACTTTATGGAAATGGTTCAGTGGCTTTTATAGATAAGCATTTTTGTTATATCTTTATCATATTGGTATGTGAACATTTTTGTAATCACTGTGAATATTGTTTAATTTTTGAATAAAAAATATTCAGATGTTTTTTAGTTATGTAACTATTTTCTGGGAGAAATGAAATCAAAGCTAGCAAACGTCAACAATTTATTAGAAAATAATATACAAATTAAATTTCATACAAAAAGTTTGTACAGCTTGAGTGGAGAACCTTATATAATTCCATACAGATTCAACATTTTTCATAAAATTAATCCTCATTTGAAATGAAAGCATTCTCTGATAACAATTTTATTTTACTAAAAAATGTCTGTATCATCAGGATATTTAATGAGACCTTTCTTGTCTTTCGCAATTCAAATCATGTCTTCATTGCTGACTTGTCTCAATCTTGGTCCACCTTTCCAACTAATGACAATTCAGTGAACCAACCCATGTATTTGCCTAACATCGAATTTTCCTCTCATCAATGGATTACACAAATTGTTCATTACTGCTAGCTGAAATATCCAGTAACCTCCAAGCAGCCCTAGGATCTGGTTCTGAGGGATCTCGACAGAGCACCCAAACATAGTTTACTCTCATAATTTTGTCTAAATCTCCTTCTACAACTTCACCTGTTGCAGTCCTAACTGCCATCACTTGCTGGGAAGTAAAGGAAATAATCAAAACAGGTCCTTGGTCCATTACTTTACCCATGAGTAAGTCTACATTATCAATATCCAGAATTTTGGACTCAATTTTGTAGCCCTTTTTGTATGCTTCTTGAATGGGGATTGCAAAAAGATTAAAGGGACCTTCATGGCACCAGTCTTTGAGAATTTCCAGATCCCCACGTGTCATTGCTTCTAGAACATTAGGTATTATATCTGTTTCACACTGTTTGAGGAACCTCTTTGCATCAAATGTTGGATCTATCTTACAAATCTCAGTGAGAGTTTCTGAGAGTTCAGTTTTTTGGAATAAGCCACCCATTATATCTCCCACTTTTTCTGTTAAAGCACGAGAAGCTCTTATAACAGGGTTTTCACTTTCATCATACTTTAATTTCCAATCCATAACTTTATGAACATAGGCATTATTATCTTTAAAATTCTGCCAGGATTCATAGAATTTTGAGTCTTTATGTAGTTCAACTCCCATGGCTTCTGTATTAGGTTCATAATATTTTTGATGGACCACAGCACTAGTTTCAGTTCTTTTCCTCAAATTTGTTGGACTAACATAAACCTTGCCTAGAGAAAAAAGATAATTGAATGGGTTTTCATGACATCTCAATGACTATTAGTTACCTTCCATACTAGTGTTATCCATTTCCTGTTTAACAACCTTAGTAGCCTGTGATATGCTTTGAAAAGCACCAGTTTTGCTCATTTCTTGAGCTTTTTCACTTATCCTATGTGTCTGTTTTCCTACCTCTTCTGTGAATTTACCAGCTCTTTTTGCAATATCTGACTTACTAGCATCATCAATAACACCTTTCACTTTGTCTTTGATTGAGCCCAAACTATCTCTGAAGACTTCACTGCCTTTACTTGCTTCTCTTTCCACTGACTCAAATTTCTGGCGTGCTGCCTTCAAAGCATCACTTTGTTCTAACTTTTCGGCTTCTTCTCGAAATTTTTTCAGTGACTCTTTCATTTCCTTATTCTTGGCCATTTCTTCTTTGAAGTTATCATATAATCTTGATAAAAATGAGCTACGTTTCTGAGGTGATTGTGAATAGTGACGTACCTGAAAAAATATATATTCAACGATGATCATAGATAGGCTCAGTAATTTACCTCTCTGAGAATGAGATACCTGAGTGAAAAAATATGTACTCTCTGCATTTTGTTTGGATGTTTCTGGTGAGCGGATCACGTTGAAACCTAACCTCAAAATTTGAATATTTTCTTATTGAACTTTTTGTGACAAATGAAAATTTGTTTCAAATGCCGAAGGGAAGGTTCCAGATTGAATTACCTTAAATTAATTTATGTTTTTGTTTTACTAAAGTTACATATTAAAAAAAAATCATGTATCGAATGACATTATTGAACAATTGACAGATTCAGAACGCAGGACGCAAGGACCTCAAGTCACTGAAGACCAAGGTTCTTTTCGCTCAAATGAGAGGAAGAAGCAGACTGTCTGTCTGGCTAAAAATTCAACGAATGAAAAAAAGTAAAAAAAGAAGAAAACATCAGTAACTTGAAGTTTGCCCAGAAATCACCGGTCCGTCATAGTCATATTCATTTTACCGGTTTTGTTGTTTTGCTTTCAATAGGAGGGTAGGAATTTCAAAACGTGAAGTAAATTTAATGGGATCAATCATATAAATATGGACAATAACCAGTTGATTTCATCATGTAAGATGGTCAAGTTCCATAAATTATTTCATTGTTACATCGTTCTTATCACACATTGCTACCTGCAGTGTAATGGTCATATTATTTCTGAAATTAGAGAAATTTTCAGTACGAAGTCGTGCATTGAAGGTGAGAATATATGTATTCATTTTGCTACTCAAATGATATATATCATAGATTTAATCTATGAATATACCCTTACTAACCAGATTATAGGAATATCATTATTCTAGATGAATGTGAAAATGTATATCTGTAGGAATACTTGAATATATAAATTATATGCAGGCATGGAAATATAAATACCTTACTGCCCATTGACGTATAAAGATACGTCCATGTAACTGCCAGTAAATGAAATATCTCTGTATAACTACTTGCAAATTGTAGGTTCATTGTCAACATTATCCCTACATGGTAGTGGCAATTTACCTGCCAAAGAGTGGATCAGAGGAACTGTTTTCAACGTAACAAGTCTAGGAAAGAACAAAGATGTTGAAAAATCATCTTTATCAAAGTTACATGAATTAGCTCAGTTCAATGAACTAGAATATTATTTCAAACTCGAGAAAGAAGATGTGAGTAGCATATATACTCAATAAAACATGCATAATTAGCTGAACAGATAGTACTGAGGCTAACACAAATCATCCTTCACTTAGGGGCCATCTCATGATAGAACATTTACTGTTTCCCTAACTATCGGAGATGAAAAATATGTAAGTATAGGAAGGAGTCTGAAAAGGGCTAAACAAAATGTAGCAGCTCAGGCACTAGCTGAAACTGAATATAACACTCCAGTTTCCAAGGAAAAATCAGAAGAAAACATTGAGTCTCAAACACCAACTGTCCTGTTGAATAATTTAGGTGCCAAATTAGCACTACCTGTTCAATATGTTATACTTGATAAACTCAAACAGGTAAGGTGGTACATATTCAAGTACTCAATTTCAGTGTTCTCATGAAAGAATAATATTTTTACCTTATAATTTGATTTTCCTATCTTATTATTTGATATTAAACTCATGTTACTTACTTCTGCCCAGTTCACATTGAATTCTATATATTCTCAATACCATGAATGAAGTTGATGAATCAATTTTAATTTCCTTTGACAATTTCCTATATGTTTGTGTATTTTATTTTGTCTTCTACAATATCCAATATATAGTAGGGGGTGGGATAACTAAAAAAGTTTCACATCTGGCAACCAATGCCCTCTTCTGGATTCAGATAGTACATGAGTAGACATGTTAAATCAGCCCGGGACACAATTATTTCTGACCCTTTAGCGGCCATCATGACGTGATCCATATAGACGCCATATTTTTCTGACATGCTTTACATTTCCCCCAATATGATTAGATGTATGTGACATTATTGTTTAGATTTGTAATGATAGAAATAATTCTAACATAATTTGCTCTACACTTATAAGATGAAAAACTGTTGTGAAGAAGATATCATCAACAGATTTGGTTGCATTAGAAGCAAAATACCACAAACTTTACTATAGTAGCCAAAGAGGAGAATACTACAATCCCGAGGAAATCCTTTATGAATTTCTTTTCTTATTACAGTTATAATGGCATTGGTTGTTTAATACATGCAATATTCGAACTCATCTAGCAGTACTTACCCAGTGTTCAAACTTTTATATGTTACAAAATTAGTATCTTAAAATGAATCTATGCTTAAATTAGTTCTCCTTGGTTGCTACTATTTGTATCCACACTACAAGACCTTCCAGAAAAACATTTTTTCTTGTCAACTTGACAAGCAGCAAAACTGCTACACTGTTTTCAGCAATATCTGACAATCAGCTACATGAACACAATAACAAAGTTATAAAGGGTGAAGGTGGAGCTATTGGAATTCTTGATAGTAAAACTGCTCTGCTCAAGTGAATATATGGTGACAGGTCCAGAATCAGTCATTTTATTGGGGGCTTTGAGGAAGGATCATCAAAAGATTACAAAACCGTGAGCACAAAGCCCAATACCTATGTTATCAAGCATTTCTCCCGCCTTACACGAGGAAAAAGACTTCTGCGTGTCCACAAAAAAGAATCAACAATCGAAAACATTCCGACGACAGCAGATGCTTCAGCTCAACCAACATATTGAATAAGCTACTCTTCAAGCTAGTATCTGGAACAACTGCCTCGATTGTGCGGACAACAATTCCGGAAGGAAAACATTTCAGAAGTGTCAAAACACTTTGTACAACTTACCACTTGTACTTGCAGCAAGAGATGCACATCTTGTAAATGTGTTGAAATGAGAATATGATGCGTACTAAACTTCATATATGTGAAGGACTGTGATCGGTAATCAAAAGAAAAATGCTTAGTTATCCGACCCCATTAAATATTGTTGCATATTGTATTGTATTGTGAATTTACTGAATTTCCATATACTGAATTGCAATAACGAGCTACAATTAGTTTTATATACTTACATCAACAATTACAATAAATACATACAATACAAAATTAAAAGGCCATTCTAATACTTTTCTGAACCCACGCATCGCTACAATATTTTGGTAGATATTTTGGAATCCAATTTATTGAGGAACAAAAAGTGTTTGTCACGTTTTCATCAGCTATATACAACGGATTTCGAGTTTTCAAAATCAATGAAAAAAATGCAATTTACAACTATCACTATAATTAGAAACCCAAACAATAATTTCTCCTAATTAGTAATCACCAATAATTTTGGTTAGTATTCTCATACAAACCCGAGTTATAAGGGAAATGTACTTATATGGTGGTAAAAGCGTGTCACCAAACTACGGCGGCCATATTGATTACGTAATCCACGCCAGAAAAAATGTGTCCCGGGCTTTTTCAACGCGTCTTCCCATGTACCACAAATCACTCATTTATTGATTGCCAGATATGAAATATACCAACAGGTCATATTCATGCAGGAGTGCAGCATCACTCCATTATTTGAGTTGATATATTTCATCTGCTCTTTGATAAACCTGGTGAATCGAATAATAAAATATCTGCTGGAGAACAGGAAGACATTTTGATAATTGGTATACATCAATGCTGATATGATCTGATATTTCATATCAAACACCTTGGAAAATATTTCATGTTCTGAATATTTTGCTGTACCTATCAAGAACCATGAAGATAATTAATAGATAATTGTCTGAAATAAAATTTAATATTTTCGGAGATAATATTTTCATAACCCGAATATACAGATGCTTTGACAAAGATGACAAGCCTGAGAGCTCTTTATCGTTCAGTAAAATATCCATTATTACATATAGGGCTGTGGATAAAGCATTTAATATTATTGACATGCACATTTTTTTTTGTCTTCATATACTTCTAGTCCATCGTGAATTACATCAATGTATATATTCTCTTTCCATCGTTTCGAATGATCCCCTGTACTCATTCTATTCTTCTCAGGGTATTCTGAAATCCAATTTAGTTGTTGAAAAATCAAAGAAACCTTACACACAAAAATTGAACGAATCGATTTATGATGAGAAAAGCTTGCGTATGAAGAAGGACATTGATCAAGTGAAAGGACCTTTCAATGTAAAAGTGCAAGTCGGAGATTTTGAGTTTTTTGGTGGTGCACACACCATACAACAAGCGAAACATGATGCTGCCTCAAAGGCTTTGGATTATTTCATCCAAAATAAAGATCATCTTGATCTACACTGTCTCAAAGAAGGTTTGTATTCAGAATCATCAGGAACTTTTTCATGGTTAGCTCATAAAAATCAAATCGAAATTGAAGTGCTTATTTCAAGTACATTAGATATCAACTGATGGTAATAACCCACAAAGAAAATTGATTACAGAACTCGAAAGATCTTCAATATCAAGTGTACAGAGACGAAAAATTTCTACTTTAGAATGCCTGCTTGCATGACCTGAGTTATTCATTGACTTGTTTACTTATTTGAGAATGTTTGGATAGATCAACAGAATATTTGGATCAAAATAAATATCAATGGAGTTTTCCAGGGTTCATGATATTGGATTGGTCTAGATATAATATGTTATTATTATATTATTTTAATGTACAATTATTTCATGAAAATGCATGAAAAAGTTGTTTATGTTAATATATCGGGTGGCCCTCGACTAGAAGCAGCATGTCAAAAATATAACATGATTTGTCATATGAAATGTTGCTCTTCAAAATTATAAAAATATACAGATTGATTCAATAAAACCAATTTGACTTCTCAAATGTCGAAAATATTCAAACACAAAAAAGTACTGTTTTATCTGCCAACCAAATTGTATTTGAATCAATTAAAGGTAATACCAAGAGCCATTCAAAATTCATGTGATGAAATTTGAAAAACAAGCTGCACTCAAATAGATTATTTTTCGAAGACACATTTTAAAAAAAAAAACTCAGTATTTTATTGAACTATCTTAACTCTGTATGTGATGTATTTTTTTGATTTCTGTAAAATAATAATCAATTATTGCCCATACACAATAGTTTGAGCACCGATGCAGGTATGTCTGACTAGTAGTTTTGGCAGTCCAATGTTATGTTAGTGTGTTATTCTTTATATATATATATATATATATATCTTTTCATTCAACTTGACGAGTTTTCCATTCACCTATTTCATATAACTATATAGTATATATATATAAAACACAATTCAAGATTTGACTTAGTTTCACAGAATCAAAAAACGTATGTTTTGATAGATTAAATTCAAAATATCGACAACTATCAGTTTCAGACAACTCAATAGAGTTTTTCATCCATCTCTCCTCTGGCTGGATCAGTCATCCTCCTGGCGTTATCATCCCTATAACTCTCTTAGTACATAAATAATTATTTTTGACATGTGAAAAAGTAATGTCACAAAGATTCTGGAGATATATTTACATTTAACTGGTTCCAACACATTTGTCCTTCACTCCATATCGTAATCATCTATTTTTGTATTATTTATACTTGAAAAAGTTTAAATATTTCCAGGTTCTGAAGAAAAATGCAGAAAAGCAAAACAAACCATGAAGTCGCCGATTTCGTTGGTGTACGAATCTGCCCAAATGCGAAAATTAGATGTAGAATTCGAAATAATCCGGGAATATGGTCCAAACCACAGAAAGACATTTGTAACAGAGTGCAGATTAGGAAACTTGAACGCGACTGGTGAGGGAAATTCGAAAAAAGAATCCAAAAGAATTGCAGCTGAAAATATGTTGGAGAAAATGACTGAATTAGAGCCAATTCCCCTGGAAGTTCAGGTGAATAGCATGATGAAGGATAAGAAGAAATTGAAGAAGAAAAATAAAAATAAAATGATCAAAACAAAGTTTGATGATATTAGTATGACCGTTGGGAATATAATGAACTCTGTGTCTTCAAAATTTGGAGAAGTCACTTCCATATACGATCAGGTAAAACCAATATCCTACTATCAAGCTGTGAAGTGGAGTAATGATGATGGAAATACCACACATTATGAAGTGCGTATTTCATTGTCGTGACCATGATGAAATAAGACAATGCAAGACAATGTAGGAGTCATTAGTTCTCCTGAAGAGGGCACTATTTTTCGACTGAATTTAGGGTGAAAGAACTGAAAACAGTTAGAACTGCAGTTCTACCAAACTTGCAATAAAACAAAATTGAAACATAAATAGACTTTTGTGTATCTAATTGTTGTATTCAAGTGAATGAATGGAATATTTTCAAATTGAAACCTGCAAGATGAGCCACTGGAAGTAAAACCACATTACTTTTCAAATACAGACTGATCTCCTTTGCATGATCTCGTGGTATTGCCTTCGTGATAAAGTGTAGCAAAATGCAGATTCTGAGCATCAAAATAAAAGGAAACCTTGATGTACAACGGCAACAAGAATAAATTCACCCCGAAAATCAAATATGAAGTCAATTACTTGATATCATATGATTATCCTCGTTCAATACCTACTCATATTTTCGAATGTATAAACGTTGTTCCAGTGAAAGAATTTCCGAAGAGAAACAGTCGGCAATATTAGTTTCTTACTAGTTATTATTGTGTCGATCCTGCAGAGGCGATAATCTCTAGTTACGTTTATAATGTTTATTTGATTGTTGTTATATATAGAAGTTTCATTTTCGTGTTCAGATGTTGATTTATATAGTGTCTATATGCTAACTTCTACGTCGCAAGAATGATCAAAATTGAATTTTTTCGTGAATAAGTTTTGAAATCGAAAAGTTTGCATGTGGAATCAAAAACTATTGTTTCTATTTCTATGCTAGCTTCTACAATGCCTGTGTCAAAGTTTAGGAATGTTTTCTTTCGTCAATACGTTAGAAGACTTCGCCGGCCGATTTTACCTATCACGATAGTTTTTGATTGGATATGGGGTGCCATCTATGGAATTACGTGGAGTTTGTTGTGCGCAAATTGGCGCAAATGTATGAAAATGTGACTCTGAGCTAGAAAGTGATTAAACATATGGACTCAAATCGATGTGAATTAGCTGTACAAGTCCCCTCAAAGGGATGTATAAGTAATTATGTGGTATATAGTTATGAGGTATACTTTGTTCACTCTTAGTATTATGAATATATACCCCACCGTGCAACGCTTTCGCTTGTTGCATGTTTCTTTATCATTATTCTCATCGAATGTCGTTATAGTAATCTTCAAGGTGTATCTTGAATATCTTTTATATAAGTAAACCTGGAACTTTTGAATATCATTTTCAATTTCGGCACCCATTAGATATTGAAGGCGAAGCTATTCACAAAAAATGGGTCACACTGTGCATGTTTATAAATCATTTCATGTTCGTACTTTCAAGGTTGAGGATGGTAAAGACAATAAGCCTGAGAAAAAATCAAGAAATAAAGGACCTAAGAGGAATCAAAATAAAAAATCATATCAGGATCAAATTCTAGAAATAAGCAACTTCTTGAGTTTCGAGATATCTTACAATGATCTTGATGAAGAGAATAAAAATATTGCACTTCTTTCATTACACATCAATCCTGAATATGTAAGTATATTGAATAGAAATGAGACTATCACTCATATGAGACAAATACTCACTTATTCACTCAAACTTTTCTATTCTCAGTTATGTTACGGTGAGGGTTTGAATTTACAAGATGCAAGGAATAAAGCAGCTGATAATGGTTTGGATTTATTGACCAAAATGGGAATATATGATCATTTTGTTGATCGAAAGTATTCCATGTTCGAAAGGTATTTTATAAAGATATTTCTTCAAAAATAATATCAGTGTTATATTTTTTGTCATTTTAGAGAAACCAAAGGAGCAATTCAGAATGTTCTTCATTATGAAGTTTCCAAAGAAAAAGAAGAATTATAATGTTTTTAGTATTTTTGTATTTTGGCTCATTTTGATTTGATTATTCTGATTATTTCTTCCATTTTTTCTATACAAACCAGTTCATTTTACAATTATATGTACCTATTTCAAATTAACAATGATTGACTTTTGTACTCCCCAGACACTGGCTATTTTAAGAACATTGGATAGACACCGTTGGAACAGCTCATGAAAACTTGTTTTGTTTCAATTTTACTTATAATTGAAAATTTCTGGTAAAAAATTACGTTTATTTTTCCCGTCTGTTTATACAGCTAATAGTAAGATATTATTTTCAATGAATCATATCTCCAGTGAACAAATTTTTAATCATATCAGTGCTGAATCAGGTGGCCCACATGGAATTCCATCAATATTCATGGAATTTTATTTAAACAAATTTCTAGAGGTGTCAGTATTTTCAAAACGGTGAAATGGTTTCTGTTATAGGTACCATTGTTTGATAGGTAATATCACCAAGAAGTGATGAAATTTTACATATATATATTACATATATATATTGATATTGTGGTAAATATATAAGTAATCCACAAAGAGACGAATATCTGTGCGTGGATACCTATATATAGATATCGAATCATTTCTCTTCTGCTTTTGTTGCAAACTTGAGTTGATTAATACTGACACGATTTATTTTTCTTCATAAGCTATAAGATATACAGGGTCGGTTGAATTATGGTAAAAGTTGGGTAATTTGATTTGATGAAATACGGTCTTGACATTTGAATCAGGATAGTTATTGAAAAGTCTTCGAGTTGGCAGAAAAAAATTATAGTTCCGTATTAGTGTGTGAGAATGTTTTCATATGTTTAAATTCGATGTGTGATCAACAAATATATGTGCACTTAATTATCCTTCGGATATTTGTGTGCAAATGAATATTTTCTGGTGATAGGTGTTCTCTCCTACTCGAGAAGAGAGGGCTGTATTTCGAAAGTATGATTCATAAGAATCTCATGCTCCTTTGATCCTCAATTATAGTAGTTTGCGTTTTTTGTTTGGAGTATTACACTTAGGATCATGGTCCTTTATACAGGGTACCCGTTTTTCGAGCTCCAGCATGGGGATCTCAGTTATTATAAGAGATACGAGGTCGGATAAATTAGGGCAAAGTTGCGCATTTTCATGCTGAACAATTATCTGCAAGAAAATTTGATGTGTCATTTTTAGTTTTTGAATTATTGCAGGAAAACGAAAATTTGTAATATTCATTTTCTTATTTTCAAGCGAAAACAATAAGACTTTGGCGTTTCTGACTGGGACATTCTTGAGACAGTTTTTCACGAGGAATCTGAATCTGTCATCGTATTTTCCAAAACGTTCTTGATGCCAAAGTTACAATACTCAACTTTGTTTTTTCTAATGGGCGCCATATTGGATTTTTGCATTTTTGAAAAGTCCTTTTTTTCTGATTACAATGATGTATCACACGATATGTTCGAATCTGACATGCTGATTAAAATTGGGAAAAAATCATTTTTGTGAAGAGTGCTTTGGAAAGAACGCCAAACGTTTTGTTTAACAAACTAAATTTTGACAGTTCAATTGAATATGCGAACAGACTTGTTGAATTCTTGAGCTTATCTACAAGAATGCCGTTTTCGAATGAAGAAAAGCGTGATATGCTTCAGATTTATTACGCCTCGCATCGAAATGCACAAATTACGTCCGAAACATATCTACAGCGGTATCCAGAGAGAGAGCAACCAGCTCAGAATTATTTTCTATTGCTCCATAGGAATTTAGCCGATTATGGTTCATTTCTGAAGCCTCGACGAAGTTACACCGATAGAGAGAATATAAATGAGATGGCAACTTTGCAAGCTGTGAGTGAAATACATAAAAATGACATATGATTCGAATATTTTTCCTTTAAGTTCAAGATAATCGTTCGGTTTCCACAAGGGAAGTTGCAATAAATCTTGGCATATCGCATCAAGTGGTCTGGAGGATACTGAACAAACACAAATATCGTCCATTCAAAATTCACATCACCCAAGTTCTCCATCCCGGAGATGGAGGTCGATGGTGTTGATTTGTAATGAACCAGTTGGAGCAAAATCCAATTTTATTGCGTAATGTAATATTCACGGATGAATGCAAATTCACAAACAGGGGCATATTTAATCGACACAATGAACACATTTGGTCCATTGAGAATCCCCGTGAACATCGAGAACGGCGACCACAAGTACGCTTCGGCGTAAATGTATGGGTCGGTTTATTGGACGACACAATAATTGGCCCATACATTCATGAAGAAAATTTGAATTCTGATCGGTATTTGAATTTTCTGAGGACCTTTCTCACGGACTACGTTGACGACAACATTTGTCTGAACCGGCTGAATACCGTATGGTTTCAGCAAGACGGCGCACCGCCACATAACGCGAGAAGGGTTGCCGAGTGTTTGTCAGAACTATTTCCTGACAAGGTAATTTCGAACAACGGAGACATACGTTGGCCAGCGCGGTCACCTGATCTCTCTCCGCTGGATTATTATTTATGGGGAACTATGAAAGATTTGATTTTTAAAACTGTACCCACAGATATTGATCAGCTGAAAAGAACCATTATCACCACTTTCAGGACTAAGACAAGAAGACGGAACATCTCGCGAGCAATTCATAGACTGAGGAAACGTGTAGAATTGTGTTTAGAAGTGGAAGGTGGAGAATTCGAGCATCTTTTATAACTTTGTTTTGTTTTGCGAAGAATAAACTTTCAGCTCATTACGTCGTTTCTGATTCAAAATCATAGTTTTTAAGTAGGTGAGCTTGACAAAAATGTGAACGTTCCCGATCCAAATTCAGTTGAACTGTTAAAATTCAGTTTGTTAAACAAAACGTTTGGCGTTCTTTCCAAAGCACTCTTCACAAAAATGATTTTTTTCCCAATTTTAATCAGCATGTCAGATTCGAACATATCGTGTGATACATCATTGTAATCAGAAAAAAAGAACTTTTCAAAAATGCCAAAATCCAATATGGCGCCCATTAGAAGAAAAAGTTGAGTATTGTAACTTTGGCATCAAGAAAATACGATGACAGATTCAGATTCCTCGTGAAAAAGTGTCTCAAGAATGTCCCAGTGAGAAACGTCTAGGTCTTATTGTTTCTGCTTGAAAATATGAAAACGGATTATTACAAAATTTCGTTTTCCTGCAATAATTCAAAAACTAAAATTGACACATCAAATATTCTTGCAGATAATTGTTCAGCATGAAAATGCGCAACTTTGCCCTAATTTAACCGACCTCGTATCTCTTATAATAACTGAGATCCCCATGGTGGAGCTCGAAAAACGGGCACCCTGTATATGCTAGTCTCAGATTTTCCTCTTTTGTTCCATTACACACTCGCAGATGTATTCTATGTGTTGGCAACACTTGTTGATCTTAGCTGACCTGATTTAGCTCATATCATAGGTTATGTTTTGAGTTCAAAGTTCAAAACAGTATTATTTTCTTCATTCTGATTTTTATTTCCACCTTCATGAAGGGTACAGAGTACAAAACTAATATAGAACAGTGAAAATATTGTATTCAATGATCTCCGGATTTCTAATAGAATAAAAGTGAATATGGCCCTAAATTCTAAAGTGTCATTGAAAATCGGTAAGTTTGAAAGTCCAAAAAGGCGTACGTATTCATTTGTTATTTCTTCCATTAGGTATGTTATGCTGCCAAGTGCTAAGCATCTTGTTGAGAACTCTCTTGTACTCTGTTGATTTCCATATATAGTGATCTAAATGAACATCTGTATGATGTATATACAATCCAATTCATATTCCCAACTGTATTCATAAGTTTATATGTATATATATATATTTCTTTCAGCTAAACAGATACAAATAGTAACAAGGACATATTCTGAACAATCATCCAAAATAACTACTCACTATACAGTATATCCAAGAGAACAAGATCCACGATGGAAAGGCAAGTTACTCGAATGAAAGAACTATATTGATTTCCATGAAATGAATTACTCAAGCACTCAATCTTCTTATAATGAGAACATTTTCTCACCACAGTAATCATCCTTTTTTCAATGGTTTCTGAGAATGCTATGGATGATCTTCATTTCCTTGTTCATTTCCATGCTTATTTTAGATGTGAACATGGAAAGATTTGCAGACGAAACCGACATACTTATTGTTGGAGGGGGCCCTGCAGGCATGAGTGCTGCCATCAGAGCAAAACAGCTAGCAGAAAAAGATGGCAAAGAGCTTCGAGTATGCCTGGTAGAAAAAGCATCAGAAGTTGGTGGCCATGTACTTTCAGGAGCAGTTATACAACCCACTGCTCTTGATGAGTTGATACCTGATTGGAAGGAACAAGGTGCCCCCTTGAATACACCTGTTACCGAGGATAAGTTTGGTTTTCTCACTGAGAAAGGAAGAATTAACTTTCCAGTTTTCAAAGGTGAGAGAATTCGAGAATGCATATTACTCTTTCATATAAATTCACATGATATTTATTTTCAATATCTAGTATTTCCTCTTTTGTAGTCTAATGAATGAACATTAATAATGAATTTGAGTGACACATTGATACCCAAATGTTATTTTAATTTTTTTGACATTGGTATCACTGAACTGTCAACCATCAGATATATTCCATCATAGTATTTTCTTTCTGTATATCAAACTCACCAGTTCACCACACACCACATTTCAATACATTTCATATGAACAATGAGTAGTGAAGCATCTTTCATATCAATTCGTATAATTTTCTGAAAGCAATAGTTGTGTTTTTGACTTACCTATACCTTACAGGAACAGAAGCGAAAGTCCAATGCTATTAGGAATACAAATTTTTATGTGGTGTACGAAATTCATACAACTAAAAAAATGGCGCCGTTAAGAATTTGAGGGTTAAATGTCATTGTGAATTTATGAGTTATCTTCTGTTGAATCATTAATTATTGATACTACCAAAATGAAAACCAGTGGTGGTTATGTTTGTGCATATAAAAATTGTTGCAGAGCTACAAATCGTGTTGAAAAAATGAGTTTCTTTAGCTTTCCATAAGAACCAAAAAAAATAAAAAAGTTGCCGTCGCTTCTGTTCCTGTAGGGTATATTCTGTGCCCATGCATCCACGACGAAGTCACTCAGTTGTCTGCACCAATGCATTCCAAGGATTTGATGCAGTTCCATACAAGCTTAGAATTTATCATGTATTAGCCCAGTGCTGTGAGAGCAGCCTGGCTGTCTAAAATGATGCTGATATGTTTGTCTGTCAGCTCTGTTGCACTCAATTCGGAGGCGGAGACTTCGGCCTAAAAATTGTAGCATAACTACCAAGACTGATTGATATTTCACTCTTCGGTTTCCTGCTGAAAACACGGTTCCTACTCCATCTGGGATTTTTGAGCCATCTACCAATTGTTCCCAGTATTAGTTAATAAGAAAAACTCCCCCAAAGTGTAGCAATTGAAAAGTAGATAGTTGCTTAGGTCTCCACTTGAGAAGCAAGCAATAATAAGTGGGCCTCACGTGTGGAATCACAGAAAAAGATGAAAAAATCTGTGTCTCATATTTGTTTAGGTGACTGACATGAAAATAAACGTTTCATGAATCCTATAGCGTTCATGAAGTCTTACAATTTTATACTTTTCTGTCAATCTCACTTCGCGGATATTATTATTCAACTCACCGTCACTTGCCACACTTGTTTCAATAATAAATTGAAACAGAATTATGAATTGTGTGTTGTATTCACCTAAATCTGATAAGAATCTAATTTCAGTCGTCTTCAAGACCTCAATATAGTATTTATTCTCTGAATCAGTCGCCTAAAAATGTTGTGTGTACCTCTGCCGAATGCTCTTTTTGGACCTTACCCGAATGTTGCTCAGCTTCAGCTACGACGTTTTGATTCGACCGAAGAAAACTTCACGGACTTGATACACAAATAACGATTTTGGGTAACTCACATGAAAATTAACAAATTTAGACATAAATAATAATTAAGAGTAATAATATCTCTATTTTGTCCTCAAGGCCCCAACTATTACTATTATATTCACTAAAAATAGAAAAATTATCGTTTGGATCTCGACGAAATGATTTATTAGGGACTCACTAGTTGATTAGCTTTGGTTGGAACTTTCTAGTTCGGTCAAAAAAGATTCACTTCTCGGCCACGTACAAAAATTTTAGGTGACTTACATGAAAATTGTCGTTAGCGTTTTTATACTGTTCTGTGAAACTCACTTCGCCGCCAAAATCAGCTACTTCACGGCTCTGCTTTTACTTCAACAATAAAATAAATTCTGGCAGAATTATCAGTTCAATTTTTGTTTTTGTAACTACAATTCAATGTGTGTTATATTCAGCTAAATCGAATAAAAATATCTCCATTTTCAAGAGAGGAAATCAGTTTTTCAAACTTCCGAAATCAGAAAAGAAATCATGGAAGAAAACCTGAAGAAAAAAGAAGAAAAACTGACATTGAGACCATTGAAATAATCTCGCAGGCCTTCCGATGGACAACCACGGCAACTATATCGTCCGCCTGGGCCACGTGGTGCAGTGGCTCGGCACCCAAGCGGAAGCCCTGGGCGTGGAAATCTACCCCGGCTACGCGGCCTCCGAGGTCCTCTACCACCCCGACGGCAGCGTCAAGGGGGTCGCCACCAACGACGTCGGCATAGCCAAAGACGGCAGTCCCAAGGACAACTTCGAGAGGGGCATGGAGCTGCACGCAAAATGCACCATCTTCGCCGAAGGCTGTCACGGCCATCTGACCAAGCAAATCATCAAAAAGTTCGGTTTGAGGAAGGGTGTTGAGTCGCAGACGTACGGCATTGGTGGGTGATCTAATTTTTATTTTAATTTTTTTCGTTGAACCGAGAGAAATTACAGAACTTCTATACAGGCTTGTCCTTCAAGTTCTTACAATTTACATTGTTCTATTACAGTACTGTACAAGGTTACTACTCTCTATTTATATCAACTAACAGCTATTGAAATTGACATACTAAATCACTATCAGGTAAAAATTTTACATTGACATGAAAATATTATCAGTGAAAACTGTCAAATCACACTGCTGACTGAAACATAACCCGCCCGGGCAATTACCTGTAACCAGACTGAACTCTGAACTCAACTCGTTAATAGAAAAATCAACAAGTTCTTGATTCCAAACCTTAATTTTTTGGAATAACAGATATTATTTGAAAGGGAGTAAACCCTATAAAGAAGATAAAAGGGAAAAGTCTAATTCATTATTTCGATTATTGTGCATATTTAAAAAAAAATCGCGGAACACTTCAAATTTGAATCATAAATCATCATTCTGCAACTTCAAAATGTGATCCCTACCTTCAACCCCCTTCAAATAACAGGTACAACCCCAATTTTTTGGAATGGGAAGTATAGGCCTTTGATATATTGTTTGGAAAGTCTCTTCATTCTCTATTCAAGAATGTTATCATTGAGGATGTATAGAAAATTGGTCATGTGCTCCAAAAAGTAGAGAGAGGCTGCAAAAAGTGTTGGAAAAGACAGCTTTCATCCATCGAATTATCAAATGAGTTTGATATAGTATTTTCTTCAATAAGAATATTCAATAGAATATTTTTGATATCTGACCACCTACTCAATTTCATATCATAAATAAGAATTCATTTCAACTCATCAAATTCTAACTTATTATCACCCAGAAAAACTTGGACGGATAAAACAATATGTGAATATACTTTCAATGCATTTTTATTATTGGTATATGAAATATTCGATTGTAAACTATCGATCGAACTATCAATTTCTAGTATATCGACATGAATTTCATAACTGTAAATATAAGATTTAAATTCGAAAAAATTGTAGGAACTGTAGTTTTCACCAATTCCGGTGATCATATATTTTTTTCAATTGTTCCATCCGGCGAAGAAAATTTATGCTTAGAAAAAATTAAAAGTCATGGGGCAGTTCAATCTTATAAAAACGTAAATTTGATTCATCCTCAGAGAATTGTTGTCGTCTATGGTATCTAGTGAATTAATCATCTGAACACGTTCAATTTGTATTATATATTTCTCATATCAAAAAAAGTTATTCGAAAAAGTTGCCTAGAATTCAATTTAATATTCATAGAGTTCCAAGCAATTATTTGAGAAAATAGAAAATGCCGCCCCTTCCCCCCGTGTGCTGTGAATGAAAAACAAAATAGCCCACTGACACATTTCGATTCCGTTCACAGGCCTCAAGGAAGTGTGGGAGATCGACCCGTCGAAGCACGTGCCCGGCCGCGTCGAGCACACGTTCGGCTGGCCGCTGGACCGCTACACATACGGCGGCTCCTTCCTCTACCACCTCGACGAACCGACGCCCGCCGTGGCGGTCGGTTTCGTCGTCGGCCTGGACTATGTCAATCCTTATCTCAGCCCGTTCAGGTAGAGGTGACGAAGATAGTGTACAAAAAACGATCGATCGATTCTTGATACGATACAAATACGATAATGTGAAATCCGGAATATAATAATAATAATAATAATGTTTATTCGTATTTACATGCAGCAGCCATCCGTACATGGATTTACAGATTTCTAAAAGTTTATCAGATTATGTAACCTAAGCTGAGATTCATTTTATTAACTCCTCATAACAGATGTCATTCTCAAAGATATAGATGCTGGAAAAACTCGGCCCTTATTTCAATCGACTTTTCCAAGGCGTTTGATACAATCAACCATTGAATTGGCACTTTGTGGGATGTTCTGAAAGTTCAATCAAGTTAATCACCAGTTATTCATCGGATAGATTACAATTCGTTATTACTAATAATGAGCTCTCGAATTTGAAACCATAGGGTTCCATTCTGGAACTATTGTTATTCTCATTATAGACTTGTAATATCGTCAAAGTCTTAGAACGTTCTGAAGCCTATCTTCATGCTGACGATACACAAATAAAATCATCTACCTTGCAAGTCAAGTCATTCTAACTAAATAAGAAAATTTGAACCAATAAGTCACAAGTTAACAGGAGCGAATTGGATGCCTATGATTAAGCGTCGAGAATTACAATCAGCTTGTTCATCTCATAAAATTATTATAAATAAATCTCCTTCATATGTCTACAATTAAATAACCTACAGCAGCGACATTCACAATCTGAATCTGAGACATCGAGGTAAACTCTCTCATCGTACTGCAATATTTCGTAGATCTTTCACTTGCAGCATTTTCCGTCTGTAAAATAATATGAGTGATAATTGGAAGTATCTGTCGCTCGCTGTGAGCTCTCAGAATATATATATATATATATATATATATATATATATATATATAGGGTGAGTCAAAAATGTGTGCCGAGCTTTCTGGGGATGATAGACCATTGCAAAATAAGTGTAGTTTGATGATTAAACTCATGGCCCAAAATGCATATTAAGGGAGATATATCCTTCCAAAGTTGATAAAATTAAAATAATTTCTCCGCATAACTTCTGGACGATGAAAGCCACCCGATTGAAATTTTGTGCATGAATTTTTATATATATATATATATATATATATATATATATATAGGGTGAGTCAAAAATGTGTGCCGAGCTTTCTGGGGATGATAGACCATTGCAAAATAAGTGTAGTTTGATGATTAAACTCATGGCCCAAAATGCATATTAAGGGAGATATATCCTTCCAAAGTTGATAAAATTGAAATAATTTCTCCGCATAACTTCTGGACGATGAAAGCCACCCGATTGAAATTTTGTGCATGAAAGTATGTTGTCAAAATACATTTTTTCGTCACACTTCCACATTTCTGATATTGTTATAAAGGGTGTTTTCAGAGGCTGAGTCATGATTTTTTGTAGAAAACTTTTTTCCCTGTATTATTTTCAGTGAAAAAACAGGAGCATTCGATGGAGCGAAGAAAATTACATGAAAAAGGTACTCTTATTCAAATACAAAAAATTGAGCCGTTCGTGGGATATTTGAGTTTTTGTAGTTACATGATATCAGCAGATTGATTTTATTCATCGCGAGATTCATTGGTATAACGATATTTCAGCAGCATTTGCATTTCCGAAGCACTCGCCAAGCATTAGAAGCATATCAGTTTGTTCAGAGAACGAATAACCTGTCATATTTCTTGAAATCTCAGTTGATAATCGCAGTGATAAATGACAGAAAAACCACACGAACAAATCGACTACAACAATGTTGACTCGAATGTTGATGACATGAACGTCAAAATTAAGAACAAAATTATTCATCATGGCCTGCTAAAATATTGTTACCGATGAATCTCGCGATGAATAAAATCAATCTTCTGATATCATGTAACTACAAAAACTCAAATATCTCACGAACGGCTCAATTTTTTGTATTTGAAAAGGAGTACCTTTTTCATGTAATTTTCTTCGCTCCATCAAATGCTCCTGTTTTTTCACCGAACATAATAAAGGGAAAAAAGTTTTCTACAAAAAATCATGACTCACCCTCTGAAAACACCCTTTATAACAATATCAGAAATGTGGAAGTGTGACGAAAAAATGTATTTTGACAACATACATTCATGCACAAAATTTCAATCGGGTGGCTTTCATCGTTCAGAAGTTATGCGGAGAAATTATTTTAATTTTATCAACTTTGGAAGGATATATCTCCCTTAATATGCATTTTGGGCCATGAGTTTAATCATCAAACTACACTTATTTTTCAATGTTCTATCACCCCCAGAAAGCTCGGTACAGATTTTTGACTCACCCTGTGTATATATATATATATATATATATTCATCTTTGTTCAAAATTACAGTCAGATGTTGATAGGGTATTATTTAATTTATTTTCTTCATGGGTTTCATAAAATAATCATAATCATATTCAGTTTCGACTGCCTGTCATCTCCTTTTTTGCTTTTTTGCACTATGTTATAAATTTTATATTTAATTTTACATAAAGATGAAAAGAATAGAATAGAAATTTACTGATGCCCTCAGATTACTATTCCTAATTTTTTTTAATTGAAAGTTGCCACATCAACATGTGCGAATATTAGGTTCAT
This sequence comes from Gastrophysa polygoni, assembly GCA_963576655.1. NCBI lineage: Eukaryota > Metazoa > Arthropoda > Insecta > Coleoptera > Chrysomelidae > Gastrophysa > Gastrophysa polygoni. The sequence continues at coordinate 15,244,234 of OY755084.1, forward strand.
AGAAAAGTTACATTTGATTGATACTTGGAAATTATCGACTCATATATGGAAATATTTGTTCAAATCTGAAAATAGATAGGGTATTCACCATAGACTTATTATCCTGAGGAGACGGAACATCTCATTCATAAAACTGCTTTTGTTTTGAAGCAATGATTGAAAATGAACAGCACGTGTATGAGAAAGACTACCGATCGAACCTCTTTGTCTTCACCAACTTGTTGGCAACGCTGTTATGTTTATGTGTCTTGTTTCCCTGATTTCAGCAAGTGGCGTACCGTTCTAATGGTTCCATAACTTGGAAATATATTTTAACTATAACTATATTATTAAATATTGTTCTGTACGGAGTCGAAGCGTCGTGTTTGTTAGTTAGGAAGACAAACAAATTCCGTTTGATTATGAATATAGCTACGAATGTACTCTCAATGAAAACATGTAATTTCTCTCTGTATTTGTCAATCAACATTCTGAAAAATGAAACATCATTGGAAATATAAAACCAGATTCTTGTCAGTACCTGTAATTCCCGATATTATGTTCAACTGAAACAAGTGCAATATCATATGCATTCAGACAGTTGTATAAAATTGAATTTCCTTATAATTTGCACACAAATTTCTCTGTTTTGATTAAAACAAAAAACACAGCTTCCATACTTTTAATATTCATATAATACAACAAATTTATTCGGATAATGATGAAATGATGACACATTTTGATTCATTACTGGAAAGAAGAATAATTTTTGGATTTTTATACAAAACAATATATCATTAAATACAATGACAATAATTCACAAAGAAAATAAATGATGTCGCTCGTGGACATAGTTTGTTGTTTTTTCTGTACTGTATTGGAAAAATGTGATGTTGAAACAATGGAGTATTAACTGCAAATTACCTATCAGATGCGAACTGAAACGCTGAATGGCATGGTAGTGGATTTGCATCTGGCCTCAAGTATTTGGAACCACTTTTCTTTGTTATGACATCCTTGAATCGAGATGATCAGAACATACATAAAGATATTTGCTCAGACGATTCTCCTGCCAGCCAAGAAGAGATGCCCAAATTTTTCTTTTTTCACTATCAGCGGGAAACCTGGAGTAATACAGAAATAGGTATACTAAATTGCTTAGAATTTTTGATGCAATGAACAAGAAAGTCTATGCCATGGAAACATGAACACTACCTAAATCATTAACAATCATGAATAAACAGTACCTAATCATCATATATTCACGCCACTGGAATAACAAACAAATTTGGAGGTTAGGTATTCCAACTTACTTGTGAAAAGAAACATCAGGGCTGGAATAGTCAACTTTTTTGCACACTTGGCAGTGACGAACCATATTGTCCAAAAATTCACTCTGAATTCCACAATATCTATTCAAAGTCACTAAAAACAACACTTCAAAACACAAGATCACTCGTCTACAACACCGCAATGAGAAATGGGCAGATCGTAGTTTCGTAGTAAAAATCATTCATACAATAGGCGTGGCCTGGACGCGCCGATGTCGCTTTGTGGGTAACAAATCCTATGATGCTACAATGTGATAGTTCACAAAATGAATATTCGGTAATTCCAACGTGTACATTTCAGGTTTTCATTATGGATAAAAATACCGTTCAGAAAAATGTTCCATCGAGACTGTATTACTTGCAATACAATGAAAAAATGCTATGAACGTGTCAATAATTATTGCGAATCTCGTTCTTAATCTGGAAATATGGCAACGACACTCTCCAATCGGTCACAATAGTATCCTACAGTGGACCAGATATTGGCAATGTCTGATCTTCTTTAAATGTAAATAGTTCCGTCTCCTCAGGATAATAAGTCTATGGTATTCACAGTATATCTTTTAGGTCTCAGTGATAACTACAAACATATAACAATCAAAAATTGAATAGTTTGAAAAGTATTTTCATTTTTCTTAATAGTAACCAAATAAATAATGAACCAAGATCTTGGTCCATATTCTCGATTGTTCATTGTATCATGTGATCAAGTATCACGGTTGTAAGTAGTGACAGTTCATCGATCTATGATATAAATTCGTATATAAATAGGCTTTTACGAATATTGACAATCATTCCTGATAATATAAATTGTAGTGGTGTTTTGGGAATTAATGCTATAGTAAGTTCCAATGAACAACCTGAACTCTGACTAATAACTGAAAAAGATTGAAGAGGGGGACCATTGAAAGTTAGATACGCTGTAGATAGTTCATTTACCTCTTCGTTCAGGGAGTTCCAGCGCTTCAAGCTGCACCCCTCGGTGCGTGGGTACTTTGAGGGCGGCAACAGGGTGGCCTATGGGGCCAGAGCGCTGGTCGAGGGTGGGTTCCAGAGCGTGCCAAAGCTCAGCTTTCCAGGGGGTTGTTTGGTCGGAGATACCGCCGGTGAGTGATATAATGATGATAATGATGATCTTTTTCTACTCCTTCAGTAAAATCATATCGAGCGTGCGCCAATCTGTCAATCTCAAATAATGGTTATGATCAATGGCGGCTACATGAGAGGAATCTAGTGCTACATCTCTACGGATAGTGTTTTAATTTGTTCTCTGTTATTTGACACTTGTTTTTGGATAATTAGGATTATGTTACTGTTTCACTGACAATTCTGTCACTGGTCTCTGTCCATTATTTTGATTTCGACTATTTCAGTTGTTTTAGTTAGCCTTCATATGCACTATGCTTTCGAAATGTGGTGTGGTGAGGTAGTAATAACCTGAATCTGTAAATGAAACAATTTTAGTAAAAAAACTATTATGCTAAAATGATTTTGTGAAATATGAAGAATGTCCTTTCACTCGAATGAAATGACAGTGTAGGTAATATTTCTTTATTTACAATACAAAATACTTAGTTAACTTACATGCACTCACGTCGGGTCGTTGAAGTAGTGATGAATCAATTACTACATTTATTACTTATTCAGCATTATTCCACGTTGTCCAATCATATGGTTCGTGTGAATCACTCATTCAGGAAAACTCTTGATTATTAGAAAGATTCATGATTTCATAAAAGAATATTGTATTAGTACGCTATAGTATCATCAATGAGTTCTCACTCCATATAATTTTTCTCTTGAGATTGTATTTCATGCTTCTTACAGAAGAAAGAGGATTTAGTAATTCGCGGCTCGCATTCTTTTCTGAATATTTTTGTATACCTTTGACACTTGACACTTAGAGCCATGTTTCTCGTTTTCTCTTCGAACTGACTTCAAAATAATCGATTTCTTTGATACATCTAGGTTATTCTTCTTCTTCTTCTTCTTGGATGTTGACCTCTTTCTATTAGGAAATTGGCCAGCACATTAATTGTTCCTTTTTGGGGCCACTTTTACATGAGTCTGAGAAATTCTCATGTCCCTGATGACAAATTTATGACTTGTGGAGGTGTATATGAGAATGTTTGTATAGACAGATAGCACAACAATAGGAAAGAAACTCTTCTCGCTCCGGGGCAATGGCGGAGCATTCACATCCAGGAAAAGATTGCCTCGGAAGTTAGCACCCAGGTGTTGAAAAGGTGTAGGATGTCAGGATATATCTGTAACAGTTTAAATGTTAATTTCGTTGTATTTAATAAACTTCAATAGTAATTTAATACTTTGTCCATTTAAATTTGTTAATACTGTTTGTATGTTCAAGGGGGCGGGGTTGCTTAATTTGATAAGTTCTTGGTAGATGTCGAGATTTTGGATTTTATTGATTGGGCAGTCTAAGATTATGTGGTTGAGGTCTTCAACTTGGCTACATTCACAATATGGATGTTCCCGTACTCCTATTTTGTACAGATGTGCTCCTGTTAGACAATGACCAGTGCGCATGCGAATGATTGTGGTCAGGTGCCTTCTGTCTAGGAATTCAAACTGGGTATACCATGGTTTTCTGGGGAATTGAGTCTGGATCTGAGTGTACCATTTTCCTTTCGTTTCACTTATCCGCATCCATTGATCAGCATGTTCGTCATTGATTTTTTGTTTCAATATATTCAGGATATCTGCTTTGTCCAGTTTGACGTTGAGAGGAACATTAAGGTTTGCACCTATTTTCGCAAGTGTGTCTGCTTTTTCGTTGCCACTTATATTGGTGTGTCCTGGAATCCATGCGAGCTTGAAGTTGTTGTCATTTTGGTTTGCTTTCACTAAAAGTTGTTTCGTTTTGAGGGTGATTTGGTCCGCCTTTCCATCAATACCAGTTTTGTTTATTTTAGAGATGGCACTACTAGAATCACAAAGGATTATATTGTTTTTCATTCCACTTTGTAAGCATTCTGTTACTGCTTTATGTATCGCTACAATTTCCGCGCTGCAAATGTTGATCCGGTAGTCTCGCTGCAAATGAGTAATCCAAATCTGGTATATTCACACCTATTCCCGCTTTTTGTGAAGTTTTGGATGCATCAGTATATATCAAGTTGTATGTGTTGAAGGGTTCTATTGATACTAAAAAAATTTGGTTGTTATTTGGGCATTTTTTGTCCAACTTGAGTTGTATGGTGTTTATTTTCTCAAATTGAGTGTCATAGTCTAGTTCATAACATGGTAATGTACTGAATGATGTTAGACTGGTAATGTGAGGTTCTAAGTATGTCAGCGCCTGCACTAAATATGGAATTTCCTTACCATGCCAGTATCCTCTATTGCTCTCTGTGTGTACTTTGAGTTCAGTGAGGGTGGTTTTCAATGGGTGTGTCTCATAACCCATGATTTTTGTGGCAAACTTTGTAGTTAACCACATGCGTCGACTTTCCAGTGACACCTCTGCGGTTTCGGCCAACAGGGCGTTTGTTGGTGTAGATTTCATGCAACCAGTTATGACTCTCAACGCCTGAAATTGTACAGAGTTTAACTCATTCAAACATTTTTTTGATGTGGGTTTGATGACCATACTTCCATTATCTAGATGTGACTTGACTAATGCATTGTATGCCATGTGTAGTGATGTGGGGTCTGCTCCCCACCATACTCCACAAAACGATCTGATGATATTGATTCCTTTCATGGCTCTACCTATGATGTGTTCAATGTGTTTGTCCCATTTGAGGTGGTTTGTAATTATGACTCCTAAGTATTTTGTGCTGTTTTGGTATTGAATTATATGCTCGTTGATTTTTACAGGGGGTGGGTTGATTTTATTGGTACCCTTGGTGAACCATACTGTCTCACATTTATTGTATGACAAAGTGAAGTTATGTTCTTCAAACCAGATTCCAAGATCAGTGAGGGTTTTATTCAGTTTTTCCACCATGTGAGCAATGTTGCTGCCTCTGATCAATAGTGTGAGATCATCTGCATATGATAATAGAGTACATTCTTCAGGAATCTGTTTGTATATGGTGTGTAGGTATATGTTAAATAAAAGGGGGCTCAAGGGAGACCCTTGTGCAAGTCCCCTGGTTGCTGTTTTAGGCCCATGTAGGGTTCCATAGCTATCTTTCACATATATTTTCCTGTTTTCTAATATTCTGAAAATCAAGTTGGCTAGTTCTTCTGGTATGTCAGATTCAATTAATATTTGATGGAGGTGATATATGTCAACGTGGTCATATGCAGCTTTTATATCCAGAAAGACTGCAAGGACTGTCTGATTGAGACTGAATGCTAGCTGTGTGTAGGACACCAGTAATGCTATGTATTCTTTGACACCCATTCCTCTACGGAACCCTGTCTGGTACATGGGCAGAATTTGTTTATTTTCAACTATCCATTCTACTCGGTTTTTGATTAAGGTTTCTAAAAGTTTGCACACACATGATGTTAGTGCGATGGCTCTATAGTTGTTGGCTGAAGTTGGGTCCTTGTTAGGTTTTAAAAAGCCTATTATAATGCTGTTTTTCCATTCGGATGGTATGCTGCCACCATGTAAGCAGTCATTGAATATTTTTAATAGGTGTTTTATTGCGATTTGAGGTAAATGTTGTAGGAGTAAATTAGATATTGTATCTAAACCTGGTGCAGTGTTTTTCTTATTGTTTAAGCTATTTGTGAGTTCTACCATTGTAAAATTATCAATTTGTGGAGGTGATGCATTGATTATAAATTCTGGTTGGATGCAACAGGAAGTGAGTTGTTCAAGTAATTCTTTTGATCTGATTACATCTGTTATACTTGGGACTGTATTGTTGTGGGCATTAGAAAATTTTCTTATTGTGTCCCATACATACCTGATGTCATTCGTCCTGTTGAGTGTTGAGCAGAACTCTCTAAATTTTTTTTTTTTTGTCTTCCTCAGGAGCTTACGTGTAGTAGCTATGACTTTTTTGGCATGGATGTAGTTTTCCAGTGTTGCGTTAGAAGAGAATTTCTGCAAGGCTTCTTTCCTCTCCCTGACTTTCTCTGAGCATTCGGCATCCCACCATGGTGCTCTCGGTTTAGAGTTGTTGATTTTTTTGAGTGGGGCTGTAGCGTCTGCAGTCCCTACGACTGCTTCATGAAAAAATGAATAATCTGCATTAGTTGGGCATTCCATATATATTTCAGTTAATTTCTCCTCAAAATAAGTCCAGTCAGTGTTGAGGTAGTTCCTACGTAGAATATGTGGATCTTTGATCCTATCCCCGGTTCCCACTAGAGAAAGAACCATAACTGTAGGGTAATGATCACTATTTCCGCAGTTTGCAAGTACATTCCATGTAATGTGCCTAGCTATGTCTTGTGTTGAAATAGTTAGGTCTATTGGGCTTGGGTGTTGGGTTGGATTGTTGAATCTTGTTGTTCTTCCATCATTATGTATGACCAAATCAAAGTCATCTATGATTTTGATAAGAGCATTGCCTTTGGAATTATTGTAATGGCTTCCCCAGCTCAGGTGGTGTGCATTGAGATCACCCATTAGAATAACAGGCCCTTGCAGGGAGTTGAGGATATGGTTAAAAGTTGATGGGTTTATGTCCGTGTGTGGAGTTACATACATATTGATTATGTTGATATTATTCGTTTTGATGACAAGGAGTTGAACGTCCTGATTTTGTGAAGCAGGGTTATTTTTTAACTCTTTGCATTCAATATTTTTTTTGATTAAGGTTGCTATGCCACCTCTGCCATCGTCACGATCTTGCCTAAAAATCCGATAGTTGACAATTTTGAAATTGTAGCTTGATTTGAGCCATGTTTCATTCAAGAGAATGATATCAGGGTTCACATCTCGAATTATTGAAATGAGGTTGTGCCTGTTTGCATTCACACTATGTATGTTCCACTGTATTATTTTTAGTTCTGTTATTCTCATGGGGAAGGAGTGTCTTATTTAGAATTTGATGATGATGCACCCCATTGGGGGGAATCAACATCAATGGTTTTTTCGAGCCTGTAGTAGGTGTTGATCAATTCTCTTATCGTATGTTTATATTGATCAGGCATTTTGATAAAGTTATTATAATATTCCTCAATGGGGTTTAGAGTAGGTTGAAGGGCACTGGTAGGCGTTGTCTCATTGATGGAGGTCTTTCTACCTGGGTTATAATATGGGGAGAGTGTTATATCTCTCGGTGTGTGGTTGTCGACCCTAGCATTAGGGGAGTTCAAACATGTGTTGTGGTTTTCTATGTCATATCCTGTGTCAGTATGTACTAACCTTCTTTTTTGAGGAGTCCTGAGAGCAGTGTTATAGCTGCGTTTTGATTTTATGATGCCACTATCAGTTGCTATGGCTAGTCGTTGGTTAACTGGGATACTGTTTGGTTGGGTGTTGGGTCTGTTAGGGAGAGTCGGAAAGTCTAATGGGTGAGGGTTGAACTGGTCTGTGTTTCCATGTGTTCTTGGACACTTATTTGATGCATCGAAATAGGACAGATTATCAAATGCCATGATTCTTTTTATTGCTTGTTGTCTTTTATATTCAGGACATCCTTTATTGTTTGATTTATGGGCATCACTTCTACAGTGTATGCATTTGACTATATTACAATTTTCTCCGCCTATGTCATGTTCTTGTCCACAGTTGAAACATTTTGTTTTGCTTCTACACTGAGTTCTTGTGTGCCCATATCTTAAGCAGGAGTAGCATTGTGTGACTGGTGAGATGTATGGGGTCACTGGCATGGGAAGGGAGTACATGTAAATGTATCTAGGGAGTATTATACCTTGAAATGTGATGAGTATTGTTCCTGTTGGAACATATTCATGTTGGGTTTCATTTATCACTTTGCGGTTGAGCCTTTTGATGTCTAAGATTTTATATGGGGACCTACTCATTTTCTCGATTTCCCCAATGCTAAAACTAGTATCAACATTTCGGATTATGCCTTTGCATGAGACATGATTATATGGAATGAAGACGTTATAACCCTTTGCTTTAATGTTTTCATTCTTTGAAAAGTTGTTTGCTGCTGATCCATTTGTGAATTCGATACTTAATCTATTGATACCTTTTGTTTTGATCTGTTTGACATCCTTTAGATTCAAGTTGAAAATATCTCTTGCAATTTTCAGATGATTGTATCTGCCTATCTTATTTCCTGACTCGTCATTCGCTTCTATCATGACAACATATGGGCCTATGTCATTGTCGGTGTAAAAAAGGGGCACGCGCTTGTTTTCATTTTTTTCTGTTCTTTTTTGTTGTTTTTGTGTGGATGTATCTGCTGTATCTACACTCATTGAATCAAAATGGTTGATATGAGGGGGCTCCCCCCCCTCGGTAGCACTCATCTGCTTTGATCAAAACTACTAAAAACCATATGTTTCTAACACATAAAAGAATCACACTCACCTAGGATGTGGGAAAGGTACTTTTATACAGAGGATTGTTAGTAATTCACCCCAAATATTGGTTTTTGTCGCTGCCGGTCTTCTATGCGTCTTGCTCTGATCACGGTCTTCACAAGCCTCCATCTAGGTTATGTTGAAAAAACTCTTTGACCGATGTCAGCCGAATGGTTAGTCATGTATAACGAGTAAGACTAGATATTTAGACGTCATTGGTTATGATTCTTTGTTCTGAACGGGGCGCTAATTCAGAGATCCATATATATATATATATATATATAGAGAGAGAGAGAGATATTCAGAGATCTAAGTAGGAATTCCAAGATCTAAGTCGAAATTTCAGGATCTAGGACGGATTTCCGATATCAAAGTCAGAATTTCTCAAGATCTAAGAGGATTTCCGAATGTTGTTAGAAATCAAAAATCAAATTGCTGAGGCCTTTCTAAGCTTTCATAATTAACACCTCCGACTATTTCGCAAACTGATATAACTCTCGTTTCGGGTCGATTTCCAAGGTTTCCTGAACGTTCCGAAGATCAAAGGGACCCACAACGCCATGAAAAGCGGCATGCTGGCGGCAGAAAGCGCCTACGAATCGATCCACGCGGAGAAACAATCGACCGAAGCCTACGAGCCCACGTCCTACGAGGAGAGAATCAAAGCCAGCTGGATCTGGAAGGAACTGAAGGCGGTGAGGAACATCAGGCCAAGTTTCCACAATCCCTTGGGGTTGTATGGTGGGCTGATACACAGCGGCATCTCGATAGCACTCGGCGGGAGAGAGCCCTGGACTTTGAAACATGGGGGTGAGTGGCTACCGCATGGATCATAATAATGATCGATTTTGGATATTCAATTTTTTTTCTGTTTTTTTTTTATTCTTGAGAGTATTTGGGTGAATATACTCGTCTGAATCATTTAAACAACAAATGAACAATCATTCTGTGAAAATCATCAAATCTACCTATCAAGCTACGAATGTTCCAAAAAGTTGACAAGATGTTTGTTCTCCGTGTTAGATGAAAGATTTCACAACAATTTTTAATAAATCTTTTCTAGGTGGTGTTGACAAATGATAATTTCCAAAGTTACGGTAGTATTTTTGTTTTTGTTTCAAGAGAACGATGCGAAAATCGGAAAACTAAACAATCCAAAAAGATACATTTTCAGTGGCTCCATCTAAAAAAAATACAAAGAAGCAGTGAATCTAGAAGATGCTATTTCCTGCACAAAAAATCTCAGAGGCAAAGCATTTGCGAACACATATTCATAAGAACTTTTCTCCTGGTACATTTCATATTTTTTTTTTTATCTGTTGACAACACGAAAGATTAACCTATAATGTTCGAGGAATATTGTGTTCCATCAGCATCAGGAAATACTTATACTGTTTGAGTAATTATTTTTTTTGCAATAATTCCAATGATTTTCGTTTGAGGATTCAACCGAGAGTGATCCCAACATATTTAGTTTACCCTTTTTTTATCTAACCCTTATGTTTATCCTATTTTCCATAGAATTATCTATTCATCAGACAGAGTGAAAATATATCTGGAAATGAAGCACTGTGAACGATATTGTGAAAACTAAATAACTGTTCGCATTTTATTTTGCTTTGTTCCAGTAATTTTATGGAACTGCTAAAGTTACTTGTTTTCTTGAAATTAAAAACGTTCATAACGAAATACATAATTAATTGATTCTAACGATGGATTGAATAGGAATGAATTCTAATGGTGAATTCAATCTTATTTCTTAGAATTTGATTGATTAATTTTTTTGTGTTCTCCCGAAGTGTGTTGAGGGTAGGGTAGGGTTCGTTTCAATTTTAGAGTTGAATTAACATGATAGATGTCCAATACCTTTTTAACTTTCATTTTCATTCGTTTTTTGTTGTCATTGTTTATTCGTCATCGGTGGTCCAATAACATTTTTGTAACTAAGCTGTGGACTGGCTTGAACGTCCATGTGATGTATTTGACACTTTCTTATTAAGTATGGTCGTCCACGTAGTCATAGGCGTCGAAATGTCACTCACAGAGCTGGTAGTACGAAAATAACATTTTTCAATATCCTCAATTGCAATACTGTTGTTGCATTGGTATAACTGAACTACCACATTTCGATATAAAGGAATTCGATATCACATGGACAATGCGTCATTTATAACCATTATCATCTTTCTGTGTTATCCATTTTGAAGTTTTGATCACTTGAAACAGTGTAGAGAAGAATGGTGAAGTAACCGATGGTCTTTTGTTTCGCCAAAACGCTAACGGAATTTTTCGCTGGTACGGCGTTATAGTTATGAAAGTCCCCAGGAGATAGCGCTATTTTTGCAAATTTCTGTACAATTAGTTGCTGATTTGGGATTATAATTATGTAGTTCGATCATCAACTGAGATGTAGCTTAAAATCACTACTTCTGAATCAATGTTTCATTACATTTGATTGTAAAATTATTAATGATACTAATGTTATTGTTATTTTGGTGTCACCATGCAACGGTTCACACACCAAATGACTCCCTGCTATAATGAATAAAACGCTGTGAATAAAAGGATGTGCTTCAGAGTTTTGGCAGAATAAATAAGATGGCAATTGGACAGATTGATACCTACATCATGCTTCATGATTGTTGCTAAGTGTTGCCAATACTCTGTATGTATGTATATGTCGCCATTTTATGTGAAAATTGATGCAAGATAAGAAAAATAGTTAATGCTACTCGTGTCATGAGATATATGGTCTTTTGAATCCTTGCACTCCAAGAAACTCCTACGACAAAACAACTCCTTATAAAAGTCGTTGTCGTTCTTATAGATCCCGATCACAAACGTCTGAAACCGGCCAAGGAATGCACGCCCATCGAGTACCCCAAGCCGGATGGCAAGATCAGTTTCGACCTGCTGACCTCGGTCGCCCTCACCGGAACCAATCACGAGGGCGACCAGCCCGCCCACCTGACGCTCCTCGACGATTCTGCGCCCGTAGAGACGAATCTGAAGGTTTTCGACGGCCCCGAAGGCAGGTTCTGTCCCGCCGGTAAGTTGTGATATCGACCGAAGATTAGATAGAACATATTAGAAGTCTTTATTTGTTCCATACAATTAAAAAAATAGTCAAAGTGACGATTTAGAGACTGTGGTGAAATATTAAAATGCAAAATAAACCCTCAAAACATCACAATAATATTCAGAAAATCATGTTTCCGGCAACTAAGTTGCCATGTTCATTAGATCTGAAATAGTATACTACATAACTACGCCTTTTCCGATTGTAGTTCAAAAAGAGTTGTATTAAAAAATAGTCATTCGAATTTTAATTTCAATTCAATTCCATTTTAATTTCAAAAAAGACATTTGAATTCCATGAAGTATCAATTGTATTCTGAATTTATCAAATTAATTTGAAAACCTAACAATTGGATTTCCAAAATAGTCATTTTTATTTCCAAATATGTCCAATGTGTTTCATGAAGTATCATTTCATAACAATGCTGGCAAAGGTTTGGAAGTATTGGGATGTGTAATATGTGATATCTGATATTCGGACAGCCAATACACAATATAACTATAACAAAAAATACGAATGCTCAAAATAATAAACACAACTTGAAAGCTGCATACAATCTTATCAACTTTGTCTCTCTTATTATCAGAGTTTCTCCATGCTACTTTGAAAATTTTACTCCATGTCAACGAACAAAATTTCCATATTTCCATGGAATCCTAATTATTTCTTTTGCTGAGGTACCCTGAGAGGTATTACAGTGGAAAATGATAGCGGGGCATGATATAAACGGGAGAGATTAAATACTTTTCACGCTAGTCAACTATTCCGAATCCACTTCAGAAGTTTCTTTAAACAATTATTATTAAATGTATAAATATACATTTATATATAAATGTTTAAGAACATCAACTCTCACATTGGATTATCAAAGAATAAAATTTCAAGTCATTTAATTAAATTTTCAATGAGTTTTTTTGGGTTTAGATCTTGGTAACACAAACTAAGAAGACGTTCCAGAACAGTTATTCTGTCACCATCGCGACAATAAAAATTAATTTCCAAAGTGAAAAAGTATTTTCATGTACCATCATATTAATGAGACGTTAAAACATGAAACAGAAATAAGTCAACTCTGCCAAATCAACGGGCTTATCCTCAACCACCGTTTTGTGTGCATTACCTTCATTTTCGCTTTTGTTCATAGGGGTTTATGAGTATGTGCCCTTGGAGCAAGGTGAGGGGATGCGATTGCAGATAAACGCACAGAATTGCATTCACTGCAAAACGTGCGATATCAAAGATCCCACGCAAAATATCAACTGGGTGGTGCCTGAGGGAGGAGGTGGACCAGCGTACAACGGCATGTAGATGTAGGTCTCCCATCGAGAATTGGACTGGTGCTTTTTACCAGACTCTCGGCAAATTTTTATTGTAGAATTTGGGGTTGTATTTACATATACTGTCGTTTTTTGTATTTATTGGATGATATCCTCTAAGTGTCAAAACAAATATATATATATATAAATATATATACATATTTTATTAATTATCGTTACATCTGATAACCAATCCCAACGGAAACGAAACGACATGTTAGCAGGCAAAAAGATTTGATTTGAAAATTGGAAATACCGACATAAATTTTAAATCTCACTAAAAATTTAGGGCTTATTATTCTCAGATACACTGAACATGTTTCTTATGCACTCAAAACTGCTTATGCATCTTTGGAATTAATATATTCACAAAGGAAATTCTTGAGTACAGAGGTCTAAAAAAATATTAATTGATTCACTTACGTTTTGTCCCACTTCAATCACTGCGATGTGGTATACCATGAATCTTTAGATTGCAATGCCTTAAACCGCATAAAAAACTACAAAATTCCTGCATGAGATTTATTTCTGGTATAAGTAGTTCCAGAATTCCTCAAAAACTGAAAGATCTGAACTGGCTTACTATGATCAACCGCAAGCGTCTACTCACAGGATACACCCCAAAATCATCTAGTGTAAAAATGTCCCCTACTTACTTTCATGATTACATACTTTCACGTTTCAAAGTCCTCCCTCATTCATGACATTCTTAAGACCTTCGAAGAAGATCAGATGCGAGACAACGCAGCAATCAGCAATATAGGTACTCATTTTTGTCTTCTTTTACTTGGGTACAAGAGTTGCTGAACGGTAGCTATTTCGGCAGAATGAAAACTGTTGCAGAAACGTTTTTTTTTTCATTTTCTAGATCAAAATTCATCTTTACAGCTAGGCCCACTCAATATTTTGAAACTGTCACCATATATGTGTTGATAATTTTCATTCATATAAAAACCGATAAGAAAGAGATCAACTTCCAATTCTTTTCCTATATTCAGATGAAATCAAATGTTAAAAAAAATATTTCTGCTGCGCCCACATGTTAGGAATTAAGAGTTCCTAGGGCATCAAATAGCACAAGATGAATAGGTCTTCCAAGAATAAAACCAAAGCATTTGCTGTAATAATATATTTGAAAGAAAAGTTGGGTCCTTTTGTTACACATCACCTCAGAGTATAACTGATCTTAAAATTTATATATAAATATGTACAAGGTACTGATGTATTTTTCATTTATGATCTATTCAAGGTCACTTTAAGTTACTTTGGAGTTACTAAGCAAGTTCTTCTCAAATGTATATAAATATTTATGAGTTCATCCCTCCGACAGACCTCAGTTTGGTTACACGAATAGACGAAATCATGTCTTGTGAATGAAAATGAAAAAATCAAACAACAACATAAATATAAAATAAATTAATATATTTCAAACAAAAAAGAAAACAATCTGTTTCAGTCGATATGTCTGGATTTCATAATTTAATAAAATGATGTTGAATGAAATGCAAGGTATAAGTAATATTCACAAAAACCAGCAAATTTACAAATTGATAAAAAGGAACAATCATAAATATAATGAAATCAACAAATAACCATGATTCTGATCAAAAAATAATAACGAACAAAATATCAACTGAATGCAGGCTAGCTAGAGAGATTAAAAAATATCATAAATATCAAAATTACAGATTTCTACCTTATCACGCTTATCGTATACACACTCTTAGATTTTTCCATTGGTCCCTTCCAGCCCGCCTATACTGACCAACGAACTCGTTGTCAATGCGTTTATCTTTTTGAAATAAATCAATTGAATAGCACCACATTTTTCAAAAATGTGCAAGGTTTTGAAGAGTTTGTAACCAAACTTCGCTCTGCACAAACCAATAGAAGTTCATTACAATTATTGTATTCGCATTTTATGTACTATACCGTTTCACCTTGAAAGTCACTTAGTGTTTCTATTACATGTTGAACAGTTCCTATTGCTTTCAAGTATGTGAATATTGAAAAAAAAATAATTTTAGAGCCATTGAGATTTGGAATAAAAATCACAAAATTGTGATGGTACTAGACTTTTTCTTGAGGGAAGATTCAAATAGTTCTAGGGTCAACTGAATTCAAGAGATATATACATGGAAAACAAATGAGTACTCAACAGAATTGTTGGGTACATGTTGGGTACAAAAATCATAAGAAATGTACTCACAGTTATTGAATAAGCAAACTCACTTTGAAAAATATTTATCAACAACAGTTCTGGACACCTTAGATTTTTTTCACTTTTCCCTATATTCAACATTTTCGAAAGAAGTCAATAAATTTATTTACGGTTTTTGGCATCATTTGTGATGTTTTATCATCTTTGAAGAGAGATATATTGATGTGGGGAAATCAGCCAAATTAAACTTACATGCTGTAATTGCGATGCATCGTTTGGAAAAAGTGTCCAACTGAGGAAAAATTACACAAGTATTACGAGATGAAGTCTGATAAAACTGTCACTAACAAAAAAATCAGAGACCAAGCAGCATTGAGAATATAAACCAAAGTGGTTTTGTTCCATTTGACACCCACTGTACTGAACTGTACTGTAAAAGGCCAGCCTTATTCTTGTTAATAGCTGTCAATATATGATTATTGGATTGGATTCGATCTGGAATCGACTCATCTTAATCTCTCAAGATCATCAAACAAGCAATGTGAATTCCCAAATGAATCACAACAAAATCAAATATTTCCTGACATACCTGTCGTATGGCACTTCTTGTGTAAGCATGAAAAAAAAATCATTCAATTCAATATTTGATTCTTAAAAGTGGCAAACTTTTTCTGGACTGAATAAAAACAAAAATTCATAAAATTTGCGGATGATATAAGCTTGGAAGATTATTGAGCCGTAATAATTGATGAAGAGAGGAAACTGTATATCAAATCATGCATTGAACCATA